>OX123207.2:32801923-35201923 GCA_944739405.2 Euclidia mi
TTTACATTTGCATAATGGCTTCAATGAAAAAAACACTCCGAGCGAGAACCGACATTGGTGGAGTGTGTCTCTGTCTTGCCTTGTCACCGATCAAGAGTTCCTTGTCACTATTGGTCACTGATGTAAACAATATGGCCGATACACTTTCGCGTTGAAGTCATATTTTTGCGTTCTCAATTTCTTTTTACTGTATTAAGGTGAAACCGCTTTTAAATATGGTAAAATCGTGTTGTGTGAAGGGGTGTAGTAGTGAGGGGTATGCTGGATGTGGAATTTCGTTTTTAGGTAAGTTTTCTTATCTTTGTTTGTTTATTACAACTAGGGTTACCAATGTTTTAGATTGACATACGGAAAATCTATATTATAAACTCTAGCTAGTATCCAACTTAAAATCCCTGCATTAAAACTGCTAAGCGTAGTATATCTAAGTAGTCTGTGCTGCTAAGTTCGAAGTTTCCAACATTGTTGTAGTACATATGTATGTAGGTACATATGTATTCAAAAGTATATTTTCAAACTCTGATAAACATTGGACATCGCATTAGTAGTAGCTAGTTTGTTTTCTAAATACAAGTAGAGTACAAGTGTATTTGTTTGATTTCCAGATTCCCTAATAGTGAAATTCTGCGGCAGAGGTGGCTTGAAGTTGTTCCTATAAAGAATAAATATTCAAGCTATAGCATAGTTTGCAGCCGTCATTTTAAGTCAGAGAACATAATCATTCATGAGAAAAAATCAATACTCAAACGTGATCAATACACAAAACGATACTTTTTAATAATGTTTAATAAACGTGTTCATTAAAATTGTGTTGTTTTATTATAAAGACAAGCTCAAGCTTGGTCAATTTTTTTAATTGCATCCCTGTACTCATGCTTTGAAATCTCTTAACAATATGCTCACAGACACTGAATGTATACGAGTGTCACGTATCTTCACATCACATAAAAATCTGTGCCTAGCGGGTAAAGACCCAATACAGTTTTATTTATGGGCACGCTTACTCTGTGGCATCCTGCGGGCACGTGGGTGCGGGTAATGCAAGATGCCTCGTGACCCGATGGTCGTGGGTTCGATTCCCTCGGGAAGCATACTAAGTTGTTCCCAGTTTAGATAGGCCATTGGAGGCCCGAACTCCCTGATTTTCTGATAAAAAGATGGTTCCGTGCTTCGGAAGGCACGTATAAGCCGTTGGTCCCGGTCATCAAATGAACCACGTCAGAGGCCCTTGAGGCGGTCTAGAAACTGACACTAAGGTGTATGGGGTCTATAGACCCACTATCCACACGAAAAGAAGAAGAAAAAGAGTCCGCCGCAACGTGCCCTGCCATGCCGGTCCTAAGGATTTTCCATGTATCTCCCGCTAAAGAATCCATTTGAACGAGTTGCAGGTGAAAATGAATAATTTCACAAGATGAAATAAATATTGGTGAACATGAAAACAACTTAAACAACACTTAAATGCAAAATTTGTTTAGATAGGCAGGTTGAAAAACAGATAATTTGCAACTGGAAGTACCTATAAATTAAAATAAGTTAAAAAGTTAATGATATCCACCCTTGAAGCTATCTCGCCAAGAATGCCATTGTGTTGCAGGTTATCATCATAAAATAACAGTTTTTATAGCTGTCCCAGAAGTTTGTAGGATTATTGGACATCCTATTAGAAAGAGAGAACACCCACTCTCGAAGCTTTCTCGCTCGGAACGTTTTTCGGTTGCCCGTCATCATTCCAGTTAGTAGGTATAAGTTCCTTGGGTATGACCATAGGTATGACATTTATTTGACGCCAATGACATTTAGATGACACAATTTTAGTTACTGCTATCGGCCGCTTGGTATGGTAATGGCAGTAGTTGTTCTTAGTTTGACGTTTGTCGTGTAGTAGCTATTGACCGCTTGGGGCAATAGTGGCACTAGTTGTATGATTTTAAATCAAATAATTTTCTTAACGTTTCACTTTTAATAAGTTCAATGTTTTTATTGTGTGTTGGTATTTTAAGTATTTACCGCTTTTGATGGTTAGCACTGTATTGTCCTCGCTCAAATCCGTTCACAAATTTATTGTTTATATTGGTTTTGCTTGGTTTATTTCGTCAATGCACATTGCGAAGCAAAATTGTCGTAACTTTGTTTATCGTTCTTAAAACGAGCCACCAACAATATCACATAAAGTTCACAGTTTCAGCACTTATTTTATCCACTTTTTCTAACGTATCTTACTTTATTTACTATAATTAGGAATTTAAATCACCGCGGTAATGTAAACAGTTTCAGTGTTGCCACCTCTGAA
Organism: Euclidia mi; assembly: GCA_944739405.2. Classification (NCBI taxonomy): domain Eukaryota; kingdom Metazoa; phylum Arthropoda; class Insecta; order Lepidoptera; family Erebidae; genus Euclidia; species Euclidia mi. Next base: position 32,804,217 of record OX123207.2, read on the forward strand.
AAGATATCTGTACATCATCAAGTTCATTGTGTACCTTTATTTGTCACTATTTAGCACAATATTTTACCTAAGTACCTACCTACTACAGTTTTGTGTAGGTAGAAGATAGATGTTTCCACTTTGCAATTGGTGGTTTTTCCTAAATATTTTGCGCATAGATCCCTAAATAAAAAAATGGTTTCAGATAACCCCTGGTTTTAAAATATCTATATGTCGATACCCCATACAATAATGTAAAACAAGCTTTTTCATTAAGGTTTTGGAATCCCACAGTAAACGTAACTTATTTTAAATTTTATTGTATGGTTTTGTCCGCGTGGTTACAACGAATAGGTAACTATGATATGCCGAAATTCAGATCTCAAATAATGCCTATAGATTTTGCGTAAAGCCGCGGACGGACAGACGGACGGCCGAACATGACGAAACTACAAGGTTTCCCAGTAGTTTACTACGGCACACTAAAAAGGGTGAAAATGGTTTACCTGCTGCATAATGGTGTGCGGTGCGTCGCGAATACTCGTGATAATGGCTTTAAATACTGTTAAATGTAGCAATTGCAACATTGTTATATCGGAGTTGCTTGCCTTTGTGCAAAATAAGGCGGATGTGATGGACGAGGACAGTATTATACGTTTGTGTAATACGGCGTTCAAAAGTGATGAAATTATAACGGCGAAAAAGCTACTTTTTGAATCCGTGAAAACTAGTAGTCGCAACATAAGCCGGAAAGGAGATGGTAAAGAAAAGCGGGACATGGAGGATATCCTATGTATTATTAAGGAGACTGACCCTGAGTGCTTGCCAGTCTTCGTTGCAAGAGATCTTCAGCGTCTACCCCCGGTTACTTTCGACCATCTAGATGCTACGAGGCTGCTAAAGGATATTATTATATTGCAGCGTGATATAACTACCATAAAAGAAAATTATGTGACCAAGGATATGTTGAAAGCCTCATCTCCTGAGGTGGAACAGTTTGTAAATAACCGGCGCAGAGGGGCAGGTCTTATGGACAGTTTTGATTGTGAAAGTGGGCCTGTTGGATTACCGCATATTTCGCCAGATAAGGTTATTGAAATAACGGATTCAATAAATAGAAACACGCAGGTACCTTTATACACAAAGTCATTGATTACGCACAGACCTACACCAAATCAAGCTAATGTCTCGCTCGTGCAATCCTTATCGGAGGCGCCCGGCGAAACTGGTTTGGCGGTGACAAGTAAGCAGCGCGTGGAGGCCGGTACTGCGGTTACGAAAAACTCGTACGCTGAGGCCGCGGCTAATACAAATGAACCAAAAGGAAACTTAGTAGAAACAATGAAGGATAATAAGAATGAATGGACGTTGGTGCGAAGAAAGCGGAGCAATAAATTCATTGGTAAAAAAGGGACGGCTGATGTTAGGACGGATTGCATGTTCAAAGCCGCAGATATAAACATACCGTTTTACATATATAATGTAAGCAAGGACTGTCCCTCCACTGACATAACTGAGTACATTAAGTGTAAAGCGGGGATTGCCGTGAGCTTAGAAAAAATAAATATGAAATTAAGTAAGGATTATGACGCGTATAAATTTATGATTCCGAAGGATAAATTATCTATTTTTATGGATGAAAATCTGTGGCCGAGTGGAATATCCTTTCGCAGATATGTTATGTTTAACAAAAAGTGGAATACAGGTGATAATTACCAATCGAGTGCTAACAATACTGTACAAAAATAATGGATGTGAATAATATGGACAAGGATACCGTAACTAAACTAATTAGTTTCAACTGTAAGTCTTTCAAAAGATCTTTTGACTGTGTTAAGACGTTAAGCTGTGATGTTGACGTGATAGGCCTCCAAGAGACCTGGTTACAACCTAGTGAAATACCGTATTTAGGGGAAGTAAGCAAAGACTTTAGTTTCCTTGGCAAGTCGGCGATGGACACAGGCGTAATGTTACAAGGTCGTCCGTACGGAGGCGTTGCCTTACTGTGGCGGAATACGACATTTGATTCTGTTACTGTTATTCCATGTAGTAGTGATCGTATTGTAGCTATTAAAGTTCATATAACGAACCGGTCTAGCTTGATTATCAATGTATACATGCCAACCGATTCACCTGACAACCTGTTAGAATTTGTTGATTGCTTAAGTGAGATAGCGGCTATAGTAGAAAGTAGTGATACTGAAAATGTGTATATAATAGGAGATTTTAATGCACACCCAGGGGAACTATTTGGAAAAGAAATGTTGAACTTTTGTTCTGAACAAAACTGGTTTTGTGCTGATTTAATTAAGTTGATGACTGATTCTTATACGTTTGTAAGTGATGTGCATGGTAGCCGACGTTGGCTAGACCATTGTTTGGTAACCGAGGCTGCGTGGAAATCTGTAACGTCTGTCAAGGTACATTATGATATTTACTGGTCAGATCACTTCCCGTTAGAGATACAATGTAATATGATGAGGGCCAGGCCAAAGTCAACTGCATCTCAAAGTTTACAAATAAATAAAGTTTCTTGGGGTGAACGTAGTCCGGGTCAGATCGAATTGTATACCAAAGAATGTAATTCTAAATTAAAGCAAATTGATTTTCCTAGTAAATTAAGTCAATGTTGTGATAATATGTGTAACGAGTTAGAACATAGATTAGTAATAGATAACTTATATAACGAAATTATTTTATCATTACGGGGGGCTGCTGAGTCCACCTATGACAGTCATTGTAGAGGAAATGGTGGCAAGGGTCGACCTATCTTGGGGTGGAATAGGTATGTGAAAGACGCTCACCAGAACGCTAGGCAAAAGTTTACAAACTGGGTTTGGCATAGAAAACCATACACAGGATATATTTACAATGAAATGGTTGAGTCCCGTAAAATTTTCAAACAAAAGCTTAAGTTTTGTCAAAACAAACAAGACCAGATTAAAATGGACATATTGGCCTCAAAACATGACAAAAAAGACTTTCGCGGATTTTGGAAACATACAAAGAAATTAAACCCTAAGCGTAGTGTTCCAGTGAGCGTCGGAGGTGCAAACACGCCCGGGGAGATTGCAAACATATTTATGACGCATTTTAAATTACAGCCACCACCTTTAGAATCGGATGTAAGGGGTGCCATTGCTGGGGCTGTTGTGTCAGAGGTGCCTGCTCGTATTACAGCTAAACAAATAGGTTTAATAATTAGAAATATGAAGCGAGGCAAATCACCGGGACATGACAGCCTTAGTATCGAACATTTTGTGCATGCCGGCCAGCATCTCCCTCGACTGCTTGCGTTATTGTTTACGTTCTGCATTCGTCACTCCTACCTACCTGATGAGTTAATGCGGACGATGGTCATACCAATACTGAAAAATAAAACGGGTGATGTCAGCGACAAGAATAATTATAGACCGATCTCGTTAGCGACTACTGCGGCTAAAGTACTTGACGGTGTGTTTGAGGGACAACTTAGTAAACATTTAAAAATACATGATGCCCAGTTCGGCTTTAGGCCACAGCTATCAACGGAATGTGCTATTTTGTCCCTCAAGCATACTGTTGGGTATTATACAAAGAGAAATACCCCGGTATATGCGGCGTTCCTGGACCTCTCCAGGGCGTTTGATCTGGTTAGGTATGACTTGTTGTGGTGTAAAATGCGCGAAGCGGGAGTGCCTGATGCCATAACAAGTATGTTTCAGTATTGGTACGGTCATCAAACCAATCAAGTTAGATGGGCCAATGAGTTGTCTGAGGAGTACAGGTTGGAATGCGGGGTGAGACAGGGGGGGTTGACCTCGCCAGCGCTTTTCAACCTGTACATAAATCAGCTGATTGTGGAGCTCAGCAGTACGTATGTCGGATGTTCTATAGACGGTCTTTGTGTCAATAGTATTAGCTACGCGGACGACATGGTGCTGCTGAGTCCCTCAGTCAATGCACTAAGAAGGTTGTTGGCAGTCTGTGAGGCCTATGCAGAAGCACATGGACTTGTGTACAATGTGCAAAAAAGTAAGTTACTGGTGTTCAGAGTAAATCACAAAAAACCAGCGTACGTTCCACCGGTCATGATCAAAGGTGTATCCCTTGAGAGGGTGCTAGATTTTAAATACCTGGGGCACATCGTTACTGAGACTTTGAAAGATGACTCAGATATGGAAAGAGAACGGAGGGCGTTGGCTGTCCGATGCAATATGTTGGCCCGCAGGTTTGCACGTTGTACACCAAAAGTGAAAATAACACTATTCAAGGCATTTTGCCAATCGCTGTACACGTGCACCCTGTGGGTTCGGTATACGCAAAGGGCATACAACGCCCTCAAAGTTCAGTATAATAATGCTTTCAGGATGTTGTTGGGGCTCCCGCGTTACTGCAGCGCATCAGGAATGTTTGCCGACGCACATATTGATGGTTTTAATGCCATCATAAGAAAACGAGCAGCATCCATGATGCGCAGAGTGCGTGGGAGCGTCAACAGCATTCTGAGGGTCATTAGTGATAAGCCGTGTTGCGCCACCTTGGCACACTGGGTGCATGTACATGTGAATGTACCCGGTGTGTCAAGTGAGCGCAAAAGATATTTAAATTAAATCCCTTGTATCTTTTTACTAACATAGTTTATTAAGGTTTGTTATTACTAACAATTATGGACCACGGTCTGAAATAAAGTATTTTTATTTTTTTTATTTATTTTATTTTATAATCCGGCAGAACATTGGTCGCAAAGAACATTTTAGGAAAAAAATATTTTGCTTATTAATGTCACTACAATTAATCATAATCTAAGCAAGGATGTGGCTATTTTATTTCCACATGTAGGTACAGCGGCATTGAGACAAATGTCTCGGTAGCTATGCAGAATTATACCTACCTATAGCCCAACTAAGTTGGAGCTAAAAGACAATGGGCAAAAATGTATGGGACCTGGGACCACCCTCCAATAGCAATAAGGTGTATGTCATTGGATAGGCATTTTTAATAGAAACAACTTTTTTATGACACTTTTGTTGTAACAGTTGTCCGTTCCAAGATATATGGTCATTTCGCCTGTTCGCGTCCATCCCCCTATTCACGTCCATTTTGCGGACCTCCCTTTAAAAATGCTCGTAAATAAGTATACTAACACACTAATAAAATGAAAAGTCAGTATCGCCAATACCTCTACGTATAAGAGACACGCACAAATAGACAAAAGTTCCGTGCGCCCAGCTTATCCTGTTTAAAAAAATTAGTTAATCTCGGTTGTTCAACAAAAGAGTGCAGATGCGCGGGATATAAATAAAAAAATAGTGTGCAGCGGCGTGTATGACGGTAAGTATTTTATTGTTTTATGTGAATTTTAGGATACATAGCTGTTTCTAGACATTAATAATGAAAAGACGAATAGTATGACTTATGAATTAGCTTGTTTTTTTATAGTTAACAATTAAAATAAGGTGGACGCGAATTACAACACCGAATTTATAAAACTTCCACTTTGCGTCCACAATGGACGCGAACTCGTCTATTTATGATTTCTTTAGTTGTTTATTTTTATGTGATTAAAATATGAGAGAGAAATTGGGATTTTGTTTATTTTAACATTAATAGTATGCAATTGTAATGACCAATTTGCGTCCACATTATTATGATTGTAATAAAAGATACAATCGATATTATAATCGATCACAAGTGGACGCAAACTATACCTGCAAGGGATAATATTATAGCAAATTGCGTCCATATTTTCATGAAATAGAAATAATCGCATAAATACATTCTATATATATATATTTTTATAATTTTAAATGCATTTTTGGTTAAGACTGAGTTTAAAATTGAATTATTACATTTAATTTCTTTTATTCCATATTTTTCTATTCCAGATGAGTTCTTAGGAGACAAGAAAGAAGAAGGAAAAAAATACAAAAGATGATTAAATAAAGAAAGCGTTTTGTGATATTCGTGAGAAGAAGAAATCGATAAGACAAATATGTACATAATTATGTAAAAAATTATGCTATTCCGAAGACCGCAATATTGGACAACATGTATCGTTATTTTTTTATCTTTGATTTTAAGTTCCATCGATGTTGAGAACAATAAATAGTTATTTATAGTTTCTTTAAAGTGATTTAATAATGTAGATTTTTTATAACTTTAATCTTAAATGTAGAAATTGTTAAAAGCCAATCTTTCTTTAGATTGTCTTAACAATATCACCCTTATATGAAGGATTATAAGGCTGATATTGTTAAGACTAAGCTGGTGGACGCAAACTGGTCCACAGGTGGACGCAATTTGGATTTTTTGGACGCAAACTGGGTAAAATGCCATATTTTGAAGTTTGTCTATTTAAAAAAAACACAACAAGTTTCGAACAAAACTGAGAGTTATTATTAAAATAGACTATATAATGAACGCATTACATACATTTTTAATTGAATCAATTTGCTGGAACATTTTTATTTTCTCCTTCAAACTTGCCAACTGCACTAAATGGACGCGAACAGGCGAAATGATCCTATGACATAGAAGTTTCGATAAAAGTATGTTGAAAAAAGCGTTTATTATAGTGCTTAGTACTATATAATGCTTTATTTTGCAAACTGACTCGTCCTCGTGCCTGCCCAAGCGCTTAGGATCAGTGCCGGGTGCCCCCCCTCCCCTCCAAGCCGGTTACTTGGAGCTGCGCTGATGCCGCCGTGCGGTGGTAGTTATAGAATTGGGACATAAGTATATATTTTAGTATTATGACGTTCGAAAAGAGCTTAGATTTATATCTTTAATATTTTTATATTTATCTTATCTTTATCTTTCAACCAACTACTCACAAAACATAATTACATAATATTGCTTTGTTGCGACGTGAAGGGTGGACAAACAAACAGACTTTCGCATTTATAATATTAGTATTGATAACCCTTTAGTTTCCTAAAAGTTGCACCACGCACCGTACCAACCGCTTGGGCAGACGCGAAGATAAGTCCGTTTACAAAATAAAGCATAATAATAAAATAAAAGTACTCATCATCATCAGCCTTTAAAAGTCCACTGCTGGACTAGGCCTATCCTTTGAAAGGAGGAATTGGCTTACTATACCACGCTGGCTAAACGGGTTGGTATAGGGTTTGTATCAAGTTTTCCTTCTCTTAGAGTGCTGTTCTCTGCATAATATGCTCCCTCTGTCGGCTCTTACGACACCCATGGGATGATATGGGGTGGTGACATTCCGTATTCTTAATCCGTCACCACGCGGATGGTAATAAAAGTACTAAGCACTATAAAAAGAACGCTTTTTTCAACATATTTTTATCGAAACTTGTGTGTCATATATCTTGGAACGGACAACTGTGACAACAAAGCCGTCATAATAAAAGTTGTTTCTATTAAAAAGGCCTATCCAATGACATAAATGTTATTGCTATTGGAAGGTGGTCCCAATCTGCCCATCCTCCTTTACAGTAGCTTTAAATTTTCTACGAATATACTTACTTATTTAAATGATATCGATAATAAAACAGGATACAAAGTACGACATTTTGTTTGAACGAAATGTCTAATAGGTACAAATGGTACAAAGGTATTTTAAAGGATAGAGTGGCAGAATAGTAGGTACCTAACTCAATACTTGACCAAATGAACATCATTTATTGCTTGAGTACGATATCAATAACTATAAAAATTTCGCATTTGTAGATAACTCACAATGTGAAACGGTTGCAGCTCCTTACAAAGATAACATGTAAAAACATTATACTGGCAGTTAAAAAGATTGGCCACGAGTTTTATTGCCCGTTCTTTCTCGTGGTTCTACGTATTGCATTGCGAACGTGGCAGTAAATGTAAATGTAGAATCATCTAGTAATAAACTTAAATTTTTGACGTTCATAAGCGTCAGTTTGTGGCCTAAATGAATAAATGATTTTGATTTTGTTTTTTTTTTACTGTGTCGTGTCCGCCGGTGGGAGAGAGAACGCAACAGTTTAAAGGCCCCCTGCATCTCTCTTTAACAACGCATGCTCTACATTCTACAATGGGGTTGGCAACTGCAGGGCCGAACCTTCCCTATGTGCAATGTGTGCGGCGCACACAGGCGCCAGGATATGCGTTAATTATAACACTTATTTTCGAAAAAGGATGCCAAAAAAGGCGCTTCACAGATTTCGCACACAGGCGCAGTGGCGTAGGAGGGGCAAATAATTTAGGCCGGAATTGTTAGGTAACGACTAAAAAAAAAAACGGTCATCCGCCCTACGCCACTGCACAGGCGCTTCATAGATTTCGCACACAGGCGCTGCATTGGGTCGGAACGGCCCTGGGCAACTGTCAAAGTGTGTTGTCGTTGTGTCCCACAGAGCACCACCACCACTAGAGACCGCATTAGCTAATATTTGTTTTGATTCGAGTTCACTTAATTTGCGGACTGCGCGGGATGCGCGGGGCGCACGTAATGCGTTGTGATTGGCTATTGCAAGGTCAAACTTAGGACATGTACTCTAGTGCACTGTACCATAGTGATGAGACAGGGACGGAATATTGATCGATAGAATTTGGTTTGTATTCATTATATTACTGATATATTATTATGGATAATATATGTTTCTTACCCGTCCGTTAAGTATTATAAAGCATTTTTAATAAATATGTTTTTTACCCATACGTTAAATATTATAAAGCATTTTTAATCTTTGATTTTGTGTATAGACAAGCTTCCGTCACTCTTCAGTGCGTAACGCTATAAGTGCTAGTGATGAAACGGATAGTGGTTTGGCTGGATACCGGATAGCCAGATATCCTGCCGAACATTGACAACAAAAGTAATCGTCCATGATCATGGAAAATACGATCTCATGTAACATTGTTTTTTTACTTGAAGTTAGAGCAAATTGATCATGCATGACCATAAGTAACCTGACGACTATATTTGGTGGTCAGCTAATTTTATACTCTAACTATAAGTACTCTGTAATTGAAATTTTGGCACTCTGTAGCAGTTTAAGACTTAATTTTTAAGCTGGTCTTGTCGATGAAGAAATGTGAAAATAATTGTTGCCACATAAGAGCGGGTAATCATCAATTTTTCATAAAAAGTTACTATCCGGTATCAAGTATCCGATCAGATTCTTAAAGTTGTGTCTCTCCGATACCGTAAGAGTACCATCAGGAGTCACCTAACTCTTTCGGGTGTTGCGCTTCGGGTAACATGTTGTCGCGTATAACCCAATGTCATCAGGTATCCCGCAATGTCATCGGGTGTCCCGCAATGTCGTCGGGTGTCACCCAAAGTCGTAAAATTTAAAACGTCGGTGGCAGTCCAATACCGTTAAGTATCACCTAACACAATCAGGTACCCCCGAATCCTACCGGGTATCAGCCTTTGTCGTCGTATGTCAACCAATAGTATCATCAGGTGTATCGACAAACTCCATTACGTTGGTGATCCGTCAATACTATCGGATCCCCTAATACTATCAGGTTTCACCTAACACTATTAGGTGTCACCTAGGCTATCGGATGTCATCTAACCTATCAGATGTTACCAGACACTGCCAGGTGCTACCCAATGCCGTCGCGTGTCACCTTATGCCCTCGGTTTTCAATCAATGTTGTCAATGGGGATCGGCTCATACTATCGGACAACCCCATACTATCGGGTATCACCCAATATAGAAGGGTAGCACCCCGATATAGGAGAGAGTTACCACAATACCGTTGGGTGTCACTTAACACTATCGCGGCTCATCTTACACGACTTTCAGGTGTCACAATAACATCATGTATCACACACACCCCGAATACAGTCGGGTGTCACCCCAATAGCTTCGGGTGTCCCCCACTACCATCGGGTAACATCCAATACGGTCGAATGCCACCTCAACACTGTCAGTTTAAAATTCCGCATGTCTACAGCATTCATTTATGAATAAGAATACTTATCTAAACTGAAAGATCTCAAATTACATAATTCCACTATTCCGAAATATCTCAAATTCTTTGTTTTTTAAAGACGTGGACACACCCACAACCATCCTGACTAGGTTTTTGTTAAGAACATTTACGTCACAAAAAGTGAAAAGATCTACGTAATATCTCTTATTTCTAAACCTGCAGTACGCGCAAACTGCGCGTACTGCATGCAGTTTGGTTTACTTGCCACGCCCCACTCTTCTCGCTTCCTGCCACAAAAATGACCCTATTTGGCCGCCGAGTCAAGCCACATACTCACACTGTGTTTGGATCTTCGTAACATTACCACGAAAAATATCGACAAAAATATTGACTTCGAAATCACAACACTATCGATACACGTGCCAATGTTAGACAAGGACGACTATTGCAATTTACGTAATGAGTGTGAAAAGGACTTTTCGAAAAGACATCGACGAACGCATTATTACTATTATTGCGCACGATTTGGTAACCAGTATAAACTGAGCTCCGATGCACTGGTTGTGGGTTTTATTTATGAATAAAAACTTACTTACTGATGAAATGTTAAACCATCTTTTTGATAATTTGACGTCTTGGATGTCTTGCCACACCATTTTACCGCACAGATAGCCATTTTTACGTGTTTTGGGCACTAAATAATTTTCAAATATGAACACAACGTGTACACGCATAGGGGTCACAGACTTGGTCGATACTGATGTTTTGATTCGTGCCGTTACTTCATATACTTCCGAAACCACTTATGTCTCGCGCGCGTTAGTTGCCTGCTATTAGGTGTCTAGTGGGGGTGGTCTGTGTTGTGTCCCCAAACATTGAATTTGTATCAATGAAAACAACTTTTAAACTATTGATTACTGATAAACTAATATAAATAATAGTTACGGTTAGCACGCCAATTCACGCCATTGCGCCATTGTGCATGTACTGTTAGAGAGAGATGCAGGGGGCCTTTAACTGTAGCGTTCTCTCTCGCACCGACGGACACTCATTGGCCCCTCTCTGCCAATCTTATCTTTTATGTCTAACACTACGTTAGTACTATTAATTATTCTGTGCTAACACACTGTTTTAATATTCTTGACATTTCTCAAAGAAATGGCTTGTCCTTTTGTCACTATCTGATGAATTGTGTGAATTATTTTAGAAAGTCAGGGAACAAAGGAAACACCTTTTACAGCCAAGTGTTTATGAATTGTAAATAGGGAAGTTTTCGAAACTAAAAAGAACACGGCATCAATATAATTTTGTTACTCTAAGCATCAAAGGGCTAAATCTTTACCTGGTAGCCATTGACATATATATTACTGCGGGTACCTACCTTATTTATACAAATATAGCCGTGACTTGCCTTGATAATCTCTGGAGTCGGTCCCTCATGTCTAAGGATCGTAGTCAGCATCGGGGTTGCATCTGGAGCAGATTATCTGCCTCCATCGGTTATTGTCTAGCGCGTCTCCCACGAGCATGTACAATTTGGAGGACGACGATTCTTTTACTTGATCGCTCCATCTAGTTGGTGAAAGACCGCGCGATCTATTGCCTTCAGTGTTCTCAGCCATGACCAATTTTGTAGGAGTGTCGCCGCCTCTACGAATAATAAGGGTTTCAAATAAAACACACATCATTTTTATAAAATTTTCTATATTTATTTGGTAATTGGTACAATCATGTCGGTCTGTCCAACATACCTGGCTTCAGTTTCTTCATTGTCATTTGAACAATTATCTATTTTACATTTAAATACTACCGGGTATAGTTCATAATATGACATATACTCATATTATGAGTGCGTCGATAAAGTTGGACAAACGGGGACTTTCTTCTATATATAAATCCATGTACAATAATGTTTGCGAATATCTTGCTAAACAAGGCTGCAGTTCCCAAGATTTTGGAAAAATATTTGCAAAGCTAGGTTTATAAAAATTGCCATAAAAATATACTTTTGCGCAAGGGTGAGATACCTACTTTTATAAGCGTGACTCTGCGTGAGACTTTGATAATGGTGCGATACTAGAAGTCCATTGTGAAATTTTGATTATTTTTCTATCACAGGGGTGACTGACGTAGCAGTTAATAGGTATAGGATCCCTCCTATACCTATTTACTGCTTCGTCAGTTTTGTAAAATAAAATTTGAACAGATTACTAGGAACTGACTGCCCATGAGCCGAGATTTTGGGGCATATTCTTGTATATATATTTTTATTATTTCTACCCTTGATATTTTTTTCTGCGACCTAGTGTTGAAATTTTATACTGTGTAGAAACAAAACCACAACATGGCACATAGTTCAGTCGTGTAGTGATGACGTCGACAGAAAGCTTCCAATATTAGAGACCTAGCATTAAATCATCTGTATCCTGGCTACATTTCTGGTTGTTACAAAAATCAACTGAAAGAGAAAGTGGAAATTATCATAGAAAAAGAATATCTGGTAAGGTATTAGCTTTATTCAATTGTCTTATTATAAACTATCATATAAACATTGATTCACAAAAGAAAAGACTTGCGCATAAATATTCTTCATACATATATGAACATATTTAAACAGATACTAAGGCCATTACAAAATAATTTAAATATTTTAATATTTCTTCCAATCGAATCTGTAAAAATATGTGTGTGTGCCTGTTAAGGTCCGTTCACAAGTGCAGCGCTGTACAGACTAAATGTAAAAGTGCGTACGGACGCGTACGGCGGCTGTGAGATGTGAGCGGACCCTAACGTGTACCTTACGATTGGTTAGCAAGCTCTTAGAATATAAATCTAACAAAGAGTGGCGACAGCGCCTCAATATACATACATCGAGCTACATTTAAACATTATTTACAAGTAGAACGTGTCGAGCGAACAGAAGCGATGGCGACGAGCGTCGTCAATCGCACAACACAAGCTCACTGAACTGAGTGACCCTCGGCGCTCGCCTCGATGAACAGCGAGCATACACGCGGCCCGACACTAGCTCAAGCACAACTTAACCCTAACACCAACCAAATACTATAACCTCGTTGTTCCTGAACTGCGAACGTATGACTTTCCAACAAGATATTTCTGTGGAGCTTGCCTCCGTCTTCGTCTTTCTTAACCATATGAACAGAGAAAGCACGGGACAGACCCCGGAAAATATCACCGTGCTAATAAGCCTGAAGTATTACTGCCAAAAATGTTCATGATTACAGTCAAATGAGCTATTTCTAATCCCCGCGTGTATACTCATTGTTTAACCGCGAGCAATATAATTATAATTAAATTGTATAATTTCGTAACTTGCACCGTCATATCAACAGTTATTCCGACGTATTACATATAATATGTATGTTTACTAAGTACTTGTAGTATGTAGTGTTGCTTGTATGTTTGTTTGTATGCAGGTAACTATGTGAATACATGTGTGCGATGTCGAGTTACGTTGACGGATGTAAAGACGGCTTAACAAGTAGACTAATCAAAAATATTACACAGTATGACGTAACAACACAAGAAAAATACGCATAACAGTGTAAAATGTTCATAGAAAAGTGAATGCAAATTGGTTGAGACTCGGCGCAGGCGCAGTAGCGGTGGTGCTTGTCTGTTTTGTCGGCCGCGGGTTCGATGCCTGTGTCGTTATTAACTATCGTTACAAAAGTGAAACATGCGCCGGTACTGCCGCGTCGAGTCGCGAACAAACAGATAAACACACACACTCGTCTCACACATCATCTACTTACACTATCAGTTTCTTGCAAAAATGTTTTTCATTACATTAAAAATTTTCAATTTTTCACTAACGTTTTTTTAAAAAATATTTACAAAAATTTCTCGTCTATCCAAAGACCTTGTCATTTTGTTACATTCTTTATAATATTAAAAACGAATGTGGCCATTTCATGTACAAAAAAAATAAACAAAAATATTACAAGTAAATCCTTACAGGTCCCATTTTATGTAAACTAAGTAAAAATCGGCTAAATAAACATATCTAGAGTACAGGAATAAGAAGATAATATAAAGTTACAAGTGTGATGTACTTATTTTCAACTTTACTACGTTGTAAATAAAGTACAAAATTGTGTAAAGTTACAAAATGTCGAAATACAAGCCACATTCTCTTTTAATATCGCCAGGACACGGGGAACCTCTCGTATAACAAGTTAAATTCATTTACACCCAACACGCGTTTATAATACAGGAATATTTTATATTATGACTAATTAAAGTTAACATTTCGTCAACTAACATACGAATTCAGAAACATATTTTCAAATTATATCAATAGGCAGAAAATGCTTATGTTTACTATATAATAATATATCATATGTGACAGTGAACTATACATATGTACAAATATATTTATTGACTATAAATATAAGTATTTCTACCTTAGTAGATTATAATTAAGAAACATTTTAGAATTTTGTCCTATCACCCAATTTGGCATACACCTCATAATTACTTACTTAATTTGATAGCAAAATGATACAATTTTTTTATAAAACAGTACTGACTTTATAGGTGTATACAATTCATAATATAAACGATTCCTTTGTAAACGTAGTACGGGTATTTAGTACAATAAATCTCATAAAAGTTCCGCATACAATAGTACGCACATAGACAACTTTAGTTTAATTGATTATATGCACATACGCATTTACATTAATAAGTCTTTTATAAGATTTTTATACTACACGAATCACTACAATTTACAATAATTAAATTATATGAAACATTTCAACGCGCTTATATAGCACGGGGGGGCAAGTAGAGAAGCTACGTTTTGTAATGACTATTTGATAAACTAATTCGTATAGCCTGAAATGGGGTGTTGAGCTCAAAATGAAATAAAATTACGTTTTAAACTCAACGCCCATTTTAATAAACATGGTCAGTCACAAAGCATAGCTACACCCGTATAGCCTCCCCAGCGCTCTAAGTTACAATTTGATCATAAAAATTTTTGATCACATTGGTAATCACGATTCCCTGTCCTGACCGCCTTATTTGTCGAATACATTATTAAACAATAACGCGTGCCTAGCCCGCAGTTCTCCCGCCGAAGAGACCGTTCGCCGTACTGATAGAGAGACTTGTTATTTGTATATTTTGCTAATATTTCAATAACAACATTGTTAACATCGAGATTGATATAATCGCTATAAAGGATGAATTATAGCTGTGGTGATGACAAACTTATAAGCCCTTTAAACATGACACGAATGCAACTTACACTTGTACACAATATTTTGACGGCAGATATTACATACAAATATACTCACGTCTGCGTACATTATTTATTCCAGGAACGCAGATACAGAATTAAAACTTCTAATTCAGTAAGCTCATTTTGGCAGATATGTATTTATATTACCTATTTAGTCGTCTGCCGAATTTCTTAATGTTTTACTGTATTGCGTTAGACTTAAGCCGTCTATGTACTGCTACATATTCTGTCCTAAACGTACGATCGAGGCGCTAAATGTTTTGATGAAGATATTGTATAGTTTATTAAGCTAGGGACGGATATTGGATGTTTTCAATATGTATTATTATGCATGGTTCAGCGAGTATGAATAAATAAAGAGTTGATTAAGTCCTAAACTATAGGCTATTTGTATTTCTCCGACTAGAATCGTCACTAGGCTCAAGAAAGCCAATACTACAAAACCTAGAAACTTTATCAGATTGCAAATTCTACTATGGAAATAAACTACAGAAAATTATACATTTAATATGGTATTATTTTCTATTGATATTATTGGGTTGGTGATCAGAAAGACGGCATAAAACAGTCCTCATAATAAAATAAGTTGCGACAACATAGCAGGTGATATTCTCTCTCCATTGTCATCACCACAGTAATAATTCACATCCAAACTTTCAAAGGAGGATACTACAAACACCAATTGCTAACATTTCCATGTATTGATACAACTAATTCCATAAATATATAGATCCGTAAATACTGAACAACATTTAATAGAACAATATTTCAAACATTCAATGTATTTTAAAATCGCTACTACAGAAATTGTAATTCATTGTGTTTTTTATAATTCATTGTCATGTTTACTGTCGTTGCCAATGATATCAGGGAGTACGCCTTAGTCAATTAGCCATTTTGCGGAGGCAAATAGGCCTTAGTTATATGGTCAAATTGACCTTATTTATGCGATCTAGTTGGCCAATATTATGTGAGCAAGTTGGATCGTTTTATGTTAAATTTTCTAGTTCTTGGTCAACTTGTTCAATCATAAAGTTGTTTATCACCTGTCGAAAGTGATACGTTTATTTTGCCAGTGACTTTTGCATAAGTTGTTACTCAGTGAAGGCATATCTCTCAGACATCTAAGGTCGGCGCAGTGTAAAATCAACCGATGCACGGTAGTAATAAGCGTCAAATTTGTTTGTTTATTTCATCTGTAAATGAACGTTTTAAGCCGGTATAATCGTACATTGTCTCTCTACCCTTATGAATACTAGGTGCTGATTGAGCGATGCTCATGTTTTCACTGTCTTGTATAAAGTTCGGAACCTGTTTCGTGCCATTCAAGTACCTTATACCTACACAAGTTATTCAGAAGCCCATTTTATGCAATTTGGATTTACAGATAGATTTCATTCGATTCGATTCAATAATTAGGTTAATACTGAAGCAAGATTTAACTATAAGGCCCCTTGTTTAACATAATAATACATCTATTTTAAGTGAAACATCCCTGGTATGTGTAGAGGGCGAACTATATCCAAGTGTGTTTTTATTTAGACTAAGTTTGAGTTGTTTTAATGCCTGATATGTCCACGATTAATAACTCGAATCTATCTTTTCACTGGTCGGCTATACAGCCACTTTGCCTATGTAAAAGGTATTTAAGCAGCACAATAAGTTCTCATATACTTCTCCACAGCTTGTACAACGGTCATCGCTCACTCATCACCTATCTACAATGTATACCCTGAAGCACCCCCAACAATCATCATCATCATAGTCTGATAGTCTGATCATCACATAGCGGAGCGTCCTCACAGCTTAAACACATCACAAAATATATCGTTATACACGGCCACTTGTAATATAGTAATAACCTCTTAGGACCATTGTACTAGGTATTATGAACATCTTTGGTTGTAAAATTTGACAAACATTGAAATTATTGAGATCAGCTTTATTTCTTGCCAGGTAGTAGGCGGTTCTTGGTGATTTTGGTAATGTCACGTATATCTATGTCCATAATAAGTGGTACAACGGCCCCTAGCCGGCTACACTATGTGCGTGGCGTGGCTCACGTGTGTCGCGTGTGTCGCGTGTGTAGCGTGCGTGTGTAGCGTGGCGTCGTGGCGCGGGGCTAGTGGCTAGTGTCGCTTGGGCCGCTTGGCGCATGCGCCGCACACGTAGTCGTCGTCGGGCCGCAGGGCGCCGCGCGACAGCCCCACGCAGTGCATGTGGAACCACTGGTCGCAGCCGCCGTCGCACTGCACCCAGTCCACCTCCTTGCCTGCCCGCACAAACATAAATCAGTGAGTGAGTATCGCGCGGATGTTATACACCTCTACAACATCCAAGGTGGGTGGTGGTACGTACCGGTGGGTCGCAGGCAGTGCTCGGCGGCGCAGTCCTCGTCGTCCTCGGCCGACGACGCCGATGACGAGCTGCGGCTGCGGCGCGACGGCCCCGCCACTGACGCGCCGCCCACGCCTGTCGCCCCGCGCTGCTGCCCTACAATACACAATATATTATATATACCACATTAAACAAACAGTCTGTCAGTGAGTATCGGTAGATACGTACCGAGCCTGGGCTGTCGCGGGTGCTTGGCGCGCGTGGCGGCGGCGGCGAGCCCGCGCTTCCGCCGCTCCTGGCGCGCCATGTAGTGCTTGCGCATCATGAGGCCGGGGCCCGACGAGCCCGCCGCGCCCTGCTTCCTGTTGAGGTAGCTGCTGGTGGTGCTGGCGCGCTTGCCGGCGGCGGGGTGCGCGTGCCGCGCGTGCGCCGCCGTGCGCGTGCGCGTGCGCTTGAGCTGGTGCGCGTGGCGGGGAGGGGCGCGCGCGTGTCGCTTGCGGCGCCCCGCGTCGTGCGTGCGCGCGCGCCCCGCGCCCCCCTCCGCCGCGCGCGCCGCCCACACGGCGCTCCACAGCTGGGCTTGCTCCTCCATGCGGACCTGCACACACATCCGATGATAGGTAAATTAATAAACTCACCGTGTTACACTCATCGTCATCATCAGCCTGCAATAGTCCACTGCTGGATATAGACCTCTCCAATAGCGCTCCACTGAGCCCGATTTTCGGCTTTTCGTGTCCAGCTGCTGCCAGTCACTTTGCGTATATCGTCACTCCACCTAGCCGGAGGGCGTCCTACAATACGTTTGCACTCTAGGACACGACTACTCCAACGGTTATCGGTTCTTCGACAAATGTGACCGGCCCACTGCCACTTCAGCTTGCTAATTCTTTGAGCTATGTCGATTTATGGTTCTCTGTCGGATCACTTCATTGCGAATTCGATCCTTCAGAGAAACTCCGAGCATAATCCTCTTCTTAGCTCGCTGAGCGACCTTAAATTGCTGGACCAATCGCACCGTCAGTCTCGGCTCGGTAGGACGCACTCGTTGAAGACCTTTGTCTTAAGGCTTTGCGGTAGGGGTGACGAAAAAACTTGACGGAGTTTCCTATATGCTGCCCAGCCAAACAGTATTCTTCTGCCAGCCTCTTTTTCGAAGCTGTTTCTACCCAACTGCAAGGTTTACCCAAGGTTAACGTCTTCAGAACAACTTCGAGAGGGACCCCATTTAGGGTAATCGGTTCCGGAGAGACATGTTCATTGAACATTATCTTGGTTTTTTTTTTCAAGTTTATCCGGAGACTGATGCGAGTAGAAGCAGACTGCTAGTTCTGTACTTGGACGGTCAAAGTCGCGGCGTCATACAGACCTTTCAGCACTTGGACATATCGCCAATCGACTTGGCACCGTTGCAAGGACTCCAGCTAAGACCAGGTTTCAATGGAGTCCCAGGCCTTCTCATAGTCCACAAACGCTAAACACAAGGGCTGATTATGCTCCTCTGTCTTCTGTATAATCTGCCGCACTGCGTGGATGTGGTCTATGGTGCCGTATCCTCCTCGAAAACCGGCCTGTTTGGGCTGCTGAAACTTGTCAAGTCTACGCGCGCGACGATTCGTAATGACCCTTGAGAACAGATAATAGAAGTGGCTAAAGATCAAGTTAGGTCGATAGTTCTTCAAAAAGTTTTGTCTCCTTTTTTGAAGAACAGAACGACAATGCTCTTGCTCCACGCCCTTGGAGTTCTCCCCAATGAGACGACAGAATTAAATATGCGTTGGAGCTGCACAAGTATAGGTTTTCCACCTGCCTTTAGCAGCTCTGTCGTAATTCTATCGTCTGCGGGGGCTTTTCCATTTTTGAGCTGCCTTAGGGCCACCACGATTTCGTCCTGGCTGACATCTGGCAACTCTTCCGAGAGGCGGCAGGTCGAACGGGGGCCGAACATGACGAAATTACAAGCACACTAAAAAGGGTGCAAATGGTTTATCTGCTGCATAATCTGGCAGAACATTGGTCACAAAGAACATTTTAGGAAACATTTATTTTGCTTATTAATGAAACCACAAATCATAATCGAAGCAAGGATGTGACTATTTTATTTCCATATGTACAGCGGCATTGAGACAAATGTCTCGGTAGCTATGCAGAATTATACCTATAGCCCAAGTTTAGTTGGAGCTTTCATTTTTTTATAGTATAAGGCGGCAAACGAGCAGACGGATTGCCTGATGGTAAGCAATTACCGCCGCCCATGGACACAAGCAACACCACAGGGGTCACAAGTGCGTTGCCGGCGGGGTTGGGAAAAGGGATAGGATAAGGAGTGGGATGAGGAGAAGGAATAGGGGATAGGGCCTCCGGCACTCTCACTCACCGAACGAAACGCAACAGTTTAGATTCTGTTACTTTACGTCGACTTTCTGTGAGAGGGTAGTACTTCCCCGGTCGAGCCGGCCCATTCATGCTGAAATCAGCAAGGCTCTACTACCTAGAGATCTACTAGCTAAAGAACAATGGCAGAATTTGGCCTGGGTTTGTTATGGCGACCTTAAACTTCATATGAACAAAACAAATTGTTTTTTTTTCTACGATTTTTAATATTTTCACTTTGTCTCGTTAAAGCTGGAGTATTTTATGATGATAAAAAGCATTCCAATTGATTACGAATACTTTATTATTTGATTGTTGCCATAGACAATGGTGTGACAGGAATAGACGGTAAGTGCTATATCTGTATCGATTATTAAATAAGTAATCGATACGATCGACCTTTATAGAGTTGGTTTGGTTTAAAATGCAGTTATTTAATATTTATTCTACATTATATCAATAAGCTAATATTTTTGAAGCAAAACAACGTTTAAATCAGTTAAAAACGTCACAGCATCGTTTTAATGTTGTATCGATTTCACATAAAATCGATTTAAAATGTGCAGCTCTGCTTTTGTCTTTGGCTGTGACAGTTAGATGCTACAAAATACTTCCGCGTTTTGATGTCAATCTGACATATGTCATTTGATAATTCAAACGCCTACAGGCCTACATTGTTTAACTTGCATACTATAACTTCCCTTTTACCTACCTACATTGTTCATTCTTAATTAAAAATTCAAACACCGATATCTACTTTTTCCACCTTTCCTGAGTGAAAATAGAATCATTTATAGGCTCTGTTACTTACGCCAAATTTTTTGATATATTTTTATTACTGTACGCTTCAATCTAATTTGAGACATTTTGATGTATGGAGATCTGCCATTGTCCTTTACAGTAGCTTTAAATTTTCTACCATCGATATATATGCACCTACTGTTTTCTACGAATATACTTACTAGAAAACAGCTACATAGCTGTGCAGTTTATATTTTTAGCATAAAATAGGTATTTAAATGATATCGATAATAAAACAGGATACAAAGTACGAAATTTTGTTTGAACGAAATGTCTAATACAAAGGTACTCTGTGAAGTCTAACCATAGAGATATAAAGGATAGAGTGGCAGAATCATAGAGATATAAGAATAGAGTGGCAGAGTGGGGCCAATTCGTGTCCGCCGGTGGGAGAGTCTGTTAGAGAGAGATGCAGGGGGCCTTTAAACTGTTGCGTTCTCTCTCCCGCCGACGGACACTCATTGACCCCTCTCTGCCACTCTATCTTTTATACCTATCTCTATGTGTCTAACACACTGTTTTAATATTCTTGACATTTCTCAAAGAAATGGCGGGCTTGTCCTTTTGTCACTTTCTGATGAATTGTGTGAATTATTTTAGAAAGTCAGGGAACAAAGGAAACACCTTTTACAGCAAAGTGTTTATGAATTGTAAATAGGGAAGTTTTCGAAACTAAAAAGAACACGGCATCAATATAATTTTGTTACTCTAAGCATCAAAGGGCTAAATCTTTACCTGGTAGCCATTGACATATATATTACTGCGGGTACCTACCTTATTTATACAAATATAGCCGTGACTTGCCTTGACAATCTCTGGAGTCGGTCCCTCATGTCTAAGGATCGTAGTCAGCATCGGCACGGTAATAATATCTAACCCCAGATAACAAGAAACTTGCAGCAAGTTTAAATCAAACTTGCTCGTTTCACTGTGACAAACTTGCATCAAACTTGCATTTTCAAAGGTTGCACAGGTTGGTGGTCCGACAACAGCTGGTCGTCGAGCACCTCCTGCTGTATCTAGGAGGTCGACCGATCACCAACCTGTGCTCGTCGTCATCCAAATCCTTTGAAAAACCAACTTCATGCAAGTTTGTCACAGTGAAACTAGCAAGTTTGGCAAGTTTGCATTGTTATCTGGGACAGTATTGTAACTCCATACAAACGCACAGAACTCGAGTTATACCTACGCGCCTCGAGCAGAGTACCCATTTGTTCAGTGCAATATGACCGAACACCTTACCAAGCAATAAGTAAATTACACATTGACCTAATTAGTTAAAGTATTATAATAAGTAAAATTCATATTGCGTCGTCAGTGCACATTGTGTGACCGCGACATTCGGGTGCATTCATAAGAACATTTATATTTAACATTCTTTTCTAACATTTTCTTTTAACATTATTTTCTCACATTTAAACATAAGAAGTTATTGTGGAACAGAAAAATAAACTGTGATTTCGGTTAAACATTTCTATTCTTTAACAAACCACCGCAAACCTCACTCTACACCGTACATAAAATCTTGGTCCTTCGTAAGGTCCCCGCGCGGCTCGGATTCCTTATCGTCGTGATATTCGTGCAGCCGAGGTGTTGAACTGGTTAACATTAAGTGCTTGTGTAGTGTGACTGAGGATTGCAGTGCTAACATTGGAGGAGCAACAGCCGCAGCAAGCGTCGTCGTGGAGCTAAGTACTAAAATACGAACACGCAAGTAATATATTTCCTTGTTATTTTTTTAAATAATACATTTTGAACACTCAGTAGACATGGAAGAGCTTATTGACACCCAATCTATGATCTACGATAGCATCGTAAAACTGGGTATTAACATTAAGAAGGATACTGCTGACCGGAAAACACTAGATTATTTTAAGAGGCGATTGGATACTCTGGAGAAATACTGGAGGGAGTATGAAGGAAATCATGACCGGATTGGCGGCGAAGTGAGTCAATCTCACCCTTACTTCGGGCTCCGTGAATATGAGAGAACTTTGAAGGCGTACGAAGAGGTGAAAGAGTTGATAAATCAACAGTACCAGAAGTTTGTAACCAAGGCGGCAAACCGAGTGAACATCCGAAATCACCCTACAAAACAACGGTGAGTGCTGTCCAGCTGGGAGAGGAGGAAACCACTGCAGAGGCAGGACCCAGCTCACAGAACCAAATCTTGAAAACAAGCACAGGTACAAACAGTAAAGGCGACGATCTGTTACGGCGGCAACAAGCAAATTTTAAAGCCTTTTTGCGAACAACTTCGAACATTGACGTAGATTCTATTTCGGAAAAATGGGAGTTTGAAGATGTTTTAAAAAACCTTGAAGCGAGATGGTCTGCGATTGACAGTCTCCATTGGGAAATTGAGTGCGAAATAGACGAAGAGAATGAGTCCTATAACTACATGTTCGACAAGTATGAGAAACAATTTAACAATCTTAAGAAATCCATCAACAAGAAGATGTGGTCAGTCGTGCATAGGAACAAGTCAACTCCTCAACTCGAAATTCCAGTGTTTACTGGGAATTACAATCAATGGGTGTCCTTTCGTGATCTGTTTACTGAGGCTATCCATTACAACCCTTCACTATCTAACGGCCAGAAGATGCAATATCTTAAGAGTAAAGTACGCGGTGAAGCTGAAAAGCTTATCCAACACTTACAGATTAGTACAGACAATTATTTGGTTTCTTGGGAAATTCTATCGCATCGCTATAACAACAAAAAATTGATCTTCTCTTCTCATATGAACATTCTCTTGAACCTTCCTAGCATGCAGCAACAGTCTGTACATCAAATAAAGAGAATCCATGACACAACATTGGAATGTCTGAACGGCATTAAAAACTTGGGCGTAGATATAACATCATGGGACCCCATCGTTGTCCATATTTTGGGCCAGAAATTAGACAACGAAACATATACTGACTACCTAGAGTCACTGAAAAACTCGAGAGAATTGCCAGTACTTCAGGATTTCCTTGGATTTTTAGAAACTAAGTTCACTTCGCTGGAAACAGCCCATAGAAAACAAGACACTGTAACATCAAAACATTTTTCAACAAAATATAATAATTCTTCATCAAATGTTAAGAAACATATTTATAACGCATATACTAAGCCGATCAGCTCATACAATAACCCAAATAAATCGATTGCGAAAGCAATGCACGTGTCGACCATTAAGTGCCCAATGTGCAGTAATCAACATGGTATTTACAATTGCAAAAATTATTTGGGTCTAAGCGACGAACAAAGATTAAAAACAGCTAACAAATTAAAACTCTGCACAAATTGTCTCTTCAGTCACAATGGTAATAAGTGTAATTCTACATTAACATGCCGTAAATGCCAAGAACCACACAACACTATTCTACATGACGCAATTATGAAACAAAAACATTGTCAATCTTCTTCGTCCGTAAACCGTAGTCAAATGACACAACAACAGCAACATGAAAGACCCCATGAAAACTTCGCTGCTACGTCGCACACTTCTCAAATCGACAGCTCAGAAATATTACTAGCGACAGCGTTGTTAAAGGTTAAAGCGTCTGATGGTTCATGCCATACCATGCGAGCCTTGGTCGATCAAGGCTCCCAAATATCATTAATTACCGAAAGGGCGGCGCAGCTACTTAACATTAAAAGGCAAAGATGTAAGGGAGTCATTTTCGGCGTAGGACAGAGAGAAAACAACTGCAAGGGAGTGATGTCGATAGAATGCGCCTCATTATACATCGATTTCGTATTCGAAGCGGAAGTTTTTATTATGACAAACCTAATTAAATGCCTGCCAAACAAAAGTTTTCCGAAACCAGCTTGGTCACATATAGACAACATACAGTTGGCCGATCCCGAGTTCTATAAAAGCCGTCCAGTGGATTTGCTACTCGGAGCCGACATATACGCAAATATCATTCTCAGTGGTATTATAAAAAGCGGTAATGCTTATCAGCCCTTAGTACAACAAACTCAGCTTGGATGGCTGTTATGCGGTAACGTAAAGACATACCACTGTAATGTTGTACTCAATAACATCGAAGAGATAAAAAGGTTTTGGCAAGTGGAAGAAATCGAGGAAAGGGAAACGACAAATTTATCTGTTGAAGATCAAGAGTGTCTACATTTTTATGAGTCGACGACTAGAAGGACAGAAGAAGGCCGCTACGAAGTTAGAATACCACTGAAAGATGACCTGAAACACCAACTGGGATTGTCTAAGCCAATGGCAATCGCTCAATTAAAAAACTTAGAAACTAGATTTAAGAAACAACATCAGCTGGCTGAAAAGTATAAATCATTTATGAATGAATATATCGAGTTACAACATATGAAACCTGAAGAAACAAACACAAACGTAAGCTTGCAATGTTATCTACCTCACCACGGTGTGCAGCGTGATGAGTCACTAACTACAAAGTTACGGGTCGTATTCAACGCGTCCGCAAAAACAACAACAAAGGTTAGTCTAAATGATATTATGTACAAAGGCCCTAATATGCAAAAGGATTTACAGACAATGTTATTGCAGTGGAGACAATATCCTTACGCTTTTACTGCTGACATAGAAAAAATGTTCAGACAGATTTTAATTAACAGAATTGACCAACACCTGCAAAAAATCGTTTGGAGGGAATCACCTGAACACCCCATAAAGAGTTTTCAACTCACTACAGTCACTTATGGTACAAAATCGGCACCCTTTTTAGCCATCAGGACTTTGAAACAGCTAGCGGCGGACGAGCGCATCAAACATCCTGAAGCAGCAGCAGTGCTGGAAAACTTCTTTTTCATGGATGACCTGCTTCACGGCGTGTATCAAATTACAAAAGGAAAGGAGTTGATTAGCGAATTGATACAGTTGTTGAAATCAGGTGGATTTACATTAAGAAAATGGGCTGCTAACAATCAGAAATTATTAGAAAGCGTAACACAGAGTGCAGAAGAGACAATTTATAACTTCAAAGGTGAAGATGCATCGAAAACATTAGGCCTATGTTGGCAAACAAAACAAGATAATTTTACGTTTAATTATAATTTCACAAACATCGTAGAAACACTTACCAAAAGGCAGTTACTTTCGGAAATTTCGAAATTATTTGATCCTTTGGGTTTGTTAACACCTCTATCCACAAAACTAAAATTACTTTTCCAAAAACTATGGCAAATGGATCTCCAATGGGATGATGTAGTATCTGGTGACGTATACAAAGAGTGGTCGAAATTAACGGCTGATATCGACAACATTAAACATTGTGTGGTACCACGATGGATCGGAACGCAAGAGGATAGCGTTATTGAATTCCACGGTTTCTGTGACGCTTCCACGGAAGCCTACGCATGTGCAGTGTACGCACGAACAAAAGATTGTAAGAAAACGAGGTTAGTAGCTGGCAAGTCTAAGCTTGTACCACACAAAAAAGCTATAACGTTACCCAGAGCCGAGTTATGTGGTGCCTACCTATTAGCGAAACTCATGCGAAAAATTACGGCGAGTGTTAGCTGTTCATGTGAAACTTATGGTTGGTGTGATTCCATGGTCGTATTGAGTTGGCTATATGGTGATTCAGCGCGCTGGAAGCCCTTTGTGTCCAACAGAATAAACGCTATAAAGCAGATTATGCCGAGTGACAACTGGCGTTACGTGAAGTCAGCAGAGAACGCTGCGGACTGCGCTAGCAGAGGACTTACAGCATCTCAACTATTAGAACATCCTTTATGGTGGCAAGGGCCATCATGGTTACCATTGTTCGACGCCAAGGAGACACAGGATCACCAAGGCATCTATACTACCGAAGAAGAAACTAGAAAGATAAAACAAGTTAACTTTGTGCAGCAAGAAAATAACATTATCGAAGATTTATTAAACAATAACAGTTCGTTTAGAAAGGTAATTCGCATATTCGCGTGGATACTGAGGGCGTTGACACCGATAGTGCAACGTAAACATTTACCGCCGTACCTAACGTTACATGAAATGCGAAAAGCAAAATTAACAATTATAAAATATACGCAAAGAAAGGAATTTGCTGACGATATTGGAAAAAATATTCAGAACGGAAATGTTGGATCAAAAAGTAAATTATTAAATTTTAATTGTTTTTTGGATAAGGATGGCATTTTGAGAGTGGGAGGACGCTTAAGGCACGCAAACATAAGTATTGAGATGAAACATCCAAAGGTTATACCTACCAAAACACGTTTAGCAGAGCTTCTGATAGACGAATCTCACTTGTTAACGTTTCATGGGGGACCCAAGTTGACTTTAGCAACACTCAGACAACAATATTGGATACCGGGCGGAATCAGAACAACTAAGGCAAGGCTGCGAAATTGTGTTACTTGTCGGAAGCACGACGCAAGAAAACAGTATCAATTAATGGGAGATCTGCCCGCAGCCCGAACTAACCCCGCCCCTCCGTTTTACCACACTGGGGTGGACTACACCGGTTTCGTGGAAATTAAAGCCAATAAAGGCAGAGGCGTCCGAACAACAAAGGGCTACGTGGCGGTGTCTGTATGTATGGTTACAAAGGCCGTACATTTGGAACTGGTGTCCGACCTCACGAGTTCAGCGTTTTTGGCTGCATTAAGCAGGATGGCGTCTAGGAGAGGCACTCCGCGTCATATGTACAGTGACCAAGGAACCAACTTTATCGGTGCCGACCGGTTGCTAAGGGAAGAATACGAAGAAATACTGCAAGTTTTCGGCGACAAGTTACTTGCTGAGGTTGCAGACATGAACATAGAATGGCACTTTAACGCGCCATCCTGGCCTAGTGCCGGTGGGTTGTGGGAAAGGGCTGTTCGCAGTTTAAAACACCATTTGAAGAGAGTAGTTGGGGCACAACGGCTAACATTTGAGGAGTACACAACGATACTAACAAGATTAGAAGCTTGCCTTAACTCGCGACCGTTATGCTCACTGAACGAAAACGTTGAAGATTTGGAGTATTTATCTCCAGCTCACTTCTTAACAGGTAAAGCGGGGTCAACAGTAATAGAAACTAAATATGATGCACGAACAAGATGGCATTTGACTAGCAACATTTTTCGGCAAATCTGGTTTAAATGGCAAACGGAGTATTTAACACAACTAACAGCACGAGATAAGTGGGTGAAACCTCAAACCAACATGAAAATCGGAGATATGGTTGTTGTGCACGAGGATAATGTTCCGGCTGGGAAATGGATTATGGGAAGAGTGATAGACGTACATCCGGGTAGTGACGGGTATGTAAGAGTGGTTACTTTGAAGACAAAGAGTGGTATAATCAAGAGGCCTATCGTCAAACTCTCGCTCTTGCCAGTTGAAACAAGTAAACAACAATGTAGTTCCCCGGAAACTAGCACACCACCTGTAGAGAAACATCCGAAAAGGCAACATGTGCAGAGTGTCAGAAGAAAGGCAAACACCATTAGTTTTTCGCATATCGTAATGGCGTTAACATTTTTTATGACTCTTTGCGGAAGTGTGTGCGGCTCGTATAACATCACGCAGTTTGGAAAAGAGCAATCCCTGTTCTTTGAATCGATCGGCAAGTTAAGCTTGGCAAAGGACAAATGGACTCTCGTAATATATTATGATATGGCTCCATACTGGGAAGGAATAAACGCATTCAACAAAATTATACAATATTTAGATACCACATGTAAAACAATAGGCAGTGAACATTGTAACACGATAACTGCACAGCTGACACACGAGGCCAACGAACTAAAGTATTACAATCAACTTTTGCTAACTCAACAGTCTGGCGGTTACTCCAGACAGCGGCGCGGCCTTATTAACGGCGTAGGCTATTTAGCGAACTCATTGTTCGGCGTACTGGACGAACATTTCGCGGAAAGGTATACCCGAGACATCAACCTGATACGTAACAATGAGAAACATATTGTCGAATTATGGAAGAATCAAACTTCAATTATTGAGTCGGAATACAATCTTCTACAACGAACTGCCTCTATTATGAATAAACAACATAAAATTATCAATCAACATATAATGAAACTCGAAACCAGGTCTAATAAGTTACAAGAAGAAATCAACAATATTTCTTTAGTCCAGGATTTTACTCTGATGTCACTAACAGCTAGTAACTTGTTACACAATTTAAGGGGAAGTCAGGAGACTCTCGTTGATATACTTAGCAACATTCACCATGGGCAATTCAACATACACTTGCTGACTCCTGAACAATTACAGACGGAACTCAACACTATCTCGGCGCATTTATCGGATGACACGATGTTACCAATAGAACCGCATAACATCAGAGAATTGTATCCGTTACTACATTTGAAGGCGAGACTCACAGACAACTATTTTTTATTTGAAATAACATTCCCATTAATTGGCAGAGATAAATATAAGTTGTTTAGATTGATATCCATACCACACCAATACAACTATTCTATGGTGGAACTTATCCCATTATCCGAATACATTGCGACTGATTTGAAGAGGAATACATATATTACAATCAATTCTGACGAGTTATCCCTTTGCATGAAGCAGAAAACATGGATATGCGATTGGAAGAAACCAGTTTACCACCAGAAGAGTGATTTCAACTTTTGCGTGCTGGATCCTAACACTGAAAAATGTAAGATTAAGAGGTCAAGATGTAAAAACAAATGGGTATCTCTCGCCAATCCGTCACATTATCTTTTTCATTGCTGCAATATCTGCCCTGTAAATATACTCTGTGGAGAGCAAATTAGTCTCGAACATTTATCCCAAGCTGGAATTATTTATATAAAGCCTGGTTGCTTGCTCAAAGGCTCTGACTTCACTCTTCATAGCCCAAAGAACACCGAGAACAACATCAACTTAACTAATCCGGTTTATAGTCCAGAGATAGATCAGCTGAACTTTTTTGTTAACACCTCCATGATGTGGATGAATCTACCAAACATAACAGACTCCAACGACCTAGAAATTGAGCTCAATAAATTACATCAAAGAATAGAGGAAATGAAAAATAATACTGTCGAATTTGGAGATTCACTGTCCTACCATGATGTTCACCTTACGCCGTGAGCTACATGTTAGTCGGAGCAGCAGTGGTGGCGGCAGGCGCCGTGTGGTGCCGCCGCTGGCAGCGACTGCGAGCACGAGGTGCCCGCATATCTCCGGACATCGAGCTTCAGCCTACAGTGGGCACTCGCAGTGTAGTGAATAGTGCGCAGGAGACTGACCGACAACCTAGTGCTCAAATATCTTGTGGAAGTGCGGGTCCTAAAATGGCTGACCGGCAGCCTAGTGTCTCGAGCAACAGTGAGAGTGCGCGACGTTATATAGGGTGAACGACGCCCAAGCCCCCATATTTACGGTGTAATAAACAAATGTGCTGTAAAACATCAGTCATGTTCTCCCATACCTCGGAAACATTTACAATTAAGACATTGAATGTTTAAGAATACCTATCATTATCACTCACTATTTTGTAACAAATGAACAAATTACCATAATCATTTATCGCCATCTCATTTTAGATGTATCTCATCCTTTCATCCTTTTGGTGCCCCGGAATATGTTCAGTGCAATATGACCGAACACCTTACCAAGCAATAAGTAAATTACACATTGACCTAATTAGTTAAAGTATTATAATAAGTAAAATTCATATTGCGTCGTCAGTGCACATTGTGTGACCGCGACATTCGGGTGCATTCATAAGAACATTTATATTTAACATTCTTTTCTAACATTTTCTTTTAACATTATTTTCTCACATTTAAACATAAGAAGTTATTGTGGAACAGAAAAATAAACTGTGATTTCGGTTAAACATTTCTATTCTTTAACAAACCACCGCAAACCTCACTCTACACCGTACACCATTAGACTGTGCGGACTGTGCCAAGAGTACCCACAGCCGCGATCGTGCCGCAGCTCGCATGCGGCGCGTCTGGTAGGTATATAACTCACGAAGGCGGCCGAGTTACAATACTGTTAGATTATATTACCGTGGCATCGGGGTTGCATCTGGAGCAGATTATCTGCCTCCATCGGTTATTGTCTAGCGCGTCTCCCACGAGCATGTACAATTTGGAGGACGACGTTTCTTTTACTTGATCGCTCCATCTAGTTGGTGAAAGACCGCGCGATCTATTGCCTTCAGTGTTCTCAGCCATGATCAATTTTGTAGGAGTGTCGCCGCCTCTACGAATAATAAGGGTTTCAAATAAAACACACATCATTTTTATAAAATTTTCTATATTTATTTGGTAATTGGTACAATCATGTCGGTCTGTCCAACATACCTGGCTTCAGTTTCTTCATTGTCATTTGAACAATTATCTATTTTACATTTAAATACCTACTACCGGGTATAGTTCATAATATGACATATACTCATATTATGAGTGCGTCGATAAAGTTGGACAAACGGGGACTTTCTTCTATATATAAATCCATGTACAAGAATGTTTGCGAATATCTTGCTAAACAAAACAAAGTATAAGGCTGCAGTTCCCAAGATTTTGGAAAAATATTTGCAAAGCTAGGTTTATAAAAATTGCCATAAAAATATACTTTTGCGCAAAGGTGAGATACCTACTTTTATAAGCGTGAGACTTTGATAATGGTGCGATACTAGAAGTCCATTGTGAAATTTTGATTATTTTGCTATCACAGGGGTGACTGACGAAGCAGTTAATAGGTAGGTATAGGATCCCTCCTATACCTATTTACTGCTTCGTCAGTTTTGTAAAATAAAATTTGAACAGATTACTAGGAACTGACTGCCCATGAGCCGAGATTTTCGGGCATATTCTTGTATATATATTTTTATTATTTCTACCCTTGCTATTTTTTTCTGCGACCTAGTGTTGAAATTTTATACTGTGTAGAAACAAAACCACAACATGGCACATATTTCAGTCGTGTAGTGATGACGTCGACAGAAAGCTTCCAATATTAGAGACCTATCATTAAATCATCTGTATCCTGGCTACATTTCTGGTTGTTGCAAAAATCAACTGAAAGAGAAAGTGGTAATTATCATAGAAAAAGAATATCTGGTAAGGTATTAGCTTTATTCAATTGTCTTATTATAAACTATCGTATAAACATTGATTCACAAAAGAAAAGACTTGCGCATAAATATTCTTCATACATATATGAACATATTTAAACAGATACTAAGGCCATTGCAAAATAATTTAAATATTTTAATATTTCTTCCAATCGAATCTGTAAAAATATGTGTGTGTGCCTGTTAAGGTCCGTTCACAAGTGCAGCGCTGTACAGACTAAATGTAAAAGTGCGTACGGACGCGTACGGCGGCTGTGAGATGTGAGCGGACCCTAACGTGTACCTTACGATTGGTTAGCAAGCTCTTAGAATATAAATCTAACAAAGAGTGGCGACAGCGCCTCAATATACATACATCGAGCTACATTTAAACATTATTTACAAGTAGAACGTGTCGAGCGAACAGAAGCGATGGCGACGAGCGTCGTCAATCGCACAACACAAGCTCACTGAACTGAGTGACCCTCGGCACTCGCCTCGATGAACAACGAGCATACACGCGGCCCGACACTAGCTCAAGCTGAACATAACGCCTAACACCAACCAAATACTATAACCTCGTTGTTCCTGAACTGCGAACGTATGACTTTCCAACAAGATATTTCTGTGGAGCTTGCCTCTGTCTTCGCCTTTCTTAACCATAATAATATGAACAGAGACAGCACGAGACTGACTTCGGAAAATATCACCATAGTAATAGCCTGAAGTATTACTACCAAAAATGTTCATGATTACAGTCAAATGAGCTATTTCTAATCCCCGTGTATCCTCATTGTTTACCCGCGAGCGATATAATTATAATTAAATTGTATAATTTCGTAACTTGCACCGTCATATCAACAGTTATTGCGACGTATTACATATATTATGTATGTTTACTAAGTACTTGTAGTATGTAGTGTTGCTTGTATGTTTGTTTGTATGCAGGTAACTATGTGAATACTTGTGTGCGATGTCGAGTTACGTTGAGGGATGTAAAGACGGCTTAACAAGTAGACTAATCAAAAATATTACACAGTATGACGTAACAACACAAGAAAAATACGCATAACAGTGTAAAATGTTCATAGAAAAGTGAATGCAAATTGGTTGAGACTCGGCGCAGGCGCAGTAGCGGTGGTGCTTGTCTGTTTTGTCGGCCGCGGGTTCGATGCCTGTGTCGTTATTAACTATCGTTACAAAAGTGAAACATGCGCCGGTACTGCCGCGCCGAGTCGCGAACAAACAGATAAACACACACACTCGTCTCACACATCATCTACTTACACTATCAGTTTCTTGCAAAAATGTTTTTCATTACATTAAAAATTTTCAATTTTTCACTAACGTTTTTTTAAAAAATATTTACAAAAATTTCTCGTCTATCCAAAGACCTTGTCATTTTGTTACATTCTTTATAATATTAAAAACGAATGTGGCCATTTCATGTACAAAAAACAATAAACAAAAATATTACAAGTAAATCCTTACAGGTCCCATTTTATGTAAACTAAGTAAAAATCGGCTAAATAAACATATCTAGAGTACAGGAATAAGAAGATAATATAAAGTTACAAGTGTAATGTACTAATTTTCAACCTTACTACGTTGTAAATAAAGTACAAAATTGTGTAAAGTTACAAAATGTCGAAATACAAGCCACATTCTCTTTTAATATCGCCAGGACACGGGGAACCTCTCGTATAACAAGTTAAATTCATTTACACCCAACACGCGTTTATAATACAGGAATCTTTTATATTATGACTAATTAAAGTTAACATTTCGTCAACTAACACACGAATTCAGAAACATATTTTCAAATTATATCAATAGGCAGAAAATGCTTATGTTTACTATATATATCATATGTGACAGTGAACTATACATATGTACAATTATATTTATTGACTATAAATATAAGTATTTCTACCTTATTCGATCATAATTATGAAACATTTTAGAATTTTGTCCTATCGCCCAATTTGGCATACACCTCATAATTACTTACTAATTTGATGGCAAAATGATAGAATTTATTTATAAAACAGTACTGAGTTTATAGGTGTATACAATTCATAATATAAACGATTCCTTTGTAAACGTAGTACGGGTATTTAGTACAATAAATCTCATAAAAGTTCCGCATACAATAGTACGCACATAGACAACTTTAGTTTAATTGATTATATGCACATACGCATTTACATTAATTAGTCTTTTATAAGATTTTTATACTACACGAATCACTACAATTTACAATAATTAAATTATATGAAACATTTCAACGCTCTTATATAGCACGAGGGGCGAGTAGAGAAGCTACGTTTTGTAATGACCATTTGATAAACTAATTTGTATAGCCTGAAATGGGGTGTTGAGTTTAAAATGAAACAAAATTACTCTCTATGTTTTTTGTGGTTGGTACGTTTTAAATATTGCACAATATGCCTATAAGTTAAGGACGAAATGCTATTTATCACCTAAAGGGAGCTCAGGTCTTATCAAGAGAAGCTCTATTTACCAGAATAACTCAATCTAAGTTCTTTTGAGCACCACATTGTGCACATTCCTTTTAATCTCAACAACCTTTTCAATAAACATGGTCAGTCACAAAACATAGCTACACCCGTATAGTCTCGCGCTCTAAGTTACAATTTGATCATAAAAATGTTTGATCACATTAGTAATCACGATTCCCTGTCCTGACCGCCTTATTTGTCGAATACATTATAAAACAATAACGCGTGCCTAGCCCGCAGTTCTCCCGCCGAAGAGACCGTTCGCCGTACTGATAGAGAGACTTGTTATTTGTATATTTTGCTAATATTTCAATAACAACATTGTTAACATCGAGATTGATATAATCGCTATAAAGGATGAATTATAGCTGTGGTGATGACAAACTTATAAGCCCTTTAAACATGACACGAATGCAACTTACACTTGTACACAATATTTTGACGGCAGATATTACATACAAAAATACTCACGTCTGCGTACATTATTTATTCCAGGAACGCAGATACAGAATTAAAACTTCTAATTCAGTAAGCTCATTTTGGCAGATATGTATTTATATTACCTACTTTAGTCGTCTGCCGAATTTCTTAAATGTTTTACTGTATTGCGTAAGACGTAAGCCGTCTATGTACTGCTACAGATTCTGTCCTTAACGTACGATCGAGGCGCTAAATGTTTTGATGAAGATATTGTATAGTTTATTAAGCTAGGGACGGATATTGGATGTTTTCAGTATGTATTATTATGCATGGTCCAGCGAGCTAATAAATAAAGAGGAGTTGGAGTCCTAAACTATAGGCTATTTGTATTTGTCCGACTAGAATCGTCACTAGGCTCAATAAAGCCAATACTACAAAAACTGGAAACTTTATCAGATTGCAAATTCTACTATGGAAATAAACTACAGAAAATTATACATTCAATATGGTATTATTTTCTGTTGATATTATTGGGTTAGTGATCAGAAAGACGGCATAAAACAGTCCTCATAATAAAATAAGTTGCACAATGGCCCAATTAAGTGGCTAAGTGCGGAAAACACCTGTCCAACTAACTAACTAACTAAAATAAGTTGCGACAACATAGAAGGTGAAATTCTCTCTCCATTGTCATCACCACAGTAATAATTCACATCCAAACTTTCAAAGGAGGATACTACAAACACCAATTGCTAACATTTCCATGTATTGATACAACTAATTCCATAAATATATCGATCCGTAAATACTGAACAACATTTAATAGAACAATATTTCAAACATTCAATGTATTTTTAAATCGCTACTACAGAAATTGTAATTCATTGTGTTTTTATAATTCATTGTCAGTTTACTGTCGTTGCCAATGATATCAGGGAGTACGCCTTAGTCAATTAGCCATTTTGTGGAGGCAAATAGGCCTTAGTTATATGGTCAAATTGACCTTATTTATGCGATCTAGTTGGCCAATATTATGTGAGCAAGTTGGACCCTTTGATGTTTAAATTTTCTAGTTCTTGGTCAACTTGGTGAATCATAAAGTTGCTTATCACCAGTTAAAAGTGATAAGTTTATTTTGCCAGTGACATTAATATAAGTTGTTACTCAGTGAAGGCATATTTCTCAGACATCTAAGGTCGGCGCAGTGTAAAATCAACCGATGCGCGGTAGTAATAAGCGTCAAATTTGTTTGTTTATTTCATCTGTAAATGAACGTTTTAAGCCGGTATAATTGTACATTGTCTCTCTACCCTTATGAATACTAGGTGTTGATTGAACGATGCTCATGTTATCACTGTCTTGTATAAAGTTCGGAACCTGTTTCGTGCCATTCAAGTACCTTATACCTACACAAGTCATTCAGAAGCCCATTTTATGCAATTTGGATTTACAAATAGATTTAATTCGATTCAATTCAATAATTAGGTATGTTAATACTGAAGCAAGATTTAACTATAAGGCCCCTTGTTTAACATAATAATACATATATTATAAATGAAACATCCCTGGCATGTGTGGTGGGCGAACTATATCCAAGTGTGTTTTTATTTAGACTAAGTTTGAGTTGTTTTAATACCTGATATGTCCACGATTTATAACTCGAATCTATCTTTTCACTGGTCGGCTATACAGCCACTTTACCTATGTAAAAGGTACTTAAGTAGCACAATAAGTTCTCATATACTTCTCCACAGCTTGTACAATGGTCATCGCTCACTCATCACCTATCTACAATGTATACCCTGAAGCACCCCCAACAATCATCATCATCATAGTCTGATAGTCTGATCATCACATAGCGGAGCGTCCTCACAGCTTAAACACATCACAAAATATATCGTTATACACGGCCACTTGTAATATAGTAATAACCTCTTAGGACCATTGTACTAGGTATTATGAACATGTTTGGTTGTAAAATTTAACAAACATTGAAATTATTGAGATCAGCTTTATTTCTTGCCAGGTAGTAGGCGGTTCTTGGTGATTTTGGTAATGTCACGTATATCTATGTCCATAATAAGTGGTACAACGGCCCCTAGCCGGCTACACTATGTGCGTGGCGTGGCTCACGTGTGTCGCGTGTGTCGCGTGTGTAGCGTGCGTGTGTAGCGTGGCGTCGTGGCGCGGGGCTAGTGGCTAGTGTCGCTTGGGCCGCTTGGCGCATGCGCCGCACACGTAGTCGTCGTCGGGCCGCAGGGCGCCGCGCGACAGCCCCACGCAGTGCATGTGGAACCACTGGTCGCAGCCGCCGTCGCACTGCACCCAGTCCACCTCCTTGCCTGCCCGCACAAACATAAATCAGTGAGTGAGTATCGCGCGGATGTTATACACCTCTACAACATCCAAGGTGGGTGGTGGTACGTACCGGTGGGTCGCAGGCAGTGCTCGGCGGCGCAGTCCTCGTCGTCCTCGGCCGACGACGCCGATGACGAGCTGCGGCTGCGGCGCGACGGCCCCGCCACTGACGCGCCGCCCACGCCTGTCGCCCCGCGCTGCTGCCCTACAATACACAATATATTATATATACCACATTAAACAAACAGTCTGTCAGTGAGTATCGGTAGATACGTACCGAGCCTGGGCTGTCGCGGGTGCTTGGCGCGCGTGGCGGCGGCGGCGAGCCCGCGCTTCCGCCGCTCCTGGCGCGCCATGTAGTGCTTGCGCATCATGAGGCCGGGGCCCGACGAGCCCGCCGCGCCCTGCTTCCTGTTGAGGTAGCTGCTGGTGGTGCTGGCGCGCTTGCCGGCGGCGGGGTGCGCGTGCCGCGCGTGCGCCGCCGTGCGCGTGCGCGTGCGCTTGAGCTGGTGCGCGTGGCGGGGAGGGGCGCGCGCGTGTCGCTTGCGGCGGCCCGCGTCGTGCGTGCGCGCGCGCCCCGCGCCCCCCTCCGCCGCGCGCGCCGCCCACACGGCGCTCCACAGCTGGGCTTGCTCCTCCATGCGGACCTGCACACACATTCGATGATAGGTAAATTAATAAACTCACCGTGTTACACTCATCGTCATCATCAGCCTGCAAGAGCCCACTGCTGGATATAGACCTCTCCAATGGCGCTCCACTGAGCCCGTCCGTATATCGTCATTCCACCTAGCCGGAGGGCGTCCTACACTACTTTTGCCAAGGCGCGGTCTCCACTCTAGGACACGACTACTCCAACGGTTATCGGTTCTTCGACAAAAATGTGGCCGGCCCACTGTCACTTCAGTAAAGTATTAAGTAGATCTTAGTTATTTTAGGGCCTGTTTCACGACTGTAAGTTCCGATTAAATTATTTGGCATATAAATTCATACAACTTTCGTTCTAATTTTGAATCCACTTCCAATTTCCAAAATTAGGCTTACTTATAGGTGGTGAAACAGGGCCTAAAACTGC
Organism: Euclidia mi; assembly: GCA_944739405.2. Classification (NCBI taxonomy): domain Eukaryota; kingdom Metazoa; phylum Arthropoda; class Insecta; order Lepidoptera; family Erebidae; genus Euclidia; species Euclidia mi. Next base: position 32,842,245 of record OX123207.2, read on the forward strand.
GCGTCCACTGGATCGGAATCGGAGCGTACGGAGCCGACGGAGCGTCGTCATTTACAAAATGCCGATGGGGTGCGTCCACTGCATTCGGATTCAGCATCGGCAATTTAGGTATTTTTAAAGCAGGAGGATAGTGACGAGGATATTGTTGTAATTAGATTAATTTTAGGAGAATATCATACATTATATTCTGATTTATTAGGAGATGAAAATAGATTTTATTTGCCCAATTTCGTCCCAAATATTGTCTCTCCTAAGTTGATTATGTTAATGTTCATGTTTTAGATTATAAAGTTCTTCATACCTTTCCATTAAAATAATTAAAACATCGTCGTTCATCGTGAATAAGTATTTTTGCCTACAGTTTAATGTCGCAAACACGTCAGAACTTGAAACGCTCGTAATCCGTATGATGCGTTCACTGCGGATGACGTCATCAGCACAAATACCGGTCTCAGGCGCAGAAATGCCGATCCAGTGCACGCAGTTTCATAGAAATTAATACAAAGCAACAAATCCTTCCACTCCGTACGCTCCGATTCCGATCCAGTGGACGCGCATCTTTAAGCTGCGCGTCCACAGGATCGGAATCGGAGCGGACGGAGCGTCGTCATTTACAAAATGCCGATGGGGTGCGTCCACTGCATTCGGATTCAGCATCGGCAATTTAAGTATTTTTAAAGCAGGAGGACAGTGACGAGGATATTGTTGTAGATTAATTTACGGAGAATATTATACATTTGATGAATATCATAAATAATGAATATCATAGATTTTTGGGTACATTCATATGACTCTACTAAAGTAATTAAAACATCGTCGTTCATCGTGAATAAGTATTTTTGCCTACAGTTTAATGCCGCAAACACGTCAGAACTTGAAACGCTCGGAATCCGAATGATGCGTTCACTGCGGATGACGTCATCAGCACAAATACCGGTCTCTGGCGCAGAAATGCCGATCCAGTGCACGCAGTTTCATAGAAATTAATACAAAGCAACAAATCCTTCCGCTCCGTACGCTCCGATTCCGATACGGTGGACGCACAGCTTAAAAATCTACAAGCAGCGGCGGAAATAAATTGTAATAAATGTAAAAGATTTTACTCCGACAATACTATTACTGAACTGTGATCGCTGCCTTAGCGTTTGTCCATGCGGTATTTATGCGGCGTCGGTGAGGCGTCGGTGCGGCGTCGACGCAGTGACGATGCGGTTTTGATGTGAATACACAGTATTGCGGTGCGGCACCGGTGCGGGTCCGGCGTCGTATACAGGAAGCCTTAAGGTTATATTTCTTTGGTGCGTCCATAGTGCGTCGATAAAGTTGGACAAACGGGGACTTTCTTTATCTATCTATATATAAATCCAAGTACAATAATGTTTGCGAACATCTTGCTAAACAAAACAAAGTATAAGGCTGCAGTTCCCAAGATTTTGGAAAAAATAGCTAGGTTTATAAAAATTGCCATAAAAATATACTTTTGGGCAAGAGTGAAATACCTACTTTTATAAGCGTGAGACTTTGATAATGGTGAGATACTTTTAGAAGTCCATTGTGAAATTTTGATTATTTTTTTCTATCACAGGGGTGACTGACGAAGCAGTTAATAGGTATAGGATCCCTCCTATACCTATTTACTGCTTCGTCAGTTTTGTAAAATAAAATTTGAACAGATTGCTAAGAACTGACTTCCCACGAGCCGAGATTTTCGAGCATATTCTTGTATAATATTTTTATTATTTCTACCCTTGATATTTTTCCAGCGACCAAGTGTTGAAATTTTATACTGTGTAGAAACAAAACCACAACATGGCACATAGTTCAGTCGTGTAGTGATGACGTCGACAGAAAGCTTCCAATATTAGAGACCTAGCATTAAATCATCTGTATCCTGGCTACATTTCTGGTTGTTACAAAAATCAACTGAAAGAGAAAGTGGAAATTATCAAAGAAAAAGAATATCTGGTAAGGTATTAGCTTTATTCAATTGTCTTATTATAAACTATCATATAAACATTGATTCACAAAAGAAAAGACTTGCGCATAAATATTCTTCATACATATATGAACATATTTAAACAGATACTAAGGCCATTGCAAAATAATTTAAATATTTTAATATTTCTTCCAATCGAATCTGTAAAAATATGTGTGTGTGCCTGTTAAGGTCCGTTCACAAGTGCAGCGCTGTACAGACTAAATGTAAAAGTGCGTACGGACGCGTACGGCGGCTGTGAGATGTGAGCGGACCCTAACGTGTACCTTACGATTGGTTAGCAAGCTCTTAGAATATAAATCTAACAAAGAGTGGCGACAGCGCCTCAATATACATACATCGAGCTACATTTAAACATTATTTACAAGTAGAACGTGTCGAGCGAACAGAAGCGATGGCGACGAGCGTCGTCAATCGCACAACACAAGCTCACTGAACTGAGTGACCCTCGGCGCTCGCCTCGGTGAACAACGAGCATACACGCGGCCCGACACTAGCTCAAGCACAACTTAACGCCTAACACCAACCAAATACTATAACCTCGTGTTCCTGAACTGCGAACGTATGACTTTCCAACCAGATATTTCTGTGGAGCTTGTCTCTGTCTTTGTCTTTCTTAACCATATGAACAGAGTAAGCACGAGACTGACTTCGGAAAATATCACCATGGTAATAAGCCTGAAGTATTACTGCCAAAAATGTTCATGATTACAGTCAAATGAGCTATTTCTAATCCCCGTGTATCCTCATTGTTTACCCGCGAGCAATATAATTATAATTAAATTGTATAATTTCGTAACTTGCACCGTCATATCAACAGTTATTGCGACGTATTACATATATTATGTATGTTTACTAAGTACTTGTAGTATGTAGTGTTGCTTGTATGATTGTTTGTATACAGGTAACTATGTGAATACTTGTGTGCGATTTCGAGTTACGTTGAGGGATGTAAAGACGGCTTAACAAGTAGACTAATCAAAAATATTACACAGTATGACGTAACAACACAAGAAAAATACGCATAACAGTGTAAAATGTTCATAGAAAAGTGAATGCAAATTGGTTGAGACTCGGCGCGGGCGCAGTAGCGGTGACGCTTGCGTGTTGTGTCGGCCGCAGGTTCGATGCCTGTGTTATACATAACTATCGTTACAAAAGTGAAACATGCGCCGGTACTGCCGCGCCGAGTCGCGAACAAACAGATAAACACACACACTCGTCTCACACATCATCTACTTACACTATCAGTTTCTTGCAAAAATGTTTTTCATTACATTAAAAATTTTCAATTTTTCACTAACGTTTTTTTAAAAAATATTTACAAAAATTTCTCGTCTATCCAAAGACCTTGTCATTTTGTTACATTCTTTATAATATTAAAAACGAATGTGGCCATTTCATGTACAAAAAACAATAAACAAAAATATTACAAGTAAATCCTTACAGGTCCCATTTTATGTAAACTAAGTAAAAATCGGCTAAATAAACATATCTAGAGTACAGGAATAAGAAGATAATATAAAGTTACAAGTGTAATGTACTAATTTTCAACCTTACTACGTTGTAAATAAAGTACAAAATTGTGTAAAGTTACAAAATGTCGAAATACAAGCCACATTCTCTTTTAATATCGCCAGGACACGGGGAACCTCTCGTATAACAAGTTAAATTCATTTACACCCAACACGCGTTTATAATACAGGAATCTTTTATATTATGACTAATTAAAGTTAACATTTCGTCAACTAACATACGAATTCAGAAACATATTTTCAAATTATATCAATAGGCAGAAAATGCTTATGTTTACTATATATATCATATGTGACAGTGAACTATACATATGTACAATTATATTTATTGACTATAAATATAAGTATTTCTACCTTATTTGATCATAATTATGAAACATTTTAGAATTTTGTCCTATCGCCCAATTTGGAATACACCTCATAATTACTTACTAATTTGATGGCAAAATGATAGAATTTATTTATAAAACAGTACTGACTTTATAAGTGTATACAATTCATAATATAAACGATTCCTTTGTAAACGTAGTACGGGTATTTAGTACAATAAATCTCATAAAAGTTCCGCATACAATAGTACGCACATAGACAACTTTAGTTTAATTGATTATATGCACATATGCATTTACATTAATTAGTCTTTTATAAGATTTTTATACTACACGAATCACTACAATTTACAATAATTAAATTATATGAAACATTTCAACGCGCTTATATAGCACGGGGGGTGAGTAGAGAAGCTACGTTTTGTGATGAACATTTGATAAACTAATTCGTATAGCCTGAAATGGGGTGTTGAGTTTAAAATGAAATAAAATTACGTTTTAAACTCAACACCCATTTTAATAAACATGGTCAGCCACAAAACAGCTACATCCGTATAGTCTCCCCAGCGCTCTAAGTTACAATTTGATCATAAAAATGTTTGATCACATTAGTAATCACGATTCCCTGTCCTGACCGCCTTATTTGTCGAATACATTATTAAACAATAACGCGTGCCTAGCCCGCAGTTCTCCCGCCGAAGAGACCGTTCGCCGTACTGATAGAGAGACTTGTTATTTGTATATTTTGCTAATATTTCAATAACAACATTGTTAACATCGAGATTGATATAATCGCTATAAAGGATGAATTATAGCTGTGGTGATGACAAACTTATAAGCCCTTTAAACATGACACGAATGCAACTTACACTTGTACACAATATTTTGACGGCAGATATTACATACAAAAATACTCACGTCTGCGTACATTACTTATTCCAGGAACGCAGATACAGAATTAAAACTTCTAATTCAGTAAGCTCATTTTGGTAGATATGTACTTATATTACCTGCTTTAGTCGTCTGCCGAATTTCTTAAATATTTTACTGTATCGCGTAAGACGTAAGCCGTCTATGTACTGCTACAGATTCTGCCCTAAACGTACGATCAAGGCGCTAAATGTTTTGATGAAGATATTGTATAGTTTATTAAGCTAGGGACGGATATTGGATGTTTTCAATGTGTATTACTATGCATGGTCCAGCGAGTATAAATAAATAAAGAGTTGGTTAAGTCCTAAACTATAGGCTATTTGTATTTTCCCGACTAGAACCGTCACTAGGCTCAAGATAGCCAATACTACAAAAACTGGAAACTTTATCCGATTGCAAATTGTACTATGGAAATAAACTACAGCAAATTATACATTCATTATGGTATTATTTTGTATTGATATTATTGGGTTAGTGATCGGAAAGACGGCATAAAACAGTCCTCATAATAAAATAAGTTGCAACAACATAGCAGGTGAAATTCTCTCTCCATTGTCATCACCACAGTAATAATTCACATCCAAACTTTCAAAGGAGGATACTACAAACACCAATTGCTAACATTTCCATGTATTGATACAACTAATTCCATAAATATATCGATCCGTAAATACTGAACAACATTTAATAGAACAATATTTCAAACATTCAATGTATTTTAAAATCGCTACTACAGAAATTGTAATTCATTGTGTTTTTATAATTCATTGTCAGTTTACTGTCGTTGCCAGTGATATCAGGGAGTACGCCTTAGTCAATTAGCCATTTTGTGGAGGCAAATAGGCCTTAGTTATATGGTCAAATTGACCTTATTTATGCGATCTAGTTGGCCAATACTATGTGAGCAAGTTGGACCGTTTTATGTTAAATTTTCTAGTTCTTGGTCAACTTGGTCAATCATAAAGTTGCTTATCACCAGTTAAAAGAGATAAGTTTATTTTACCAGTGACATTCATATAAGTTGTTGCTCAGTGAAGGCATATCTCTCAGACATCTAAGGTCGGCGCAGTGGAAAATCAACCGATGCGCTGTAGTAATAAGCGTCAAATTTGTTTGTTTATTTCATCTGTAAATGAACGTTCTAAGCCGGTGTAATCGTACATTGTCTCTCTACCCTTATGAATACTAGGTGCTGATTGAGCGATGCTCATGTTTTCACTGTCTTGTATAAAGCTCGGAACCTGTTTCGTGCCATTCAAGTACCTTATACCTACACAAGTCATTCAGAAGCCCATTTTATGCAATTTGGATTTACAGATAGATTTCATTCGATTCGATTCAATAATTATGTTAATACTGAAGCAAGATTTAACTATAAGGCCCCTTGTTTAACATAATACATATATTTTAAGTGAAACATCCCTGGCATGTGTGGTGGGCGAACTATATGCAAGTGTGTTTTTATTTAGACTAAGTTTGAGTTGTTTTAATGCTTGATATGTCCATAATTAATAACTCGAATCTATCTTTTCACTGGTCGGCTATACAGCCATTTTGCCTATGTAAAAGGTACTTAAGTAGCACAATAAGTTCTCATATACTTCTCCACAGCTTGTACAACGGTCATCGCTCACTCATCACCTATCTACAATGTATACCCTGAAGCACCCCCAACAATCATCATCATCATAGTCTGATAGTCTGATCATCACATAGCGGAGCGTCCTCACAGCTTAAACACATCACAAAATATATCGTTATACACGGCCACTTGTAATATAGTAATAACCTCTTAGGACCATTGTACTAGGTATTATGAACATCTTTGGTTGTAAAATTTGACAAACATTGAAATTATTGAGATCAACTTTATTTCTTGCCAGGTAGTAGGCGGTTCTTGGTGATTTTGGTAATGTCACGTATATCTATGTCCATAATAAGTGGTACAACGGCCCCTAGCCGGCTACACTATGTGCGTGGCGTGGCTCACGTGTGTCGCGTGTGTCGCGTGTGTAGCGTGCGTGTGTAGCGTGGCGTCGTGGCGCGGGGCTAGTGGCTAGTGTCGCTTGGGCCGCTTGGCGCATGCGCCGCACACGTAGTCGTCGTCGGGCCGCAGGGCGCCGCGCGACAGCCCCACGCAGTGCATGTGGAACCACTGGTCGCAGCCGCCGTCGCACTGCACCCAGTCCACCTCCTTGCCTGCCCGCACAAACATAAATCAGTGAGTGAGTATCGCGCGGATGTTATACACCTCTACAACATCCAAGGTGGGTGGTGGTACGTACCGGTGGGTCGCAGGCAGTGCTCGGCGGCGCAGTCCTCGTCGTCCTCGGCCGACGACGCCGATGACGAGCTGCGGCTGCGGCGCGACGGCCCCGCCACTGACGCGCCGCCCACGCCTGTCGCCCCGCGCTGCTGCCCTACAATACACAATATATTATATATACCACATTAAACAAACAGTCTGTCAGTGAGTATCGGTAGATACGTACCGAGCCTGGGCTGTCGCGGGTGCTTGGCGCGCGTGGCGGCGGCGGCGAGCCCGCGCTTCCGCCGCTCCTGGCGCGCCATGTAGTGCTTGCGCATCATGAGGCCGGGGCCCGACGAGCCCGCCGCGCCCTGCTTCCTGTTGAGGTAGCTGCTGGTGGTGCTGGCGCGCTTGCCGGCGGCGGGGTGCGCGTGCCGCGCGTGCGCCGCCGTGCGCGTGCGCGTGCGCTTGAGCTGGTGCGCGTGGCGGGGAGGGGCGCGCGCGTGTCGCTTGCGGCGCCCCGCGTCGTGCGTGCGCGCGCGCCCCGCGCCCCCCTCCGCCGCGCGCGCCGCCCACACGGCGCTCCACAGCTGGGCTTGCTCCTCCATGCGGACCTGCACACACATTCGATGATACATTAATAAACTCACCGTGTTACACTCATCGTCATCATCAGCCTGCAATAGTCCACTGCTGGATATAGACCTCTCCAATGGCGCTCCACTGAGCCCGTCCGTATATCGTCATTCCACCTAGCCGGAGGGCGTCCTACACTACGTTTGCACTCTAGGACACGACTACTTCAACGGTTATCGGTTCTTCGACAAATGTGGCCGGCCCACTGTCACTTCAGTAAAGTATTAAGTAGAACTTAGTTATTTTAGGGCCTGTTTCACGACTGTACAGTAAGTTCCGATTAAATTATTTGGCATATAAATTCATACAACATTCGTTCTAATTTTGAATCCACTTCCAACTTCCAAAATTAGGCTTACTTATAGGTGGTGAAACAGGGCCTAAAGCTGCGCGTCCACTGGATCGGAATCGGAGCGTACGGAGCCGACGGAGCGTCGTCATTTACAAAATGCCGATGGGGTGCGTCCACTGCATTCGGATTCAGCATCGGCAATTTAGGTATTTTTAAAGCAGGAGGATAGTGACGAGGATATTGTTGTAATTAGATTAATTTTAGGAGAATATCATACATTATATTCTGATTTATTAGGAGATGAAAATAGATTTTATTTGCCCAATTTCGTCCCAAATATTGTCTCTCCTAAGTTGATTATGTTAATGTTCATGTTTTAGATTATAAAGTTCTTCATACCTTTCCATTAAAATAATTAAAACATCGTCGTTCATCGTGAATAAGTATTTTTGCCTACAGTTTAACGTCGCAAACACGTCAGAACTTGAAACGCTCGGAATCCGTATGATGCGTTCACTGCGGATGACGTCATCAGCACAAATACCTGTCTCAGGCGCAGAAATGCCGATCCAGTGCACGCAGTTTCATAGAAATTAATACAAAGCAACAAATCCTTCCGCTCCGATTCCGATCCGGTGGACGCGCATCTTTAAGCTGCGCGTCCACAGGATCGGAATCGGAGCGGACGGAGCGTCGTCATTTACAAAATGCCGATGGGGTGCGTCCACTGCATTCGGATTCAGCATCGGCAATTTAGGTATTTTTAAAGCAGGAGGACAGTGACGAGGATATTGTTGTAGATTAATTTTCGGAGAATATTATACATTTGATGAATATCATAAATAATGAATATCATAGATTTTTGGGTACATTCATATGACTCTACTAAAGTAATTAAAACATCGTCGTTCATCGTGAATAAGTATTTTTGCCTACAGTTTAATGCCGCAAACACGTCAGAACTTGAAACGCTCGGAATCCGAATGATGCGTTCACTGCGGATGACGTCATCAGCACAAATACCGGTCTCTGGCGCAGAAATGCCGATCCAGTGCACGCAGTTTCATAGAAATTAATACAAAGCAACAAATCCTTCCGCTCCGTACGCTCCGATTCCGATACGGTGGACGCACAGCTTAAAAATCTACAAGCAGCGGCGGAAATAAATTGTAATAAATGTAAAAGATTTTACTCCGACAATACTATTACTGAACTGTGATCGCTGCCTTAGCGTTTGTCCATGCGGTATTTATGCGGCGTCGGTGAGGCGTCGGTGCGGCGTCGACGCAGTGACGATGCGGTTTTGATGTGAATACACAGTATTGCGGTGCGGCACCGGTGCGGGTCCGGCGTCGTATACAGGAAGCCTTAAGGTTATATTTCTTTGGTGCGTCCATAGTGCGTCGATAAAGTTGGACAAACGGGGACTTTCTTTATCTATCTATATATAAATCCAAGTACAATAATGTTTGCGAACATCTTGCTAAACAAAACAAAGTATAAGGCTGCAGTTCCCAAGATTTTGGAAAAAATAGCTAGGTTTATAAAAATTGCCATAAAAATATACTTTTGGGCAAGGGTGAAATACCTACTTTTATAAGCGTGAGACTTTGATAATGGTGAGATACTTTTAGAAGTCCATTGTGAAATTTTGATTATTTTTTTCTATCACAGGGGTGACTGACGAAGCAGTTAATAGGTATAGGATCCCTCCTATACCTATATACTGCTTCGTCAGTTTTGTAAAATAAAATTTGAACAGATTGCTAAGAACTGATTTCCCACGAGCCGAGATTTTCGGGCATATTCTTGTATAATATTTTTATTATTTCTACCCTTGATATTTTTCCAGCGACCAAGTGTTGAAATTTTATACTGTGTAGGAACAAAACCACAACATGCCACGAAGTTTAGTAGTGTAGTGATGACGCTTCCAATATTAGAGACCTAGCATTAAATCATCTGTATCCTGGCTACATTTCTGGTTGTTGCAAAATTCAACTGAAAGAGAAAGTGGTAATTATCATAGAAAAAGAATATCTGGTAAGGTATTAGCTTTATTCAATTGTCTTATTATAAACTATCATATAAACATTGATTCACAAAAGAAAAGACTTGCGCATAAATATTCTTCATACATATATGAACATATTTAAACAGATACTAAGGCCATTGCAAAATAATTTAAATATTTTAATATTTCTTCCAATCGAATCTGTAAAAATATGTGTGTGTGCGTGTTAAGGTCCGTTCACAAGTGCAGCGCTGAACAGACTAAATGTAAAAGTGCGTACGGACGCGTACGGCGGCTGTGAGATGTGAGCGGACCCTAACGTGTACCTTACGATTGGTTAGCAAGCTCTTAGAATATAAATCTAACAAAGAGTGGCGACAGCGCCTCAATATACATACATCGAGCTACATTTAAACATTATTTACAAGTAGAACGTGTCGAGCGAACAGAAGCGATGGCGACGAGCGTCGTCAATCGCACAACACAAGCTCACGGAACTGAGTGACCCTCGGCGCTCGCCTCGGTGAACAGCGAGCATACACGCGGCCCGACACTAGCTCAAGCACAACTTAACGCCTAACACCAACCAAATACTATAACCTCGTGTTGCTGAACTGCGAACGTATGACTTTCCAACAAGATATTTATGTGGAGCTTGCCTCTGTCTTCACCTTTCTTAACCATAATAATATGAACAGAGACAGCACGAGACTGACTTCGGAAAATGTCACCATAGTAATAGCCTGAAGTATTACTACCAAAAATGTTCATGATTACAGTCAAATGAGCTATTTCTAATCCCCGTGTATCCTCATTGTTTACCCGCGAGCGATATAATTATAATTAAATTGTATAATTTCGTAACTTGCACCGTCATATCAACAGTTATTCCGACGTATTACATATATTATGTATGTTTACTAAGTACTTGTAGTATGTAGTGTTGCTTGTATGTATGTTTGTATGCAGGTAACTATGTGAATACTTGTGTGCGATGTCGAGTTACGTTGACGGATGTAAAGACGGCTTAACAAGTAGACTAATCAAAAATATTACACAGTATGACGTAACAACACAAGAAAAATACGCATAACAGTGTAAAATGATCATAGAAAAGTGAATGCAAATTGGTTGAGACTCGGCGCAGGCGCAGTAGCGGTGATGCTTGTCTGTTGTGTCTGGGCCGCAAGTTCGATGCCTGTGTCGAACATAACTATCGTTACAAAAGTGAAACATGCGCCGGTACTGCCGCGTCGAGTCGCGAACAAACAGATAAACACACACACTCGTCTCACACATCATCTACTTACACTATCAGTTTCTTGCAAAAATGTTTTTCATTACATTAAAAATTTTCAATTTTTCACTAACGTTTTTTTAAAAAATATTTACAAAAATTTCTCGTCTATCCAAAGACCTTGTCATTTTGTTACATTCTTTATAATATTAAAAACGAATGTGGCCATTTCATACATACATACATAACGTCACGCCTTTTATCCCCGAAGGGGTAGGCAGAGGTGTATTTCTACACCCACTTTTCGCCAGATATACTTTAGTCCCACGTAATAAGGGGCGAGCCTATTGCCGTACCGGGCACATTTCCAGACTCCGTGCGGCTACTGAGAATTTCGTGACAGAAAAACCCAATAACACTGCCCGACCCAGGAATCGAACCCGGGACCTCCCGATCCCACGCGCACATTTATGCCGCGAGACCAACGAGGCAGTCATTAGTGGCCATTTCATGTACAAAAAAATAAACAAAAATATTACAAGTAAATCCTTACAGGTCCCATTTTATGTAAACTTAGTAAAAATCGGCTAAATAAACATATCTAGAGTACAGGCATAAGAAGATAATATAAAGTTACAAGTGTAATGTACTAATTTTCAACCTTACTACGTTGTAAATAAAGTACAAAATTGTGTAAAGTTACAAAATGTCGAAACACAAGCCACATTCTCTTTTAATATCGCCAGGACACGGGGAACCTCTCGTATAACAAGTTAAATTCATTTACACCCAACACACGTTTATAATACAGGAATCTTTTATATTATGACTAATTAAAGTTAACATTTCGTCAACTAACATACGAATTCAGAAACATATTTTCAAATTATATCAATAGGCAGAAAATGCTTATGTTTACTATATATAATTATATATCATATGTGACAGTGAACTATACATATGTACAAATATATTTATTGACTATAAATATAAGTATTTCTACCTTAGTCGATTATAATTAAGAAACATTTTAGAATTTTGTCCTATCACCCAATTTGGCATACACCTCATAATTACTTACTTAATTTGATGGCAAAATGATACATTTTTTTTATAAATCAGTACTGACTTTATAGGTGTGTATACAATTCATAATATAAACGATTCCTTTGTAAACGTAGTATGGGCATCTAGTACAATAAATCTCATAAAAGTTCCGCATACAATAGTACGCACATAGACAACTTTAGTTTAATTGATTATATGCACATACGCATTTACATTAATTAGTCTTTTATAAGATTTTTATACTACACGAATCACTACAATTTACAATAATTAAATTATATGAAACATTTCAACGCGCTTATATAGCACGAGGGGCGAGTAGAGAAGCTACGTTTTGTAATGACCATTTGATAAACTAATTCGTATAGTCTGAAATGGAGTGTTGAGCTCAAAATGAAATAAAATTAGTCTCTATGTTTTTGTGGTTGGTACGTTTTAAATATTGCACAAAGCCTATATATAGGTTAAGGACGAAATACTACTTATCACCTAAAGGGAGCTCAGGCCTTATCAAGAGAAGCTCTATTTACCAGAACAACTCAATCCAAGTTCTTTTGAGCACCAGATTGTGCACATTCCTTTTAAACTCAACACCTGTTTCAATAAACATGGTCAGTCACAAAACATAGCTACACCCGTATAGTCTCCCCAGCGCTCTAAGTTACAATTTGATCATAAAAATGTTTGATCACATTAGTAATCACGATTCCCTGTCCTGACCGCCTTATTTGTCGAATACATTGTTAAACAATAACGCGTGCCTAGCCCGCAGTTCTCCCGCCGAAGAGACCGTTCGCCGTACTGATAGAGAGACTTGTTATTTGTATATTTTGCTAATATTTCAATAACAACATTGTTAACATCGAGATTGATATAATCGCTATAAAGGACGAATTATAGCTGTGGTGATGACAAACTTATAAGCCCTTTAAACATGACACGAATGCAACTTACACTTGTACACAATACTTTGACGGCAGATATTACATACAAATATACTCACGTCTGCGTACATTATTTATTCCAGGAGCGCAGATACAGAATTAAAACTTCTAATTCAGTAAGCTCATTTTGGCAGATATGTATTTATATTATTAGCTACCTACTTTAGTCGTCTGCCGAATTTCTTAAATGTTTTACAGTATTGCGTTAGACATAAGCCGTCTATGTACTGTAGCAGTACATATTCTGCCTTCTGTCCTAAACGTACGATCGAGGCGCTAAATATTTTGATGAAGATATTGTATAGTTTAACTTTTGAAACGTCCATGACTCCTACGGTGGTGTCAAGTAAAACGTATGCGTCGCGCGTCCATGACCCCTACCGTGGAGTCATGCAAACCTCTTTGTGATTGGTCGCGAAAAAAATACCAAAAAGTTCCATTACTGAACATCAAATCCTTTTAATATATTCATTCAATATATAATCTGTGTCTTTTTTGCGATTTTGAACGATATAAACTCATTTTGGTGTCTAAGAAAAAAAATATATTCGAGCGTTGCACTTCAGTATCAACTGACATTTTTTTCGCGCGTCTGTGAGTTTTTGTGTCGACGAAAAAATGAATAACAGGAGAGCTCGGTGAGTATTCTTGTGAAATGTTATCAAATAATTACTTACAAATAACTATAGTGTATGTGTAAGGTGTATTTCACGTGTAGTGTAAGAATTATGTTACAGAAATTCGTTTCAAACTTTTGAAGTAATGAATTCTAACAAATATCATCGATCATATAAGCTATATATTCAGTAAATATTGTTTATTTCTTGGATTTATATAGATAAGTTCTTAGAAAATATATTACAGAACAATATGTATAAATTAGTTTCATATATTTTGGTTTAGTTTCACCACAATTGTAATTCAAATCATACTAGGTATTGAAATTATTCCGTTGCCGCCATGTCAAAATGATTTACAAAGTAAGTAAGTACGTACAGTCGCCTACGTTTTCGTGTAGGGACGGGACGCTTGTCAATCGAATATCGATAAAATTTACGATAAATCTTTTGGTGAGTAAGGAAGTAAGGTGAAGAGAAGTTCGACAGGGATTTTGTTGTAATAATAATTCTCATAGATTTTTTTTTTATTTTGTATGTATAATGCATATTAGGTAATTATTTTTGTCACTACTAAATTGGCAATAAGTTAATGACGATATCGGCTCATTTAGTTTTATTTTCTACAAAAACGTAGGTGACTCCGCTTCACGGACCACATCCTTCAATAAGCATGGGCATATTATATAGGCATTACGTTATAGAAAAAAAAGTCTTGTAGTGACAAAAAGGGGACGTTCTTAGTTACATATGTAAAATATTTTTTAGCCTTGCCCGTCTTCGATCTACAAGCTCAATGAGTCGGTCGCGCTCCGTAACGCCATCGAGCACCGACACGTCCAGCAGCCAGCAGCTCGGAGGGCCATTTTGCTTGGCGCTCTTGCCGGGTCCGAGATGAGGGAGGCGGAATTGTCACCTACCCGGTAAATTCAATCATATGTTTTTTCTTTTATTTTTCAATGCACTTGATGATTTAGTAATTTTGTATTTTTTTGTAGGCAAGTCCGAGCAATCACGGTCGACCGCACACCAGGGGGCTCTCTCCATGCAGGGAGCAATATAATGTTGCATAAGAGCCCTGGTGGCAGTCTAAGAAAATCACCTGAGCTGATTCGGTAAGAGGTTTTTTTATTTTCCTAGCTGTTGATGCTGGTCCAAAAGCTGTTTGCAATTTATAATATTATAATTATGTTGTCTGTCTTGCCTGTCACGGTGGTATAGTGTTTTAGCATGTGACTGTACATCATAATGAACAGTCTCGATACAGTGTATGTAAATATATAATTTGTTGGATAACTGCCTAGCGATCCTACAAATTCATAAGTTTGTAGGCAGTCCTACAAAGTTATGAATTTGTATAGAGCAAACATGTAATGTTTCTAATTACTGACAATTCTTCTGCAAAGAAATGTATGGAATTTGCAACTGAATGGCGCTGTGTATATGACTCGAAAGTTAGATTTTATTTCATACTATTTATATTTGTTCTAGTGATAACGTGGTGGAGCGCATTGAGGCACTGGACATCCCTGAGGGTGAGATTGAAGACGTGCTGCAGAGGGACCGGGGCCACATTACCCGCTGGGTACCTGAGATCACCGAGCCGGCTCTTCAGGGCCCGTCGACATCGGGAGCATTTCCGTCGCCCAACTGGCCGGATTATGAAAGCGATGGCAGTGGCTTCGATAGTGACTGGGACGACGAGTTCGAACACAGTCAACATTATGTGAATTTGGCTACATACACCCAATTGACAAACTGAACTCACTGAAGCTCGGCATGACGCTGGTGCGAAAAATATCCACTTAATTATGTTTAATTTTTGCATGAGAGTCTGTTATGCCAAAATTAAACATGGTTAGGTAAATTTTTCTCAATATTTATTCATAAACTTGGCAAGCAACTTGACGGAACTCTGAATTTTAGCATAACATACAGTTATGCTAAACTTAAATATGGTTTAGTAAATGCATTTCAATAATTATTCATAAAGTTGACAAGCAAGTTGACGGAGCTCTGCTTCACAGTGCTCCTATCTTTAGGTGCAGCATTACAAGAAAACCTAACATAACCTAATGTTGAACTTTGGTGTGACGCACAAGCGTGCATTCGAACTATGGTGAGTCGCAGTCCGATTTTCTCGCACAAGCATCATTCGCACTTCCATTTGTCGAGCTCATATGATACTCTGTCTCTTTTATATTTATGACTCGTGATTATTAGGCGAATAAATATTATGCTTTAAAAATATTACGAGGACATACATTAGACCAAATCATAGATATACTAAACTTTTCATTATGCCAAAACGGTATTATGCCGAAGTCTTAGTGTGCTTATAAAATTCAGGCGAGAACCTTATGCCAAATGAAATTATGCCTTAAAATTTTATGCCAACAGGAGGATTGCCATTTATATAAAGTATACTTTATAAATAAATTATTTAAAAAAGTAATTTAAAATAAACAAAAATATACATACATATGTTGTTTTATTACATTTTCGCCCAACTGTTTCATTTTCACTTGTGACTAGGTCAGCTTTCGAACACGTGCATTAATCATGCATCCAAATATATGAAGACTATCATAACTCAAAGAGCTATAATAAATAGTAGTCTAAGGGCCTGGTCACGAGATCGGTCTAAGCGGCGAGCGGCGCGGCAGGGGCGATGTACATGGCGGCGCATTCACTCTGAGGCGGCCGCGCGCCGGGCCACATCAAACGCGACATTTACATCGAAAACGCTCACCAGCACTCACCACCCGCCGCTGTAGGCCGTGACCGGGCCGTAAGGACTATCGCTAAACTATGACCCACTGATGTTTTGGAAGAAAACATTTACAGGTAGGTTTTATAGCGTGCATGTATAGATAATTGTATGGTTTAGCCATTAACTAATGGCTTTAAAAAGAACCAGATATACTATTTCTTAGTATTATTCTAAAATTATTCAGTCAGGTACTCAAGCCAAACTGCTATAAGCCCTCTAGAAGACCTTCAACTAGCTTAACAGGTAACACGATTAAATGATAACCCGAACCGTGGTCTTTATATTATTATATTTTCTTTATTTATTCTATTTTTGTATTTTATATACTCACGCATGTATCCCCGAAGGGGTAGGCAGAGGTGTAATATTACACCCATGGTCTTTACTTATTTGTTAATCAGCTAGAGACCAACGAGTCCAAAATATCAGTAGGCGACAACCCACCCAGGTCACGGCCTCACCGACGATAGCCCTGTCGGTTATCGCTGACAGGTATACCTGCCTATGGCGTTTCATAGGGCATCTTCGTATACATGACGGTCAGTTTAACGTCGTATACCCATAGTTGCATACTAAGAGAAATTGAAATGATAAATATCATCGTATATAAAATATCAGCAAGAAATCGTAATAAGTGAAAGCACGTAGCCTTTGGGTCTACAAAGATATTGGTAAGCGAACAGTTAACCTCACCGAGCATTTACGAGCATGACCTACGCCACGAAAGCCAATAGCAATAAAATATACGTTCAGTGAAAATTTTAACTCTGTACCTATAACGACTGAAAAGCGATTTTTCTTTGTGTACTATAGAGATTATAATTACTTTTATTGGTATGTAAATACTCTAAATCAGAATATCAAGTATTGTAAACTCAAAATTTTACTAAACACATAATTCATAACGAAATATTTATTTACATTTGTTTATCGATACTATTTTGATTTTGTCAATCACTAGATTGTGACGTCAATCGCGCAGGTGTCCGGGTAGGTTAGTACCGCGAATTCACGCGAGCCGTCGGCAACGATGGCGCCATTGTTTATATGCAAATAAAGTGATAAGTGTCGAAAATCGCGTAATTAGTTACTTTTATGGTGTCTAGTGCAAATGAAAATATACTGATATGAATGATACGTTATCCTAGTGTATTGTAGTGATGTTTATTCAAGTGTTTGTGTTAACAGTGTGACTTTATTGATGTTTTATTTGATGGCGCGCTGTCGATTTTGCCGCCAAAAAACATCGACTGTGCAAATTATATCGTCGTTATTTGGAAATGTACGTATTTTTTAACTTTTTTGGATAAACGGTAGCAAGAGTATGATATTACCATTACAATGATGTACATTTCATAACATATAATTATTATTTACATATCTAAATTATGGTTCAAATAGGTGTATGACCTTGAACTCGCGAATCACGTAAATTGCATTGACATTAAAGTGCATGTGCAATAAATTCGCGCGGCCGTGGGACGGGTTAATAAGCTAGGGACGGATATTGGATGTTTTCAATATGTATTATTATGCATGGTCCAGCGAGCTAATAAATAAAGAGTTGGAGTCCTAAACTATAGGCTATTTGTATTTGTCCGACTAGAATCGTCACTAGGCTCAAGATAGCCAATACTACAAAAGCTGGAAACTTTATCTGATTGCAAATTCTACTATGGAAATAAACTACAGCAAATCATACATTCAATATGGTATTATTTTCTGTTGATATTATTGGGTTAGTGATCAGAAAGACGGCATAAAACAGTCCTCATAATAAAATAAGTTGCACAATGGCCCAATTAAGTGGCTAAGTGCGGAAAACACCTGTCCAACTAACTAACTAACTAAAATAAGTTGCGACAACATAGAAGGTGAAATTCTCTCTCCGTTGACATCACCACAGTAATAATTCACATCCAAACTTTCAAAGGAGGATACTACAAACACCAATTGCTAACATTTCCATGTATTGATACAACTAATTCCATAAATATATCGATCCGTAAATACTGAACAACATTTAATAGAACAATATTTCAAACATTCAATGTATTTAAAAATCGCTACTACAGAAATTGTAATTCATTGTGTTTTTTATAATTCATTGTCGTTGCCAATGATATCAGGGAGGATGCCTTAATCAATTAGCCATTTTGTGGAGGCAAATAGGCCTTAGTTATATGGTCAAATTGACCTTATTTATGCGATCTAGTTGGCCAATATTATGTGAGCAAGTTGGATCGTTTTATGTTAAATTTTCTAGTTCTTGGTCAACTTGTTCAATCATAAAGTTGTTTATCACCTGTCGAAAGTGATACGTTTATTTTGCCAGTGACTTTTGCATAAGTTGTTACTCAGTGAAGGCATATCTCTAAGACATCTAAGGTCGGCGCAGTGTAAAATCAACCGATGCACAATAGTAATAAGCGTCAAATTTGTTTGTTTATTTCATCTGTAAATGAACGTTTTAAGCCGGTATAATCGTACATTGTCTCTCTACCCTTATGAATACTAGGTGCTGATTGAGCGATGCTCATCTTTTCACTGTCTTGTATAAAGCTCGGAACCTGTTTCGTGCCATTCAAGTACCTTATACCTACACAAGTCATTCAGAAGCCCATTTTATGCAATTTGGATTTACAGATAGATTTCATTCGATTCGATTCAATAATTATGTTAATACTGAAGCAAGATTTAACTATAAGGCCCCTTGTTTAACATAATACATATATTTTAAGTGAAACATCCCTGGCATGTGTGGTGGGCGAACTATATGCAAGTGTGTTTTTATTTAGACTAAGTTTGAGTTGTTTTAATGCATGATATGTCCACGATTAATAACTCGAATCTATCTTTTCACTGGTCGGCTATATAGCCACTTTGCCTATGTAAAAGGTACTTAAGTAGCACAATAAGTTCTCATATACTTCTCCACAGCTTGTACAATGGTCGTCGCTCACTCATCACCTATCTACAATGTATACCCTGAAGCACCCCCAACAATCATCATCATAGTCTGATAGTCTGATCATCACATAGCGGAGCGTCCTCACAGCTTAAACACATCACAAAATATATCGTTATACACGGCCACTTGTAATATAGTAATAACCTCTTAGGACCATTGTACTAGGTATTATGAACATCTTTGGTTGTAAAATTTGACAAACATTGAAATTATTGAGATCAGCTTTATTTCTTGCCAGGTAGTAGGCGGTTCTTGGTGATTTTGGTAATGTCACGTATATCTATGTTCATAATAAGTGGTACAACGGCCCCTAGCCGGCTACACTATGTGCGTGGCGTGGCTCACGTGTGTCGCGTGTGTCGCGTGCGTGTGTAGCGTGGCGTCGTGGCGCGGGGCTAGTGGCTAGTGGCGCTTGGGTCGCTTGGCGCATGCGCCGCACACGTAGTCGTCGTCGGGTCGCAGGGCGCCGCGCGACAGCCCCACGCAGTGCATGTGGAACCACTGGTCGCAGCCGCCGTCGCACTGCACCCAGTCCACCTCCTTGCCTGCCCGCACAAACATACAACAGTGAGTGAGTATCGCGCGGATGTTATACACCTCTACAACATCCAAGGTGGGTGGTGGTACGTACCGGTGGGTCGCAGGCAGTGCTCGGCGGCGCAGTCCTCGTCGTCCTCGGCCGACGACGCCGATGACGAGCTGCGGCTGCGGCGCGACGGCCCCGCCACTGACGTGCCGCCCGCACCCCCCGCGCCCGCCGCCCCGCGCTGCTGCCCTACAAATACACAATATATTATAGACAGGGTGTAAAAAGACCCTTAATGAAAACTAAAATCCCATGTTGTATAGGTCGATTCATGAAAGATGACCACTGCGCAGAAATCATTTTTTAGGTCCCCGTGGAGGTGCGGGTGAGGGGCTGGCGGAATGCCAATGGCGTGGCTCCGTTCTTGACGCATTCCCTAAATGCATCAAGAATGGAGCCACTGGTGCACGAATGTACATATGCGCGACGGCCGCCATTTGTGGTCAACTTTCGTGAACCGATCTATACCAATCACTACGAACATTTTTACTTCAGCACCATACCTGGGAAGTTACTGGTTCAGGAGCTCAAAGTTAGTATGAAATTTTTCTAATTAGGTACAAAATCCATGCATTTACTCCGCCAATATGTTCTTTAGATGCCCTAAGACCCCATGGATAAGTAAGTATTTCGAGCATTGCACGCGCGTGCTTTTAATTGCGATTTAAAAAATGTGAAAAGTTAAAAAAAAAATATAGTTTCCCAGGTATTATTTTTGGTTAGTATAACTTGGCATGATGTCCACAGCGAGTAGACTTCGGGTTGATGATGTGTCTTGTGACACCCTGTATACCACATTAAACAAACAGTCTATCAGTGAGTATCGGTAGATACGTACCGAGCCTGGGCTGTCGCGGGTGCTTGGCGCGCGTGGCGGCGGCGGCGAGCCCGCGCTTCCGCCGCTCCTGGCGCGCCATGTAGTGCTTGCGCATCATGAGGCCGGGGCCCGACGAGCCCGCCGCGCCCTGCTTCCTGTTGAGGTAGCTGCTGGTGGTGCTGGCGCGCTTGCCGGCGGCGGGGTGCGCGTGCCGCGCGTGCGCCGCCGTGCGCGTGCGCGTGCGCTTGAGCTGGTGCGCGTGGCGGGGAGGGGCGCGCGCGTGTCGCTTGCGGCGGCCCGCGTCGTGCGTGCGCGCGCGCCCCGCGCCCCCCTCCGCCGCGCGCGCCGCCCACACGGCGCTCCACAGCTGGGCTTGCTCCTCCATGCGGACCTGCACACACATTCGATGATACATTAATAAACTCACCGTGTTACACTCATCGTCATCATCAGCCTGCAATAGTCCACTGCTGGATGTAGGCCTCTCCAATGACGCTCCACTGAGCCCGATTTTCGGCTTTTCGTGTCCAGCCGCTGCCAGCCACTTTGCGTATATCGTCATTCCACCATGCCGGAGGGCGTCCAACACTACGTTTGCCAAGACGCGGTCGCCACTCTAGGACACGACTACTCCAACGGTTACCGGTTCTTCGACAAATGAGGCCAGCCCACTGCCACTTCAGCTTACTAATTCTTTGAGCTATGTCGATTTATGGTTCTCTGTCGGATCACTTCATTGCGAATTCGATCCTTCAGAGAAACTCCGAGCATAGTCCTCTTCATAGCTCGCTGAGCGACCTTAAATTGATGGACCAATCGCACCGTCAGTCTCAGCTCCGTAAGTCATCACGGATAGGACGCACTCGTTGAAGACCTTTGTCTTAAGGCTTTGCGGTAGGGGTGACGAGAGGGACCCCATAGGTAATCGGTTCCGGAGAGACATGTTCACTGAACATTATCTTGATTTTTTACATGTTCATCCGGAGACCGATGCGAGTAGAAGCAGACTGCTGATTCTGTACTTGGACGTCAAGTCTACGCGCGCGAGGATTCATAATGACCCTTGAGAACAGCTTATAAAAGTGGCTGAAGAGCGAGTTAGGTTGATAGTTCTTCAAAAAAGTTTTATCTCCCTTTTTGAAGAGCGAGTTAGGTTGATAGTTCTTCAAAAAAGTTTTATCTCCCTTTTTGAAGAGCAGAACGACAATGCTCTTGCTCCACGCCCTTGAAGTTCTCCCCGAGGAGACGACAGAATTAAATATGCGTTGGAGCTGCATAAATATAGGTTTCCCACTTGCCTTTAGCAGGTCTGTCGTAATTCTATCGTCCGCGGGGGCTTTTCCATTTTTGAGCTGCCTTGAGGCCACCACTATTTCGTCGTGGCTGACATCTGGCAACTGTTCCGACAGGCGGCGGGTTAAAATGGCTCTGAGATCCTCGGAGTCGGGTTGGGGACGAGACGCCTTCGAGTTGTAGAGGTTGCCTTAGAAGCTCTGAACCACCGCAAGAATCTCCGGCCTAGAAGTGAGGACTTTCCCGACTGACGTGGTCAGCTTCGTCAGATGGCTTCGACCTAAATGCTGGATAAAGACTTTCGACCCCCGATTTCGCTAGATCGCTTCTTGTATAGAGCGTGTATTGGAGCTACGGAGGTCGCGTCTTACCAGCCTGAAGATCTTTTTGTTTAGATCTGACGAAGAGAATGTTGGGTTTTCTCGTCGCAGCTCTATTAGCTGCAGAGACTCTCGCGAAAGTTGAGATCTCCTGCCGGTGCTATGCGTCTTAAAGAGTTTCGTTCCCTCATACCGCAGGATTTCCACCACTTGATCGAGTTCTTGGTCCGTATCAGCGTCTATTGTGGTAACCAAGGCAGCGAACCGGTTTTCCAGTTTTACTTGGAATGTTTCAGATCCAACCACGGATTGAAGGAAATTGGCCGGAGCGTAGACTTCAAAAGGCGAACGCGTTCGAGCTTATATCGATATTTAGAGTGTCTCGTACAAGTCGGTGATCACGTCCGGTGTTGAACCTAGTGATCACGGAGACAGCCCTAAATATTCGCCTCTTGTCCGCCATAATCAAGTATATCTCATTTTTTGTCATAGTATCGGGACTCCGCCACGTCCACTTACGTTGAGGCCGCTTCTTAAAGAAAGAGTTTATTAAGAACAGCCCCTCCTTCTCTAAGAAGTTGACGAGCATCTGCCCCCTATGATTTGTTCTACCGAATCCGTGTGGTCCTACTACCGATTCGCCGCAAGTATGTACTATCACTTAGGCGTTGACGTCCACCATGACAACATTGAAGTGGGCCTTTTGGGTGTGGTGTAAGGCCCTGGAAATGTCTTCATACATTTCCTCCACTTCATCATCCGAGTATGTCGAAGTCGGTGCATACACTTGGGTAACATTAAGGGTATACCTCTTGGTGAGTCTGATAACAAGGTACCCTTGTCGACACACTAGAGATTTCTAAAATGTTGTCACAGAGGACCTTATGGAACAAGAACCCAACGCCGCCTTGGGATGGCTGGTCTCCCCCTCTGAAGTACATAAGATGGCCTGATTCTAGGGTAATGGTGTCCTCCCCCCTCTCACCGGACTTCGCATAGTCCTATAGCATGCCATCTTATACACTTCAGTTCCTCTTCCAGTTGCGCCAGATGTACAATCAAACAAGTCGGCGCTGGACCAGTTTGAAAAAAAATTCCTTGGCTCGCTCATAGAGTCGAGGCACATTAGAAACTGGTTTTGTATACGAGTGTCAATGTGTGTAAAATAGCACTGGAAGCGACGATGTCTTTCTAAGCGATTCTCGCCCTTATGGTGGTCTAGCGTGAAATTGTTCGACTGTACGTCGAGCCGAAAATTTAGTGACGTGTATTTTTATGCTTTAACAATCTGTTGTAATACAACCATTTCATCATCATCATCATTCTAACGCTGTCCCGGTTGCGATCCAAAAACTACGCCTTGGAGCCCGGGGTCTGCTTTTCGGCTGCATCTCCTGCACTTCGCACGGTCTTCAGCATCCCGGGTGGTTAGTCGATTGGTACGCATATCATCGCCCTACGATGTCAAACCAGCATTTCTTTGGCCTTCCCCGTTTACCGGGGCCGGGCGAAGGTAGCATGGCAAGGCATTTATTACCAACGTAAGATACCGGTTGACGTAAGACGTGGCCTCACCAGCGTAGCCTCTTGCAATTTGTCAGCAATGTTACGGACATGAAGGCTACCCCGGATGCGCGAGTTCTTAATGCGGTCCTTCCGCGTGACTCCACACATCCAGCGCAGTATAATCATCTCCGTCACACGGAGACTCTACTTGTGTCGCTCAAGCTCAGGCCATGTCTCACTGCCATATAACACGACAATATAAATCTAATGATTATTTTCAGATCGCCGTTCTCAGGCGACCTCTTCCACGCATTCACACGCCGCATGCGTGCGTCCCCTGTCCGCATCTGCCAGCGTGATATCATCAGCATACATGAGCAGGGTTGTGAGTGTAAGTCTCTGATGCTGTCTGACAGGACGTCTAATTTCACGCTGAATAGTCTGAGGACGGAGCCCTGGTGGGCCCCGACGGTGATGGTAAAGATTTTTGTGTCGCCAACAGCAGTCCGAACTACGGAATCAGAATTTGAGTACACGTCTCGGATGATGTCAATATACGCTTCTGGTAGTCCTTTGGATCTTAGAGCCTACTAAATCATCTGTCGCTGCATGCACACAGTAGAAGGCCTTCTGCATGTCTAGAAACAGCAGATACAGAAGCGTGTTCTTTGACCTGTACCGCTCCATGACGATCCTGAGGGCGAAAATTGGGTCCATGGTTCCGTGACCATGGCGAAACCCATATTCACATTCCGAGACTTTGGTCTCCTGTCGGATCCGAGTATCGATTATTCGCTCAAAGAGCTTAAGGGTATGGGACATCATCTCAAAACTACGGTAGCTACTACACTCCTGTACCCAATATAACCCCTTGCCTTTGAAGATTGGAGTGATGATACTCAGTCTCCATTGCTTCGGGATTTTTCCGGTAAGGAGTATGCGGTTAGAGAGATTAGTAAGGGTGTCCACACCCCGCAAGCCAATTGCCTTCCAGACCTTAATAATGGGGACTCCATCGGTTCCGACAGCTTTCTGATTCTTTATGTTATTATGGCGAAGGGCCCTCTGGACAACTACATGCGTTACCGGCGCCACTAGTCCTTGGTTCGGAGCCAGTTTCGTGGCTGCACCTCTTTGTGCTGCTTGTTAAGCAGCTCGTGGAAATACAAGCGCCATCTCTCTTTCACCGCGTGGGACGTGCCTAATAGGTTGCCCTAAGGGTCTTTAACACAGCGACACTTGGTAATGTCCTGTGCCGCTTTGACCCCGGAACGTGCCAACTTGTAAAAGGGCTTCTGCCCGTCAGACGATTCCAGTTTATATAAAGCGGTTCCAAGTGGTCTCGTCTGGCTCTGGCTACAGCTCTCTGAGTGGCACGTTTGCCAACCTTGTATGCGTCAAGGTCTTCAGGAGATTTGAACGCTTTAAAGAGGGCTTTCTTCACCTTTGTCTCCCTTTGAACAGTGTCGTTACACCACCAGGTCTCCTTGACACACTTGTGTCCGCCCTTAGACATGTCCCGCACTGCCTTCGCTGCTCCAATGATGACCGCCTGGATTCTATCCCAGTGTCTCTGAGTAGGTTCGCCTTCAGCAGCGGCGCACTTGTCGCCGATAGCTGAGGCGGACTCCAGGGGGTCTTAGACATCCTTAAGCAGCCACCACAGAATTTAACGTTGACAGCGGTCGGCGTGTTTGCCTTTGGGTTTCACGCGGAGGTCCATGACAAGGAGGCGCTGTTGTGTCGTCTGACTCTCACCGGATATGACCTTGCAGTTGGCTACTTTGCTGATATGGTGTCACCTGGTAAGAAGGAAATCAATCTAGGTCGCGTGCCGCCCGCTCTTGTGTGTGTTCGGCTTTCTTTCTAGCCGCACAAGTTCGGAAGATCTCACCTCCCTCTTTACGGCCACCGTAGTCAAAGCCACCGTGAACACGCTTCCCTGTGCAAGATTCCCTGTGAGAGCAGAATTTCGCTAAGTTGATCCCAGAACGCCATCTTGAAGGTGTCGCTGCAACCTGCGTGTGGTGCATAGGCACTTACCAAATGGGTCATAACCCCTTTGATAAGCACCCCTACAGCCATAAGCCAGTCGCTATAACGCTTCACCTCCAAGATCCTGTCCTGAAGCTCCTCGACAGCATAACCGCTACACCGCTCTTGCCACCGGTTCCACCCGTGTAGATCAGCTTGTAGCCACTCCAAATGGACCCACAGTACACCGACCAGCTCTCTCACGCGTCCGTTTAACGTACCAATGTTCCACGATGCGGCCTTCCGGATTGGGGCTAACTTCTTTTTCAAATTCAAATTGTTTATTTTGCGATATATATGTATTACAAATATCAATTGTTACAATTGGAGTAGTTAGGTATCACCATATTTCAACCAGGTAGGCATGCAAAATGTTACTTTATTGGACAAATACAACTTTTCTTTTCTTTTTTTCCTTTTGGCCGTGTCCACCACCGACACGGTAGCCCATGCCTACTTGCCACAAGAGTCGGGCGAGGCTCCTGCTCACCGTTTTGCGCCGGTACCCTACCCGTAACCCTTCAATTTCTATTGCTTTCCATTTTGATATGGCTGTTTTTCCTTTACGGGAGCGACTGCCGTCTGACCTCCCAACCCCTAGGGCAGTCCTCGTCCGTCATCCAGCAGGTGCACCGACTCACATGGAAGGTTGGTTGGGGCCCTGGAGAACTTGGTAGGGTCCCGTACACCCACCATTAATACAACAAATACATCTATAGACTTATAAATTGAAAAAAAAAAGACATTTTAATAAAATGAGTACAGAACACTCACCTCTAGCAGATCGCCTTCCAACATAAGCTCTTCTAGTTTGTGTAACAGTCCGGGCGCGAGCCGCGTGCTCGGGGACCGCGGCGTCGCGCTGTACGCGTGCTCTACACTCGCCGATGACCTGCCAAATACACTTTCTATAGAATACACCCTAACTACTATACTTCCAAACACAGTTCATCAACTGTGCAAAGGCCTGAATGGCGGCGTACAATAAATAAGGCTGCTAATTCCTACGAGAAAATGCGCCTCGAAGACTTTGATGTAAAACGTCAAATACAGAAGACATAACCGAAACCTAATCATAACTACACATTTAATTTAATTAGCTAGCTCTACTGCACCATCTATGACCACATATTTTCTACTAAGTTTGGTTTTCCCATCCATATCCGAGCATATGCTAGAAAAGACGTTTAGGGTTGCCAGCGACGGACACGTCGACATCTCATCATCACCATCAACTATTTTACGTTTGTACGGGTCAAGGACCGTACATTACGTTTCAGAACTTCTACGTCACCTCGTATATAATAAGTCATTATGCGAACGTTCACTATCAACACTCGATATAGCGTGTACTCATTTGAGCACTATTGATTAGTTACGGTTTAGTTCAATCACCAATATATGGTACCTATAATTAGTCCATTGAGATGTAAAATTTTTTTTGGGCTGAGCGTGCATATGTCACAGGACGTTATTTTATACATGTCAACAGGGGGTTTGTGTAAAGTTAAATCCAAGTTTGTGGGGTTGCAGCACTTTTTCTGCGGCCTACATCTTGAAAAGAGTGGTACATATGAGTTTTCTAGTATATCAGGCAAACTATTAGCCGCACGGCTTCCACAACTTTGGTCCCGTAGCATTTAGTCGTATAATAAAAAATAACAAAGTTTCAAACGAACATCAAATGTAATTTACAATTTTAAGTTATAATTTTTTCATCGTCAGGAACAAAAATACATTTAATTTGTGTTTACGTCCTCCAAAACAAGACCCAGTCCTCCAACTTGAGACTCCGCAGCCTCCAAGGCTTACCATAAGTTCCAATTTTCACTCATTACAAAAACTGTGAAAGCGGCTGTTGGCAAAATATGGACAAAACTCTAAGTACGGCACTCTGTGGGCTTATGAAGTATTTTTTCCGGCCATGCAAAGGAAACTGTAATGTTTTGCAGCACCTCAATGTTGTGGGGAGAAGTGCAGCACAATAATTGGAGAAATCAATGGAAATTATGTTTTACAGGAAAAGATCCATTTTTCTTTAGCTATTCATCAACATTGAATACCGAAGCCCTATTAGATCATAAGCCGCAGCCTGGCTCCTAAAAAGACTAAGGACACAGTAATCATGAAGAAACTTTAAAATAATCTAAAGAAAACAATATCATAGAAAACTTTTTTAATTTATGGTTTTATGACGAAAAGTATCAGAACCAAAGTTGGAGAGAATTTAATTTGCAGCAAAAAATGCTTGAACACGATCTCTGTGTGATCAATAGTTTACCAGATAAATAAGGAAAACCATCTGCACCTGCACTATTTCCAAGATGGCGGCCGGGGGACAAGAGGTACGACGCCACAAATTTGGACAAAGCTTTACGTTAGCCCTACCTAGACATCTGTAAAATAAAATTGCGTCCTCTGACAAAACCCCAAATGGAACTTTTTAATGGACTAAACACTATCAGAGACCCATTATTTCACACAAAACATTCAGTGTTACGTTATTAGCAGCGCATACATCTTTGTGGTTCATCCGGCTCGAAGGACCACACGTAAGTATGTACATGCTGCTAACGTTAATAACGTGACAATGTACATTATTTGACCCGTATGATGGTAGACAAGAAAGTTATTCGTAAGAAATCTTTTTAATGTACAGAACCAACAGAACAGCCTACCTGTAGTTACAGCGAGACAATCCCATATAATTATTCAATTGTACATGGCTGTATTTTTTGCAATTAAAGTCAAACAAGCGTCATAGGGTAGCCTAAAATTTAAATGAATAAGTAGCTGTATATTTTTTACTACCAAAATATAATTAGTAGGTATATAATTTACTAAAAAAAATCGTACAAATTAAATATAAGGCATTGTCGTGAAAAATAACTTACCTAGGGTTTTGTGACATGCTGTGATCGTGTGCTCTGCCTGTCGCCTTTTTTAGCTCTGCATTTAATTTGTCCGATTTTTCTCTATTCACCTGAAATATAATCGTTTATGTTAGGCGCAGGCCATTAATCACGTGATTTTATTATCACAGGCGCATCTAGGAGATTGGATTTGCTCTTGATAGTGGTAAGTTTTATAAAGGGGTACAATAGATCTCGCAACTGGAGACGCGGCTTCAACCAAGACGGTTGAAGCCGCGTCTCCAGTTGCGCTGCCGCGAGTCGAGCGGCTGCCTAGTTAAGACCGTGCTGCGAGTAGAAGCTTGTCGCGTCGATCTCCAGTATTAAGCCTCGTATTCATTGTAAACATTTGTTGCTGGCAACAATGTTGCTGAGTGGCTGGCAACATGTTGCAAAGTTGCCACCTGGTATGCGACACATCGAGCCCGTATTCACTGTAAACATTTGTGTATAAACATAGTTGTACAAACACGCAGCCGTGTTGGTGTCAAAATGGAAAATCTTGTGTTGCGGAGTTGATCACGCCATGTTGCAGAGTTGCCGCCCGGCGAACGGCAACATCTGGTTATCAACAAAATACTGACTATTGACTCCACGGTTGGTGTGGTGGTTTATAAACAAGTAAAACTCTTACAAACTCAAGCTGTGACAAGGTTTTTTTTTTGGTGGAAACTCCGATTAGAGGCCATCCATTAATTACGTCACACGATTTTGGAGTTTTTTCGACCCCTCCCACCCTTCTTGCCACAGCTGAACCTAACCCCTTTGTTTTTTTGGTGGGCTGAACCTAACCCCTTTGTTTTTTTGGTGGAAACGCCGATTAGAGGCCATCAATTAATTACGTCACACGATTTTGGAGTTTTTTCGACCCCTCCCACCCTTCTTGCCACAGCTGAACCTAACCCCTTTGTTTTTTTGGTGGGCTGAACCTAACCCCTTTGTTTTTTTGGTGGAAACTCCGATTAGAGGCCATCAATTAATTACGTCACACGATTTTCGAGTCTTTTCGACCCCTCCCCGCTCCTTGTCACAGCTGAACCTAATCCCTTTGTTTTTAACCTCTTGTATGCCGGGAATGCCAGACACAATTAAAAAGCCATTGTGTCTCGCGTAGATCTGCGTTCCGGCATACAAGGGGTTAAACTACCACACCAACCGTGGAGTCAATAGTCAGTATTTTGTTGATAACCAGATGTTGCCGCTCGCCGGGCGGCAACTCTGCAACATGGCGTGATCAACTCCGCAACACAAGATTTTCCATTTTGACACCAACACGGCTGCATGTTTGTACAACTATGTTTATACACAAATGTTTACAGTGAATACGGGCTCAATGTGTCGCATACCAGGCGGCAACTCTGCAACATGTTGCCAGTCAGCAACATTGTTGCTAGGAACAAATATTCGTACAATGAATACGGGGCTTTAGACAGCGTGTACTTTAGTCAAGTCGAGGTACCCGATCAAACCGAGGCTACCTCTAATGGAAAACCAGTCTAAGCGTATGCACGAGGTCCGTGAAGTAGATCGACGAGAGTCTGTCGGCTGTCGTCGTACAGGAGGGGTGCATGTTGTATAAAGAACTGATGTATTGTTAAAGCGGAGTATCCACTATAGGCTGCCTCGGGTAAACGACTGCCTCGACTCGAGGCAGCACTAAAGTAGATACTGCCTCAACCGGAAGCACAACGCGGTAAGTCTCTACTCGCGATAAGATCTAAACTAGAGCTGCCTCGGCTCGAGGCACGCGGTATTGTGTATGTAGTGTACTCACAAGGTGCGCGTGCTCGTTGTGCGGCAGGGCGGCGAGCGCGGGCTCGGCGAGCAGTGCTCGCGCGGCGTCCTGCCACGCCATGGCGCGCTCGGTCACACACTGCAGCGCCTCGCCCTCCGCCAGACGCACCGGAAGCTTCTGCAGCCATACCTGCGACACATTCGCATCATTTAGTTATACACACTTCACTCGCGCACACTGACTAACTCACACACACTCACTGACACTCACACACTCACTGAACTCGCACACTCATTGATGCCCTACCTCACTGACACTCACACGGTCTGACATTCACACTCGCTGACAGTCATAATCACTAACACTCACTGATATTCACACTCACTGACGCTCACACTCACTGGCACTCCCTGACACTGACTCACACACTGACACCCTACCTAACTGATACCCACACGCACTAACATTCACACTCGCTGACGCTCACTGATTTTCACACAGACTGACACTCACACTCACTGACGTTCAAACTGACACTCACACTCACTCACTGATATTCACAGTCACACAACTAACACTTACACTCACTGACACTAGCCCTCACCAAAACTCACACGCATTGACACTAACACTCACACTCGCCGACACTAACACTCACTGACACTAACACTCAGTGACACTAACACTCAGTGACACTAACACTCAGTGACACTAACACTCACTAACAATTTCAGTCAGTTCAGTTAATAAACAATTCAATAAATTAATTAATATTGCTGTCTTACCAATAACGCTAAGATCCTGTCGAGCCTTGGCCGCTTACTCCGCACGCAGTCGGGGCACAGGAACTTGGGCTCGGTGTTGGGAAACGGCACGAACACTCGCTCTGGCGACTCCTCGCGCTCCTCTTTTGCTGACGCTATACATGATGCTGGGAAGGGAAAATTATTATAAGTAGGCAGGCAAGAAGAAAAGATTTGTGTTAGGATATTTCGCTCTCGCTTTGGGACGTTTACTAGTCTATATTGTTTATCTAATCAATAGCCAGGCCCTGTAGCTAAATGGCATTCGACTAACGATATCGCTATTCACTAACTGCCAGGTTCAATATTCGATCTATCCATAGATTTGGGGATACGAGACACATGTTTGACATATTTTGTATGGTGCAATGTCAAAAATGAATCAATGGAGCAATATGGAGCAATGACAAAATTGTTGACGAAGAACGAATTGCTTATATTACCGTGGCAACCAAGACTTAAGGAATGTAGAAATGAGAAGCGTATGCCACATATAAGTTATTTTTTTTACTTATGGTATGATATATATATATAAGGGATAACACGATGCAAATACCATCTTTGCGTAGAGACGGAAAACTCGATATCAAACCCTATACGACTGCCTCGTTGGTCTCGCGGCATAAATGTGCGCGTGGGATCGGGAGGTCCCGGGTTCGATTCCTGGGTCAGGCAGTGTTATTGGGTTTTTCTGTTACGAAATTCCCAGTAGCAGCACGGAGTCTAGAAATGTGCCCGGTACGGCAATAGGCTCGCCCCTTATTACGTGGGACTAAAGTATATCTGGCGAAAAGTGGGTGTAGAAATACACCTCTGCCTACCCCTTCGGGGATAAAAGGCGTGACGTTATGTATGTATGTATGTATGGTATGACAAAAAATTTCACAAGATAAAGACGAGTATTAAAAATCATAGATTAAACGGATCATTTCAATATACGAAATAAAAATATCTATGTAGTCCCTATGCTTTAGATCAGTTTTTTCCAAAAACCTAACTATCTTTCTTCACGAAAGGACAAGAGCAGGAGTGTAGGGTTGAATAGCATACTTACCATGAAACCAGTCCTTGCAGAGCTCGCACTGGCTCATGACGCCGTACTGTCTCTTCTGGCACACGCAGAACGTCACGCCCGCCGACACCGGCGCGCGCACTTCCTTGCGCATGTTCCGCGCTCTGACATACATAATACAAATATAATTAGTGAATATAATATCTAAGGGGAGATTTGCAGTTTATCAGACGACAAAACATTAAGTAGAGTCTACAACGACATATATACAGATAGGTAACCATTGATGCCATCACTATATAGTATAAAACAAAGTCTGTCTTCTGTCTGTCTATCCCTATGTATGCTTAAATTTTTAAAACTACGCAACGGATTTTGATACATAATGATTCAAGAGGAAGGTTTATATGTATAATACATGCATATTATAGTAGAGAAACACTGATAGTTTTAGAGGTCTTTAATGTGATCTCGTAAATAAACTAATTTTTGCGTTTACATTGCAGACGATGCCTGAACGCATAAGCATTACACCTGTGCGTAGCTGGGGCGGGTCGCTAGTCTTTTTAATAAATGTGATTATTTATATATGGGCTATGGCATATGGCATATCATCCGTGTGGTGACGGATTAAGAATGCTGAAAGTCATCACTCCATATCATCCCATGGGTGTCGTAAGAGCCGTCAGAGGGACCATACTATGCAGAGAATAGCATTGCAAGAGAAGGAAAACTTGATACAAACCCTATATCAACCCGTTTGGCCAGCGTGGTATAGTAAGCCAATTCCTCCTTCAAAGGAGAGGCTTAGTCCAGCAGTGGACTGTTAAAGGCTGATGATGATATGGCATATGTATGATCAGCAAAGATTACTGTTGACAAAACTCTCAGTGTTATCAGAATAATACTAAGGTTGAGTTTAGATTGAGAAAATTATTCAAAGCAAAATCTGTCTTTTTGTTTAATGATGTGCAAATTGTGGACCATAGGATGGTAAACTAAAATTTTGGTTGACTGTACAACTTAATAATTTCCGGCATTTTCCATTTACTAAGTGGATCGAGAATCATACAGTTTGCAAACTTTTCTTGGTAAACATGTCTAAACTAGCTAAAAAGCTAGGGACGATGATGATGATAAAGTTTGAAATAGGTACGCACCGCAGCTCCTTGATGGCGTGCAGCTCCTGGTGTTCGGCGTGCTTGAAGGCGGCCACGATGTCCGTGGGCGTGGAGTCCTCGCTGAAGTGCCGCAGGAAGGCGGCGGGCGACGCCCCACCGTCGGCGTGTGGTCGCGCGCGCCGCCGGGCCCCGCTCGCCGCGCCCGCCTCTGTCCGCGGGGACAGCGCCTCCAGCAGGGAGTACGCCCAGTTCTGCCAGTGGGGAATGTTCTATGTACTTAGTTTGTTTAACACGTTTGTCTTTAGATTAGTTACGACTGCACACGTATTTGTTATCTTACGGCGAGATGCAACACGAACAATGTATCCGGTTAAATTCTGAGTTACGAAATCTTTGATTCCAATTTGACAATATGTTTGCGTGTCTGAGATTTCTTTATAATATTCTCGAAAGACAGGTGATTACATGTCTTTCCAAACTTTTTTCACTTTGCTAGCGAGGTGGTCTATAACCTTACGTAATAATGTATAATGAGAAGTGGCCCATATCCGGCAGTGGTAAAGTTGATATTCAGATCTGATGACTCCGTACCTTCTTAAGGAACATCTCGGCGGCGCCACGCTTCCAGTCGCGCGCGGACTGCAGCGCCTGCGCCAGTTGGTCCTTCTCGAACAGCGCCAACGGGATGTGAGCTCCCTTACGCACCAGGCTCTCCACGCTGTGCATGTACGGGTATAACTCCTTAGATTGCATTTCTTCCACCTACACATAGAGAAAGAACATTTGTTTAAATTCCACACACATATACATCAAGGGTTTTGATTTGTTGTACGGCACAAAATGGACTTAAATTGTCACCGGCATATTTATTTGAATAGCTTCTCAGAGGCGATAATCTTCGCCACTCTGCATTGATGAAAACACAGTGATTTTAAGAACATTAGAATATTACTTAAAGTCAGTGTGTCTTTAATACGTGGCAGAATGCAACATAGCTTCAATGTGATCTGCCGTCTAATTTTGTTATTATAATGCATAACTTCCCCTCTCATACTGAGAAGAGGCCCGTGCCCAACAGTGAGACAGTATAAAAGGCTGATGATAATTTACAACAAAATATTTAACCACGACAATAGTATATTCATCAGCAGACACGTGAAATTTTGGCTACAAAATCAAAGACGTATATTTCCAGCATAACAGAAAAACTAATCCCGATAACGAACTAATCTAGAAAACTTACAAGTAACGATTCAATGTTGTATACATTTTTAAATTCATCCCTAGCACGGAAAGATGTGAACATTTAACTTAAAGTTTTTATATGAGTGATTAAAACTATAATTGAATAAATTATGATCTAATTTCAACCACTATGAGTCCATTTCCTATAATTATAATAAAGCTTGTACATACCTTAGCCAGCCAATCTCTGGCATGCGAGACAGCCGTCTGTAACGCATGGTAGGAGGGTAACGCCGCGTCGATGTCATCTCCGTCGGCAAGTAACGCGTCTAACTCCGCCAGCGTCGTGTACTGTGCGGGGCTAGTCTCGGTGTTGCCGGCGTTCGTCGCGGCGTTTGTGTCGAGTAAGACAGCCTTCGCTCGCGCCTCCCATTCTTCCACTTGAGCTGTTGGTAGAAATAATTTTCGATTGTTTTCATATAGAAAATACGTGTGACGATTTTATATTGTCTTTTTCAATGGACTGAAGTTTGAATGTATGAAAAATAATCAAATAGTAAGAAATGCCTCAGTCGGAATCATCACTGTATAATGGTATCGATAAATTCGTATGTGGAATACTATATCGAAAATTAAACGGTGTTATAATTATCCTACTACTACAAAAACTTTCGCTTTTACGATAAACCTGAAGTCTTTTTTTTTATTGTAGCAATATAAATAAAGGGACATTTCGTCGCGATATCCGACTCTTAAGCGGACGGAGCCGAATACTAAGGCTAGTTCTATTAAAAAGGGTAATAAATAAATATGAAAACGTAGACATACCTTTAAGTTTATAGAGGTTGGACCTCTCGAGCTCAACTTTATGGTGCGGCACGATGTTCTCTCCGTCGTGCAGCAGGCGGTCGATGACCTCGGGCGTGAGCGTGGAGCACTCCTCCCGGTACGAGCGCACCTCCTCGAGGAACTTCACTTGTTGCAGGCGAGCTTGTAGCGGCGGCAGCTGGGGTAGCACTATGCACAGACGTGAACCTAGTTCTACCGTCTGGAATAAAATGTAACATGTTGGCATTGCAAAAAAAGGCTATTTTAAACTAGCATATTTTTCTACGGGTATTTTTTTCAGTCGTTTTGGTCTACGCGCTTATTCGAGCGCTACATAACACGCTTCACAAAACCGTAGTCGCCAATATTATGCTAGTCAGGTAGTAAAAGGTGCGTCTTACACGCTTACATGCGGTTAGCAAAACAACCTCATACGGCGCGTATGAAATGCTAATCAGCAACCGCTTTTATCTTACAAAATAAGAAATGGTAATGTAACTGTAACCTCTGCGTGTGGTGAAATACAAAATGTCGCAACACCATTTCATTCCACGGTATCGTGCGAGACGAAGACTAAAGAAAAAACGAAGCACATAATATACTTTTGAGGACCCGTCTGGCTAGTGCGGTGCAGTAGAATAAATCCTACTACAAACTCATATCGCTATTTAGTAGTAACTAGCTAACCCAGCGAACTTCGTACCGCCATAGATGTATTATACATATAAACCTTCCTCTTGAATCATTATATCTATTAAAAAAACCGCATTAAAATCCGTTGCGTAGTTATAAAGATTTAAGCATACATAGGGACAGACAGACAGAAGACAGACTTTGTTTTATAAGTACCCTTAACCGAAGAGCATGCATAAGAAATTCGATGCGAGTGAATGAAGCAAGAGAGATAGATATGTCAGGATCGTTGCAAATGGCGTTCCGTAGTCGTAGCCATAGACTCATGCCTGTTTCCCGGAGGGGTAGGCAGAGACCCACCCCTCCGGGAAACAGGCGTGAACTGCGTGAGTCTATGTATGTATGTATGCATATTTTGTATGGAGCTTGTCAAAAACGAATCTAAAAACTACAGATGTATCTATAGTTCGAATATTGAATTCCGTAGTTAGGAGAGGCCTATGATCATCAGTGGATTGCGAAAAGCTGAATGATGATGAAAAATTAAAAACTTTACCTCTTCCAGTTCTCTGACATACGCGGGGTCTGTCTTCTCTAGATCTTTGTCCAATAACTCCGTCGCACGAGTTTCAAATTCTGATGTTTGTCGTAAAACTTCTTTTACAGCAGAACCTAAAGAGAAAATATGAAAAAGATTATTTATATAGTTGTAATATAAATAGCCAAGTAATAAAATTGAAGTCTCTAAATGGTTTCTTTTTATCTTCTTCTTTTTTTATATGAAGATGATCCCAATTTAAATAATGAAAGATTCTTTGTTGACGTAGCAAATTTATTTCAGTCTAAATAAAACCTTATTTAGACTGAAATAAATTTGGGTAATTCATTTAAGAAACTTATTCAAAACTAGCCGTTTCCCGCGGTTTCATCCGCGTCCTGAGGGAACTACTTCGCGTACCCGAAAAACCCTATAGCCTATATTATTCGCAGATAATGTAACTTTCTAAAAGTAAAAGAATTTTTAAAATCGGTCCAGTAGTTTTTGAGTTTATCCATTACAAATAAAAATACAAATTTTTCCTCTTTATAATATTAGTGTAGATGTATCTTAGATGACAAGAGTGTACATAGAAAGCGTGATATAATACACAATTTTATAATATAAAATCATCTGCGATACAGGATTTATCTAGTAGGAAATCGCTTTATAGTACTTCCAAAATAAAATACAACATCTGGTACATATAAAATCCTTGCGTTACTGACTGTCTGACAGACAAGCTACAGCCAAGACTATTAGGCGTAACAATTTAAAATTTTGCATGTAGGTCCATGGGGACAGGATTTTATGAACAGGATATATAATTCTCACAGGATCGGACAGTAACGGTACGGTAGCTCCGGATATAGAATAGTATAGTACATACCTTCAGGCAGCACGCAGGCCAGCCCATCGATCTCCTGCGCGAACAGCGTCAGCTCGTGTATGGTGAGGCGGTACTTGGGGTCGTGGTGGCGCGTGCGGGTTCGCATCTTGTTCAGGTCAAGCTGCTGTATCACTGACGCACACTTCTCTGCGTCCTCGATGGCAATCTCCAGAGCTCGGACTAGCTCGGTTTTGTGCATCTGTGGAGTTGGATTATACATGTTATTGGCAAGTAGGCGTGTAGTGTAATGCACCTCTAACCTCATATATACTTTTATGCATTATATTGTAGAGAGACTCATTAACGACAGTCAAACCTAACACTTATTTTCATTGCACTCCCGATCGCCCATCCAACATTGCAATAATACACCTTCATTATATGTCAGGACATCAGTCGTCTCGTGACCACGGGGAAAATATGAGGTATATACCTATATTTCCAAATAATTACGCGATATAGACCCGTTAAATAGATATTACTATTATATGTCAGTTAGGTACTAAAACATGTCGAAGTACAGAAGGTCTTTTGAGAAATTAGCGCTCGAGATGGTAACAAGAATTTTTGTCGACAGTGTTTCGCTGACGACGCTTTATTGGGTACGTTTTCGTTTTCTTTCTTTTTTTTTTCTTAAAAGAGACGACTCCCGCATAAGGACTAAATCCTGTGTCGCGGGGGACTTTACAAACATACAACTAACGGACACAATCAACACCCAGGTATGTGGTATTTCACAGTGATTTATTGATGCTACTATTTGGTCAAAAGGCTTAAAATGGCCTGAACATTGCGAAGCATCATAGCTGCAATGTACACTGAGCATAAGGCTGCCAGATTACAAGCCGTTATTTAAAATCTTATTAATCGATTAAGCGTGCCAGGAAATATTTGATCATGGCTAGCGCTTATCAAAAATGGGTCTCGTAACGAATCGGTTAATTTCTATTACGTATTGTACAGATGATAAAGTTGTTACGTAGTCGTCATTACACCACATGACTTGGATGTGTGTTTTTAAATATTGCAGACATATAAGGAGTATAAAATTCTTGTGTTACTGACCGACTGTCAGTAACACAAGAATCACTGTCAGTAGCACAGCCAAAACCACCGGCCGAAAGAAGGCTGAAATTTTGCATGTTTGTTCTTTGGGGAATGTGTGTATTGAGAAATTCGCTCCCAAAGGGGGTAAGACGTCCCATAGGGGCGTAGCCGCGGCTAAATCAATGAATACAGATTTATTCATAGAACCGCAGTCCTTCGTAGTAGGATTTCGTGTGCCGATTCCAAGTGGGGTCTGCTCCCAGTTTAGTTCGTAGTTGCCGCCGTTGGCAGCGCTGGCGTCGTTTTCCGTCTCTCTTGCTCTCGTAGTTAAGATACACTGTAGGAGAGAGAGACAGCTGACCCAGTTCGGCTGCCACGCCGCCAAGCAGCAATTTCGCAGAAAGTTTGTCTTCAGAGCGTTCATAAGAAATGCGCCTCTATGTAAATATCTGAGCTCTTTGGCTAAGCCTAGTAATACATAAAACGTTGAGTTTACATGTAATAATAACATTCGAAAGTAAATACCTTGAGATCGTGAGCTCGTTTCAAGTGAGATCTGAGTCCATCTAAGTCGCAAGTCTTGGGTGTGTCAGGGTCTAAAGCGTTCTGTACCGCTTCCGCCCATTCTCGGAACTGTTCGGATTTCTTCTTTAATTTCTCTAACATCGCCGGTAGCTCGTCCAGGGTATATCGATATCTGAAAGGAGAGACAATCGTGTAGAAAACAGAAACTAACTAACTAGATTGTGAGTATAATGTCACGATGTATGTGTTATGATAAAAATAGAATACGATGTGATAGTCATTTTTGTAGTAGATGTTTTCATTTACAGATTAAAATTAGAAAATTATAGGAAATTATGAAGATTATATGTTATTATATGAAACTAAGAATTATTATTAAATGTATGAAGGTGTATAATCGGGCATAGTTTTGGGGAGTCAATATCAAAAAATTACAAGTAAGATCGATTCCATCTGGTTTAGTAGTTAAGTCTCCGCTACACTATTCACAAAGTTGTCCGAGGTTGGGCGTGGCGAAATGGTCTCTCTTCGTGCAACATCACTTCGCCTCGGATGACTTCCGCTCGTTGTTGGATATAGTAGCCGAGTCTCAGGACTACACGTGTCGAGCGACGTGCGGACAGCGAGCGACTGCGCCCAACTGTACAGTCGCGTACATTGTTTACGAGATGGAACTCTTGGGATCTGATGATCAAAGACGCCTTACGGTAAGAGGCAGGGTACCCAGCCTTCCTCCCAAGGTTTATCAAAAGCAAACCCAATCTCATGGAAATTGATGTGTACTTACGTGCAGGCGCACGTGACACACGACAGGAAGCACGTGGTCTTGCACAGCTGGCACTGACACTGTCATATGTTACCTAAGTTTGTGTTTGTGTGGCGGGCAGTGGCACAGCTGCGTGTAGTGTCGCAGGCAGGCGACGGCGGGCGTGCAGGCGCACGTGACACACGACAGGAAGCACGTGGTCTTGCACAGCTGGCACTGACACTGTGTCATATGTTACCTAAGTTTGTGTTTGTGTGGCGGGCAGTGGCACAGCTGCGTGTAGTGTCGCAGGCAGGCGACGGCGGGCGTGCAGGCGCACGTGACACACGACAGGAAGCACGTGGTCTTGCACAGCTGGCACTGACACTGTCATATGTTACCTAAGTTTGTGTTTGTGTGGCGGGCAGTGGCACAGCTGCGTGTAGTGTCGCAGGCAGGCGACGGCGGGCGTGCAGGCGCACGTGACACACGACAGGAAGCACGTGGTCTTGCACAGCTGGCACTGACACTGTCATATGTTACCTAAGTTTGTGTTTGTGTGGCGGGCAGTGGCACAGCTGCGTGTAGTGTCGCAGGCAGGCGACGGCGGGCGTGCAGGCGCACGTGACACACGACAGGAAGCACGTGGTCTTGCACAGCTGGCACTGACACTGTCATATGTTACCTAAGTTTGTGTTTGTGTGGCGGGCAGTGGCACAGCTGCGTGTAGTGTCGCAGGCAGGCGACGGCGGGCGTGCAGGCGCACGTGACACACGACAGGAAGCACGTGGTCTTGCACAGCTGGCACTGACACTGTCATATGTTACCTAAGTTTGTGTTTGTGTGGCGGGCAGTGGCACAGCTGCGTGTAGTGTCGCAGGCAGGCGACGGCGGGCGTGCAGGCGCACGTGACACACGACAGGAAGCACGTGGTCTTGCACAGCTGGCACTGACACTGTGTCATATGTTACCTAAGTTTGTGTTTGTGTGGCGGGCAGTGGCACAGCTGCGTGTAGTGTCGCAGGCAGGCGACGGCGGGCGTGCAGGCGCACGTGACACACGACAGGAAGCACGTGGTCTTGCACAGCTGGCACTGACACTGTGTCATATGTTACCTAAGTTTGTGTTTGTGTGGCGGGCAGTGGCACAGCTGCGTGTAGTGTCGCAGGCAGGCGACGGCGGGCGTGCAGGCGCACGTGACACACGACAGGAAGCACGTGGTCTTGCACAGCTGGCACTGACACTGTGTCATATGTTACCTAAGTTTGTGTTTGTGTGGCGGGCAGTGGCACAGCTGCGTGTAGTGTCGCAGGCAGGCGACGGCGGGCGTGCAGGCGCACGTGACACACGACAGGAAGCACGTGGTCTTGCACAGCTGGCACTGACACTGTCATATGTTACCTAAGTTTGTGTTTGTGTGGCGGGCAGTGGCACAGCTGCGTGTAGTGTCGCAGGCAGGCGACGGCGGGCGTGCAGGCGCACGTGACACACGACAGGAAGCACGTGGTCTTGCACAGCTGGCACTGACACTGTCATATGTTACCTAAGTTTGTGTTTGTGTGGCGGGCAGTGGCACAGCTGCGTGTAGTGTCGCAGGCAGGCGACGGCGGGCGTGCAGGCGCACGTGACACACGACAGGAAGCACGTGGTCTTGCACAGCTGGCACTGACACTGTCATATGTTACCTAAGTTTGTGTTTGTGTGGCGGGCAGTGGCACAGCTGCGTGTAGTGTCGCAGGCAGGCGACGGCGGGCGTGCAGGCGCACGTGACACACGACAGGAAGCACGTGGTCTTGCACAGCTGGCACTGACACTGTCATATGTTACCTAAGTTTGTGTTTGTGTGGCGGGCAGTGGCACAGCTGCGTGTAGTGTCGCAGGCAGGCGACGGCGGGCGTGCAGGCGCACGTGACACACGACAGGAAGCACGTGGTCTTGCACAGCTGGCACTGACACTGTCATATGTTACCTAAGTTTGTGTTTGTGTGGCGGGCAGTGGCACAGCTGCGTGTAGTGTCGCAGGCAGGCGACGGCGGGCGTGCAGGCGCACGTGACACACGACAGGAAGCACGTGGTCTTGCACAGCTGGCACTGACACTGTGTCATATGTTACCTAAGTTTGTGTTTGTGTGGCGGGCAGTGGCACAGCTGCGTGTAGTGTCGCAGGCAGGCGACGGCGGGCGTGCAGGCGCACGTGACACACGACAGGAAGCACGTGGTCTTGCACAGCTGGCACTGACACTGTGTCATATGTTACCTAAGTTTGTGTTTGTGTGGCGGGCAGTGGCACAGCTGCGTGTAGTGTCGCAGGCAGGCGACGGCGGGCGTGCAGGCGCACGTGACACACGACAGGAAGCACGTGGTCTTGCACAGCTGGCACTGACACTGTGTCATATGTTACCTAAGTTTGTGTTTGTGTGGCGGGCAGTGGCACAGCTGCGTGTAGTGTCGCAGGCAGGCGACGGCGGGCGTGCAGGCGCACGTGACACACGACAGGAAGCACGTGGTCTTGCACAGCTGGCACTGCCGCTCGTCATCTGGGAGGAGTTCGAACGCCTCGCGCTCCGCTTCCGTCACACCCTGCACACATATATACAAACATTAGTGTCAACAATCGAACGATTACCTTGTATAATACCCCTTAGAATGTCATGCATCACAATGTACAGCCGGCAGCACAAGAAACAGACGTTGTCTCAACTTCAAGCCGCGCCGTGCTTTGAGTTGAGGCAGCATCCTATTGCGCTATCGCGCGTCGAGGAAGCTGCCCGAACACAGCTTCAGAGCGGACACAAAGGGCGGCAAATAGGACTAGCCCCACGGTTATAAAATTAGCATCATGGCACAGCAAGCCAGTCATGTAAATACCTAAGACATCTCCTCCGTCTCCTTCCAAACAGCTGCGACTCGAGGCTGCCACAGGCTTTAATATGAAGATGTCTCACCCAGTCCAGTAATCCCTTCCTTAGCTTGCGTTCATCATGCAGCATGGTCCGCATGTCCCGGTAGGCGGCGAGCGCGACGGTGAGGCTGAGCGCGTCGGCGTCCAGCGCCATCTTGCACACGAGCTCGTCGTGCGAGAACACGCAGTTGCGCCGCAGCGTCGAGTAGTGCACGATGCACTCGCGACCCATCTTCAACTGGACACATCAACACAATCTTTCAAAACATCCGTACGTCACATACACCTCCTCCAAAGCTAATAAAAACCTTGCGTTACTGACAAATTTATAGACAAGCTTCAGCCACAACTATAAGGCAAAGGAAGCTGTTATTTTGCATGTATAATCTTTACGAACCGTAGGAGTGCACTAAGAAGGCACTGCCCGAAATTAATACGGAAACAGCAATTAACTGTTTAATTTAAATTCATAAAATAAGCGTGCGTTTCTGCGGGCAATCTTTATTAAATTTATTGTTTTTCATGTGGCATCAAAATTCCTAGGTTTTTTAACATTTATAAGCGAAGAATAAGTAGTGTAATGTATATATTTACCCAGTCGGCGGGCGTGAAGTTGACGGCCTCAGCGAAGTTATACCCCTGGTTGAAGCCGGCGTGGTACGCGCGAGGGAACGTGATCACGAACTCGCCCGCGTGCTGGTCCATCCTGACAAATATAATAATAAACACTGAATATGAATATGAATATACAAGGCAAGTGTCAATGGGACAGGACGAAGATGAAGACCTATAGTCGTATTTTTAATTAGACGAAGCCAACTGACAGTAGCTAATGTCACTTTGTAAAATAATGTTGTCATATTTAAAGTAATAGTGATGCGTTTAGTTCTCGTTCAATCAGATGAACGAACAATGAGTGTGAATAGTTAATCATTTCAAACTAAGTATAAAATAATATTATTTCTATTTTACAATAAAAGCGCTCTGATGTAAGTTACTAATAGTTATGTAAGTAGTTACATCAGTTTATTGACGGCTTATTACAAAGCACGGTGCGCGTCGGTTGCCATTTTGTTTGTTATTCATTCGGCTTCTAACCTCTGGCCTGATAGCAAGAATGTTTTTTCTGCGCTCACGCTGTTTAGTATTTAGTTACTGTTTTTTTTAAGTTTTCCGTTACGTTGTGTTTGTGGTAATTGTTGTGTTTATTTGTTGTTATATTGTTTCGTACATATGTATGTTGTGGACGAGATGGCAGCCCAGCATGGGATAATTGTTTTACGTCTGCCTCCATACCACTGTGAGCTCAATTCCATTGAGTTGGTATGGGTGCAGGCTAAAGGATATGTTGCAAGAAATAACAAAACCTTCTAAATGACAGAAGTAAAAAAACTTTTTGAAGTAGGACTTCAACATGTCACTCCTGAAAAATGGAGTAGCTGCGTGTCTCATATAATTTAAAGAAGAAGACAAAATGTAACCATGGTCTCGACCACATGATCGACAATGTTTCAGACAGATTTATAATTAATGTCACCGCAAGCGATAGTGATGTTTTTTTATCTAATGATGAATAAAAGCAAATAATGTAGTAAGCGATGTTTTTATTTTTATAACCTACCTATAAATTGTTATATTTTATACATCTATAGTTTCAACTACATGATGTATTGAAAATAGAAGTCTTACAAGTTTCCTCGCAATGTTTTCCTTAATGTTTAAAACACTCGGTATTCAGTATAG
The DNA here is from genome assembly GCA_944739405.2 of Euclidia mi. NCBI lineage: Eukaryota > Metazoa > Arthropoda > Insecta > Lepidoptera > Erebidae > Euclidia > Euclidia mi. The sequence goes on from OX123207.2 coordinate 32,887,012, forward strand.
GTAAATACTATAGGAACATAGTCTTCGAAAACTCGAACACCGTACCCGATATCGGCCGTTCGGCACACTAACTATTCACTAGACAATCGAGGCAATTTCATTCATTTAAGAGTTTTTTCAATCATTCACTTTGTCACAACACTATTTTTATTTCATCATAAACTGACAACACAGTAAACGTCAGTTAGCTTCGTCTAATAAAAAATACGACTATAGGCGGACGTTCTCTAACCAGATTGGAGACATCCTAAAAACAGAACAGGTTAGAAGTACCCTGAACAGAAGAGCATGAGGAATCTGATGGGAGTGAATGAAGCAAGAGAGAAATGTGAGGATCGTTGCAAATGGTGTTCCGTAGTCTCTGCCTACCCCTCCGTCAAACAGGCGTAAGTCTAAGTATGTATGTATGTGTATGAATATGAATATAGGATCAAATAGTACACAATATTACACAGATGGGTGTACTATTTTTCCGTTGAATGGGAGTGCTTTTTTTAAATCAAAAGAAAAATAGCTTTAAAAGCTATGAAGAGATAGAGATCAAACCCACGGCGACCACTGTACTTTAGAAGTTATGTACGTATTAAATTGTAAATCCTCGCTTACCCCGAGCCTGGGAGAACGTGTTAAGCCGTCGGTCCCGGCTGTCACAAAGATCCTAGATGGGCTTTCTGAGGACTTAGTACGCTTGAATATAAACTGACAGTGGTCTAAGCAATGGAATATCTCAGTCGCTCTGTGGATAAGCTACTATTTTGTCAAATGTGACAGTAAGTGGGCAAAACCCAGACTCCAAGGCGAAAGTCTTGAATGCTACCGGAATACCGCTAGGACAATGATGATGATGACGATCGTTAAGCTCTCGTTATCATGGTAGTGTTACGAATGGCAATATTTGAAAATAACGCCATCTATCGGTAAATAAGAGAACTAGAAGAGTATTGATATATCGGTAGTTTTAAAGTGTTTCATCTATTCTCTACTAGATGGCGTTGCTGTTTTGTTCTCTGGAAGTATCGACATTGTTTCCGACTGTTACGAGAACATTCTCGGGCAGACTAGAATGGCCTAGTTTGTTATCCGCCTGGTATAAATACCGCGTGGACGGGCGAATAAACACAGTACAGTTGAATAATAACAGCGATCAACAAGCGAAGGAGTGAGAAGATTAAGTGAGTCGGAAGTCTTTTCTAGTGTTTTAATTGGTGTTTTTATTGGTATGTAATTAAGTGTGTTGTGAAATAAAGTACAGTTTAGTGGCGTAGTGCATTTAATTTATCGCCGAACCCCAGCTCGTAACACTAGCAATCCAGAACCGACGTAAAGTAACAGTACTTAAACTGTTGCGTTTCGTTCGGTGAGTGAGATTGCCGGAGGCCCTATCCCCTATTCCTTCTCCCTCATCCCACTCCTCATCCTATCCCTTTTCTCATCCCCAAGGGGCGGCAATGCACTTGTGACTCCTGTGGTGTTGCTTGTGTCCATGGGCGGCGGTAATTGCTTACCATCAGACGAATCGTCTGCTCGTTTGCCGCCTATTAATATTTAAAAAAAAATTGCTTTTGTAGAGTCCAGGCTCTCCTATCCAGATTCTTCTCTTCTTCCACACGATTTAACACGCAGACTGCACGGTTGGTATCGAGGTTTAAGCGACTGCGTCGCAGCTTGGCACAGCACGCAGTGTTGAGAGTCGGATCGCCACTCGAGACGTGTGTGTGATTCATAAACTGTTGTTTGGAGTCTGGCTGTTCATTGTGTCCGTTAGTTGTATATTTGTAAAGACACCCGCGATAAAGGATTTAGTCATTGTGCGGGACTTGAAAAAATTTTATAAGAAGACTAATAAACTCTCCTTTTCAAGATGTGGAACTAAAGAGAGGCTCCTCTAACCAGGGTAGGTGTCGTGCCTGGTGGACTGCAGTCTGAATAAGTACTTTGGATGTATACACGCTGATTTTTAATTGGTTTTAGAGGGAAAGCCATCTTATTACATATCGTTATAGTTAATATAATACCTAACCAGCTAATAATAATATTTGAAATATAAGCGAAAAAAATCTTGACAAATTCATAGTTCGAGAACACGAAGTATCACTTTGCCGCACACTGGCGAAGTACGAGCGATCGTGTCACACACACACAGGCATTGGTCATTGAACTATGATTCCTGCCCTCCCCGCTCCCCGCCATGCGCACGCGACTCCCCTCCGCAAGGGGCGGGGGCGCGTCGGGGGCGCGGCGCGGGCGTAAGTTGACCTTCAGTCTTAAGGAATTACGTCAATGGGACAGTCGTATATTACGCTCCCGTCACTCTGTGCCCGTGTTACGTAATGAAACTACAATCGTGGATCCTTACAATACTGATGTGTTCGCTAGTAGATTGATAGGCCGCAACCTGACCTAACTCCATAGGGTTTTATTAGTGGATCGAGGTTATAAGATTTGTGTACAAAGAAGAAACAGAGTCGCGAGAACACGAGAAACGTGCGCTGTAGGTACTCCGAGTGCGAAATATGTAAATTGATTGTGATGTAAGCAGAAGACTGTAAAGGTAAATGATTTGATTTATTGATTGTTGTGAATACCAACGTTAATAACATGTTTTAAACACGCCAGAAATAAGTAAATACCTAAATTCGGCTTTGCTAGTTATTGAAAATGATCATGTACCTACGACTAATACGTAACTAATAATAAGTTCTTCGTTGTTTCTTCTACTAGTTTATTATGATTGCGTGAACCCACAGCTTATTTCTGTCGTTTCTTAAGACCGTGTAAAGTACGAAGGAATAGGTACAGCTATTTAGTTACATGTGTTTTTTATTTTAATCATTATTATGTGCTTAAAATTATTTAAGTTGTCGTGAAGTGTTTTTGTAAGTACGTAAATTGGGTGTCACTATCCATCCGTACGTATTAGTGCATTGCTGACTGATACGTGTTTGATGTGTAGGTAGTTACCTACTTTTACACGCGCTGTACCTAAAACAGCTGTTGACGTCGCGCGGCGAGGACCGCGCTGGCCGCGCTCGATCTCAACTCGTAAAAAGTCGTGCGTTACTCTACGTATTTTCTTGAGTTATTGACTTTTATAACTTTTTTATTTTACGTGGTAGGTGATTTAGAACTTTAGTTTGGTCGCGTTCGTCGCCGTTAGATGTCGCCGTGTCGTTAGTCTCCGCCGCCATACGATAGATGGCCCCAGTGGTATGTGTGTGTGACTACAAAGGCGTATCCTCACCTGTACACTGGCACGCCCGCCTTCATGAGCACGTTGGGGTTCATGATGGTGACGAGCTGGTGGAGCAGGTCGGGCTGTAGCTGGAACAGCTCGGGCGCTTCCGCCTTCATCGCTGCTTCGAACTGCTCCGCCTTCGAACTTGGGACGCCGTACCTGCAGATAGATAAAACAAGATTTGTAGAAGGCCAATTTTATTTCGCGAAAACTGTTCAGCTGCTCTCGAGATTTGCGCTTAGCGACACATTCAGCGATTCATTTTTATAGTATAGATAAACTAGAGAATGCCCGCAGCTACGCCCAAAGATGTTTACATTTTCATCCATTTCTGACTGACTTTATGACTGCACGGTTGGCGTAGTGGTTTAAGCAGCCGCTTCACCGCTTTGTGTGATTCATAAATTGTTGTTTCGAGTCTGGGTGTTCATTGTGTCCGTTAGTTGTATGTCTGTAAAGTTCCCCCCGACACAGGATTTAGTCCTAATGCGGGAGTTGTCTTTTTTAACAAAAAAGATTCCGACGAATTGAGAACCTCCTCCTTTTTTTGAAGTCGGTTAAAAAAAAAAAAAAAAAAAAAACTGCCCAACCCCGTAGAATTTCGATAAATCCCATCTTAGTGTACCTCTATGGTCCCCAAGGAACGTAGATGCCAAATTCCAGGTACCTGCGTCCATTAGTTTTGGCTATGCGTTGTCTGTCAGTCAATCAGTAACGCAAGGATTTTATAGGTACAGAATTTTCTTTTTCACGGAATGAGAACGGTTTCGCACAAGCCCAATCCGAAACTATGAAAATACCGTTCTAGAAATCACGCATCGAAGTTGATGGAAGTTGTATGACGAATGTCGGATGTAGTGCATATCGTACCATAGAAATACTTCTCTACTACTACTTCGGGCCGTATTTTCACGGGTATAGATAGAATTCGGATTGGACGTAGTGCGGAACGCTCTGAAAATTAGGCGCTCTAGGCTCTCTTTCATAAATATTAGTATACTAACTGACCCGACGAACTTCGTACCACCATATAGGTATGCATTATACATATAAACCTTCCTCTTGAATCATTCTATTTAAAAAACCGCATTTAAAATCCGTTGCGTAGTTTTAAAGATTTAAGCATACATAGCGACAGACAGACAGAAGGCAGACTTTGTATTATAATAATAATAATAATTTATTTTCAGACTGGGTTGTCCATAAAGTGTTAGTAATACAGTGCAACTTATAACTATGTTAGTAATACATACATGAAAACATAAAACAGATTATTTAAAATTAACCTATGTGTAGGCGAATCCAGTGCCTCCAGATAGGACTCTCAATGTGATCAGCAATGCTGCTCAGGTAGCTGTTAGGACTGTCCCTCACATTATGCTATGTAGTGATAGTGATGTGTAAAGATCGTTTAAAATTAATTAGACAAAATTTAAAAGTAACAATATGTAGATTGAGAAGAAATTATTAGACTAAAAGTGCTAACGGAAATTTGTCTTACCAAGTTTTAGGTTCTCCCCAGTGCAAGTAGTTGATTGAATAGCTCCAGTGGTCCTCGTTATGCCAGCAAAACGTCGCGAAGCACATGCCCACGTATAACCACGGAATCTGAAAAAAAAACGCAAGTTATCAATAGTTTGTAGTCTTTAAATTTAGGATTAGATTTAGGGGATTGACAAACTTTTATTCGCCGAAGACAGCAACAAAAGACATCATGACAGTAGTGACTTATAAAACCATTACTGTTTAAATGTTGAATACTGATTCATTCACACGAATGGTAACAGACTTATAATATTTTCTCAACATCTGTTGAATAGTTGGAAGATGATAGTGGGTTATAGGTGCCATAAGGACGATCAGCATGGTTTTCATAACCAAAGAATAGTGTAAAATAACTACTATTAAAGTACAGTGCTCAACATAACAGTCAAATATAATTATTATTTTATTTATAAATTTGCCGTAATTGTGATGAAAATATGATGAATAAATTATGTAGTTATCAAATAACATGTAAAATAAAATAAAATTGGTAATTTTACTATAGCAACAAGTGTCGTACCTTCATGCCAGATATGTCAGCGTTGATGTGTCCGAGCACTGAACCCTCGAGCACGGGCAAGTTGTTGAGGTTCCAACTCGACTCCGCGTATTGCTGCTCGCCCGGGTATAACGCGCTCGTCTTTGTTGGGAAACCTGGATGTGGATAATGTCATAGGCATTGGTATTTTATAACAAAATTGTTTCATTTATAACAAAAGATATGATTGTATTACATTACTTCTTCCTGTGAGGTAGAGGGAGAGAGGAGGAGAGATAGGCTTCTTTCTATCCATTTTCTCCGTCTGGGAGTAGTGGTAGAGCTCATATGGGGATGATAAAATGTGTAGGTGGTGAGGTGCTGAGATTAGGATGATGAAATCAGGAGATGAAGAGCTGAGATGAGCATGATAAAACGAGGAGAGGAGGTGGAAGTGGGGGGAGAGTAGTTAGGACCTGTAGGACACGAGTCGAAGACACGGGTAAGGAGGAAAATATGAGAGAAGTATAAGAGAAAGAGAATAGTAGATAGTGGAGAATAAGACGAGATTTATAATACATATAATTATGTTACCGATTTTGACAGTCGGTATAAGGACGTCGTCGCTTGAATAAACTGACACTAATCTAAACCATGGAATATCGCTATTAGTTTGTATTGTGGAGTTCAGACGGTAGTCGCTCTGTGGAAAAGCTAATAATAATATAATATTCTACCACATTCACACAACACCATCTAGTCCTAAACTAAGCAGAGCTTGTACTATAGGTACTAGATAATGGATAAACATACATATCTACTTTTTTTCTGTAAATAAAAAGAAGAAGAAAAGTAAAGAAATATTTTATTTGTATCTCCATAATAACCCTTAAAACTAAACATGTAGAGTACAAATTGAGTAGAGTACAAATAGGAACCTGCGTCAGCTATTGTTGAAGATGAACTGCAACGCTGATATTCTTGCAGGACCAGAGGATATAATTTTAATAATAATTATATGTATATACTTAAATAATAATTATTATTAATTAAATGCTATTTAAAATATATACGACACTATAATATATACACATACATTTTATATTATATTATTATGTAAATAAAAATAAAAAATATTAATACTAAAGACTTTTGGTTGACATGTGTTGTGTATCAGACAGGCAATCTTAACAAAGGAGGATGGGCAGATTGGGACCACCTTCCAATAGCAATAAGATTTATGTCATTGGATAGGTCTTTTTAATAGAAACAACTTTTATTATGACGACTTTGTTGTCACAGTTGTCCGTTCTAAGATATATGACATACAAGTTTCGATAAAAATATGTTGAAAAAAGCGTTCTTTTTATGGTGCTTACTACTTTTATTACCATCCGCGTGGTGACGGATTACGAATACGGAATGTCACCACCCCATATCATCCCATGAGTGTCGTAAGAGCCGACAGAGGGAGCATATTATGCAGAGAACAGCACTGTAAGAGAAGGAAAACTTGATACAAACCCTATACCAAACCGTTTGGCCAGCGTGGTATAGTAGACCAATTCCTCCTTTCAAAGGAGAGGCCTAGTCTTTAAAGGCTGATGATGATGAGTACTTTAATTTTATTATTATGCTTTATTTTGCGAACTGACTTATCTTCGCGTCTGCCCAAGCGTTTGGTACGGTGCGGGGTGCAACTTTTAGGAAACTAAAGGGTTATCAATACTAATATTATAAATGCGAAAGTCTGTTTGTTTGTCCGCCCTTCACGTCGCAACAAAGCAATATTATGTAATTATGTTTTGTGAGTAGTTAGTTGAAAGATAAAGATAAAAATATTAAAGATATAAATGTAAGCTCTTTTCGAACGTCATAATACTAAAATATATACTTAGGTATGTCCCAATTCTATAACTACCACCGCACGGCGGGCGTCGCTCGGCGCAGCTCCAAGTAACCGGTTTGGAGGGGAGGGGGCACCCCGCACTGTTCCTAAGCGCTTGGGCAGGCACGAGGACGAGTCAGTTTGCAAAATAAAGCATTATATAGTACTAAGCACTATAATAAACGCTTTTTTCAACATACTTTTATCGAAACTTGTATGTCATATATCTTGGAACGGACAACTGTTACAATAAAAGTGTCATAAAAAGTTGTTTCTATTAAAAATTCCTATCCAATGACATACACCTTATTACTATTGGAGGGTGGTCCCAGGTCCCATAAATTTTTGCTCATTGTCTTTTATAGCGCGTTTCCGAACGCTTTCGGTCTATTGTCACTACTTGAGTGATTGTTCCGTCAAAAGTGTCAGCTGTCACGCAAGATACCATTGCGTTAGCCGGCTGAAGCCGGTACCTAGTAATCAAAACATCAATAAAATAAAAACAAGGCAACGCTGCACTGGCGCTGTTGAGAGTACTACGTAATAACAGATAGTAATAAACAAGACAAGAAACTGAGTAACGTTGACAGCCATATGAAATTCCTTCCACACAATGAGTCGCGTACAGGTAGGTGGTTATACTAAAGTCGATTTTTGTTTGTTTAATAAAATTTGCCTATACTTATTTTTAAAAGAATATGCCGATTTCAGGCTACGTATAGGCGGTGGGAGGTCATTCCATATTTTGACTGCAGAAAATTTAAAACCATTTTCGAACGAGGCTGATTTGTGTTTTGAAACAACCAACAGATAAGATGCGGCTCTTGTGCTATATTGATTTACATCCCTGGACCATGTCAACTTTTTATAAAGGTGAATCGGCTTTTGATATTTAGTTATTCCAAAGAGTAAGGTTGCCAAATGTAAATGCCTACGCGCAGCTATCTTCAAGAGGTTCCCACTATTTAGGAATACATACATATTATTATACATAGAAACACCCAGACCAAGACAAACATCCATGTTCATGCACACAAATGTTTGACCTGAGCGGGAATCGAACCTGCGACCTTCGACGTAGCAGTCGCTTACACTCCGACTACGCCAACCGGCCGTCAAAATGTTCAGCTAAACGGCCGTTCTGTGGCAAAGCAAATTCTCAAGAAAATTCGGTTAGACTAGTAAGCGGAGCCCGAGCTGTAACTGGGATAACGCTTGGAGCAAGAACATGTATATTTGTCTGGTCTGGGTGTTTCTGTGTATAATAAGTATGTATTTACAAAAATAAAGTATGTAAGTATGTTAATCCGTAAGTATGTAAGTCCGTGTGGTGACGGATTAAGAATACGGAATGTCACCACCCCATATCATCCCATGGGTGTCGTAAGAGCCGGCAGAGGGAGCATATTATGCAGAGAACAGCACTATAAGAGAAAGAAAACTTGATACAAACCCTATATCAACCCGTTAGTAGGCCAATTCCTCCTTTCAAAGGAGAGGCCTAGTCCAGCAGTGGACTGTAAAAGGCTGATGATGATGATGATGATGATGAAGTATGTTAATCCATTGTCTAGTATCTACAGTACAAGCTCTAGTTAGTTGGATGTGGTGATGGTGTTGTGTGTATGTGGTAGAATAATGTGTTGTTACCGGAGCCGTGGTCCATAGAGTGCAGGTCGGCGCCGTACTCCACGGTGACGTCCTCGTCGATGGACGACACCACGCGCCAGAACTCCTTCTCCACCGTCGACGTAGGCACCATCTATACAAAATACACACCGTTATTATGCCTTTTTGTCATTAGTTATTACAGTAAAATCATAAAGGCAACTAATTTCGACAGACTAGGCAACCAATTTGCACACAAAAATAGAGACATATTGCGTTGGAGATTTCTAAACCTTCCTTTTTTTTTAAGACAGTGACAGTTCACTATGACACACACCGCCACTATTATAGTTTTCTCCAAACTTCTAGTACTCGCTGAAGTTGAACCACGCAGGTGTTTGGGCAGGTACAGTCAAAAAGCGACCGAATCATGATATGAGCATGTCATGAGCTCGTCCCGCTGACACCTAATTTACGATTACTACGCAGCTATATGCGGCAACTTCAGAGGGAACTAGAAATTTAGAGATATCTATACACACATAAATGCCGTGTGTCACGGAAGACTTTACAAACATTCAATGAATGGGCACAAAGTACTTACACCCAGAGTGTTAACAAAAATTTGTGGATCACAATAATGTCTCGTGTGGGAATAGAACTCATGACATTCGGCGTAGTGTTAAATGACGAAATGGCCGATTCATGGTCTGTTATGTCTTATAAGAAAGAAGCTCTTCCCTTCTCTATAGTTCATAAGTAAAATCACAATTCAATAAAAACTAAAATATGTAAGTATTTTACTTCTTTAGTTTTTAAATGAATATAATAGCTACAAACACGCTGTCCGTGCGGTGACGGATTAAGAATACGGAATATCCCCACCCCATATCATCCCATGGGTGTCGTAAGAGCCGACAGATGGACCATATTATGCAGAGAACAACACTGTAAGAGAAGAAAAACTTGAAACAAACCCTATATCAATCCGTTTGGCCAGCGTGATATAGTAGGCCAATTCCTCTTTTCAAAGGAGAGGCCTATAGTCCAGCATCGGACTGTACGGGGCTGAAGATGATGATAATAGCTACAAAGTAAACACTCACATGTACAGGCATGTTGAAGTAGTCTGACTTGAACTGGTCAGCCATCTCTCCGAACTGTTGTAGCGTGTACTCGCGCGTCGCCTGCTCGAAGCCGAACGCTTCCGTCGGCTTCGATACCTGGTTGACGTACAATTAATGTAATAAGTGTTAGCAATTTGGCGAAATTAAACTGAATACAATTAAGAGTTGAACAATCTATTTGCATAGTTTAGTCTTAGCTTTGCCAGTCACTTATGATGACATTTGTTATGTTTTTTAAATAGCAGTATACCCAGGGCCACACGGACGGCGGACGGGCGAGATAGGCTAGCGGACGAGCATCGTTTAATCTCTTTCACACCACGGAATACATAGCTAAGCTGCGCTAGTGAATAAACTATGTGAACGATATTTCCGGTAACTTAGGTGCTCCATACTACAGTTCGCCAAAGCTTTGCTTAGCTCACATCGTTTTTCGCTAGCCTAGCCCGTCCGCCTCTTGTCTGTCTGGACGATTTAGGCTGCTACGTAGTTTTTAAGCATTTCTATTGGTTGCATGGAACAGCTAAATTAAATTATTATTTATCGCTTGCTCCGTGTCTCGGAAATAACGTGAAGCCGTTAGTCTCGGCTGTCATGAAGATGTTTGAGACGTTATAATATAGGTAGTCAGTATCTCTGAATAATGCAACTGGAAACGCTAGGAAGATGACGATATATAGACTGCCGGAGCACCGCATGTCCACTTCTCTTCTCTCAAGTGAAAAGGCAGACTAAAGCGAAGTTCACACAAGGAATAATAATAATAATAGTAATAATCTTTATTGTACACCCAATGGTAAATTAAACACAGGAATTCACAGATAAGTACATGTTGCACAAACGGCGGCCTTATCGCTAAAGGCAATCTCTTACAGGCAACGAGCAGGAAGTAAGGAGCCAGACATAGGGCAGTTTTGGCGTAGTAGGATACTAATGAAATTATACCAAACAAAATACGGATACACACTATACTATACAAATACACTAATATACAGGGTGGCGCTACCATAGGGGCACTTTTTGAACAGAGGCATAGCGTACAACATTCTGAAGCCTTGTACCAAAAATCAATTAAATCGGTGCAGTAGTTTAGCCACAATATCGATTTTAAGTTCCGCAATTTTTGCACATGCTTTGAATTCCACAAAGCTGATACAAAACGGTCAACGACCCTACATTGCACACCCCGACTCGCTCCGACGCGACGCCTCGACGTCATCCGAAGTTAGGCTCAGCGCAGATAAAACGAAGCGCAGCGGAGAGGATTTTATTAACGCACTTGAAAATAAACTATATTTTTTTACAATAAAGTGCATAAATGCTTGAACCTGACAAAAAACATTCGCGCGTCCTCGAAGATATGCGGGAATCCTCGCGCGGCATCGAGTCGGCGCCCGCATCGTAGTGAGTTGCGGCGCGTAATGTAGGGTCGTTGACCGTTTTGTATCAGCTGTGTGGAATTCAAAGCATGTGCAAAAATTGCGTAACTTAAAATCGATATTGTGGCTAAACTACTGCACCGATTTAATTGATTTTTGGTACAAGGCTTCAGAATGTTGTACGCTATGCCTCTGTTCAAAAAGTGCCCCTATGGTAGCGCCAACCTGTATATACTTTAATATAAATACATACATACAATAATATAATGAATTAAGTTATGGGTGTAGACAATAGTAAAAAAGGTAGAGAAAGAAAGTGTGAGGAAGTACTTCTTTGCCTCACAATGGCAATTAGGAAAGACCTATATCTAGTAGGTATAATGATGATCGCACTAACCTCCTCAGCCAGACACACGGGGCACCGCCAGTCTCCTTTAGGCACGTCTGCCAGCGGCGGGACCAGGCAGAACGTGTGGTACGAGTCGTCGCAGCCGTCGCACAACAGCATCTGTTCCTCCACGTCGCCGCGACCGCATACGTGGCACATGTACTTCGCTAGCTGTTGGACATATTGTGGGTTACTAAACTGAAATGGTGTAAAACAATAACTGTGAGATTTAAAGATTTTTGACATACAGACGACACATTAATCGATTTTAAACTTTAGCTATTTGTATAGGTACAATCAAATAAGTTCGTGGTCGATTAGTTTAAAAAAAAACCTTTGGCTCGCTCAAAGAGTCAATGCACCCGCAAACTAATACAAAACCACTCCCCCATATTACTTTTGACTAGGGAACTGGACGCGACCATGTCTTGCTGAGATTTCGTCTTTGTGGTGCACTAGCGTCAAGTTTAGCCATTGTACATTAAACAAGGTTATTTAGCGGGCTCACACCAGTCCCACCGCGACCACGACCGGTGCAAGTCGGCCGAAACGTTGACAAATACCGAAGTATTTATGCATGAAATATCATAGTTAATCGTGAGTAAGACCCGCTAAATAACGTTGTGTAAGACGACACTTTTTTATTCAATAAGGCGGGACAGTGTTTTGAAAACAGACTGATAGACGGCATTCGTGCGTAGGAATCTTCAGGGAAAGGTAAAGCGCCAAGCAAGTGTGACAGGACAGCGGTTAGATGAATATGACACGGCCAGATGACGTAAACACTCGTCATTGTAACCCTGTCATAAAACTCAGATTTATACATAGAAGAACATTTCCTATGAGCGCTTTGAAGACAAATTTTCTGGAACACAAATTGCAGCTTGGCGGCGAGGCAGTCGTGGGGGAAAGTCCGTCTCTTTTGCTCTTACACTGCGGGAGCAGTGTAAGAGCAAAAGAGACGGACTTTCCCCCAGTGTATCTTAACTACGAGAGCAAGAAAGACGGCGAAACGACGCTTGCGCCGCCAGCTACGAACTAAACTGGGGGCAGAGGCCACTGTGAATCGGCACACGAAATCCTAAAGGTCTATGGTTATGGTTCTATGTAAATCTGAGTTTTTGGTAAAACTCTGTCAAGTATTTGCCAAATTCGCTACTAACTCATATCAATGTGATAGCCATGCGAATAACGCATTCGCCTCACGTTCTAAGAGCATGGGTTCAAATCCCAATCAAAACATTTATGTGAATTTTGGTTTTTATGAAGATTCGAAAGTGTTTAGAACATTATTTGAATATTTAGCAAATACTTAGAATATTATTTGCAATTATTTGCTAAATACAGTGGAATCCGGTGATAACGACGGTCAAGGGACCGGTGCTAGTACACCGGAAGTCGTATTAAAAGAATAGACATTGTTGTTTTTAATTGATCACATACCTAACGAATTTATTAATATTTAGGTGAATAGCGTTAGTGAATAGATAAAAAAATTATGTGTCGAATTCCGTCGTTAAAAGCGGTTGGTCGGTGTAAGCGGAGTCGTAATAAACGGATGTACTTTCATATAAACTCATATTAAAACCAAACATTCCTATATTTACGTCGCTAAAAACGGTTGGTTGTTATATGCGAAGTCGTACTAAACGGACTACACTGTATTTAGAACGAGATAGAAAATGTGAATAAAAAGACGAACGAAAAGAATAACGAAATTAGTAGATCTAAAACATCCCTGGGGGTGAAACAGCCGTAGTAGACGCGCGGAACGGTAGTCTAAGTTGAGAAGCGGTACAGTGAAGAAAAAGAAGGAAGAAATGGGAAGTAGTAGGGAAGTGAATTGGACTAACATTGGACGACGCCTCGCAAAAAGTGTACGCTGCGATTGTGCTCAATAAAGAGTCCTCTGCCTTACTCGATGTTTCCTTCTAATTCCGATCCCTCGTCCGTAACACAAGGGATGTACAGGTATTGCTTTCTTTACGAGAATGCACGGGACCCTGGTAGTCCAACTCGTGACACGCGTGTGTTAGTACTGACCGGGTCGGCGGGGTGCGGCGCGTGCACGTTGGGCGGCGCCGGCGTGACGGACACGGTCATGTTGGACATGCGGTGCTGTAAGTGTGTGTGTGTGTGTGTGTGTGTGTGTGTGTGTGTGTGTGTGTGTGTGTGTTAGTACTGACCGGGTCGGCGGGGTGCGGCGCGTGCACGTTGGGCGGCGCCGGCGTGACGGACACGGTCATGTTGGACATGCGGTGCTCCCGCAGGCGGGTGGAGCGGGTCACGCGGGACCGCGCGCCGCAGCTGCCGCCCGCTGACATCCACTTGTTCTCCCGGGGACCTGACACAGACACTACATCGTTATTTTCATTACCAAGGTAGTGAACATTTAAAGTTGGGAGAAGTGGGTGCGCAGTGAACGTACACGTATACGTGCACTAACGCGTGAGCATAGCAGTACTCGTACGCGAACACATGCACATACGGGTAAGCATGAATATACGCATGCACACATGCGTATATGTATACGTACACGTACGCGTATACGTACACGTACGCGTATACGTACACGTACGCGTATACGTACACGCACACGTATGCGTACACGTTGACATATGCGTGTACTAAAACCCAAGCGTACACGTACGCTCGCACGTATACGTGCACATCCACTGCGCCTAACAACACATCCCTCCCAAAACCCAGCAGTACTTACTCCTCCTAGTCTCGCTAGCACACTCCTCCTTGACCGGCGTGGTGGGCTCCTGGGGCTGCAGGCAGGCCTTATCGGGCGCGGCGTCGGGCGCGTCGGGCTCCAGCTTAAAGCGGCGCGCGGGGGGCGGAGTCGCCGCCGCCGCGCACTTGCTGCCCGACCGGGAGCGCGTCGCCTTCTCTGGCGTCTGCTCGCCTTTCACCTCGATCTTCTGAGGATACATTCAGGTATTCAAACGACTATTCATACTAAGAGTCCGTCGAATAAACCGCCGCTTGGAAATACATGGAGAAGAATAACGCTCCAAGAAGTGCTGGATCAACATCATATGCGTATCGTAGCGACATGAGTGCCTACGGATTGGCTTTGCAGGATGTAGAAGACCGACCAAAATGGAGAAAATTTAGCAGAAAGGCGGATCCTGGTATAGAGTTAGACCGCGGTTAATAATCACCTGGCAGAAGAAGACCCTCTTTCGTTCCTTGTAATATGACAGGTGATTTGCTTTTCGGAAGGCTAAAAGATGACAAGGGTCATCACTAGACATCAGAAGTGCCACTGGTATATTTGACCTCATAGTTTAAATTATTAAACAAGTATTCATTCAAAGTATTTGCTTACTGCACAAAAATAAATCAAAGAATACAATACTGATCAAATAGTCGACAGTCTTCACATATCAAAAACACAGAACACTCGTATGCGCAGCAATTTTCCCAGGACGTTTTCCTTCCTCAAGTCGAACTAAAACAAATATTTTAATAAGTACTTACCGTTTCCTTATTATCCGGTCCATTGTTCTTGAACACGTCGTATCTGTAGAGGATCTTCTCGTAGTGGTTCTTGAGTATAGATCCGATCCCCTTACCCTGGGGGTAGCCCATCCGGCGGGCGATCTTCGACCATTTGCGCTCCGACGAACATATTTCGAAGCCACCTGGTGGAAATAAGACAGTAAGTTCATCATCTACCTAACTCTACCATATATCGACCAAAATATATCATTTCTATAATGAAATACTTTTTCATTCTAGACGTAAAAAGTGAAGGCTTAGAGCCTTGAGGGAATCCTATGTTAACCTAAGCAGCAAAGACGTCTTGAGGCTGATATGATAATGACGAAAAAAGTAGACCAGTATGCAAACAATAAATATATAAAATTTATATCTTTTTTTATTTGACATTTACAATTAAATAAATAAACAACTGAGCGATAAGGGATGATGGATCGGATTTAACGAAACGATAACGAAATTGTATAGTTTATACAAATAAATAGTATTTCGAATCTGGATGTTCTTTCTGCCGGTATGTCTGTTAATTTAATGTAAGTAAAGTACCTCAAGATACATACATCATACATCCCAAGGGCCTTTCTATAAGGAAGGTGTCTTTTTAAAACTATATACAGCAAACCGTATACTGACTGCATACAGAGACTTAAATAGTTCACACTGCGCCAACTGGCGGATATTTCTGGCGTTGCAATCGATCATGCCACTCTAATGGCTTCGAATGACAGCAGCCCGAAGAAAGCTCTTAGCCAACTTGATTAGTGTTAAAAGCACCTTACTTTTATAATAACACTTGCAAAATATTATATTATAAACTAGCTGTACACACGGCAGCACCCGCGTAATTATTACTTATGTTTACTGCTCACCCGTCACTCAAAAGCGTGCTGTTATATTACTAACCTAACCTTCCTCGATAAGCTATCAAACACAAAAATATAATCAATTCGAACCAGAAATAAGTTGCTTTTAAAAATGTTTTTTAATTCGACCTAATAGCTCCTTCAGCAAACAAACTCTTCAGCTTTACACTATTAGTATTAATAGATTTTTTAAATACAAATATTGAGTTATATATCTCATCCCCTAAAGCAGATATCGCGTCGTTACCCCCTACGTGGGAGGCGAGTGGGTCGCGCCGGTCTATTTCGAACCGTCTATATTAAGCCTTATAATTGGTTACGTTTGTACTGAGCAAAAGGTCGTTCATATTCCACATGTACGCCAAATTATCGCCTGTTTGAAGACCTTCATTTCTGTATCTTATGGATATTTAGGGAAATTCTTAAGGAAATGTCAAATAAATATATTTCTGTAAATATAATTAGGTATAAGCTTCTATCTTTATATCACACAGATCACACTTCAGATGGTAGGACAAAGGGTTTATTTCACATTGTTCGCCTGGATTAATAAAGTTGACTTCTTGGTATCCTCATTCCACCTTGAAATGATTTCGCCTAGCGGATACATTCCAATTGAAATAATTCGACATGAGTCGAGGACTTCTTTCACATAGGAATTCATCCACCCAGGTGAGCAAAGGCGACGTTTTTTATTAATCTTGTGGTTCACAAAGTGGAAAGCACAAAAGGCCTCGTGTTAGCAAAGGATTCACTTCGTGAAAAAGGAAAGGAGATGTACCATTTGGCCATACATTATGGGCCTGGTACGGCCAAACACAACACCATGTGTGTTTTGAAGATAAATGACTACTCTATTAACCTGTATAATTTCTTTTTAAATAACTTTTGGTGGAAATAAAATACGAGATATTTGAAATGGAAATTATTCCGCAACTAAATATACCTCAAAATTGAATTTTAACATAAATATAATACCTAGATGTAAATAAAAGTATGTTTTTGCGTCTTAAAGAACAAAAACTACATAAAGAGTGGCCAATAATAATGAATAATCACCTGTGTACTAGGGAACCTCGTACTATGTGTACTCGTCCAAAAAAGCTTACCACAATCACAAACACCGCTGCATATTCTTAGCATGGGTAGAAGGTACTGATCATTATTATTGAATTTATATTCAATTACATTACATTAAAACCGTACGAAAACACCAATAAATCAGAACAAAATATTTACGATACACAGTAGCAACACGAATGACATAACAGATAAAAAAAGTGTTGCAAATGGTTTGAAGAATATTTCTACTATCGATTAAAAAACAAAACGATTTTTACCGATTAATAATTATGGAATGTATAATAAATTATATATTTCTTGATTCTTTTTACAAATATACTTATAAAGTAAATAAAATATATTGTTTTCTAATATAGTAATAAAAATATTATTTCCTTAAAACAATGTCTGCCTACCATACTTCATTTTATTTTTAATGCTGGCAACATAAGACATTCATCCGCTATTACCATAGCTTATTCAAAATAATTAATCTTTAAAAACTCAATTCTTTCACCGATACTCTATCAAGAAACGAAAACGATGTAAAATTTTTAAAAATTATTTGTTTAATTTCAACGATTCACAACTTTCTGGCCGCTGCAGGCCGTATTTGGTCTTTCTCCTTTACATTATTTGTTTTAAGTAATATAATAATAGCGGCGATAGGTGTGGTGTATGTACCGGACTGCCGAGATGATGGTCTCGGGTTCAATCCCCAGTTACCCCGGGCACACACCTCTGCCCTTTCGTAGTTGTGTATTAAAAAAAAATTATTATCGCTCGCTTAACAAGGTGCCCGGTAGATGGGAATAGGCTCGCCCCCTATTACATTGGGACCGAAACATAACTGGCGAATTGTGATACACCTCTGCCTAACCCTTCGGGGATAAAAAGGCGTGAAGTTATGAAGTTGTTTTAAGTAATTTTATGCAATACCTTACAACCAAGTCACCTTACCTATAGCTTATTTCGAATTATTGCTACTACTGCCACGTAATCTACTGCATACTTAATACAATCGCTAGCAGCTTGTCTTCAATAAAGACATAATTACTTTCTAAGTAATATCGGCTTCGCCTCGCCTTGCTTACTATTTTATTCAGTGCAAACGTCAATAGTGAGACAGTACCTTTACAAAGCATTCGAAGTATTCACTCAATGCATATTTTAATAAATGCCACACGATTCATAGCTCTTTATATAACGAATATTCTCGGAAACATATATTTCCAATTAAAACATTTTGTTCAGTAAAAAAACAAAATAGTAAAAGCTTTTAAGTATTCCTAGAAGTAATTAACAGTATTTTTCTAAAACGGAAAAATATACAGCCTACACAATTCAGATTTAAGGTAAAGCTACTTCATACAAAATTATTAAACGGGTCTTAGTTGCGTAAAATTGACTTATTTAATATAATTCATCCAATATACATCAAAAATACCAATACTAATTGATTTCTGACGTTTCGACCGCATCGCACTGGTCGTGGTCGCGGAGATGAAGACCCGTCAAATAATTTTGTATGATGTATAGGTACGAATCGCGAAAGTTTAACCTCTATGAAAACCTACTTGTTCATAATAATATTTTATGGTAGTGTAACTCGTCATAGATACTCACCAACAAAATTCAGAACAACACAAAAATCCACAAACCTGCTTCTTTGACTATCTTATGGAGAGCATACAGGTCCAGTGGTTTCCGTTCCACCGTGGGGATCTTCAGGACTGAACCCTGCAGCTCCCAAAACTTGAGGATCTGGTCCAGGAAGTTTAATTTGACGCGAGTTATAGCCTGGAACAAAAGGTACGGTTATAAAACAATTTCTTTTTTTTTTCGTGTTAGTATGGGCATTTCTGGTGTTGGTAGACTTCCCAGAGGCCTCCGAAAAGGCCTAACGATTCTTGTCCTGAAACAAGAACCACCGGGCACGTACAGCTGTAGGTCCCCAGCTTTACGTGCCCTCCGAAGCACGTTAGCGCTCTGACGTAAATGCCACAATTGTAAACACGATCGCCGCGTTGCACGATGACACACGCGCTATTGTAAAGTAATCCGCAAGCCATACGAAACGCACCGCAATCTTATCGCTAGTGACAAATCTGTCGTATTGATACGCTCGTGAATGGATACCCTAACGCGAGACCAGAGCCCATACACAAAATCATTTATTCATCTACGGCACAAAAGAAGAGAGGGAACAAAAATGGTGATTTTATACTTTATACTGATATTGATCCAACAGCAGAATATAGGTAGGTACATAATTGTTATGTATGATTTTTTATTTCCAGGAAATAATACTTTCCGAACGTTTTCACAGAATATGGAGGCGGTTCTCAATTCGCAGATATTTATTTTATTCACAAACAAAATTAATTTGCAGAATCTCTTTGAAATGAAAACATTCAAAATTATCCATGAACAAATACGCAGCGAATAGTCAACAACGACTAAATAGATTCCATTATTACAACCATTCTAAAACCATTTTACGACCATTCTAAACTATGCTAAAATCTTAATAACCATTTGCAACAATCATGACAATTAGGTAATACCAATTAACTATGAGCAATACGGGAATCTCCAGTCATACAGCGGGCATAATTCTGGTATTTGTGTATTTTCTTTAATTTTAAGATAATAATGAAACAGTTCGGTGGTCTGACGACCGGCGGTGCTTATTTCAAATGTCACCCTTTCTAATAGTAATGCTGCTCTTATGCGTCAAACTTTGCAGCAGGTCGTATCCACTAATCAGGGTGCCCACTTATCACCGAGAAAACCATAAGATGATCTGAGACATCTAGCGAAAGAAAACTATACAAAAATCCTATTTATAGTTCCGAGGTGGAATCAATCAGATTGGGAGTAGGTAGAAGTAGGTACCTAATATCGACTGTTATGAATATTCAGAATATTGTTATCTAATATACACTACTATTTTGTTACCAAGCAAATCTTTCGTATTTTCAGAATAAAACTTCGGAAAATCAAAGGGAGGTTACAGCCCCCGCACTAGGAAAATTCTGAACCATCATGAACTTTGCAAATATAAAAATTCTATATCATAACAGAGAGGACAAAGAGAACACCCACTCGGAGCAACTATTTCCGTACTACTCAATATTTCAGTGCCTAAATAAAATTAAATAAAGAAGCCTTCTTTCATTTTCTCCCGGCAATTTTACTTTAGGCTAAATAAATTTAAGCAGTCAAAAAAATTATTAGTATTGGCCATCCAATTAGAAGATAATCAGCCCAAAAATTCCGAAATGCAAGAGCCACAAACTCAGAAGTAACACAGCCTTTCTACTATTCTGATTTTTTAATCCTCTTGGATTGTCTCTGCCTTAGAATCGGCAGTAACAGCTAAACAACTACTATGTCCTACTCTTCACTTATGGGTAGTTGTGGCCGAACCAAAATCACCGATCCCGACAAGCTACGACCCATATCTAACTTGCACTTTTACACACATTGACTAATACCTGACAGCCAAAAAGAAACATTTTATTTACATAACAAAATAAACTGAAACGCACAAAGTTAACACGATTTATTATTCAATCAACTAATGAGCATCAATGAGGAAAATAGATTACTCGTAATTTGTCTAAAACAGTATTTCAGCAGTTTATATTTAAATATTTCAACAGATTCTGGCAGAAATAACATCATGGTTGTTCCTACATCTCAGCAGAATTGGGACAAAGCAAATCTCAAAGATGTTCTTGTTGCAACCAAGTTCAGCGATTGGTAATTGGTAGCACGGGCTGTTTCCGCAACTCCACGTTCTGGCGTGTATTTTGCGTAAAGACTGTGTGACAGTCGAGAGATACGATATGACGCACATAACCTGATGTACGCGACAACGTACAAATGTAAGAGCTGCTACCATTTTTGTATTTTGTCGCGTTGCCACTATTGTCCCTCATGGAGAACAGGTAATACGAGCTAGTAAACTTATGGCAAGGGATAATGAGGATAGAAACAGCAAATAATAGCCGGAAACGCAGGCAGAAAGCAGATAAAACCCTTTTAGCACTTGCCGAGAATTCCGAAAACATTGCACTTTTCCAACAAGAGTATATTACTGTGAATACCTACATTGCTTCATATTTGTTTTTGGTTAAAACTTCGTATTCCTACATTTTGGCTTTTAGCGATATTATTTTGTTTCGTGGAAACTTGTAATGCAAACAAACTTTTATAAATAACTGCATAACAAACGGCTATCATAGTAACAAAATAATATTATTCATGATTATGATTATACAAAAAGTCGGTTTCCACCTAACTAGGTGTTTCCGTCCTCTTTCAATCCTGAGTCCTATACTAAAACTGCCTTAATTGAATCCCTCGGGAGAGAAAAGTGGACATGTCTTTAATTACAGACACAAAGAAAGCACTTCTATAAAATTCCATGCGAAATATTTTTGTACAACATTCTGTAGATTTTCTCATATTAAAATTATACCTACTTTCTTTTGTGACATTTTCAGCAATAAACAAAATTACATTTAATTACCTTCTCAATAAAGACTTTTATCCACTGCAAAATCTTTACAAAGAACATAATACTTTGAGGTAAAATTATCGAATATTGTGAATACTAAAATAATACGCTAATTAACTTAAAATAATTGGCCTTATTTATATTTAGTTGTTGTAAATGGGCACAAGGGCATAGGGGCACAAGAATCTACGCAATTTAATTTTTCTTTATTTTAGTTTATTTGGGAAACAAAACGATATTTCAATATATATGCTTAAAGTAGTACATTTTCTTATGAGTTACCTACTTGTCGTAATAACTGCGACATTTTTCACAGATTACTTTTAAACATTGCTATGTTCTAAACGTGTCACAAAACAGCACGCTATCAGTTATATTTGCAAAGAAACATAATTGGGTACCACAGATATGAGAATAGTATCAGATAGAGCGCATTCGTCCAACTAAGCGTGGCACGTTGACAGCTATGTGTGCGTGACCTTTGGCGACAGGCACTGTACGGACACGCGCGTCTATGTGTGTGAAAAGTTGCCAGATTATGAATAATCTCCCAGTATTTTGCATATAGTTATGTAATATTCTTATATTCATTTGCGGTTTTGAAGAATTTACCATGGATTTAATTAATGCTTTTATAAATACATTTCTTAAATGTAGGTACCGAGTTAAGTTTTAACTACTTCGTAAATCTGTATATATAAAATCCTTGCGTTACTGACTGACTGACAGACAAGCTACAGCCGAAACTACTCGGCGCATGAAGCTGAAATTTAGCATGTATGTTTCTTGGGAACCGTAGGGGTGCACCAAGACGGGATTTCTCGAAATTCCCACGGGGTCGGGCAAAACGAGAAATACGAAAATATGTGCGTGCGAAGCCGCTGGCGTCGATTAGTTGAGAAATAAATAGTATGTATGTACACACGGCACCAAGTCAAGCTAAACAGTTGCTGTACGATTTTGATACTTATTCCCTACGCCATAAGTATGTATGTACACACGGCGCCAAGTCAAGCTAAACAGTTGCTGTACGATTTTGATACTTATTCTTTACGCCATAAGAACGGTGCAAAGGACAAAGTGTATAAGCTTGACGACTAGCAAAGTGTACACGAATATTAGGATCGTTTGGGGATCGAACTCAAAACAATATTATGTAAGGTATATACTAATGGAAATTGAAATTCTATTACTATATTTATGAGAAAGAAGATATATCTACAATATATTTTTATAATACGGTAATGTATTTTTCATTAACATGACAATCATTATCACATAATCAATTGACAAGTGCATTTTCCCTAATTCAGGTAGAACGGCGTCGACAAAAACTGGCAACATTTACATATTTCTTGCACAAATACGAATTTTATCGAAATTAAATTAGGAAACAGTCAAATTATCAATAGTTACCTGTGAAAAGATATTCCATTTTCCTGTTTTTGTTTTTAGGAACAACTTTTACAGTGTTTAAGAACACAAGACGGCATTTTGAGAATTTAAAAGTTGAAGTGATCGTGACGCGTGAACTGTACGATGCTTCGTAGCGCACTGAGACGAGTTTGTATTCGCTTTTCAATTTTGTATTTGCTTTAGTGGCCGCACGCAACTGTGCCGCGCGTTCCATCTGATACTATTCTCATATCTGTGTTGGGTACTATAATATTGCAAGTTACTTGCTAATTAATTTGCTTGATTATAATTTTAGTTCGAATTTGGTTATGTCTCAAGCGAATATATTCATCATCATATCATTAACTAGCTTATCTATTATGTGTTTTCTAAATACGTTTCTTGGTAAGGCAAAAATATCATGGAAGATGTGAAGGAGATATTGAAAGAAGAGTGACTGCGGGAAACTGTGTAAATGGAGCGCTGCTTGCCTTTATGAACGGCCAGAATGTGCCAAAACAGGCGCGACTGGCAGTTCATAATGGAGTGCTTGTGCCTTCGTTGATGTACGGTGGTGAGTGTTGGGTGTGGCAGAAAAAGCATGAAAGCAGAATTAACGCAGTTGAGATGCTTATCACTGCGTAGTATGTGTGGGGTAAGACTGATTGATAGAATTCCGAATGCAGTAATACGAAAGTGTGCAGTTATGAAGAGATTCATACATGCTCGCCGGCGAGCATGTATGAATCTCTTCATTAATGAACGTAGAAGAAGCGCGTGAGGTTTGTAAGGATAGATGCAAGTGGCGTTTCGTTGTCTCTGCCTACCCCGACGGGAAAAAGGCGTGAGTATGTGTATGTATGTATCAACATTGTGAAAAAAAATGTTGTACATGTGTAATAAGTAAATATTAGACTTTACAATTTACACCATACACGTTTCTTTTAGAAAAAAACGTCTATGCAATTTGACGATAACTTAATACGTACTAAGTCCCGTAAGGTGGCCCTTACACTTATCTTTGATCGTGAAGTCTTAGGTACGTTTCCGGGTCAACGTTGGATTTTCTATGGAGACATTTCACAATAACAATCTTGAAGAGCATCCGGTCGACGTCAGTAAACAAGGATCACGACATTAAATTATACAGAATGAAGATTAGTAAATTGCTATTGAAAATGCGATTTTACTGGCATAGCTTTGTAAATATCAGAATCAATCACCAAATGGTTTGTTTTGTGTCTGGTTGTAATTAATCAACGTTGAAGTACATATTTATTTAATAGTAGCTGACCTTACTCGTATTTTGAGGTACCCATAAGTATTTTTGGACCTGAACAAAGTATGTCCAAAAGAAAACTATGGCGTAGTAGATACAGCGTAGAGTAACACGTCCTCCCGTAGGTGGAATGAGGATATACACAAAGTGGCTGGCAGCGGCTGGACACGCAGAGCCAAAAATCGAGCTGAGTGGCGTGCCATCGGAGCGGCCCATATCCAGCAATGTACAATCAAACAAGTCGGTGGTGGACCAGTTTGAAAAAAAAAACAAAAAAACCCTCGCTAATGGAGTCGAGGAACACTAGAAACTGGTTTTGTATACGAGTGTCTTGCTGAGCGATTCTCGCCCTTATGGTGGTCTAGCGGGAAGTTATTTGACTGTACAGCGATACACTGATGATAATGAAGTAAATATACACAAAATTTCATATAAAAGTAGTTTCGGAGGAGTTCAGTAATAAACACTGTGACAGGCATTTTTATTATATTACTTAAGTAGTTGTTTGTATCAGGCACACCTGTTTACAAGCTCTGGCTACAGAGTCAGACTTTGTATGAGGTGTCCTAGCATGTTATGCATGTATGTTTTAATAGGGGGGCAGCAGCTCCCCCCTAGAGACTCAAAAAACCCTATAATTCATACTTTTCTCATTTTCCATATCCACTTGCCCCGTCCTAGGCAATCGGCTGGCGACGCCCCTGATTAAAATATAATTCCTTACCTCCAACTCATTGAGCCTCTGTATCCGTGGCGTGAATCGCAAGCGATCGACGTCTACTGCGAACGGGGGTTGCCAATGCTGAAACAAAATAAAATAAATATTTAAATTATTACTTACTTTTATTTCCTCAATATTTAACACAAGTTTTAAGTACAGTTGAGGAAAGTAACATTTTATATTTCAATGTAAAATACATCCTATATCAATATCTTAAGAATGATTAATGTTACTTATAGTAAAAATTCAACTTAATTTCAGGTTTTTTAATCTTTTCCCATATTAACTTTAGCAATGCAAACAATATAAATCTTAACCTGGTCTACATGCATCATGTGCTAATATATGGTTACACTTTCTTTTTCACGCATTCTTATACAGTCACAAAAGTTGCTACTCAAAATCTTTGCTGTGTCTTATATGAATTAAAACTTCTTCGATTTATTTACAAATTACGATCTAGGTAAGTTTTCTTTGCCTAAGAATACTACAAGAGAAAATGTGTCTATGGATTTATGCAGCTGACTGTACATATACTTACTTAGATATTTATGCATATTATCACTACATAGTATAAAACAAAGTCTGTCTTTTGTCTGTCTGTCCCTTTGTATGCATAAATCTTAAATGATTCAAGACGAAGGTTTATATGTATAATTGACGCGGGCGAGGCCGCTGGCGACGTCTAGTTATCAATATGTGAATAAGAGTATATTAAATTAACAGTTATGTAGACTTAGGTATAATCATATATTTAATGTCCCCTGAACCACTCATAATTTTAAACTAGACGACGCCAGCGGCTTCGCACGCACATAATATTTTCGAACTTCCCGTTTTGCCCGATCCCGTGGGAATTTCGGGAAATCCCGTCTTAGTGCACCCCTACGGTGCCCAAGGAACATACATGCTAAATTTCATCTTCTTACGACCAGTAGTTTCGGCTGTAGCGTGTCTGTCAGTCAGTCAGTAACGCAAGGATTTTATATATTAAGATGATGAACAATTCTAATTCTATTGCCAACAGATATGAAATGTTCATCATTTAAAGTATGCAAGTCGTAATTTTATCTGACTGTCATAATCTAATTACAGTATAATTAAAATCAACCTTAAATGAGTCAGCAAGGGCACCCTGATTTGTTACTTACATGTTTGGTAGAATTTTTGTACCACTCTTGACTTTAAATTGGAAAACAAAAACATTAACTGTTTTTTTTTTACATAGTTTACCTTTGATATAACTCCAAGCCATTATGTGGTACATAATGCACAAGGTAATGATGATTTATAGTGGTCATCACCAGTAGAAACCATCATTACCATAGCCTTAAACCAGATGCATCAAAGACTTATCACATTGGAACCCTGAGTGCTAGGCTCTAGTATAACTAGATTTGACAGAAATTTGCTAAATGAAGCTGAGATTAACATAAATTATTTTAAATATTTATAGTGGTCATCAACCTGACAAATATACTTGAGTGAAACAAATTATTCAAAGGGGCTGTTTGAAAGAATAAGCAAATAGAAGTCATTTTAGGCCTCAGATAAAGTCCCAGATTATCTACTAAACAGAAAACTAAATATAAGACTTGGGTCTTTATGAATTTAACAAAGTAATAATATACTCACTCCTGACTCATCATCAGCCTTTAACAGTCCACTGGTGGACTAGGCCTCTCCTTTGAAAGGAGGAATTGGCCTACTATACCATGCTGGCCAAACGGGTTGGTATAGGGTTTGTATCAAGTTTTCCTTCTCTTACAATGCTGTTCTCTGCATAGTATGGTCCCTCTGTCGGCTCTTACGACACCCATGGGATGATATGGGCTGGTGACATTCCATATTCTTAATCCATCACCACACTCCTGACTAAGTCTACTATTTGGTGCTGAACTATATGGCACTCAACTACTAAACTGTTACTGTGGCATAGACATGACAAAAAATTTTTGAGTTATTGGATATATCCATCCCTATTTTAAGTATAAAAACCGATTGCTTTACAGTTACACCTATGAAATGAAATAAGTATATTTTTATTTCACAAAATATTTTTTTATCCTCTCTATGATCAAGCATGCGGGCCTTGTTGCTGAGAAACTGGCTCTCAATGGGTATCCCGTTTTGTAAACTAAAATAATACAATAAAGTACTTACAGTTAATTATTATAATACTTATATATAACTTTTATGTACAATCAAACAAGTTGGCAGTTGACCGGCGGTGGAGTCTTCGACTCCACCGCCGGCAACTGCACACTAGAAACATGTTTTGTATAAGAGTGTCAATGTGCGTGGAAAGTAGCACTGGAAGCGACGATGTCTTGCTGAGTGATTCTCAGCCTTATGGTGGTCTAGCGGCAAGTTGTTTGACTGTACACTATGGATTTTGAATGCTTTTGAATGAGCAGTTGTTTGTTTACAAAGAACTATAACAAATAATATGCATGACTTTTCAACAATAAAAAATCAAACAAGAACATTGCACAAATTTTACAAATTACTTTCTTACAAATGACTTTTTTATCAAAATCAATGTGTTTTATGTATTTTACATTGGTTATCAATGTGGTCCCTAAACAATTTTTTTTTTTAGAAACTACTTAGTGACATAGCAATGGTGTAAGTGTATGTACATAAAGGATAAAATGTATGAATTACCAAAAACAAAATCTTCTCTTTATATAGCTGCAGGCTAACAAACAAATACTTTTTTAATAGATATAATAGCTATATCACTTACAAATACACACAAATGTTTCATTTCACTTCACAATTGACATTTTAAACACTGCAATTATCAAGTGATGGTTCAATATACTTTGCAAATGTGTTATAACAGTTCTATTAACACATATTGACACTGGTGACCCAGTAATTTAACCCTGAGTGTCTGATTAGTATTCACGAACTTAGCCTTACACTTAAGTATTTTACAAGTGAAAAACAGATGATGCATCAAGGCATCAAGAAACATTCTACTATAATAATTCAGTATTCACTAGTATATGGTGAAATTGGCTTCTAAGAATTTAGTATCTTGTTCTGTGTCCAGTAATTGGACCATGCTGTCCCAGATTCTGAACACCTAAATCTACTAAAGCAGTTCATACACTAACAACCAAGAAACACGGCCGGCACTCAAACTTGTAGAATGTTACTTTGTCTAAAGAATAAAACTGCAGCTTACTTTGTTGAAGTAAGATGCACTTTTATTTACCAATCAATGCAGCCCCGTCCCCTCGAAAGCTGGAGCTGGCAACTCTAATTGTGCTGCAGGCTATATACAGAACTAATATTCAGCATCAAAACATTTTCATATTATTTGCATCAACATTCATAGCACATTCCTTTAGATTCACAAATTATGTTCTATTTCCGCACAGTAATTACAGAATATTACTGAATGGTCAGTTTTTGAACCGACCATCAATTCAGAAAGGAACTACTGTTAAAGTACAAACTGGCCGGAAACTCAACAGGCATCCTTGTTAAATTAATTTGTTTACAGTTTATTTTAAACTGGTGTTATCAAAGGCTTCTTAATAACTTCTTACAATAATTTCTACACATTTTAACCTCGTAAGACCCAGCGACCTCATGTGATGACATAAACGAAGTAGTGCTTACAACCCAGGCCTTTTTATGTCAATCTGAAATTCGCAACCAATGACCTCACTCGATGACATATTGAATTTACGAACATATTTCAAAATTTGCGGGGTTAGGCTTCTTAATTTTTCTTGCACGTCTTTGGCTATTAGATGCTCTTGGCAGATTTAGCGGTTGTATCAATGAACTAATAACGAGTCAGATAATTATTAACTCAGAGTTAACCATCATGGTGGGTTGATGCAATTAAGGTATGTTTAATTGCTTATTATCGTATGAATCTCTTTAGTGATTGTTAATTTATAACTTTTATTAGAAAAATAAGATGTTGTCGTGTAAGTTACAAATAATATTCGATTAAAAACACTGGTTACTAGTAGAGAAAATTTTCATTTATTTTTTATGTGATCATCTGATCACAATGAGTTTTACTTCTGATTTTAGACCAATTTTGTTTGTCATCAACTGATCACATTGGAACGTAATTCACCTTATAATTTTGTTTTATATTGTGTATAATAATTCTTAATTCTCCTTTTCGCAGCTCATTAAGAGAAAATTATCATAGAACAGTGGTTCCCAAAGTTGTATGAGTGACCCACCAAACAAAAAATCCAATATTGTGACCCACATCTTAGCTGTCTTAGAAAAAAAGGAGGATCTTGTTATAATGCTCAGATTCTATTGTGGCAAGTAACTCACCACTTAACGCTGTAGTACGAGTATTTAGCCAAATTAGAATCGCAATCGCCGTACATAAGACCCACGCAAATATTTGCTTGCGACCCACCAGTGAAATGCTGTCATAGACTATTTATAGCAGTCTGATTGAGAAAACTACATTCCCCGCAATGAATACTTTGATTATCCTGCTTTCACTGCGGAATCAGGCATGACAACATGATGACAAGTGAATCTGAATCAGTCTTCAGCTTTCCTCTTTTAATCCCTGCCTACGGACCTCCGAATATCTTCGCCGCACCTGGCTACAGGACGTCCTTCGCTTTCCGAGACGCGGTCGCCACACAACAACCTTTTCTCCAGCCAGATTGCTCCAGCAGCCATCTGTTCTGCGGCATATAATAATATAACCTACCCATTGCCACTACAGCTTGCTTATTCGCTAAGTCGGTTACGTTAGTTCTCTGTCGAATAATTGCGTACCGGATTCGATCCCTAAGAGAAACTACGAGCATAGCTCTTTCCATAGCTCACAGAGGAACCTTGAATTGATGGACAAGTCGTACAGTGAGTGGTCACGTCTCGGCCCCGTACGTCAATACGGATAGAACGCACTGATGACTCGTCACCGATTCTCAAACCTCGAAGACTTTGACTTCAAGCTTTGAGGACCGACCCGACGAAGTTTTCCAAATGCAAAAGCCCAGCCGTATCCGTCTCTTGACTTCCTTATCGCAGCTGTTTCTACCTAATTGGGTGTCCTAGGTAAATATTTTCGGAAACAGCCTCGATCTCGATGGAGGCTCATTTTACGGCGATTGGTTCCGGTTCAACATGCTCGTTAATAATTTCTGCTTTCCAATCCGCTGAGACGATGTAGCCAGATTGTCCAGCATTTGTTGTCATTCCTGTAACGTTTCTGCCATGATTACGACGACGTCTACGAATCGTAGGTGGGAGACGTGTTTGCCGTTTATATTGATGCCATGATCTATCCAGTCTACCATCCTCCAGCGCGTTGGTAAACAGTTTCGGTGATTACACATAGCCCTGTGCCTCATATAGACATCTCATCACTTCTATGTACCGCCAGTCGACTTGGCAGCGTTTCAAAGTATCAAGAATAGACCAGATGAGTTTACAATAGTAATAAAGACTGATTTGAGATATAATTTAATGTCTCATTTGAATATCATTCCTCAGAGTAGTGCACTAACATAGACCCAATGTGATTATATGATCACAAAAATAATACAACAGATTTTGCAACTACAACCCAATGTGATCATATGAGAACAAAATAAATCTGTGTTTTCTTTGCAGGAACATATGCCTGACCTTATATTCTAAGTGAAAAAAATACCCCATGTGCTTTTTTTCACTTTATTTTCACTTTTTCACAAAATTGTTGTTCTGGGCTGCAGCTGCTATGGGGATTATGTCATCATATAAGGACAATGGGTAGAAATTAGTTACATAGGTTTTTTCACTTGGGCCTTACGAGGTTAAGATGAATGATGAAGTATATGATTGGCATACAATTTTGGATATTTTATGGTACCTATGGCATAAATTGGCCAGAAGCAGTATTCTAAGTTTTAGTATAGTAAGTTTTAGTTGTATTGCCCGTTTATTCTCGTGGTTCTACCTATTGCAATGCCAATGTGGCAGTAAATGTAGAATCATCTTGTAATTAACTTTTTTTGACGTTCATAAGCATCACTTTGTGGCCTAAATGAATAAATGATTTTGACAATATTGCATATATGTAAGAGTGCTGAAGGTCTAAATATTTATTTTTTAGAAGAAGAGTTAAATATTTATGTAGGTACTTAATTAAATAGCTGCATGTACTTATTTACATTTAATCAAAACTTGCTAGATGCGAAAACAATAGGTAGGTAGGTAGGTAAGTAAAAAATAACCAACAAAACTTTTGAAATAATTCCGTAGATGATGTTGATAATCCTGACCTGATCCTTACAGATTTTTTTTTTATAGACTCACGCCTGTGTCTCTGAAGGGGTAGGCAGACGTGTAATATTACACCCTCATTTCGCCATGAATTTTTAGGTCCCACGTAATAAGGGGCGAGCATATTGCCGTTACCGGGCACATCCCCAGACTCCGTGCTGCTACTGAGAATTCGGAAAAACATAGTAACACTTTTGTCCGACGCGGGAATCGAACCAGGGACCTCCGATCAGCAGTCGCATGCGCTATCCACTGGACCACGAAGGCAGTCTTAAATCAGTCAGTGAATTTTATGTATTTTTTGCTATTTAAATATACACATAAACTCTATAAAGAAAAACATGTAAGTTGTAGCATAATAATCAACACAAGTTATTGTGTTAGATTCTAATAAGAATATCATTTAAATAAATACTTCTCAATAAATTAAGAAAAAATTCCAAAGTAAATAATAGCAAAAAGCATTGATGTTCTTCTACCTTTACATGTACAATTCAAAATTACTATGATTATTATATGCCACCAAAAATTATAGGAAGGACCTAACTACTATCTAGTGATTTTATATGTAATAATCCCAGCTCATCAACATTTAGGCTGGATGTTCACTGGAGCAGAGATGAAAGATGTAACCAATCTTCATCTTCTTCTAAGGGTGTCTCTCCAAACAGTTAAGATTGTCAATCAGCTCAAGGTATTTTTCTTTGTCTCTAGCAAAGCAAAACAGTACAGTAGCACTTACTGTGCCTGTCTGTCCAGTCCCCAATGTTCCTTAGCCACAAGTTCTTGAATGCAAAAGTGACAAAGAAGAAAGTTCTGCAATGTGTTAGCCAATTGGCCAAATATAACCAATAGAAATGTCTAAAAATCAGTAAAATGTTTGTTAGTTTTTAAATTTTAATTTTTTTTTTTAATAAGTAGATCCCCAAAGGGGTACGCAGAGGTGTAATATTACACCCAGATTTCGCCATGAATTTTTAGGTCCCACGTAATAAGGGGCGAGCCTATTGCCGTTACCGGGCACATCACCAGACTCCGTGCTACTACTGAGAATTTGGAAAAACCCAGTAACACTTGCCCGACCCGGAAATCGAACCCAGGACCTCCAATCAGCAGTTGCATACGCTATCCACTTGACCACGGAGGCAGTCAGTTTTAAACTTCTGTTCATTGTAATTAGACCCAGTTTTGCTTCTGTTTGCTACAGTATGAAGACTGCCAAGGGCTGTTTTAAATAGTCCATAGAGTGCACAACATTACAGTGGGTGATAGGCACTGACAATTGAGTTTTTACACTTATCATGTCATAAGCAAAGTGAAACAATTGACAATAAAAATTGTTTTATTGAATGTACCTAAATAAGTGATAATGATATTACTAATTCACTAGTTATATTAATATCATTCTGTGTACACTAGTCATCACCATACTCTATTTTCTTTACTTAATTTATCAGCACTTATTTATATTATTACTTTCAAATTACAACATCAAGCAATCCTTAATATTACTTCCTAAATGGCTGAACTTAAATATAGAATCACAATTTAATATTGTGTGTGCACTAAAATAGTGTTAAATTTTGTGTCTATGAATGGGTCATGCATTGAAGATGGTTTCATACTTTTGTATGAACTGTCAAGCAGTAGTTAGCAAACATACTTATTTAAGTTTAATGGATTTATTATTACACTGGTATCTCATATATTATGATTAAGTTTCACCATCTCTATATAGGTATTATCCACCAGATTAATTAATTATATCAATATTCATATTGTGTTACTTATCTGCCAATTAATTTATCTGGTACTTATCAAACTGGAAACTGGCCCTTAGTATTTATTGTGGATAATGAACTGGTCTTCAATATAGGAATGAAAATAAATTATACAATGATGTTATAACAGAATGTCTTACATTTCTTGTGGTTATGTGTCACATATGTACCTATGTGTGAATGCTTCTGTATTCCTACTTAAAAAGACAACTTGAGAACCTAGCAATTAGCATCAATATTATAATTATAACTTTCAACTTAGCAATCACAGAAATAGCTTGTTACAGTTACCCTCACTATGTATTCCTTTTATATTGCCACATATTCATATTCCTTTTATGTTGCCACTTCCTAACACATCTACTAAAAACGTGATATATTAAGTAAATAAAGTGTCAATTCGTTTTTATAAGGATTAATATATTTTTTGTTATAAGTACTGGTTAAAGCTACTCAAGCTATAACCAGTACTTATAACAAAAATAGACCAAGATAGTGGTTAAGCTGCCTATGGAAATAAAAATTGGGCAAGTGCGAGTCGGACTCGCGCACAAAGGGTTCCGTACCATCATCTATAAAAGAAAATCACGTTTGTTGTATGTATACTTAAAAACTTTATAAGTTTCTACCTGTTTATTAAGATCGAATAACAAATTGCTTAAAAATTACGTTTGTTGTATGGGAGCCCCTCCCTTTATTATTTACTTTTTTTAAATTTAATTATTTATTTTGAAAGTAGAATTTTGAGCAAAAAATACGAAAAAAAATTTATTTTGTTTTATTTTTTGTATTTGTTGTTATAGCGGCAACCGAAATACATAATTTGTGAAAATTTCAGCTTTCTAGCTATCATGGTTTATGAGATACAGCCTGGTGAAAGACAGACGGACAGATAGACTGACAGACAGATAGACAGCGGAGGCTTAGTAATAGGGTTCCGTTTTTTACCTTTTAGGTACGGAACCCTAAAAATGGAAAATGGCTGACAGAATCACAATAGTTTCACCTTGAAAATGGGGAGTATGCCAATGTTATGAGTAGATATCTTCATAATTATAATGAATTATATCAAATGTTCACTCGTTATCATCAAGTACATTCTAGAAAATGCTACAACAGCATCTCAATCTCCACACTTGGTATTTATATTTATTTTTACACTAATAAATTGTTATTTATGCTAGAATTAAAATTGAAATCAATATATTCCGAGATCTACTATTTTCAAATTGTCTTTATGTTTTTAATTTATTCATCAATCTGAAAGATTTAAATCAATCTAAACCATGAAATTGTAACAAGACAAAGAATTTAGGAAACAATTTGCATGTTTCCAGATAGAGATGTAACTGTAAATACAGTTCATTCACTTCAGGTGGAGCGTTTTCAGATATAGCTGAATAAAACTTTTAGATTACCTTCATAAGGTATTCTGTAACAACTTAATATGTAATTTAAAAATGATATGTGACTATGAGTGATATTAATGCTAGCCAGTTTCAATGCTCGACATCATTTATTTCATTTATCTCTCCAACCAAGTATATTATGACTATTTATATGCAACTTATGTGCACTTTTGCATACTTGATTATCACATTGCATACAAAATAATAGATGAGATAGAACACAAATCAGTTATTCACATCAATGTTATGCAATATCTGAACAGTTTAAGTTCAAGTAAATTAACTAAGTGGGACAATTATGTGTCATTCAAAAAACCTATAGCATAATATTTCTGGCTTATTTTTTTTATTTTACACAGTGAGATGACAAAGCAATCTTGCTGTAAAGCAGCCTTTAAAACATTTACAGACTAATATACAGAAAGTAGGTCTTGCATACCAATAATTTAGTTGGTTATCTATATTCAGATGCATATATTCACTCTTTTAGTCTTGAAAATAATTTAAATGCAAATATTCTTCCTGTAATGAGGATCATTGACATATTTTTGTGTGCATTCAACAATCTCAGTGGTCATTACAGTTACTTACGACAAAAAACTCGCAATAGTTCTTTTTTTATCTAAACTATCGTAGGCAGGAGGGCATGACACAAAATGGCAACCAGCCTCCACAATACAATATGCAACTGCATTTACGACTAAATAAACAAAATATACTCATATAATTTGCATTCACACGATAATTTGACACGTATTGCTAGGGAATAAAAGGTAAAAAATAAATTTAGATAACGTGCAGCGTTATAACTCGAGGTAATATGGTTGCATCACACGTAATTCGCGAGAGGTTTATGGTTAGAAAACTACTACATATTCGTGTTTTGACGACAGAAATATACCTTAAAATACCTATATAGTGGCACACTAATTGTTGAAACAAAGAAATGCACTTACGGCTGGTGGTTTTATCTTGCAAATGCCTGATTTCTCAGCGATTGGCCGAATTTTGCTGATGTATGCCAGGGGGTCCAAGAACTCTTCTGGCGTTGGTTCAAACACTGGGGCCTCTGGAGGCGGGGTGAACGTGAAATTATCAGGTTTCATGGGGGACGCCGAGTCCCCCATGTTCACTTCGACGTTAGCTTCGTCACATTTTCCCATTTTCGAGAAACACTATGCAGTTCACACAAATGCAACTATAAACAATACTTTAGCATCATCTAACGTTAAGGAATGAATAAAGCACGTCCACAAAGAAAAAGTAGCATTAGAATTAGTCTTTCCATAAGGAATCACAACGAGATAATAAATGAAATGAGCACCAACAAATAACAGTGCTCATTTCATGTCCGCCATGCGAAATTGAACTTTCGAAACTACTGTGTTGCCAAGTGATAAATATGTCCAATACGCACTTTATTTTGCCTCATGATCGGTGCATTTATGAAGCAGATCTGTAAAATATAAAAACATTGCAAAAACAGAATATTTAATAGATAATGTATCGATTGTATCCATCGACATATAATACTATTAATTGTATCCTAAAATCCCAGGAAATGAAAGGTTAGATATTAATATTGTAAACACAATAGAAATCAAGCGATTCTAAACTTTTGCCATTTAATACTTACACCATACAAGTTTATTTAAAAGCTGTTAATCGCGAAAGTAAACTCGTTTTGGTATAAATGTCTGTTTATGGACGTTATATCAACTATAAAGACATAGGTACCTATTGTTTTACGCTTTTGGTATCGGTCAAAGTAATAGATTAAGTTAGGGTTACAATAGCCGAAGGTACTAAACTTGATAGAATAATAACTTTTCAAACTGCGCTATTAGTCGTTCAGGTCCTAGGTTCTAAACCTTTGTCCATGATCAGTTAGGTACTTAACTACTTACCTATAGTGCAGGTAACATAAAAAAGTGCAGTGTACATACAGCACTCCCCATTTAGTTTGTGTATTATCTTAGTCGCCTCTCACGACACTTATGGAATAAAATAGGGTAGTGACATTTTGTGTTATTAATAAATTGGAAATAAAAGGTGAGACCGCTTTTTAACATGCACGTAATATTTGGTTGGTATATTTGGTTGCGTGATGTGCCTATTTACTGAAAGTCTTTCTTTCTTTAGCTTCAGTTGCAATGAGCTCTAATGTACTTGTCTTATTGAATTTTTCGTTGCTTAGTATTAAAGAGTTCGTTGTTATACTGTTGGTAGGATAAGATACGTCTGACACGATTTACCTTAATTTTTATTTTGTCACTGAAATGTAGATTAACATTAGCTCACACTCCCTTTGTAAAATGTTTATACAAAATCTCTATTAACAAAATTAAATTATAGACTTATATATCACCTCTGTTTTCATCTTTTTCACCATTCTAATAATTTCTGTAGTAACTGCTTTAATATTAAATATTATATACTATTTCAGGGACTCGGCCCTTCAAAGAGAAACCATAGCTATTATTTCCGATCAATAGTTGTCTTTTTTGTATTGTTATTAATTTATTTGATCTCTCTTCCCATCTTGACGATGGCAAAATCATCGATCCCATTGCTAGAGCCATTTAAATCAAAATTGATGTTGAAGTTGAAATGTAGATTAAAAGTAGGTACACATGTGAATTGACGTCGATGACGTCTAGACGTGATCACATGACTGCATTTATTAGTTCATTGCAAGCCACTGCCATCGCTTCGCGCCTCGCGGACCAATAGGGAAGATTACTGCCAAGTTAAACCACCAGATGGCGGTATCACCGAATACAGTAAACATAGAGATATTAAGATTAGAGTGGCAGAGTGGGGCCTATTTGTGTCCGCCGGTGGGAGAGAGAACGCAACATTAAAGGTAAAGGCCCCCTGCATCCCTCTAACAATACATGCACAACATCAACATTACGCAGTGACGTGCTACCTGTAACTATTATTTA
The DNA here is from genome assembly GCA_944739405.2 of Euclidia mi. Lineage (NCBI taxonomy): Eukaryota > Metazoa > Arthropoda > Insecta > Lepidoptera > Erebidae > Euclidia > Euclidia mi. The sequence goes on from OX123207.2 coordinate 32,924,429, forward strand.
AATCAGTTTATTAGTAATCAATAGTTTAAAAATATATAAACTTTTTTGTCACTTCAAACTATCTTCGTGTATCAATAAAAATACGTGCAGCGTGTGAACGTACCATTGCGCCTGCAATCGGTCCTAGAAATTTCTGGATTATAATTGTTGAATTTCGTTGAATTTTGTCATGTTGACATTCGTCTAGTTAGCTTGGTCGGCTAGGAAGTGTGGAGCTGTATTTTAAAATTAAATTCTAGTGCACTTATGTTTACATAAATAATGGCGAAATTGTTTATTGGATTTTACAGAAACAGTTTAATCTCAATATTGTCACATAATGAAAGGGTTCAACCGGTTCAACGTCTCATTAGCCACCATGCAACGAAAATTTAGTTATTGTTAACAGCCACCGACATTGTGCAGTGCAAATGTGCAATATGTGCATCCAGCTTTACTTTGTGAAATGTTGCCATAATAGCCGTAGGTTTTATTCAAACGAAAGAAACGAAATCAATGTTTCGAAAATGTTGTTGTTAAAAATAATGGAAAATTAAACTATCTTTTTGGTCAATAGTTTAAATATGGATTGATAAACGTTACTCGTCTTTATTAAATAAGCAGTTAAATTTTTAGTGTTGCAACTTTATCCAGAAGATTCTTCGTAAACGCGCAGGAGCGAGTGCAATCGATGAACACATCCGTCATCCGCCGCCATTTGCGAAAGGCCGATCGCTGCTCAGCAGCGCGAGTGTCATCAGTTTGATTATGTCGAGTGTATAATTTATTATTTTCGGTAAATCTGTGAACTCAGTGCGAGAATAAAATCAGTTAAAATGATTGTGAGGTTTCTGAGCGTTTTGTGCGTCGCAGTTTTGGCGACTTCGGTGTATAGCGCTGAAGGAAACAACGACAATGAAGGTACGTAATTTTTACGTGTGCATTATTTATTTTGTTATCATTTATCCAATTTTACCGGCGTGTGTAATGTGGTAATTTGGGGCGAATTTATTTTTGTTCTTGGCCTGAGTCATTTTTCATTCAGGAATAACACAACGGTGTGTTCTAAATATGAGTTGATAGTTTTGTTTCTTTTTTCGTGTTATAAATTTATATTGGATGTGTCGAGGGGTTTCGAAAATGTTGGATGGGAAACTCGTGGTGTGACGCGTTGGTGCGATTGGTGGAAGGTATATGCGGTGCGGTGCGGCGCGTGTGGGTGTTAGGTACTGGACCGGCTTGACGACTTCTTGCATGCACAATGCATACACACACGCGCAGCTTTAAGGCGCTGTGCTCGCGCCGAGCCGTGGGCGCGCTCCACTCCACGAGATGTTTTTGCAGTTGATTCATTCACTTATCCAACTTACTCATTGTTTTTATCAACCATTTATATAGAACAGCTATTAGTAGATCCTGAGCCAGTATGACATCAGCATCTTGTGATAGCTACAACTAAATCAATATGAAAGCTGACTGACAGTGTTCATTTCACCATGATGACCTGTGATTTTGGTATATGAAACTTAAAATTGGTTTTTAACATTAATGAACTGAATTACTGTTTCGGAACAGTCCTCAAATTAACTAACGATTCTGGTAAAACATGTATCAATACTTAGCTTTTAGGTTAGTTGGCCTGAAACAGGTTTTAATCCAAAGAAAAATCTTCTCCGTTTACGCTAGCACGGCTTGAGGTCTCCCTTTTGGTTTATTACCCAAGTTGTTGCATAAGATCAGGACAAAAAGAATCATATATCTGCAGACATGCAATATCTGTACAATCAATTAACAATTAGCATTTTTCATTAACATTACTATGTAAACAGTTCTAATTAGACATTGCACTTCTGTAACTCACCTGCCAAAAATCTGTACAACATAGTATTGAAAGATCAGCATCTACTATCTGTATTTTGGACACTTCTTTTAATACTATACTATGTACATCTTATACTAATATATAAAGCTGAAGTTTGTTTGTTTGAATGCGCTAATCTCAGGAACTACTGGTCCGATTTGAAAAATTCTTTCAGTGTTAAATAGCCCAGTTATCGAGGAAGGCTATAGGCTATATAACATCGCGCTATGAGCGACGGGAGCAGAGCAGCAGCCATAAATAACGCGGGTATAACCGCGGGCATTGTCTAGTCATAATATAATATTGTATAAGTAATATACAAAGAGGCCTACATCACTTAGGATAGAAACGCTTGCTATTTGTCACCCCATACTATAGAACAGTCACAGAAATATAAAATATGAAATAATAGCTATCTTTTATTAGTATACCCCATAAAAATATTAATTAACTAAGTATTTATAGTAATTTGACCCATACTAAGTAATATTCTGAGTGAAATCTAAATTTATCTGCCAACAGTTTATACTTTACAACTACAAAAACAACTAAAATGCTGTATAAAAATTGATACAATAAAATCTGAGGATGTCTTGAACCCTGTTAAAAGATAAAAGAAATTTTTTCTTCAATCAATTTACATAAAAACCTGTATGAAAAAGTTTTCTTGAACATATAAAGTTTTTTAGGCAACTAGATAACAGTTGTACCTTACAAAAATTCTCAAGGATTTCTGTAATGTAGGTGGTTAATGAATGTATGTTACCATAGCAACACATACACAACATAGTACAATATCTTTTTGACTGTTACCATGCTCACAAAAATAGGTTTATAATATTTGCTAACCAAAGGCTGTCTCCGCCAGCTATTTTATGGGACCCAAAAAAAGTTCATCCACTTTGGCAAATAAAAAGTATTGCTGTGGTAAAAAAGTAAAACAACTACATACTTTTTTTTTATTCACGATGGCTTGTGTTAGGCACCGACGGCAGTTTGTGCTCCGTTTAGTAGTGGTATTGAGAAAATCTAATTGGAATCAACTGATTTACGTAGTTGCCCAACCACGAAGTTGTTCGTAAACACGAATTTATTTCGAATGTAGGAGTCGGCTGCCGTGCCTACTAATGTCGTCTTAAAGCCCTCGATTTTTTATGTTTATTGACATTCCTACCTAAATAAAGGTAATGAATTCTAGAAATTTGTAAAGGTCTACTTGCTGAGCATAAAAAATCGTAGTTATTTTGAAGTGAAGGGCCTCCTCCTCAGTCCTTTAGCACGTTTCTACGTTTTAGAAGTATAGGTATAAAGTCGATATTGATACGCAAACTTCTATAGATTCCTCTACATGATTAGGTACAAAGAAACCTCGTAAACGTGTCATATCGTCACCACACAATGTTAGCTTATAAAACGAAAATAGCAAACATCGGATAGCATTCTGTCATTCGTCCTTTTTCGTCAATCATTGATTTATTGGCAACATCAATATTGGTTAGTCAGAAATCACGGATGACTTCATGCTTCTAGCTTTATTTTGCATAATACCACGGATTAATGTTTAACTGTATAGACCGGAGATAGGAAGAGAATTTATAGTTTATACAACTGGCTATTCCAGCTGCACGATGTCTATATGTATGTTGCAAGAAAATTGCAAGAGTTGTTTTGGATTCTTAGTACATATTTGTATCACAGTTCAGAAGGCCAATTCTGGTAATTATATTTGTTCAAATTCCAATATCGATCTAGTCTCGGCGTCATAAATGGTATTCTCGTAACTTAACTGACACTTGAATGAGATCGGGACTACATCGAAAGTTGAACCAAGTGTGAACTAGTGTGAACGGTATTCTGCTAATTATTAGTAGAGCAGGTAAGGTATTTCTAGTTTTTTCACAATGATACCATCGTACATAATATAACCACATGAGTAAATAAACCGAACAGAGAAACAGCTTCTTAAGAGCTTGTAAATTTGTTACCTATTTTGGTAGGGTTGTCACAATAGGTTAAGACTTGACTAAGCTTGTTAGGTATACGACATATTCTGGAATGGACAGATTCGTGATTCGGCAAATTCCCAACTCGACAGATTCGTGAATTGGGCAGATTCTTGGACTCGACCGATTCGCTATACGGCAGAAGTACAGTTGTAAATAAAATAGCCAGTGGAACCAAAAAAGCATGCACCTGATACTTTTAAAAGCACGGAATAAAAATATACATTTGTTACCAAGGACACGACGTGATGACGTGATTTATTTGACATTCCCAACGATACCACTAATAGTGTTGAATATTTTTCTGGTAATATTTATGATCTATTTTGCTAATAAACATAGGAATCGCCTTTAGCTATTATTTGCCACTAGTTTTACCACGGGGATAGGTATCTAAAATAAGTTTGAAAGAAATTGTGTAAGACAAATTCATGTCTACAAAACAAATGACTATAAAATGATCAACCATCGATAGGGCTTACAAAAAACAGGTGCATGCGATTTTCGACCTTATTGACAATTCATGATAAACTTCTTTTTGGTATTTTCTTGCTTTCTGACATTGATACGTTATTAAAATTATAAATTCTGAGTTACGTCAATAAGGTCGAAAATCGCATGCACCTGATATTTGTAATCCCTATCGATGGCTGATAACTTTCTGATAGTCACTGGTTTTGTAAACGTTAATTGCTTTTATACAATTTCACAACTAATGAGTTCACGAGGATCCTCTAGGGGATCTGGCTAGGAGATCCTGGTGGACAACATGCAAACATGTTAAGTATTTCGTTGCCAGCATTGACAATATTTATTTCAAGATCGAAATATTCGCGAAACTTTTGCTCGAGAAATTCAACAAATGAGATAAAATTATCAGGAGGAAAAAACGAATTAAAAAACCCAATTGTACGTTACCATCGTTAAAATCTTTATAATGTCTGAATTATTTCTATTATTGAATATTAAATTTTTTAATTATTGAATATCTATTGAAAATAATTCACACGATCCAAGGAACCGATATATTTACTTACCGAAATTTTATTACTTAGTTGTATATTAATTTTAATTTGGCATGTAAACGTATTGGCATCCAATAACCATTCCTATTAATGTATTTTCCCATACAATGGCAAAATTAATGTTTTTGTTTTTGAGTTTTTGACATTACCTCTAAGATCAACAAGAGATTATAAATTGATTATATCGAAATTATACTATAAGGAGATTAAGTGGAGCAGAATACCAATTGTGAGTCAATTCAAAATTAAATCGCAGTTCAGTCAAAATTCAGTGTCAGTGTCTGTTAAATACGAGAATTGGCCTTCAGGATAGAATTGCTTGTAGATTGTAGTTATGAATATATTTATGTACAATCCCTAGAACCGTAGAGGATATAGAGAGGAATAGAAACAAATATCAATTGACAACTTTATTTATTTAAGGCTTTCTTTTAACAGATTACGGCCAGGTCACGAACGCCAGCGGCGAGCGTTTTCGATGTATATGGCGCGCTCTGTCGCAGCCGCGCGCCGCAACCTCAGACTAAACGCGCCATGTACATCGAAAACGCTCGCCGTTGCCGCCCGCCGGTAGGTCGTGACCGGGCCGTTACGTTGAGGTCAAAAGGAAGGATTAAAATTCTTTAATTTCAATCCTACCTTCACTTATCACCTTATGTCCTACGATTCAGGTGAATGAACGCAAAACGGTCAGTTTAGACGCAAAAGTTTTTAGCATATATTATTGTTCTGTGTTGAGAATCGAACCCACAGAATGATGCGGTAGCAACTTGAGTAAATAAACGCGCCATACGTGCAGTTAATTATAACCTGACATTATTCCACAGTAATCATTTGACATGGACAATAGGAGAACTAGTTAAAAAAACGCGCAAACTTTAGACAATTTTCTCATGACCTTGTATCTAAGCAATTAACTCGTCTCGGAGTAACGTGAGTCACGCGCAAGTCGCGAGATTTTACGTAACTTAGCATTGCATATAAATACCTAAAATATTGGACAGCGGAGTACACACCCATGTTTTTTTACCTTCGGCAACATGTTATTACTTGACGATTATACTTATCAATACTGCTGCTTTTATAATAATAATGTATCCCGAATTCCCTAAGTAGGTACATTTCAAACATTCAAAAGAGACAAAGAATACGCAGACTTGAAGCAACAATCTATGAACATGGGCTATCACAGTAACGTCTTGTGCAGGAATCGAATCTACAACTTGTCGGGTAGTGTAAAACGACGAGGTATCAGCTTTAACTTTAAATCTGTTTAGTTAGCTTATGAACTTGTAGCTTGATATCTGCGATAGCGCAGGTTTTAGTCTTGCAATCTTGCATGTATAAAAGCAAGAGTTGATATCTCGAACTAATGCCTCACAAAATATACCCAGCTCGCATAACCACCTAGTTTATTTAACAATATGAGCTCTGTAATAGTCTGATTAATTTTTAATCCAAACTCTAGCAATCTTGAAAACCAATAGCTCCACGATTAGTTGTTATACGCAAGAACTAAATTTGAGAACCATTTTGCTACGCTTGCTATATGTATGGCTATCATAATTACCCATGGCTGTCCCTGTGGTATTGATTATTAGCGGTAATATTGTTTGTTAATTAATGGACCCAGGCTTGTGCATAAATCATCGAAAGAGTCGACAGGTGTGGTGTAATGTGCATTATCGCAAGTCATGGTTTATATAAGATGTGTGTAACAGATCAGGCCATTGCCGTCTATCAAGCACAGATGAAATTAGAATAATTAATTTATTTTTAAAAACAATAACACTTAGGATCTAGGAATAAGACACAGTAACAAGCTGTGCTAGTTTCTCTTTGATAATAGATTGGGACCGAAACATAACTGGCGAAGTGTGGGTGCGTAATACACCTCTGCTTACCCCTTTGGGTATAAAGGCGTGCAGTTATGTAATAGAGGCCATATAATTGAGATGTTAAGCTTAGAATCTCTAACGCCTAAGTTTAACGTTAGTTTCATCTAAACTTATCGAAACTGAATTAATGTTGATATTTGCATGACGATATATTCAACATATATTTTCATAGTACGGCTCGAGTATAATATAGTAAGGCCTTAGTAGCTCCAACGTTTAAAAACCTGCCTAATTGAGAACAGACATCCGCACAGATTAAATGCAAAATATTATCAGTAGTATAATTAATATACATACATGAGTCATCAGTCCTACATGACAGATAAATAATTATGCAAATTACAAATTAATTCGTATTTAATATCAACCATTTGTATTTTAGACCACCTATTATGCTTGGAAGGAAGTCTAGATTCTGTATGTTGCCTAAATTATGGTGTAGCGTATAGAATTATATAATTCTATGTGATCGGCATATTAAGTTAATGATCAATGAAACGCAGGGCTCCTTTGTCTTATGCCATCGATATGTAAATAAAATACAATTTATATGCAACACTGATGCTCTTTTGTACATGGACACCTATGACAATGGTCAATGGGAGTCGGGTCTCTCAAATATTCTGACACATGGCCTGAACTTTGAATATTGTATTCGGAGGTTTGACTAACAACATAGTGATTCAGAACCTTACGACATTTAAACTAACGATTAATTCGTTCTAACAGAATATAATATTTAGAAATCGCATACATTGTTGTACTATAAAATGTGTATGACATCAGTACAAAGATAATTTGACTAAAAGAAATAAGCCATGACCTTTAATCGAGGCTAAGACATCGGTAAATGAAACTGCCGCCAATCCATTTCGATTACGTTGAATCGCTACAATAAGAGGATAATCAAAACGCTCAAGATTGAAATCAGATTTAAGCTGGCAAATTAATCTTCTCTTTGAGAAAATCAAAAAATTTACAATGTTCGCGAACCGCACGAAGCAATTTCACCAAGCAAGCTCTTTCGAGATGTTTCTCCACATTTTGGTAAATTGAATCGAAATAGATACAGGAGGTTTCTAACTTTGTAACTTTATTAGTGATTTCGCTAGGATAGACCAATAGTCATTTGGCCAATCTTAGTGCACCAAGCTGAAGTTTCTATCGCTTTCCTTGGTTTTCTGAATCTCTCGCTAAAAGTATTTATTAGTAAAAGAACTATCTGCTCATTATTCCGTCCTCACGTCGAATTAATTAAAGCCACATGGGCTGCCTTACTCAGAAAACCCCTTAAATAATATTTTTATACATAAATACAGAAGTTCGCAAAATTTCCAGTGTTAGTTTACCGGCGTTTCTGTCTTCGGTTCACAGCACGGAAGAGTTAACTAGGAAAATTTTATCACCTACACTAGTTAACTCAGAAGTGTTGTGCAAAACCGAAGCTATAAACGCCTGGAAAATGGCTTGTCCAAGCACTGATTTGCCTACCAACCTATTCTCCCAAAGACTGTGGGACGCGCCGCTTTGTAACATAGTAAGAAAAAATCTTTTAGATACTTCTTTAAATGTTGCAGAGCGTGCTCGCTTACTGGCTGTGGGAGAATGGGAATCCGGTCTATGGCTTCAGGCACTACCATCGTCCAACACTGGAACCATGTTGGACAATGAGACATTCCGTATTGCCATTTGTCTTCGTTTAGGTGCTCCGTGTGTCTCTCCGCATCGATGTCATTGTGGAGAAGACGTCGATAGCCTCGGCCACCATGGGCTATCTTGCAGCAGAAGCGCTGGTAGAATTCCTCGTCATGCCCATCTGAATGATATAATCCGTCGTGCTCTTGTCGCGTCTGGCGTACCAGTTGTACTTGAACCAAATGGTTTGGTACGTGACGACGGTAAGAGACCTGATGGTATGTCATTGTTGCCTTGGAACATGGGTAGGCCTTTGGTGTGGGACGCAACCTGCGTAGACACCCTCGCGCCATCACACGTTCCAAGCACGGGAGGCCATGCTGGCGCTGCTGCTGCAACTGCGGAAACCCTCAAACGGCGCAAATACAGTAATTTAGTAAGTAATTACGTGTTTGAGCCGTTTGGGGTGGAAACGCTAGGCTCATGGGGTCCGAGCGCTCGTTCTCTATTCCGGGAAATTTCGAAACGGTTAATCGACGTCTCACGTGACCAGAAGGCTGGTTTATTCTTTGCTCAGAGAATCAGCATTGCCATCCAGCGTGGCAATGCTGCCAGCCTTCTGGGCACGTTACCCGATGACATTGATGCGGAGGCATTTTACGACGCCTAAACCATGTAAATATTTTCAGTTTCTAAATTTGTTTTTAAGGTTTTTGTATTAGATTAGATTACATTAAGCTTCTTATAAATTATGTTACTTAATACAAAATGAAATAAAAATACAGAAGTATAGACAAAGTACCAAATATAAGATAAGAATTTATAACAAAAAGATTATACCACTCGGAATAAACGAAGACCGAGAAGATACAGATCTTAAAGGACATCAAACTGTAAGTACTTGGATGCTGGGCATTCTATTTGCGAAAATGATCTCAACTTAACAACGAATAAAAGTGATAAGTTGAGTTTTGGGATGTCGTTAAAACGCCCCAGGTCGCGCTTGATCAAAGTTCAGATTCTTTTACACTTAACTGAAGTATCAAGTGTTGAGGCTAAGCGTCAAATACTTTTTAATGTAATATTCACGCCTGTTTCTGCGCGGAGATAAACAGAACCGTCGGATTCGGATTTCTACACTCTCACTGGTTTTCCAGGAAAGCTGGATTTAAATCGTGACTGAGATAACATAAATATATACTTTAAAATATACCTACACGAAATGTACGGCAGATTTTAAATATACTCGCGATTATCACATGAGTGTATTGCTAATACCAAATTATTTTTCGTTTCGCCGACGAATTTAAACCGACAAGACAATACATTAGGTATACTGATTAATACTATTGAGTATTGACACAGACAATTTCAAGTGTCTAGGCATGGGCGTTTTCGGCTTTTTACGCAAACCGATAAAAATCCGATTTCAGATTTTGAAATCGATTTCAAAAGCCGATTTTATAAATCGATTTCAGTAGCTGAAGTAGGAGCGTAGCGTACCGCAAACGTAAACAATCGAAATCTAATATTAAAATCGCAATTCATAAAACCGCCAAAATCCAAAACGATTCGCTCGTCGCAAAGCACAATTCGCTTCATCTCTTTCGCTCTTTCAACGGATCACTAAGTTAGAAAGAAAAGGAAATGAAATTAGCTCTCTCTCATTCTAACTAACTCTCTCGTTTGGTAGTGTGAAAGGGAAGGAATGAATATGAAAACTATCGGTAACGTAAGCTCTAGATTTACTTTGTAGTTTGGTTGCGCTTGCACCGTTTGATTCGGATTTGTGTCGAGTTTGCTTTATCGTGGTATTGTTTTACGTTTTCTAAAATCGTTTTTTTTTCACATTGGAATATCGATACGATACGATTTCTGTCTGCAATCGGATTTCAGATTCGTTTTGATATATCGGTCTCATGCCTACAAGTGTCTTTCGACAGACAATATACACTCAGAAAAAAACTATCATCCGATTATACATAATATTGATACGATCAACTATTCGTCTGCTACTCATTGTTATATAACATTGTAAGAACAATGAGACACACGATACACATTCACATATAACTTTACACCGCCTTCATTGTTGCCGACAAACTTATATACTTACAGCTGAATTAAGTCGGCCAATGAAAGCCTCGGCCAGGATTTATGTTAATTGTTACAACGATTTCGCTAAGTAAAAGGATTAGATCGTAGTTAAGATTGTGTTAAAGTCATTGTTCGTAGTTTTGGTGTCTATTGTACTGTCTCTAAGCTCGGATAGTGTCCTTTTAATATTATTTTTGAAATAGAAAGGAGAAATGCTGGGCAATAAAGCGTTAGTACCAAATCGTTAATAGTGTCACGGGTGTGACGATCGTTTCGAATTGAATTTGATCTCTATTTGATTTCTCAGATGCCATCCCATCCATATGTAGGTTTTCTTTTGTATGTAACTCTTAAATAATAATCTTCTAAATAAACAGCTTAAAAAAAGAAACATATTTTTCCATTGGTCACCCACGTTTTTAAAAACCTTCTGTATAAGCTCTTCGAAGATCTGCTTTTAAATGACCTGACGTGATCTCTGCTTGCCCCGTTAGATGTTTTATTAAGTAGATAATTTACGAACAAAAATAACCATTTTAGGACAGCCATATTGGTGAAAGATTTAGAAGCGTCCTAACTCCTACGTAGAGGTGTCAACGGACTGTAATGTGCAATCACGTGTATATTTATTAAACGTGGGATAATCGCTTGAATGGAACATTATATGCATGATATAATTTGAAAGGTGGTAATGTAATTTGTTTTTACAAGACGGTGCGGCGGTAGAACAATGATTAAGGTAGAACGATCTCGAGGTAGCTTAACAAGAAGCTTTTTTAAGTTTTTGTTTAGGTCATAGAAAATGTATGAAGTGAGATCCGACCAAAAGGTCGTGTATTCACTGAACTAGTAGATATACTGTGGCTTCACTCGTGATACGGGCATTCGAATCACCAAAACCTTTTAACTAAACTGGATATTCGTCTTGTAACTGAAATGTCAGGTATTCCCTGATAAAACTACCCCGCTTAGCTATAGCAAGGTTGCATGCAGAAATAGCTCTCCTGCGAGAATGCAGGCTGCAAAGCCTTAGACGATATTGATCTGAGTTATTTGAAAACATCCTGAACGTCGCGTAGGTTGAATACGCCAATATATTGCACATAGTTAGTTAGTTAGTTGGACAGGTGTTTTCCGCACTTAGCCACTTAATTGGGCCATTGTGCGTATATTGCACATACCACATATAGATAACCTAATACGTGTAGTCTAGAAAGGTTAACTGTATACACCTTCTTTTGATCATCTATTTATATCCTATTAATGAGTAACATGAGTGAATCTGACGTACTTTATTGAGCTCACATTAAAACTGTGCTGAGACTTAATAATACTGCCTGACCTCTGTATATTTTGATGTCTCATAGGAAAATTAAACCAAACTTATTTCACACGACAACGAAGTTTCTTCAATTTGTAGAAGCCTGTAAAATAAACGCTACATAAATAAAAAAAAGCCTTTAGCGGAGCTGTCGGCAGTAAAAACGAAAGCATTGTATACTCTTTTCTAAGGGAACGCTGATAAGGAGCCAGTTGGAATGAAATCTTACGAAGGATATATCTCAAATTGAATTTGGGAGATACTAAAAAATAAATACCTACTACAAGAGATGTTAATTTCATTCCTGACAGAAAATGTATGTATATACCCAAATGGTTAGGTAGAGCTGCATTTATTATCTTATTAAGTTAGCGATACGTATAAAAATATTTGCCGACGATTAGCGTCTGCATTTAAACTGAGCTTTAAGTTTAAAACGAGCCAACCGGGATTCGAGTATTCGACATAAATAACAAAGTTTCGATGACCTGATGCAAGCTCACTACAATTTCGTAGTAAATAAATCTAGTTTTAGTACAGCAACTTTTGTTATAGATCTTTTACCATTAACAATTTGAGGTAAAGTATAAAAGCAATATAAATAATCGCCATATAACGCGTATGTTTATCTCCATTAGGATATACACGTGTAAGGCAATGTATGTAAATCTGTTTTCAAAGCAGGTTAGAAAAAAAGTTACAACCGAGGAGTTATGATTATGTAAACATGAAGATAAGCGAGGTATTTTCCTGAGATAACACTTTATCTCAAATCATAATATTACGTCGGACTCGCTTCGGCCTTTGACTGCATAAACGATATGATTTAAGAGATCAGATGATATTTATGTCGAGACGAATATTGGTGATGGTTAGTGTTTTTAAATTCCTCTGCGAAATAGGTGTTAATATAATCGGGAGTTAGTAAAGTAATCAAACTATAGCAAGGTCGGCGTCACGCAAGGGACCGCGCATATGTCCGTATGTCAATACTCAATACGCTTCAATAATCGCGTGCTATCTAGGTCGAACGCTTGTTTGCAACCTGGCTGTCACAAAAACGATAAGCAAGGCCTTCGAGATAAAACCCTATCTCCAATCAAAGCGCCATTGCTGCTTCCATTCAGAGTCGTAGCGTATCGGCACCATCGTGTCAAATTGTAGCGCGATGGTGCCAACACGAGGAACACAAAAACGAATTGAAAAGTGAACCGGCGTCGCGGCGTGTGTAGTTTTTGATTTCCAACCTTGTATTGAAATACTGTTTGAGTACGGTTTTTCGAAGCCATACGTTTTTGCTTTGTTAGCGCGAATGGTATGGTTGAATTTGGAGAATCTCATAGCGGTAACGCAATAAATTTTGTCTGTTTGAATCGCTGTATTGTTTGCTGGGTCGGGACCGAGTACGTTTGATCGTGTATATCTGGTATTGATTTTCCCGCTTCAATGGTAACCGTATATCATGAAGTAAAAGGCAAACTGACTCAAGCATATTGTTTACTTGGACAGAGGTTAAAATATGGTTTTGATATAGTTTATTTGAATAATATCTGGCGGCTAATGATTGTATAAATTGACATTTTTACTTAGGTAGCGTTATATCAATTTACTAGCGCTTAGTAAATAAGCCGTATACACGTATTATAAAAAATAATATAAATAAGTTTCTGTATTAGCGATAGAGTGCTTTGGTTAGTCGTATCCATAGTTTGTGATTTGCTATTAGTAGGAGTATAGGCGCTGCAATACATTCAGATCCATGAACGGAACTACCCTTGACGTCGTGTCATACAGTAAAGAAGAAGGTGTGGTATCTGTGTCACATGAGTAAATAAACCGAACAGAGAGACAGCTTCTTAAGAGCTTGTAAATTTGTTACCTATTTTGGTAGGGTTGTCACAATAGGTTAAGACAAATCGCTTGTTCGGTATACGACAGATTCTGGATTGGATAGATTCGTGATTTGGCTGATTCCCAACTCGACACATTCGTGGATTGGGCAGATTCTTGGACTCGACGGATTCGCTATACGGCAGAAGTACAGCTGTTGTAAATAAAATAGCGAGTGGAACCAAAAAAGGCATGCACCTGAAACTTTTAAAAGGACGGAATAAAATATACATTTGTTACCAAGGACACGACGTGACGACGTGATTTATTTGACATTCCCAACGATACCACTAATCGTGTTGAATATTTTCTGGTAATATGATCTATTTTGCTAATAAACATAGGAATCTCCTTTAGCTATTATGGCCACTAGTTTGACCACGGGGTTGGGTATCTAAAATAAGTTTAAAAATAAATTGTGTAAGACAAATAAACAAATGACTATAAAATGATCAACCATCGATAGGGCTTACAAAAAACAGGTGCATGCGATTTTCGACCTTATTGACAATTCATGACAGACTTTTATTTGGTATTTTCTTGCTTTCTGACATTGATACGTTATTAAAATTGTAAATTCTGAGTTACGTCAATAAGGTCGAAAATCGCATGCACCTGTTTTTTGTAATCCCTATCGATGGCTGATCACTTCCTGACAGTCATTGGTTTTGTAAACATTAATTGATTTTACACAATTTCACAACTAATGAGTTGTTAAGTATTTCGTTGCCAACATTGACAATATTTATTTCAAGATCGAAACTATTCGCGAAACTTTTGCTCGAGCAATTCAACAAATGCGACAAAATTATCAGGAGTTATACCTAATTAAAAAACCCAATTGTACGTTACCATTGTTAAAATCTTTATAATGATTTAATTATTTCATCTAGTATTATTCATACACACAGAACAATAAACACCATTATTAATAATAAAACACCACTTTTTTACATTAAAATATTAAAACTTGCAACGTACAAAACAAACAACGTGCGTCGTAATAACCCTAAGATTGTCAACTGCCTGTGCCTACGTAAACCGGTTCTTCCCACTCTCGCCGCGTACACGACAAGCGGCCAGTGGTCACGCACACATAAGCCGCGTGCTCGTAGTAGTGCAACCGATTCGCGCTGTTGTATGAAGCTGTGTCTCTGTTTATTTACTCATGTGATCTGTGTACTTTACGGTTTAAGTATACCATAGTTACTAAGTACACTAGATTTATGAACCCGCTTAGATTTTACACCCAATAAAAGTACAAGTTATAAATGTGTGCTTTTACGTAGTGAACGTTTGACGATCTCTCTTGTTGTCAATCTCTTAGGCTATTCGAAATCGATCAGCTCACTCGAGAGTGTGTCTATCATGTTGTTTTATCGATAGCCGTTGGGCGCAACCCGAGCGATCTTTCAGCACCTTTGTACGACCCAGATTTTTACGTCCTGTCGAGTGCCAAACGGGCAGGTGGCGTATTTTTTTATGGTTCCGCATCTGCTCCACTACGTATAGAATTACATTATGACACCGCATGTTTTCAGACGCGCTGGGACACGGCAGGTGCCACAGATTTGTATGCAAAACATACACAGATCTACCTTTAATTGGTTATTTGTCAGTTTATTTTTAATGATACTATCTATATAAACGACGTCGCCTTCTTCCGAACAAAGTTAAGACTTACATTTGATTTATGGAGGGAACGCAGACATTTGTCATAATTACTTTGATTAGTAGACAAGATGAGTTTTCGCTCTTCAAATTCTCGTTAAAAGCTGAAATAACGCTTTTAAAATATAATGAATTCGTGTAAATATTTACTTAAATTGTTATAATTATTTCAGTTGTTTTACAGAGGTAAATAATGGAGGAGATACTTAACAATGTTTCGCTCGTTGTCTGAGTAAACAAAGAGTTCTCCCGTAAAATTTTATCGGTACTTAAAGTAGGACGAACCTTTCATGATAGGTATTAGGAGTAATTACCGTCCACGATTAAGGTTAAGGAAATAAGACGTATTTTGTTGTCGCTTGTTACCGAGACGTCTGTTCGACAGATAAATGGTAGCTATTCCATCCGATACTTTGATTGAGTTGGAACGGGGACGGAATTAACTTAGCCAATTTATTTTATACAGTTTTACTTGGAAGGTTTACGTAATCTCTTTAGAAAAGGACTGCCTCTTTGAGTCTCAATAGATTTCTAGCTAAAATGTGGTCGATGTACATCGTCTATCCCTTTAAGGAAGAGTTTATTTTTTTGTAACACTCACAATTGTAATATTATTGCGGGTGGCTTCGCAAATATTTAAGCAGCGAACACAATGACTCGCAGCTTGTGGGTTACATTTTTTGTCGCTTTGCGGCGGTACAACCTGCTCACTTGTTAAATCAGTGTGGAAGTACGGACACTTGATCTTTTATGCCGTCCACGTAAAACTTCGCAGGGTTCATGTAACATAACTAATTTCTATAGTTATAATGGACGCTTAGCTATGTAGCTATTCAGATTTTTATGCCTTTTTTATTAGATATTTTCTTGTCTTTAGTATACGATAATTACATGGTACTTCTAATCTTTGATTTTAATGATTAGCCGTCTTTCTTATGTCGTCGTATTGTAATAGGTAGGTACTTTTACCAATGAATACAGATTTACATAAGAAGCGTATTTCTTAAGGATGTCGTGTGCCGATTAAAGTTGGCGTTTTGACGGTTGTCAGCACAGAACACCATATACCCTTGTTGTCAGTGTAGTACCGTACTACATTGACAACCGTCAATACGCCAACTTTAATCGGCACACGACATCCTTAAGAAATACGCTTCTTATGTAAATCTGTATTCATTGCTTTTACGAAGTCTAAACTAAGCCAGATTTATTCCTAGCTGGTCTATTTGGCTAGTCTCGCCTATTTTGTAAGATACGATATGTAAAAGAATTATTTTATCTTGAATAAATATATTTTTAGCGTTTTATTAATCTGAAATGTAAAGCTATTATTTTTATTTTTATCCGTAAACTAAAACCCTGTTTATCCTAGAAGGGATTTGGCAATGTCAGTAAGTTGTTTAGCTAGATTTTTTAAATCTTAACCTTTAGACATTATTTTAATTTTAGATTCTGTGTTAAGAATTTTCCATGAGGAAATCCTGATAAAATTTTCCAATGTGGTAATCGAATCCCCACAACTATCCACAATACGAATCAAAGAAGATTTCTGTCGACTAATGTTCTACGACAATAATTTAGGCTCTGAAATAGTTTTTTTTGTCTTCGATTGCCTGCCAGATAAACCGTCTGTCTGATGTCGATGTAAACTTGCCGTTGTTAGAAAATACATTGCATAAGCATATATTATTTATTTCATCCTCTATTCTTTTGTTAGACGTCGACAAAAGATGTTAGTTTCTTCAGTCTCAAGCTCTGTGTTGTTTGTGATAAGAAAAAGATTGTTAGATAAATATTAGTTAATTTTAAAGACTAGATGAGTTTTAATTCTAAATGTTTTTCTGAATGTTTTATGTAAAAGATTTTAGCTTTGGGTTTCTTAGTACCTAACACTATTTAGACGCTGTGATTTATGATAATAAATGTTTATATTCTGGTAGGTCAGTTCATACAATAATTGCCACAACTAACTAACTACAAAATGAACTATATAATATAATTTCTCGATAAATTCGTAAATAACAAGATCTCAAGCTATGCCCACCAAAAAGATAATTTCTATTTCATCATCTGCCTTCAACAGTCCACTGCTGGACTAGGTCTCTCCTTTAAAAGGAGGAATTGGCCTACGATACCACGCTGGCCAAACGCGTTGGTATAGGGTTTGTGTCAAGGTTTCCTTCTCTTACAGTGCTGTTTTCTGCATAATATGCTCGCTCTGTCGGCTCTTGCGACAGCCATGGGATGATATGGGGTGGTGACATTCCGTATTCTTAATCCGTCACCACACGGACGAATTTCTATTTAAACGAATATAATTATTTAGTAAGTTCTCGGTAGTGCACGGAAGGCGTCATTTCACTGATGGGCACAACCTTGAGTTCAATCCGCACACGAGGCAACATACTTTGAAAATCGACGTAAAGTAACAGTACCTAAACTGATGCGTTTCGTTCGGTGAGTGAGAGTGCCGGAGGCCCTATCCCCTATTACTTCTCCCTCATCCCACTCCTCATCCTATCCTTTTTTTCCAACCCCAAGAGGCGGCAACGCACTTGTGACTCCTGTGGTGTTGCTTACCATCAGGCGATCCGTCTGCTCGTTTGCCGCCTATTACAATAAAAAAAAAACATACTTCAATAAAACGATTGCTTAGATTGTTCTTTATGTCCGTTGGTTGTATGTTAATAAATGCGCGGCCGATACGGCAGTTACTCGCAATGCGGGAGGACCGAATAAAAAAAAAAATATTCTTTTTTAAAAAAAAATCTGTTAGTTGTCTTGACACCATCGGTTGAAAATAGTAATTATGACGTCCAATATCTTAAACTACTGCACAAGCATCAATAGATGTAAGCAACATTTCTAATTGCGTTTCATCTATTTGACAAGCTTATGTTGATAAAACATGAAAACTGGAGTGCGATTATGCAACTAGGTCTGGATATTATCTAATCTGTAGGATTGCAGCTGATATGAGCTCCTCGTATTATTATGTAGGTTGTCTACGACGCCTCTAGGCTCTCATTACTTCATAACATGTGATTATGTTCAAAATTAATACCGGAAGCGTATAACGTAGGTGTAAGTGCCAAAAAGAGTTTAAAAAGGGCTCTTAAACTACTTCAACTTTGTTTGCCATAAATTTATATACCTAGGTATTTATTTGATTTATAGTCTCACGTCTGTATCCCCGAAGGTGTAGGCAGAGGTGTAAATATTACACCCACATTTCGCAAGTTTTAGGTTCCACGTAATCGAGAGCGAACCTATTACCGTTGCCGGACACACGGACATACATGTCATAAATTCACAATAAAAAATATACAGAAGTTAGGCAGACTGAACACATATATTTTAGATTGTTTTTAGTTAGTTCTGTAGTCTCTGCCTACCCCTCCGGGAAACAGGCGTGAGTCTATGTATGTATGTACCTAAGTCTTTGGCCTAGCTGTGAAATCTATATATATTTTATATAATGTCCCCGCCGCGGCGCCGCGTCCTGTGTGTCTGTATGAACAAGATAAACTCAAAAACTACAGAACAGACTTTCGCAAATAGATAGTGTGACTCCTGAGGAAAAGTGTGTAGTTCGCGGGCAATGTCTAGTAGTATATACTGCTATATACATGTATTATGTTATTTAAAACACCATGTATCGAACAATATATTATTATGTATACCTATTACCCACGCTATTTGCGCCATCGATAATGCAAGCTTTATTTTGAAATTCCAACGCTGAAATTCAGAACAGCCAGCGAATATTCTATGCAGCAACCTTGCAGTACATGCATAATATCTAGTTTTAATTAATATTTGTCGAGTAACGAGTATATTAAACCGGAATTACATTCAAAGCAGTTTCAACTTAACTTTAATTTAGCCACTGCGTTTTAAAGTTTGAAACACATGGTAAGAGTAAACGGTTGTCGTCTTTTTTAGGCTGGACTACATAGGTAGGTAAGTACGTAAATATACATTGCTATAATCTTTTTGTACAACAAAGTCATCATACAAAATAATTTTGCGGGTCTTAATCGCGTAAAATTAACTTATTTTTAAGGTATAATTACCTACCAATTTGTTTCCGACGTTTCGATCGTCTTGAACCGATCGTGGTCGCGGAGAGTCGGTGTATACCAGGGCTTCTTAAACATTTTGCAGTCACGGACCACTTTCAGAATGTAAAAGATTTCATGGACCCCTTCTCACGAATAGATTAGGGTTAAAAACAAGCCTTATTTAGGTACCTATAGTAAAAAGATGAGGCGAGACTTCAATGCACAAATTCCAAATAAATATGTTGAGTTTTTACTGTGCCACTGTGGACCCCCGTTACACATGCTACGGACCCCTAAGGGGTCCATGGACCCCAGTTTAAGAAACCCCAAAACTTTCGTGATTTGTATACACTGTATACAAATCACGAAAGTTTAAAACCAGCAAAGTGATGTTAATATTTCACTATTATTTTTAGCCCTGTACATACACTGCTGGGCACACATGCCTTGTTCTCAATATGAAAAGGGTGCGGCCATGGTCCCCCACACTGGCCAATTGCAGGTTTGTAGACTTCACATGACTTTCGAGAACATAATTGAGAATTCTCATCTTCTATGGCCACTGCTGAACCTGTCTTCATTTATAGTTGATTGATATAGTATGGATATAAGAATGGTCCCAAGAAAAGTAAATAAATAAAGCTACTCGCCACGCGTTTATCAAACCAAATCAACTAGAATGAAATAATCTTAGGTACCTACCATTCTGTGTTCGTCTTTCTTTTAAATAGAAAAGAACCAAACCGACGGTAAGCCAAGTCAGTTAAGGAGAAATAAGCCAGCGATTATTACATTCTATTGCTTTTAAACTATTTCCTTAACCCATGTACACCCGTCTTAAGTTCAATCGTAGGTAACGTTGCGAAATTGTCGGGAAGTGGTGCTCGCACCGAACAATATGTTGCAATACAACGGGACGTTAGGTCGCATGAACTTTGACATTTATAGTTGTCCAGGGTCCACGTAGTGACGCCGCATAACTGTAAAGCAGTGTTATACGCCGAGAGCGTCTACAGAGCGTGCATACTAATGCATTACCTACCGTACAGTTGGCTTACTAACCACGGAATAGTAAGAATGTCTTGAATATGGTATTTACCTACCTTCAACTTATATGTACTTACTAGAGGACGCCAGCAGCTACGCCTGCATTTTTTTTTAATTTACCCGTTTTGGCCGATCCCGTGGGAATTTCGGGCAATCCCTTCTTAGTGCACCCTTACGGTCCCCAAGGAACATACATGTCTAATTTCAGCTTCCTGTCCCCAATAGTTTCGGCTGTAGCGTGTCTGTCAGTCAGTCAGTAACGCAAGGATTTTATATATTAAGAAGATACTACCTGAAACCTTAAAGAAAGGAAAGAGATATAATTCCAGATTTGTTCCTAGATTTGCACTATCTTAGACCACTTACTAAAGAACGTCGTTATGGGTTTTGTTTCAATACTTGCTAAAAATACACGAAACATATCCTCCTCCATAAAAAATCGCATTAGTCTACTTATAATAGCTTTTACACAGACAAGGCTAAGACTTAATGCGAACTTTCTTAAGTAGATGTTTTTATAGAAAATCTGTATGGAAACGGAAAACAACGTCTTTGAAAATACTTGGAAAGACTTATTCTGTACATGTATTCTATTTTTATATAACGTGTTATTGACAATTCTATTCGCAAAGTAACTTTATTATATTCAAGTGTAGAAAATGCTAGAAATAGCTTTTATCTTGATACAGGAACTTAACAGTTTCTTCATCAAAACGGCGTTATGTCCTGCTTTCTGATTAAGTTAACCACATTTAGCTTATAAGTAACCTTGTATAAGATGGCATGCAACATTGTACCTTTATTACTTGCAGATAGTTTAAACTTTACTATACTGGTCAACTGGTCATATTAAACTTGCACAATTAATACGCGTACCGGTTTCATCGTCCTCGATTTTCACCCTACGAATCAGTTAACCGTACTGTCGAAACTAATTTAGGACGTAACAGAATTTTGTAGCAAATTAAAAAGGTCTGTTATCAAAAGTTCCAAAAAAATAACGATGTACCCTCATCGTGACAAAGGGAAATGTTAAATGGTTGAACTTTTAATTGACTGCAGTCGACTGATCTATTCAAATTACAAGTCTGTAAAAGAGATTTGAGTCGTTACTGACAATCCGACAGATCGGCTATTGATCAGTGATGAGATTGAAGAAACGTGGGTCGTCGCATGACCCAGTTAAGGCCGACTGTCGACGGTTCGGACGTATTGTTCCAACCACCGACCCGCTCAACTATTACGGCTAAGAATTATTGAGGGAAAAAGAACTTAGTACCACATTCTTTCCGAGTGATTTGCAACGACTTTTGCGTAAACGTGTGTCTGCCGATAGCTGACTCTGCGAAACAGGACAAAACGGGTTAAACAGGCATTTCCCCTTTAAGTTTGCAATGTCTATAGATTGGAAAAGATAACGAAGTTGTATTGATGCCAAATACTAAGATTTAGCGGTAATACTTGCACTAATGTTGGCATGTTTAATTATTTGCTTGCGTATGTTCCGGCGTCTGCTTTCACGGAATAGCTTATTTTCACACTTCCGGTGCGCTTTGTTATGTCTTTTAGGGTTCAGTAATGAAATGATAAACATTTTAATATGAACATTTTATTTGACTATCGTAACTGCTTTTTGGAAAATATAACTAATTAAAGTTTGAACGTATAATAATAAACTGAAGTTTCATATAAATCAGGAAAAGGCTAGATGTGATGGTTGTACATATATTATAATATATATCATAGAAATTAATTTTAAAGTTTTATTTATGATTCGAATCAAGAAGCGGTCTCAAGTTTTGTAATATACGAATGTATGTGGATCGACTTCTTTGGAATAGGAGTCATTTTCCTTCGCGAACTCAAAGACAGTAATAAGATCGTGTTCTATTACTTGGAATCTTAGAACACGGCTGGAGCGTGTAATGCTATGCCTCTTTGCGTGTGAGCAACCATACACCCCTTACTGCGTAAACGTGTGACTCTATGTATGTTATAAGTACCTTCACTTTAAACTTAATTTTCTTGTAAACCATTTCACAATCTTATCAACTGAATACAATCTTGCATTTGCCAGCAAGGTACGGAACCCTCTTTTTGCAACTCCGACTAGCACTTATCGTTTCAAATTATAAAGGTTTTCGTCGTAGATACCCGGCGATATTTCCTGTTATGGAACGATTCGTGGGCGGCCAATTATGGCCCGCCTGTGTGCTCAAATATTGAATTTTATAGGCTTTCTCCAAATTTAGAATAATTCGTTTTGGACTTTATTTTACGGTTTGTTGTAAATAACGCTTTAAGAGCTTATGTATGTGGAACGTAGTTCTTGTTACAATTTACGTATAAACGGAAATTCTTAGCAAACCAATTTAGTTGTAGTACCATGCGACCTAAATAAAAACCTTAGATACAGTTATAAATCAGAGTGAACTTCTTGTGCGCGACGAAACCGTTACAATCTTATTACATCCGAGATCTTTTTATTAAAGGCTTTCCGAAATAAGACGACTCAACAGCTGTATATTTCTCTCGCGCCATGCATACCCACCATTTGTCTTCAATACGGCGAAGGCTGTGTAATGATTTTTGACAAATGCGTACCGAAAGCCACTTGGTTATGCAGCGAGAGTCGATGTAATAAATCTTGTTAGTCAGAAGAAACAGTTCGGTTCCGAATACATAGGGCTCCTGTCACGCATTCAGTGATAAATTCACCCTCTTTCGAAGTGCACGACAGCCGAGCCGAGGTCTACGGAAATGGGAGAAAAGAACCATAAAAAATAATAAAGAGGAAGCGTAAACGAGACAGAAGCGAGAAAGCAAACAGAGCGCGCAATACGATCGCTCGTCGGAGACTTTTTCATTTTGCAACTTTGATTGCCTCTGTCCTGTGGCGAATTGGCTTAGCCGCGGCTTTTAAATGATCGCAGCCAGGCCGGGCGCACTTCGCATTTTAGGTACAAACTTACAAGTACCTCGGCCGACCACGTCGACGTGGTTGGATTTCGTAGATTGCCGCGCGCCGCTCACATTAGACGTCACGCAACGAGTGCGACCGCTCCGTATTCACACGCGCCGTGTTCATACACTGTTCAAATTATAAACTTAAACGCCTTTAACAACAAAAATGTATCATCACAAGTCTAATGCAAAGTATTGCTTAATTAACTGTGTGTCGAAAGCGACTTGAAAATTTGATTTTATTTATATTACGAGAGCAACTTGAAAATTTGATTTTTTGTTTGTTAAGATATCTCAACGATTATGGTGTCAAATTAAAGATTTAGTTCAAAAACCATTTTATCTGTTTGAATCATGTAAATCGGTCCCACGCGTTTAGGAAATAAATAAGAATTTGTATAGTAAAAATGTAAACGATCAGAATTTCTGTGCTTTTGTTCTACTAGCTCCAATAGTGGGATAGGATAATTATTTATTATTAGGTTCGTGGTCAAGTAGGTAGATAGACGATGAATAAATATAGTAGCAGCGCCAAGTCGACAACCCTAGCGCGCCACTCCGCGCCAGACAGCGACAGCGTTATGTGTTAGAAAAGAACGGGAACTGTTAGGTTAATATCGCATTAGGCACTGAGTGCTTATGCGAGCTGAATTGAACTTTATTGATTAGTACCAAGAGTCGTAATTTCAATAAATTGGTTTGAAAAGTGAAGCTTCTGTACGTTAGTACTATTAATTATTCTGTGTCGCAGCTTGCATCCATCTATATTTACTTAAGCAGATTAAGTGAGGATTTGGGACGAAAGTTATTGCAGTAGATTTTTGCGCCTTATTTTGCGACATATCACAATGAATTTTATTAACTAGCAGTGCAGTTATCTACCCCTGTTAATAAAATTGTGATAATCCATTGCGCTAGCAATACAAGGACTTTAAATACTCGAGTGATAAGCCTCGTAATCTTACTATCGAACATGCTGTAAGCTTTTATGCCCTCTCAATAGGCATAATAGTTACAATACCCCAGAGCAGAAAACATGTAGTGCTTTTGACTAAAGCGTAATATTTCACAAACTCACCACTCAAAAATATAATTTTACCATTTGCTCTGTTTTACCCAAAACACTTTAAATTTGGCCAGCTTTAATCCGGTGATGTTTTCGTCACGTTATATTTTTTGCGGTTTGTAGTCAAAGTTTGTCGACGCAGTTGTAAACCTCGGCTCTTCTCGCCATGTTAGGCCTGTACTCTGTAGTACCTACTTTAGTGTGCAATTTGTGGATTAAGTACTTGAAATGTTTTGCACCAACAAAACAGACTTGTTTTAACAGGTTAATTCATTTAATTGTACTAAGCCTCATCAGCGGCGTTTAATGAAAATTTAACTTTGCATAGGCTTTGTGTTGGATTAACATCTATTTTTATTTTGTACATTTGTGTAAAGGTCGGCGCAGTATTCGAGTTATTAGGGAGTGTAGAATATCATTGGCAATTCAGCAATAAGCTGTGAATGATATATATGAAGATGATAAATAGATTAATATGCCTTTTTCAACATTTCGAACCCTGTTCTACCGATACATGGGCCGTACGAGCCATGTGCACACAAAATTTCGCAATCAGAACCGAAGAGTAGGTATTATAGTGGCACGTTCGGGCTTGATGAAGCATTCAGACGCCTCAATTGCTTTCTAAACTAAACTAAGTTGATCATAATCAATTCTAAAAGTTGTAAGTGTGTTTTGACAAAAATAAAACGAAGTGGTATCACAATAAAGCCCTTATTGCACAGATGCTAATAAGTATTCAGTAAGCGCCAAAGACTTCTTTGCTCAGCCTAAATAGCTACACTTTAGTTACCTAAAGACTTCGCCTTTGTATACATTTAATTTAATCTCCACGTGACTTTGAACGTTATTGCCTTTATAATACGACTCAGATTCCGCATAAATCATACCGACTCCAAACAAGACCTAGAATTAATGAGTCTACAGACCTGTTATTTTTTTTACTTACTTTTTTTTCTCTCCATCTTTTGTGTTTCAAAGGTATTTTATCAGGCATACTGAATCTCGTTTGTGATACAAGGCGTCCGTGTTTTGTCATAATAGATACGGTTTATTGTCCGTTTATTTGTTGTTTATATTGAATGGGATTTTTTTGGGATGGGTCCTTAGGGTTGGCACTTGATATGAATATTCAACTACAACGAAAAAGGATAATGTCATCACGGTCCGGCTAATGCTAATAGGTTCATTCTTCACACAAAAATAGGTTTAATTTATAACAACCTTTTTCTCACATTCGTTTATTTTTAGCAGGTGTGAACTACGTAAACTTAACAGAACAGAATCATTGATTCCTAATAATTATAATACTTACATAGACTCATTCTCGTTTTTAAGGAGACAGATAGTATCAACATACAGCTGTTGTTTCTTACCGAGATTTACCTAATTTGTATCCAGTATGTTTTGTAATTATTATAATAATCTAATAAGACTGCCTCGTTGGTCTCGCGGCATAAATGTGTGCGTGGGATTGGGAGGTCTCGGGTTCGATTCTCGGGCCGGGCAAAGTGTTATTGGGTTATTCCGTTAGGAAATTCTCAGTAGCAGCACGGAGTCTGGTAATGTGCCCGGTACGGCAATAGGCTCGCCCCCTATTACGAGAGACCTAAAAATTCATGGCGAAATGTGGGTGTATACACCTCTGCCTACCCCTTCGGGGATAAAGGCGTGAGTCTATAAAAAAATATAATAATCTGTGGTCCGGATGAACACAAAAATGATTTGGAACAGATTAAGCAGCTCATATAATAGTACAATGTTGCAAAAAAGACGCCTTAATGTTAGTGTGTGCTCGTTGGCAGCCCTACTAGTTCAAATACAAGCAGTTATTGATCAAACAATGGTCTGACAACCCCGGCTGCGGTTGCATAGTTTCAAGAATTAACACTTGAGCCGGCGGCCCATTCGATTCTATTTGTTACTCTCACATTGAATTTTCGTTCGTGCTAAATGCCGCCGCTGCATTGCCGAGCTAATGTGAATTAATGTTTCCCTATTATGTTTGCTTACGAAACAGATATACCTATTGTGTGTGACTGTTGAGTTTACGACGTTTGCGAGATATGGTCATATTTTCTTTACGTTTCTCAATTGACTTTACACTGGCTGGCGATTAGCAGTTTTTGAAGTCGAATGATTAGGGAACACAACCATCTTGCTGAGAATATTGCGATGGTAGCCCCTAGATTTCTCACTTTGAATGCCTTGATATACCTGTATAATTATAAATTTATGTCCCGCATAATATAGATCTAAAAAAAGTTTCGGTTCAAGGAGCTTTTTGATGTCTGGCTGTAACAGGACAGTTTCCTAGAGAGTTACTGTGTAAGAAATAAAGCCCGAGTAACAAAGGTAAAACATTCAAACAGCCAATAATCGAATTGCCCAATGTTACGTTACGTCATCTAACAATGTTTACTTTAATTAGGTATATATCAGTAGAAAGAATGTGGCCGCCGCCATAACGGCATAAGTTCACGATCTCGCGCCATTGTGCTTCAATATTAGTACAAATGGCTCGTTCTGAGTTCACTCAATACATTCCTGCTTCATCACGAACAGTATTAAGGTTTCGTGACGAAATGCCCGTCATTGTTTGATTTTATGCTCGATGGTGTGTATTTTTGGACTTTTTGGTATGTTTACGGGTTTTTGCTTGTTATAGTTGGGCTCTGAAGATGGAGGTGTGTGCATGGTTTTGAGTTTTAGTGAGGAAGTGCTGTTTACTAAAGGATCATTTACGGATTTTGTAGATCTGACGTCTTCGCTGCGTCATGCCGGATGAGGAAATGGAAGGGGCGAGATGTCTGCGTGGTCGTTCAAGAAATCAGTTAGCATGAAGCATTATGGACAATTGACCAATGAGCTACTTGCCGAGAATACTACGAAAACCTCCTTCAGAAGTTCAGATAGATTGAATTAACAGTATGATCCAAAAATGACTTAATTAAAGGGCGACTAATGAAATACAGAATGTCTTGTCGACAATATTGATATTTTTTATACGTTAGACTACGTACAAAACAGGATAACGTCTACAATAAAATATTAAAGAAATAAATGATTTAATCAATTCATTACCTGGCGAATTCCGATACTACACAGATGTAAATGAAACGATATTGTAAATAAATATAATTCACATTTTTTAGGAATGATTCATACAAATCTTTGATCTCGACCGGGCTCATTAAAGACCGAAGGATTTTGAATTTGTAATTCACAAGACCTCACCTTTTAGTCGGTCGAAGTTTGAACGTAATAATTACATATTCAGTCTGTTAGGCTTTAAAACTGTTTTGATGTGTTTCATTAGTTTAACTGAGTTTTTCAAGCTTCAGTAAACATTCTTGTGAGATGTGACATTAAGAAAATTAATGGGCGAACGAGATTGTTAAACACTGTTGTAGGAGGCGAGTGGGCTTTTTTATGTTTATCTGTTTATTGTAAACTACTATGATTAATGGTTTATTTTAGTTCAATGATTTATTACTGTGTGTGTCTAATCTATACAAACAAACCTTATTCGGAACATTGTTATGACTTGCACTAGTTGCGGGCATAGATACTGCCTTGCGTTTTTTATCATAAGTATTATATGTATATTGGCACACCATTAGCTTTTAGGCAAAGCATACAGTACGAGTATCTTACACTTATAAATCTATAATATCCTCGCCTCTACCGTGGGCCATAATTAAAATTAGAGAGATACCAGATGAAGTATGGATGAGTAGAAGGGTTCACCTCTGTTTACCGGTTCGAGGGTCACTTGAGCGATACGGACTCTGCGAAAATATTGTCGCAGCTGCGATTTTGTCGTGGTAGAGGGTTTATTTTCACATTACAGAATGCGTACTACCGCGAGACATCATCTCTCTATAATAATTATAACCAGAACTTCAAGTTTATTCCTGATCTATTTTTTTCCATAATCATAATGCATTAGAGTAAATAATTCTCTATAATAAAACCAATTTATTATTTTTCAGTGAATACCCTCTTTTCCACGGATTCCTGTTCACTATTAACGAAAATCCTGAGAGAGGAAATAAGATCGAAGAGTTGGAAGTTTCACGAAACATATTTAATTTCCTAGAAGTCTTGTGTCCTAAGACGCAACTCATCGTTCTTATATAAACAAAATACATTTACTCCTAATATGCCGAGTCTCATTTCTACCGCATAATTATAGCAACATTAATCAAAAAAGAAAAAGACCCGAATTTTCTTTGCGACCAAAATAAAACGAAGACAAATCATTTCTTCTTTAATGGACGGGCGAATTCATAATTCCTGATGTAGAGAATCTCCTAAAAGCTTTGTTTTCAAGTTTTTATTATTTCGCGCATCCTAATAGGCAAATAAAAATTATGAGGAAAAGTGTCCCATTTCTGTTCAATATAATTTATAGGAGGGATAGCGATGACTTGCTAACGTGACCCCGAGTATCTTAATGACTTGAAGCAGCAACTTCACGTCTGGATGACAAACTCACTAAAAATACTAGTGGCCATGTCGTGACGTGACGTTTCACGACGTCGTTGAGCCAAATTGGTATTAAAGTTGACGTCGACGAGCAGATCACACAATTTATACCCAAACAGGTCATCCGTACAGCTGCCAACATCAATGGCGTTTCAAACCGATTCCACCTTTGATCCGGGCCCTTATAAATTCAGTTTAATTAGCTCTTCAGGTATGGGCCGTATAACTTATCGTGAGAGGAGAGCAAACGTAAAAAATAGCCGAAACATGGGCGGAATGTATAATCAGTTCCCTGACCCGAGGACTCTGGCGTGAAATTAGCACGAAATATGTTAATTTTGTCCGTCTGCTTCGAATAAATAGGTCCAATTAAGTTATCCTTGTCTAAACACTTTATAAACTCTAGAGGGCAAGTTGGACATTGATGTAATTGATATTGGTCTAAGAAATCGGTACTTACTCGACTTCAGAGGAAGACGCTATAAAATAATTGTTTGGTTTGTAGGAACATTTTTCAAAGGTCCAAATGTTTTCGTATAAATCGCTAGGCTTTGTTATTCGACAGACGTTTGTTTACTTAATAAGATAGTTCTTTGAAAAAGGACTACGTAATAAAGTTTGCCTCGTGTTCGTCTTTGTCCAAAACAAGTAAATCTAATTAGTTAAAAAGTTAAAATTGTCAGAAAAAATTAATCGTACAAATGTTAGTTCAAAGCCATGGGTCCTTTGAGGCCATTGGAATGGAATTACACAGTTATTTTCAATTGAACGCAGACCGAACGAATGAACGAGTAAACGAACGAATCGAATCATATTTAGAAAATTGCTCTCCTTCTCGTTCCCTTTGTATCACTCGCTGGAGGGGGACCTTTTGTCAATTATGAACTTCGTAAACGCAGTATTAGCATACTTGATGGCCATCAATTCATCATTACCATCGTCCTGGCCTTATCCCGGTTGCAACTTGCAACCAAGATTTTCGCATTCGCGCCCGGGGTCCAGTCGGGTTGACAGTCTACTTAGATTTGAAATAGAATGTATATGTGACCAGAAAAGAACAAAAACAGCAAATTTATATATTTCCTAGGAAATTTATAAACTTTCGTAGGATTCTAAACGGGAGATAAATCTTATTATTATACGACCACATTTTCGACATCTCGTCGTAAATGTATAAACTAACGGAAATCCATTCGTAAGATCCTACACGGTTCGATCAAACACAGAAGAGCTTTTAATTTAACGCTTCTTTAAAATACGGCAAATCACACACTGAACTCTGATTGCTGGGTCGGTGATAATGAAGGTCTGCATCAGTTCAACTTAATAGGTTATCTTAGGTTTACTTGTGACCCTGAACACGAAAACAGGAGCCCTGCGAAGCAGGGTTCCGTCAACTTAGCCTCATTAACATCGCTAAAGTTCCGGTTTATTCGTAAAAGTGGCGAAGAATGGCGGTGGCGCGGAAGGAAATGGAACTCGTGACTTATTCAACCAATCAGAGCGCACATGGCGTTCGGTTATTGCTTTCGTATTATTTTACGAATTAATTCGGTAAGTTTATCAATTAACGAAAATATTGACGTAAAATAATTCAATTTATATCTCGTTTTGAATCCTACAAAAGTTATTTCCTAGGAAATTTATAAACTTGCGTTTTTTGTTATTTTCCGGTGACATATATAAAAAACAATTAAGATGATGATTTTTGCAAGAAAAATGGTTGAAAGCTTATTTTTATATACGGTAATAATGTATTCAATCGGTTTTACAAATAGCTATATTGTGGTGCGAACGCAGCTTTTTACAAACCAAAAACAACAAGTAATCTACATTCCAATTTCGGTTCACAAAATCTATTATTCCAATTTATTAAAGCTTTGGCAATATTTAATTGTTAGTTATTCTGTTTCGAAATAGTTTTCGTATAGTTTATTGGATTTGTAAATGCAGTCGTGTGATAACATAGAGGGCTTTTGTGGGATACTAATAGTCCAGTTAAAAAAGACATTTGACTTAGACATAATTCGCATAGAGCTGAAAATTGGCAGAGACGTTAAATACATCATTAAATATAAATACAATGTCAAAAATCCCCATCGATCTTACTTCTGCTTTTTTTATCCAAGATCAAACATACAAAATTTTGGATGTTAACTTTTTTAAATAGACTCACGCCTGTATCCCCGAAGTGGTAGGCAGAGGTATATGTGGTAGTGGGTGTACCCACATTTTGACATGAATTTTTAGGACCCAGGTAATAGGGGGCGAGCCTATTGCCGTTACCGGGCACATCACCAGACTCCGAGCTGTTACTGAGAATTCGGGAAAACCCAGTAACACTCTTGCCCAACCCGAGAATCGAACCCGGGACCTCCGATCAGCTGTCGCATACGCTATCCGCTGGAACACGGGGGCAGTTTTTTAATTTTTCTCGAAAACAAATAATTAATATAACAATTTCCTGTATATTCCCACGAGATGTTGACACTGTTAAGTTCTATCTGACATTAACTTTAATTTTTCAAGATTGCCAGCCGTGGATAAAATATGTCAAAAGCTACAGTATGCCAAACATAAAAAATCTCGTAAAGCATGGCAGTAAAGTCTTTTGATATTGTTATTGGACAAAACCGATCGAGCCTACTGCTTTGTTACAGTCGGTTTACCATGTTGCATTTGAAAATAATAATTTATAGTGTTCTTAAATCGCAATTAATCTCCTATTATCATCACGTCTTCATAGACTTTGCATTTGCTACTTATCTTGCGCACCATAAACGCTTGTCGCCACAATCTATGCCTTACACAATCCGAGCAATAAAGCAGAGGCAACGGGGTGCAGTGCGGCGTCGGAGCAGGCTAAGTAAATATTACTGTTTAATTCGTTTTAGATAATCCAAGTAAGCCTGAGCAACTGGTGGCTCGGTCTAGCATCTCGGACCGGAATGCCTGCGGTCAGGTTACAGATGGCGAGACACCTACCCAACAGGTTGCAGCTGTGACTTATCTTGTATATAAAGTGGGCATTATTATTCATTATTATTTCCTTATAAACTCTGCTTTTGTTGTTGCAGATCTACAAATGTAAGTAAATTATAATGTTATTACAAGAAAGTCAAGAAATTAATTGCAAAATGGAACAAAACATTTTTGAAGCGCGACATAATTTTGACGCTTTTTGAAGTAATCTTCAGCAACATTTATAAGCCAGTTTATGAGTAATTAGTTTTATGATTAGTTATAGATCTTAGAAAGTTCGGCAAATCACCTCACAGCTGAATTACAACTCTCAACGAAAACTTTCTTAATTATTTAGAAAATATATCTGTTTTTCAGTCACTAGTTTACAATGATAATAATTTGAATAAATGTTATTCAAGCATCAGTTCTATTATAATGTTGAATTTAAACTTGAACACACACACCCTTAACAAGTAAAAGTGGATCTCATCAGTGCCAAAGAAAATATTCATAACGAATCCAATTCATGACATTTGTGAAGCTTCGGGTCCTCAGTACTTCGACACACTTGACTTTCGCTGAGACCTTATTCGAATTGACAACTTCAAATGGTCGGACTTTATCGAAAACTTGAAGCATTGATTGGGATCGAGTGTTGCTTCAAGGTTCTCTGACTTTGTGATGTTAAAATTTTGAAATCAAAGTAATTTGAGTCGCTTGTTATAGTATATAATTTATATCGATTACAATGAAACGATTCTCTAAAGACCCTGTGAATCCTGTGATTGATACGTTTTCTAAACGTCTAGATTAAAGTTTCTGTAGGCGACGACGACGCCTATCATTTTTTTTGCGGACATCTTAATTCTCAGGTTGAATGATGATAAACGTAGGGCATTGTGTTTTTTGCCTACCCAACATCTATCACATGAAATTTTAAAACTGAAATTGAGTATAAAACTTATCGCAATATATCACCTATATTGGAAATGAGAATATCAGAATTTAATAGATACTGTAAGTAAAACTATATTGCAGAATAATTACAAGTCCATAGCACTAGGATGAAGAGCGTATAAACAAAAACAAGAGGCACAGAGCAATTCCAAAGTTTGTCGATAAAGAATGTGATAAATAAAGAACTCCAAATAATAAGTCATTTAGATACAAGCAATTTATGAGATAATCATTGTCAAAAATATTTTCTGTCTATTGTAAAAAAGCTTTTAATTTCAAATATGGCTTCCAAAATGGCGCGGTGTTGCTGAAGCGGGAAAACAAAGCATCAGGGCTCTGTTAGTAAGTGATGGAGATGGACAAAAATGCTGCGCCAACCTAATTGGGTGGAAAATTCGCTTTTGATGTACAGATAAGACTTATTAAAAGTTTATAACTTGAAAGTGAAACGTTGCTCTTTTTAAATCATAATCACAATACTTGACGCCTTCAGTTTGTTCTTTTTAATATGTTATAAAATATTATAATGAGAAGTGAAAATGCATACAACTTAAAATAATTAATGCATACAACTTAATTTAATTAATTAGATTATTATATTGCACTACTCTGAGTGCACTTATGTTTATGATCTTAGATGATGATCTCATTTGAGAGACCCGTTATTAAATTAAAGTAATTGATGAATTTTCCAAGTCTTTAGCTCCAAACCTATCAATCGTCTTTAGAATTTCTATTTGTTTATTTATTTTCCTTTATTATACCATGGATGAAATATTTATTGAACTGCTCTCCAATATGAGTTTCGGCTACCGTTTCATAAAAAATCGAGGAATAAATAACAACCCGAATATTTTGCGCCATAAAACCTCGTCCGTCCATATTGATATACTTTTTAATATTTGATCAAGAAGGCCGTATTCCGATGAGGGCGTTCAAAATGGCCGCTGCGTTTGCAGATAAATCATTCGTTTCCCGTTTTTTCATGTCACTTTTAGTGGCATATTATTTCACAGCCACATCTCCTATTTTAATTAGCTGTGAGTGGACATTTGATGACAATGAAAAATACGATATGTCCATAATTGGTTCCTTCTAAACTTAGCATTGATAAATAGAGAGAGATTTCAGGTAGATAGGATATGAAAGCTTTAACATCTTTACTAATATTGGTGTTTAGTGCTATTTTATAGGTACCATTTTTTTTCATGATGTAAAGGATAGTTGATTAGTATACACATCGAGGAGAAATTCCTTAACCAGTATCATTAGCTAGGAGTTTAAATTGTTATAACAAAAAGAAAACAAGTTGACCTAAAACTTTAGCATAACTTCGTTTCTTCAATGCTTTTTGTGTTATCTCATTTTCAAAAGAATACTTCAGCTCTAGAAATTATTCAGATGACGTAAAGCTTGACAAAATTGGAATAAAGAAGATAAAAAATACCTAGACTTTGCCTCAACGGCTAAGTATTTATGGTAGTGTTTTAATAGTTTATACTCGTTGCTTTGATATAATATGTAGGTATTTCATGTTCATGATTAAACATCAGCGGTTATATTTTAACTCATAACAGTCATAACTTGGTAGGTATGTCATTGTCATCATTGTCTTTTTTCCACTCAACCTTTTTTAACGTAATTATTAATTTGTGCCTTCTATCGCATATCATAGCCAATCTTATTAATAAAATAAGTAGAAAAAAATAATAATATGACGTGTTTGCTTCGATTATATTACCTACCATTTGTACGAAAGTCTTTTGAAATCTATATGGTAACACTATCAAAACCTCTGTCGAGCAACCTAACACGAAACGATGCTCACGTTTAAATCTAAAATTATTATATCTGCTCAAGAACATGTCTAAAAGTCTGCTAGTGAACAGGGCACTTGGAAAATTGCAAACACGGAACGAATATTCTAAACGCAGCTGGTATCTTGTTAAATGCAATAACCAAGCAGTCATTCCAACATATTTATAAAGTAGACATAAACAACTTATATACGAAAGCTAATATTAGCTTTCCACTACGTATCATGAATATATTGACTCGATAAGAATAAACAACTGCCCTAAATGTTATTATGTGTGTTCGTTAATTATTTATTAAGTTGAAAGGTGATTTCGTGCCCTGCCGAGTTGGGGGAGCCATGATGAATCGGTCGGTTGTCTAAGTTACGGCAATCGATTTAATGTAATTGCTGATAATTATAGTTGGGCTAACCTACAGTAGGGAGTTCAATCTTGATTTGTGCAATTTGCTTTGATATCAGTTTAGTGGAGGGTATTTACGTAATAGTTCGTGAGACGTAGTCAGCAAGGTCTTCTTTAACACATTTCCTTGAAATAGCTGAAACTATTTTGATGTTCGTTAGTGCAGGTAAGCATTTGAGTGGATCTCAAGATAGTTTAGCCTGACACTCGACGGGTGGTGCTATTGTCAACATTCAAAACATACATACATAGTCTCACACCTACATATATCCCCGAAGAGGTAGGCAGAGGTATATTGCTACACCCACTTTTCGCCAGATTTATTTTAATTTTGCAAGCAGATTTATAGGAGTTACTAAGTGTAATATGACATGCTGTTTCACAATATTACGTCTTCTAAGAAAACGTGGGTGATGTATGAATTATGTAGAAACGGTTATTATTTACGTTTAAAAGTAAAATAAAAAATGCTGATATAAATTTTAATGAGTATTCTTAAATTTGATACTAAAGCAAAATTACCAAAAAGCCGTTGCCAAATTTGATCCGTCAAGTAATCGATTCGATGAAAATGAAAACTTGTTGTGAACGATAAATGTCAATCCAATAATTATATTCTCGCAGAAAATCTTTCAGTAGTGATTAATATTTGAATTGTTTGAATTAATGAACAGCAAGCATGATGTATGCTTAGACAATCATAATCCTCTTAGCGTTATCCCAGTTTCAATCTGGGGTCCGCTTACTAGTCTAACCGGATTTGGCTGAATATTAGCTTTTCCACAGAGCGACTGCTTGTCTGACCGCCGCAACCCGAAGGGACAGCGATATTCTATGGTTTCGACTAGTGTCAGTTGATTAAGAAGGTGCTGACGCCCTGTAACGACTGTCAAAAATCTTCATGACAACCGGGACCGACGGCTTAACGTGCTCTCTGAGGCACGGGACAAGCGATAAATAATAATTCAATACGCACGTAACACCGAAAAGTCATTGGTGCGCGTCGTGGAATCGAACCCAATATCCTCTGCATGGCAGTCTGTTGGTATCTCCACTCGGCTTTCGCTGCCTTCGATGATGTATACTTACACAATAGTGAATCATAAATATCTCTGTAGATAATACAATTAAAAGTCGTAACTACTATTTTTGAGTTATTTTTCTTCGTCACTATTGCGTATTACTGGCTTATAATGAAATGATCCGTTAGTTGTAAAGACAACTTACAAGAGATTCAGTAATCCTAGATCGACCGCGCTAAAGACTTGATAGCTATTAAGTTCTTGCAAGAATATCTTATAACATGCTTAGCTGCTAAGAGGCATCTAGATTTCACTAGATACTTGTGATTACTTGTCCATATTATTATGATCACTTCTAATATTGATTTTGAACGATATCACAAAATAGATGAAAATGGTTTATTTAAACTTTAGATATATTACCTAGGCGGACGTTCTCTGACCAGATTGGAGACATCCTAAAAAAAGGACGGGTCAGAAGTACCCTAAACAAAAGAGCATGCACGAGAAATTTGATGGAAGTGAATGAAGCAAGAGAGGTATGTCAGGATCGTTCCAAATGGCGTTTCGTAGTCTCTGTCTACCCCTCCGGGAAACAGGCGTGAGTCTATGTATGTATGCATTATATTAGCGCTATTCTATGCGAGAAGATAAATTATTCCATTAGCAGCTGGTCTGCTAGCTAATTTTACTATTTTCATTTCGTAAAAACTTCAGACTACAGGTATAAAGAACCCTTTTATCTCATAAATGTTTTGTCTGTGACATACATATATTTTCTTTTTGTGTCTTTGTATTTAGAGATTTTACCTTTGAGCTCAGATTTTTAGAAAACTGTTTGCTTTCGGATCCATACTTTTGTGTAAAAAACTTGAAATTACATCTAAAACACGGCAATACTTGCACAAACAACTGAGCTGGTCATTCTGTTTCAGGTATTCCTATGTCAATATCTAAGCCGTCGTACAAGTATCTGAACCTCGTGTCCTAATAATCAGTGTAACATTGCCGGGGCTACCTATGAATAGTGAAGCACTTAATTAGCTTGTTACAGTGTCGAAATACCGAATATTCGAAAAAATAAGATACATGGAATATATCGCTAATGACAATTCAAAACTTTGATGTTAATGACCATGATTGTTTTGAAAAAGAAATATTAGTCACAATGTATCGACTTAAGAAATAAATAATGACAACTTGGTCATAAATACTGAGATAAACTTGAAAGAACTTTCACGTGTCGAGCCAGTTGGATTAGGAACGCGTCTAAATATACTACGGATTCGATGTATAAAGAATCTGAAAATTATTTTCTAAATAACATAAACAATATTTTGGGACTCACTCAAAACATAGCTATCTGAAGACCTCGTAAATAAATTTGTTCAAAATTCAGTTTCGATCTAATGCCAGTGTCATGCTTCTGCCAAGCAGATCTCTAAGCAAATATTATACAATGACAACTAGACAATTCATGCTCATCACAAAGATTATTTTGCTGAAAATTGATTGTTCTTGCTGGAAAAGCAATCTTTGGCTTAGCAATCACTGTCATTAATATGTCGACCAAAAGGCTAGTTCAATATGTTGATATCCTCCAGATATAGATCCAGTCAGTCCTGATTAACAGCAGTAAGGACAGATAATATAATACACAATTGTCGATTTAATTACTTAATATGTACAACTTCGCAGCTTCTTTGTCCACAAAATCTTATTAAAATACCAGCCGTTTTTATTTTAAACTATCGAAGCATGATTGATTGGCAGAGCGCGTCATCCTGTACATTTTTTATCTTAAATAGAACGTTAAGTTAGCTTGCTGGTTTGGTCTTTTTTAGTATGCGGGACGAAAGAAAAGTAGGTATTTTTCAGTCAATTATAAATCCTCCGAAAGTTCCAGAGAGAGCGTA
Source organism: Euclidia mi (assembly GCA_944739405.2). NCBI lineage: Eukaryota > Metazoa > Arthropoda > Insecta > Lepidoptera > Erebidae > Euclidia > Euclidia mi. The sequence goes on from OX123207.2 coordinate 32,962,519, forward strand.
CTTTTGTGAAGGCATGCCTCAACCCTATTTCTGTCATTTGGTCGTTAACGAAACTAGACGATGCCTGAAAAGGACCATTTGGAATTCCATTTAATGTTCCAAAGACATTTTCAATGGCTTATATTTTACAAAAAGACATCCGAAATTGCCATCACGAGCTAGCCGTAAATAAATAAATAAAGTTGGTACATTTAACAAACAGTGGATAAAAGATAAATAAGTCTTAAGATCTGTTTACAATAAACCTTTATTTATACCGACTTGATGAACTGATAAGAATATAAAGTCTATAATTATGCGAAGCGGGTTTGAAGAAAAAGCTTTATTCTAAATTGTGTTGTCTGGCCTAACTTCATCTTTGATTAGCACGCCCTCGAGGCTACCACACTCCTGCCTTGTAATTGTTACTTGGGCTTAAATGCCTGGCAATATTGTATACGTGTAGCTCTCGGGGTGTAATGAATAATGATAAAGTACGTTGATAATTAGAAGTAGTAGATTCGAAAACAGAGAGTGTGAAGAAACAATTCATACGACATGAAGTACTTAATAACCAACGTTAGGTGACACTTAATGAGACCATGATGTATTAGTCTGCAGTGTGTTTTGAATAGCTTAATGTAAATAATTTCTGTATGTTTTTGTTTCTATGATTAATCATGTTTTGAATGTAAATTAATAAACACATACCTATTTCGTGCTCTAGTAAATAAATTACATTTAGTTCATTAAACTTAATCTGAATTTATTTGAATCCTAATTTCCCGCGGTGAGGTTTTAAAGAAAATTACATTTTGATTGATGGTCCGAAACGAAATAATGCCAAAAATCAAGGCGACGACTTTCCAACGTAATTTTTTCATAAATTTAATTAAATTATCTTAAGTAAATCCGGAGAAATGAAAGAAAATGTAAACATCACGTGACAAAATGGCTTAGTTCAAATTATGTTATAAAAATGATAATTTAACTTCACTGTCCTTTTCTCTCGCTTGTTGTAAAACTCGTAAATTCAAAAATAGCTGTCACTATGCGATATAATACTTACCTATTTGATTTGCATTCGTCAAAAGTATTCGAAGCGAAAATTTCTTCCAGAATAATTCGCTTACAGGCGCAAGATTCAACATTTATGTTTCTATTTTTATTGTCTAAATGTTATGAATCACTGACAGTTTGTTTACATTCTTAATCTAGCTTATCCGGACGTTGTTGATTATGATTAAAATTAATTATGTAATTAGAGTTTTTGGATTTCAGTAGCTAAAATATGTCTAGTCGGAGGTACATCTAAACTGGGTTATCTGTGTAATAGAAAGATAACGCAATAGCTTAATGACATTATCAGTAAGTGGCGCTCTACGCTCAGATAATCAGTTGGATCTCAGCTTCAAAATTCTCGATCTTTCTTTGTCCGAGAAAATTTTAATATTAAGAGATTATACAGGTATAACGACTGGCATTACAGTGGAAAACGTCCGAAATTTGTTAGCGGCGAAGCATCTGCTCCTAACGTTCCCGGGCTTAATTTTACAGAGAAAATTGTTAAAGCAATCCACATCTCTGAAGTGCTGATAACGGAATCGAGTTAAAGAGTTTTTACAGGTGTTGGGAAGTAGAATGGGTTTTGTTTGTGAAAGGGATGTTGATACGACAGTGGAACGGGGCCTCACAGGGTGCAGGGTGCCTGCGGGCCCGCCGCACCGCCGCGTCGCGTCGTGTCGCGCTGCCCATGATTAATGTTCCGCCGCGCTTTGTGCCGCGCCCAAACGATTGTCTTGTTGTTTTTGTGAAGTATGCCAGTAGCCGCAGCGGATATTTACCTCTCCTAACATTGTTTTACATTAAAATCAAGTCATCTACACGTATGAAAAGCGTTCTAAAGGGCCGCGTAAAAGTGCGAATGAAAATATTACATTCCTATCTTCCAACCCAATATCTTTTCCGTCAAATATATTTCTTTATCAAATCAAACACGACATATTGGCCACACTTCTGGCGAAGGTTCTTGTTTATTTTACGTTCAGTATTCACGGGTTCGTGAATATATGGAGTAAATGTTTCCCCGAATAAAAACGAGTTGGCGTCTAGCAGGGCTCGGGGCCCGGCCACCTGCCGTTTATTCAGTTAGCTAGTTCTGCTCCGACGTAAGTTTGTTACAAGTCTTCACTTTATCGAGTTAGCCATTTGTGTGGACTTTGCCAGACATTTTTGGTTTCTTGATCCAATTAAACTGTTAGGTTCTTTGTATTAGAAGCATTTGAAACGACTTTATTTTCACTTTTATTCGGACCGATTTGGAAGGCAATAAAAACGCTATGATATTATCGGGGATAAAAAGGGACAGTCGAAAACAGAATAATTTGGTCTCGTACGCATCAGAATAAAATAAGTAGTCGATAGTAAACAAGAGGTTTGGGGAGCATTACTTTGTGACGTGAGCGTACTCTCGACGGTAACAAAGGTAAAAAACGGCGGAACTTTGTAAAGCGTTACCTACTAAATTTCCGCTCAACTAATTTGATTCGTACAAAGTGTCAAAAACATGGCCGCTCGTGGCCAGACCTTTGTTTTGTCGGATATTATTTATAATGCTACTTTTGTGTACGTTGTTACTGTTGTTGGCTCTCGCCACAAATGGTGCCATTGTGAATATTGTATATTCGTGAAACTTATGTTTGAAATATGCGCTCTAACAAGACGTGAGATATGAAAAATAAATCACCCTTTGTTAGTTTTGGTGAAGAATTTTAACTTATGCGTTTGTTCAGAATCTGTAGCTACCTAAGCCCGGAAGAAGGTTATATTTGAATTTATTGCAAGGATTTACATGAGCAAGCGAAATGTGTGCAACACAACGCATCTTTGCGCATAAATCATCGAGATAAGTATAACCTAAAATACCATAAATAACCCCACGCAAGCAATCACGCGCCGATGTAGCGAAAACTATTTGCTGTCTTGCTCTAGCATTTTGTGTATTCTTATGTTTTACCATGAGCCATCAATACTCGTTGCGCGGTGGGAGCGGCAACACTTAGATTTCGTTCTGCAGGTATGTGTGGGGTGTTGCGTCACCCCTGTTACCATTTACGTAGGTATTATCTTTTGTTAGTGTATTTTTTTGTATTGTTATTTTCAGTTCATTATGGCGTTCCGTAATGATGAAAAGCTTGAGACTTGAGGCTTCTTTTGAGACTACAACGCGACAAAGGTATTGCCTTTGACAAAATGATGTACAATTACAGGACTGTGAGGGGTACTCGACGCTGGCCTCTCAGGTTTTTCTTTTGGTATGTTAGATCAAGCAGGGATCAATTCTGTGATTCTCTATCTAGAAGCTAAGCATCCGAACATGCCAGCTAAGAAATTTAGAAGCAATTTTCTAAAAAATCTAGCATTGCAGCTAGCCGAGCCGCACATGAAACGACGTCTGGAGTGAAATTTACCTCAAAAACTAACGGGAAACAAAAGGGTTATTATAAATATCCCCAAAGAAGTTCCTGCAAGTGATTCCCCCGCCAAATTGAAAAAGCAAGTTCGATGTGCGTTGTGTCCTCGAGAGAATGACAAAAAAGTTAAGATTTTTTGTTCAAAATGCAAAAAGCTTTACATCATGTGGAAATTTGTGTTAATTGCATTTAAATTGCCAAAAACATTTTTTTTTATCTAATATGATTTAGTTACTCTTTGATCTCAAGAAGAGTGTTCCTTAAGTTTATATTAAGAATAAAAAGTTTTATTCTTCATTAAACAAAAGTTTTCTATTCAATTTATTATTATGGGGTGACGTGGCACCCCTGTTACCATGCGCGTTAATTTAAATTATGTTACCATCCTAAGGTTAATGTTAGTTGGTATAACAGGACACGGTATGAAATTCTAAAATGCTAAATATTTGTGGAATATTGGATGAAATACCGTCGGTATCTCCTTAGTCGATGGCTTTGAAATTTCGGATGTGCCTCGATTTATCTCAAGTTGATAAAAATATATTGAAGAGATGTTATTTTTATGGAAATGAAAGAAAATTATTGAAGCCTGTTTGTAATGTCAGCATCCATAGATATAACGTCAACTGTTTAATGTTATTAAAAAATATTTTCCATGGACATTTAACCAGCAGTGGAAAACTAATTGGGCTCAATGCTCATAATAGTAGTTGAATTAATATATCTGAGCCTGGAATTAAGATTGGTTATTGTTTAGTGACGGTTATAACAAATTATTGTTTTGAGTGTGGGTGTTATTTGTTTTCGTTGGTTTAATATTATTTTATTCAAATTAATTGGATTTATATAAAATAAGGTTTTTTTAAATTTTTATTATTTTTAAATTGTATAACGATGTTTTCGAACGAGTAAGACGTCGGTCTTACTTCCACTGTCATTTAACAATAATATAAGACGAACGACCCATCAAAATTATGTTAGTCATATCGTCAACAATATAAAAAAAGAAAGTAGTGCCTTATGCATATGAAAGTGACATGATAAGAATGATTTATACCTTGAGAGATTATCTTCATTTAAACAATTTGACGGATTTAGGTTAAGTGAAGTAAAAAACGAATATCTGTTTTTTCAGCGATGATTCCGCGACAACACAATATTTGGTAATCTTGCATGTATCAATATGTAAATAAATACAATGTCTTTGCGTTAAAGGCACGCGTTACGGGTTATAGTAGAGGAGACGTGGAACATCGACCTTCACCGATCTGATAACCAGATGAGACGTATTTTTTATGTAATATAATTTATAAACAAATATGCCTATAATAACTTGCCTATCAAAAAAGTGCTCATAGCTATTTTAAATTCAAGTAATTTTAATCAACCGCAAATAGGTATAACTTTGTCGTTTATACAAACCCTATGGAAAACAAAGTTATTTTTGGTGATGAAAAAGTGATAGTGATATTTGGATAGGTGAAGATAAAGATAAAGGGTTAAGTGTTAAGACTGATACTAGTAATTAATAAACAAACAATCTTGGACTGGAAGCAATATAGCAATAAAGATCAAATAATTAGATTAAGTGCGAGTCCCGTAAGGGTCCCGTAGTTCAGGTATCCACTTAACATACCCTTTATCTTCACTTAACCAAATATCACGATCACTTTTTCATAACCAAAAATAACTTTGTTTTCCATAGTGTTTGTATAAACGACAAAGTTATATTTGCAGTTGATTAAAATTACTTAAATTTAAAATAGCTATGAGCACTTTTTTGATAGGCAATTTATTATAGGCATATTTGTTTATAAATTATATTACATAAAAAATACGTCTCATCTGTTTATCAAATCGGTGAAGGTCGATGTTCCACGTCTCCTCTACTATTACTTTTAAATCATCTGTAAGATTTAACAGCTATACTTCTAGAAGCTTGATGCTACATCCGGACTTGTGTAATGCGTATGACCTTAAGGCATCTTTTGCGACCAATATGTTCTTGTAAATTTTTAGATTATTTACCCAAGGATTCATGCGCATTTAGTAGGATATAACGTCTTAATCGTTTGGTGGAAACTCCCCAACTGACACACGTAACGGGAATGGCAGCTCTAGGGTTAAGTTGCTCGTTAGTGAGTATATATACTTTTAGTAACAAATTTGATTGGATTCGTTATGGTGTACCCGCAATTCTGACTTAGAAGTAAAACTGTCTGGAAACCCGCAACAAATTTAATCAGGATCGGCGGAGATGCCAAAAATGTTTTCAACTTATGTAGTTACGTCTACGAAGTTACTTTAGTAGATACCTGGTCAGGGAAAGGTAAGGTAAGAGTACAGGAAAAAAAAAAGCTGAGACGAGTCGAAAATTCTGTGGTAGGTATGTAGCAATAGATGATGGTTTCTATTAAATCGTTGAGCACAACTATATTATTATCTACATCACTGGATAGTCCACTGTGTCATTGCAGGTTTGATAAACAATTAACAGACTCACGCCTTTTTCCCGAAGGGGTAGGCAAAAGTGTAATATTACACCCACATTTCGCCATGAATTTTAAGGTCCCGCGTAATAGGGGGCGAGCCTATTGCCGTTACCGGGTACATCACCAGACTCCGTGCTACTGCTGAGAATTCGGCAAAACTTAGTCGGTAACACACGTGCCCGGCCCGAGAATCGAACCCAGGACCTCCGATCAGCAGACGCATACGCTATCCACTGGACCAATTAAACTCACACATTTTTGAGATGTGGGTGTAATATTACGCCTCTGCCTACCCCTTCGGGGATACAGGCGTGAGTCTATAATATTTTTGAGATCCTTCCAACAAATGCTTTGAGAAAACATGCATATTGCCGCAAGTTAAAACAAAGCATAATTATGCTCATCCATGTTTAATATTAAAAGAAAAAGCAACTAAAGGCCGAGACTGTTATCGATTAAATTATAAAAGCCGTCGAAAGCGCGCCATTTTCATGCACAAGATTATCGCGCCGACAGCAAATTGGGTGTATCTTCGCTTCGATAGTAAAAATAATTGAATTGTTTGTCCAATTGCTAGACGCGTAATATTACCTTCGTCGTCTTTATTTGATATTTGTGCAAATGCATTGTTTTAACACATGCGACCTCTGTACTGCGGTTGTATATTTGACACTACTCGGGCTGGTTGCTTTGGCGTCGTATTTATTATCTTAAAAGAGCATAATTTTATTTGAGTTACACATTTATTAGCTGCCTCCTGTGGTTCGCCTGCGATATATCGTGAATGAGATTTAAATTGATACTGTGCGCTCTATTTTTATTATCTTTGCTTTTAATATGAATGGCATTGCGCAGCGAGAGGCGTTATAAAAATATTTTTACTATCTTAAAGTTATCTTGCCTTATACACTAGGCTGTAAATTACATATTGCTTAGTGTCTTACAGAGAAACCGAAGTAGAAATATGTACTTAGCATGTTTGTAACATTATTCTTAAAACTAAAATAAATATAATGGTTTTATGGGGACGTACTTATTGACACAAATGTTTAAATCGATTAAGTAATAGTTAGCCTAGTTAAGTTTAAGTCTGCAAGGTTTTATGTATATAGATACTACTTTGGACAAATTGCAAACTAACTAAGCCTCACTTAAAAGCTTAGGAACTCTAAGCTATAAACAACGTCGCACTATTATTGCTTTTACATTGTCTTCAGATTACTTGCTTTGACAATTGCGAGTGTTTTCGGTAAAAATTATTTGTGGATTGAAGATCTTCCTAGTGACTTTTATTTATATCCATTTTTTTAACTTTTCTCCTGACACAGAACATACAGTTTTAGCTATCTTTTTGTTAGTAAACAGTTTTATTATATGCATTATCCACTTACTGCCTACCCTTCCGGGAAACAGGCGTGTTTCTATGTATGTATGTATGTATCCACTTACTTCTGTAGTAAAGTTGTAGAATATTATGCAAGTACCCACTAAAATTCAAAGATGTGTGCTTCTTTGTTCCCTTGTAGAGCAGTGTTGTTGTATTCTGCTGCCCTGCTTTTCGCCCTAACCCTGGGTTCTATCGTTCACTGACGCAAATCTTAACGTACTAGAGTAGATACGGGGGTATTCTAAACTATTATTTGCGATACAGTTGTTGGCTTGTTGAGCGGAATAAGGTTTTTATGTGTATTATGTTAAACTGGGCATGACATTCTCACATCTTTTTGTCAAAGGTTTAAGCAAATAATTCGTACATTAACTCGTTACGATATTGTTGTAGGCTAGCCTGGTTCTTACCAGATTTGAACGAATTTCTGAGGAACTAGACGCTCACATTTTTAGATTGCAGATCCATCATTGTCAACTAGTGTTATCTTGCCTGCCTCCCAAGACTTTCGCTTTGAACCTCGTGGTTCACTAGTAACTCGTGTAACCGGTCACCATAGTTCATGTGGTGACGAACGCGATGAACCTGGCGAACCGATAGATGCTTGCGGTCGCCTTATACATCTCCCTTTCAACCCTGCTGATTATGACACTCATAGTAAATATCAGAGCACGAGGTAGTCGAAGTAGTTCTAACTTTATAGAAATTGTATCTTTTACTCTATTGCTTATCAAATAGATTAAAATGCGCGTACAGATAAAATATACTATTACATTTAAATTGTGATCGATTTCCTTCGACGTATGTCTAGCTGCCAACTGTCAAAGCGTTTTTATTACACGTTTTGTTTTGACAGGTACACGATTAGTCTGACAGCACTGTGGATCAATTTATACTACGGCTTCTTGGTTTGCTTGAACTTGAAATATGTTCAAGTTCAATTGAATTTAGTAAAAAATATGGTAAATGTATAATAACATTAATAACTTACACTATTTTTTATTTAGAAGGCGTAAATACGGATGCAGATCAATGGGATGCAGATGGCAGTAATTATATTTATGGTCCGTGAAATAATATACCATTCATTTTCACAACTTAAGTGCCGGTATACGAACCCTAGGCACCAGAGATGTCAGTCAGACAACACATGCAAAAGACGAAGCTACTGCTCTTCCCGAAACCCTTTGATTCTCTCTTCTGTACTCACTAGAAAAGAAAACTGCTAGAGTCCGGCCTTCTTACTCATCTGAGGAAAAGCTCGACTAATTTATTCTGTAGTCAGCGTGGCCCTACCACATCACGTTGTGTACCACCATTTATGGTTTATGACCAACCTTGAGTAACCCAGGCTCAGCCAGCTCTTGAGAAATTCTCAGTATCATCACGAGAATGATGAGCCTCTTTCCAGTCTCTGGACTTGTCTCTCTTTTCAAATTAAAGATCTGCTTTACTGTCGTGTTTGAAATTTTGCTATCAAGTGGTTAATTTTTATGTTGACTACAGCTCAATACAAAGGTTAATTGTTTATTGACTTGCAGCAAAATAGACGCTGTTGTTTCGATAGCGGGATATTGGGTGACGCGCTCCAATTAAATCGTGGATATATATATGTAGTCTTTGGTAAAATTATAATTAATGGAGGAACTACGGACTTGAATATTAGAGGAATACCCTCCTAATTTATTGATTGGATCGCGGCACGAGCCTTAATCTTAATGCTTAATCTGTTACTACCGTATGTGGTCGCTGTTATCTATCTGCATTTTCGTGGTACTTCTTTGTAGAACCGGCCACATCAGTTTGGCCAAAGCAGTGTAGCTAAGTTCAGTAGCAATTACTGTGGATCCATAGTCAATGGTGAAGTCTTGGGGAGACTTTAATCAGAAGTCTATCGGAGGCATTAGAAAACAATTAATCCACTCAAAGGATTTCCAAGGCTGTTGGTTATTTTGTACAAATAACAAAAGTGTATTATGAGGCGCCTCCGTTAGGCCGTAACAATTTGATTGGAAGCCCAGGAGCATTACTTAAGATCCTGTAAGCTGACACGTTTTTATTTTCGTGTTAATACTGTCAAGAAGAAGCCAAACGTCTGCACGTGCTAATTATCTGAACAAGCCGCGAGTACAGGTAGGTACTTAATAGTTGTGTGTATGTATAATGTATTCAGACTTCTAAATCCAGTCAAAGTCAAGGTTGGTTCATTCTTTTCGGTCTGGCGCGTTCAGTGCCAAAGGTCGACGACCTATCGACCAGATCGATACATTTGCTGGGTTAGTGCTATTATTATGGCACATAAAAAGTGCTCAGACTGCCTGGCGATTTGACATGGATTTTGTTCTGGTCTGTTCCTGGAAGTGGCTGTATACGGATGTTGTGAGTCATTTTGGGGAAACGAAAAAATCTGTAACTGCATTGACGGGTCTTCCAGTTTTGAAAACTGATGATTTGACCACTACACGTGATTTTTCACGAAGGCTTTTGATCCTGAGGCATCCTGTCCCTTGTCACACGCAGTATCCATTTACACACATGTGGTTTGCAATATCAACATAATAACGATGCTTGGTTGCAATTTTAATAAAGTTTATTTTTGTGCGAAGGAGAAGAATATTTACACATTTTCTTTGCTGGCTTTAGTTCGTTTATTCGTCAATTAAAGTACCGAATTTATTATCAATACGTATTATAAAATGAAGTCCGTACCGCGTCCTGTGTGTATGTATGAATGGAATAAACTCAAAAATATCGAAAGGATTGTTTTCCGTTTTCAACATTAAATGTGTGATTCCTAAGTAAGGTCTTGGTATATAATTCATGTGGGCGGAGCCGCAGTCAAAGTTTAGTAAGTATGTATTAAAAATAAAAGAAGTTTTTTCGTTAAGGTGAAAGAGGCCATAACAAAATAAATATAAGTAAAGAAAGTGAGTGTAGGTAGTAAGCCCACATAATTGTGTACCTATTGTAGGTGGTATCATGATATGTACGTCTGGTACATAAGTCAGCAATAAGTCAAAGTCTACTCTCTAAAGTAGCAATATGTGAAGGAAATAAACAAAATGAGAACTCTCTATGCTTAGTACATTATTTATGAATTTAGAGTAGGTACATACCTAAACATAAAAATATACGACATTTTTAATTACAACATTAACAATTTCTCTGTTATGAAAACAATGACAATTTTCGTGCAAAATGATACGACACGAAAAAACACGCAATCCATAATTAATTAAAATACTGAGAGCCGCCGCCATTACACTTTCGTTAACAGTGTTGTCACACGAAAAAAATTGCAGTGCTTCTGTCAGAATTATTAACATGGGGCTGTGTCATTTCCTTGTCGAATTTAGTCAAAAAATGTCGCGGCGAAACATTATCTGGATGTTTGTTGTTTTTCCTTAAAGATTATTTATGAATCAGTCTTTTCGTATAATCCTTGTTAGTTTTGTGAAATGCTTTGACTAATATCTTGCTGAGAAGATTAGATAAACTTGGTAAAAGTATAATTTGCCGAACTGAAGTGGTTACACATACAACGGAGTTTCAAACCAATAAGGTTAAATAGCAAATATATCCACTAAACCTATTTATACTTGCTAGAAAATAAATAGAGAAAATCATGACAGAAAAACCTAATCTAATTTATGCCAATTAAGGCTGGGTTCTGCGAAATTGCTTTCGTTTACTGAGTCAAATCAAAAGATGTCTCAATTAACTTACCAAAACAAGCTCATGTTTAGGCAGTGGAACTCATAAAAGAGCTTAATAATGTGTGGAATTAAATAAAGATAGTAAGAAAGTTGTTTGGATTTAAATAAATCTTTTTCGATACAATTAAAACCGTAACTTCAACTATCAAATGAAAGCCTATTTTAAATAAACTTAGAACAAAAGGGCAGTGGGTATGTAAGGTTGCTCAAGTTCCTATTATGTGTAATTCCACACAATATATTGAACAATGGCAAAAGTTCAAACGGCATTTATTAAAACAAGGTATGTAAACTCACAAAAAAAAAATTAATTAAAAATTTAATTGCTTTCTACATTGTATCGTGTTTTTTTGTATAGAACTTTTTACCTAGACTTTTGGCTGGCGTTTCGGATAATTGTCATAATTTTAACTTAATTGCTCCACGTGCAGAAGTCAGAAATGTCTAAACTGTCTGAATATACAACATTGAAGGTCAAGATGAATTTTAATCAATATATATTTATTTTGGATTCTATTATTTTTGGTACTCCTTTTTGATTTGTAGGTAGTTTGTACTGTAAGTCGTGGAGTTAGCTTGTAGACTTTTTTGCCATCGCATTTCAGTATAATTAATTATACAATTACTAAGGAATCTTTACAAACTTACCGTCAATCGACTTCGATAATCTAAACATCTGTAATTTATGATAGTTTTTAGAAAGTCATATCTATCTCTTACAATAAACCATATAGGTTTAGATGCAAAAAATAATGAAATGCGAACAATTGTACATAGAATGATTCAATTACATTAAAATTTTCATATTTTCCTTTTCTTTCTTACATTCGAAAGGTTTTTGTGAACCCTAAAACTTAATTGCAGAAAATCTTCAAAAAAGGCAATGTTAATTATTCCACATTAAATCATACGACATTTGCATAGCGTAGCGTCGTATTATACTTGAAAAGATTGTCGCGATTTTTTTTTCTCGTACAAAAAACGTCGTAAATGTGCAAAATTAACAATGGGAAGCACGTGTATGTGAAGATTTAAAGGTTATTCACAACATAACCTTAAAAGTGTACGTTTTCCCGCGTAAATCACGGAGGCTAACGGCCGTTGTTTCATAATACTTTTTTATTACTTTTTAATTTATATCCAACCCGTTGGGTGGGCACGTGCCTCGCGTTTTAAGGGATGTAACATCAGTCGATTGCGTTAGGACTTTGGGCACGTTGCCTTTGCCTCGTTTTGCGATAAAAGTTAGAAGTCATTTTTGTTTTTGGTTGATAACATCCTTGTTCTCTTTATCTTTCGAAGTAATTAAGATTTTCTTTATACTTATTTAAGACTTTTTGCCGGATTTTACTTACCAGATGCTATGCTATGTGATTACTGACCGCATTAAAAAACTAAAGACATTTGTTGCGGGGTCCAAAAGAACCTTTGTGTTGTTTGAAAACCAGTTTGTTGAAAGAGGTTAAATATGTCATACTGTGACTTTATGGGCGCAAAGTGGACCGGTAATAAAAAGAAAGGTAGGTACTTGCAAGTGCAAGTAAAATATAATTTTGGTTCTGCTTATTTTGTATAAAATGCTTTGCAAGAATTCCTACCTTAGACAACGCACGACTTCTTAGAAGAAAAATAAATGTACCTAGTTTATTTGAATCCTCGCTTCAACAGTTTAAAAGCACTTTTCCCTAACAAAGCGCTTAACATTCTTATACAAACCTCTACAGTACTGGCACAAGTACGTTTCCTTATAACTCGTGTACAAAAGCAAAGGTCCGCGGTAACTAGGGCACCGCAACTGGGCTATCAACGTCATCTGATACCGCACGGAGGAATGTCACTTGCGTTTCTGAACGACTCCACACCTACTCATATTTACGTTCAGAAATGCAACTGACTCGCGTATACATAAACTATTGAGTGATTCGTCTGCATATTTTATTCCATTCGCCATTTGCCATTCATAACATAACTTCACGCCTTTTATCCCCGAAGGGGTAGGCAGAGGTGTATTACACACCCACGTTTCGCCAGTTATGTTTCGGTCCCAATGTAATAGGGGGCGAGCCTATTGCCATCTACCGGGCACATTATTAAGCGAGCGATAATTAACATTTTTAATACACACATAGCTTCGAAAAGTCAGAGGTGTGTGCCCGGGGTAACTGGGGCTCGAACCCGAGACCATCGTCTCGGCAGTCCGTTACGTACACCACTGGGCTATCGCCGCTTTTTCATTGTAATTTTATACGTGGAAATAATTGTCTTCATTTTTTGTTTCATGTTGAAACTTTATGAAGGTATTTGGTACATTATGAAGGAAATATGCATATTTTATAGGCCTCTTGTTTGTGTCCAAAATAGAAAACTCGGCGAAGCAAAAGAGTATTTCAAAAGTATTTTGTCAGCCATATTTTTGTTATTTTATTCATCCGAAATATCGTCTTCGACCGGTAAAACTTGCAGACATCGTGCTTCTAATAATAATAGCTCTATAGACAATCTCAACATTCAGCTCGACTCGAACTTCAGATCTACGATTAGAGAAGTTTGATAGGAGAGGCAATAGTATAAAGAGCATTGATAAGACTCGCCTTCGTAACTATTTACACTTTAACTCCGTGCAGATAACAAACTAGATAAAGTGGAAATGATTTACTACAATATCTAAAAATAATACTACCATAACTCAAAAAGTCTCTGTTACTATTTCAAAAGCCTTCACAACCGCAACGGAATCAAACCGTGTTCCCGACGAAATGAAGACTGACCACATCTTAGTCCCACGTGAGGGTCAAACCCGCTACCCTTAATCACATCATACACAGTGTAATAGTACGAGACCACTTAAACCAAAATCCCAACAGAATAAATATGATACTACACCCTGTAAGTGACAATCGGCGGTTGGACAATGTCGCCCGGATTAACACACATAACACTTTAATCCCGGAATGAGGAACGGTTTATTTTTTCTGGGACAACTCGACATAATACGTACTACTAGATACGGCAGAGTTGTTATAATATTATGGTTTGTGATGATCCTGGTTTAATTCGTTGGGTTATTAGTGTTATTACTAATCTTATTTTTTTTTATTTACTGATTAGCACATGTTTAACAACATAGATGATAGCATATAAATATTTGGTTATAGTTCTTACTGCTTTACCATCATTACAAACAGTTGCCACTAGATTTTTTATTAGAAATTATTTTTTTCTGAAAAGATTTAGGCTCTAGTTGGCTCTGTTATTTTTCTTGAAAATTACTAGTAGTTTATTATATTGCTCGACCCCTTCCATTCTACGCTGACGTGCTCGGTGCGAAAGCTACCAAGATTATATATTAACCCCGTTAACCGCAAAGTCGATAATAAATAACACTTTTAAGCCTCGATTACGATTAATGTTGATTTAATTAATAAGCAACTTAATTGAGAACTGAAATTCTTTCTAACGAACAAAGAGCTACACAACACAACGAACAAAGAGGTATAAGTAGATTGATAGAAGTTCGAGTGAGTAGAGGGGGGGGTAGAATAAGTACCTACTGATTGTACCTATAGAAATTGCATATTGCGTGGCAAGTTGTCTCTGAATTCAACCACGTATTTGTAGTCTAACCAGTCATAATAGTTTGAACTGCCAATATTAAACATTACTCAAGCCACTATAATTCAAAACATTTGACCAGAGAGATTTGAAAGGGACAGATATTATTATATAAATCTATAACCACAATAAACACATTCCTATTCATCATGTTTCTAAGCGTTTTACGTAAGTGTATAGAGTACTAACGACCTAACAAGGAACTCGATACCTATGCATATGCATGCATTACGTTAAGCGCATGCATATGCACGCACGACTCAGTTTACTGCTTATTCAACTATTGTTTAGTATTAGACTGCGGGTGTTGCCATATCGGACATGGGTGGTAAGACCTAGTTATGGGAATAACTGGCTAATTAACGTGTGTTCTCGTGTTTTAAGGTAGTATTTTTGCCTTAAGCTCTAGTCGTTAATGCAGGTTCGATTTTCAGTACCTCAACAGTACGGTTTTCATCTTTACATTAATTTAAACAGGGCAACCTTTTCGTTAACATGGTTGTGGTACAAAATGTGTACGGTGTACTGTCGCTTTTCGAAATTGACTAGTTTAAATCACCGTGCTATTACAGTGACACCTAAAGGCCAATTCTCGTATTTTATCTGTCCTCAGAACTGTATTTTGAACGAAATGAGATTATATTTTGAATCGAATCACTATAGGTATTCTGCTAACTTAATGTCATTATCGTCTAAATAGTTCATCGTTGACACATATTTTGACACATTGTTCAATTAACGATCTAGTCGCGATGTCATTCAAATATCAGTTAATTTAGGGGAATACCATTTATGACATGAATATGACATTGACATTAGATCGAAACTGTATTTTGAACAAATTATGTACGGGAATTGGGCCTCTGGTTATTCCTGGAATGAGTCAATCAATCTTACGGTAGATTCCGTTCACAAAATATGTATTATTGCCGTTTCTAAATGAATATTAGTTTCTTCTACAGCTGAGGATATCCTTCATAAAATAATACTCATTACCTTTATAACTATACATTTTATTTCCGATAAACAAATTGAAAGCATAATATCTAATATTGCGTCTTTTTCTTAGTCGCGATGTCATTCAAATATCAGTTAATTTAGGGGAATACCATTTATGACATGAATATGACATTGACATTAGATCGAAACTGTATTTTGAACAAATTATGTACGGGAATTGGGCCTCTGGTTATTCCTGGAATGAAATGAAATCTATCTATCTTACGGTAGATTCCGTTCACAAAATATGTATTATTGCCGTTTCTAAAATGAATATTAGTTTCTTCTACAGCTGAAGATATCCTTCATAAAATAATAAACATTACCTTTATAACTATACATTTTATTTCCGACTAGAGGACGCCAGCAGCTACGCCTGCATTTTTTTAAATTTACCCGTTTTGGCCGATCCCGTGGGAATTTAGGGAAATCCCTTCTTAGTGCACCACTACGGTCCCCAAGGAACACACATACCAAATTTCAGCTTTCTGTACCTAATAGTTTCAGCTGTAGCGTGTCTGTCAGTCAGTCAGTAACGCAAGGATTTTATATATTAAGATAAACAACTTGACAGCATATCTAATATTTCGTCTTTTTCTTTTCCAGGTACGTCACCAAAACGGAACGAATCAATATCGCCGGGACTGCAGACCAGTCAGTTTTAATAGAACTATCAAATTATTATAATAAAGGATATAAAATTCAAATAACCCGATCAGCATAATCTGGTGGATTTGAAACTACTTTTGGTTACCAGCTGCAATGCAGCTCCTTTAAACCAGTGTTTCTCAAGACAAGCTAATCAATAAAATATCATGTCAAAGTCTTCTGATAGTACAATAATGCTCGAATGTCCTTCTTGAATTTATAACGAGTCTTTTGATCTATTACCACTGAAACTTTCAAGAGTATCGAGGTATTGGGAATCTTTCTGGAGAGTTGCTGAAAGTTGATCAAAGCTTTTTGGTATAAGTATTTAATATTAATACTAGCTGTAGTCCGGATTTCCGTAGTGCTTACTTCAAAATGATCAGATTTCGAATAAACTTACAACCCTTTTATCACGCCCGTAGAAGAGAAATAAAAAAAAAATCCTATATCTATGTTTTGAAGAACTCTGTTCAAATTTCATGCCTCTAGCTTCAGTAGCATGTTTTTAGTTTCCGGGTGACATGGAGACAGTTGTATTACTACTTCATTAAAGTATTTCGGGACGGACACGACCTTCAGTAATGAAGATAACCATGCAAAATAAACTGTAGTAGTTAAGGCTCTACGGTCATACATATGGCAGTGAAGACTAGTGGTATCTATATACATAGATAACTTTTAAAATAGATTGTAACTCATTCTATAAAATGCACAATAATCACTTTCTATTAATCGATCTCATCACGCATAACCTACTCATAATTTTCGAAGATATTATATTTTTCGTATCCTCATTCATACTCATAATTTTCGAGGATATTATAAATTTCGATTAAATATTAAATTGCAGTTCTAAATATAATGAATCGTTTACTGGAAACAATTTTGCATTTGGCTGCCGCCATCCATTCTCTTTAGTCGAAAGCTCTTAGGGTTTGTAGTTTGTTGCATATATTGGGTACTCCGGCAACTCATACAATTCATTCAATTACTAAATTATGATTATGATTGAATGTATGAAGATTCTCGCCAAATCTTTCATTGTATTGTGAAGTAGAATGTTCTTTTGTGACATTCTTGAGAAAAAAAAAGGTGTGTATTCTTGTACCATACGTAAGACTTAAACGCTTTACTTTAGCTTCTTTCATCAAATCACAAATGTCGCAAATTGTCTAACTGCGCAATATTCTATAAAGTTGTAAGACAAGGCTTTCCGCTTAATGGTGTCACCAGTCGAGGCGTATTTATAAAATAATTGTCGTACGCCTTGGTGACGTCAGCGAGGCTCTCTGGCGCGTGAATGCGCTGTGAATCAACATTCTACAAGCTCACACAACTTTGGCATACGTATTAGGTATTAGAAAAACTTTGTACTATATGCAGCCTTTGGCAGTCCACTGTTGGACATGGACTTCTCCTAATTTGCGCCACAATAGCCCTGTGAGTGCAGGATTTGACCTATTATACCACGCTAGCCCGATGGATTTGTAAAGGGTTTGATGTCTTTTTTCAATCAGAGGGCCAATTCTCCTAAATAAAGGACAATGGCAGATCTCCATACATCAAATGTCTGAATTTAAATTGAAACGTACAGTAATAAAAAATATACAAAAAAAATCAGCGTAAGTAACAGAGTCTATAAATGATTCTATTTTCACTCGGGAAACCTGGAAAAAGAAGATATCGGTGTTTTGTTTTAGTTAAAAATGTATGATGTAGGTACGTTTGAATTATCAAATGACATATTATGTCAGATTGGCATCAAAACGCAGAAGTATTCTGTAGCATCTAACTGTCACAGCCAAAGACAAAAGCAGAGCTGCACATTTTAAATCGATTTTATGTGAAATCGATACAACATTAAAACGATGCTAAATATTAGCTTATTGATATAATGTTGATTAAAGATTAAATAACTGTATTTTAATAATTATATTTTAAACCAAACCAACCCTATAAAGGTCGATCATATCGATTACTTATTTAATAATCAATACGGATCAATGTCAAACGTCTATTCCTGTCACACCATTGTCTATGGCAACAATCAAATAATAAAGTAGGTACCTGGTTCGTAATTAATTGGAATGCTTTTTATCATCATAAAATATTCCGGCTTTAACGAGACAAAGTGAAAATATAAAAAATCGTAGAAAAAAATAACAATTTGTTTTGTTCATATGAAGTTTAAGATCGCCACAACAAACCCAGACCAAATTCTGCCATTGTCCTTTGTTCAAAATGCAGTTTCGATTGAATGTCAGTATCATCCATATGGTATTCTCCTAAATTTACTGATAATTGAATGATATTGCGACTAGATCGTGAATCGAACAAATCAATGTGTCAAAATGTATGTCAACGACGAAATATCTATTTATGTGAAGTTAGATGATAATACCATTAAGATAGCAGAATACCAACTGTGAGCCAATTCAAAATCCAATCTTGATGTCAGATAAAATACAAGAATTGGCCTTCTGTATTAATATCAAACTATCCATTAACAAGTATTTCTTAGAAACAAAGTGTATGTGCTGACACGAGAAAATAGTATACTCTAGTTTCATTTACTACTTGGATGACTCGGCTGGTGTCGAGTTGCCCGATTTTAATTTATTACTCCGAGCGATTCAGGTTCTTCAGGTTTGATTCCCTAAAAGCGTGCCATGACACAAGCTTGTCCTTCCAAATTCTATTTAAGGCCGGTTCAGATATGCATACACATATTTTAAGCAGCTTATGTCAAACATGTAGGATCTCGAATCTCCAAAATACATGGATTGATTGAATACTGAAAAATGCCGTTAGAGACCTTTATAAATAATGCAGCACAGGACTGAAAGACACTTAGATCTGGCAAACTAATTTCAAGAGTAAAAATAATAGGTAAGTATGATTTTCTGTCATTAATGTGACTTAGTTTCATCTTACAATTATTCTCCTTTTGTTGAAGGATTTGGCTACCTTCAAGCGTACATAGTCTTTATTATCTTACAGATCATCATATTTCTCAAAACAAACGTGCACATCTCACGTAAAACAATATGTTTACTTGATACTCGTTACATTATTTAAATGAGTTACAGTACACAGCCACGCGAGTATAAAATAACTGGATGAAAGAAGTTATCTGATATTGCAGCGATCACTTACTATATCCATTTTGCTTGAAAGCCTTTATTGTACATTGAATGTTCTCAATTTACAATATTGTATTAAGTATGCCTACTCACTGAATTTTGTGAAGAACGCAGGTTTTTGTCTGTTGCTTGGTTTCTTGTTCGATTCCCAGATACATCTAGAATCTAGTATTTGTACAGAATTCTTTATTATTTGCATAAACATGTGTACACATACATACTATGAATATCTTGCAAAGATATCGTGTCATTAGAGAGCTTGCTTCAATTCGAATTATGATAAATTATGATAGACTAAGTATGTTTCCGCTCGTGGGTTCTGTTTCGTAGCAAAATGGAGTATAAATATGTCATTCTGTTGTATACATTGTTGCTAAGTTTCATCAAAATCGAGTTTGGTAGTTTTTCTGCGAAATAGTAACAAATATCCATCCACCCTCATACATTTTCACGTTGATAATAGTAGCAGAATGACACCAAAAGCCTATTATCCTATCATCAATCTAAGTAAACAGCTCCCTCTCAAAAAATGCGCCGAACTAAACTAAACCGTATTAAACTTAATGTTGTACTTTAAAATAAAGTATACGAATGTTACACAAATTGCTTGAAGCAATATTGTTGTGCATCTAACTGACAAGCGAGTGATTTAAACAATCATACACTCAGTTGATCACAGAAATTGTTTGGAGTCTAGAGAGGAATAGCGACCGACCGCGACGCGACTAGGGACACATTTTGACAATCTACGATGCCTCCCCAACTTAAAGGGTTGACATTCTCCTAGAATGTATTAATAGAATTTTCAATACGCATGCAGCGTCAAATTTATTGAGATTTACAGATGATTGAGTAAATCTGATATTGGTAGACGGCTTTTTATATTTTTCGTAAATAATATCGGTGGAGATGTTTTCTTTGAAAGAGAAAAGTATATATTGTTTCTTGGCTCACTTTTCTTCACAAAGAAATCTCAACGAGAGCTTAGCTAAACCATAATTACGAGGTGACCCAAGCGAGAAAGATACTAAGGTTTAAAAATTCTCAGTAAGCATAATATAAACAAAGCAAGACAAGGATTGCGTTTTTGTAATTGCTTATTGAAAATAAATCTTTTTAATGTTGATTACAGTTATTTGTTTTAAGGACACTAAATTGTTGTTTTTAAACACGACAGCCCATTCCGAATCGTGTAACTTTGACCATCCATTGTAACGTTATGTTTCGACCGAGCTCATTTTCACAATTACAACACCAACACCGTTCTTCTTCCTTTTTCACTCGAAGCCATTGTTATACAAAATCTTTAAAAAGTTTCTTAAGTTAGGAAGTTTCGAGATAAAAATTCCTTTGAAAAGTTTCAACATTAAACTTTGTTGAATTACGCGAGAAAATCTGTCTGAAAATAAAGATAATTAAAAGCGAAGTGAAAAATACGCAACGTTGTGTTCTGAGAAGTGATACAACTCAGTTAATTACTTTATACACGATTGTTTTAGTGACGACGACGTACAAATTAAATAGGTGCTCTCATTTTGTAGTAATGTACATTTGAGTTCCAAGTAATTTTCATTACATTAACATTAAGTAAGTAGTTACCATGACAGCTGCCAAATTCTGGAGATATTTGAGGTTTTTAGAAGACATTACAAGTATTTCAATGATTTTCCCGCAGCTTTCGTGAATAGCAATACTTATAGCTGTAGTATGTGTGACAACGGAAACATTCTGAAACAGCCTACCACAAAAGAAAACGAAACTCTTTTTAAAAAAAAAAGAACATGAATTTGTCAAACCCCAAATCCAAGTAAACATAGATGCGTCAAAAGTCAGAGGTGTGGTGAAGGAACGCTGGTTGTTTGTACAAAAAGTGTCCCCTTTCCTCGTGTCACAGTTTGCGTTCGCCCACCGATGTTTTTTTTTGTGTTGACTTAACAGTGCACGGTCCCGTGCTTGAAATTCTAAACGGTGCTTTATGCCATTCTGCGTGTGCAAAACGGGTTTCCAAACTATTTTCAGTGTATGAGTTGTTAGGACTGAGTGTTTTTTTTTCGCGAACCGGTACCTGTAGGCTTCACTATGCTGTATTATTTCAGATCGAGGCACTGCCATTCTCATGCGATAGTTAGAATTTTCAATGAGTGGTTTTCGTTTATTTTGGAGTCTCGTTGTTAAGTATACGTGCAGCAATATTCTACAGATTTATAGTTGCGACGAAAATGCTTTTTAATATTAAAATACTTGAATCGAGTTTAAGAAGTACTCGGGATTACTTGAGACAGTGTAATCTGGGAAAATAATTGTGAATTGTTTTTTGTAAATAATAAATATGGTCTCGGGATATGAATATTATCACTCAACGCTGAAAATCTGACTCTTCAAGATGTTTTTACAGCAGGTGCAGAAACAAAGAGGCATAAATAAATTCTGGTCATTTTTAACTTCAAATATCGTGGCCATATTATCTTATCCTGAAGCTTGTGTTTCGGTTTTAAGCTTTAAAATTGGCTTATATTGTGCATGTATAGTGACATGGATGAAATAAACTACTATTACCATAGCGACCCGCTCTAGAAGGCCACTTGCTAAGCTTCTATCCTCATTTTAGTCTTGGAATTGTTCGGGATCATTTGTACAGTTTCAAATCAAGTGAGCTGATACGTCTTTGGTTTCCCTTTGCTACTGATATAGCCATTTTTAAAGAGCTACTTATCAAGAGACTAGTGGACAGACATAGTCTGTTATTTATGTGAATCTTTCCATGTTCGCTTAAAGCATTTTAATGTTGGCTTTGAATTAGAATCATTATCACAAAACGTTTAGATATTGAGAGAGACATACAATACGTACCTACATGTATAACTTATTGGTTTCTGTATCAAACTATGAAGCTAAAGGATTATCTCTGCCAGCTGTAGATAATCTCGCTCATCTCATTGACGTAAGAGTCGCACAATGAGCAACGGATTAATGCATATTGGCGCCTGCATGTAGGTGTCGCTTACAAATGATGTTTATCCTTATGAATTGCGGAGGTCAAAATGCAATCGCTCTGTCGAAACGATAATATGCTAGAAGGGTTATGTCTTTATTGATCTATCTTTTGCTCGATTCATGTTGCGTCCATATATATTCTAGCTAAGTTTACTATTGATTATGTGTTGGCCCTGGGGACACTTAGGTTAGTTTTGTAGTTCTTTTAATACTGACAACTTACGCCATAATATGTAATTTAACTCGTGTATCTACAAATACTTAAGGCTATCGTTTCTGTACAGCATAAGAGAAAGAAAAAGACGTGAGTGGATGCTCCTGTTTCACCATATTTACTTTGGAAGGCTTACCAAATGAACATCATTTACTGCTTGAGTGCTTGAGTATGATATCAATAGTTACCAAAAACTTTGCTATTAGATGTCCTTAACAATGTGAAACAGTTGCAGCTCCTTACAAACATAAAATGTACCACCATTATAGGTATTTGATTGAAAAGAGTTGCCATGAGTTTTATTTGCCCGTTCTTTCTCGTGGTTCTACCTATTGCATTGCGAATTTGGCAGTAAATGTAAATGTAGAATCATTATGTAATTAACTTAACTTTTGACGATCATAAGTCATAAGCGTCACTTTGTGGCCTAGATGAATAAATGATTTTGACTTTGACTTGAGGAAAATCGTTTCGGTTTGTCATAGTTCTTTGTTATCTGACGTATAAACTATGGCAATGTTGCATCAAAATCGGTTCAGTAGTTTTAGAGTGAAAGAAGGACAAACAAACTACACACTCGGGATCGCTGTCTGCGCTACCATTGGTGATCTAGTAAGATAGAAACCTTAGGTCCGACTTGACATTCTTAGTCTAGAAATGGTAATTTACCGAAGAAAATAAACAAGATTCGACTAAAAAAAACTGAACAAGAAAACTTTCTGATTAAGTCTAGGTCTAGTAATGATCTAATTTTTTTAAATTCACCGACATTTAAATAAATTCTTTAGCTTACTTTGAATAAGAATCAGATCGAAAAAATTGGACGAGCAATATTTAAGCGAATAGATTTTAATATTAAAATGTAAATAGTACAGATTTGATTAGAGGCACCCCACTATGTTTGGTTTATTGGCGCTTCGTAACCGGTGACTTTAGACACCCTTTGAAATCATGCCGTGGTTTTTTTTATTTTATAAAAGACAACTCCCGCACTAGGACTAAATCCTGTGTCGCGGGGGAATTAACAAACATACAACTAACGGACAGAACACCCAGACTCGAAACAACAATTTATGAATCACACAAAGTGTTGTCTCGTGTGGGAATCGAACCCACAACAATCGGCACAGTGTCAAGTGGCGAAACGACCGCTTCAAACCACTACACCAACCGTGCAGTCGAGTGCTATAATTAGACCGAGCTTTATTTAGGACCACTTTCGGCGCTGTCTGATAAGTATCTGCTAAATTTATATTTAGAAGATAAGGCGTATTCAGAGGTGGTGAAATTGGGCCTTAGTATTGTAAATAGATACTAAACAAGCTGTATTTCTCGGTTGCTCAGAGAGCGACAAAAATGTTGGATGCCTTTTAGTAGGAAACATAACATAACTTCACGCCTTTTATCCCCGAAGGGGTAGGCAGAGGTGTATTACACACTCGCGATTAGCCAGTTATGTTTAGTTCCCAATTTAATAGGGGGTAAGCCTATTGCCATCTACCGGGCACATTATTAAGCGAGCGATAATTAACTTTTTGTAATACTCACATAACTTCGAAAAGTCAGAGGTGTGTGCCCGGGGTAACTGGGGATCGAACCCGAGACCATCGTCTCGGCAGTCCGTTACGTACACCACTGGGCTGTCGTCGTAGTAGGAAACAATTTGAACATAGATCAAATTAATATTACGCTAAAGTTAATACTTTACCGTGAAATCAATATTCATTCCTTATTAATCAAATATTTTCGATACTCGTAAAATCGTAACAAAGGTAATTATTATATTTAAAAATAATCATATTACCTGTTCAGCCCACGCTTGCTCGGCCCGACTTTACTTCCAATTATAAACTGCCGAATATCGGTTTCTATCACAGCGACAATCGACCAAAAAGGATAATGATATTCCAAAATTAAGCCGCTAATTAGGTTTTTAATTAAACTAAGAAAGTCGCGTGTTCACACGTGTTGGTTTTGGGTACATTTCCAACTCCCTTTAGGTTTAAATTTTTTTAGAAGTTGACAGAGGTGTAATATTACAGCCACATTTCGCTGTTATAAATTTGAGGTCCCATGTGATAGGGGCCTATTGCCGTTACCGGGTACATTTCCAGACTCCGTGCTACTTAGAATTCGGAAAAACTCGGTAACACTTTCGCCCGACCTGGGAATCAAACCCGGGCTTCCTATCAGCAGACTCTTGTGCAACCAACTGAACCACGGAGACAGTCCTCCTTTTATTGTAGCATAATACTGGTTGTCACAAGACCCATCACCAAGCCGAAATCTACTTGTTTTGGACATCATGCCAAGTCATACCTACTAAGCAAAAATTTTACCGGAGAAACTTTTTCAAATAAAAGTGCGCGCTTGCATTTTTCGAAATAGGTACTTACTTATCCATGGGTGCATAGGACATGCATAGAACAGGTTGGCGGGGTAATTGCACCGATTTTGTACCTAATCACAGAATACATACAAGTACTAAAGTAACCTAATGACAAAAATTGTATAGTAACTTTGAGCCTCAAATTGAGGCTCAGGAGATATTGAGGCCCTCAATATCTCCTGAACAAGTAATTTCCCAGGAATGGTGCCCAAGTAAAATTTTTCGTAATGGTAAATTGGTACAATTTGGTGTTTGAGTTTTCGTTAAGGGTCTTTTTACACCCTGTAAAGGCCTCTATTGTACCGGGGAATAAATGGTCTAGCTTATGTAACTAACGTCAAAATCGGATTAGTAACGTCGCAGATTAACTACTTTAATCTCATATGTACAACAGACAACTTGAGTATATTGTGCTGAGCTTTATTATCCTGAAAAAAGAATATTGTCCTGTTTTTGCTTTGTTTTCATATAGGTACTTTAAAATATTTACGTGATCTAGTAACGACTAGCTAATACACACTGATTACTTCTGATAAGTAGTTTCTCGTAGACGGTAAAACATATATTAAAACAAATATTTCGTTACAACTGCAGGACAAGGATTTCTTTTTATTCCTGTTCATCTTAATATATAAAATCCTTGCGTTACTGACTGACTGACAGACACGCTACAGCCGAAACTATTGGGCGCAGGAAGCTGAAATTTGGCATGTATGTTCCTTGGGGACCGTAGGGGTGCACTAAGAAGGGATTTCCCGAAATTCCCACGGGATCGGCCAAAACGGGTAAATTAAAAAATAATGCGGGCGTAGCTGCTGTCGTCATCTAGTATAAGAAAAAGATCTTTTGGTTTTACATGTCTGGAAAATCACTCAATAACGTCTCACTCACCACCTTCCAGTTGTAACCGGATGCTCAAGATAAACACTCGCACACATGTCCCTCAGCTGAGTGACGTAACGCAGGTGAAACACACACACTTGCACATATGTGCATACATGCACACACATGTATGTGCACAGGAAGAAGCCACTTGGCAAGTTGCCGAGATGATCGCCGTTCTCTTTGGTTGTGATCAGCAATAATTAGGTTATGACGTGAAGAATTTGTTGCTTCTACTGTCATATTTTTAGTGTCGTATATCTACTTTAAACTGACGGATATTTAAATTAATGTGGTTGCCAGGTAGTCGAAATTAGACTATGTTACAAAAAATAATTTGAAAGGAATAAAGCTCGTCAATAGGAACTAAAAAAAACAATAGTTTTACATATGGAGAAGACGATGTCGGGTTCTGAACAGCTTGTTTCGTTCATAATTGTTTTTTACAAGGACTTTTCTCGCCCTGGAAATTCGGCATAGCAGGGAATGACGATTCAAACAACGGATTCTCAACAGCAGTTAGAACACAAATGTTATTCTCGTAGCAAAACTGTGATCATACAAAAATTTGTCTCGCTTGAGAGTCGTACCCATAACACTTAGCACAACGCAGATCGGCAATGACCGCTTAAACCACCACACCATCCATAATGCCAGTTCACGAGTGTTCGCTAAGTGCTCGTAATTTGAATATATCGCTACTAAATAAAAAAGTATAAAGTAAATTGGTTCACAAACAGGAGAAAACTGCTCGTCTTGGTATACTGAGCTTCTTCTTCTATACAGATAAATCTATTATTTATTTATTCAAGTACTGCCACTTGATACATATTAAAAGAACAATAGTTAAATAAATAGTTTTTCTTTCATCTTCTTTCTTTCTTAAATAATAATGTCTATTTACATCTAGAATGTTCGAAAATCTGCCTCCGTAGCCCAGCTGATAGCGTATCCGACTGCTAATCGGGTTCGATCCCGGGTCGGGCAAAAGTGTTACTGGGTTTTTCCGAATTCTCAGTAGCAGCACGGAGTCTGCTGACGTGTAACATTAGTAACATTACACCCACATTTCGGCATGATTTTTAGGTCCCACGTAATAGGGGGCGAGCCTATTGCCGTTACCGGGTACATTGCCAGACTCTGCGATGGTACTAAGAATTCGAAAAAACTAAAAAAATTTTAACATACGCATCCAATGGACCACCGAGGTAGCCACAGATGATATATATTCTATGTCACAAATGCTTTGATAGATTCGGGAACACCCAATAATGACCATAATTATTGGAGTGACTAAAACCGAGGTTAAAAATATACGTAAGATTTTATGTAGGTATACGAAAAGGGCATTTGTAACACAGTCTCGCAACTGCCGACATGATTGTGATTGCGAAACTGATTGCTCTGCCACCAGCCTTTCCCTACTCAACATTCTTAAACACCGCTCGAAATCCAATCCAATGGGACTTTAACAAACTGAACGATTATCCCTCCAACAGAACGGAGCAAGTACATCCACAGCTCATTATTAACATTAAAAAGAAGAAATCGGTACTTAACGAAACCAATACGGTGTAGAAACTTTTCCATTGTCATCACGTGGACGCTAATACTGTTATTAGCTAATGAAATTAGTTTGGTCGAAGAGTTTGTCCAAATTGTGGTAAGTTGATAATAGCCTCCGGAAATTTTACGTTAACTGCATTAAAATCAGATAAGAATACCGATCTACGTGGAGATTGCTGAGAGTATTGGGAAACGCTGAGTTTTCTGGTGCCGTGTGTTATTTCGGCTTAACTTAATAGACTGTATGGGTATTTGGTTTGCGAGGTTAGCTTGCGATGTTTGTAAATATCTATACTTATAATATAAAACTGTGTACGGTTGTCCGTGTGGTGAACGGATTAAGGCGAGGTTGCAGTACTTTTTAAGATTTTTGAACGTCTGAAAGTCCCATGAACTATGATATTTTTAATGAATAAAAATTAAAGTATAAAAGTTGAACATATCTTCTAGTAAATCGTAAAGATAGAAACACGATTTGGAATGATTGGCTCGATAAAAAAAAATGTCAAACATGGCACTAAATCATAATTTTAAACGTGTACTGCTTAGAGATTCCATAATGAATTTAAATGAAAGTATTATCAATAGAAACAGCTCTTTATTTTAAAATAAATGGTAAAAACAGATTTCGTAATTTCGTTATCATTTTTCTCCAAGAAAAAAAATAGTCAAAATGTTGGCATTATATCGCTCGCCGGCCGTTCATCAGTGCCTGTCTAGGCGTGATTGAGGGCGGACGTACGTCGTTGCTCCGCAAAATCCCCCTCCACCCCCGCATGTACGTTTTCGCAAAAATACAAAGTAATTCGTATTCCAAACTCAATCGTTCAAACCATAGACATACTAGTAAGAAACCGTAGACAGGTTACTGACAAGGTAACATGACGGAGCTTACGAGTGACACGCATCGCGAAAAGCGTACGCACACTAATATAAATATGCCAAAACGACACACTAAGAATTAGATAAGAAGTGTAAGTGAGATAGCACATCTAATCGCAAGCGCGAAATAACGAAAGATAAACATATACTCTCTGGACCGACGCGCATTGTGACATCATGCTGACCGTTTCACAAACAATAATTTGACTCAGATGCGACATGATCACTTTGTCTGTCTTGAGTAAATTCAATTCGCCTCAAAGTAAATTTGATTAATTCATTTAAGGTAGGCAAATAAAAAGTCGATGTGATTTATTTATAACATTTATTAAAAAAGTACATTTTATTCTTCTCATTTCATTCAATGGAAACTTAAAACAGTACGTTAATATAAAAACTGTGTACTGTGGACCCACCGTAGCCCTGGCAATACCCCTGGGGGTATGGTGGGTCTTTTAAAGCTTAGCTTTTTAAATGACTACCAGAAAGTGATCAGCTATCGATAGTGATTGCAAAAAACAGGTGCATGCGATTTTCGACCTTATTGACAATTCATGACAAACGTTTTTTTTTTGTTTTTTCTCGCTTTCTGGCATTATTACGTTAGTAAAATTATAAATTCTGACAAATGTCAATTAGGTTGAAAATCGCATGCACCTGTTTTTTGCAATCACTATCGATAGCTGATCACTTTCTGTAAGTCATTTGTTTTGTAGACGTTCATTTGTTTTGTAGGCGTTCATTAGTTTTGTAGGCGTTCATTTGTTTTGTAGACGTTCACTTGTTTTACACCTTAAACAAATGAACGTCTACAAAACATATTCATTCGGATATAATATGAGCGCGATGTCGTGACACTACGGATCATTTCCAGTAGTTCTATTGAATACCCTTGTAAAAACATACATAGAACTAGACTGGGACATTTCCTATTACTTATCCCATTAGTTCTATTCTCCTCATCAAGTTGTGCTCATAGAATTAGGACAGTTCTATCATAGAACTGTTCAATAGAGCTACTGGGAATGATCCCAAAAATAGTAGAACTTGAAATTAACGAACTGAAATTAATAAACTTATTACACAACAATATTATCTGAGAGTACGATTAAGCTTTAAAAGACCCACCATACCCCCAGGGGTACTTCCAGGGGTACGGTGGGTCGGCGGCGAAAACTGTGCAGTACAATCTACTTAGTTGTTTAATACCAACTATGGTTACTGTTTGAAAAAAGAAAAAAACAAGAACAAATGAATGGACTTTGGTGATCCGTCAATGTTTGTAACTGACATATGATTTTGTATTTCTATAATAATAATATATTGTGTTGATTCAGCCTCAAATCACTTTTATTACTTGACAAAAACACACATCAGTATTTTATTATTACGAATGTCCCATCAGGATACTTTGTTTTTTAGTCTTTGAACACGCACAATACTGCTTCTCTTTTACACTCGCTAAATGCCAATTTTTTTATTCACTCTATTATTTGTGATACTGAATTTATTACAAATTGTAAATAAAACGTAATATTGTAATACTCATGAATGAGAAGTGATTGCATAACTTTTAGTCATTTTCCTACTATAGTTTGTGCAAAATCTCATTACACACGACGGCATTTTCAAATGTAACATACACACACGCGAGTAAAAGAGCGAGCGCTTGCGACCGCAGCGCGTACGCGAGTAAAGCCAAATGAGATATTTAGCCTGTTTTTAATGTGCAACTTTTGAAGTTCGCATAACTCATCTACGGTTTTTTTACACTGCGCTGTGGCACACGCACACACGAAACCCCCCCCTCCCCTCCCCCCGCTCACTCACTGATGCCACCGCCACACCACCGCCGTGTTTTTGTTTTTGCGGGGGGTGAGGTCGAGCTACGCACTGTACTGCAACCTCGCCTTAAGAATACATATCATCCCATGGGTGTCAAAAGAGCCGACAGAGAGAGCATATTCTGCAGAGAACAGCTCTGTAAGAGAAGGAAAACTTGATACAAACCCTATACCAACCCGTTTGGCCAGCGTTGGTATAGTAGACCAATTCCTCCTTTTAAAGGAGAGGCCTAGTCCAGCAGGGGACTGTGGCTGATGATGATGAACGCACTAATCTCATGAACTACAGATCCGATCTGAAAAATATTTTGTTGCTGGATAGCTCAATTATCTAGCAAAGCTATATAACATCACGTATGAGTCACGAATGCCGAGCAGTAGCCTTAAATAACGCGTAACATTAGAGAAAAGAAGTATAACTAGAATCATATCATATTTTTAAGATTGCAAACGCATTAAGGTAGGACAGATGCACTCCACAGTTCACAAACCTCTTAAGTGTGGTAAGTAGTGTGTAGGTAGGTAGAATATGAAATAATAACTTAATACCAAGTTGAAAACGTCTTTCCATTTTAAGCACTGGTGGAGTACTGTGCATGTAGGTTATCTAGCGCAAGTCATTGGCTTGAACGTAAACTGTGGGTGGTATTGGACACGCTGTGTTCTTGACTTAATAATAATTCTAAAAACATTCGTAATACTTAGCTTTCCTAGAATCGAATACGCGGAGTTTCTAGGTCTTAAATTTATTAATGGATCTCGCTTTACTGCGCTGGTAAGTAACTTAATGACTGCCTCCGGTCCTGCTGCAGTGTAAACGGCTGCGGATCATGAGGTCTCTTGTTCCATTCCCGGGTCGAACAAAAAGAGATATTGGGCTTTTCTGTTTAGAATTATCCAATAGAATCTCTCATCGGACTATGAGAGTGAGGGAATAGAGAGTGCACTTGTGTTTGCGCTCACTCTTGAGCACTATTTGTCCCGCGCAGTTCGCTAGTCTCATAATAATATGAGACCGTCGTGTCCGAAATTCGGTCGGAGGATATTATTATTTTATTAATGTTTTTAAAGATTATTTACGCTTATTTCTTAATCGCAACACATCTTGGCCCTAGCACATATTTTGTGGTATATCGTTGACTATTCTTAGAAGGGATATTTCAAAGAGTCTTGTCGCATAATGACTGATTGATTTCTGTTTCGCTCTCTTCATCATCATCAGCGTTTAACAGTCCACTGCTGGACTTGGCCTCTCCTTTGAAAGGAGGAATTGGCCTACTGTACCACGCTGGCCAAACGGGTTGGTATAGGGTTTGTATCAAGTTTTCCTTCTCTTACAGTGTTGGTCTCTGCATAATATGCTCCCTCTGTCGGCTCTTACGACACCCATCGGATGATATGTGGTGACATTCTGTATTCTTAATCCGTCACCACACGGACTCCAACCCAATTTAGATTGAGAGTACAGAATAATGATTCAAGCCTTTCGTGTCACGTGCTAGATGCACAAGGTGGATCACCAGACAGGAAATTCTAGAACGAACGTCCAAAGATGTTCTTTGTATCCGTTGTTTGAATATTTGTAAAGCCCCTCGCGAAAAAAGACAAGTATAAAAGGATTTTTCCGGAAAGGAAAAACCACAATAAGATTCTAGTTCATCGACTCTCTCTGTAGAACAAAATCGGTCTGCCGTCTAAAGCTGGACCAGCCATCCCTAGTTTATAATATTCCCTTACTTCCGAGTTCAACTACACCAGGTTACACACACAACACTGCCAATACCCGATAACTGTGTGTGGTTACCAAGCCACGGCTCCAGCCGTCAGGATGGCCTTGTGTAAATATCTAAAGTGTCCTCATTAATTACTGTGTAGCCAGCACTCAGGTCAAGCCTTATAAATGAACCTCATTTATATCGGCCCAGCCCTTTGCTACGTTTAATTGGCACACTATCCAAGAATAAGGGCCCTGTTCGATAATGGATGCATCAATTTAGATCGATTTAGTTAAATATTATTAGTGGTGTATCCATTATTTTGAGTGAGGGATTTATTGGTTTCAGATATACCTATTGGTCGTTGGACATTTTACAGAATATGTTTGTAAAGTATAATGTTGACTATTGCGTTATGTGTATTACGAATATCTGAACTCAATATTCCGTCCTTTTCAATTATTTAACTCGTTATTTTCACCAGGCATTATAATATGGTTTTCAAGTTGAAAACCTTTCAATAGCAATTAAATAGTAAAGGACGCAGCCTTCCCCAACGACGTTAGGTTTAGCTATTGTTTCAAAGCGTTACTGGCACAATTTGGCATCTGTATATGTTTTCTAGGAACTGCAACCGTGAATTCAAAACCATCATGATATTATTCTTGATTGCAAAAGCCACACAGGTGTAATTAAACTCAGACTGCTAAAGGAAACAGTCTCGCGTGACGTCTACCTAGTTACCAAGACGTTAAACCCATAGTGTTTGTCTCGTTTGTGCCCGGGGCACGTCCTATGACTCATGCGCAGGATATCTGCCGATGTACCGCGTTGTCGCCGACGCGGCCGCTGTAGAATACATATCAGCTGAGATTTATTGTAGAAGTCATACGGTTTTGCATAGCGCGATAGGTATACTACTAGCGGCTTTTATTGTGAACGCTAAGTATTCACTGGTTCAGAGTCGATGGACCCTTAGTGTTACAAGATGGACGAGATGTTGTACATATTTCTCAGAAAAAACATAACCTCATTTTTAGGGAATCGAAATTAATATTTGGTGGTGGTCTGGTGCATCTATTCAATCATAGTCCATCTTTTATGTAACGCTTGGTGTGAGATTTACCTAATGATTGCGTCTTGAAAAATGTTGTAGGTATGTGTTAATGTGTCACTTTTCCGCCCATCTAGGGTCTGTCCCTTAGGCATCACTAGCACAGTCCTAGTTACGGCACTTGTCATAGTTAGAATAGCATGTACTTAAAGCTTTTATGCAGACATAATAATCTAAGTCTTGTTGGTTTGCACAGTAGTCTAAAACGTACGTTTCTGCAGCTCATAGGAAATGTTTCTCTGCCAGTTGGTTCTCTAATACAGAGGGTTATTCACACTATACGTTCTGATTAGCTAGAAGTGGTGAAGTGCGGTTGGCATAAAATCTAATAGCTGAATGAGCGTATAAAACCATCATTGGCTTGAACTATGGGGTAGTTAAACTAATTAGTATGACGTTGTTTGAAATAATTAGTTATTACAATTATCCCTTTCTGACTTAATAGGTATTAAGTTCCACGCGCGTTCTAAAATAACTTCCAGTAATACTATTACTGGATGGATGAACTTGACAGTTTTCTGGTGGACTGGCAAGGTAAAGCTATATCTCTATGGCAGAGCGGGGGCTCTCACTCATACGCCCTTTAAAATTTGCCCCTTCATGGCTAAATTTGTATGAAGGGGCTCTACCCGTAGAGCGTGCAGGGAGCCCTTTGCTTGGCCGTGGGTTGGAACTTAGAACACAATACCCTCTGCGGAGCAGTCTGTCTCTCCACCAGGCTATCTGACATAGTAACAAATATTTAAATAAATTGAGCATAACAGTTTTATAATTTATAAAGTGAGTTCGTATTTTATAACGTTTTTAATATTCCAAGGTCACCCGGGAGACGTTAACGTCGAAAACGGCGCCTAATTTGATTTTTCACAACTAACTCAACTATCTTACTTTGAGAATATTCTTGTTTGAAATCTAATTATAATAAAGCTGGAGTTTTTAATTACAGCTATAAATCTGTTAAGTTTATGCTTTGTGATGGTTTATACTTTCATTAGGCCTTGGAAATCTTTGAGAGCATAAACAGAGGTATGATTACACTACCAGAATTAGGTTTGGTTTTCGTCCAACCTTCAACTACATGCAGGTTCCTCTGACTAAGCTTGATCGTGCGTGTGGTGTCCATCAGATGTGTTTGACAACTAGTCAATGTTGCATTCGCGTGTGAACTGCTAGTAGAGCGATTCAGGCTCTTCTATCGTTTTTTGACTAGGTAATTCCGTCGGCGACCGTTAGATGCCACTAGTGTTTGTGCCTCGCCTTTGTAAGAATTACTTTACGGTACGTAAATTACAAATATTTTACCTGACGCCAGACATCACAATCGTCTATAAAACAAGAAGAGGATTGTTATTATTCCTATATCTGCCCAAAAGCAGCTGGTACTAATGTCGAATATTTTTATTTATTTACTTTTTTTACTACTCTGCGCACCCTAGGAATAAAAACCGATTCGCGGGGGACTTTACAAACATATAACCAACGAACACAAAGTACATCTAGATTCAAAACAACGATTTATGAATCACACAAAGTGTTGTTTCGTGTGGAGATCGAACCTACAAGGCGCAGTGTCAAGCGGTGAGGTGGCTGCTTTAACCATCACGCCAACTGTGCAGTCAAAGATAAATAACAACCTGCTATAGATGTATGAAATTCTGAAAATTGATTCCTCAAACTGACTGAGACTGCCTCGTTGGTCTCGCGGCATAAATTTAATGTGCGCGTGGGATTGGGAGGTCTCGGGTTCGATTCCCGGGTCGGGCAAAGTGCTATTGGGTTTTTCCGTTAGGAAATTCTCAGTAGCAGCTCGGAGTCAGGTAATGTGTCCGGTAAGGCAATAAGCTCGCCCGCTATTAAGTGGGTCTAAAATAAAACTGGCGAAAAGTGGGTGTAGCAATATACCTCTGCCTACCTCTTCGGGGATATAGGCGTGAGACTATGTATGTATGTATGTATGATTCCTCAAATTGCTGACCTCATAGGATTATTAGTATTTCGTAACATATTGCTAGTTAATATATTGCATATTCAGCCAGCTGTGACGATTTATCAATGTTCGCCTCCATGACATGAAGTTCGTTTATTTCGGGGAACGTAAGTAGGTATGTAGGCAATATAGGTACCTTAATTAGAAACTTAGGTGCAGTTCTCAGAATAATAAACAACTGTCTGGTTCTCCGATAGATTATTCTCAGAATTATCACTTAACTAGCTGACCCGGCGAACTTCGTAACGCCATATATGTGTTATACATATAAACCTTACTCTTGAATCATTCTATTAAAAACCGCATTAAAATCCGTTGCGTAGTTTTAAAGATTTACGTATACATAGGGACGAGAAGACAGAAGGCAGACTTTGTTTTATACTATGTACCTAGTGATGACAATACACAGTTATAGACGAAGATGCCTTGCGGGTAATGTAATCGATGAGTAGTAGGTTCAGAACCGTATATTAAACTCGTGATAAGAACCTACTTCTATAGGGAGACTTGACGTTCGTATTTTTTTATTGTAATGGACGGCAATTTTTTCGTGTGGTGACGGATTAAGAATACGGAATGTCACCACCCCATATCATCCCATGGGTGTCGTAAGAGCCGACAGAGGGAGCATATTATGCAGAGAACAGCACTGTAAGAGAAGGAAAACTTGATAGGTACAAACCCTATACCAACCAGTTTGGCCAGCGTGGTATAGTAGGCCAATACCTCCTTTCAAAGGAGAGGCCTAGTCCAGCAGTGGAATGTTAAAGGCTGATGATGGTGAGGCGGCAAACGAGCAGACAGATCGACACAAGAAGGGAGGAAGGGATGAGGGAGAAAGAATAATAGGGCCGCCGGCACTTTCACTCACCGAATGAAACGCAACAGTTTAAGTACTGTTACTTTACTTCGATTTTCTGTGAGCTCGAAAAATTAAGCAACGTTTACGTAGTTTACTTCTTCTTTGGATGACCGCTTGTTGCATTTGCATCAGAGCGCTACTGTGCCTCGAGAGGTGCCTCTGCCTGTCTTAGACCAGTAGGTACCTCAGTATAACGCCGGCATCGGAATTACACTCTACGAAAAGAAAAAAGACTAAATATAAAAATTTTAAGATGCTTCTGCTTGGACCTTCGACACTGTAGCAGCGTGACCCTATGTTACGTTCGACAATATTACGAAAACACTTATAACTTGCTACGTCGAAAAACCAAAAAAATTACATAATTTATTAGCCGCATCAATTTAATTAACTCCGACGCACCTTCTGAATATATTTCTTAAGACCCCAATAAATATAAGTTATAGAACAGATGTTTTTACACGTGGTTACCCTAAACATCTGTTAACAAAATTTAGTACGTATCACACTGTGATTTCATTTAGAATTTTCAATTTAAGGTAGCAAACGTGCGTTCATTGGCAACATTTACATTTATTTGTACCAACTACCGCAAACCGGGTAGATGCGCTTTTTGCGGGGAAATACTCCCTACTTCCCCAGATGGATTAATTACAGATTCCTGTTTAATGAAAACGTAAATAGAAAGGCTCCCTCAGGTTTTTAATTCGCTTTTTTTTCGTTGGCACATTCAATCTTTTGTCTACGCCGTTGAAAGGACCTCGAACGGTCGAACCCTTTGTGTCTTTGACATGATTCTGCGCATTTTTCCGTTGGCCACATTTTTGCGATATTTTCTTTCGGGTGCCATTAATTTTTGTCATTGGCAATGTAAGTGCGATTGTTCCTGTAGGATCTACTGCTATTCGCTGCTTCTGTCGATTACAGTTGAGAAAATGTTTGAAGTGAGTAGGGTTGGATTTAGATACGTCAGAAGCAAGATTGCATAAATAGTAAGTGGATTAAATTAATTCAAAAGCCAAACACAAGGGAATTTTTTTAGTGATGCTTAAGCCCTAAAAGAAACCTGACCAAATATTTTCTAGCTGTTGTAATTTGGACTTATAGTTTGAAGAAGTGATTTTATGATGATGATAAAATATTAAACACGAACATGCAGTCTCAGATATTATTCAAATCGGACTCATTTATAGTTGAATATTAACTTGTTTAGTGACGTAACAAATAACAACCTACCTACCACGTTCACTACATCACCGCCGTCAATAATAATTCCTATCGAGTTACTATGACAGCGATACAAATGTTACCAAAAAAGAAAGTTTGTCCCACACCCAAGACTATAGAAAACACTAACCAATTAACTGGGATATTTAGTGCGATAGATGATATTACTACATTAGCTAAATCCAGCCCTGTCCATGATCTAGTCTATGTTATTTATCCGCGTGGTCGGACACAAACATTATTTGTTTTAGTCGAGCTTCGACCACTTTCCGTTTATCGGTGAGTTGTTTCTGAGCACAACATTTCGCATTATCGAAATTGTACTAAGTGAGGCATTAAATTACAAAGCTATGCATATTCATGGTCCTCTTCGGACGCCGTCGGGCTAATTCGGAAACACTCGGGGCTCATTCGTCCGTGAGCCGGTACGAACTAGAATTTTCCGGATTACTAGCGCTTATAACCGGATATAATCGATTTTCTTTGTCGATAGTTTTCGATTGCGGACCAATTTTTCCCATTCGAGTTTTAGTTAAGCCTAGGCTTTATTCATGGTAAGCCGAACCTGGATTAGAGGTATTTTGTTAGAAATAGGACGTCGGATTGTTTGCCACATCTATTATGTAATCAGTTTCCCGTGTAGGTACATATGTTATTGCGTGGGTATCGGGTTTTGTGAGGTATATTGAATGCGAGATTGCGATGCCAGCATTAATTTTGTTGCCCTTAAGGCCTCCATTTTTATTGTGACTCAGAAACTTTCTGCGACTTGGTCATAATGAAAGCTTACTCAGACAAATGCGTGGCCAACATTGACGAAGCTATCGAATTGTTTGTTCACTTTGTAATTTTTATTAATTTATATTTGCAGAATAGCAAATTAATTGTAAATCATATTTATTTGAAAGTTCTATGAAAATCCATTGCACCAGTTTCGCGAATATCAACGTGGCCATTTTGCAACACAATTAAATGAAAAAGACTTAACGTTTCCAATTTGCACTTTGTTCATGCATCCTTATGATTTGATAAGCTTTGAGATTAAGTTGTTTATCATATTTGCTACAGTGGCAATTATTAACGAGAAAATGTTTTGGATCCGGTTTTGTACCTATATAATATGTGCAGGAATATGATTTGCAAACATTACAAAGCTATAATGGTGAGGGAACAGAGAGCAATATAAATAATATTGTTGCAGTTTATTATTATAAGTTAACTCCCTAGAAAATTACAACTGCGTCAAATAGAAGTCGAATAGAGCAGCAATATTAGAAAGTTACTTGTAAATATATACTGCCGTGT
Source organism: Euclidia mi (assembly GCA_944739405.2). NCBI lineage: Eukaryota > Metazoa > Arthropoda > Insecta > Lepidoptera > Erebidae > Euclidia > Euclidia mi. Next base: position 33,000,952 of record OX123207.2, read on the forward strand.
GGTTGACGGCATAGAATACAAGTGTCACCACCCCCTATCTTCCCGTGGGTGTCGTAAGAGGCGACTAAGGGATAAGACGATGCAAATATCATATTTGCGTAGAGACGGAAAACTCGACATCAAACCCTATACGACTGCCTCGTTGGTCTCGCGGCATAAATGTGCGCGTGGGATCGGCAGGTCCCGGGTTCGATTCCTGGGTCGGGCAGTGTTATTGGGTTTTTCTGTCACGAAATTCTCAGTAGCAGCACGAAGTCTGGAAATGTGCCCGGTACGGCAATAGGCTCGCCCCCTATAACGTGGGACTAAAGTATATCTGGCGAAAAGTGGGTGTAGAACTACACCTCTGCCTACCCCTTCGGGGATAAAAGGCGTGACGATATGTATGTATGTATGTAAATATATACAGTATTCTTTTTGACTTGACCAAATTTGATGAGCCACAAGAGATTTTTTGATTTTTTTGTGTACAAACAATCTATACGAGGTCTCCCACGGGAAGCAGTTGACAAATTAGAAGATTCGTTTATCCGTAAAATCAAAACCGCCAATTAAAACACACTAACTCGTATCTCAAATAAATAAAACACTGCAATATAATAAATCCAACAATTCGTACGATATCGGTATAAAGCTAAATCGGCCAATGCTGCGCAATACGAGAGGCCCCTCGTTTCACAATAACCGTTCGATCGCTGGTGCACCCGACCGTGGCCGGGTTATATTATGAAGTATTATGAAAGTACCCTCGCAAGCGTATTTTTAATATAGCTGCTGTGAATAGGGATTTAATGGTAAATATTTGTTTGTTGTATACGATATTTGCTGGTTGGAGATTGTACGGTATATTGCATTTGTATTTGTGTGCGATTATCTCCTTCTATGAGCCCGATCATAGTGTGTAGATATCGAAAATGAGTTTGCACTACTACATTATTAACCTTCGGAAGGATAGGGGGGTGACTCATCACCCCAACCATTTAAAAAACATGCGCTAATTTTGTGTACGGTAACTAAGGGTAGTTGTGTTTTTCTGTATTCTCATATCTAAGCGTACATGATTAGTAGCATATATCACTGATTGACAGCCGGTCGTAGATTTTGCTATATTGACCTTGCTGGGGTGACTGACTGCCCCACTATCTTTTTACGTTCGCGTTTTTTTTTTTCCAAAGCATTTATTGGACCAGGAACCTTCTGGAAGTGAACCGCCATTGAAACTACAGAAACAAGCTCGGTGCTCAATATGTCCAAGAAAAAGCCAAAAAATTAAGATTATTGGTGTAAAATATCATTTGCCTGTGTGTTCCGATCACCTTAAAGATATTTGTCTAAACTGCATTCAGTCTTAAATATATATTAATAAACGCCCATAAACTCTTTAATATTTGTATCTATACTTTGATTTAAAACTGTATTATCGATTTCATTAAAAATAAAGAACTTTTTCTTTTATATATTTGTGTTTATCTTCGTTAATATGTTGTTGGGTGATGGGTCACCCCGCTATCCTAAGGTGTATGCTAAAAAAGCCTATCCTACCGAAGGTTAAATTACTTGCCTGTCCGCGGCTTAGTTCGCGTGGCAGTCGCTTGTTGGGATAAAAGGTAGCTATTGTGAGATTCTTACGTATAATAAGCTATATTACTGTAGTGTCATAAAAATCCATTCTGTGAGATTTGTGTGAAAGAGAAAGCACTCATCCATACATCCGTCCATCCCTACAAATTTGTCCTCGTTTATTTTATTATAAACCACATCGAATTTGTTCCACCATTTTAGATATTACCGCACAAAATCGCAGATACCACTAGACGAAAATAAATTCATTGCTTGTTGTAAACGGTGCGTGAGCTCTAATACCAGATTTATCCTCACCACGGCTTACTTAATAAAGGGAGCGGATTAGACTTTATACCAATGTTTTATTGGTTTTTACTTTAAGGGCTTTGTCGCTCCAACAAAGGTGTTAGAAAGCCTTTTATTGTCTAGAAAAAAAGGGAATATTTCTTTGAATGGAGGCAAGTAAATAAGCCGTAGAGATTGGCCATTGTTCACAGGTGTTGGACGCCGACTCACATTTCTTTTCTTAGTTGTTGCATGATGTGTATGATGTTGTATGAATTTGAGTGGCAGTTGTGTAACACAATTTTTGTGAGAGCTACTGTTTATAGAATTTTGATTTGTGTTTTATGTTGGATCATGTCTGTCCACGATTGTGACTTAACGTTTCATATTCGAGGCTTTGCTTCCCGTAGCCGTGTGGTTGACGGCATAGAATACAAGTGTCACCACCCCCTATCTTTCCGTGGGTGTCGTAAGAGGCGAATAAGGGATAACATGATGCAAATACCATCTTTGCGTAGAGACGGAAAACTCGACGTCAAACCCTATACGACTGCCTCGTTGGTCTCGCGGCATAAATGTGCACGTGGGATTGGGAGGTCCCGGGTTCGATTCCTGGGTCGGGCAGTGTTACTGGGTTTTTCTGTAACGAAATTCTCAGTAGCAGCACGGAGTCTGGAAATGTGCCCGGTACGGCAATAGGCTCGCCCCTTATTACGTGGGACTAAAGTATATCTGGCGAAAAGTGGGTGTAGAAATACACATCTGCCTACCTCTTCGGGGTTATAGGCGTGAGACTATTATATATGTATGTATGCTTCCCGCAAAGTTTTGATTCGTTATAATTGCCTATCACTGTGTTTTTGAAAGAATTTCAGAAAATACTTTATAGACTGATATCAGAGACTGTTTATCTTTTTCGTTTATACCCACGGCCACGGATATTAAGAAAGACATACCACCCACATGATGAATAAACACATCGAATTTTGCAACCAATGAACAGGGAAACTTAGACTTTCTTTGCTTATTATTTAACTGATCAATAACAGACATAATGGTTTAGTTAGCTTATAACTCGTTTTGGTAGTGAACCAGCAACGAAGCTCGTAGGTAGTTGAAGATGCAAACCTGGTGACATTTCTTTCTCAATCGCAAATATAAGCGACTAGAGCATGCCGGCGGTTACACACGCGTTATTTTAGGCTACTGCTCCGCTGCCTTCGCTCGATAAATGGGATATCTAACACTGAGAACAATGGGATATCTGAAAGAATTTTCAAATCGGACCAGTAGTTCCTGAGATTAGCGCGTTCAACCAACCAAACAAACAAACAAACTCTTCAGCTTTATATATTAGTATAAGATTAACATTCTATGCAAATTCTAAAGAAGCTTTACAGTTTGACCGTTGATTCATAAACCAGCGAGGCATTATTACTAATCAGAATTTATATTTAACTAGATTGCAGCACGGCATTACTACTGATCAGAATTTTAAACTAGTTTGTGGTAAAATTACCAACCGATCAACATACCAATCTTTATCTGTAATCGAAGCTCAAATTATGCAAACAGTAGCCGCAGCCTCGTTTATATCTACTGCCTCAAATCTGTTCATATATCCTTTCGTTCGATCGATTTCGATGATCGACAAGCTACAGCCAAAACTATGGCGTAAGAAACTGAATGTTGGCATGTATGCTCCCTGGGGAGTGCACTAGGAAAGGATTACCTGAGATTCCCACAAGATCGGGGAGAAATACATACATACATACAAACATGCCTACATACATAGACTCACGCCTGTTTCCCGGAGGGGTAGGCAGAGACTACGGAACGCCACGTGCACCGATCCTGACATACCTCTCTTGCTTCATTCACTCCCATCAAGTTTCTCATGCATGCTCTTCTGTTTAGGGTACTTCTGACCTGTCCTTTTTTTAGAATGTCTCCTAGGGGAGAAATAAAAAAAGATGTGCTGGCGCAGCTGCGGGCGTCCTCTAATTCAGATAAAAAATCATGTTGTACCTAATATGTTACAGTTTATGGCACAATTACTATTTGAATGGCAGCTGAATATTGCGCGCCATTACTGTTTGAGTTGAACGCGAACTGATATTGTAATTATTCTGCTATACACTATTATCATCGCTGAATTAGTTGAATTTCAGAAAGCTTATATGCTAATTATTATGTTATGATAGATTCAGGAGGTATTGATTGCTGCATGGTTGTTTGACTATACGCAGGTAAAGCAGAGCATTCGATTCATGAGAGTAGCTTTAAAAGAAATACGCCGGTGACCTACTCAGATGTATGCAGAAGCTTTTTAACGCTGTTGAAAGCGAGCCTGCCGTCCAAATGAAGGTAAGCTTGAAAGAAGAAGATCAGCACCATAATAGTATTATATCGAAGTACTCTTCAAGTATTTTAAACTGCAAAGAAATATGCAAAATAATTTTGATTTTTATTACTTATGCTTAACTATATACCTACTTACACTAAACGCAATTACATATGCGTTTACATAAGGCTGCTTCAAATTCTTGTGCAGCAGCGAAACTCAATCATTTTCCCATCTAATAAAATATTTTTCATAATACTCCACCAATATTCGACGCAAACGTTTTTAATATGGTGCTGTTCATTGGAAAGCGACGGTAATATTCCGACGGAAGGCAAATAGTCCAAGTTATTATACGGAGCGCCTCTAATCGTATTACTTGCCTACTATATTTATTTTATTAGCACACCTCTAGTGTAATATTGCTGTAGAACACGTTTGTTCGTAAATGAGACGCGATTAAATTGTCAGGTTAGTTTTAGTGGCTGTGATGTGTGTTTGTAATGATCGAGGGTTTTGTATCTTGGTCGGTAGAGGACAACTGATTTACAGGGACCTGAAACAGTTGATTGAATATGAATGTGGACCACGCTAGCCTTTATATTGTACAAAGTCTGCGCACTTATAGGAAAGGTCATTTAAGACTTACTTCAGATTTCTTTTTTTTTTCTAATAGGCGGCAAACGAGCAGACGGATCGCCTGATGGTAAGTAATTACCGCCGCCCATAGACACAAGCAACACCACAGGAGTCACAAGTGCGTTGCCGTCCCTTGGAGTTGGGAAACGGTATAGGATGAGGAGTGGGGTGAGGGAGAAGGAATAGGGGATAGGGCCTCCGGTACTCTCACAGCTCACTCACCGAACGAAACGCAACAGTTTAGTCACTGTTACTTTACGTCGATTTTCTGTGAGAGGGTAGTACTACACCGGTCGAGCTGGCCCATTCATGCTGAAATCAGCAAGGCTCTACTACCTTGAAACTACCTTTATAGAACTTTGTTTGTCAGTGTTCGTACCAGAATCCTGTCAATACCAAAGCTTTCTACATTGTATGCATATTGATTTAACTGTGCATATTTTAAGGCCAAATCTTTGCCAGCTTGTTTCCAATCCATTCTAATAAAACCATTTTCAAGTAAGGCCAGGTATAAAACCTTAAGGTAATGTCCAGCGGAGATTTTAAGCGTTCTTAAGGCTTTAGATAGGTATTGGAAATGGCTTGCAATATATCTCAGGCAGGGTGCTTAAGTACCTTCGACGCTTAGAGCGAAACCTCTTCAAGTCGTTAATGAGAAACGTTTTAAAAGTACATACTTTGTACTTGTATACCAGTTTTATGTTTGGGAAATAAAGGGATTTATTGTAGTCTTGAGGGTTACGAAAGAGTTATTGTTTCTGGAAGAGTATTTATAGCAACCCGTTTGGTTTTAATACTGAGTGCTTCTTTCACTAATTTGGCATATTTTTAATGATAAGTAGCTTTTGCTTAAATGCGGTTTGTGTCGTGATAAATTATACACCTAAGCCTTCCTTAAGAATAGCGCCGTCGTGGGTAATGTCCCAAATAGTAACCTGTGTAATGTTGCTTAACTTTTCCAACCTAATACGAATTGCTACACATCCTACCCTGGGATAAGAAGCTTCGTTGTATTACCTTAGTCTCTCACCTTGAGAGCATAATGCTTGGGTGTGACTCGAACACGAGCTCCTCAAAATCAGCCTAAAAAGTACTAAATTACCAATAGCCCTGCATTTTAACAGGCCCGCTGCTTGACACGGGCCTCTTCTCACTATGAGGAGGGTTACGACATAGTCCTCCACGCTGCGGCTTCGAGTACTCCATGGATAGCTCTCAGAGTGCAGGTTTTCTGCCGATGATTTCCTTAATTTAGCTTAGGATAATTAACAATTAGATAGCCCCTCTTTATTAAGTATACCTTAAAAGTGTATCCTGGTTCCCTACAAATCATCGCATAACCAAGCTTTAAAAGAGCTTCAGGCTTAATAGTGGAATTATTATTAATTATTTTTAATGAACTGGTAAAGTGTTGTTTCTTGTCTAATTAAAGAAGAAAAATATGAAATTATGAGAAACTCCTTATACTCAGTCTAAACACAACTTTGTGTAAATGTCTTTTATTCTCAAAGACGTTTTATTTATGAAAATTAAAAGAGTTTTTATGATACAGTTGTTTTTACAGCATTATCGAGTACGTAATCAACATAATCAATATAACTTTTACATCGGACATAGTCCACCGGGTAGTTAAGAATTTATAAATTACATAGTCTCACGCCTATATCCCCGAAGAGGTAGGCAGAGGTAAGTATATTGCTACACCCATTTTTCGCCAGATTTATTTTAGTCCCACGTAATAGGGGGCGAGCCTATAGCCGTACCGGACACATTACCAGACTCCGTGCTGCTACTGAGATTTTCCTAACGGAAAAACCCAATAACACTTTGCACGACCCGGGGATCGAACCCGAGTCCTCCCAATCCCACGCGCACATTTATGCCGCCAGACCAACGAGGCAGTCTTCATCATCTATATATTAAAAGAATTTGTGTTTTATAATACGAGTCGGCGAGCCCGTTCTACCCAACCGATTCGCGTGATGTTTTATTTAAATGAAAGCTCTCGCTGCATAGATTCACAGTATAAAGACATACAGTAGTTTGACGCCTTTGATCTCGTAGAAAAAGCCGACAACGTCTAGACAAGGGTAAGTAGGCTAGGGCTGCCACATGTAAACAATACCTACTTATTCAAACACCGTCTATTTATTTTAGAAAAATATTACAATTGCTACGCTATATGAATAATATAGTGTAAATCACATGTAATCTATACATATAAATAAATTTGAAGTGTCTGTTTGTAATATTAAAATAACCGCTTTTTACTAAATCCATATGGATGTATACACGGTACATACACCGAAATGACATTTTTTACAATTTTTGTCTGTCTTATCTGTTTGTTCTCGCTAATCTCTGGAACGGCTGGACCTATTTTGACGGGACCCTCACTGGCCTGATGTACCAAGGAGTAACTTAGGCTAAAAATTAACCGGGTACGCGAAGAAGTTCCCTCAGGACGCGGGTGAAACCGTGGGAAACAGCTAGTTTATTATATTACAATAATTAACGATAAATAATTATTGTAAAACACGTTGCATTTTTCGTGCGGTGACAGATTTGCATACAAAGTGTCAGTCAGCACCTATTTCATCTCGCAGGTGTCGTGGGAGGCGGTTAAGAATATTAAGCATTTTTCGTACAAACCAAGTTAAAATAAAGCGTTTGACATAGCGGTGGTTTAATGGATGGGTAACCTTGGGATCAGCTTGCAGAGCCTATGTTATCCATATGAAGTATTTTGCAGATTTTTTTTCGTGCAAACTACGTGCAATAGACGTCACGGTCATTTTATGGATGGGTGACCGGCCTATGAGATTACGGAGAACATGTGTGTGGTTAAAAAAGGGGGCCAAAAATATGGTTATTTTTGAGCTAGGATGCGCCGTTACCAAGATACATAATAATATGTGATAGGTACTTACCTAATGCGAAGGTACTAGGTAGGTAAAGTACTCCTAAATTAATAATGCGCATGCAGATCTTCGTTAATTGTCGTATTCCCGGAAACACCCGAATAATTTAATTGTAAGAGCCCTAAACAATGCACTTGCATTTTGCACCTTGTTCGAAAGAAATAGGAGTGAATATTATGTGTACACAATCGAAAACAATTCGGGCGGTCGGCGGCGGTCGCCGGTCCGTCAAAGGTCCGTCAGTCGTCTTTATATAATGGTGGTGACTGCACGTGTTCTCTCTGTGTGGAATTATATAGAGCTGCTATTACACACCCTTCTTGGTTTTGTTTTCAAAGGTGAATTTAATTATGTTATTCAAATTTAAATAGTTTATTTTGTAAAATAGGTAAATATACTAACATTTTGCACGGCTTGTTAATATTAAAAAAATAAAAATACCTACTTTAAATACATATTAAGTACTAGAAAAAACATTTTAAAAAGATACACACAATAAACAAATAGATATAGGAATAAATAATATTATAAAGTATATTAGTACATAATGCAATAATACAACAAATAAATAAAAATATGTCTAACTCTGCCCATACCAAAAAGAAATGGGGTTTAGGTTTCTGAAAACCGATAATAACAGACGGTTACTTATGGAAGAGCATGATATAGGTTTAAAAAGGATCAAATATCTCAGAGAAATACAACAGCTGAGGAATTCTGGTAGAAATATAGTGTTTATGGACGAGTCATACGTGCATACATCACATACTAAGGGTAAAACTTAGCAAGATAGCAGCAAAAAAGGTATCAAACAATCCATTTCCAAAGGAGAGAGAATAATTATTGTACACGCAGGCAATGAAAAAGGCTTCGTCCCAGGGGCTCTAATGTTACATAAATGTGTCGACTCAGAAGGTGATTATCATAAAGAAATAAACGCGGAACGTTATCAAGCTTGGCTACGCAATCAATTGATTCCTAACTTGCCTCCTAATAGTGTGTTGGTAATTGACAACGCCCCATATCATAATAAGCTGTCTGTGAAACCACCAAACTCAAACACACCTAAACCACAAATGATAGCTTGGTTACAACAACACAACATTCCGCATGACCTAAAGAAACTGAAACCCAATTTGTATGAAATTATAAAAAGACATAAAGAGAAATACACAGAATTTATCATTGACCGTATAATGGAGGAACGTGGGCATCAAATTATACGATTGCCACCAGATCATCCCGATTTTAACCCCATTGAAAATATTTGGTCCCAAATAAAGCAACACGTAGCCAAAAAAAATATTGCAATGACTGACGTCAGTTAAACATGCTATATTAGAAAAAATCAATAATATAGGACCAAAAGAATGGAAAAAAGTTTGTGATCATGCTGTTAAATGCGAAGATGAATATAGAAAATTTGACCCAAGAATCGATAGTTTTCCTGATGAAATGATTATTTACACAGGTGATAGCAGTGAGGAAAGTGTCAATGAACAAGAGCATAATGAAAGTTCTGATGAATCTACAATGTCAGGAATAGAGATCCTCCCTGATTCTGATTAATTTTTTTGTAATTGTAATATTATTCTGGAATGATCACTGCTGTAAATACTTTTGAACTGAGATGTTATGATTAGATTTCTAAGATTTTAATGTAACCTGTGTTTGAAAACTATTTTTCTTCTTCTAATATAAACCTTGTATTACTTAAACCTTCTTTTCTTCCATCATTACACCAGCTACAGCAAGACACTTAAAAAGTATTATAATCGAAGTAAATCAATTCAACAAAAATTGTAGCATATTCGCTATCGTGTGGTTTTCTTCACTATTTACTTATATGGAACTATCGAATCAAATTTCTTTACTGATAAATCAATAATTATTTTTTTTAGCACAAAAAGCATAATTTTACTAAATTATGCACTTAACAACTCTATATACATATCGTCTTCCGACGCTCGGGGAATACGACCGTTGCCGAACAGTGACGAAGATTTCTATGCGCATTATCACTTTGGGAGACCTGTACTTATTGAATGAAATTAAAATCACACCAGAATCAAATATTACCTTACAACGCATATTTTCTTACGTCTGCCATGTTGTTTACGTACAATAATTGCTACTTTATTCTGTGATTTGGCCCGACATGAGATATTGTAAAAAGTTAGTAGATTAGTAGGAATGTGCACATTATTTTAAGTGGTTATAGGTACATACATTTCAAAATAATATAAATAATTATAATTAATGAAATTTTCTTTTTTGGTATAAGTAAATTGATGAAATCGCAGATTTTTTAAATTCTTATAAATTATTTAAATCTTTAATCAGCATAAAGAATTTCAATGTCTCACAGCACAAGTCGTATGCACCATCATAATTAATATTCATAAGCAAATAAATAAGTAACAAACAAAAAACAAGCACTTGCCAGCCCCCAAAAACATGTACCTAGTTAGGAACTAAGGCGATATACGTAACTAGGTACCGCTCTTCCCGCGTCTCACCTCTTGGCCCCCGCACGATTGACCCGTCTAGACGCGTTCGTCGAACGACTGTATGGATTATTTGACTGTGATAGATTTGTCATCAAGCATTAGATATTACCTAACTTGCACATTCATCAAGTTATATGCAAAAACAGTTTTCTCCCATACATTTTTTACGTTTTCGTAGCCGTAGTCAATGACTTTCTGCTTCTATATATCTGGTTCTCATTGAGGTAGGCGTTTCGTTATAGGCCTAAAACACGCGCTGATAAGAGCTCTTTCATTTGATGGTATGCTCATTTAAATTGGGTAAGTTTGAAGGAAGATAGGTGTGGACATTGAACTTATTTTTCAATATTTTCCTATAAATTTCTTAAGATTCCATTGCTTTCTCTCTACATGGACGGTTCTAAATTCAAAAATATTTTTATGGCATCTAATAAGTTCCTTGCGGTAACTGGATGGAAAAAACGTTATACCTCCTTTGAGTATGGTGGTGTGTAAAATTATATCCGATGGTGGTCAAATGATCACTATAGTGAATTGATGGCAAGTAATTTTCCCCGAATGTTACCAGTTAACCCTTAATGTTGGGTGAACTGATTTTTCGTGTTTAAATTACGGACTTTCTTCGGGCATCTTAATTTTTTTTTATGTGGAACATATTACAGCGGTTCATAGTACTATTGTCATATAATTATTATTACTTTATTATTTATTATTATTACAAGTGGTAGTTATGGTAGAAATTGTAGTTTTGGTAAGAATAGTAGGTAGTTTTGAGAGCAAAGGTACTTTTGACAACACCGGCGGTTTTGGTAGAAATGGTAGTTTAAAAAAATGGTAGATATGATAGTGTTAGTCGAATAGTAGTTTTGATAGGAAAAGTATTTTCGGTAGGAATAGTAGTTTTGGTAGAAATGGTAGTTTTGGTAGAAATGGTATTTTTGGCATATATTGTATTTTTGGTAGCAATGTTACTTACGATTGCTACCAAAGCTACCATTCCTACCAAAACTACAATTTCGACCAAAATTATAAACGTCATTATTACATTTCTAAATTATGATGGATTAATCGTGCTTCTCACAGACATATTTAGCTGGATAACAGAAATAAAACCTATTTTCTTACTTATAAAAAAAGTCGTTTATCTATATTTTTAATTTTGACAGATAAAGAAAAAAGTGAAGTTAGCGTAAGTTAGTTACTTAAGTTTCTGATTTAATAGCGTATTTTTTGTGAGTTGTTGTGTTTTCAATTATAATGATGGTTCTTGGAAGGAAATTGAAAAATGCTCAGAGAAAGTTTGAACAAAGAATGTTGGTCAATGACGGCCCTGTTGGAGATTTGGTACCGGATGGTGCTCCCTACTGCTAAAAAAATACGGGTGGTAACGGGTTCAGATTTGATTAATTCTACCATCAACAATTTTATTTTCAAGTGATTTCCATTCTTGGTGACGGTAATTGCTTATTCCGCGCAATTTCTTATTGTTTATATGGAAGTGAGAATAAACATTATGAAATTCGTTTGGCCACTGTTGATAACATAGTCAATAAGTGGGATCTATATAATATAGTAACTTCATTGTTGGGGACGAACCATATGGCTAGACCATTACAAATGCAACAGATTACAAACGTGTGATGGGTGCCAATGGACAGTACGCAGGGAATGCTGAACTTAAGAGTGTAAGTGAGCTATATCCCGAGTGTCAATTCGGAGTTAGGTGAACTCAAAACAGTAATACGATTACTGACTATGGTACTGGCGAAATTGTTCATAATTTGCTATTTTCTGGGCACCTGGACGAAGGACATTACAGTGTCCTAATGGAAAGAATGATAGGGCAGGACAGTCATATTGAAGAACTTTCTTTCGTCAATGTTCGGTTATACATATTATTTAAATCCCTATTGCGCGGCAAACCATTCAGTAATGCCAAGGTGGAAATTTCACGATACCTAAGGTGCAACGCAAAGCCAATGTTGTGAGAAAATAAGTTTTGTGATATATGTATTTTTGTTAGAATATCATCTTTTTACTTATTAGATAAGGCTCTCATCATACCTATATGTAAGAGCTTTTTTATAATATATATGCTGTGGAGCAGCACGGGTCCTCTAGTCGTCTTATTATTATGTATTAGCGTTATTCCGGTTCCATCCAAGACTTGATGCTGAGCTTACTGGTCTAACCAGAAATAGCAGAATCTATATTAGCTTTTCAAGATAGATAGTAACAAAAGAAAGTTACCGCCGCGCTGTTCTCTACCTCAAAGATGTACGATACATGAAACCTCGCATGTTTATACACAATACACAACAAAATATACACATTCTGATAAGCATATTGGGAGTCGAAAATTATTTGCGTGAACTGTGTATGTTGTATAATAAATAGTTGATTCGTATTTAATTTCCCCGGGGCGCAGTACCGACCAGTGATTTAGAACCCGTTTTAACCGTTCGGCCACAGCTTTAGCGGCGAGCGACGCGATAAGCGACTGCGACAGGCGAAGCGACTTTTTATTGCTATACAGCTCACAAGTGAAGATATTAATTTAAAAAATGAATAATAAAATAATTACGACAAGAACGCGTGGTATTTTTTTTATAGATACTTCCACAGTTAGTTATTATATTTAAATAAAAAGCGCGACATGGACTTCGCCTAGAGCTTCTCGTGTCGCGTCGCTTGTCGCTATGCCTGCAGTCGTAACTGGATCATTTCAAGAGATAATGCGTTGCGTACTACTTCGTTTCCGAGCTCCTACAGGGCTGGCCGACTGCGTAGGGACCGAGAATTCCGAGAAAAAATTTCCGCCCCGCCAAAAGACCATTTTTAAAGAATTTTCTCTCAGCAAGGAATGCTTTTAATGTTATTTAGTGTCATTTGCTTTGTTTTTATAGTATTTTGGCGATAAACTAGCTTGTCGGCCGTCTGATGGTAAACAGTTCCCGTAGATCAGTTAATTTTTAAGTCTTGGGGTTTTAGTAGTATTTTTTGTTTGTAATTTGGTAGTAATTAAATATACACCTATACTAAGCAGATTCGAATAAATTATTCGTGTATCTTGTACCTTAATTTAATTTTGTTTTGCCACCGAATTTACTGGTTCTATAACTTTTGCTAAGGATAGTTCAAATACTATTGTCCTTATCTTAAAGTTTATTATAAGTAGACTAATGCTAAACTGCTTAACTAGTGGGGTATCTGCCTTCAAAAATCGTTGAATGAAATTCAGAATGGACACTAGAACGTGCTTCATAGATATATGAATTAGATGATACAAAATAATCTTAATCTAAGATTGGTTTTTCAATTTGAGTAAAAATGCATTTTCCTTGTAATGTTGCCTAATAATTACAGCAACATTCATTAAATTTATTTTCAAAACATTGTACCATATTTCGCTGATGTTGCGTTTCACAACCCTGTTGAGTTAGTATTAGATTGCACAGTTGATCAAATGTCTGTATTTATGCTCGTAGATACCTAAAGGCCTTGCCACACGGCACAATTTTACCACTGATCAAATTTTCAATCGAATTGGCTTTGCCCGTCTACACGACACGATCAAATCGCTGATTTTCATTCCGTCCACCCGATTGGTTAAAATCTGGTGGTACCGCCCACCCGATGAACTTGAGTTGGACGACTGGCGTCTACACGTCACGTTTTCATCAAGTGATTAAGTCAAGTTGGACGTAAAATTGTGCCGTGTGGCAAGGCCTTTAGGTATCTACGAGCATAAAACGTAGGTATAAACTTGTGTCGCTATTATTTTGTGGTGCAACGCAATGAAAATACTCCGATTCAGGTGAACACTGTTTATTTGCTTGTTCAATAAAATGGGTGAATAACTGAGTATTATTTAACGTGTTTGTCGTTTGTGTAAAGTGATCGATTGTCTCTGTTTGTGTATTTGGTTAGCGCTAATTATATTATTGTGTAGGAAATTTAATTTCGGTACTCGAGTGCGTTTTCTCTTACTAAAGATTAAAAGCTACCAAATGCTGTCTTGAATAACCCTAAAAATAAGTACAGCGCACTATTTGTGGGTTTGCAGGCGTATTTCTTTATGTCTATATTATGCTAATACTGACGAATCTAATCTCAAGCCATCGGCACTTGTACTAAGACATGAATACTAAGCTATTCATTACGATTACATTCATTACGATTTTCGATACATAACAATGTATCGTCCAGCTTTATATTATACTAGACGATGCCCGCGGTTACACTCGCGTTATTTAAGGCTACTGCTCTGCTCCCGTCGCTCATAGCGTGATGTTATATAGCCTATAGCCTTCCTCGATAAATGGGCTATCTAAAACTGAAAGATTTTTCAAATCGGACCAGTAGTTCCTAAGATTAGCGCGTTCAACTAAACAAACAAACTCTTCAGCTTTATATATTAGTGTAAGATTTGCCAGTTTATGCAAAGGCATATTATAAACGGTATAATAATGAGTAGGTATTTTACCGTATTTTGGGCAAACCAAAAATCATAACCAAAATCTAACTTTTCCAGTCATTGGCCAAATCTCTCATAGATATTTCCAACTTGATTCAGTAAACAATCCATCATAATCGACTCCTGGCCAATCAATGAGTAACAAAGTGCTGAAACAGCAGCGATCGAGCTAGCGCACCATCAAACAACTTCATTCTGAATGATAACTCAAGTGGATGAGGTCTGGCAGAGTTGCACTTTGGAACTAATTCTCGTGTTTGTTGCTCTGAAATATCTAATAAATTTGCGACTCATAATTGATAAAAGCTGTAGTTATAGTGCAGTGAAAGTTTTCTCCTTTCCTGTCCAAAGACTTGATTTGACGACCTGCCTGTAATGCCAAGAGCATGCTAGCTCGCTTGTAGAAAGAGAGTAAGGTGTGATGGTTACTGCAGCTAGGCATCCTACTCAGCATGTGCCATAGCACATGCCTAGGATTTGTTTTAGTTTTCAGCTAGACTCTGACCGTGATAACGTATGAGTAAGTCTTACGGCACTCACGCGATGAAAAGTGTTGGTGTCACTTTGTATTAAGCTAAATATTTAACAGCAGCCAGCAGCTACGCCTGCATTTTTTTTAAATTTACCCGTTTTGGCCGATCCCGTGGGAACTTTGGGAAATCCCTTCTTAGTGCACCCCTACGGTCCCCAAGGAACATACATGCCAAATTTCAGCTTCCTGCGCCCAATAGTTTCGGTTGTAGCGTGTCTGTCAGTCAGTCAGTAACGCAAGGATTTTTATATATTAAGATGATATAATCTTGTTATTCGGTTTCTTCTCCCACCTTCGAAGCTATCAAAACGTCGAGGTTAAACACATCATAGGTGACATCATGATCGAATGAGAGTGCAAATACCACTCAATAATGTTTTAGCGAGTGACCGGTGACACAATCTGCAAGGCCAATAATAATGCGTTAATGACAATTATTTTAAGTATTGACTATCATTATTTGAGTTTGATACAATCTTTGTTTAGTTTATTTTAGACTTGCTGAGCCCGCGGTGCTACCCGCGTTAGTCAAGGCTACTGCGCCGGGCCCGTGGCTCATAGCGCGATTTATACATGTAGCATTCCTCGATAAGTGGACAAATAATTATTCTGACCGAACCCTTAGATTAGCGCGATCAACCAACCATACTAGCACTTTATTTATTTTATTTATAGTCTCACGCCTGTATCCCCTAAGGGGTAGGTAGAGGTGTAAATATTACACCCACACCAGCTATTCAGGCTTTATAATATTAGTAGGTATAGATTAGTAACTCAGTATCGTAGAAGGACGAAAAGGGAGAGGGCGGCCAAGGCAAAGATGGAATCACTGTGTGAGGATGGATATTAAAGAGAATGTGGTAAATGATCGGATGACTGATGAGTGATGACAGAGAAGTATGGTAGCGAAGGACATACCGCGCCAACCCCAAATTAATTTGGACCAGGGCAAGACGATGAGACTAGTAACTGCACACTGGTTACACCTTCACTGGCTACCTAGTCAAATACAACGTGTAACGTAAATAACGCACATCCTCAGACACCCCAATTAGAAAACCTTGTTATAATCATAATGCATGCATTGAAATTTTTTTTTTATTAGCCTAAACATTGTTTTTTATCGAAAATATAAACTTGATTTTAAGTGAAATGTGTGGTCACCACAAACCTGCGCACGCACATAATCACACGAAACGGTTGCTATGGTGCCTGTGGTAAAAAAAACGATAGCGAAATACGATACGGTCTATCATTTTTAACATCGTTAGTGGCTATTGTGACTATCTTAATTTGAGCATACCTAGTTAGCATTATTGATACATTAGAAATTAAAGTAAAAGAGTATCAATGAGAGAATTAAAGAAGAACGGCGTGTTTAAAGTTGTGAATCATATTTTTTTACAATAATAGAATAACCAAATGACTCACAGGCTTATTGTCACTTGCTCGGCGTCCTTTTTATAAAATACTGACACCAGGTGTCCACCACCTCGCTTAAATATTCCTTTAGTTCACTTAACACTACAGTGTTTTTTTTTCACTGTTTCAAAAGCAGCTGATATCTTATTTTAACTCCCCGGCACTTGTTGTCTCGTCACAATCAACTAGTGGTTTGATAGGTATGTCCCCATAAAGCAAAAGTCCAGGGGCGTCAAGTCAGGTGACCTAGGAGGCTACTGGACAGGACCGCCGCGATCTATCCAGCGCTCCTTGTATTCGACATCACGATGATCTCGAACGTTCTACGTAAAATGCGCGGGGGCACTATCATGTTGATAATACACATTTTGTAAATAAACAAGTAAACTTGTTAAGATATTTTTTCACTACACTCACAGAGAATCCAGGTAGATGACTAATGTTATTTGTCTAAGCGCAACAATGGCCGCCCGGCCGGCGATGTACCCTACCAGCGCGGGCGACCGACGACGCGACGGTGACAAGTGAGACACATTACGTCTCACTCTTTCCCGCTGTTAATACGTAAGCGAAAGAAAGATGATAGATATTTTGGTGGTCAATTGTGTGTTATTGTCTTGTACCGACTGTTATGTTGTATTAATGTGTGCGTTCCTGTACGTGGAGCCATAAAACAAATGCATTTAAAAAGAAGCCGTTCTACGTCGACTTAAGGTTTATTTTCGTATATTTCGACTTTTCAAAGCAATGAGTGACTATAATTTACGTAATTTTTATTATTTTAGGATAAAAAAAAATGATATTAAAAATGTCAAAATGGATTCAGTAGCCGATTCTGAACAAAGTACTTTCAGAGTGTGCATTAAACTTGTTACATGTTGTATATTTGCCGTAACCAACTGGTTTAAAATAGCAATGTCATTGCTCTGCTCGGCTAGCCTTTTTACTAAACACTGGCACTAAGCTACATGTCGAATGTCCTAAACGTAGTGCAGGACGCCCTTCGGCCAGGTCGAGTGACGATATACACAAAGTGGGTGGCAGCGACTGGGGACAAAAAGCCCGAAAATCGGGCTCAGTGGTGTGCCATTGGAGAGGAATATATCCAGCATTGGACTATGGCAGGCTGATATAGTCCAAGATCCCAGGGCTGCCAGACCTTACTTATTTTCTCAGAAACGAAATGTATAGAATAATATACCTAGTGTTAGCATGTGTCATGAGTGTACACATACTTGTTAGCTTGGATCGTGGGCCAATTTTTAGGTACGAGGTGCTAAAGTTAGGTAAAAATATTAGTACCTTTTTTTAAATTCTCAGTGCTGATTTTTATGTATGTTTTAGAAAATTTATTTCGGCGGCGGTAATTTTTACCAGACGCTTTAAAGTTTCCAAAATATGTAGCTATCGGTAGAGAACACTAGGGGCCGCATTTAGAAAATGTATGGAAATTGTTCCCGAGGACCTTTAGCATAGCACCTCATAACTAAATATTGGCCCATGATCCAAGCTAGCAAGTTTGCGTACACTACATTTTTCTATACGTTTCGTTTCTGAGAAAATAAGTAAGGTCTGGCGGCCTTGGGATCTTACTCTAATAATGATGATGACATACCTACCTAATTGTCGATTAGCCGAGTGGCTAATTTCAAAGCTTACGACACTTATATCACTGTAATGTTATAACATAACTGTGTTAAACAATGCTCTGATATCTAGTTTGTGCTAAATAATGAAGTTTAATTAGTTATTTTTGACATTTATTGGCTCATTATGAATATTCCTACAATTATTGGACAATTTGATAATATAAATAGCGCTCATTAATATTATAATTGTGCGTGATTGTGTTACGTTTCAATAGGGTTGTTTCCAACTAGTCAAATCAAGCACTTTTAATGAAATGTCAAAAACGACCGTTGCTAAGGCTTTTGTATGAAATATGACGTAGTGACGTCATAGTGTTTTGCTGTCAAGTAGAATACTTATTATCAATAAATTATCGATAAAAAATGTTAAATTAAGTTTTAACATTAATTGATGAATAAAACTACCATTATTTTGACATGTTTCACTAGATAAAAATACTTGTATAATTTATTTCACTTGCAGGAAACTTCCCTATTAGTTAGTGTACTGTGGCAATGTTTGTGTATGTGGACTATGTGGCTTGTGGCTTATGTGGTCAGTTGGTCACAGCGCCTTATCCAGGCGTCCAATGGGTCGTGTGGGTTCCCATACAAAACAATACGTTGTGTAATGAAAATATTGTTGATTCGAGACTGGGTGTTATTCGTGTCTGTTGTTCAAATGTTTGTGAAGTGAAACAGGAGCTCACAGGTATTCAGAGGGTTGATATTGATAGGAAGTTTGCTTTGAAAATCAGCTACTTTTGAAGCAAGCATTATGAAAATGCGGTAACAGTTAGTAAATAATAATTTTGGTTTTCTAATGCCAACGTGCAGTATAATAATTTGACGAACCTTTTTTGTCGATATTGATGTGCAATGAAAAGGCTTACCGTTCTATTTCAAACTACTGATTCAGCCGGTTGTCTATGACAGTGGTTCTCAAACTTTTCCCAAGATGGAACCCTTTTGGATAACCAAGCATTTGGTGGAGCCCCAAAATGAAATAAAAGTCTGCTATCCAGTGATTTATTTCTAATTTAGTTATTTTATTTGAATATGAGCAATACTGTCATGGAGCCCTAGGACTCCGCGGAGAACAGTTTGAGAATGGCTGGTCTATGATATATCTGTTATAAGTTTTAACGTGCGGTTATGGAGTTTATCCATGTCTATTCAAGAATAGAGCTGTATATCACCGACTTCCGATATAAACTAGTATAACAATTTCTAGTACTTATATGGTAGAACTGCTTACAACCTTCACAGTACTGGTAGGTAGTGTATAGAAATATATACAGACCTGTATATGGAAGTCGACAATTACGTTGTTATCTTAATATATAAAATCCTTGCGTTACTGACTGACTGACAGACACGCTACAGCCGAAACTATTGGGCACAGGAAGCTGAAATTTGGCATGTATGTTCCTTGGAGACCGTAGAGGTGCACTAAGAAGGGATTTACCGAAATTCCCACGGGATCGGCCAAAACGGGTAAATAAAACAAAAATGCAGGCGTAGCTGTTGGCGTCTTTTATAATGCCCATATTATTATACCTAGTATCCGAGTGGTGACGGATTAAGAATACAGAATGTCACCATCTCATATCATCCCATGGGTGTCGTAAGAGCCGACAGAGGGAGTATATTATGCAGAGAACAGCACTGTAAGAGAAGTAAAACTTGATACAAACCCTTTACCAACCCGTTTGGCCAGCGAGGTATAGTAGGCCAAATCCTCCTTTCAAAGGAGACGCCTAGTCCAGCAGTGGACTGTTTAAGGCTGATGATGTGATTAATATAGTATGTATAAAAATACGTCCTGATTGTCATTTAATGTTTCATCGTAGAGACTAAACTAGAAAATAAAATTAGGACACTCGTTTTTTTTACGACGAAGGCACGCACGGACGAAGGAAGGATATTTTTATATGTCACCCATAATTGGATGGTCATAGAAGGTGAAGATCTTTTTATTATACGTCTGAATAGGCTAGGCTATTTGTGTACATGATTTGTCGTAGTCTGTCGTAGTCTGCGTTTAAGTTCATGGTGCGCACCACTGACTAGCAATTTAGTAAAAATTAATGTTCTGACTGCCTCCGTGGTCCAGTTAGTAGCGTATGCGACTGCTGATCGGAGGTCCCGGGTGGGGCAAAACTGTTACTGGGTTTTTCCGAATTCTCAGTAGCAGCCCGGAGTCTGGTGAAGTGCCTGGTAACGGCAATAGGCTCGCTCCCTAATACATGGGACCTAAAAATTCATGGCGAAATGTGGGTGTAATATTACCCTCTTTATTTTATTAATATTACTCTGCCTACCCCTTCGGGGATACAGGTGCGAGTCTATAAAAAAAACACTGTCAAATCTGGTTAGATAGAAGCGAATCCCAGACTCCAAGTGAGAGGATCGTATTCTGAACAAAGTTAAGATCATAACGATATGTTTGTGAATAGACGCGATAATACCTTTGTGAATATGGATTCTTGTCTAAAAACATCAGAAGCTAAGAAACTTTGTTTAAAACCTCTTGTTTTTCTGTACGGTTTAGCTAATGCTTTATTGTTATTATGTGCATTACCCATCGGCACGCCTTATACGTAAAATGAAACATCATGAAGCTCTGCCGTTCCAAAATATGACCCAGTCAGAATCATGATATTGTTAATTAATTCATTAGTTAATGCTACGTTTATATAATAATAATTATGTACTTAAACAAAAAACTAATTATTTTAATTTTTTGTTTCAGGTAATTTATTTAACAACACAGAAAGTACTTCAATGAAAGAAAAAGGAGAGAGTTTTGTAAGTTGAAGCGAATCACAAAAAAACGAAGAATCGGATGGAGTGGTTTTGGGTTTGATTCCACTTAAAACAGTTTTGGAGGACAACAATGTCGTGCTCCTCTGACTAAAGGCTTTATACATTAGAATCCTGGGGAGGGTCCTGTGTTGGCCGTGCCCCGACGGAAGTAGCTGAGAACATCTCATCAATAGTCATCGCGAGCGAAACTTTGTCATCGCGATTCAGGATATTCGTTCTTCGTAGTTCCGTGGATGTGCGTTAGATGTCGCCAATATGGCTTGTCTTCGCCGTCGAACGATAGATGGCATTAGTTATATGTAGCTAGGTACACTTATTACATAGGCTACCTCTCCACTCAAGCATTTAACTTCGTTGGAAGGTTCAATAAAACTACCAGTAACTTGTTTACCTTTAAAAAACTGAACGAGTCCTATCTGAAAAGCACTTTGTAGTTTGTATAGGCATGCTTTTATGGTTTTAACTGGACAGAGCACTTTGTTCGATGTATTTTTTAAATAACTAGATTATTGACTGGTCTGTTGGCCACTATTGCCTGCGATATTGGTTCTGGGTTTACTTTAGATTAGGTTTTGTTGGTTAAAATTCAAGCAGGACTTTATTAGTTAATGGTTACTGGAGTATTTTGTTAACGCGTTGACTTAAACCAGCTCTTTATTGCTCAACAACAGTGCTGCCTACCTGTTGCAAGTCAGTTTTAGAAAGAAATGTGTTCTTAGTTAACTCGTCTTACTTTATACAAGCTATATATAATATACCGCACTTACAAGACTGCAGTGCGGCGTATTGTGGTAAAATAACAAAAGGCCACGAGTTTCTAACTAGCTGGCCACTTCTAGAGCTGTAGTTATAAGTCCAATTAAAACTAGAGTAGTGTTAGTTCTAAAACTAGTGACAATGGGATGGGTCGTATCGACGAGGTCGAGGGCGTGCCACTGGGTCGAGAACTCGAGGGTCGCGCAGACAGATACTGACGTCTCTAGTGGTGAGAACTGAAAATGGTCGCTACTAATGTTATACAAAAATTGAATAATCTTTTGATATAAACTTGATGTTTGAAGTAGGTAGGAAGGATCCTACCTACTTCACAAAAAATCTGCACACCTAGGAAGGTGTGCAGATTTTTTAAAACAATTTCTACCCCATTAAATGCATTTAGAAATCTGCCTCTAAGAATGCACGTCAAAATAGGACTTTAGTATCCAAAGGTGATGATCGTGTGCCAGTCAGAACATGTATTTTAATATACGTAAATAATAAATAAATAAGTTTATTTTCTCAAAAATTGTACAAACCACTTACAGCTGAACAAAAAAACAATGGAATTTTGGGTTCATAATATAACATGGTAAGTAGTGTTTTTGCGACTCTTCTACCCAAAGAAAGATTGAACTGAACCCAAAGACAAATATGGTGACATATTTTGGAATGTGTGTGTGTGTGGCACTTTATTAATAACTGTCATTCTGCTGTTGAATGGTCAATTAACTAACGGTAATTAACAGTTTATAATTAACTATTTTAAATATACCTACATTTTGACGTTGACGGATTTATAAATGAGTGTTCGTGTTAGTTGTCGAGAGCTTACAAAGTACCTACTTCGAAATTTAATTTTGACTATGAATTATTTATGACTAAGTATGAAAACCGAAACTGAAAAAGATTACCTATGAATATTATATTGTCTCCAAACATACAGCGGTCAGAGTACATAGGTACACGGCTTCGTAAATAATTTTTAAATTGAAACAACCATTTCAAATTAAACTTATTTACTAAACTTATCCGGCAAGAAAGGTCATCGGACATCGATAGAAACATCCGTGTTGAAAATTTATGTTACTTGAAAACATCTTGTAAATGTAAGTTAATAATCGCCCAGAGAAAATCAACATACTTACCTTACAGAAGACGTTAGCACGCCTAAATACATCACCTGCTAAATATGCATAATCAAAATATTATCAACAGTTCACAGAAGCTGAAAGTAACAAGAATCAAAGAAATGAACGCGTGTCGAAAGCTCTCAGCGTTTGAGTCGTGAGCCGTGCGCCGTGAGCTTTGAGCCGTGAGACGTAGCCGTATTGTCTCGGACGGGCCGTAATCCACTCGGATTTGAACCCATTGTTAGATTCTGGAAGGCGCGATTCAATGTGATCTTAACCCTTTCAGCACGACAAAAAAAAATTATGATGTTTAAAAAATCTGGTTTATTTCCTGGGTCTTTAGGGTCTTAGTAAATAAGAAAAAATTGAAAAAAAATTCTGGGGTTGGTACTTACCCCCCTTAGGCTACCCACACGATCGTATCAATCCGTCACGACCCTGTTAATAATATTCTGAGTAAGAGTTCAGTTGTAATTGAATAATTAAAGGCTATTTCAATATTTGAAACTGTATTTTCTTTGTATAACAAATATCTATTCACTTTCTTAACATAATTAACAGCATTTTTAAATGCAAGTAAGATAATCAATCAAAAATTACAAAAAGATACTATACTAGCCTGGATCGCTGGCTGTATTTTCCAGAGCGGATTTGAATTATTTGGCGGTGGTGTATCTGAAGAGACCACATGCGGTCCCTAGTCTTAACAATAGATATAAGTTGCAGATTCATACCTTGACGCCAAAACATGTGAATCCTAGGATAACTAATGCATCCCATCACCAATAAAACTCCGTAGAACTTTTTTTATCTCTGCTGCTGTTGTATTAAGCACATTGCCAGTTTTTGTCATAATATTGGTACAATTCGCAGCATTTTCAAAGAATTGATCGTCGAAGTATAAAGAAGAGTACTCCAAAGGTGTACGAGGAGTAGTTGCTGGAGGAATTGCATATCCAGAGTGATCTTTATCATCCAACTGCCTTATTCTCCAGTTCCTGTGTCTGTCCTGTGTCTGGTTTGTCTGTGTCGTAGGTATTCGACGGCTAGATGCAGAGGAATTGCTACGTTGAACTGGTACCTGATCACGACGTTTAGTGGCTGAAGATCGTCGCCGAATTGTTGACGACGCCGACATGATGCACCCTGACAATGACGGCTGTACATCTATAGGGCGACGTTGGCTTGATGAGCAGTTCCGTGTGGTAAAACGATGGCGATTAGATGATAGCTCATCCTCCGGGATCGAAAACTCAAGATTTTGTACAGGAACAGTGGTTTCGGATCTCCCAGTAGACTCAGTACATGCATCCAGTTCATCCTCTGAGCTGGTATCTGCTGCTGCAGCTGCTCTGCGGAGAAGGTCGTCATCTGAATTTTCGAGCTCCGAGTTACAACCATCTGCGATGACTTCTTGGATCAAATCCGAAGTCAAAGATCCTAAAACAAACTACAAATATAAATTATTTCAAATCATCAAAAAACAAAACCTCGTCCTGTCACGCACGATCGTATGTTATAACTTTAGGTACTTCTAAATCACAAGTTTTCAAATTTTAATTGTAAATAAAACTTAATTCTACATTATGAGGATACATTTAAAATAAAAACAAATAAAATAAATTAATATCTATCAATTAAGTTATTCAAACAAATACGTACTTTTCGAGCTTCCCGTCCGTAGGTACGCGTCCGTCTTTGTCACTCGACACAACACTAACTGAGCGCCAATGAATTACCTTGTTTATAAATTGCATATTTTAATGAAACGCACGGTCGTTCGACAGCGTTTTGGCGCGTTAAAATAAATTAGTTTATTCACTAAAATTTTTCAAAGTTGAACGCACGGTCGTATCATTCTGTGCTGAAAGGGTTAAAGAGTATGCCTCTCTTTAAGAAGGTATCGTTTAACTTTGTGGATGAGTTGGTTCAGCTAAAATATAAAAGGTGGTCTATGTGCTATTCTGATATGTAAGACGTATAACCAGAGACGAGTAAGAATATAGACTTACAAAGTCGAACAAAAAAATGTGACTCGATAATTCGTTAACATAAATGACGAAAGATGTCGCTACGCGTATCGAATCGAAAAATAATTAGGGCCAGATGACGCGTGACGTCACTTGTACCCCCGCTTAATGGTACATAACATCACTAGATGGCGTTATATTCAATTTACTTGTCTTAAATTTATTAACGTGGACGAAAAACGACAACGTAGGTAGCCCTTGTGCAATGTGCAAGGTCATTCGAGAGTTGAGGCCCTCAAGGGTGCTCAACCTACCTACTACGGTACTATCAATAATGCTACCGTTCAACTCTTTAATCAATTTTAATTTTCGAATTATGTGCGTGGTTTAAGTACTTTAAGGTCTAAATTTGCAATGAAATGTTGCACTATATTTTGCTGGTCTGATAACAAAGCTGGCAGATGGCCTCGTAAGCCCACCGAGCTTGGGGTCGATTGATTTGTTTTGAGGAGCACTTCACACTTAGATGATATCCAGGGTCTGATGATGAAGCTGGAAGGTGGCCACGGTATCTCTGTGATAAAACGACATAAACCGACCTAATTTGGCCTCGATTAATTTGTCTTGAGGAGCACTTTACACCTAGATGATATCCAGGGTCTGATGATGAAGCTGGGAGGTGGCCACGGCATCTCTGTAATAAAACGACATAACCCTACCGAGTTTGGGCTTGATTGATTTGTCTTGAGGAGCACTTTACACCTAGATGATATCCAGGGTCTGATGATGAAGCTGGGAGGTGGCCACTGCATCTCTGTAATAAAACGACATAACCTGACCGAGTTTGGGCTTGATTGATTTGTCTTGAGGAGCACTTTACACCTAGATGATATCCAAGGTCTGATGATGAAGCTGGGAGGTGGCCACGGCATCTCTGTAATAAAACGACATAACCCGACCGAGTTTGGGCTTGATTGATTTGTCTTGAGGAGCACTTTACACCTAGATGATATCCAGGGTCTGATGATGAAGCTGGGAGGTGGCCACGGCATCTCTGTAATAAAACGACAAAACCCGACCGAGTTTGGGCTTGATTGATTTGTCTTGAGGAGCACTTTACACCTAGATGATATCCAGGGTCTGATGATGAAGCTGGAGGTGGCCACAGCATCTCTGTTATAAAACGACATACTTAAGCCCACCAAGTTTGGGGTGGATTAATTTGTCTTGGGGAGCTCTTTAGGTACACCTAGATGATATTCGGGGTCTGATGATGAAGCTGGAGGTGGCTACGGCATCTTTGTAATAAAACGATGTAACCCTACCGAGTTTACCCTAGACGGCCGGTTGGCGTAGCGGGAGTGTAAGCGACGCACAGCTACGTCAAAGGTTGCGGGTTCGATTCCCGCTCAAGTCAAACATTTGTGTGCATGAATATGAATATTTGTCTTGATCTGGGTGTTTCTATGTATAACATATAAGTATGTATTTACAAAAAAAGTATAACTATAGATATGTATGTTTATCCATTATCTAGTACCCATAGTAGGGTCATTTCGCCTGTTCGCATCCATTTAGTGCAGTTGACAAAGGACAATGGGCGGTTTTGGGCGGTCGGCGGCCATCAAAGAATTTAATATCAAATGAAAGTACTAATAATTAGGAACATCTTTTACTATGGGCGTTACGCTGTATTCCATTTAGGAAAAGAAATATTTGAATGACAATATAACCTAATTGTATAGATAAAAGTTTTGTGACACGGTAACACATCATCAATATACCTAATTATTTAATAAAGTATCGCACGTGATCTTTCGTGTGAAGATAGCTCGGCGTTATAAGGCTGAGCACCTAGTACAGGGCGTGTAAAATATTGAAGTATACCGAGAGCAACAAATAAGACGTCTTAGCGAATATATTGAAGAGGAAGAAGTGTGGTTGTTACCCGTTCGAATACAGTCAAGGCACGTAAGACCTAGGACTTATTTATCATCTTCCTAGCGTTATCCCGGTTGCATCCGAGACTTACGCCTTGAAGCTCGACGTCCGCTTACTAGTCCAAACAGACATGACAGAATATCAGCTTTTCCACAGAAGGATCACTGCCGTCTGACCTCCGTAACCCAAAGGTATAGCGATATTTCCCTAGCTTAGACCAGTATCAGTTTATTTGAGGCAACCGTATTGACTTTCAAAAATCTTCATTAAAGCCAAGACCGACGGTATATTCTGCTCTCCGAGGCATGGGGCAAGCGATAATTAACTATTTAATACGTAAGTAAGATCTGGGACTTATTATTCATAGATTATTCCGAGTTATAGGCGCACGGTCAAATGCTGCGCACATAATTATTATGTGCGTAGTATGGTATATTATATACTTATATGGCTGGGTAAGAAATCAACCCGAAGAGTTGCGATTAGCAGCAGCAGAATTAACTGGGATTATAGAGGATGAATGAGAGGAACTAGGCTACACAAGGCTTAAAATCATACTTAATTATTTTTTTAAACCATTATGTTCTTTCATAACTTTATCTACATACAATAATTAATTATGCATTATAATAGCTTATTATTTATTGATGATATTATGTTAGTTATATACAGGGTGTAACAAGACCCTTAACGAAAACTGAAATCCTATGTTGTACCAATCAGTACGAAATTTTTTTGCTTGGGCACTATACCTGGGACATTACTGGTTCAGGAGATATTGAGGCTCAAAGTTAATATGGAATTTTTCTAATTAGGTACAAAATCGATGCATTAACCCCCTCATATTTTCTTTAGATGCCCTATAACCCCATGAATATGTAGGTATTTCGAGAATTGCACGCGCGCGCTTTTAATTGCAGTTAAAAAAATGTGAAAACTCTAAAAAAATCGTTTCCCAGCTATTATTTTTGGTTAGTATCACTTGGCATGATGTCCACAACGAGTAGACTTCGGCTTGGTGATGGGATTTTATGTTTATAACAAATTGTATGGTAACTGTATTATATATGTAGGTATATTATTTAACATTAGTTACATCTAAATAGTAAAATGCACCTACCACTTTCATCTCTGAACCACCTTAAGGTTGACAGGTAGAGATATAGGTAGACATATGGCATTATGTCCACCGATGTACACTATGTTTGTGCATAAATGATTAAATAAAATAAATAAATAAACTGTGCTTACATTAGTAAGCACAGTTACCATACAATTTGATGCAATAATATGTGATATATTATAAAATGACAATCTAAATAAGTTGTTTCACTTTCTTTAACACTTTCGTTAGCCAGAGTAGTAAGTAAAACGATTAAAGTTTGAAATAGTTTAAAAATATATAAACATTTTTGTCACTTCAAACTATCTTCGTGTATCAATAAAAACAACTTTTAAACTATCGATTACTAATAAACTGGTTTAAATAATAGTTACAGGTAGCACGCCACTGCGTAATGTTGATGTTGTGCATGTATTGTTAGAGAGAGATGCAGGTGGCCTTTAATGTTGCGTTCTCTCTCCCACCGGCGGACACGAATAGGTCCCACTCTGCCACTCTATTCTTAATATCTCTATGTTCTTATACGTTGAAGTATTAGTGGTACTGACTTTTCATTTTATTAGTGTGTTAGTATACTTATTTTCGAGCATTTTTAAAGGGAGGTCCGTAAATGGACGCGAATTGGGCGATGGACGCGAACAGGCGAAATGATCCTATAAGCTCAAAGCTCTGCTTAGTTACTCAAAGACTATTAAGCATACTTTTATTGAATTGTTTTATTTTTTTGTTTTCTGCTATTTTGTTAACTGTAAAATAACTAGGTAAATTTCCTACATTTAAAATAGTTTTACTACATAAGTACATTATTATTGTCAGTGCTATGCATACCGTAATTGTCATATTATATCAGATACAATGCCTTTTAAGTGTTTACCTTAACTGTATAAATATATATGATGTGGTTGTGCTAATAAATAAATAAATTAATTAATTAATTTGGGACTAGATGGTGTTGTGTGAATGTGGTAGAATATTATATTATATAATTATAGTTTGGGCTCGATTGAATTTTCTTGAGGAACACTTTACACCTAGGTGATAATAATTATGACACTACGATACTACCTATAGCGGTACCGGGTTCGATTCTAGGTATAGTTGCTTTTTGCATTTTCTCATACAAAGTACCTAGTTAATAAATAAGTGTCTTATCTACCTATAAAACCCGTAACGTACCCATCCCATCTAAATAGGTAATTTTATTTTGGTTTAAGCGTCATCTAGTGAAAATTCAATGTAAACCGTTGTACATTACCTTTCGTGTTTTTACTACGCCATCTATTAGTACACGTTCAAAAGTGATAAAATATGCACGTAAAATGAAATAGATAAATTAGCTTATTATGAGCAATATTACCAATTCTAAAAAATACTTAAACAATTTCAATGGCCGTTAATGAAAAAATAATGATATTTTTATGACTTGTCTGGATGTAATTAACGTCGCGTGCTATTTGATCAGCGCCCTCTGGATATAGCTCGCGATTTGAGCTTTTTCCGAGGCACATTTTTTTGTTCGACTTTGGCAGTCTATATTCTTACTCGTCTCTGGTATAACTAAAAAGTTTCATCAAAATCTGTTCAGTATTTTTTGCGTAAAAGAGGTAGAATGTATGAGATGCATCACCACATATTTCAACAAGCAAAATGCCAGTCGTTTAAGGAATAAAAAAGGTAGGGTAGATTTTCTTGAAATCGCTTGTTTAGTCAAAATTCAGACCGATGAACAGCCCGCCTTCTGTGTGTTTGTTTTTAGCGTTTATGTTTTTAAAATATATTAATATTATAATTTTATTAAATATATAATAATATCATTTCATCAATTTAAACAAATTAATATTATGAAATGATATTAGTAAATATATTAATAATATCATTTCAACAAAGATAGATATTTTTTATAATATGACAAAGAAGGATGGTGCCCTAGTATATTATCCTAGTGCTTAGATAATACATAGCTATGCTTGTTCAGTATGTACTACTTATGCATTGTGCATTATATTGTGAACTAAACAAGACTGCAAACATCAAAAGAATATTTGATTCTTTGAATACACCTCGTTAATAATAATATTATGTCGTAACAAACTGAAATATCTTACGAGAGCTTTGTATTCTAGATGGTTTTAATAAAAAGCAAGTACCTACTAACTTTCGCAAAAGTTTAAGTTTATCGTTTGTATTATTTTTACCATATTTTTATATAATCGACTAGCAAAGTTTTTTCAGTCGAATCTCTTTTTCACAGAATAAGAAGATGCCTAGTTGTTTATTATGGCTTGCCTCGTGCCTCGGAAAGCTAGTTAAGCTGTTGGTTCCGGCTGCCTTAAAAGATCTTTGACAAGAGAGTCAGTGCCCTTTAATATACCTACTGATACTGCATCATCATCAATCAACGTCTGCATCATAGAATATACCTATCCTTTAATCTTAGCACGTAATTTCACAAGACTTTAACAAGACCCTTAACGAAATCTGAAATCCCATATTGTACCAATCAGTACGAACATTTTTTACTTCGGCACCATACCTGGGAAATTACTGGTTCAGGAGATATTGAGGCTCAAAGTTAGTATGGAATTTTTCTAATTAGGTACAAAATAGATGCATTTACCCCGCCAATATGTTCTTTAGATGCCCTATAACCCCGTGGATTCGTATGTATTTCGAGCATTGCGCGCGCGCGGTTTTAATTGCGGCTTAAAAAATGTGAAAACTCAAAAGAAAATAGTATCCCAGGTATTCGTTTTAGCTAATATGACTTGGCATGATATCCACAACGAGTAGACTTCAGCTTGGTAATGGGTCTTGTGATAGCTATTTATTTATTACATACATACATACATAACGTCACGCCTTTTATCCCCGAAGGGGTAGGCAGAGGTGTATTTCTACACCCACTTTTCGCCAGATATACTTTAGTCCCACGTAATAAGGGGCGAGCCTATTGCCGTACCGGGCACATTTCCAGACTCCGTGCTGCTACTGAGAATTTCGTGACAGAAAAACCCAATAACACTGCCCGACCCAGGAATCGAACCCGGGACCTCCCGATCCCACGCGCACATTTACCTTGCGAGACCAACGAGGCAGTCGTATAGGGTTTGATGTCGAGTTTTCCGTCTCTATGCAAAGATGGTATTTGCATCGTGTTATCCCTTAGTCGCCTCTTACGACACCCACGGGAAGATAGGGGGTGGTGACACTTGTATTCTATGCCGTCAACCACACGGCACAAATTATTATAATTATTTATTTATTTATTGGGACATACAGGCCTACAGGGTTGTATGTCTAATATTAATATTCCATCAAATCTGGTTTGACTGGTGAGCGGATCCCGAACTCCTAGGCGAAGGCCTTGGATGCAACTAGGATAATTAAGAATAGAATCGGCACGCAGCGTCTAAAAAATAAGCCAATATTCATAAATTCGTAGAAACTTTTATTGAATTCACATAATGTAGGTAACACTGTTACTGCGTTCATATCGCCTTGAACCGTAAACGGGTCGTAAACCCGCGATCGCCTTAACCCATATGCTATTTATAATACATGAGCCAACGGTGTAAAATATATGCGGGATATGTTGCACACAAAACTACGAAACTTATTGTACAATAAGTATAACAAGTCTTATTGTACTACATTTTAATAACGTGAAACTTTGCGAAGATGAATGGTGGTTTGTAACTCTTTTACGTAGAAAATACTGTACGGATTCTGATGAAGTACATACATTCATAGACTCACGCCTGTTTCCCGAAGGGGTAGGCAGAGACTACGGAACGCCATTTGGAACGATCCTGACATATCTCTCTTGCTTCATTCACTCCCATCAAATTTCTCATCCATGCTCTTCGTTTAAGGGTACCTCTAACCTGTCCTTTTTTTAGGATGTCTCCAATCTGGTCAGAGAACGTCCGTCTAGGTCTTCCCCTTCCTCCTGTCCCATTCACACTTGCTTAAACTTACATCAGAATAATAAAATCTATTATTATGAAAAGTTAGGCTTGGACAATTTTGTTTGTACGTCATACAATGTTTAGTAGGTGCATAATTCTGAATAGATTCATGTAATGCTCTCACAAATAGGAAGCTATCTTTGAATCGAAAATGACAACAGTATTCAACGAGCGACGAGAACGAGCCCTTCAAACTATCCTTGGTATTGTAATTCGGGTTCTGCTAATGTCCTAACAGAATAAATAA
This sequence comes from Euclidia mi, assembly GCA_944739405.2. Taxonomy (NCBI): domain Eukaryota; kingdom Metazoa; phylum Arthropoda; class Insecta; order Lepidoptera; family Erebidae; genus Euclidia; species Euclidia mi. The sequence goes on from OX123207.2 coordinate 33,033,240, forward strand.
TATGGGGGTTAAATATAATGACCACCATAAAATGCTTTGATACCCTTAGTTCTTTAACCAAAAATATATAAGGTTCTCTTGTGACCCTTAGTTCAAAAATAGGAGCCCTAGCGAAGCAGGGCTCCGTCAACTTAGTTTATTAAAGTAGGTGGTGTAACCAAATCCAATTTATGTTGGTATTTCATACAACAAAAAAAAAATTGGTTATAATTTTACATTAAAATGCTGGTTTAATTTTGGTAATCATTTACTACTTTTGTGTTAACAATTATTTATTTGGAGTCATTTTGCTTAAATAGGACAGCGAAATGTTAAAACTTTGGTTTTATATGCGGGTTTCATTTTGTTGGTCATTTGCTATTTTTGTTTATTGTATGTTACTATATCTGGTGGTAAACATAAGCCAATAATATGTAAAGGAATGACCACTGCTGCATGAAAAATATTTCATTAAAAAACTTTAACATCGTGTGGGAATCGAACCCCCATCTAGTTAGCAAGGCAGTAAGGTTATCATCCCTCAAGCCACTACACAGTCTAATTCATACTCAGCTAGATTACCTCTATTTAAAAATGTATATTTTGTAAGGGTTTATCCTTAATTAATGATCAAATTTATGTTAATTCTGTTGTTAAAACTAAAGTACGCCACCTGGGGCTGCCTGCTTGCGATTAATCACTGTCGCGATGCCTTCTCTCTTCAAAGACTTCTATATAAACTGAGGTAGACGCGGCACACGCGCCAAAAGTTGAAGCGCTTCAACGAGGGGAAATTAGCACCCTTCCCTTCAGTGTTCACCAGCACGTTTCACGTAGCGGACATATCGTGGTACTACTCGTACTCAAAAAAATTGATAATATTGCGTGTGTATAGTCCATTTACAGTGTTGATCCATTGAAATTACAATCAGGAGAACGCATAATTACCGTAAGTACACAAATTAACTATATATTCATTAAAATATTGATAATTTTACGAAATAATGTGTTCATTATTACGCAAATAAATTGTATTACAGTTCTTTTCTTAATCATCCATCGAACGGAACGCCTTCCTTACTTGTCAGGGTCATATCACAAGCGCGGGAAATTCGAACTATCAGCGTTGGTAGGGTCAGCAAAAAAACATTAAGCAAGATTTTTTTTCTTTTCAGGTTTCGATTTTCAGATTATCATGCCGTGTTGTGTGGTAAGTTTTTGTAAAAACTACTCGAGGAAATCAAATAAATCATGCTAAATAACCTTCCATAGGTAAGTAAAATAAATGATAAACAATTTTTTTCGAGTACCTACCATAAGCATGTAGGTTAATGTTAGACCCTATATCCCGATAATATAATAGACTGCTGGGTGTCAAAATTTCAAGGTTGAAATAGTGCGACAGTGGCGCCACTGTAAAGTATAAATTTATTTTACTTTTAAGAATGTTCATAGGTTTGTAATAAGTAGAAGTGTTTTTTTTATATTCAACGGCGGTTATTATTTGACGGTAACTGATTAAAACGTGAATTGTCTACTTACCTAATTGTTGATTTGAAAAGCTTACAAATTACTAGACTGTAGATGTAGAGTAATACTTAATAAAAAAATATCAATGTTATTGTTTTTGACTGGATAATAAAAATATTTTAAATTTAAAACTGGTTTTATTTGAATATTCTAGTTTTTCAGTAAAGTCTCGTATCTTTAAGTATACCTGCTCCATGTTGAATTGTCGTGTGTAGAAGGCGTCGCCGTCATCGTCTTTGTCGTCGTCGTCAACATAAGTTCATAGCTATACGTCCCGAGCGGAAATTTCTGTCACGGACTAATCCGCGTGTTTTAAATAGGTAAATATTATACAGTACCTATTTCACTAATCAATAATTTAACTGGAATAGTAAAAAAAAAAATTCATTCACATTATCCCGATATTTTTGTAAAGTTTTTTTGCAGTCAGTCAGTACCTGTGAGCGTCAAAATTCCGGGGAGTCCCCGAAAGACCCAAGACGCTCGGCTCACTTCGTGAAATTTTGTTTGCATTCGTGCCGTTTCATTCACTCTTACTGGTATTGGATATTGCCATCCCGCACATTTAAACGTATAACAGTTTTATTAGTGTGTGTTTCATGATGTAAATGTTGTAGTTTTAGGATCGCTTTTTGTGCGACGATTTGCTTAGTAATAGCCGTAACACACGCTCGGACTTGTCCGGCGGACAAAACCCGTTGGTCCGGCGGACCAAATCCGCTCTCGCTACAGACGACCGGATCGGACAGTTGCTTGACGTAGCCATATCCGATCCGACCGATCTGCAAACTAGCGGACCGAGGCGGACTCAATTAATAATAATTATGTTCGCCGGACTACTCTACAGACGGGCAGATTTGGTCGGGAGGCGGAGCAAATCCGTGGTCTGTTCGGACCAAGTTCGAGCGTGTGTTAGTGCCATAAGCCGCGTCTACCTCAGTTTATATAGAAGTCTTTGTCTCTCTTTCACTCTTGTTCATTATAGCTATTTGTATCTTTGTCTTGCACTTGGATTACTAAGTACTGATGGACATGAAAGAAGTAGGTATAATACCTATAGATATAAGAATGAAATGAATATTATAAAAGCATGTCCTGATTGATAGCCTAATGGATGTCCAACCGACTGTCATGCAGAGGTTATCAGGTTCGAATCCACTACCACGACATTTCGGAGACATGTGCATATTAAATTGTTAATTAATTATAGCCTAGTCTCTTTGCGAAGGTACGGAAAACTCGTTATATATACATTTTTTATAAATACATACATATTATACAACCGTACGATTGTGCTGAGGCTATTGAGTCGGTGACGTCATGGACAGCAATGCGGCTATAAGGCAGCCTCGTGGAGGCTCGCGCGATAAACCTAGTTTGTACTGATTTGTAGAACATTCTAGTACAATTTCTGTGCGCTAAGGTAAAGTTTTTAGTACCTAGCAGTAAAGATACTGTTTCTAAATTATATATTATTATTTGAAACTAGCTGACCCGGCGAACTTCGTACCGCCTAACAGTCGATTCAAAATGTATATTTTTTAATTTTTAAGTAAGAACCATCCTCGTACTTCAAGGAATATTATAAACAAAGAATTAGCGAAATCGGTTCAGCTGCTCTTGAGATTTGCGCTTAGCAACACATTAAGCGATTCATTTTTAGGGTTCCGTAGTCCACAAGGAACCCTTATAGTTTCGTCATGTCCGTCCGTCTGTCCGTCCGCAGCCTAGCTCAAAGACGCCTGATGCTAGAAAGCTGATATTTGACATGAATATATAAATACGATATTGCAACAAAACTGTAGAATAAAATTTCGGAAAATATTTTTTTTAAGGGTTATCTCCCCTACATATATAGTGAAGTTGAATTTTTTTTTGGTTGAGTACCCCATAGTGTGGGGTATCATTGGATAGGTTTAAAAAAATATTATTAGTTTGCTCAAATCATTTTTCGATCAAGTGACTGGTTTGTCAAATATCAAGTGAAAAAAATTGTTAGACTCAAGTGTCCCCCCCCCCCTTCCTCTGCCGGCTAAACTATTAATTTGGAAGAGGTGAAAAAAATTACAAATGAAGTACATATAACGAATTTAAAAGGAAAACTATCACGGCTAAGTAGACATCACTAGTTGACGAGTAATCGTCGGTTAACTTATAAATACCTATTTCTGTGAGTTTACATTGGGACTTGGGAGCGCTGGCTAAATCTTAAAGATGCCCGTTTTTAGCCCTATGTGAAACAGAAGTTATTATCAATAATGGCCATTATGGGCAACTACGGAACCCTACATTGCGCGTGGCCCGACACGCACTTGGCCGGTTTTTATATTATAGAAGATGCATCTGCTGTCACCCACAAGCTTCCTGCCTGTGGGTGTGCAGATCACCCGCCATCACGCAGAAAGAGAAACCAAACTATAATTTGCGAAGCCAGTTTTAATTGCTACCTAACGAATTGATAAACCATAGTGTTTGGACAAGTTATAATTAATAAATAATGTATTAAGCAAACCGGTCCACTACACACTACTATACCTTACTACTTATCTACCATAATATTTAGTTAATATTTCGTAAACCACAAAGCGAATACCTTAAAAACACAAAATACCAGTTATACCTTAAAGCAGACCTCAAAAAATGTGGCGCCGAAAAAAAGCATATTGACCCAAAAAGATGTGGTTGACAATGAGTCGTTTTCCAAATGTGATTCACTGGGCACACTGGGTACCCATATATGGGGACGCTGACATCATTCACTGATGAAACTACTTGCCTACCTACTGGGTGATTTTTAACATGGTTACACTACACCCAAGTATGCGGTCCATCGTGTTTCTAGGAATAAGGAAGCATTAATTGTGCTGTTGGTCAAATAAAAAGACCCAATGGATACTTGGGTTGTGACTAAGAACTGGCGGCCTCAAATTCTCCTTATTAGTAAAAGCTATGTAAAGGTATCTTCCCTGTTACATAGCTTGTACCAGGGAAAGTTACAAGAATGCTTGTCATTTATGACCATCATTGCTAAACTAAAAAGAAATGTGTCATTCTTTGTTCAGAAAAAATACTGTATTTGAAGTTGTCTGATTCATATCAACCAATATTCAACTTGTAACGGGTCTAAATCAATTAATTATCTTAATATATAAAATCCTTGCGTTACTGACTGACTGACAGACACGCTACAGCCGAAACTATTGGGCGCAGGAAGCTGAAATTTGGCATGTATGTTCCTTGGGGACCGTAGGGGTGCACTAAGAAGGGATTTCGCGAAATTCCCACGGGATCGGCCAAAACGGGTAAATTAAAAAAAATGCAGGCGTAGCTGCTGGCGTCGTCTAGTTTTAAAATAAAAGTAAAATGCTTTCTATTTGTGGTATCGTTTTGTCGAAGGTTAGTGCTGTCCAACATGTAGGTCATAATGGAATTACATTACATATAAAAGTAACTCTCTGAATGCCAAGAGCATTACTTGATAGCATAATATAAGTAATTTCGATTTGTGCCATTCTCTAGAAAACAAGGTAAAATTTACAAAAAACCAAGTTAAAAGTAATTGTTTGCATTTCAAACACTTAATTAAAAAACTAATCAGCCCATTTTATTTGTTTCAGGTAACTTAATTAAATCTGAAGGAGCTATTAAACTCATAGTACTTGAAGAATTCAAATTTCATTTTGTAAGTTGAAACGAAAGTATAATATTAACTTTATTCATGGGGTCTTTTCTACGGGCCAGTGAATATATGACCTTATCTGATAGGCCATTATATACTCTGTATAGTCGAGTGAAAAGTAAGAGCAGTGTGGTATACGATATCTAAGCAGAGACGAAAGTTGGTCACAATGTCGGTGATGTAGTAGATCGTGGTGTAGATGTAGTCAGTATGTAATTTAGAGAGGCGACGTTTTTTGGAAATGATTTAGCCGTAATTACTAAAAAGTGGGATTAAAAATTAAATGCATTGTAAAACCAATACTGCACGGTTGGCGTAGTGGTTTAAGCGGCCGCTTCATTGCTTGACACCACGCCGAGTGTTGTGGGTTTGATCCCCACACGAGACAACACTTTGTGTGAGTCATAAATTGTTGTTTCGAGTCTGGGTGTTCATTGTGTCCGTTGGTTGTATGTTTGTAAAGTCCCCCGCGACACAGGATTTAGTCCTAGTGCGGGAGTTGTCTTTTTAATGAGAAAAAAATTTTAAGTTACGTAAAATATGAAAGCAGCAGTATAATATGCCACCGCGCTGTTGCTTCGATCACAGTATTGCGTTGAGTACTGTGAGTTCGATTTCCACACGAGACGACATTTTGACCCACATATTGTTGTTTCTAGTTTGGATGTCAGTTCTGTCCGAAGGTTGAAAGTTTGTAAAATCTCACAAAAAGGTTTATTCCTAGTACCGACAGGGAATCACTTTAAAATAAAGAGATTGTTTAGCTGCTAAATACATTTATTGTGATAAATGCCGTTGACAAGAGCAGCTAGTACCCGCCCTCGCGGTCGTAGTGGTGGCCGTACGCCCGATGGCCATTGTTGTAGCCGTTGTAAGCGCCGTGCCGACGACCGTACGTGTTGAGGCCGACGGTGCCGCCCACGTTGTGGTCGTCCTCCTTGTGGTGGTGGACGGACTGGAAATAAAATGGTTGGTTAATACATAATCAGGCTTCTATGAACTATCTTAGTTTCGGGTTACACAGATCTCTTCTCGGTATGAGGCTACGGCTGTAGTGCACCACGCTGGCCAAGTGCGGGTTAATTGCTATTGTTTTTGATGTAGAGTTTGCCTTCCACGCATTAGCGTCACCAGCTATCTATGAATTATTCCAGTGTCGGGTAACACAAGTCTGTTCTCGTTATGAGAAGGGTAAAGCCAGCACACAAGCCTATTGCATGCCAAGCATGACTATTGATGGTAGGAATATTAAATTGGGACAGTGGATTTCTTGGCGAAAGCAGCATGAAGGCTTTTTTTATATTCCCTTTCTTTTTTTTAATAGAAAATTTACTGCAAAATCAGCAGACTTTGAGTCTAGCTCCATGTTAATGCGAGGAACAACTAGTCACCGGCTTTTGCCTACGGCTTTGTCCTCGTGGGTCGCTTATCGCGAGGAAAGGTAGCTCATGTGCTTTTCTGACGTATAATCTACATTATTGCAATGTTTCGTCAAAATTTGTTCAGTAGTTAGTGCATAAAAGAGTTTCAAACATCCGCCCATCCTTACCAATTTTCACATTTACAACAGTAGTAAGACACTGACCTTATCGTAGTCATCTGAGGAGTGTCCAGAGTTATGAACCTGCTTGACGAGCTTGGTGCCGTGTCCTTCACTATTGACGCCCCGCCGGCCCTCCCCGTAGCCGCCGCTGCCGTACGAGCCGCCAGAACTGAAGTCACCACCGTCACCGCCTTCATCACCATACAAGTCACCCAGGTACGGCGACGCCTGCGCCACTGCTAACACAGCCAGGGCTACGACAATCTGGACAAGGGCAAAAAAAAAAATATAACATCGATTTTTTTATAGTCTCACCCTTGTGTCCCCGAAGGCGTAGGCAGAGGTGTGATATTACACCCACATTTTGGCATGATTGTTTTAGGTCCCACGTAATAGGGGGCGAGCCTATTGCCGTACCGGGCACATTACCAGACTCCGTGCTGCTACTGAGAATTTCCTAACGGGTTTTTGCCAATAACACTGCCCGACCTGGGAATCGAACCCGAGAGCTCCCAATCCCACGCGCACATTTATGCCGCGAGACCAACGAGGCAGTCACAATTACATCGACTTAGTTTTAAATCGTCTTTCGTTATACGTACCACGTACTTTTGTTTTGAGTTTACACATTCATAATCATCGAAATATACAATACTCAAAACAAGGTACGTTTTTACCTTCATCCCGAAAGTTTCAAATCATCAGCCTTGTCTATTATTTAGCAATGCCACTGTTGAGCAGAGACCTTTTCTCATTTCGAGAAGGCTTAGCCCATAGTCTACCACGCTCTCCAAATACATTGACAGGCTTCACATGTCTTTAGAGAACATTATGGAGAACAGGTTTCCTCACAATCATTGCTTTCACCATCATCCCACATGTTTAAAGTAAATCAACTAATATGCAATGACAATTAATAATTGCAGTGCAAGTTAATTGGATTTTGATGCCGTTTCCAATAATGATTTTAATTTTAAAGCAATTACAGTACTTTTAAAATACTTGTTTTTATGTGACAGGTCTGTATCACATACATCTATACGCATAAATAAAATTGGAGTGTCTGCTTGTAACATTAAAATAACTGCCTTTTACTTAATGCATAATATGGATGTATACACGGTACATATTATACCGAAATTAGATGTTTTACAATTTTGTCTGTCTGTCTCGCTAATCTCTGGAACGGCTGGAGGCGGATAGCTGATTTACCAGGGAGTAACTTAGGCTATAAATTAACCGGGAACACAAATAAGTTCCCTCAGTCAGGACGCGAGTGAAACCGCGGGCAACAGCTAGTAATTATTTAAAAACAAAGGTGATGCAGTGTTGTTACACAGACGGTGACAGGCAGAAAGTATTTACTTTCTTTTTTTTCCATTATTTTACCTTTGATTTCAAATAATTACGCGAAATAGACCTGTTACACAAAGAAGCAACTATATTATGAATAGAATACAACTTACCAGGAACTTCATGGTTGCTCTGCGTATAGTAGCGGTGTCCACAACTGAATACATTTCGAACAAATCAATATCTTTTATACCGTATAAAGTCATTAGGGTGATGACAAGTTAATAGCGAGACTGGTTAGACCGCTATCACCGAGGGCTGGGGAGTTCACAATATACTAATGACTCCTTAGATACTTGCCCAAATTAATTTCACGTTAGGAAATGTACAATATGACGTTTTAAGCGTTAAAACATAGACAGTAGAAATAACTAAAATTGTCCGTTTCTCCGAAAACTAAATCAGTCAAGTCCCATAGGGAATCAGGAGGATCGCTTACTTAGGTGATCAGTTGGAAAGCTTCTAAGATAAGTCAGCCATTATTTCAATTTAGCATATATCTAAGCCTTACACTGCAACTCATATAACACCAAAAAGTTTGGTTGATTGTGCAGTTTCCAGTAAAAATTGTGCTCAATTTAAATCGTAACAAATCTTAATAAATGATAATAGACAATTTCCAATTAACATATTTCGAAACCATGGTTGATTAGGATTTCTACATAGTGATGTTTTTTCTTCAATTATAATTTTATTCTCATAAGCAATGCGCAATAATTATTCTGACGGAAATGAATTTGGCATAGTGGGCTACATAAAATAATCTTAAACAAAAATCTCTTAATATATTAACTAGCGTAACCTTCCGAGAACCACATTATTAAAAAAAGATACAATTAAGTTCACCTTTTAATTAAAATCTAACTTTTGATGCTACAATTTTTCATCCTTAAGGACGCGTTTACAAAATTAGTAGGTACAAAATCGCGTCACTACAGCGACACGGCGGCAACAGTACGTACTACGTCCGGTAACTTGCGGAAATGTAGTTCAACTAAATAACTTTGAGACTTAGAATTTTTTGTGATATGTATCTATGTGTTATAGGCCTGGCTGTGCGAATTACGTACAAATAAGTTTCTTATTTTTATATACCTAAATGGACATTATTACTTTATTTTCTCCGTTATGTTGAGTCAGGATATATTTCGGTATTTAGATATTATTTTGTTTCTTGCGTTGAAATCTGGTAAGATTATGAGGACTGATGGTATACCATCCCATTCAAGTGTTGCGACTGGAACTCATAAAAGAGTATTTATTTATTTATTTGGGACAAACAAACAGTAACACATTATATCTGCGCACATAATGTAAACAAAAATATTATTATAAATGTGAAACCCACACCGTTAGCCACAGCATATACAATTCATATGACTATATTATACTATACTATACTATACTATACTATACTATACTATACTATACTATACTATACTAAACTATACTATACTATACTATACCATACTATACTAATGAACAATCTATGCGAGTAAGACTACCAGAATGTTCAAATAACTATACATCGGAATCCTTAAGTTTATTTAACAAAGCAGAACGAAATCTATTTGCTGACACTGAGAATAAATCTAATTCTGTAGTTTCTGAACAAAAGTCGTTATAGTTTTTGCACAAGCGACGTAGAGGCGCCCGCAGACCAGCATTGGTGCGGCAATGGGACACAGCAAAAAGAGGACGTGCGCACATCTCTCGTCTAATAACAGAGAGACCTAGTTATGCCAGGTTGGGGCTCATTTTATTTGTTTTGGTGAGACCCTACCACTGGTACTAGTGAAGTAGCCTTCCAAGGTTATTCGATAAGTCTTGCTGGTACTCATATGTGAGTAAAGCTACGCATGCCGAGTTTGGGCTCATTTTGTTTGTACATAAGAGACCCTACCACTGGAACTTATGAAGTAACCTTCCAGGGTTATTCGATGACTCTTACTGGTACTCATATGTGAGTAGAGCTAGGCATGCCGAGTTTGGACTCATTTTGTTTGTACATAAGAGACCCTACCACTGGAACTTATGAAGTAACCTTCCAGGGTTATTCAATGACTCTTACTGGTACTCATATGTCAGTACAGGTTACTTTATAAGTTCCAGTGGAAGGTTCTCTTATGTACAAACAAAATGAGCCCAAACTCGGCATGCCTAGCTCTACTCACATATGAGTACCAGCAAGAGTCATCGAATAACCCTGGAAGGTTACTTCATAAGTTCCAGTGGTAGGGTTACTTATGTACAAACAAGATGAACCCAAACTCGGCATGCCTAGCTCTACTGACATATGAGTACCAGTAAGAGTCATTGAATAACCCTGGAAGGTTACTTCATAAGTTCCAGTGGTAGGGTCTCTTATGTACAAACAAAATGAGCCCAAACTCGGCATGCCTAGCTCTACTCACATATGAGTACCAGCAAGAGTCATCGAATAACCCTGGAAGGTTACTTTATAAGTTCCAGTGGTAGGGTCACTTATGTACAAACAAAATGAACCCAAACTCGGCATGCCTAGCTGTACTGACATATGAGTACCAGTAAGAGTCATCGAATAACCCTGGAAGGTTACTTTATAAAATGCAGTGGTAGGGTCTCTTATGTACAAACAAAATGAGCCCAAACTCGGCATGCCTAGCTCTACTCACACATGAGTACCAGCAAGAGTCATTGAATAACCCTGGAAGGTTACTTCATAAGTGCCAGTGGTAGGGTCTCTTATGTACAAACAAAATGAGCCCAAACTCGGCATGCCTAGCTCTACTCACACATGAGTACTAACAAGAGTCATTGAATAACCCTGGAAGGTTACTTCATAAGTTCCAGTGGTAGGGTCTCTTATGTACAAACAAAATGAGCCCAAACTTGGCATGCTTAGCTCTACTCACACATGAGTACTAGCAAGAGTCATTGAATAACCCTGGAAGGTTACTTCATAAGTTCCAGTGGTAGGGTCTCTTATGTACAAACAAAATGAGTCCAAACTCGGCATGCCTAGCTCTACTCACATATGAGTACCAGTAAGAGTCATCGAATAACCCTGGAAGGTTACTTTATAAGTTCCAGTGGTAGGGTCACTTATGTACAAACAAAATGAACCCAAACTCGGCATGCCTAGCTGTACTGACATATGAGTACCAGTAAGAGTCATCGAATAACCCTGGAAGGTTACTTTATAAAATGCAGTGGTAGGGTCTCTTATGTACAAACAAAATGAGCCCAAACTCGGCATGCCTAGCTCTACTCACACATGAGTACCAGCAAGAGTCATTGAATAACCCTGGAAGGTTACTTCATAAGTGCCAGTGGTAGGGTCTCTTATGTACAAACAAAATGAGCCCAAACTCGGCATGCCTAGCTCTACTCACACATGAGTACTAGCAAGAGTCATTGAATAACCCTGGAAGGTTACTTCATAAGTTCCAGTGGTAGGGTCTCTTATGTACAAACAAAATGAGCCCAAACTCGGCATGCCTAGCTCTACTCACATATGAGTACCAGTAAGAGTCATCGAATAACCCTGGAAGGTTACTTCATAAGTTCCAGTGGTAGGGTCTCTTATGTACAAACAAAATGAGCCCAAACTCGGCATGCCTAGCTCTACTCACATATGAGTACCAGTAAGAGTCATCGAATAACCCTGGAAGGTTACTTCATAAGTTCCAGTGGTAGGGTCTCTTATGCACAAACAAAATGAGCCCAAACTCGGCATGCCTAGCTCTACTCACATATGAGTACCAGCAAGAGTCATCGAATAACCCTGGAAGGTTACTTCATAAGTTCCAGTGGTAGGGTTACTTATGTACAAACAAAATGAACCCAAACTCGGCATGCCTAGCTCTACTGACATATGAGTACCAGTAAGAGTCATTGAATAACCCTGGAAGGTTACTTCATAAGTTTCAGTGGTAGGGTCTCTTATGTACAAACAAAATGAGCCCAAACTCGGCATGCCTAGCTCTACTCACATATGAGTACCAGCAAGAGTCATCGAATAACCCTGGAAGGTTACTTTATAAGTTCCAGTGGTAGGGTCACTTATGTACAAACAAAATGAGCCCAAACTCGGCATGCCTAGCTCTACTCACACATGAGTACCAGCAAGAGTCATTGAATAACCCTGGAAGGTTACTTCATAAGTGCCAGTGGTAGGGTCTCTTATGTACAAACAAAATGAGCCCAAACTCGGCATGCCTAGCTCTACTCACACATGAGTACTAGCAAGAGTCATTGAATAACCCTGGAAGGTTACTTCATAAGTTCCAGTGGTAGGGTCTCTTATGTACAAACAAAATGAGCCCAAACTCGGCATGCCTAGCTCTACTCACATATGAGTACCAGTAAGAGTCATCGAATAACCCTGGAAGGTTACTTCATAAGTTCCAGTGGTAGGGTCTCTTATGTACAAACAAAATGAGCCCAAACTCGGCATGCCTAGCTCTACTCACATATGAGTACCAGTAAGAGTCATCGAATAACCCTGGAAGGTTACTTCATAAGTTCCAGTGGTAGGGTCTCTTATGCACAAACAAAATGAGCCCAAACTCGGCATGCCTAGCTCTACTCACATATGAGTACCAGCAAGAGTCATCGAATAACCCTGGAAGGTTACTTCATAAGTTCCAGTGGTAGGGTTACTTATGTACAAACAAAATGAACCCAAACTCGGCATGCCTAGCTCTACTGACATATGAGTACCAGTAAGAGTCATTGAATAACCCTGGAAGGTTACTTCATAAGTTTCAGTGGTAGGGTCTCTTATGTACAAACAAAATGAGCCCAAACTCGGCATGCCTAGCTCTACTCACATATGAGTACCAGCAAGAGTCATCGAATAACCCTGGAAGGTTACTTTATAAGTTCCAGTGGTAGGGTCACTTATGTACAAACAAAATGAACCCAAACTCGGCATGCCTAGCTGTACTGACATATGAGTACCAGTAAGAGTCATTGAATAACCCTGGAAGGTTACTTTATAAAATGCAGTGGTAGGGTCTCTTATGTACAAACAAAATGAGCCCAAACTCGGCATGCCTAGCTCTACTCACACATGAGTACCAGCAAGAGTCATTGAATAACCCTGGAAGGTTACTTCATAAGTGCCAGTGGTAGGGTCTCTTATGTACAAACAAAATGAGCCCAAACTCGGCATGCCTAGCTCTACTCACACATGAGTACTAGCAAGAGTCATTGTATAACCCTGGAAGGTTACTTCATAAGTTCCAGTGGTAGGGTCTCTTATGTACAAACAAAATGAGCCCAAACTCGGCATGCCTAGCTCGACTCACATATGAGTACCAGTAAGAGTCATCGAATAACCCAGGAAGGTTACTTCATAAGTTCCAGTGGTAGGGTCTCTTATGTACAAACAAAATGAGCCCAAACTCGGCATGCGTAGCTTTACTCACATATGAGTACCAGCAAGACTCATCGAATAACCTTGGAAGGCTACTTCACTAGTACCAGTGGTAGGGTCTCACCAAAACAAATAAAATGAGCCCCAACCTGGCATAACTAGGTCTACTCTTTTATGAGTTCCAGTCGCAACACTTGAACGGGATGGTATACCATCAGTCCAGATAATCTTACCAGATTTCAACGCAAGAAACAAAATAATATCTAAATACAGAAATATATCCTGACTCAACATAACGGAGAAAATAAAGTAATAATGTCCATTTATACAAAAGAAATTTACTTGTACGTAATTCGCACAGAATACGAGAAGTATCAAATTGATTTTAGCGAATATTTTGTATTCGTATATTGCTTTTTTCGTCTTCGGGCTGCAGCGACAAGCGACATAGAGTCCACTCCCGACGGCGCTCAAGCGCAGACTGAGATCTCATTGCAGAATTTGGATATATAAATCAAGAAAGTGGCTAAATAAAACGAACCTTATTGCCACATATTAAGACACACGTATGCGAGCAAAATAGAAGAAAAGAGTAAGATGATTTTTTGCTTTTTTTGAGTCAATTTACAATATTTTGAAAAAAAAAATCAAATTGTTTTTGAGTTGACTATATTTACTACCCTATTCTATCTTTGAAAATCTAAATAAATGTTAAAATAGAGAGAAAATTGTACCCAAAAATAGCAGTATATGCCTATTTTTTATTTAAGAGGCTGTTTCGAATCGATTTTACATTAATATTAATTAAATATTTTTTATTTATTTTCAAATTGATTTATAGATAAAAAAGTAATCAATTTATCGTAATCATTAGTTTTATTAGTTATTATCTAAAATTGTCGTAAAATGTACCGGAAATGTGTGGTTTTTTGATACAAGCGTAAACGCGTCCTTAATATAAAACGCGCCTGACATAATTGAAAAAATTCAATTGAAGCAGCTCTATGGAAAGAATAAGCCGATTTTTTTAGCTTTTCTTAATTAAAAACGTCTGCAATCAATTGTTGTGAAATGTACGTAACTATCTGCCTAAGCTGAAGATGGTTAGAGGAATGGTAACCATTTAACCATGGACGATAGAATTGTAAGGTTGATCCAGGAGGAAGTGACCAGGATTACTAGGAATAGTTTCTCTGAGATTTTCATTTCAAAGAGTCTATGTAGGCGCGAGGCATTAAGATTGATCCATTTTTCAAGAGCCTTAAAATATTACTAATAGAATCTTGTTTTTGGCATCCTACATAAGACATACAATTTCAAAATATTTTTTTTATTTTTTTCGTTTAAATCTTAATATGACTATATAGAAAACTATCTTTGTTATTTTATCATAAAAATCAAATATTTTTAGTCACCCTTACCCGAACCACCTCAAAGCTGTATTCAGAGTCATCGGCGACGTTTTTCAAGCGAGATCCCGTAGATTTCCCAGCCAGGGATTCGAACGGCGTACGTAATTATGTACACAACGGAATAATCTGGTTGGCATCAGGCCGCTTGTGATGCTAATGTGGCAAACCTCGGTGCCGTTTGGGCGCTGGTTTGAATCTAGGCTACGTTCGTTACTAGTAATCCGATTGTGTAGATTAGATTTGGTTTGCATGCCCTTTTTTGCACGTGTAGAGCAAATATGTAGCTACACTAAACGAGATCGCAGCCGGTCGATAGCCGTTTACAGCTTGGATATGCGCACAAGATTTTATTCGCCTATGTAATGTGCGTAAAGTTGAAAGGAACATTGTATTGTAGACATATTTTCCTAAAGATATATCAAGTTATCAGGGACATGAATAGAAGAACATTATTGAATTGAATGTGCAGGTCAAATAGGGCATAGATAGCCTTGTGGCGATACCAACAGACTGCCATGCAGAGGGATTCGAGCATAGATATAATAAACAAGTCTTGTTTATATTTCTACGGATTTGGGCAACAATCCAGAGTGTGCAGATCTGACTTCTGGGGGCCAATTCTTCCATTTTTATATGACATTGATATTATATTTTGAATGGGTTTAAAAGCGGTATTCTGATAACCTAATTTCATTATCGTATAATTTAGAATAAACAGTTAGTCGTTGACACATACGATCTGGTTACAATTTCATTCAAATATCCGATAATTTAGAAGAATACGCTTTTTGTGACGTAAGTATGACACTGACATGATATCGAGACTATATTTATTAAGCAGAATTGGGCGCCTGAAATGAGTTATGTGCGTAAAAAATTGTTCATTATCGCTTGGTCTGAAATATCATAAAAAATTTGACAGTCATTAATTCATTATGGTGAATCAATCCTTTGAATATACTGAAATTAATATACGTCAAGCAAGAGTGATATGTCAGGATCCTTGCAAATGGCGTTCCATAGTCGGAGGTCAGACGGCATTCGATCTAAGGAAAAATTATAAAATATTGGATACAACCGGAATAACGCTTGGTCGATGAATGAGCAGGTCAAATGGAAATGAGCTACTGTAAAAAGTGTAGCAACAGAATTCACAATGTAGCTAAATTTAAAATTGCTAATGAATCAGCAACAGACATAAACAAATTTATACAGAACAATATTTTTAGAACATACATACATAGACTCACGCCTGTTTCCCGGAGGGGTAGGCAGAGACTACGGAACGCCATTTGCAACGATCCTGATTTACCGCTCTTGCTTGATTCACTTCCATAAAAATTCTCATGCCTGCTCTTCGGTTAAGGGCACAGAAATAGATAGTAATAGAACGGTGAATGTCACGTCATCGCGTACATTTCGCGCGTGCCACATTTTAGCAAGCCCCGCCCACAGTGACGTATAGATAGTGAGGGGACACTAAGGAATTATTATCGATGTGAGAGCTATGGAAAATGAAATTATGTTATTGTTTATATAAAATGTTTTATTATGAATAGTTTGGTTATAGTATACTGTTATAAAAATAAAACGTATTTATTTAGTTAAAAATCTGTATTGAAATCTTACAAAACTTTTGACTATATTATAAAATATCTATACAAATGTAATAAAGCGGAAGAGTTTGTTTGTTTGAACGCGTTAATCTCAGGAACTACCGGTCGGATCTGAAAAATTCTTTTTGTATACGGTAGCCTAGTTATTCCGGAAGGCTATAGGCTATATAACATAATATAACTATATAACGTAACGTTTCGACCCTTTGTGGCCGGGCAAAAGGCTAAAAAGGCTAAAAGATAATGTCGGCTAATCTCAGGAACTAGCAGTCGGCATTTAAAAATTGATATTGCCTATGATAGCCCAATTATTCCGAAAGGCTATAGGCTATATAAAATTACGCCACAACTTTTAGGGGCCAGACAAAAATAATAAATTTGGTCAAACGAGAAGGGGGAGGGTTGGGTCAAAGGCAAAAAAAAGGCTTAACGAATAGGATACAATCTATATGGGTATCGTTTTCGAGATTTTCGGGATGCTGATTAAATAATATGAAATTTATTTAGTGATTCAAGATGGCGGACGGAATATCAAAGATGGCGGATGACAAAATTTTAAAAAACAATATGGGTATCGCCTTCTATATTTTAAGGGTTGGGGAATCGAAATACAACATCTATTTTGTGATCGAAGATGGCGGATGGGAAATCAAAGATGGCGGATGGGAAAATAAAAAAAGTCTATATTGGTATCGTCTGCGATGTTAAAAGGGATGGAAAATTCAAATACAACATCTTTTTCGTGATTCAAGGTGGTGGATAGGAAATTAAAGATGGCGGACGGGATTGTTTTAAAGTCGATATGGGTATCGTCTCCGATATTTTAAGGAATGGGAAATTCAAAAACACCATCTATTTCGTGATCAAAGTTGGTGGAAGGGATTTTTTTTTAAATCAATATGGGTATCGTCTCCGATGTTTAAAAGGATGGGTAATCCAACATCACCATCTATTTCGTGATCAAAGATGTCCCGTCCGCCAACTTGGATTCCCAAATGGATGTCATTTTCGTGATCAGAAAGCATGAAAACCCCAAAAATTATACCCAGATTAATTTTATAAAAAATGTCCCGTCCGCCATCTTAGATTCCCAAATAGATGTCATTTTCGTGACCAGAATCCATAAAAACCCCGAAAATGATACCCATATTAATTTTATTAAAAATTACCCGTCCGCCATCTTGGATTACCAAATAGATGTCATTTTCGTGACCAGAATCCATGAAAACCCCGAAAATGATACCCATATTAATTTTATTAAAAATGTCCCGTCCGCCATCTTGGATTCCCAAATAGATGTCATTTTCGTGACCAGAATACATAAAAACCCCGAAAATGATACCCATACTAATTTTATTAAAAATGACCCGTCCGCCATCTTGGATTCCCAAATAGATGTCATTATCGTGACCAGAATCCATAAAAACCCCGAAAATGATACCCATATTAATTTTATTAAAAATTACCCATCCGCCATCTTGGATTCCCAAATAGATGTCATTTTCGTGACCAGAATCCATGAAAACCCCGAAAATGATACCCATATTAATTTTATTAAAAATGTCCCGTCCGCCATCTTGGATTCCCAAATAGATGTCATTTTCGTGACCAGAATCCATAAAAACCCCGAAAATGATACCCATATTAATTTTATTAAAAATGACCCGTCCGCCATCTTGGATTCCCAAATAGATGTCATTTTCGTGACCAGGATCCATGAAAACCCCGAAAATGATACCCATATTAATTTTTTTTTAAATGTCCCGTCCGCCATCTTGGATTCCCAAATAGATGTCATTTTCGTGACCAGAATCCATAAAAACCCCGAAAATGATACCCATATTAATTTTATTAAAAATGTCCCGTCCGCCATCTTGGATTCCCAAATAGATGTCATTTTCGTGACTAGAATCCATAAAAACCCCTAAAATGATACCCATATTAATTTTATTAAAAATGTTTCGTTCGCCATCTTGGATTCCCAAATAGATGTCATTTTCGTGATCTGAAAGCATGAACATGATGTTTGCTTTCTTTATGAGAGAGAGAGAGAGACAGCCAGAGACATAATAATTAATTCGAATTAATATTCCTTTTATTTATCGATAAATTTAAAACGTAACCATAAACCGAACGTCAATCCCTAGCGGGCGCTGACCAATCACAGCTATTTATTTGACCCGTGGCCCCTGATTTGTTATTGTTTTTGGCATCTTGTGAATATCGCGTATCTCGCCGTACATTGCGTGTTTATTTCATAAATATGTCAACAAGTATCGTATAATTCAAGCAATGGAAATTTAACATAACGAAGAAATGAACGATGATGTTCTTATTAGACAAACATAGTAAAAGTAGCCCACTTGTTTTAAATCTCAATAATCTTAAGTTTTACTCAATTTAAATACTTACTGGTGATATGAAATGCCTCCCTTTTCCATATTTTTGCATCACTTTTAATTTTTACAATTGGAAACTGCACAATATGGCATATTCGTAACGAATTTAATGTTTTTTTACCTCCTGAGCGCGCGAAAGGGAGACACGATGCGTAATGCGAATGCGTTCGAAAACACATGCTGTAACGGATGCCAGGAATCGAACCTTTGCTAGTCCGCTACAGTGCGCTGGTAGTGTGCTGCTGACGTGTGCCTACGACGATGCGTGTTCTTCTATGTGTGTGGACTGTATGGCTTCGATGTGTAAGGGCTTCAGAAATGAAACATCTTCATACGTTGAGAGCGATGCTGTTCAGGTGTGCGGTGCTTGATGGTTACAAGATGGTGGTTGAGACGGCAACAACTGCCCGAATTGGTGGTCGCTTAAGTACCTCGAAACTTTACCTTATCGACGACCATCGCACCGAACACGTGCACAGGGAATCTTTCCTTTATTTTTATTTACAAAACAGTACAAATGTTACGTATGTTTAGATCCTATTATGCATACATACATGTTCTATACATCGTTAGATAGGTCTCATTAAGTTCTATCTATTGGTATACAATACCTAAACCTAACTATTAGCGTCACTAAGTTATTCCATAAAAACTCCCAAAAAATGCTGCCACACAAGGGCCCGCCCACTATATTTTCTATTGAAAAACTATCGTATACTAAATTTATATATATAATTTAGGTAGGCCGTTGTGTGCAACTATATGGGGCATCTATTAAAACAAACACCATGAAAATATCTTTATTCAATTCGAGCATATGACATGATAACTTTGAAGCATAAAAATTTTACAGAATTTCTTAAGTAAATACTATCGTAAGTAAACAAATTTTATAATAAACATACGAATGTTTGTTATTATGCTTATTTTAACTATATAAGGTAATAACTAGCAATAAAAAGGTATCTAGACATGATTTCAAGTCTATATGAAGCTAAAAAACACTTATAAAACTATAATACGAATATGTAAACAAACAGCTGTTTTATGAAGCATTAACTCTTATCTGTCACTACTGATAAGGCTATTTATGATTCGATATCTAAGGTCCCTATGGTTAGCACAAGTTTAAGACTAATGTTCATGTATTACATAGTTGTTATATATTAGCAATCTAACCATTTACACTATTTTAGCTATTTTATAACGTTTTGACACGTCCGGGAACCGAACCCGGTGTACCGCACGATTAGATAACACTGATTTTAACGATTTTCACTCGCGGTTTCGAATACACTATTCACTGTCATAGTTTTAATGTCTGTCGCGAACATCTCTCCCGCCGTGCAGCAACGCGCGTGACCCGTCGTGTGGCGGTGCTGCAGAGCACCCGGTGAGCGACGCCTCGTCACTTGGGCAGGGGGACCAGCTTCTTAGCCGGCCGTTTGAGGACGCCTGCTGCTGTGCGCACCTCGACAGTGCGTATGGCGCCGTCGGCGCCCGGGTAGACAGCCACAACTCGACCGCGCGGCCAGGTATTGCGCGGGAGTTGGCCGTCGGCGATCAGGACGGGGTCGCCGACCTCGAGGTTGAGCCCAGACCCATGGGGCTCCCGCCGGTGTTGCAGCTCGGGTAGGTACTCGCGCACCCAACGGCGCCAGAACATGTCGGCGAGGATTTGGGCGCGCCGCCAGTGCTTGCTGCTGTTGAGGTCAGCCTCGCTGAACTCGCCCAGCGGAGGGAGGCGAGCAGAACCACCGAACAGGATGTGGTTCGGGGTGATGGCCTCGCTGTCTGCTGCGTTGACGGAGACGTGTGTGAGGGGTCGACTGTTTACTGTGTACTCGACCTCACACAGTAGTGTAGCTAGGACTTCTTCGTGCGGATGGCGCTCATGAAGGACCGTATAGAGGGCGGTCTTCACGCACCTGACGAGGCGCTCCCATGCGCCCCCCATGAATGGCGCTGAGGGGGTGATGAAGCGCCATATGATGCCACGGCGACTCGCTTCCTCGGCGACGGCGTCTCTCATCTCTCGGTCGGCACCGTGCATGTTGGTGCCGTTGTCCGAGTAGATCTCTGCGGGGCAACCTCGGCGCGCTGCGAACCTGCGCAGCGCCAAGATTGCGGAGTCGGCGCTCAGGCTGGCGGCGACCTCCAGATGTACTGCCCTGGAAGTGAGACATGTAAACAGTGCCACATAACGTTTGTGACGCTGTCTACCGACGGTTACGGAGAGCGGCCCGAAATAATCAAGACCCGTGTAGGTGAAGGGCCTCTGATGGTGAGCAAGGCGCGCCTTTGGATGGTCCCCTGTGGCTGGCTCAGGCGGCTGCGTTTTTCTAATGCGGCATGGTAGACATCTATGTACTATTTTCTTTGTAGTCGGCCGCAGACGAAGAATCCAATAGTGTTGGCGTATTTCATTGATTACCAACTCTGTACCGCTGTGGTGTAATTTTCTATGCGTCCAATCTATGTATAGCTGTGTAATACGATGATCGCCGTCTAAGATCGGCGGTCTCTTTGTTTGTTCGGAGATTTCTTCTGTAGCTATTATACGACTGCGTAGAGTGATAATTCCGTTGTTCATCTCCACGGGTAACGAATACAGGCGGCTGTCTCTGGCGACACCTCCTCCGCGCCGCAGCTCCCGAAGGTCGGCGCCGAAGGAGTCCTCTTGTACCGCCTTCACAAGAAGGTCCTCGGCGCCGCGGGTGTGTTCTGCGGAGAGAAGCACGAAGTTTCGGGAGTCGGCGGCTGGACGAGGTGCCGCTCTGCCCGACTTGATGTTGTGCTTCGTCTTCGTCACGTGACGCCAATCTGGATCCTTCTGTCTATTTTTCTGCGTTCTTTTATAGAGAACCTTCTCTGCGGTTTTCTTACATAATGCTATAAATTGTAGAACTCTTGCTGTCGCTCGTAAGAGCCTCTCCCATTTGGAAAATCTATACGGGTCCGGTACGGCTTCTATAATTCTATGTGTTTGACGTTTCTCTACAGCTGTCAGTGTGCGCTCTTCGCCTGTCGCGTCAGGGGCGATGTGCTTCTCTACGGGCCATAGTGACGGGTCTTCGTACAGGAACGACGGTCCGGTGTACCACTCGTGTTCGGAGTTAAAGCTGTTTGGCACGTCGCGTGTAGCCGCATCCGCCGCGTTCAACTTCGTAGGTACCCAGCGCCAATCTTCAACTTTACTATGCTCTTCTATGGCGGCTAGGCGGTGCGCGACGAATGGTTTGTACGCCCGTGCTCCTTTTCTTATCCACGTTAGTACGGTCTTGCTGTCCGTCCAGTACACGACGGCCTCGGGTTTGACGTGATGTTCTTCTATTACCGCTTGAGCGACTCGCGTACCCATGACGGCGGCTTGCAGTTCGAGTCTCGGGATTGACACCACCTTAAGCGGTGCCACTCTCGCCTTCGCCATAACGAGCGTCACGTGCACACGCCCATCTGGTGTAGTCGCTCGCCAGTACACCGCTGTTGCGTAGGCCACTTCACTGGCGTCCGTAAAGACATGTACTTGGAGTGTACAGGCGTCACTGTACCCGGGATAACACCGCGGGATGCGTATCGACTTCAACTGTTCTAAATGCTGTATCCACGATGCCCATTGCTCTCTGAGGCTTTCGTCAAACTTCTCGTCCCAATTTGTACCGAGTCGCCAGGCTTCCTGTAGTATCTGTTTGGCTCGAACAGTCACGGGCGATGCGAGGCCGAGTGGGTCGTATAGCGACATAACTATTTTCAACGCTTCCCGTTTCGTAGGCGCTTCGGTGCCGATGAGTCCGTCTGGAAGCCGTGCGAGTGTAAGGTTGAAGCTCAGCTCGTCCGCGCTCGTTTTCCACATCAAGCCGAGAATTTTCTCTTCTTGCCCCTTGCTGGCGAGGCCGACTGTCTCCTGGCGATGTTGACTTGGTTCTATTGCTTCGATGACGTTTCTAGAGTTCGACACCCATTTCGTGAGGTGAAAGTGCGCTTGTCTGTGTATGTCTCGCACCCGTGACGCTATACTCGTCGCTTCCTGTTCGTTCCTGAAGCTGTCCAGATAGTCATCCATGTAATGATTATCTATGATGGCTTCTGCTGCTTCCGGGTACTCTTCTGCGTGCTTGCGAGCGTTCCAATTCTTCGCGAATATAGCTGTACACGGTGAGCTTGCCGCGCCGAAGATAATGGACTTCATACGGTATTCCTGGGGCGGTCCCTCCCGCCGGTCACCTCTCCACAGGTAGCGCAGCGCGTCTCGGTCTTCTGGGCGTACTCTCACCTGCATAAACATCTCTGTTATATCAGCTGAGACGGCGACGCGGTGTCGACGGAACCTCATCAACACCCCCGGCAACGATTGTAGCAAGTCCGGCCCCGTGAGCAGGTAATCGTTGAGTGACATACCTCTGGTCTTCGCGGCGGCGTCGTGAACTATACGAATCTTCTCAGGCTTCATGGGGTTGTGTACATCGAAGTGAGGCAAGTACCAAGTCTTCCCTGGCGTACTATTCATGGGAGCTTCTTCTGCGTATCCCTTTTCTATCAGTGAGTTCATCTGTTCTGTATATCTTGTTTTCAACTCTATGTTTCTATCTAATTTTTTCTCTATGTGTGCGAGCCTCCTTGCCGCGTTCTCGTAACTATCTGGCATGACGATGTCTTCTTGTTTCCACAGAAGAGCCGTCTCTATATGTCTATCTTCTAATTGTTTCGTATGTTTTTCTAACATATCTGTAGCCCGCTTCTCGGGGTCCGAGTTCGGTCGACGTGGGTTCACTATGAGCGATTCTAGTGCGAAATATTCTTTCAGTTGCGCTTCTATGTTTTCATCTATAGCGGAGAGACCGTTGACGAAGTGTACGGTGTTTCCCAAGGTGCGTGAGCGCGCGCCGTGCAGCACCCATCCCAGCGATGTAAGCGACGCCACCGGTTGATCGTTGGGTCCTCTTCGTACTGCGTTCGCTATGAGCAGGTGCCAGTTGTCTTGACCTATTAGCACCTTTGGCACGCCTATGTCATACACCAGCTTCTTCTTGATGCCTTCGAGGTGTTTGCAGTCTATCAGGTCCTCTTCGGCGATCTTCTGCGGCGACAGGTGTAGGCTGGCTACGGTGCGCGCACACAAAGGCACTTGTTTGCTGTCGGCGCCGGCTCCTCGTATTTGTATGTCTACGCGTCGCGACGTTGGCATGTCGATCGACGTATCGCCTATGGCACGGATCGTAAACGGGTCCAGGCTCCCTTCCGCGCCGACTTCCTTGGCTATGTCTTCGTCTATGAGCGATACGGTGCTTCCGTCGTCGAGTAGGGCGAACGTAGACGCCTCTCCCGCCGGTCCGACTATCTGCACGGGCACTATCTTTAAGTATGCTTGAGCCTTTGCACGTATGCACGAACTGGCGACCGTTTCTTGCTTTTCTATGTTCACGTCTTCGGTCCTATGGGCTCCTCTATCGTAGTGAAGCAACTGGTTGTGTGTAGCGCGACATCCCTCTACACCGCACTTCTTGGGCTTGCACGAGTGTTCTATTCGGCGTATGCGTAAGCAGCGAAAACACAATCCATGCTGCTTAGCTAGCTGCCATCTCTTCTCTGCGTTGGCGTTACGAAACGTGCTGCAGGCCGACGAGTAGTGTCCTTCGCGTTCACATATCCTGCACTTCGCGTTAGACGTGTCCGTATGCGTTCGCTTCTCCGTCGCCGTCGCCGTGTACGTCCTCTGCACGGTGCGTCTGCTTGGCGGCCCATCGGTGATGTTCTCAGCCGGCGCGAACGCGCTACAGTAACGCGCGTACTCTGTCACGAAGTCACTGAATCGGCTGAGGTCCGGCTTCGACTGGCACTTCTCGGTATACGTCTTGTACCACTGCACACGTAGCGAGTTCGGTAGCTTCTCGGTCAACACGCGCACTAGCTCCGCATTGATGAGGTAGTGTTCCTTTTTCAACGCACGAAGTGTGACGACGCCGCTTCTAATCTTGCTCGCGAACGCGCATATGTCCTTAGGTGCTTCGCTACAGCGTGGCAGGGTCCTCAGCTTGTCCGTCTCTGCCTGTGCGATCGAGTCTGGTCGTCCGAACTGCAGCTCCAACTCCTTCATGATCTCATCTGGTCGCGCATGCCCAATCAGTTCAGAGCTAACTGTTTCTAACGCTCTTCCCTTGAGACTTCTTCTCAGTCTCGCTGTATTCTCCACGTCGTTGAAGAAATTCTTGGTGGTGTCGTATATCGCCTTGAACGACAGCCACTCGGTGTGCGCGCCGCCGAACGTCGGTAGCGTCATGATGACTTTCGAAACCGCCGGGTGTGGTGCAACTATCGATGTGTCCGGTGGCTTCCTGTCGGCGAGCGCGGCGATCGCGGAGGTGAGATCCGTGATGAACGGCTTCAGCGAATCACCTCCCTGTTGATGAACGTCCATCTTCTGTGAGGGCGGTCCATCTTCTATATCTATCTTCTGTGCCCCGTCGACGTCCCTCTTCTTAGTGGGCGCCGATACCACTATATCTATATCTTCAGGGCCGGGCTGGGGTTCCGGAGCCTCTTCCAACCACGAACGTATGTAATCTTGCTTTGACTGTCCATCCTCGTCGTAGTCATCGGAGTCCGCCTCCTCTTCAGCCTTCTGTAGTGCTAACTGTGCTAACTGTAGTTTTATCTTCAAAACTTCTTCTCGAGCCAACATCACATTTCTATTGGAGCGTCCCGTAGCTGCTGAGCGTTGGTCGCGTTCCCTTGTTGGCTTCTTTCTATCTCTATTTTCTATTATACTATGTTGCGCTGTACAAACGCTCGATCTATCGGATGGTTGCAACGTCCTTTCCTTGCCATCTTCATTTTTCGACTGCACCTCTGCTCGCTCCCTTGCATCTTGAGTGATGTTTCGTTCGTCCCTCCCCGCGGGGCCGGGGGGGGCCGGCGGCGGCGCGTCGCTCCCGACTGTTGTCGACGGCGATCGCGGTGGCCCGTCGTGACGGACGACCGCGGCGGCTGGGTTGCGGGCAGCGGCGGCGCGGGCAGGGGTACTGGAACTAGGCCCGGCGCCGGCCGCTCCCCCGGCGACCTCGGGAGCACGACCTCTTGAACGCGTCGTAGGCATTCTTCAATCCGGCTCGAAGCGACCAACAAATGTAACGGATGCCAGGAATCGAACCTTTGCTAGTCCGCTACAGTGCGCTGGTAGTGTGCTGCTGACGTGTGCCTACGACGATGCGTGTTCTTCTATGTGTGTGGACTGTATGGCTTCGATGTGTAAGGGCTTCAGAAATGAAACATCTTCATACGTTGAGAGCGATGCTGTTCAGGTGTGCGGTGCTTGATGGTTACAAGATGGTGGTTGAGACGGCAACAACTGCCCGAATTGGTGGTCGCTTAAGTACCTCGAAACTTTACCTTATCGACGACCATCGCACCGAACACGTGCACAGGGAATCTTTCCTTTATTTTTATTTACAAAACAGTACAAATGTTACGTATGTTTAGATCCTATTATGCATACATACATGTTCTATACATCGTTAGATAGGTCTCATTAAGTTCTATCTATTGGTATACAATACCTAAACCTAACTATTAGCGTCACTAAGTTATTCCATAAAAACTCCCAAAAAATGCTGCCACACAAGGGCCCGCCCACTATATTTTCTATTGAAAAACTATCGTATACTAAATTTATATATATAATTTAGGTAGGCCGTTGTGTGCAACTATATGGGGCATCTATTAAAACAAACACCATGAAAATATCTTTATTCAATTCGAGCATATGACATGATAACTTTGAAGCATAAAAATTTTACAGAATTTCTTAAGTAAATACTATCGTAAGTAAACAAATTTTATAATAAACATACGAATGTTTGTTATTATGCTTATTTTAACTATATAAGGTAATAACTAGCAATAAAAAGGTATCTAGACATGATTTCAAGTCTATATGAAGCTAAAAAACACTTATAAAACTATAATACGAATATGTAAACAAACAGCTGTTTTATGAAGCATTAACTCTTATCTGTCACTACTGATAAGGCTATTTATGATTCGATATCTAAGGTCCCTATGGTTAGCACAAGTTTAAGACTAATGTTCATGTATTACATAGTTGTTATATATTAGCAATCTAACCATTTACACTATTTTAGCTATTTTATAACGTTTTGACACGTCCGGGAACCGAACCCGGTGTACCGCACGATTAGATAACACTGATTTTAACGATTTTCACTCGCGGTTTCGAATACACTATTCACTGTCATAGTTTTAATGTCTGTCGCGAACACATGCACTATAGTGCAATAGTTTGGCACGCGCGCCACGCCCATGTCACCGTTCTATTACTCTATATTTCTGTGGTTAAGGGTATTTTTAGAACATTCTATTTATGTCCCTTGTGGTAAGAGAACCCACTCGGCGTAGCAGTGAGGTTACCACAGCAACCATTGCACCATCGTACATTCAAGAAAAGTTCAATTACTTTGCGAATCAATTGTTTCCATTCATTCTACCAATTTAGACTTAAAATGTACCAAATGGTTGCTTTATCGACCATCTGGTGTTGTTTGTTTATATTGCAGCTTGTATCTCACGAACCGCTGAGACCATTACGACTCATTGACGTGAGTCACCGACAGTAATAGATGTGTGCTGTAAATTCATTATACAATGGATGTTCATTGAAGGTCGTATGACATTGTACTGCGTGTGTATGGAAGGCGTGGTCATAGTGTGTAACTGATAGTGCAATGGCTTATACATTTGCCTTGTAGTGCAGACATCTTAATCTATAAAATCCTTGCGTTACTGACTGACTGACAGACACGCTACAGCCGAAACTACTGGTCGCAAGAAGATGAAATTTTGCATGTATGTTTCTTGGGCTCCGTAGGGGTGCACTAAGACGGGATTCCCCGAAATTCCCACGGAATCGGGCAAAACGGGAAATTCGAAAATATGTGCGTGCGAAGCCGCTGGCGTCGACTAGTAGTAAATAAAAGTGGATCTGAATCCCACATAAAAATTATATGATCAAAGTTTTACTGGTTTGGTTTTCTTTATTGTGTTATTTTTTAGCCCATTAAGAGAGGGCGTCTTTAAAAAAAAGGTTGGTTTTGTTGAATCAAATCATTCTAGTGTGCCTCAGGGTGATTCAATTCAAGTTTCAGTCTATAGCTCCTATTCTAAACGCGTTTCTTGTTGATATTCGCAATCGTGGTATACGGTGGAACTAGAACAGTGTAATTGGATTTAAAATATACCACAGCTTATTACCCTTCAAGAGGTCGCGCGGTGTCGAATCGACTGTACTTAAAAGTTTTTTATTTACTATTTTCGTTATAAATTTTTCGTGCTTTAAGTACCTTCTTCATTATGAACAAAACAAGCCATGTATCCCTTCTCTCCACCTGTCATGTGTTGTACAATTAGCTTTTGTTTTAGTCGCGGCGTAGTAGTCGAAAGCGCTAAGCGCCCGTCATCGAAAAGTTTACGCGCAACCCTGTGTGTAGATTGTTTTTTTTTTTATTATTTAGAACCAATTTGGTGCTTTATTTGTATTTTATTTTATAAAATGGCTTATAGGCCTCCTAGCGACTCTCAGATAATCTCGCAATTACAAGAAAATGATAAAGAAAGAGAGTATCAGAGCTCAATGATGAAGGGTCGGAGGGTTATATTCACATTTTTTTATCTTTGTGTTCTAAAATATATGTATATTATTGTATTTGAATATTTCATAATTATTAGTAAGTTTATAATGTTACTTTGTAAACCCATCCAAAGAAAATGAGTCTTATTTTAATGTTAATGATTTGAATTAAACAATATTCATTACATTTTTTATTTCTATAAACTGAATAATAAACCATAAATTCATCATCATCATCAGCCTTTACCAGTCCACTGCTGGACTAGGCCTCTCCTTTGAAAGGAGGAATTGGCCTACTATACCACGCTGGCCAAACGGGTTTGTATCAAGTTTTCCTTCTCTTACAGTGCTGTTCTCTGCATAAAATGTTCCCTATGTCGGCTCTTATGACACCCATGGGATGATATGGGGTGGTGACATGCCGTATTCTTAATCCGTCACCGGACATAAATTACAAACATAATAATAAACGATTCCATGGTTATTTGGTATTTTAAATCCCTTCAATGTCCAAGTCATTGATAGGTAATAATTCAATGGTCCAAGTAGTCTTTTAGGTTACGCGCGCGCGACCGCTCCCGTTACAAAAGACGGCGCGCCTGTTTGAAGGTTAATAACTAGGTACCTACCGTTGAAAACAAATTACGACATTGCACTCGTAATAGAAAATAGTTCTTAAAGAAGGAATTTTTCATAGCACCCTTACCAACCAACATTCTGCTCGTTGACTAATATGGGGATTCTTACGTGTCTTTGAATTTTGTCTTACATTTTTCACGCCCCAAAATATTTGAAAATCAGGTAAAAAAGGTTTACTTTAGCGAGATCACTGACTCATAGTAAACAATGTTTAGTTAGAATTCGCTATATCGCGTACACAAGAACATGCGGAAAACAACCATATGATCAAGAATCAAAATATCAATATACAGGAAAATATACCTTAAGGCGCTGTTATACCTCAGAAGCCGTGAAACGCCTAATTTTTCGTCGCGCATCTAGCCATAACGGTACATATTACAAACTAGCAAAAATTAGAGCTTAAAGTCAAAAGTCTGAACAAAAGACTTTTGAAAGAATTTTTCATGTACGTCAAATAGAATCACGGTAAAAAAATCACAAAATCGAGGCAGAAAATAATCTTTCATCTCACTGTTTGCAATATTTTGATCGTAAGCTGTCGTATTTTTTTTGATAATATTGTAGGAAATCTAATGAACTAAAGAATTACCCTATTTATTTTCATATTATACCTGTATATTTTGTAAAATTAAATAAAATCTGCCAAACGTCTATGATTTTGACGCTCGGTAGATCCCATCAATATCAAACGCTTCAGCAATTTAAACCTTATTAGCATAAGCGGTGTACTGAGTGTCAGTTGCTAGTTTACGCCCCGCCCAGAACTCATCATTCGGCTATGAGCCCTGTGAGAGATAGGTCATGTCGCTCGCGTCTCCGCTGCACGAAATTTTACGTAAACCTGTTTGTTATTATAATACGCCGATTTGAGTTCGTAACTTCATGTTTTATGTTATAGACTGAATACTTTGAATGAAATAGGCTTTTCATGTAACTATGGGCACATATAATTAGGACCTAAGTTTATACTCTTTTTGCGTTTAATGTGTTATTGTTTCTGTGCTTATAAATATATAATTAGAAGAATAAAATATGGACAATTAGAGAAATGAAGTTCTACGTAGGATTTGTACAAGAAAGCGTCGTAATAAAATAGAAATTCATCCATGGCCAAGTGATTATGAAATATGTAACATTTTTACACAAATTATTTTCATAGGAGTCTTTTTATGACTAACTATGTTACTTATATATTATCGATTATGCATAATATAATTATATAAATTATTCTCACAATACATAGCTGCCACAGTTTTCAATTTTTGAAAGAGTAACAACATAAAATCGAATCATTTTATGTACCTATATTTCAAATTCATTAGCTTGTCACAGCGCTTGGAGCGCTAAGATGCCGCCACGGCGAACAATAATGATGACAGCGCTAAAATGGCGCTCCGCAATCCGCACACAAACGGTAACGAATGTTGTATTATTGTGTTTTGAACATAAACCTTTTTAGGTACATCGGGTAAAACTTTGATTATTCATAAACTATTAGGTATGTTTCAGAACATCTAATATCTTTTTAATTTCTAAAATCATTTATAAGTAAGAAGGTGACTTCTCTGTTTGCTATAACGCAAGATATAGTATTTTTTTAATAATAAAGTACGTAACTAATTATCATTATTGTAATTACAGTGAAGTTAAAGATAACAGTTCTGCAACGTCTTACACACATTTGACTGTAGTCATTCCTAACACGATCTGTTCAAGAGCTAGCCAAGAAATGCCAAACAATTTTTTTAACAAATTTGACTCAAATTCCGTAGTGATAAGCAAAAATACAAGAGGGATAGCAGTGACTGGTTCGAATTGCGTAAGAATATGTTGGCAGATAGAATTTTTTGTATAGTGGTAAAAAGAAGAGATAACAGCAGTAAAGCCAACTTAGTAAAAAATATTTTGTACAAATAAAATATTTGCAATGTAAAATCAGTTGCGCATGGAATCTAAAATGAACAACTGGCTTTGCAACAACTGGCGAAGCAAGAAAATGTAACAATCGAGCCTTGTGGATTATTCGATTATTGGTGCCACGCCAGATGGATTAATAGGTCCAAACACGATTGTGGAAATTTAATGTTCTAAAGTTGCATATAAGAATGGCCTGGAGAATAGTATAAGAGCAAATAAAATACAAATATGGAAACATGATAAAAAAGTGAACTGACTAGTCTAAACAAATATTGTAATTGTTATTACCAAATTCAGGGGCAACGCCACGTTACACGCAAACAAAAGTGTTTATTTGCTGTGTGGAGTGGCGAAAGTATACCACTAAAAATAGAAATTATAGAAAGAGATGATGTTTTCTGGGAGAAGCTTGTGGCGTTTTATATGAATTGGCAGTTGCCTGAAATTGTTGATTCTCGTCAAGCTCAAAGAATGGCATTGCGAGATCACGGAGAGGAAAATGTTTCATCAGTGCTTGAAATTTCTACAATACCAAGCCGTAAAAGGAAAGTAAATGAAACTGTGCCTCGTGAGCAACAGCAAATAATAAGTCTTATCACCTCACACACTGCCTTTAACATTCGATGAGAATAAAGAAAACCTGCCGGGTTGTAGCCGACAGCTAACTTTTGATGAGCTTTAAACTCTGTATTTCGTTAATAAATTATATATGAATATAAATAAATATCTTTTAATATTTATTTTCTTTGAAACAACACATATTTGAAGCGAAATAATTTTTTTATATTTTCCATACAAACATGTATGAGGAGAGCTAACGAAAAAGCAGTAACTCAAATTCTAATTCTATAATTTTCTAAGCGACATAGCAGTATCTCATGAATAAGGTATATCCACATATATTTTTGATGTTTCATCTATTTTGAAAAATAATAATGGGTTGGGTTTCGAAACAAGTCGCCTGAATTTGAGGGTATTGGTAGTGTAGGGGGCTTAAGGTAGTTCGTTTTAATCACCTAATAGTAATTTTGGCTGCCGGAGTTGCGTCTAAATATTTTTAAACAATTTCCAAAATTTCATTAATACTTCGAACGGATGCAAAAGGGAACGTAGTTTTAATACTTTAGTACAGTTTTACAAATGTCTATTTTATGTTTTATGTGAAAAACGTGAAACGAAACGCAGAACTGAAATCTTGGAATGATCATATTGACAGCTAATGTCAAATTTGTGCGTCATTGCTTTCGAGTGCCTAGGGTTAGGTGCGACTGTAATAAGTAACTAAATAGGTTATGTTAGGTTCTCTTTTGACCCTTAATCCGAAAATAGGAGCCCTTCGCAGGGCTCCGTCAACCTTAGTTTATTAAACTAGTGTGATGAATGTGGAAGTTGGCAGTGCCATGACACCGATGTTTGGAGATTTTTTTTTTCAGAGGAAATTAAGTATTTCCGGCAAGTGAAAATGGTGAGGGGGGTTTCAAGACCTCCCCTCCTCTCTCTCCAATCACTCACAACCCCTAAAAACGGCGACGTATTTCGAAACCTTTACCATAATAATTATACCTATAATACCAATAAACATCCATAAATAAATAAAAGAAATCAACTTTTACTAAACTTCAATTATCTCGTAACTCGCTTAAGTTGAAATACGGCTTTTGCGCTTAGTAGAGCAGTATTGTGTTTTTTAGGGTACCGTAGCCAAAAATTGTAAAAACGGAACCCTTATAGATTCGCAATGTCTGTTTGTCTGTCCGCCCGTATGTCACAGCCAATTTATTGCAAAACAGATTTGAAAACTGACAGGAATGGAATTAGATGTAGGTATTCTATGAACTGCTTCACTATTTTTATACAAAAACAAAACAAACATAATAATGGCCTCTCCATACATGGAACTGACTTAATTCTTTTGAACATCTTACGGCACGTAGGTATTTACCTACTTTCGTCAACTATTAATACCTATAACTTCTAATGTAAACCAGTTTTGCTCATGGCTGCACTGAGAACAAAAATTGCGCTATGCCTATATTGTACAAACAGATTGATGTATGTAATATAAATTTTAATATCAGTATCTCAATTGAATATGCTAAAACGTTTTGCTTGCGATTTTGAAATATTGGAATACGGATGCCGCCAGAATACGGCCGCACACGACGAGAATGAAGGGGGGCGCCCCGCAGTAGACGGAGCTAAGCTCCCTTCACCTCCCCTGCTTCACCCCCTCATTTACCAAAACAGTCGCTTAGCACAGCGCCTTAAGCTCTTTTGTATAGAGTTAGTTTTTACTTTACATTATTAAGAAGGTGGGTGATGTTTGAAAATCTACCTCAAGCCGTTGATATAAAGTTTTAATTGGCTTGTGTGGAGGTGATATTTTTTTGGTTAATGTATTTTAGGCTTGGATTCTTATAGTTTGGTTTGTGCAAACTTAAACAAAGTGAAGTATGGTACAATACTCGGAAATAAAGAGTTTTCTAAATATTTTACCATCTTTACAATGTTTAACAATTTGCACAATGTAAATTATGGGAATTCAAAACAATTTTACTGTTGCCGAAATTATATAAAAAAATTGTGATAAAATTTTGATTTATTCCATATAATTAAACAAGTCCAATCATAATCATAATGGTTACCAGATAGATTACAGTCCACCACGC
Source organism: Euclidia mi (assembly GCA_944739405.2). Lineage (NCBI taxonomy): Eukaryota > Metazoa > Arthropoda > Insecta > Lepidoptera > Erebidae > Euclidia > Euclidia mi. The sequence continues at coordinate 33,066,981 of OX123207.2, forward strand.
TGACCAAGTGCGACTTGGCAGAGTTCATATCTCTTTCGACAACATAACGGCCCACCCTTAAAAACATACAGGTTTCCTGACGATGTTTTCCCTCCACTATTGGGCAAGCGATGAAAATTGCAATTTAAAACGCATATAATTTCAAAAAGTCACTCGTACGCTCAGAGGATCTGAACCTTAGACACTCTGCTAAGGTAGCAGTCTGTTAGCTCCTCATCTAAGTTTTCGCTGTCCTTAAATATTTTAAGATGTCTCTTTCAACGATTGGATAATGTCATTTTGTTGGGGTTTCATACCCTCAAAAATATTATTAGGTACCTACTAACCACTGTTCTCAATGACTACCTAGAGATTCCAAAACAAAAATATGCAATTTATGACATCAGTATACTCGTTCGTAAACTGTATAAATAACACAGTACACTATTTCTAAACGTATTCTCTATGCAGTATCTTAAACGCTCATAGTGAGTTCAACAGTAATCCAATATGTGAAGATTCAATTTAGTCGACTGCGCTCCAAGACAGCCATTTTAACGCGATCAGTTTTGCTTCATCAGAAACAGATTAAAACTCTGTACACTGAGTGACACAAAGGAAGCGACAACATTTACTAGATTATTGGTTAATTGTTCAATAACTGTTTAATGGAGGCTGTGGGATATCCGATTTCGTAACAGACGGATCGGCTTACAACAATTGTAGTGAATATTTAATGTAGTATCATCACTACATAGTATAAAACAAAGTCTGTCTTCTGTCTCTAACGCCACGGATTTTAATGCGGTTTTTTAATGTCATGTAGTCAGATGTTTCATGTCAAGAATGAGTCAGTATCTTTGAATAAAATGACTGGTCTGAGGTTTAGAAAGTAGTTAACCCTTTGGGTTGCCGAGTCGGTGGACGGTGGTCGTAGGAACTGCGCAATAAAAGGACACAATCCCATCCAGTTAGGGCTCTTTTGATTCGTATCGTACTTTGATCTTACATGTTTAGCACACATGAAAACTTGATTTTTTTAAGGCATTACTTTCAATTAATTCTTGACTGTTTTATAAACATAAACAGAGGCGACAGTAGACAGTTAGTTTTATGTTAGGTATTATGTTATAACTTGTTGTAGACTCCAGAGTAAACTCGTAACATGGAGAAAGTGGGCTCAGTCAGTTAACTATCGTGGCAACTACAATAAATTAATAAAGCATGTTGTATGTTTATCTATTGCAGTGGGCTCGTTAACAGGTAGTTTATTTATTTTATTTATAGACTCACGCCTGTATCCCCGAAGGGGTAGGCAAAGGTGTAATATTACACCCACATTTCGCCATGAATTTTTAGGTCCCACATAATAGGGGGCGAGCATATTGCCGTACCGGGCACTACAACTACATTAAATAAATAAAGCATGTTGTATGTTTATCTATTGCAGTGAGCTCGTCAACAGGTAGTGGTTTTATAGCTAAACGTGCTTTAAAAGCTGTTTATGCAGTTTCTCTGCAATGCGTTTTCCTTGAGGACACAAATGTTACTTGCGTCCATCAATGTTCCTCATAATATAAATTTAAATGCAATGAGTCATGAAGCCCAGTTGCTTGATTTACTTATTTTTTTAAAGCTGTGCATACAGTTTCTCTCAAAGCGTTTCCCTAGAGGTCTTACATGTCCTCGTTATCTTATCATAATAAAAATGTCAATACATTGAGACATGAAGACCTAAGTTACTCGTACTTGTAATTAATTTTCAATCGCCGACATTCATGTGTATAATCATCTCCCCCTTCTAGTGCTTAGTGTCAAAGTAAATACTCATAATGCCACTTCCACGCAGTCAATCATGTTACTACAAAAATATATAACTACAAAAATATACATAAATCTAATAATAAGACTGTACTTGCCTTAAAACACAGGAGCGGTAAAAAAGAGAACCTCAAGAATACACAATTTCCCGTACAAACATGCTAGGAGCACTTACCTAGGGGTACTTACCCGCATTTGTCGGGGTAAGAGGCAGACTAGCAAACCTAATTACCCCTTTCCTATCCCACTTTTCCCCACTACTTGCACTCAAAGCACATTGCTGCTAAGTTGTGTCTACGTAAGTGTTAGATACGAGTAAATTAAGATGTATTGTGTTTGGTTCCCGCGAGTGTATCATTTTTACGAAAGGAAAGAGTGTATTGTTTGTAATTACTTGCATGCAAGTAATTAAATACGCTTTTGTACATACCACTCTATAATTTGTATGTACAATATTTTGTACCTTTCTTTTGATAACACCTGCGTTTAAACATGCCTTGCAAATTATAATCCGCAAGAGTCGAATTTTAGGAAATGGGGTAGGTATGTAAGGTGCCTATCATCCCAACTCTATATCGGTTGCTGTCTAGTCTGACCCGGACCTCGGGCTTCAGGCCCTCGCCTTGGAGCAAGGGGTCCGCCAATTGCATCACTTACTGATATCACAATTAGGTATATTTACTTATCCCAGGTATTAAAATCGACAATCCCAGTACAAAGAAAATTGAGGCTAATTTTATAAGACTCTTAAATCAATTTTGTATATGAAATATTATATTTTTCAAATGTATTAATCGGCAGAACGAGTCATTTATCAAAGCAGACATATTTATGACTTGATGAGCCCGCGGTTACACCCGCGTTCTTAAGGCTACTGTTGCGCTCCCGTGGCTCATAGCGTGATGTTATATATAGCCTTTAGCCTTCCTCGATAAATGAGCTATCTAACACTGAAATCATTTTTCAAATCGGACCAGTGGTTCCCGAGGTTAGCGCGTTCAAGCAAACAAACAAATTAACAAACAAACTCTTTAGCTTTATATGTAAGTACTAGAGGACGCCAGCAGCTACGCCTGCATTTTTTTTTAATTTACCCGTTTTGGCCAATCCCGTGGGAATTTCGGGAAATCCCTTCTTAGTGCACCCCTACGGTCCCCAAGGAACATACATGCCAAATTTCATCTGCTTGCGCCCAATAGTTTCGGCTGTAGCTTGTCTGTCAGTCAGTCAGTAACGCAAGGATTTTATATATTAAGATTAGATAACCGATAATTTTTCGTCGCTAATTAATAAAAGTATTTGTTTTATATCGTTGTTAATGTGATGGCCTTTTTATTTGATTTTAATCACCTTACTTTAATATCACTTTAACGTGTCTTTTATGTTTGCGCTTAAAAGGCAAGAAAATAAAACTTTCCCACGTTTGTTGTCAAAATATCTTCCGCTATTTACGCCCCATATTCTCAGTGCCATAAATAATTCGTCCCAAAACCACAGCGGCCCATCATCGAGTTATATGTCCCAAAACTGCACAACTTCGGCACTTGCAGGGTCAACAGACCATCTAGAAAAGGCACTTCATCTAAAAAGCGACTCAAAGTTAAAGCTGTCAAGGCTCACTTTTGCGCACTCTTTAGTTAAGCAAAAAATGCTACCAAGGATATTTGTGAGGGTGCTTTACCGAGGGTGCTCAGCGTTTTATTCAGTTTTAAGGGAAGAGTTCATCGCGAGTAGTAATTAACACCCTAATGCGAGGATCAGTACTACCCTCTGATAACGAAATTTTTAATTGGTCCCTTGGACCGTAATCCCGGTATTGTGTGTTTTTATTTGGCGTTTCCGCTGGAGGGTTGGCAGCAGGTGGTTGGGGATGAAATTTGGACAACATTTTGATGGAAGGGAGTGATGTCAGGTTTAAGTACTGGGGTATGTTGCTATGGGATAACTGGCATATGTTTTGATTGCGTGATACGTATTTAATTTGATATATTTTTGGGTGATTAAATAAAATAATTTTATAATAATAACACAGATGCGATAATACAGAGTTTGTTTAGTTGCGTTCACTGAGTCCCTGAATCAATGTTACCTGTTTGAACCTAAGGGTCTACCACTAGTTTGGCACTCGATCGTCACGGAGACGATAGACAAGTCGAGGGAAACAATTTCCATACATTTGCTTAAAGCGAGTCCCTATCGCATAGTTGCCCTCGATAGAGTCCGCTAGGGGGCGCATTTAGGAAATGTATGAAAATTGTTCCCGTTGACATGAAAATTGTTCCCGTTGACTAGTAGTCTATCTATCGAACGCACAGATATATATATCTGTGCGTTCGATACACACACCAAATAGAAATTGTAAATTAACTAGTATAAACGTTAGGTACGTAGCTTTAGATAGGACTGAAACTATTCAGTTTTACATCTGAATCATTTATTACCTTTATTCCGGAACAAATAAAACTCATCAAAATAGTTCCGCCATTTTTTCCCTTAAAGCCATCAGTAATGGCGCGTTTAGGTGGAAAAAGCTCGCGTTCGGTAAAGACAGCTCATTAAGAACCATTAGCGGCCATTATCCGTTAGTTTTGAACTCATTAACTAACTAAAGTTCACGGTACCTACAGCGGCAGATCGGAAATATTTCCCTTTAAATTATTCTGCGTTTTGTTCGACTTTGCTTTAGTTTTGTTTATTGTTAGAGGAAATTAGACTAATGACTAATGGTTTGAATTGATCTATTGTTGTTATAATCGTGAGGTGGTTTATTATACCAATTGCGCAAGCAATCGTTCTAAAATACTGCCATTTAATTTATTAAACTGGTTAGACTAGTAGGCGGACCCCGGGCTCGAAGAAGTCTTAGCTGCAACTGGGATAGCGCTAGGACGATTATGATAGTTTAAACGGAAAGAGTTGCGAGATAACAAGAGTGATGGCTAAATAATCTTTAATCATAACAAGGGCAAAGCATCGAGAAAGGCATGTTAAGATGGTGTGGGCACATGGAGAGGGAGAAACTTGATGGGAGTGAATGAAGCAAGAGAGGTATGTCAGGATCGTTGCAAATGGCGTTCCGTAGTCTCTGCCTACCCCTCCGGGAAACAGGCGTGAGTCTATGTATGTATGTAGGGCAAAGCATTAGCAGCGGCGATAGCCCAGTGGTGTACGTAACGGACTGCCGAGACGATGATCTCGGGTTCGATACCCAGTTACCCCGGGCACACACCTCTGACTTTTCGAAGTTATGTGTGTTATTAAAATATTAGTTATCGCTCGCTTAACAATGTGCCCGGTAGATGGCAATAGGCCCGCCCCCATTACATTGGGACCGTAATATAACTAGCGAAGTGTGGGTGTGTAATACACCTCTGCCTACCCCTTCGGGGATAAAAGGCGTGAAGTTATGTATGTCATAACAAGGGTTCCGGTTTGCTTTGAGACTCCATGCTTAGTCCAAGAACGTCGTTATTACTTTCAATTCATCGTTTGTCCTAATGTGTGGAAACAGACACTTAAGTCAATCATCTACGTTAAATAACTTTTACACAGATAAGTACAGGTTTGAAATTCTTAGTGAATTTAGTCCAGGTTTAAGAATTGAGGTCTTCTCCTTCGTGTCAATGGTTTCTTTCAGCTATATGACACTCACATATTACCCGGCCGCTCTAATTTCGTTAGGAGTGGCCTACCAGAGCTCAGCCGCAGTGCATTTTATTGCCAAAAAATTGAGATAATTATAGACCATCTAGTGTTAAAAAATAATCTATACGACGCCAATACTTTTATGTGTGCAGGGGATGTGTAAAGTGACCATCTCGCAACTATATCGAATGTTCTGACGTCTTTGATCAATGATACACGCATGTGCGTGGCAAGCAAGAGTGACGTGATATGGACCAACTATCGTTTATATGCACTGCTTTATGTATTTGTACCCTTTGTGGGTGACAGAGTGAGGTTGGCAACTTGTCTTTGACATCTAACATAGCGTATAGGGACATATTTCTCAAAGGGGAAACATGGGGGGAAACAGGGGCTACCTATCATATATTCTCAGTTATTCGCCGTTACAGCTTTTGAATGTATACAAATAAAATGACTTGACAGATATATCATCGCAGACTCGTAACCACTGACAATCTTAATATATAAAATCCTTGCGTTACTGACTGACTGACAGACACGCTACAGCCGAAACTATTGGGCGCAGGAAGGTGAAATTTGGCATGTATGTTCCTTGGGGACTGTAGGGGTGCACTAAGAAGAGATTTCCCGAAATTCCCACGGGATCGGCCAAAACGAGTAAATTTTAAAAAAATGCATGAGTAGCTGCTGGCGTCCTCTAGTATAATATATATAATCGCAGACTCGTAACCACTGAAAATAGAAATATGAAATTTGGACAGTGGATGCCTTTTATGATGAAGGCACCCATTTTAAGACAAATAGTGTAGGAGACACTAAGAGTAAATCCTGAGTCGCGGGGGACTTTTACAAACATAGCAACGGACACAAAGTATCCGTAGACTCAAAGCAGTTTATGGATCACAAATAGTGTTGCCTCATGTAGGTATCGAACCCACACCACTCAGCGCAGTGTCAAGCGGCAAGCGACTGCCTAAACCACAACGCTAACCGTGCAGACAAGGATTTGTGGGCAAAACCGTTGAGCGTAGCTAGTATCTCTGTACATACATACATACACAGTCTCACGCCTATAACCCCGAAGAGGTAGGCAGAGGTGTATTTCTACACCCACATTCCGCCAGATATACTTTAGTCCCAACTCCCACATAATAAGGGGCGAGCCTATTGCCGTACCGGGCACATTTCCAGACTCCGTGCTGCTACTGAGAATTTCGTGACAGAAAAACCCAATAACACTGCCCGACCCAGGAATCGAACCCGGGACCTCCCGATCCCACGCGCACATTTATGGCGCGAGACCAACGAGGCAGTCGTATAGGGTTTGATGTCGAGTTTTCCATCTCTAGGCAAAGATGGTATTTGCATCGTGTTATCCCTTAGTCGCCTCTTACGACACCCACGGATAACAAGATAGGGGGTGGTGACACTTGTATTCTATGCCGTCAACCACACGGCTATAGTGTCTCTGTATTGTCAAATATTAGGTAACGGTTAAGATCAGCTGCAATCTTAGCCATAAGACAAAGAATATTGTTCTGCCCGTAATTAATCTCTTGGTAAACAATAAATAATAAAAGCTGCGAGATAATGATCCAGTTTACTTAAAAACGAGAAATATTTTAAATTTGTGCTCGCTGAGGCTCGCGGCGGAGTTACGAAGTAGCGCTTCCATTAGTGAGTATCGATCGGAGTATTGTTTCACTTGACCCCCGGTCATACTGATAGCGGTGAGCGGGTTAATACTCTCTGTAACAAAAAACACTTAAGGTAAAAAGTCAGGTATTTACTAAGGAGGTACAAAATGTAAAATTATGTTCTGTAACTTAATAAACAAAATATTATTAATTAAAGCGGCCTCGCGGCAGACCCAAGATTAGGTGGCAAAACGATTTAAAGCTCTATAATGCAGAGTGGGCAACAACAGCTCTCGATAGAGAGAGGTGGAAAGAGGTTAGGGAGGCCTTTGGCCTGCAGTGGGACAGGTTAGGCTGCAAATAATAATAATAATTATTATTATTATTAATTATTTAAATTGATACGCGACAAATTGGTTTTATCATTAACGTAGCAAAACCTGTGCAGTAGAAAAATCAGCTTAATTAAGGCGCTAACTCGAAAATGTATGCGATTTTGCTTACCGATTTTAAAGCAATGAAACACACTAGCAAAATGAAAACATAAGTAGTAATTTTGTATATTATTTATAAGGTCTCTATCGAGTAAATCCATAGACAGATATACGATTGGAATATTTTCGCTCGATAGAATTTTAATTTGAAGAACATGATTTCTATAGATATTTAGAAAAATACCTTACTTTTCGCCTTAAAATTGCTACTCACCGAAAGAAGAGCTAGCTTAATAGGAAATGCATGGAAGAATTGTCACTATAACGATTATTACTTTATAGCTAACACTTGGCGATGACTTCTGAACGATTTTTGACCTCAAGGTAGCCTCTAAAGCGCTTCCTTGACACCTGACACTGCGACAAGTGATGTGGGTTGTATTCCCTAACGAGACAACACTTAGTGTGATGTAGAAATTGGTGTTCCCACGCGACACAGAATTTAATCCTACTGCGGAAAGTATTTGTCTTTAAACATCATTGTTATTCCTGTCAGCTAAAATAAAACAGCACAGCGCCTCTTTAAATAGTCTGCAAGCCTGTATGAGAAGCCTATATGCCTGATAATATAGATGACGGATTTATCCTCTTATGGTACTCTCCTGCCAGAATAACCGCTAACTCCTTTGTTTCTTATCGCATAATAGCTAGTCTATTAATTCGTAATTTGTTTTACTTACCATTTTCATTTAGAAACTCTCAGGCGGCAAAGTCGAGTTGCGAAATGTGTATATAGATCATTAGACTTCAAACTTTGTTTCTTAAAATCGCTACCACCTGTAGCTTATACCACTCACTTTTGTAAACAACCTCGCTATCATTATCAAGTTTCGTTTTCCTTTTAGAGTCGCTGCATCTTAAATTTATTGTGACGATATTTTTTATTTTCCCCGCCCACTTTCTTGTCGACAAAACTAGTTACTTCATACCTATATTTTTATTTATCGATACGTATATCAATATCACAGATGGATACTCGTGCAATAGAAACGTATTTAGGTATTTTAACATTACCCAATATACATCACTCTATTTATATCATAATTATGTAACAATATACAGCTCGGTGTCACGCTCAGATAACAGCTCTGCTTATGAGCTCGCTCCGCTCATGAGCCCGCTATGTGTGGGACCTAAGTCTTCGAAGACATCATAATTATGGGCCCTCCATTATACTGCGATGAATTTTAATGAAATGATCGTTATCTTAATTACATCTATCTATGCCCTGCGCGTAATTGAACAACAACATTGCCAGCTTCAATAATTATTCCAACGTTCCAAGTTAAATAATTGTTGCGCTATTTTTTTGATTCTAAGAAGAAATATTTTAAAATAGACCAAAGTTTATAGATATTTTATATTATTTGAGAGTCCAAGTGCCAAGTAAAATCTGAGTGTAAAACTTTACACGCTTTTAAAATCATTATTGGCGACTCGCGAAGCAGAGTAAGCAACAAAGGCTTTTCTCTTAGTGCAGAAAATGTCTATGAGAAATAAATTAAACAGTCTTATAATTATGACAACGTTGAGACTATTGAAATTTTCACTCTGATCTTCTGACAGAATGTTCTTGGTTATAGCTGGAACTGAAAGACGCGTTTCATTACATCTTATATGCTGGAATACCAGACACAACTAAGGAGCTATAGTGCCTCGCGTAGATATTCACGGTAGAAGAGCCTTGCTGAGTTCAGCATGAATGGGCCTGCTCGACCGGGGAAGTACTACCCTCTCACAGAAAATCGACGTAAAGTAACAGTACCTTAACTGTTGCGTTTCGTTCGGTGAGTGAGAGTGCCGGCGGGTGGCCCTATCCCCTATTCCTTCTCCCTCATCCCACTCCTCATCCTATCCCTTTTCCCAACCCCAAGCGGCGGCAACGCAACTTGTGACTCCTGTGGTGTTGCTTGTGTCCATGGGCGGCGGTAATTGCTTACCATCAGGCGATCCGTTTGCTCGTTTGCCGCCTATTAATATAAAAAAAAATGCTTTAAGGCAGACAAAGAGTTAAAATACAGCTCATCAAACCGTAGCCCTTCTTTACCTTCAGTTATCCTGGAATCTGTTTATCTTCTCGTCAGCAAGTAAACAAATCAGATGTTATCGGTCTGTATTCCATCTCGCGGGGTAGTTGACCACGGTTTATTCAGACTATATGTCAAGCTCAGCATTTTATTGCGCAGAATTATCTTTATTGCTTTTATGGGGGGTATCTGTCGTTGAACCTGGCTGTAATGGCACATTCGTCTATTTTATGTATGTGTTTCACCAAGTTATTTAACAGAATTTATATTGTTAACATTTTGCAAGGGGATGGAATCTTGCTGGTTGCAAGCATGGGTTGTTAGGCTCGATTGTGTTATTATATCTGAGGTTAAGAAGAAAAGAGTGCCATCACAGCAGCCGCTCCTACTTATGGAACGAGCATGAACTTTGATACGATCTAATATAATCAGATCATCACCGTCTTAGTGTCTTCTCGAAATTTTTTTTTTTATAGTAAGTAATATGCGCCAAACGAGCAGACGGATCGCCTGATGGTAAGCAATTATTACCGCCGCCCATGGACACAAGCAACACCACAGGAGTCACAAGTGCGTTGCCGCCCCGTGGGTTGGGGAAAGGGACAGGATGAGGAGTGGGATGAAGGAGAAGGAATAGGGGATAGGGCCTCCGGCACTCTCACTCACCGAACGAAACGCAACAGTTTAGGTACTGTTACTTTACGTCGATTTTCTATGAGAGAGTTGTACTTCCCCGGTCGAGCCGGTCCATTCATGCTGAAATCAGCAAGGCTCTACTACCGTGAAAGCCATTTTTCTCCAACACTTTCACCTTGGAGCCCGGACATAGCTTCATTAGCTTCCTAGTTTACCCAGATATGATAGAATACTTGTATTGGCTATTCTTCAGAATGATTCTCATCCAAACTCAGTTAGCCAAAGTGATAGCAATATGCCATGGCTTCACCCAGAAACACGACCTATTAATTTACAGAAATTCACTTAGCCCAAAATACGCGAACGAAACATCTTAATATATAAAATCCTTGCGTTACTGACTGACTGACAGACACGCTACAGCCGAAACTATTGGACGCAATGGACGCAGGAAGCTGAAATTTGGCATGTATGTTCCTTGGGGGCCGTAGGGGTGCACTAGGGAATCGGCCAAAACGGGTAAATTTAAAAAAATGCAGGCGTAGCTGCTGTTGTCCTCTAGTCTATACATATAAATAAAATTGGAGTGTCTGTTTGTAATATTAATTATTAAAATAACCGCTTTTTACTAAATGCATATGGATGTATACACGGCAAATATACCGAAATGACATTTAAAAAAACTGTCTATCTGTTTGTTTTCGCTAATCTCTGGAACGGCTGGACTTTTGACGGGACGTTCACTGGCGTATAGCTGATGTACCAAGGAGTAACTTAGGCTATAAATAAACCGAGTACGCGAAGTAGTTCCCTCAGGACGCGGGTGAAACTGCGGGAAACAGCTAGTGCTAAATATAAATTTTGTTAAAATTTAACTTCACAAATAAAAACTAAACCACAATGAATTCATCAAAATATACTTTTCAATTAATAATATTAATAAATGTAACCAAATATCTAGTTTCAAAAGCAACTGTTCCAGAATCTTACTTAAATTTCGGCCCTTCAGCGCCTGTCAGAAATATCACAGCAAATACTAACAACGTCGAATACAGAGCTGAGTTTCAGCAGGCGCTCAAACTGACAGGTTTTGTATAGATAAATAACGATATGGGCTTTAATTAAAGATGTTTTCTAGCGTATGACCTAGAATGGACGGCTTACCCTTCTCACTGTGTCTGTATGTCAAATTGAATTAATTTACGCTATATTAATCATTATTTTGTGATGTCGAGTTAGTTTAATTTGTAGATTATAATGAGACGTTAATCGGTTTTTATTCGGTTTTAAGTAAGTGGCTCACAAAGTAGTTGCTGAATAGGATTTTTATCTTGTACAGCTTTCTGTAATTTGCCCTAAAAATATCTCGACGGTCCGTGTAATAGTAAGTGCCTACTAAGTACAGTTGTTCGTGGATTTCGACTATACCTAGGGACATAACGAACACTGGTTTGTGTCATTAATAGTCTCATAAATTATATTTAAAAAGAGCTTGTCAGTATAGTCTACTTGATGAGCTAACCAGAGTTTGATGGTTCAAATAAGTAGATACTTTTCAGCAGAAATGGTAAATTGTCGTTTGTCATACGAGCTCTGAACAACACGTTACGCCGACTGTCATGATTTTTTTTCCATACGGAAAGTCGCAACCCTAAAACATCCTGACACACATCTTACCGTAGAATATAAGCTTGATCTCCCTGGACCTGTGACGTCGCGTCGGGTCACCACTGTGACGCAGATCGTAATTTCTATAACAAACAAAAATTTGTTTAATTCGGTAAAGAATCTAAACATCATTTAGCAAGATACTTAATTAATGTAAAATTATTAACAAAATAATTTGACTAGTCACAAGGATAGAACCAGGGTCGCGTGATTCGGCGTAACTCTTCGGAAATCCTGGGAATACGTTTTCGGTGTCGCTCAGGAAAGCAGCTGGAGTACTTAGCTTGATGCCGCAGTATTTATAGTCCGTATGGAGGGTGCGGGAGGTGGGGGCAGCCGGCCAAGTGCTGCGACGAGGCTTGACGTCACAGACCTAAGAGAGACCTAAAGGAAGACTCAATGTAGGTGGAGAGATGTAGTGCTAAAGGACAGGAACATAGAAATATACACCAGCAGGAGATAATACGACGTTAATGACAATGATGTCGAAGACAGAGCAAAGTGGAGGACTCCACCACCATGTGGGATATTTAGCTAGGAATAGAAAGAGAGAGTGCATAGGATTCCCACCAAGAACTTAGGGTCCCAAGCCAACCTCACCTGCAAGTGGTGCACCTGCCGATCTACGGACGAGGCTCTGGCAAACAAAATATCCCGATAAGCGGCAATAGGCTCGCCACCTATTAAGTACGTGGGATCAAAACACTGGCGAAAAGTGGGCGTTTAATATGCCTCTGCCTACCCCTTGGGAGAAACAGGCGTGAGTCTATGTATGTATGTATGTAGAAAGAGAGATCTTGGTATGGGCACAGATAATATAATACTAGTATGGGGTAGTGCTATCCAAAAACAAACAGTCATATTGTAACTTGAATTACTTTATGATTTGTATTCTACATCCATATTACATTATATTATACATCTTACGACGTATACATTAACGGCCATTTTCAATATTCGATCCATACATGGATTTTGAGATTCGACATTCGTGTTTGACATAATTATGTATTTTGTATGGAGCTTAATGTCAAAAACGAATCTAAAAACTACAGATCTATCTATAGATCGAATATTGAATTCCGTAGTTAAGCGCAGCGACAAGTTATAACAAGATACAGCTGGCATAAAATCTAGAAACTCATGTTTCAATATTTGATTAGACCGTAGATATAGTGGAACCGGGCTGTGGGGCCGAGGTCGCGCCGGCCGCGAGATGCGGCCTTCGACTCCCCGGCCTTTAACTTTTAAAATATAACAAGGTAAAACCTTGTTATGTTTGAAAAGTTTTATATAGCCTGGAACACAGGCTGTTGCTAAGACTATGGTGATTATGAACTGGCATGGGTGGTAAAACCAATATACCTAAGCATACAGACGCTATTAATGGATATATAACATAGTTACTATAAATCATGCACTTCATCATCATCAGCCATGGTTCACTGCTGGCTATAGGCCTCTCCAATGGCACGCCACTGATCCCGATATTTGGCTTTTCGTGGCCAACCGCTGCTAGCCACTTTGCGTATATCGTCACATAAACTAAGCGGTATTAAATATACTTTACGGCCTAGCCTCATACTTCTCAAAAATACACAAAAAGCACAAGAATCGGTGGAGACTCGAGTTGTTTCAAAGAAGTGCGACCACACTGACTTGAGAACATCAATATCACTGGTTAAACAGAAAAAGAAAACTTGAAGATAATTCCACATCCACACTCCCACACCTCAGCCTTGAGAAGCCCACCACTGGGCATGGTTTACCCCAAGGCACTACACTCCAACTTCACATTAAACACAAGACATTACATAAACTAAACACACGATCTGTACCAGCCTAAAGCTTTTTACAAAATAAATCTACAAAACACATTCGTCGTAAAGTACATAGGTAGTTTACCCAGCAATATATCGTGATGTACTCTAGGCGTTCTAGTAGTTCGCCTAGATAGCCTAGTGCCTACCGATGCCTAACTAAGACGGATGAGGTGTTTGCACAATAAATCACTACGAACGGTCTGTCTGTCCGTGCGGAATGTTCTCGATCGGTATTGACGAATTGAGATTTATCACTCACGTGGGTCTTGAGAAATGGCGGAATTATACGTGGCGCTTGAATATTTACTAATTTTAATTTAGTAGGGTACCTACTAGGAAAGCCGGCATCATCTAGAGGTTTTGACTTGCATGAGTGTTGTAAATGGCGTATTCCTAAAAGCGCAACTTTTTTTGAGCGCAACTACTTTATTTCACAAAGCGCAACTAAATATCAAGGTGCAATAGTGCTGGTTAATAACAAACGTAAAATATCGATAGTTGATAAGACAAGCCATTTTAGTATACTATATGACATTTGATGAATATAAAAATAATACAATGTAGCGGGGAGCAGGGTGCGGTGCGGGGAGCAGTGACCACAGGGCAGAGCTGTTGCTGTGCGCCTGAGTTTTACCTATACCATGCAGTGCCTTATTTCTGATTCATGACCCTAAAACCAGGTTTTTTATTAGGCTACTAAATTCTGTTCATTTATGGTACTTTTCAAAACATTTTACTGAGTGATACTGATAACTTTGTTACCAGATTCTATAAACACTTCTAACCTCTGTTCATTTCTGTTATCCTGGTACTTTTGAAAATGATCACCATAATATAATAAATAAAAAATGGGCAGATGATTAAAAAATTCTATCGATAGTAAACAGTCTTTTATGAATCTTTTATGCCACTTCACTATTTTTCGACGTGGTTGCGCTTTGTGGAATAAAGTAGTTGCGCTTTTTTAGTTGCGCTCAAAAATAGTTGCGCTTTTAGGAATACCCCTTGGAAATAACCAAAATGCAGAAATAAATATTCCTTTATGTCTTTACTTTAGTGATGATTGTTACCGGGTCAAAACAGCTCTCAATTAGGAATATTTTTTATATCTTTATTGTTTTCTAGATGTTGGCCAAATTCTCATAATGCTAGCTCCAAAATCATCTGGTTTTAAAATATGTTGTTTGTGTTATCGTGTCAAACATGTTTTAATTATGATTTTCTTTTTTTTTTTGCAGGTAATTTTCAAACTTAATGGTTTAATATGAGGCTGGAATGTTATCTACTACTGGTACAAGTAAGTTGGTAGAGGCAAGTAAGTGGATAGGTATCTAAGAAAGCTGATATTCAAACGGTAGAGTTATTATTAGCGCCGCCTATCGTACTATTTCTCCCATCATTTAATCGAAATCGTTTAATAAGTAATGGAGTTCTGAATTAACAAACGGTCGGTTGAAAAGTATTATAACCAGCCTTTACTTACATTACCTTCCCGAGAAGGTTACAACCCTGTATCGATCTTATCATTGACCTTGTCCCTCCCATGGACGAGCCCTTAATTAAGACAAGGACAGAGTACGGCCGGCCATGTATAAATCACCGTCACGCGTGAAACTTTCTAGATACAGTACAGATAGCCGGGACTTTGGTGAATATTTTTATTGTGTCATAAATCTAAATACAGGAGCTGTCTTGTTGCTTTTAATAAGTTTGGTAGATCGTGTGAAAATCTAAAGATAAAAAAAATCTGTTGTTTAACTAAATCTCGGGTATTGTATTGTCTGTGACTAAATATAAAATTTCAAGATCATAATTCAATTTATTTACTGACTACTGTCCTTTTTTAATACGAGAGCAGAGGATGTATTCATACAAAAGGGTATCAGTAGAATATTTCAAAACCTGTCCAGCTTTTCAAATAAGGTTGGAATGTAGTATTACAATATTATTTATTCATTTTGTGTTGATAAATAGTGTGGAAGGAGAGTTGTAGACCTTTTGCCACGTACATGACTGTATTTTCTTAAACTGACGGTTAATAACAAAAATTAAACTGTTAGAGGCTAAGTATAATTAGTATTCACATAACCCGCCATCTTTTGGGACATCGTGAAATCGCAAACTTTCATCATTATCATCCTAATGCACACAACTTTAAAAGTTAGAAGTTTCCATAGTTTCGAACGGTATTCCCTCTGAATAGCAGTCTTTTGATATCTCTGGTTTCAGTATTCGATCTAGCCATAGATTTCGAGATTTGATATACATGTCGGACATATTTTGTTTGGAACTTATGTCAAATATCATCATAAATCTAAAGATCCATGGATAGATCGGATATTGAGTTCAGCGGTTGGTCAAGTTAGTCTGCCTGGTTATGCCTTTATACCTATGCTATATTCATATAACGAAAAAATAAAAGGTAAACAAAGAAGCCAATGATTTTCAATCTTAAAGAGATAGCACGATAACCGATCGGGATAACCCGACCTAATTAAAAATGGCCCCCTGTCATGCGAAATGGTTACTTTGGGCGTAATACTTAAGTTGACAGGATAACAAATACATTGACATTTAAGAATCATTGGCTGTTTAGGTTCTTTATAATGTAAAATAGTTTATTAGCATAATTAATAAATAAAATAAAAAACTCGTTATTGTAAAATTATGAATAATACAGAAAAAATAATAAATATGCTGTACCTACCATTTAAAAATTTAAGGGACAGGCGTATTTAAAAAAAACTGAGTCTTTCGCTAGGAATATTTAACTAAAATCTACTTGTTTGCGAAGGCGACATTAAAAGAACTATTTTATGGTTTGTTTACATTTTATATTTTCATATCTTGAACAGACTATAGACCACACGTTGTAATGCCACGCTGGTGCTTCGTCTTGCACAGCAGTTAGGCAGACAGCCACACACCCGGCTGTGCTTCTGATTTACGACAAACTTGCCTCTATTTGGCATCTGTGCTGCATACATTGCCAACAACGTTTTGGCACGTGCCAGTTAAGATAACGGTGCATAATGTGATAGGAAAGGTATTTCACATTAGAATTAAATATTAGTTTTGTGGAGTTATACTTACAATACAAGTAAGTATATCATAAAAAGCGGCGACAGCCCTGTGGTGTACGTAACGGACTGCCGAGACGATGGTCTCGAGTTCGATCCCCAGTTACCCCGGGCACACACCTCTGACTTTTCGAAGTTATGTGTGTATTAAAAATGTTAATTATCGCTCGCTTAAAAATGTGCCCGGTAGATGCCAATAGGCTCGCCCCTTATTACATTGGTACCGAAACATAACTGGCGAAGTGTGGGTGTGTAATACACCTCTGCCTACCCCTTCGGGGATAAAAGGCATGAAGTTATCTTATGTACAAGTATATCTAGCAATATTTTCTATATTTAAACTTTGGTGTAAGACATGGTTTATCGCCATCCTTCCGGCAGACATGCGGCAGCCGCTCTGTGGAAAAGCTACGTATCTGATTAGACTAAAAACCTGATCCCGGGCCTTAAAGTGAAGATAATTGCTAAGTAGCAAAAAGCTTTTCAACACTATGCATAAAAATATTAAGAATTTCTAAAGGCAACAAACTTACAGTCAGCGGTCGGTCACAAAGAGCTCTCGAACTCAAATGAACAAGTTGTTGATCAGTTGATCAAATAAAATGTTGTTAACAACTCTGCCTCCGTGGTCCAGTGGATAGCGATTCCCAGGTCGGGCAAAAGTGTTACTGAGTTTTGCCGAATTCTCAGTAGCAGCACGGAGTCTGACAATGTGCGCGGCAATAGGTTCGTACTACACCTTCGCATACCCTTTAGAAAAAAAAGTGGTCTCATACGAGGCTCGAACCCGCAAGACTAGGTAGCGTAACCGGCATCAGCTTAAACCGTTATGTCATACGTGCAATCAAACCTCTGCTTTGCCCTTTAGGCAATATTATACACGCATCAGTGTGAAATTTTAAATCATAGTTTGATCACCATAAATATAATTGAATATGCGACAAAACTGCAACACGCTGGAGACGAAAATGGCTGGCAGTTAACACTGCGCCGCGCGCACGGTTCGTTAATAAAATAATGTTAATAATTTTAACAGTGATCCAATTGCTGCGTCGCTGGAGCTAACGATATATTTTAACGTGATTTTGAACGTAATTATGTAATATTAATGAAATATAAGCGAGCTTGATAGTTAATGGGACGCTTTGGGGTTAATATAGGTTAAAAATGTTACTGTTATTTATGGCACCGCAGTCTATTGCGGTTGCTATATGTATGATAATAGCTTTTTGCACGATATGGAAGAAAGAAAGCAAAGTGAAATCCACGAATAGTTACTGACGAAAAGCCTTAATTTCTCTCTGTTATTTCCCTCTATTTTTATTACAATGCTACTTTTACTCGGTTTGCCCCGTTTTGGTTTAGTTTCAGTCTGCCATTTCGATCCTTAAGATGTTTTACTATTATTTATCTAATTAGTATTACTTTTTTTTATAGACTCACGCCTGTATCCCCGAAGGGGTAGGCAGAGGTGTAATATTACACCCACATTTCGCCATGAATTTTTAGGTTCCACGTAATAGGGGGCAAGCCTATTGCCGTACCGGGCACATTACCAGACTGCGTGCTGCTACTGAGAAATTCCTAACGGAAAAACCCAATAACATTTGGCCGACCCGGGAATCGAACCCCAGACCTGCCATTCCCACGCGCACATTTATGCCGCGAGACCAACGAGGCAGTATTACTTTTACTATATGCAAATTAAATTAATGTACACTTTCTGTATACAACAGCAAGAATTTTGTGCTTAAAACAACTACCACCGAAAACAAAATACATTACAGCAGCTAATTCTTCGTCAGTTGCTATTAATCAAGCTTTTCATGTGACGATGACGTGTCACGTACAAACATCGTACTATAATAGTAAAATAACGTAGATATGATTGTTTGTCGTGTCGTCACGTGTCGTCCCGTCGTCGTGTCGTACACTTGCAAACACGGTAACGAGCTGTTAGCGTGACGAAAGCTGTAAATGTAACTGCGTGGAAACACGCGTGTGGTTTCCACCGTTGAGATCATTTATTTTGATAATGTAATAGTTTTGTTATTAGGTGCCCGAGTTTATTATTTAAAAGGATTTTTTGGTGTGTGTGAGGCGCTTTTCGCCATGCCGCATTGGCGACGCATTGCATGGCTTTGATTGACGTAACGAGTAAAAATGGGATCAATAATTTCAAAGTTACGGAAATGTAGAGTTAGAGTACCGATCATTTCATAAGTATACCTACATGTAATGCAGAAGTTAAGCAGGTGTTTGCTTAAAGGTTAGCCGTCATAGCTAAATTAATAGATTACAATACTTAATAATTAATGCGTTACAAATTTCATCACAGTTGTAAAAGCTAAAAGTTGTTATTTGATGGGTAGTATAATTCATATGACATCATTCCAAAGCGAAGTAATCCTACGTTTAATATATTCAAAACACTAGTAAAAGTGTCATCCTCTAACCCTCGGCCGGAAGGGCGAAAGGGCGAATCAAGAGCTATTGGCCCGTGAAAAAATATCAATTTTGACCTATCCGAAGGTTTATTATGACATTTTTGTAATATCCCGGATATGTGCGGGACCGTTAGATATTTTATGAAAATATTGTTATTAAAAACGGATTTTGTTTTATATCTGCAGTTTCGTTATAACTATAAGTTATACCACACACAAAATGCCTTTACAGAAATATTATATTTCTGGTATTCTTTATTATTTGTGTGGTGTATCGGTTCATGTGCTAAATATTTGGAAATAAATAGAAACAATCTAATGTTTTGCGTTGTTTATAAATTATTAAATTGTGCTAAGTACATCGACCTATAATTGTGCTACATCGCAATTTAGTAATAAGTTTATTTAGGTATATTTATACGACTGATTCACAGACAGTTTGAATGTATACTTCTTAATGTTAATCAAATTACTGAACTTTTACCAAAAAAAAAAAAGAATAACGCTACAAAATAACAAAGTGAATCACAAAAGAATATCTATAAATATGGATGCGTTTACTCTACCAAAGTTAGCGAGCGCACGGGTATAATCAATTCAATGATCAAGTCAGTTCAAATACTCCAGGGTACTCGAACGCGCTTACTTGCCACTAACCTTTCAAAAAGACCCTCAAACTTGAGAAGCAGCTGAAGGAAAGGAGTTACCAGTTCCGAGATTTTTCCAATTTGAGAAACTTTGAGATACGCCCAACCTCGCGACTCGTTGTAAGTCGGATCATTTTAAATTTTCTTAGTTTTGAGACTTGCCGAGTGTTTCCTATGAACTTTGTATCGTATAATTAAATAAGGTCAGAGCAATCAATTTTGTTAATCATTCTTGTCTAGCATGATGAAGAGGTGAAGTTTGTTTGTGAAATGTTGTTGTAACCATTAATTAAAGCTATTGTCAAACGTTGAACTCGGACTGATTACGGGTTATTGTTAATGTTTTCCCGACTTATAAATAGCTGTTTTCAATTCAACATGGTTTTATTGGTTTAACTTAATTAATTGTGTATTCTCAGTCATATTTAGAACATAGTACTGTTGAGCATTAAAATGGCACACTATTATTTCTAAGATAGGTACTTTCTTTACTATCCGTTGTAACCTTAAACTTTGTGTATGTAATCAACTAATCAATTTTTGAATAATTTAAATATTTGTCACGGTAGTAAAAATATACAATGTCATTATTTCTTACAAACACCATGTACAGCAAAAAATACAATGACGCAGGACAAGGCGCACAATAAATAAAAAAGGCCACGTGTGTGAGGCGCTTCGTCGCGATGACGTCATTCGCCAGACTAGTGCCGATAAAATTGAGCTCACTACTCGACTCGTCGCTCGGTCCAATCGCTACACTACACGCTTCGTATGCAAGCGTCGTGGGTTCGATCCCCGGTATTAGCATGACGCATAGATAGCTGGCTCTTTAATGGTCAGCTCATCTGCAACTTCATGCAATATAAAATGGAGGCTTAAATTTGCTCAACTGACATAATAGAAAGTTGGGTTTGTGTACACTTCCTACAATTTTACTTGACAAACTTTACAAAAAGTCTAACTTTACAAATTAAAGTAGAAAATATGTGTTTTCTTTTGTTTCTTTTTTAGTCATAACTCATAAATTATCTGTGCCAGGATCAAATTTACTAGTGCAGGAGTCAGGGAATTCTAAAATATTATAAACGTGTCTTTTATGTCAATAAATAACAATAATTATTGTAATATGTATTATTAATTTTAAGAAACTAGGTAATAATCTTATTACTTTATTAGTATTTGAAATAAAGATTAATTTTAGCTAAAGTTAAAAGATTATTCCCGCAATATTTTATAAAAATTCTAAATGAGCAATATGTATCATACATATCGCTTATCAAATATCAAATATGGCGCTAGGCCAACTTTTATTTGTTTTTTAACTGCTTTCATAACTTGCAGTACGAACGAAATATACTTTGTAAATTGACTATAAGTATTTTAGTTGCTCTACTCCGAGAATTAATAGAATAATATCAAATATTTTTTATTGATACTATGGATTTTGCAGAATTTGATTAAGACCATAAAATGCAAAAAATAATAGTTAGCACTTACAGGTTACTATGAAAAATGTTTGTATAGAGTGTGTCACTTTTACTAATTTATTTTCTCTTTTTGTATAATGGAGGATGAATTAATTTTTAAAAGGAATTCAATATTTTATTTTCCACTTACTGTGATAATTATGTAATTTTCCACAAATGAATTTTTGCAAATGTATAATATCTTTCCACTATCAAAAGCAAGCATTTCTTTTAAATGGTAATTCTCCTTTAAGCTATAGCCGATTAAACGAATTTATAAGAAAAATTATAGTCTTTCTTCATCAGAATATCAGTATTATGAAAGTTTTCAGTTTAATTGATTCAGGCTAGATTTATGTATAATATGAAAGAGAAATATATTTTACATAAACGGGGAGATTTAACTCGACGAATGCAAATTAAATCAATTATGAAAACAATTTCCAAACGATCCATTGAACTGTTTCAGGAGAAATTCAATATTGATTTGAATACTGGTTGTGTTGATTGCGTTAATTCTGAGACGAGATTATAGGTCAGAGCTTTTTGATTATTTGTTTAGTTTATTTGTGAGAGTGGGATGAGAATGGGATTAATGCCAGTTTCTTTCTGTCATCGCGACCGTCGTATTTATTACCTTTCGGACGGTTGAGGCGACCGACCCTCCGAAATCTCCACCATAGGAAGTACAAAGTTAATTACCAGTGAAGAAGACGATTGCTATACACTAATAGAGCCTCAAACTAAGCCTACTGTACTATCGGCACTAACTCTGTGCTCTGTTGGCAAATACTGCTTATATTTTGACGACCGGTTGGCGCAGCGGGAGTGTAAGCAACTGCTACGCCGAAGGTTGCGGGTTTGATTCCCGCTCAAGTCAAACATTTGTATGCATGAACATGGATGTTTGTCTTGGTCTGGGTGTTTCTATGTATAATATGTATGTATTTACAAAAAAAAATTGAATGTTAATCTAGTACCCATAATACAAGCTCTGCTTAGTTCGGAACTAGATCGTGATGTGTATGTGGTAGAATATTATATTATACTAGAGGACGCCAGCAGCCACGCCTGCATTTTTTTTAAATTTACCCGCTTTGGCCGATCCCGTGGGAATTTCGGGAAATCCCTTCTTAGTGCACCCCTACGGTCCCCAAGGAACATACATGCCAATTTCAGCTTCCTGCGCCCAATAGTTTCTGCTGTAGCGTGTCTATCAGTCAGTCAGTAACGCAAGGATTTTATATATTAAGATTTTTCATTCGAAATGATTTAACGGGTCTTAATCGCGTGAAATTGTATTATGCATACAAATCGCGAAAGTTTAAAATTGCTTTTTTTTGGAAAATTCATTAAGTACATTAAAACAAATTAGTTTTTACCGTAAAATATATAACTTGCATTTCAAAGTTCAATTCACTCCGTTCGTTTGCCCCAATGCCATTGCTCGCGTAATTCTGTTCAAGTGGCCGTTGAATTTTTGATCTGCGTAAAGCAGTTGTCGTGTCGCCCCTCCACGACAGATGGCGCTGCCGGCGCAATTAATAAAATTTATAATTTACGCACACTGACATTTGACCGACGAGACGTCGAGGTAAATGAAAAATAGATTTCTTTGAGAAAAGGTTTATTTTTATCATGTATGTTTTAGGTCTAAGCTACGGTATTAACTCTTTGCTTGGCGGGAAAATTCTTATTGTTGGTGAAGTGTTGAAATTGTATGCAGAAAATAGCTTTCTAGAAAGACTAGTGAAACTGTGTAGCAATATCTCTGTCTGCAGATCGATATGTCTATACTAGTGAACAGACCTTGGAGTCGTGGGCTATGCAGCCTTGCAGGCTAATGGTGAACGCACACTTATCTGAGTAGAACGAAACGAATTTTAGAATTCTGTATATGAAATCTCATGAAACCTCGCACACTTGCCCACGTCGAATCGTCCGAATCGATAGTGTACATTGCATACAGAATTCTAAAATTCGTTTCGTTCGACTCGTTCGGCTCGGATAAGTGTGCGTTCACCTTTAAGTTGTCCATATAACCTAGCTAACGCTAGGAATACTCTAAGTACTAGCATGACTGTTTTTTGAAAACATTCTGGTAAACTAGAAATCCATATCACATTTTACATTATTACACGATTTGCCGTTCATCCAGTGTGTGTAATCATTAGATTACTATCACTTCCTTGTTATAATAATGGTGGTACATTATTACACGATTTGCCGTTTATCCAGTGTTTATAATCATTAGGTTTACTATCACTTCTTGTTATAATAATAGTGATTGGTCCATTGGTCCCAGTATTAACGTCCTAAAATCTTAACAACATAAAAACGTTTCATCTGTAACAAAATTTGTAGGTACGTCGAAAGTGTTGAAACCCGGCTGTACAGCAACATTTGCTTCTATTCAAAATAATTACAATTCAGGGAAAATGTACACGAATATTATCTTGTACAATAACCACGAAGAAATATAAGCTGCAATGATAACTGGCAGTATTATATAACGGAGGTTCGCGTTTCGTCTCGAAAGCGAATTTAAAAAGTGAAACATGCGCCATTTTGGCCCGGTTTTACGATGTTCTCGAATCTGGGTAGGGATGGTTGAAATTGTGCCTTTGACGCCCGGGTGTGCTCGGGTATGAGAGTGCCCGGCTGTGCCTGATTGTGCCCGGGTCCCGGGCCTGAAACGTTAACGTTTTTTTTATCTTCAAAGGCTTTGTGCCATTGAAATGGGTTTTGTTTGGGAATTCAATTATATGTGTTTTTCTGTATTGTATGCTGGTGTAAGTGCCGTCGTATTATTTATGGCCGACGATTGAAATGCCGCTTCGTGAGCCGTAAATAAATAAACTTTGAGAACATAGAGTTGACACTGATATTGTGTTTTTTTTTTTGACGGCATGAATCAGTTCAATGTTGGTAATTTCTTTATTATTTTATAGAATATTCTATTTTGAAAGACGAGTGATCACACATATACAGGAGGGGACTATTAATTAGTAACATTTGTGCACTTGGCAAAATAATTTCAACGAATCTCTTATAGAGTGGGATGCGTTGAGTGATGACGAGATGACAGACAGATGTCGTTATATAAAAAACAATGCAAAAAGATATGTTTAAAACATATCTTTTTGCATTGTTTTTTTAAATTAAGCAGGTTCTAAACTCCGAAACTCTATACCAACCCGTTTGGCCAGCGTGGTATAGTAGGCCAATTCCTCCTTTCAAAGGAGAGGCCTAGTCTAGTAGTGGACTGTCAAAGGCTGATGATGATGAAACTCCGAAAAGTTAAAGTTCTAAAATACTAAAATATCGAGATATAGGTATGTATAGTCTTCATATCGAACTTCATTAGGACTTGAAGAAATATGATTTACTTCGTCCTTAACGAGGTGTCATGTCTGCAGCATTTTTAGTTAAGAATCAAAATATAAGAAAATATATTTTCATATCAATATAAAAATATGTTAAGTACAGTGTGTATGGTCTAGTTGAATTTCAACTTTTTAGATAACTAATTAGATAAATAAAAAGAGAGGTAGCGCGTAGGTAGCATGATCTTTCTTTTTAAACCTCTTTTTTCGGGATGACAGCCCGATCTTTTAATGAATAAAAAAAAAATAATAATAAAATACTGGTATATTTTGATGTATCGCCATAAGCGCAAAGTAAATCAACAATATAAATTAATTAATTAATTAACAGGGATCTCTACAATATTGTAATGTAACTAATTAATTTACGCGTTATTGTTTTAATTCTAATGAAATGCACTGCGCAACATCTACCGCCATCTATGGAGTATCGTCGTGAAACAAATTCATTAATAACGATAATCACCTATAGATGGCGTAACTTGTATTCATACGATATGGGAAACTCGTTTATTTTTCAAGAGATGTCACATAAATTCTGTTATAATATTCCGATATTATTAGTTTATTATAATCGTTATGTCACATTTATTTTTAATTATTTTTAAATGTCTCTGGTATGCCTCGTCTGAGATAGTCTTACTGTCGGATATGTATCTTTAGTAGCCACATACATGGATAGATCATAATATATTGGGACCAGCCGTAACTAGCTACATCTACCTACATAAAAAGGTTTCTTACGTCACCAAAAAAAATTGCTTTCTATAACACACGTCTGGCAACCCTAAATAACATACGTATTTGTTTTTATTTACAAACGAGATTGTACGTGTTATTTGCAAGAGGGGTGTAGGAAACGAAACACGAAAGCATAATAAGATTTGTGTGTAACGCCTCCGAGCCACGGAATTACAAGATGCTTCACCTTCGGCCATATTTAACTCCTCATCCTCCCTCAATATTGTTTACCCATAAACATGTAATGTCGTATAAATCTGAGGGCACTTTAACTCTGTATTACCCTATAAATGGGGAGTCGGCGCCTGGTATTATTTTTATGTGGTTGTCAATTAAGATCAACGATGGATAGGGCTGGCAATATTTTTAAATGCAGTTACTTACATATATTTGTTGCGTAAGACGTAAGAGAGAGATGTTTTACTGTCTTCTCTTGAATCGTTTTTGGAAAGGAGTGCGATATTTTGAAATGTGGTTAGTATTCAGTCATTTCTGAGTAATGTAACACGCGAATAGCCACCCTCTTCACCCAAATCCTTTCTCATTCTCTCTCATTTCTTCTACCAGAAACATTGTCTCATCAGTACTCATGACAGTATACATACACCTTTTCCTACTGGCAAACATATAACAGTAAGTGCGAGTACATAATAATATATGCTTTTCACTTAGCAATTCCCTCATTCCACCAATCCTTACCTTATTATGCCCACTTAAATAATCCTGATTTATCCCGTTCCCTCTCCCGGCGGATGCATAAATGTTTGTCTACTGGGAATGAACCTACGCATGTGGTAAATAAGGCGTCGGTAAGATTGTCTTGCCACCAGAGAAAAGAAAGGCAGTATGATCCATTAATTTATTGAAGTTATTCTTCCAGCCTTGTTTAACGTAAGTGACACTAGGTATATAGCGTTCAAAGTGTGACTTTGATTATATAATACTAATGTATAAAGCTGAAGAGTTTGTTTGTTTGGTTGAACGCGCTAATCTCAAAAACTACTGGACTGATTTGAAAAATTCTTTCGGTGTTAGATAGCCCATTTATCGAGGAAGGCTATAGGCTATATAACATCACGCTATGAACCACGGGAGCTGAGCAGTAGCCCTAAATAACGCGGGTGTAACCGCGCGCTCATCTAGTTAGTAATATGTCAGCAAAGTGAAGTAACCACAGGTCACCACTTGAATAGGTGACCGCGTGAAATATTTACATCAGAGCGCTATCGTCCTTCGCAGAGCACGTAAAACAGTTCCGGTTGTCTCAGGACAGAAGGCCATGTCGAAGGAACTTAAGACACAAATCTTGGCTCAAGGTAAAAAAAGGTAGTTATGATTTTGTACATAGCTGCTTGGTATATCACTGATTGCAAAGAAACCTTGCTTTGGCCAGGTAATATATGGAGTCGGTTTCATTAGCTAAATGGAATTTAGCGGTAACCGGTAGGTAAAGTAGGTATAGGTTACCTAGGTTTTGCGGTCTAGACAGGTGGCTGAAAAGTTCCTTTGCTGCAATTAATGTTAATACGATAAATATATAACGCTGAGTTTGAAAGGGGTTGGTCTCGTGTATGAGTTGGAGTGCTTGATTTGAACTAACTATAACATAGTTAAGGTTTTAAGGATGCAGACTTTGATAGTTCTTTTTCTGTCGATGGTTAGATTTAGATATGCTGGACTCTTACATTGAAGTCAAATTCCTAGTTTCATAGCAAGAGTCGGGCATCGCTTGAATTTCGCTGAATTTGTAATTTTGGTCACCAGTAGGTACCTACCTCCTTGTAAGACATTCTTGAAAACTTCTGCACTGCCGAAGGCTAATACCTTATATTTATAATCCACATCCCGTAAATTCGGTGCTCACACATTGTTCAATCCCCAACATGTATAATTATTGTATATTATTGCTTATCTTAATGTTCCTGGTAAAAAATAACTGAGCATACAGCATACATTTTTTTTTGCACAAATATTTTTCTATTCAACATACCTACTTACCTACTCCTGTATAAATCAGGTGTGAATATACCTACATAAGCAAACAGAAGTAGTCATCGGTTCAGCTGCGGGTCGCGTCGGGTCCAACTCGGGGCAAACATTGACACAGCTCCGGATGCGTCGGTGTTTGTGTTCGCGAGTTGTAGCTACGGGGCTTTCCGAACTTGGCATTAACATTCATGGTAGGATAGAAATCTGTGGCTATATTTTGAGGTATTGAGAGGATTAAAAAAAATGTTGGTCCTTCCGGAAGTCAAAAATTTAAAAGAAGCTTTTTTTAACTTTAAGAAATGTTAAAATCTTATCAAGAAAAGGCCCGTGATTATAGTGTCATTTATTTAGAAACCAATGCTTTCAAATACATCATTACGCCCATATTTCAACGCTTTCAGGTTAAAATTTAGTCCAATTTAATTAACTTCTTTATAAACTGTGAGTTAATTGTCCGATCGAACAAACAAATATTATGTTTTATGTACCAGTCCATTTACGATCATTCAATCAGACGACTCTTATTTGAAATATTAATTCCACTGGTAATTAAAGTTGTTGAAAATATTTTGCCTTGCAGATGGAATGGTGGTATGAATACAACACAGTGCGCGTATTTTAGAATGCGTTAACATTGTAGTGCCATCTGTCGAAGAGTGTCGTAAACTATTATTTGTGTATTCAGCTAACAGATGACGCTAGTAGTTAGTGCGTTGTCAAACAGTTTTGCTGATGTTTTGTTAAACAGTCTTCCGTAATTCATCATAATATTGATAACACATCATTGTTATTTGGTAAGAATACTAGATAAAAACTGTTGCGATAAACTGACTAACGAAGAAAACCCGTTAGGTGAACGATGTGTGTAGAAAATGTAGAGAGCCCTCACTCCTAATGCGTATTTTATTTTTATTTATTTATGGTCTCACGCCTGTATCCCCGAAGGGGTAGGCAGAGGTATATTGCTACACCCACTTTTCGCCAGATTTATTTTAGTCCCACGTAATAGGGGGCGAGCCTATTGCCGTACCGGGCACATTACCAGACTCCGAGCTGCTACTGAGAATTTTCTAACGGAAAAACCCAATAACACTTTGCCCGACCCGGGGATCGAACCCGAGACCTCCCAATCCCACGCGCACATTTGTGCCGCGAGACCAACGAGGCAGTCGTGCGTATTATAATATACTTATTTCAAATCGCTTTCTATAAAATGTATTTATTTGACTGCTCCAATTTAATTATATTTTTTTTATCAACAGGTAAATTTCAACATACATTCTTAACAGATCATCCACGAATGGGACCTCAGTAAGTAGATAGTGTGATGTTGGTGATTTTATGAACGAAGGACCAACATTCGATCACTGACGTAAATAATGATGTTATTACATATTTACCCACAGATATCCCCAAGGACATGTTACCGGCTGTTTTAAATTACATAGATATATCAAAGTACTGTTACTACTTACATCAAGTCTTCTACCTTTTAAATTCTGTCTGTTTGTCCGGTATAAGCCTTGAAACGTCTTAACCGATTTAAATGTTGTTTTGACTGAAAGATAGATTAACTTTATTCAGTTTGCTGCATACTGGATAAAGTTAAATATTATTTCAGCAACATATGAAGGTCCAAAAATCCCTTAAAATTTGCAGCAGCAATTTTGATTTAATTGCATTTAATATGATATTCCAAATTCGCGTTTATGACAAAAAAGGTTAAGTGTAATTTATTCGATGAAAACATTTTTCGTGATGCCCGTGTCAATTAAATTGAAGGCACTGATCGCGGTATTCTAATACAAAGTGAAACTCAACGCGAGTGCAAAGAGGCACAGCTAGTATTAAATGATAGTAAAACAATAATACTTCGCCCATAAATAGTAAAATGGCGGCCAATATTCGATATTACATTAATTAACATGTTACACTTCAGTTGTTCACCGAGTGTGGTCGGGAGCGGTCGCGCGCGCTCAGTGCGTTGTGCTGCGCTTCAACAAGTACCCACATTGGTTACATTACAACTCAAAGCCAATATGTAACTTTTGGTTTTCGTATTTGAATAAATAATACCGCAAAATGGCGGACCGTGTGTTGTGGATGTAATAAAAATAATTTTAGGGATACAAAATAAATCACAGCCTCCGTGGTCCAGTGGATAGCGTATGCGTCCACAGAGCGGGTTCGATTCCCAGGTCGAACAAGTTTTACGAATTCTTAGTAATAGCTGGCAATATACCCAGCAACGGCAATAGGCTCGCTCCCTACTGCGTGGAACCTAAAAATTCTTAATACTTATGGCGAAATGTGGATTTAAAACACCTCTGCCTACCCCTTGTGGTATACAGGCGTGAGTCTATAAATAAAATAGGGTTACAAATGAGAGATAACAAATACAGAAAATGATTATGTATGATGCCCAAATAGAGAAGGATCAAAGCCGATATGTAACTTTTGTAATAAGACGGCTGCCTGTGCTGAGTGCTTATATTTGATCAATAAGGAATTTTTCATATACCATCCCTATGGGTTTAAAATAGAAGTCGAAAGTTTTTAGACAATCCATTGATTTTACATGCTTTTATTTTTCTTTACTTACTCTTGCAAAATAAACTTGACCCACTTCTCTGTTTTCTATTGTGCTAAAATGTTGTATGCGTAGTGTTACTTTGTCACACGATATATGTGTGAGAATGCAATGTTATGATGGTATTGAGCTGATCTGATGTTGGACCTAGAAGATGGCAATAGGAATTCCGCAATAAAACGACACAACCCCATCGAGTTTTGGCTCGTTTGATTCGTATTGACGAGTATTTTCAGTATTTTGATCCTATAAGTTTAACGCATATTAAAGCTATTTTTAGAACTTTAGCCTTTTTTAATTGCACCACACAGAACATTAATGCTTACATAGTTCCTGTCTACAATAGGTTGCCTGGAAGAGATTGCTCTTAGCGATAAGGCTGCCTTTTGTACAGTAAATTTTGTTATTACAATGTCATAAAAAGTTTTATGGTGTACAATATAGAATATCTCTATCTCTCTCTTTTTTAACTAAGTTTTAAACGACTAGTATAAACATGTACATTAGGAGTTTTCCTGACCATTTCTCAGAAGCTGGCTTACGAAAGAACTTGAAACAATATCATTATATTAATACTATATAGATCGTGCGCTGTATATGTTATATGTACTATATACGCCATTTCAGTATCTTACTTTATATCCATTAATCGGCAACAGTTGCAGCATTGAAACTACTCAATGAAATGGTCCTAACTTTAAATTTACTGCTGACCTCCTAGCGGTAAAAGCTACGGATGAAATTGCGATATGAGCTTCCCAATTGTTAGTGCAGCTGATATTAATTGGATATTCACGGATATTCGCAGATATTCGCCACTGTCTACCTTGATATTACTGCGGCTATTGACTCGGTCGCCAAATGACTATAGTGTTATCCTCAATCGGGTGACGGTGGGTCTTTACGATATAATGGAGCCATGATTGCGCTGGATGGTGAACTTATTGCTTGATTCGTACGTTTTGTGAGGAATGGAGGAAGGGATTAAGAAATTCTGAACTACAAAGGAAAATCTACTCTTTGCGTTATAAGATAAGGAAGGTAAGGCACGGTTAGTATATGAAAATTGAATTTATTTTTGTGAATCCGCGTGGAGCACCTCGTTTTGAATAAATTACAATGTAAGTCTATATCGTCCAAGATACATAACTATTTCGCGTGAGACGTGTCTAATTTCGCCCTCCTAAACTAATAAGCACACGTCACTCCCTAATCGCTGAAACTTTTTCGATCATCTCCGATTATCAAGTCATATTCCCCCTGATCCCGCAATACCAATATAGCAATTTCCAATACATTGAGTCTACACGACCCCATAACGGCGCAAACTCCATTGCTCCGCAGCCGCGCCAATTCACCCAAGCGGCGCAAACTTACGCGGCAAACGATACAACACTGACACGAAAAGCCGCCACCCGGGTTCAAATAGGGCTGTACGACCTTGCAATACCTATCGGAGTTTCCTATCCAGCGATAAAGTATGAAACCAATGACGTCACGAGACCATCCAGAGACAAAACTGTCGTTTTTTTGTCCAAACTTTCTGTTTATGACGGAATTCGACGTCCCGTATAAATACGTTTGGGCTCACATTTCGATGTTCTGTTTTTATATGCTCCCGGGTGTTTCTGTTTGGGGTCACAGTTTGTTTTGCCACATGAAACGAATGAAACGAAAGCAACAACAGTCCAAGAATAGGCGAATTTGAATTGTAAACAGTTGCTTATGTTATTACAGAAGCGAAGTGTTTGCGATAGGACACTCGTCTGAATTTTTATTTTGCTGCAGTGTTAGGTTTTACACGGAGCTTGTGTAATGAAAACGATAATCCTGGCTTGTGGAGTTTTGTGTCATTGTAATATTAATCTTGAGTTGCCTTTACCCCAACTAAAAACCTTTTTCTTTTTAAAACTCCATACGTTTGCTTATCAGGAGTCAAGTCCTGTCGGATCTTCGCTCTTTCATCCCCAATTTAGGTATAAATATTATGAGAACCGTTATGTTTGGAATAAGTTCGAGACCAAAATGAATGAGAGAAGAGAAAGAGAGAGGCAGAGTTAAAATCAGTATGACATTATCAAATAGCTCATTAAAACTGGTCAAACTAACCCTCGAACGATTATTCAGACCACTACTCATTACACGAACGGTAGCATACAGTACATAAACAGTTTATGCTTAGTTTATACATTATGTATTCTCACCGTGTTTGTGAGCCGAGGCCTAATCAGCTATGTAATCAATTTATTACATCAACCGCATCTTTAATAATATACTCAACGATAGTCCCAACATATTAAAACCGTTGTAGATTTCCGATTCCAGCTGGTACAGCATTATATTATTATATTGACTAGCCATTACCGCATTTTCATAGAGCTAGCTTCAAATGAACTACGAAGCAAACTTTTGAACCCAATTCTATAGGATGCAATATTAAAAATGCCTTTCGTACTGGCTGCTTTTGTCAAAAGAAGATGTAGTTTTTGGTAATAGAAGATGTTGTGACAAGCATCGAGAAAGTTATGTTCAGATGGTTGGGCACATGGAAAGGATGGATGACGAAAGACTGACAAAGAAGATATATAAGGCAAGTGTGAATGGGACAGGATGAAGGGGAAGACCTAGACGAACATTCTCTGACCAGATTGGAGACATCCTAAAAAAAGGACTGGTCAGAAGTACCCTAAACAGAAGAGCATGCATGAGAAACTTATGGCGTTCCGTAGTCTCTGCCTATCATTACGAACATTTCTTACTTCGGCACCATACCTGGGAAATTACTGGTTCAGGAGATATTGAGGCTCAAAGTTACTATGGAATTTTTGTAATTAGGTACAAAATCGATGAATTACCATGCCAACCTGTTCTATGGATGTCCTATGCACCCATGGATAAGTAGGTATTTCGAAAATTGTACGCGCACAATTTTAATAGCGGCTTAAAAAATGTGATTATTTGAAAAAAAAATATCATTTCCCAAGTTTTATTTTTGCTTAGTATGACTTGGCATGATGTCCAAAACGAGTAGACTTCGCCTTGGTGATGGGTCTTGTGACACCCTGTATATGTACCCATTTAATATGAAAATTGTCTGAAAACGTCAGAGGCAAGCAGGCGATTTATAAACCTGCGGCGCGCTGCAGTCTCGGGTGGAATGGCTGCGCTTTTCGGCAATATTCGTTAAACTTTACATTATTGCCAAGTACCTTGATATTAAGTACAAGTACATGACTTCAATTCCTTTTGATTAAACGGTTCTTAGGTCTTAAGCTTAGGTGAAGCTATATGTTTCTATCATGAGTGTTTTACAGATATTAAGGTTATTGCGATTCAATTCTATTTAGCAGTTTTGAGACAGAGTGATGATATAGCTATTATTACTACCACAGTAATTTCTTTGTAACAGTCCTGTTTTGTTCCCCGCTCATTACGCATAGTTTCCAATTTAGTCAAACTACAAAAATCGTAAAAAATGCGTGTGTAGAGGAGACATCTAATCTATACCGCCTTCAAAGCTCCAAGCCTAACATAACACACGATACCCTATATAATTTGGTAATAGCTCCGGCATCACTCATTTATGTACAACAACTGATGGATTTTCCTTGTACCCCGTTACGCATCCATTAGCTCGCAGTTACGTTTTAAAGATCACATCAATATTTCAGCGTTGATATAGTAACAAGAGATACAAGCGTGCAATATTTACCCCGTGTGGCCGCGCCGGGAGCATTGAAGCAGTATTTCAGCCAATGACGGACGGGCATTGCGTGAGTGCGGATCGAACTACACAACACGTTTTCATTTCATTCGCTCGGTAATAATTTGGTTAGTCTGCATGGTACCGACGGCGTTTTTAGATTTATGTGTTCATACGTACTGAATAAAGTTTCACGGTTTGATCTTGATTTGTTGACTGTAAATACAACATCCCATAAAAACAATACTTGTCATAAAGCCAAGTCTCGCTACCGTAAAAGGCTGTGAGATCCATGTAATTCCAAGTCGGTTAAATAAAAATCTTCAATGTTTTATATAAATAGATTGACTCAATCGCACTAAACAATCTAATTTAAAATTCCTCCCAAATACTCCCAAATGTAATTTTGTAATCGTATATATTTATATAGGATTGCAAAGTTATTTATGAAGTTGATGTATCTCGAAAACTGGACAGAAATTGAAAAATATTTTCGTTTTTCCTTTATTCATACATTAAACACTAATTGCATAGTAAATTTGAAGCTTCTTTGTCTGCTAGAAGTGCCTTAAACTTTTGATGATCGCTCAGTGTCAAATTGGATTAAATTTGAAATATGCCATCTTTATACAATGCCTGCTTGGTTACTGCAAATTCAGGCTTCTGGTTTTATCCACAACAACGTTATAGGGGTACGAAAATGGCCTGAACTGCTTCGAGAAAAGGATGGTACAGCTGTGCCACATTTTTACTCGACTTGGCGAGGGGGCACTGCCGTGCCCCCAGATAATACGATATTCGTCATTCGTGTTTACGAAACACAAAAAAGTAGGCAAATATAATTTATTAGATGAAATTTTCTAGTAATGCCCTTACTAATTTAAAAAATCAGGCTTCTAGTTTTATCCACAATGAAGTTGTAGGATGTCAAAAATGGCCTGAACTGCTTCGCTTTCCTGACTGCTAGACTTGGCGGGGGCACTGCCTAAAGTTACGCTACGTTTTTAAAGTGTAGTTAAGTTTTTTTTTCTTCCTTAATATTTTTTATCACCGGATTAAGAAAGCGTTAACATGATTTGTTAGGTAACTTAGGTAGTAGTTGGTATTTGTATTATTAAACGCTTCCGCGGTCTTTTGCAGTCGATCAAATCTTTGTCATGTATTATTATATATCTATTTTCAATAAACAATATGGATTTTCCTATAAACTTTTCACCATTAAAACTTACCGAAGGTAAGGAAACAGTAATATTTCTCTAAGTTAAAATCTCGCAATATGTTTGAGTGCAAAGATTCCTGAATAAATGGGGGAGGGGGGAGTGATCTCGATGGTAAATGTTTGCTGAGATTTTCAAATAGATAGCGCAGTCCGGTCTGCAAGACGAGAAAATATTGATCGAAATATCTAACAGTTATTGTAGAGGTTTGTATGTCAAGCGTTTAGTTATACCGACGATGTTCTGGAAAAGATTGAAGGATCTATTGAAGTCATCGGTTTGTGGTGCCACTAGCTTTTGCTCGCGGCTTCGCACGCCGATAAAGGGTGAAATTATTCAAGTACATTTAGCGACTTTTAATTGCGGTTACTAAGATATTTTATATGTAGGTAAATACTTACCTGATTTTTTTTTCACTGTCTCAACTGTTTTGCAATGGTCGTAGCTGAATGTTTCAAATCGCTGAAATATTACATTTATAAAAAAAAACTAAATATAAAAATCCTATGTCTGTTCTCTTCATAAAACATGTCAGTTTCATGTAGTAATTTTCACTCCCTGCTTTTGTTTTGCAACAAAAGATATTTCGTTTCTATTTAGCTATTTCTATGCTGAAATTCATCAGATTCGATAGAGAAGTTTTAACGTGAAAATTGAATATACATGGTGCCTAGAATTCAACACAGTTTTAGTTTTTTTTTTAGGTTTTTATAATATAATATTCTACCACATTCACACAACACCATCTAGTCCCAAACTAAGCAGAGCTTGTACTATGGGTACTAGATAATGGATAAACATACATAGGTATACCTACTTATACTTTTTTTTGTAAATACATACATATTATACATAGAAACAACAGTGGGCGTCGTATTAGTTTTATTGTGTATAACACAATACTATTACACAAAATGAGGCAACTAAATGTGTTTATAATCCTCCCTGTTTAGCTCAAAGCCTTAACACGCCTAATATAATGTCCCGTTAATAATGGAACAAGCGAATAATGCTAGTTTCCTGCGCTAATACCCGCCAACTGTTTACGCATATATTCAGCTCATTTGTTATTCCCATTAATTATTGAAAGGGCAAACATCGGCAGCTAATGTAATTAAGTCGCAGCTATCGGTGCCCCCTGACGTTGCCCGATGTGGAGGGGATAGGGGGGAGGCATTTGGGCCACTGAGAACCGTTCATGTGCGATGGAGACATTTATATTCGACATACAATATTATTTAGCGGGTCTTAGTCGCGATAATTTACTTATTTCGAGGCATAAATACCTCTGTTACTCTCCTACATTTCTACCGGCTTGCAACGGACGTGGTCGCGAAAGGAATTGACTGTCCCGCCGCGCCCATATTGTATGATGTAGGACAAATCGCGAAAGTTTAAAATCGATTAATTATATTCGATATAGTTTATCGGGAGTATAATTTTCTTTATCATTATTTATGTCGTGTGACAATTGTATTTTGCTCCCTGTTTTATTATTAAGCTATATATTTTTTATTGGCATAATGTCTGGGCTATCAATGGAGTAGAATCTTAAGATATATGATGCCACATAATCTATAAAGCTTATTTATATTGTAGAAGTAAAGAAGTTGTTAGAAAATTCTTGTAATTATATTTTAATTCTGTGAATGCTAGTGTCAAACTTGTGTCAAAATTGTATTCTCCTACATTAACTGACTAGAGGACGCCAGCAGCTACGCCTGCATTTTTTTTTAAATTTACCCGTTTTGGCCGATCCAGTGGGAATTTCGGGAAATCCCTTCTTAGTGCACCCCTACGGTCCGCAAGGAACATACATGCCAAATTTCAGCTTCCTGCGCCCAATAGTTTCGTTTGTAGCGTGTCTGTCAGTCAGTCAGTAACGCAAGGATTTCATATATTAAGATAATGAACTGCGTATTTCCCTTTCCGTGTTCAACTGGCGACACCGGTCTCGCGAAATCCACACGCTTTTGTTTTACTACGGAATCCTACGAACCCGTGTTCAATTCGCGTCAACTGAGCACGCCTTTGTAATGAAGTGGCGCTGGGTAAGGTTAACAAAATCGTGTGCAGTTGAACTGAACACTTTTTTGACTGTCCGAATTTTTAAATAAAAAAACATGAAGTTGACGGAGCCCTGCTTCGCAGGGCTCCTATTTTTGCATTAAGGGTCTTAAGAGAACCTAACATAACCTACTTACTTGAATTAGTCTCACCTAAAAAAATTGCAATGAGAAGCGCGCGAATCCAACTTCGGGCGTCACTTACACACTATTTTGTACAACCTTCTTTTAACGTTGCTTGATCGCAAAAAACGTGCAAAAACGTGCTCAGTTGACGCGAGTTGAGCACGGGTTGGTTGAAATCCGTAGTAATACAAAAGCGTGTGGCTTTGGCGAGACCGATTTCGCCAGTTGAACACGGAAAGGGAAATACGCTAATGAACTGATATTTGAATGACATCGCGACTAGATCGTTAAATGATCAAAATGTCAAACTCCGTATGAGTCAACGTCGAACTATGTAAGTCAAATGAGACGATAAATGACAATTATGTCAATAAAAATACCAATTTTGAGTCAAATCAAAATTTAATCGCATTTCGTTAAAAATAAAATGTCGATGTCAGATAAAATACGAGAATTGGTCAAATCTTTCGTAAGGTTAATAACATTTTTGTTATTGGCCCTTTACTCAGATACTTTACAATAGCCCTATGTCTATAGCTTGACTATAGCTACTATTTTATTTATAACAATAGTCAGTATCCATCTATGGCTTTATACACTGAACAACCAATTTTAATTACGCCGATGGACGAATATTATTCCCAACAATAAAGGACCATATACAATACATATAATATGTCCGATTGCTGCAAAGGGCCGGCCAACAATTGGACGTTTTCCCCTTATTGTGTTCGACGTACCTATATATTATATTGTTTAATATCGATCGAAACATCAATCTGAGCTTTGTTTTCGATACAATATTGTGAAAGAATGCAGGGTATGACAGGATGAAAGAAGTATGGACGTGGATGCTTTGTGGAATTGCGATTTGGGTTGCTTTTCAGTAGGTATGGTTTCAAGGAGATTAAAACATTCCAGGAATGCGGCGTAAATAAGGTTTGACTAAAGAAAAGCCTGTGTGGACTTCTATGTCTTTTAGCAATGCTTAGAAAAGGCTGAAGCGGAGAACAGCTTGGTCCACGCAACTCAATCACTGCATCCCGCCGTGGTCTACGATTTTTCGCAACAACAGTCCTATGCCACCGATTTTCGCTTCTTCCTTATGCCGCCACAGCTTTCGTAGCACATCTCCTCAAAGCAATAACATTTCACGTCTCTTAAGGCAAAGACGACTTGTAAAATAAGGATATTTTATTAGGCAATTACAGATCATCTCCCAACTACGCTCTTCTTTGCTTTATTATAAAGCGACCCTAAGTGTAGGTAAATCTAATATACTTAAGTTTCACGACCTTTTTAGATATTATGGGTTATAGCGGCACAATGGCGTATACAGTTGTTTATGACAATGTTCTGTCAATCTAAAGTTGCTGTCGAACATAATCTATAATTTGACAACCTTTACATGGAATGAACTCCTTATTTATAGACAAAACTGGGTACAAAAACTAGTATGGTAAATAAATAACCCGCTATACGCTTTATCTTGTACCCTGAGACTCGTTCCTGCTACCTCTCGTGAGTCGCGTCACCGGCTAAGTCGCCGAGCAGAATACTAAGTGTGTCTTGACGAGGCAAATGCCTATAATCTGGCTAATGGGCCAAGGATTTCATTGTTGGGCTATAAGGATCAACTAGCGAGGTTAATGGCGAACGGCCTTCTGTTTGCCGCTTATTCCTCAGTTAATACAATAATTGCACGTAAAGGAAACTATACAAAGTGACTGTGATGACATTTTGGTAGAGAAATAACAAAATTAGGAAGATTTTTGACCTTTTGGTACCAGTGTCCTAGTTCTGAACTTGTAGATGTTTGGTCATACGGTACAACACCGTTCTTGCATTTCAGTTTGTTATGTGATTTATAACCCGTTTTGTATCTTCAAAAGTAATATTTTAGAAGAACGTTCGGCTTGTCTTTCTTTCCGAGTTTTTGGAGCATGTGGATGCATATTTTATTAAGCGTAGGTATATAAAGAATATACACACCAGAAACCAGAAGCATGTAACATATGCCTACCGATGGTGACTTATTACTGGCGCATGATTTGTATATTTTATATCGCTACCGTAGAACCGTAGCACAGAATATATAATTAGTACCTTACGGTAACCGTAGATAGAAGTATACACTTGATGTTTTGGTGAAGTTAGGTTACAGAGCATTAAATTAATATGCGTCTTGACGTCTACGCGGACGAAGTTTCCGGCAAAAGCTAGTGTTAAACTTGTTGCCACAAGTTTAATATTGACAGAAAGCTCATTATTTCTTGACAGGCTATTTGAGGATGAGGATAAAATGATAATATCTTTGTCCTAATAAGGCTTCTAGTTTATTCAGAGGGTGGAGGTCGGCTCTCTGAATATCGATTGGCTTCAACTCTGTTATCGGATCTGTTATCACGAAGTGCCTCGTCTAATGTATTCAATGTTATCCGCTAAATAATTGGACTGTTGATAATTGATTCTGGAAGTTAAATAAAACATAACAATTGTAGATCTTAAGGACTTGTTTCATTCAGAACCGTTGTCATAATTCTGTCTTGATCATCATAACATTACCGCCGGGTCTTGTATAATCTTAACTTATTTAAGCCCAAGACCAGCTTTTGAGGTTCCGTAGGAAACTACTGCGTTCGTCCAAGGCTTCATTTCAAGCAGATGTTTATTACATTTCATTTACATTTACATTTTACTAGGTAGTAGAGCCTTGCTGATTTCAGCATGAATGGGCCGGCTCAGCCGAGGAAGTACTACCGTCTCACAGAAAATCGACGTAAAGTAACAGTACCTAAACTGTTGCGTTTCGTTCGGTGAATGGGAGTGCCGGAGGCCCAATCCCCTATTCCTCCTCCCTCATCCCACTCCTCATCCTATCCCTTTTCCCAACCCAAAGGGGCGGCAACGCACTTGTGACTCCTGTGGTGTTGCTTGTGTCCATGGGCGGCGGTAATTGCTTACCATCAAGCAATCTGTCTGCTCGTTTGCCGCCTATTGCCATAAAAAAAAAAAACATTTTGACAACAGTAATATAATTTTTTAAGTAACTTTATTAGTAGGTTTAGTAATTTTGTTTGTATCATACCTAACGACTACAATATGTATAATATCTGTATATAGGTAGCCCCATCCTCTATTCCTTTTCCCTCACCACACTCTTCCTATCCCTTTGGCGGCACTTGTGATTCCCCCGCTTGCCATCAGGCGATCCGTCTGCCCCTTTGCAGCTCTGCTTATTACATTTTTTTGTTGTATACACCTTAGGTATAACGTCCAGCGGTTGACTGTAGACGTAGTATAGCGTGAATTGGTTGCTGTGTAATCAACCAATCACCGTCACCGTGTGTGTCACGTAGACGCACATTCGATGTTATTAGATAATCAAGTCAACCTACAGTAATTAGTTCGTCCGAGTAACTGTGACGCATTTGCGGTGTGCGCCGGCCGGGTAGCGGTTAATGGTTCATAGTTCATTGGTGGGGCCTTGGACAGTCGTAATGAGGAGTCAATTCCTCTGAATAAATTCACACTATTCTAAAACATGGAATGTCGCTATCTCTTTGGATTGCGGAGGTGAGGTAGGTAGTCAATCTGAAGGAAAGCTTAAATTCAGACAAATCCGCTTAGATTAGTAAGCGAACTTTGGGTTGCGACTGGGATAACGCTAGGACGATGGTGAGTGATGACAAATTGAAGGCGTATACGTCAGAAATAACATATATGACATTTAGATGGCCATGTCGAGGAATTTTACCCGCACGTCTATCTACAGGGCAGCCTATGGTATCTGGTTAGACGTTTTCTCCACAATCACAAAAGTATTAAGGATTAAACCAACTAGATGATAAAAGATAATTACGTTCATCATCATCATCAGCCTATAACAGTCCCCTGCTGGACTAGACCTCTCCCTTGAAAGGAGGAATTGGCCTACTATACCACGCTGGCCAAACGGGTTGGTATAGGGTTTGTATCAAGTTTTCCTTCTCTTAAAGTGCTGTTCTGTGGATAATTTGCTCCCTCTGTCGGCTCTTACGACACCCATGGGATGATATGGGGTGGTGACATTCCGTATTCTTAATCCGTCACCACACGGATAATTACGTTACTTACTAGTAATTATATTGGTATAGTTATATATAGTTATTTACATATGTATGTCTGTAAAATTCCTAGCAATCTCCATAAAGTAATTTGAAAGAACCTTGCTCGCAAAGTCTCTCATTTGATTAAGTAAATGGACTAAATTAGATCTATAAGATGATTTCTTTGTGGCAGCTTTAAAGCTCGTATCTAAATACTTAAGCATTAAAGATCTTATTGAAAACCTGCCTGAATCTTAGAATTAATTAAAACAGTGCTGTCAATGATCTTAAATATACATATAGCGGTCACTTTCAGATCGAGTGCGTGAAAAAGAAATGCAACGACTGGCGATAATTGCTACTTTTAGCAGACCTAACGAACCTTTGCAGCCGTCGGTACCTTTGAGTTAGTTGTAACATACGTTACGTACATACATACATACACATACATATCGTCACGCCTTTTATCCCCGAAGGGGTAGGCAGAGGTGTATTTCTACACCCACTTTTCGCCAGATATACTTTAGTCCCACGTAATAAGGGGCGAGCCTATTGCCGTACCGGGCACATTTCCAGACTTCACGCTGCTACTGAGAATTTCGTGACAGTAAAACCCAATAACACTGCCCAACCCAGGAATCGAACTCGGGACCTCCCGATCCCACGCTCACATTTATGCCGCGAGACCAACGAGGCAGTCGTATAGGGTTTGATGTCAAGTTTTCCGTCTCTACGCAAAGATGGTATTTGCATCGTGTTATCCCTTAGTCGCCTCTTACGACACCCACGGGAAGATATGGGGTGGTGACACTTGTATTCTATGCCGTCAACCACACGGTGCACACGTTACGTACTTAGACTATACTACCTTACTTTAAGGTTACGTATATGTAGCCATCTTGATTGAGCTGTCACGTGTTCTGTCAGTGATGGACAAACTAATTAATAGTAGAATTTAATGTATCTGTTCGCTATTCTGCCGTTATAGGTCCCTTGATAGTAATTAAAAACTTTAAGTAAAGATACAATTATTGCGAAAAGCACTTTTTAATTAAATTGTATGTCTCAGGGTATGAGTAAAAAAGTCAGTTGCGATTTTCACAAACGATCTGTAGCCTTATTGTTATGGCGCAACGTCTTTGTCCTCAGTTTTATTTCTAAGACTGCCTTATTGGTCTCGTGGCATAAATGTGCGCGTGGGATTGGGAGGTCTCGGGTTCGATTCCTGGGTCGGGCAAAGTGTTATTGGGTTTTTCGGTTAGGAAATTCTCAGTAGCAGCACGGAGTCTGGTAATATGCCTGGTACGGCAATAGGCTCGCTCCCTATTACGTGGGACCTAAAAATTCATGGCGAAATGTGGGTGTAATATTACACCTCTGCCTACCCTTCCGGGGATACAGGCGTGAGTCTGTTTATTTCTAAGCATAAGTAACGTTTTTATCCGACTAAACAGGTTCACAGTTGTCAAATTCTCGCGTAACCTCTATGTTTATGAAAGGTTTAAGATGTAATTTTAATCGTATTGGGGGATATATCCAGGGTGTTCATATTTATATTAGAGAAAGAATAAATAAACTCGGAAC
Organism: Euclidia mi; assembly: GCA_944739405.2. Taxonomy (NCBI): domain Eukaryota; kingdom Metazoa; phylum Arthropoda; class Insecta; order Lepidoptera; family Erebidae; genus Euclidia; species Euclidia mi. The sequence continues at coordinate 33,109,847 of OX123207.2, forward strand.
CGTCGTTAATTAAATAGTCTAGTATCTCATTAATGCGGTAGGAAGTGGAACTAATATAAATGTATGCTTATTTTAGCACATCTAGTCTCTGTTTTGATAATGATAGTTATAATTGATTTTAAACTTTCGCGATTTGTATACATCATACAATATTATTTAGCGGGTCTTAGTCGCGATAATTTGTTTATTTCAAGGCATAAATACTTTTGTTATTCTCCTACGTTTCTACCGGCTTGCAACGGTTGTGGTCGCGGAGGGACTGAGGACCTTGAAATAAACAAATTATCGCGACTAAGACCCGCTAAATAATATTGTATGAATGATAGTTATGCTTTAAATCAACTAATAATCATGCCAATTTACTCGGCCAAGGAATCGAACCCTGATATCCGCAATTTCCACGAACTTAAGACATAAATCTGTAACTAACGACCTCTGCTTGCTAAGCCATAATATCCTCGTTAAACCTCTAATGTATAGTAGGTAACTAACTACCTCTCTAAAAATAAATCCCCGACCAATATCGTAATGGCTCTTAATTACTAATTAACTAATAACATCGGGTATTCAGGGTTTCTCTCTATTTACGTATTCTTAACGCGTAAATATCGGAGTTTATTGCGCGGGAGCTATTGGCAGGCAGTCAATCAATGAACGAGCAAAACTTAACAAATAAGAACTTTGGGTAAAATTGAGCTTTTAATAGACGAAGCAATTTATTTTAGTACACGCTGAGCCCGCAGTTAGCAGCAAGCAAGCAGCGATAGCCGAGTGGAGAGACCGACAGACTGCTACGCAGAGGGTCTCAGGTTCGAATCCTCGGCTCGCACCAATGACTTTTCGAAGTTAAGTGCGTATTTAATTGTTAATTATCGCTTGCTAAACGGTGAAGGACAACATCGTGAGGAAACCTGCATGTGTGAGAGTTCTCCATAATGTTCTCGAAAGACATGCGAAGTCTGCCAACCCGCACTTGGCCAGCGTGGTGGACTATGGCCTTACCCTTCTCATAGTGAGAAGAGGCCCGTGCCCAGCAGTGGGACAGTTTAAAGGGCTGATGATGAGCCCACAGTTTTACCAGCATTTAGCGCTCAGCACCCGTGGCTCATGGTGTGATGTTATGTCTATAATCTGCCTCGAAATGGGCTATCCAACGCAGAAATATTTATTCAAATCGGACCAGTAGTTCCTGAGATGAGCGCGTTCATTCTAGCAAACAAACTTGACTGATTGCTCGTGTGGCGTAGTGCTGTAGCCGGCTACTTCATCGCCGAGTATTGTGGGTTTGATCCCAACAAGGATCGACATTTTGTCCACAACTGGGCCTTAGTCACTTGAATAAACAATCAGGCAATCCACCATTTGTTTCAATTTGTCATAATAGTTTATCACATCGACACCTAAATGCGAACATGATGAGTAATTGCGGACCCGGGTGTAATTGTCTGTTTCCGTATCCGGGGTTATCCGGCCGATTGATTTGTTGTCCGGGTGTGTCCGTTATCGTCCCAAAGTGTCCGGGATGTCCGCCGTTTTATATCAAATGTCCCGCTGTAAATTATTCTGGCGGTCGCGGTTTAAATGCGGTTACATATTTTCGTAGACTTGCTCTATTTATTTTACGTAGTATTTTTTTTCTGAAGTTAGGTATACTTGCTGCTGTAAGTTTTCAAATCGTTTATTACTATAAAAGGCAGCGATAGCCTAGTTGAGAGACCGGCAGACTGCTACGCAGAGGGTCCGGGTTCGACTCCAAGGCGCGCATCGATGACTTTTCGGAGTTATGTGCGTATTAAATTGTTAATTATCGCTTGCTAAACGGTGAAAGAAAACATCGTAAGGAAACCTGCATGTCTGAGAGTTTTCCATAATGTTCTCGAAAGACATGTGAAGTCTGCGAAGCCGCACTAGGCCCAGCGTGGTGGACTATGGCCTTACCCTTCTCATAGTAAGAAGAGGCCCGTGCTCCGCAGTGGGACAATATATATACAGAGCTGATGATGATGATTACTATAAATGAATCTTGAGTCTCTGGGGACTTAACAAACATTAAACGGACTCAAAGTTCACCCAAACTCTAAACAAAAATGTTTGTATCACGGAAAGTGTTGCCTTACGAGAGTTTCAAACCCGCACAGTGCTAAACGGCGAGACGACCGCTCAAACCACTACGCTGTAGGTGCAGTCAAATTCATATTAAATACTAGAGGAAGCCCGCAGCTATGTCTGCACATTTTTTAAAATTTTGCCCTTTCAGTCCGACCCCGTAGGCATTTCAAGAAAGGTTCCCAAGGAACCCACATGCCAAATTGCAGCTTCTTGCACCCAATAGTTTTGGCCGCAATTTGTTTGTCAGTCAGTCAGTAACGCAAGAATTTTATATATACCTACAGATTGTACAATAATCACTCTTATCTTAAAAGCTATTTATAATATATTTTCCACATGAAAGCTACGGGCCGTGTGTTCTTACAAGCAATATCGTTATGGTCACGCAAACATTTGCTTTGCCGGGGTATCGAACCCAATATAAACGTCCTTGAAGAAGCTCCGTACACACCCGCGTCAACTTGTTGATCGATCCATCTGATAACCGTAAAGGTTTTAGGAAGGGTACCTAATGATTAGCATAAATTAAATTTGCTAAGAGCCTTCTATAATTATTGGCGATACAAAGATTATCCGCCCGCCTCTAGCGGCGAATTTTGAAGTTGTCCGGGTACGACACTTTTGACAGCTTTCAATACAACTTTGCTTCGAGGTTATAGTGGTAATTGTATTGAGCTGTCAAAGTGTCGTACCTGGACAACTTCCAAATTCGCCGCTAGAGTCGCTAGTTAGAATGTTACCAATAACTTTTTATTTAATTACTCATATTTGGTAAAGCGTCATGAAGCTGTCGTCCTGGCTGTCATGATAAACTTAAGACAGTCGTTATACGTCAGTGTACTTGAATATACTGACACTTGTCAAAGCCATGGAATATCCCTGTTCTTTTGGGCCGTGGAGACCAGACGGCAGTCGTTCTGAAAAAGCTTATATTCAATCAAATCTGGTTAGAGTAAAGCCAGGGCCATCGCCAAGGGGAGACAGGGGGGGGACAGCTGCCCTCCCTAGAGATAAAAACCCTACAATTTATTATTATTTTCTCAATACTTTTCTCATTTGCCATATTAACTTCCCTCCCCCCTCCTAGGCCATCAGCTGGCGTCCTTGCCCCCCTCTAGGCAATCTGCTGACGACGCCCCTGCCCAAGGCTTAAATGTGAAGGTCTAGGATGCAACCTAGTACACGCTAGGACGATGATGATTTGATAAAGGTAGTAAAGCGGAGATAGCCTTTTTTTGTTTTACGAGGTGGAAAATCCCTTAGGATCTCCGACTCTTGGGGAAATGAGAGCCGGAGTATGTGGTGTCACCACTAAAAACCAACTCGACTACCAATCAAATACGCCGACGGGAGGAACACTGGGTACAGGAGCTGTCCAGTCTTCCTCCCTTAAAGCGGAAATAGTCTAGTAAAAGAAAGCAGCTAGTTGAAAGACTAACAGAATTTAAAGCAGAGTCTCTAGGTCAAACCTACAGCGCTCATCACAGCGCACCACAGATTTTCTCAAGTTAAATACGTAGTACATCTAAAATTGTCGGTTGCTAAACAACTAAGGAAAACATCCCGATGCATCGTGACGAAATTACTAGTTCTCCATAATATTCTCGAAAGACATGTGAAGTCTGACAACCTGTTTGACCATATGGGCGATTTCAAATTAGCGTGTCTCGGTCGTTTCGGCAGACGCGCTTACACTCGTGCTATATTACGCGGTTCAAAAACCGGATTTGCCATTATTATAATTTTATTATGTCATATGGCGCAAGGCGCGCTCTTGCGCGGCTACATACCCTTCCAAAATCTCGTATGCGCGTGTGAAACGCAAGTTTGAAAGCGCTCTATAGGGGTTAAGTGCTTATAAATAAATTGTACTTATTTTTATATACATACATATATGTATGGGAGACTGGGTATGATTATCACACGGGTTGGTTGTCACAGAGTTCATAATAGAATATCGAGTAGTCGAATAAGTCGCTTAAACGGCATGTCGGAGTACGCTGACATGAGGTACAAATGGATGTGCTACTCCCTCGCCCCTACCACGCTGTTTAATTGACTGTCATGGCCTCTGTGACAACCATACCCGGTCTCCCCTACTGTGTGTTCCGAAGCATGTCTCCTAAATACGTTGGAAGAAAAATAATTATAGGTTTCCCTCAATTTTTTTTTTTTTTTTACAAGCCTGAATTGTTGTCCCACTGCTGGGCAAAGGCTTCCCCTCCCTCTATATCGAATAAATAATATAATTATGTAAAAACGTTCCATTTTGCCAATAGGCAATCAAATTTATTAGTAAGTACATAGACTCACTGCAAATATTCATTTATAATGTAAAATCGATACACGTGTATAAATAAAAACTTTCGTCCTAAGAGACCTCTAGGCTTAATATTTCACCAAATTTCGGCCAATATTTAGGGCTTAACGTCGCCAGCCTCGCCGAATTCAGCTTTCGGCCTTACTATATCGAAACAACTTGAAGCCGAATTTACTTAGTAAATACTAAGTTATTAAGATTACAAATTGTATTGGCTGAATGCCCTATATAGGCTTGTAAATAAATATTGTTTGCCTCAATGTTGACTGTTGTGTTAAGGTTATTACTGGGCGAATCAATATTGCTGTGATATTGGGTATTATATGAAACGGATACTGATGATTTAACTTTATTGAGAGAATAAATATAAGGTTTAGTGGCAGCATTACTGCCACTAAACCTTATATTTATTCTCTCTAACAAACACCAATCATATCACTATTAGCCATTGTAAGAAACACCAATCATATCACTATTAGCCATTGCTAATAGTGATATGATTGGTGTTTCTTGGCATTTTTACTGTACGGTTATGTTAACTATACGTATACGGTAAAAGCTATAAGAGCTGAATTTTCAACAGTCAGGTAAAACTTACCTATTCTATTATTCAAGTGTATACTGACAGAATGTGGAAGTAAGACAGCTGGATCTACTTTATTCAAATAACCGTAATTTTTAATTTGGAATCTTTTTATTTTATCTTAAAAACAAGACTTTGCCCGCGGCTCCGCCCGTGTAAATTATACTTTTAAACCTTCCTCAGGAATCACACTATCTATCGGTGAAAACCATACACAAATCCATTCAGTAGTTTACCAGTTTATCACGTTCATACAAACGGACAGCAAGAAAACATAGATATTTATCTAATGATAGAAAAATCAGCAATCAAATTGGTAAATTAAAGTTTCACCAACATCCCCCATCCCTTCTCTCTCCTAGTTGAAAGATTTATCATTATTTATTAATCCGTGTATTGGGTAAATATGGTATTTGTAATTATTAGCTAGCAGCCGGCCCCAAGGTTACCGGCGAGCTTACAGACGGCTAGAGTAATAAATCAGGGTGGCTATTTATCAAACGGAGTGTCGTTAGGCTAGTTGCTATACAGTATTCTTGATATAATGGTGTTGTTTTGTGGGGAACTTGTTTCGTGGTTAAGGTATGTGAGGTTAAGAATTGGATGGGAGATCAATTTCTAAATATAAATGCTGCTGAACAATTAATTAAACTAGTAATCCTGTAGAGACCGATACGCGACCTATTTTCAAAGTCAAAATACTTCCAATTATTCATCTAGGTCACATGAAGCTTATCGCACCATGTAACAAAGATTCTACATTTACTGCCACGTTGGCAAAGTAAGGGCGTAGAACCATACCACTGTATGTAAAAGAAATAACAATTAGGTTTATGCTGTCTTTCTTCAAATTAACTCTAAGGCAGCGATGTCGATTCGATCTGTTTATATCTCGTACTCTTCCGTCTGCGTAGTTTTCATAAAAAGGGCTACCAAGTTTTTGATCGACGTATCACTACATAGTATAATACAGTCTGTCTTCTGTCTGTCTGTCCCTATGTATACTTAAATCTTAAAATCTACGCAACGGATTTTAATGCGGTTCGTTTAAATAATGATTCAAGAGGAAGGTTTATATGTATAACTAGCCGTTTCCCGCGGTTTCACCCGCGTCCTGACGGTCCCCTTTTTTTCTAAAATAAAATATAGCCTATGTTACTCGCAGATAATGTAGCTTTCTAATGGTGAAAGAATTTTTAAAATCGGTCTAGTAGTTTTTGAGTTTATCCATTACAAACAAAAATACAAATTTTTCCTCTTTATAATATTAGTGTAGATTAGTGTAGATTGACGTGGGCGAAGCCGCTGGCGACGGCGACGTCTAGTTAGTAAATAAATGTCAACTGTAATTTGCCGCGGCTATTCTTAAAGTAAAACCCAATCACGTAAGTTAGTAGCTTAGGTAATCAGAGTACCAACTCTGATTACCTAATTTCATGTTGGCTATGACCTTAGGTGGATTTAAGGAAATAATATAACGTATGAAAATTGAACAGAAGACTAATCGATATAATATAATATGCAGCTATAATATTATGCTACGGCGCTTGCAGACAGCAGTTTATTTTAAAAGTATATACCTAACCTATATATAATATTTTTTCTTGGCACGAATGCTAAAGTTCAGGAATTGCTAAGTAAGTAACAAATGTCAAACGAATATCAAATTATTTGTAGTAACAGCCACCCACTCAACTTCGTGACGCGTTAAGGCGGTACCAGACTTGTGAGATGTGTAATGTAATTCTTGTCGCATGAACGGCACATGAACTCAACGAAAATTATTATTTCACCTGCCTGTTGGTCTTGTGGTTAACGAACATAGTTTCAAAATTGTTCTTAGCAGTCGATTTTATTAAACACTGGAGTTGGGTTCGATTCCCACCTAAGACGAATTCTTGCCTCTTTAGTACAGCAGTGATTTAGTAAGATAAGGAATATCTCTGTCTTTACAAACGTGCATTTTCAGTATTTTCTCTTGTCGCTCAAAACCGTCGACATGTTAATCAGCCCAGACCCAGACATGGCACGAATGTTACAATGCTCGCAAAAATTGCACGATACATAACAAGACAGACAAAACATTGTTCGCTTCACAACTGTGGGTCCGGCTTTAATATGAAAGACAAAAGATCGGACTCCATTATTTGAAGTAATTTTGTACTGACGCTGAAATATGAACACTGACAACCATCGCTTTTAGACACTTTTTATTTTACAAGACTAGCTGAAGCTGTGACCTCGCCCACGTAAAATTCAATTGAAGCTTATTTTTTTGCTAAGAACCTGTAACATAAAAAGATAACTAAAGCTTTTAAACATGAGCTATCTCATCTCAATGCAATGATAATATTTTGGAGATTATCCGGATTAACAGACAGATAAGACAAAAATCCTTTCTTTTTTGTTTAAGCAGGTTATACTATACAATATAACACATATATCTCTTGCAAATATATGTACTCGTGAGGTTTTCAAAGTTCTTTTTTGGACGTTTTAGGTCAGAATTATTTTTATAATTTTTTTGATAATGCATGCTCCATATTTCTAAGCTTTGTGCCCATGCTGCCAACCAACAAACTATGTATGTGTTCAACCATCAAAAGCATAGTTTAAATTACTAAGCATACGCGAGTAAAGTTTAAATAAGTTATAAGCCGCGAACCCATTACAAGCAAGGGTAAAATTTATTTGGTGAGGAAAAGTGACATTCGCCAGGGTTTCTTTGTAAACAGAAAGAGAAAATATGAGCTCTTAGAAAAGATGAATTGAATCATGTGGGTGATACAAGAATCTGTGTGGTTTCAAAATGTAGAAAAATGATCTAAAGGTTTTAGTTGCATTTCGGATTTGAATGGTTATTTATTTATCGTAGTATACTCAGAAGGCAAATTATTTTATATGACATTGAAATTATATTTTGAACGAAATGAATAATATTTTGAATTGACTCAGAATCGGTATTCTGCTAACCTAATGTCACTATCGTATAATTTGAAATAAATAGTTCGTCGTTGACACATATTTTGAAACTTGTTTCAATTTATAATCTAGTTACAATAACATTCAAATATCAGTTAATTTAGGAGAATGCCATTCGTGACGCGAGTATGACACTGACATTATATCGAAACTGTATTTTGAACAAATTAGGAGAATTGTGCCTCAGGTTAATATCGTTGTTTACGAATGTCATTTGTCTTTTTTAAACCAATATATCGCGATAAATAGAAAACGGTAGTTAGAGTGTGTTTTCGTGAACATTCTCGTACACCTAAGTTACTTCACTAATATCTTGTCTTTTAGTTCAACTTCAATCGGCTTTCGAGGAGACCACAGCAACAACAACTTATTATAATTTTGTACTACTCAGACAGCCTCTCAGAGTTTGTCATAATTATTGGTCAGTTTTCGAGATAATGCTAAGTTTATGCCCTAGAGATGAAGTGCGCGGGCAACACACACTGTGTACACAAGTGTCTGCACTGGCTCTCATCCTCATAGCTTAATTTACATACACATACATAGACTCACGCCCGCTTCCCCGAAGGGGTAAGCAGAGGCATATTAAAGGCAGAGACTATGGAACGCCACATGCTTCGGTTCAAACATACATCTTTCGCTTCCTCGACATTCATTAACCTCATCATCCATGCGCGTCGGTTATGGGTATTTTTAATTTGGCCCTTTTTCAGTACGTCACCTATTTGGTCGGCGTACGTCCGCCTAGGGTAGGGCGTCCCCTACTGACATATCCATTCATTCTCGCACGATACACTCCTTTCGTGTTTCATCTTTCATCCATCCGTGCCAAATTTCCAAACCAAAACCTAAATAGGCTATCCAACACAGAAATAATAATTCAAATCGAAGCAGTAGTGTCTGAGATCAGCGCTTTGCACCAAAGAAACAAACAAACTCTTCAGATTTTATTATATTAGTTTAGATTAGGAAAATTTAAATTATATTAAAATCGAAATGTCTATTGCATCACGATTCAAAGATTCAACACAAACTTCTCTTCTTCCACATCCTTCCCAATCACTTCAACACACATATACATAAGTACCTACACATATGTATGTCGCCTGACACGTGTACAGTAGTCCTCGTTAGCGGGGTCTCGCTCGTAATTTGAATGTACGTGTTCCTCTCCTCGTACCTACTACCTACCTATTCCCTAACGCGTCAACTTTGAAGGCTTCTAACAAATTTCGTGTTAGAAAAACGCACGAAGTGACGTATTTGGGACAATTTCACAGGATTACGTAATGGCAGAATGAGGGAGGACATGTTTTCGGTGTTGTTGTACACTTTGCCCCGTGGTTTGGGCTTGATGAGGCTTAGCGTAAGTGAAAATTTATATCAAGTTGTCATGGTGTGCGTCTTTATACCTATTGCCGCTGACTTTTCCACTAGAATAAGGGGTTCAATTTAAGATACTAAATTAGGTAGTATAATTTTCCCTGAATTTAAACTCTCCTGTTAAAACTATATTTGTAATTGCTATGTCGCATTATGGTAACTATTCTTGCCTGTTGTTTTTACAAAAACCCTTTATCAGAGGAGCTAAACAAATATCCAGTTTATAAAATCGAAACAACAACGAGGTAGACTTCAAATCATTTGAGAACTATGAAAATTATTGCCTTTTGTAATCATCAAACTCAAGCGCCTAAGACTCGCGATATTTGCCACTAGTTTAATTACTCCTCCATTAGTGAAACTCAAAACATACCCGCTAAACATTGAAAATGTCTTTCTTTTTATCCTAAATACCTAGAAATTTCGGCAATACGTGGTCCCAGCCGCTAGCCCGAAAATGATTAATACCGGCTCAGCCAGTAATTAGTCCAGCTCTGGCCCAGTGGGCAGTGGGCATCGCCAGACGATTTGTTAGGATTGTGCCCGGCTATCTGTAATGAGAACGTTTGGAATGCGCTAGGTTTCATTATCTTCTTTGCGATTGGCTAAAGCTTTGTAAGATTGAGCGTTAGGTAATTTTAGGAGTAATTGCGTATTTATATTGTAGGTACTGTTTCCACAAGATTTTATCACCAGGCCAATTCTGTTTTTATAAATATACAGACACCACCAAGAATATTAGATTAGTCTTCCAATATTTTTTATTCTGGAAATTGAATCCAGAACTGTAAACACAAATTGCCTTAGAGCAGAACTGTGAAACGTATGCTGAATAGAGATAGGTATTCTATCCTTCATACTTCGAGAAGTGTCAACTAAAATAAAAAAATAAAAAATCAAAGAGTTTTATTGCCCGTTCTTTCTCGTGGCTCTACCTATTGCTTTGCGAACGAGGCAGTAAATGTAAATGTAGAAGCATTAAGTAATTTAATTTTAAAATTGACGTTCATAAGCGTCACCTTGCGACCTAGATGAATAAATGATTTTGATTTTGATTTTTTTTTATTTTGCATGCCCATGGCATTAAGTCCGCATATTATATAGGTACCTACTCTGTGTACCTATATGAAGACTTTTTTTTTTCCATCTCTTTATAATTTTATCAAAGAGAACAGGCAACCTATAGTCTAAACGTGGCTTAGCCGTGCACAACATAGTCACAAGCACTGTCTAATTAAATAAATTAAATTGCCATATATGTTAGGCATGGGCGTTTTCGGATTTTTCCGCAAACCGATACAAATTCGATTTCAGATACTGAAATCGATTTCAAAAACCGATTTTAGAAATCGATTTCTGTAGCGGATGTCGGAGCGACGAGCGTAGTTACTAGTTGCGTAGACAAACGCAAACAATCGAATTCTTATTGTATTGTCATGTCATGCGTCCATATTTCGCTTGGTTTGCGTGACATATTGAAAAAGAAAACCTACTAACTACCTAAAACTAATTGTTAAAAAACTCAGTCGCCAAACAAACTAAAATTACACAACACGAATTGTTTCTATTTATTTACACTTTACAATCCTAACCTACTAACTACCTAAAACTAATTGTTAAAAAACTCAGTCGCCAAACAAACTAAAATTACACAACACTAATTGTTTCTATTTATTTACACTTTACAATCCTAACCTACTAACTACCTAAAACTAATTGTTAAAAAACTCAGTCGCCAAACAAACTAAAATTACGCAACACCAATTGTTTCTATTTATTTACACTTTACAATCCTAACAACGTAACAATAAAACTTTTTAAATCCTAATAGTAGGTATAACAATCACGAAAACCAAATATAGGTACTTAATTTTATTATTATTACGCGCGCACCGCACTGCACGTGTCACCTAGGTCAAGTGAACAACAAATAAACATTGATCAAGTCAAAACTCTCCAAACATAAATCCCTAATAACTATTAAAACTATTTGCAATTTTCAAAACAAACATTAAATAGTTGCAATCTGAATTAGATCTTATCGCCTCGATGTTTAGTTTTATTTTTTCTATTCAATCTGCAATTCATAAAATAGCCAAAATCCATAACGCACTAGGTACTACGTCTGGCTTGCTTGGCAACGATCGATATTCGCTTCATCTCTTTTGCTCTTTAAACGGATCACTAAGTAAGAAAGAAAAGGATATGAAATTCGCTCTCTCTCATTCTAACTAAGTAGTCGTTGGGTAGAGTGAAAGAGAACGAATGAATATGAAAACTATCGAAAACTTAAGCTTTAGATTTACTTTGTAGTTTGGTTGCGCTTGCACAGTTTCGGTTTGGTTTGGATTAGATTGTTTGCGTTATCGTGGTATTGTTTTACGTTTTCTAAAATCGGTTTTCTCATATTGGAATATCGATACGATACGATTTCTGACTGCAATCGGATTTCAGTTTCGTTTTGATATATCGGTCTCATGCCTAATATATGTAAATCATTCTGTCAAATAATTAGCAGCCAGTTCTCTGTGTTCCGACTGTAGTTGGGAACTTGACATTGTTACTTGCAACTTGTGAACGTTATGTGACGTTTGTGGGGCGCTGTACGTGCGGTTGCCCACTTGTGGGATAACTTTGAACGCCCATGGCAGTTATTAAAAGGGGATATGTTAGTGGCGCGGTGGTTAGATTCGTCAGTTTGTGAGATTAGCTCACTATCTATAACTTGCATAACGACCTAATAATCCTTTGCCCGCTATTTAGAATATGTATATCATTGATATTAAAGAATAAAAGGTAGCCTTTGCGCTACTGTGATGTGTCTAAAAATTAATCAATCGATAAAAAAATATGTTAATACCAACACTTTCGTGGATAAATCATGTGTATTTGTATCTACGCAATAAGCCAATAGTGCCAAAAAGCGTTATACATTTAATTTCAATATTAATTATGTACCCTCAGCACCGACCCCGTTAATGACAAATAAAATCCGGGATCAGCAAAATAATAATTTATTCAGTATCCCGGCGGGCTACATTTAAAATTGTTATCCACGTTCGGGTATTACATTTTATTAATTTTGCACGCGCCAGTGCGCAAATTGACGAATCGCATGCGCGCCAATGAAGCGGCTCCCGTTGTAAGCGGTAGGGTTGGCACACATTTATCCCGTGTTTGTACTCCTGATAACTTCTAAAGTTCACGCAAAATATCTAATCATCACCATCTCAGGCTAAATACTGTTGAACTAAAGTCCTCGCCCAAATTCTCTGCGCAGAACTATCTTGAGCTACCTGCATCCAGCCGCTTCTTATGATCCCGACAAGATCGTCGTTCCGATCAACATCACACCATATACCAATCCGTCTGGTCAGCATCGCATAATAGAGCCAGATCTCGCTATTGAAAAACTATGCTATTGTGATGCAAATTAGAAGAGCCCTATATCTGTATATCTTTGAACAAATTAAGTTGATTACTTAGGTACTCTGAAGTAAGCCTTATATCTCCTACCATGTACCAAAAAAACGTTCTAAACATATAAAAATAAAATAAAAGCAGAACATACTTTTTTTTATAGAATCACACCTGTATCCCCGAAGAGTTAGGCAGAGGTGTAATGTTACACCCACATTTCGCCATGAATTTTTAGGTCCCACGTCATAGGGGGCGAGCCTATTGCCGTACCAGGCACCTTACCAGGCTCTTGCTGCTACTGAGAATTTCCTAACGGAAAACCCCATGAACACTTTGCCCGACCCGGGAATCGAACCCGAGACCAAGACTAGACTAAAGACCCAATCCCACGCGCACATTTATGCCGCGAGACCAACGAGGCAGTCTAACATAATAGTACCCATGAAAAATAGTTTAATATTAAAGCTGCATGTCAAAACGTTTCGTTTCTGACGTGATTCTGATAGAAATATTGTGGATTTGTAAGCTAAACCATGATTGATGACCAGTACAGCCTTATTTGTTCGCCGAACCAAACACAAGTTGGCTTTCCTTTGATCGTATGAATATTTTGACTGACCTTTATGATTTTATGCCGATCTTTGGCAACAAAAATATTTTTCGCTTCATAAGAAAGTAAATGTTTGGTTATGGTTATTGATTGAGCTTTGTTTTTGTAAAATATGCTGCTTTATTCTTAATTCTGTGTTAGTATTCATGCATGTTGATATTGAAAGGTTGTATATTTACAGATATATGTACATATAACGGTGATCTAAGTTACCTTCGGAATGGTAAACTTCCTAGTTTATTAGACCCAGCATACGAATCATCATAATTATAGTCTTATTCGCCTCCATTATAGAATCCAAAACAAATCACTACCGAAAGAAAAGCTCTAGAAGTATTGGATATCATGTTTTGCTTTGATCTACATAATTATGTTTTAGACACCGCGCTGCATTTGACTACGTCTTGGCGATGCTAACAAAACACTAAAAATAATCAATTTTCTTTAGATCTGTTTATTAGACTATGTAAGCAATCATCAATCTCAAAAACACATAAAATTACAAAAAAAAATGTTTTTTAATGCAAATAAAGTAAATAATAAAGCATTTTAATAGTATGTGGCAGCCCTGGGCAGTGTTATCCCGTAGTCCTGGATTGGACGTATGCTCTACAAGCGATATCACAACCCGCTCAATCACCAGATTGACTCTTCCAATTAACTCGCAATCTTTATTTCATTAACGCTTTTCATTACATCGATTATTTTTCATACAAAAACAATAATATTATCCTTATGTGAGCTTTCAATGTATTCTTAGCTATGAGATTGACTCTCTCTTATTAAAATAAATTTCGTTCTGAGGAATAATCGTTGATTTCAAGTTCAGCTCTTGAATTGGTTAAAATTATAAATAGGTTTATGCAGTTTTGTGACAAACATGTGAAACATGTATCTATAAAATTGTTTGGAACAAAGATCGAATTAAAATATATCAAAAACCTCCCTAACGTCCTTTGAAACCTAATCGAAGACTACGTTTTAACTGTACTAACATATTCTTGGTTCACCTCTCAGAAATTTTTCAGTAACATAACGGTTCAGCAATTTCTATTAAGAAATGTATAAAAGACAATTGACGAAAATTCTTCATTCATTAATCTCTGCCAACCCATTTGAGGGTACAGTTGTGAAGAAAAGATAAAGAATCCACTCAATTTAGTTGGAAACATGGCAAGATAAAGCTCTTGAACATTTACACATACACCACGTAAAAGGTAAAGAGCCCGGCATGTATTATGCATGCTCAATAAACAGCCGGGTCTGGACTAGAACCCACGTCCCTTACGGCCAAAAGGTTAGTGTGACGATGTTATTCATGACCATCTTAACTTGAGGGGCGCGGAGATTCATATGACACCTTTTTCGCAAGGCTTTTAGCAGACATTTATTTTGTATTAGTTGTCAAAGAAACGGTGGTAGTTCGATCTATCAATGGATTTAGCTAGTAGAAATACATAATATATCTAGTACGAGAGCTAGCAACTTCGGGAAAACAAGAATTTCAGGTAGGCCAGTTTTTAGATATACTATCTCTCTCACTCTGACCTCAAACGGGCTATGTATGACGTCCGGGAAAGTGAGAGATATAGTCTATCTATTTAACTATATCGTCACGCCTGTCTCCCATTGGGGAAGGGAGATAGTATTGAACGCCACATGCTTCGGTTCAAACATTCCTCTTTCGCTTCCTCGACATTCATTAACCTCATCATGCATGCGCGTCGGTTATGGGTACCTTTAATTTGGCCCTTTTTCAGTACGTCACCTATTTGGTCGGCGTACGTCCGCCTAGGGCACGTCCCCTACCGACATTTCCATTCATTCTCGCACGATACACTCCTTTCGTATTTCTTCTTTCATCCATCCGTTCCAAATTATTTTTTTGAAAAAGGAATGAAAAAGGAATGTTGCGTTGGTTTGACCAACGCAACATTCCTTTTTCAATCTTTGTCACTACATCTTCTTTTAGACCACACTTTTCTCGTATCACACTGTTACGCACTTTATCTATCAAACTTACTCCGCACATACTCCTTAAAGCTCTCATCTCCACAGCATTGATTGTACTTTCATGCTTCTTCTGCCATACCTATGATTCACTACCATACATCAGTGTTGGCGCCAAAACTCCCTGCAGTACAGCAAGGCGAGCCTTACTTGGGATAATTTCGTTACTGATGATGGACCGTAAGGCGCCATTCACACTATTTCCTGCTTTCACTCTGAGAGATATAGTATATCTAAAAACTGGCCTACCTGAAATTCTCTCTCGAAAACGTTGCTAGCTCTTAGATTAATATTTTGTATGGGACTGAGGTATCTCAAATAGGTATCTTTAGTATAAGCGAAATCCATCGATAGATCGAATATTGTAGCCGGCCGTAAGACGTTCTAGTTTCTGTTGAAGAGATAGTGACTTCTCAATTATTTGCAAAGATGTTCTGGAACATATTTTCAAGTCCGTTGTTAGAAGCTGTAAAAAAATCAAGAAAATTATCATAAAAGTGTTTCTTCTTCGGAAAATAAACTATAAAAATACACAGCGCCAGATATTTTCTGCCGGCACCATCGACCATTTAAAGTGGTGATTGAATTATTCTTCGCGTAAACAACGGCGAGTAGTTCCCGGCCGCTTGAGAAACTGGCACAATTTATATGTTAATGAACGCCCGAAGGTTTGTTTAAGTTAGGGATGGACCTAAACGGCCACTTACTGTATAGTGCTGAGATTTTGTTCTATAGAAGGTTTTGTTTATGGGTAACTTGAAGTAGATATAATAGCTATACGTATGGCGTAATTGTTTAAGCTGCTGCCTCGCAGGCTAACCCTTTGACGAGCGTTGTGGGTTTGAGTTTGATACCTACGTACAATAGCCAAACTTGACGCTAGTACACCATAAAGACGAAAAACGCTAAGCAAGACATGGTCACGTCCAGTTCCCTAGTCAAACGTAATGTGGGGGATTGGTTTTGTATTAGTGTGCGTGTGCCTCGACTCTATGAGCGAGCCAAAGGAAACTTTTTAAACTGATCGACCACGAACTTGTTTGATTGTACGTTCTAGTCTTTTTTAAAGGACCAGGCCTTGGAAAATTGGAAAGCGCTAGGATGATGATGAGCTAGACCAAAGAGTTTTGTCCGTGTGGTGACGGATTAAGAATACGAAATGTCACCACCCCATATCACCCCATATGTGTCGTAAGAGCCGACAGAGGGAGCATATTATGCAGAGAACAGCACTGTAAGAGAAGGAAAACTTGATACAATCCCGATACCAACCCGTTTGGCCAGCGTGGTATAGCAGGCCAATTCCTCCTTTCAAAGGAGAGGCCTAGTCCAGCAGTCGACTATTGAAGGCTGATGATGATAAAGACCAAAGATTAAAGAATTGAAATCTACATCATCCCGACTTTTGTTGACTGCCGTCATCTATAAAAAAGAGCATTCTGACGCTTATATCGAAGCTAGCGCATGGAGCTATAACAGTAAGTATCAAATAAAATAAAGCTGAGACAATGTGTCGTAAAAACGAAATTACTTAGCGCACATAACACTAAGCGATCTAAGCGATTCGAGCGATTTAAGCTATCCAAGCGATTTAAGCGATTCACGCCCGCTCTACGTCTCAGCTTAATAGCGCGTGTTGATTGTTTTTCACACAAATTAAACCTTTTTAAGGACGTTGTACGTAAACAGACGATGTTTTGTTACATTGTGATGTTCGATTATATTGTTTATTTACTTTACGAGGGTTATAATGGTTTTCTTATAGGTATTCTCTCAAGTACTATTTGATAATAAAAGAGGGAGAGGTAAAAGATAGCTTTTTTGTTTACTAGCTGAGCCCCATGGTTTCTGATACAGTTTTTACTCGCTTTTTTTCACTTTTGTCTCCTGGTTGTTCAAGAATATCGTCACTAAAGCCTTGTATTCATTAGGCAAAATTTGTAGATAAACACTGTTTTTAAACAGTTTATAAACAGTGTTTCATCATCTCCGGAAACAGTTCATAAACAAATGTGATAAACATTGTTTATGAAACATGTTGCTGTGCTCCCCAATTGAATAGAGAGCAAGCCGAAACATTTTGTTTATAACCAAATGTCAAGAGTAGTGGACGTGTTTTGCGCGGGTATATTAACATGGAAGTAATGTGGTGCAATAACCAAGTTTCGATTTTCATAACGATCATTCCGAATCCATCACCTTTTCTTCTTTTTTTCCTAGTAGCACTCTTATGAATTACTAGAGGACGCCAACAGCTACGCCTGCAATTTTTTTACATTTACCCGTTTTGGCCGATCCCGTGGGAATTTCGGAAAATTCCTTCTTAGTGCACTCCTACGGTCCCCAAGGATCATACATGCCAAATTTCAGCTTCTTGCGCCCAATAGTTTCGGCTGTAGCGTGTCTATCAGTCAGTCAGTAACGCAAGGATTTTATATATTAAGATTATGTAAGCAGCACATAGCGTCACTACCTCCCCGGGCGATATCCTAGCAACAACTTACAAGTGTGGACGGCCATGTTTTAGAAACAGTGTTTACGGTAAACTTGGTGATAAGCACGTCATAAACAGTTTATCAACAAATGTTGCCTAATGAATACAAGGCTTTAGCCTGTAAGGTTCGTTAATAATTAGACTGTCAACTGTAAAAGGAAAACTATACCTGCGATTCGAAAGATTACTAGTTCTTGAAATTAATCCATTCAAACAAAAAAGCTCAACTTTTCAGCTTCATTACAGTGAAAACCACATTTCGTCCGCGGTCCGCGTGTGTATTGTACACATGTAAAATTTCCTAATGATTGCATTCTATCGGTTGGTGAAAACCTTACAAAAATCCGTTCGTTGTTCTTGAGCTTATCGCATTGATAAAGACAGAGATAACGAGGTACTTCAAGTTATATAATATGCATGTATGTAATAAAAAAGTTGCCGCGTTTAATAAGAGCATCAATCCTAATGACGAATCAAAAACATATTTACCAGTTCTGAAACCAAGTTCCTTGTTCCAAGTGTTTTCTACAGCGAGCAATTTGTGAGCTTGTACGTCGCTGTGTAAACTTAAAGTTTAAGGGAACTGTTAGGACTTACGGTTGTACACATAACTTGTATAAGTTATACTCTACGGTCTCCACACCCCGATATTGGGGGAGGGATGTATGGAGTTATAGTTGCTTGTGAAGTTAGGGGGTTGTGTCACGTGGTATTTTTAGAAAGGCACGTGTTTACGCTGTTGAACAGGTTTGTGAGTGTGTGGTGGCCAAGTAGGCAGAGAGATAAAGGTATACCTATATCTTTATTGGTGCTAGACGCTAACACATGATAAAAATATTCTAAGAAAAGTCAGGCATAGGGAAGGTCATTTGATCTGAAACTAAGCAAAGCTTGTCGTATGATAACCAGGTAATTGATAAACATATTTATGTATAGTTTCTACAATATGTACACATACATATTATAGTTAAATTACTATTACCCAGACAAATAATACTTAAGTTGCAAGTACTAATAACAATACAATACAAACAGACAAGGAATTTTAAATTATGTTTCAATATATCTATACACTCATATTGTCCGTGTGGTGTCGGATTAAGAATACGGAATGTCACCACCCCATGTCATCCCATGGGTGTCGTAAGAGCCGACAGAGAGAGCATATTATGCAAATAACAGCACTGTAAGAGAAGGAAAACTTGATACAAACCCTATACCAACCCGTTTGGCCAGCGTGGTATAGTAGGCCAATTCCTCCTTTCAAAGAAGAGGCCTAGTCCAGCAGTGCACTTTTATTTCATACTTGATTCCATCAAAATTAGTTATCATTATCAATCAGTGATTTATATGAGAAAAGAAAATAGTTACTTAAAGTCTGCTTTGGAATTTTAGTACGATGTTTTCGTAGAGCAATATTCTTATCAAACATTTTTATTTGTTTCAGGTAAAATCTACTGCCAACATCATCATCAAAAATCCACTAGCAACCTTAAGATGTGAGCAAATCTAAGCCAGGTACCGTGACCGGAAACGGAAGCTCTTTATCGAACGAAGGCTCCGTAACGAGGCGTTATGGCGATGTCACTTCCGGTCCTGTAATGGCGACTTTCATGTTAGATCGAAACCTTTGGGTATTACCTTGGATTTATACCTTTTAGATTTATTCGGATTTACTTTAAATCACAGTAAATTTAATAGAAAATTTGTAATATTAGATAGAGCTTGGGGATTTATTATTTAGAATTAAATGTTCGTAGCGGTTTCAACAGTATTAAATTAATTTTATATCTGCACAACAGTGCCACCTGCCGAGACCAACTGTTAAACTAAACCATCGAAGGTGCTTTCTAAACACCTTAATTTTTTCCAATATCTGTTAAAACCTGTTTAAGTATCAGTTTAATAAAAGATCTGAAAAATATACATTTGAGTACATAACTAAAAGTTAACTACATCATATTTAAAATAATCAAGCTTTTAAGCACTGAAAGAGTTTCTGATAATTGCCTGTTGTTTTAATAAAAAGCTATATTATTTCAAATTATTATAGCTTTTTATTAAATACGAAACTCTCCCATTTAGAAACAGAAGTAGAAAAAATTGACACGGGAGTCAAAAAAAAATATTTCCTTATACTGATACGAGATGGCGCTACTTTGGCGAGTCCGCTTAACCCTCCGTGTGCCATCTCTCTCACACTTACATAATTCGCATCATTCTATCTCCCGTGACATATTAAAATGTTAGATTTCTTCCAAACAAATAAGTTTTAACAAATATTTATATCGAAAATGGGTTGTTTATGATGATTGTTATTAAAAAAAGGGTCAGAAACTGTTGTTATAAGCAAAAATCCTGCATCGCACTATTGAAGTTTTCTCCGCGCGTAGCATATATACGGCGCTTAGCGCAGTGTAAATGGGAAGTCCGTTTCTACGCAGTAAGGCAGTACCTTGGGTCGGGCTGCGCTGAACCGACCCACTCATTTCGACGCTTGACTTGGTCTCGCTCAATGATGCCCGTGCTCGGAGCCCTCGCCGGCACCGTCACACCCCCCGGCCGTCTCTAGACGCGCCACCGATGCCCTGCTACATGATAGCAAGTTTAAGTTCACTCGTGAATTAATATGAGGGGTAACTCTCAACTACACTGCCGTAGAAAAATTGACTTCCTTTTTTGTTTATTGATGTTTAGATTTATGTAGGTGCGTATTATTATTTTAATTAATATTTACGTTTTATAGGTTATACAAGATCGGGACTTAATCGCCTAAAGTATTTAATAAAATAAATGAAATACCTTCTCTGCTTTTCGGTTGTAGATATAGGTAATACGTAATTAAACTTTTAATTTAACGTGAACAAAGGAAAGACGTATTATAACAAAGAAATAGGTACTTTAATAAATAGCATTGTAGCTTATTGTATACAACTTATCTCAATTTTTTTATTATTATTTATTTAGGTCTACCAGCTATTGTTACAGTAAAACATGCATAATTTACAAAAATTACATCCTTATTACAAACTGCACAATATTTACAGGTAAACACCACTTGCTAATTAGAGCATGATAGATTTACCCAATTTTATTTAAGTTTAAATTTGAAGAATTACAAATACCTTACATAACTAATTATTGGTAAACAAAGGGAGAAAGAAAACTCTAGAAATACATTTATAACACTAGGCTCTGTAGCAGGGTTGAATTCAAGTGATGTTGCTAGCGGACCAAAATTCCTCATCTACACTAATACCTATTATAAAGAGGAAAAATTTGTATTTTTGTTTGTAATGGATAAACTCAAAAACTACTGGACCGATTTTAAAAATTCTTTCACCATTAGAAAGCTACATTATCTGCGAGTAAAATAGGCTTTATTTTATTCCCTTAGGACGCGGGTGAAAACGCGGGAAACTGCTAGTTAGTAGTAATTTCTTGATTTCACAACTTAAATTGGTATGGCACAGCAGATTTTATTTTGCAATTATTATCTGTAATAGAAATTATATTTATGTATTTTTACTTCATTTAATTTTATCCTGATGTAACTTTTTGAGCTTATTTGGCCAGCATTAAACTTTGATATTATTATGACTTTATAGCTAAACTGCCGCATTATGTAGTTACTGTTCAGCCGTTGTAACTATTTATCCGGTGGTTATAATGCTAATCAGGTAGTTATAGAGTCATTATCCTTCGCAAACTCGTTAAATTATACGACTGAACAGTATGTCACTGGGTAGTTGCTTGAACCCTTCAGCGTTATGATGAAACGTGTTATTTTTATGATTTGGCTATGTACACGGTCTTGCAATAAAACTAGCCGCTATTACTATAACGATAAGGTCGTTTAAATATTTCTTTTAGATCGTACTTAGTGATCTACAAAAAAAAAAACTAAAAAGTAAAACTGGTTTTGCTGTGTACGTCTTTTAGTCAGCCGAAAGCTATAGTAATTGAAGAGAAAAATATTGGCATGGCTATAAATTTAGAGCACGCCTATAAAGTTGTAATTTTTTTTAAGATGTATTTTTTTCTAGCTCTTGTACACGTAATTGCTGAATTGTTATATGTTTATTTTTTGTGTTGTGTGGGGTGTATATTATTATTATTAGATAGGTCTTGATAATACAAGTTTTACTTAAGGATTTGTCTATGCAGGAATGGATTTGCGAAATATTTATGACATCACATTTGTAGGTTTACAAGTCAAAAAATAATAGTCGATATTAGCAGAGAAAGGGGTCATAATAATTCGATAATAAAGGTGAAATACCTTGTATTTGCCCGACGTTATGGCGTTGGATGATAAATTTAAATATGTGAAAGAAGAGCGAAAACTTAAATTTAAGTATTAGAAGTCGGTTTTATAAATTAAAAATATTTTACTGCCTATCAAAATTGATACTCAGTCTTATAAGGGAACTATACAACACAAGAGCGCGGTCCGACACGCACCTGGCCGGTTTTTTATACTAGACAAGTACAATAGTCTAAGATCCGAAGAAGGACCTTCACCGATCTGCTTATTGGAGGATTTTTTTTGCCAACCCATTCGCGATATATTTTTTAACATGCAAAATTTGACATAAAATACATAGGTACATACATAGACTCACGCCTGTTTCCCCGAAGGGGTAGGCAGAGGCATATTAAATGCCCACTTAAAATACTTCATCGAATAAGCAGATCGGTGAAGGTCGTTGTTCTACGGATCTCCTACTACAACAGCCCCTTTGGGGTCATCCTCGCGACTTCACCCGAGTGGTAAAAAAGATAGAACAAAAATAATCGCATTTAACTCAATAAAACAACCGAGGTATTTTGTCAAATGTCGACTATTTTTTTATACTCCCACAATATGGATACTAATAGTTAAATTTGTTGCGGGTTCACTTCCAAGGCAATTTAAATTTACTATAAAATTCAAGCGTGTTAAAATCGTCGTCTGCAATAGTCATGGCTACACATGTGGTGCGTATCGTCTCTGGTATGAGGGTGGAGCTATTCTTAAAATCAAAATTACTTGTTTTGTCTATTTAGTGAGAGCTAAGGACAGCGCCTCTCATTTGTTTACCTGGCACATCTTGTAAAATACTGAGATGACATACCTATGTCTACAAACTAAGACGGAGTAATGTCAATAAAGTATACCTTAAACACCTGACCTTCTCATACAAAAAGCTTCTTAAAGGTGTTTTAATAAATGCGTATGAAAGCTCTGATCGATATCGGGACACCGCCGAAGCCCTCAGGGTCAAGATTCAAATATTGCAGCGTGAATACACCGTTTTCTGACACTCGGAGGTACTATACGTTTTTTTACAAAACGGTCGAAATATACCTTTGTTTGGTATTTTTTTCTGTTTAAAGCTCTGATTTTATGAAATTCCATTTCGAAGTGGAACTTTCATTCGGCTCGTATTTATTATTCGGAGAGCGTAATCTTAAAAAACATTGGAATATTGACAATATTTAGATGAAGCTGAAGTCTCGGGCATGTAGCAATCTGTAAGTCTCTCCGATAGGCTATCGCCTCATAAATAAAAATCATCATCAGCCCTGTATATAAACTGTCCCACTGCTGGGCACGGGCCTCTTCTCGCTATGAGAAGGGTAAGGCCATAGTCCACCACGCTGGCCTAGTGCGGGTTGGCAGACTTTACATGTCTTTCGAGAACTTTATGGAGAACTCTTAGACATGCAGGTTTCCTCACGATGTTTTCCTTCACCGTTTAGCAAGCGATATGCACATAACTCCGAAAAGTCATTCGTGTGCGCCGTGGATTCGGAAGGTCTACGAACTGCACTAGACTATCGCTGCCTTTGTATAAAAAATCCATAAATAAAAATGTTATTCCTTTATTATTGTGATCATGCCTTCATAACCATAATCATCATCCTCTTAGCGTTATCCCAGTTTTCAATCTGGGATCCGCTTTCTAGTCTAACCGGATTTGGCTGAATATTAGCCATCATAACCATAATACATGCGCAATATTGCGCTCAACTTCTCAAATAAACGTTTGGTTGTAGCTTTTAAAAAGCCACTACAAAATGTAGATAGCACCCGTCGCCACATAACAGACACGCATCAGAAATACATTTAGTAAAACGGCCGCGATGGAACGACAATATAATTGGTGTACTGGAATATTTTTGGCGTATATTTTGTGCAGCTCGTTACGAAATCGATCGAGCTGAGTGTTTTGTTACATAGACCTTTTTTAGCCTTTCGCAATCCACTGCTGGACATAGGTCTCTCCCAATATTTATTTATTATTTATTTTATTTTAAAACTTCTTGCACATAATTATACAAATTATTGTACAAAGGCGGACTTAATGCCATTGGCATTCTCTACCAGTCAACCTTTGGGTGGTGCAGAGACAATCATGGTAAGTGCATAAAAAAGCATTTAGTTATTTAATAAATATGAAATAAGTAACGTTATATAGGAAACTAATAAAATAATAAACAAAAAATATAATAAAAATATATAAGAAATACATATTATTATAATATATGTATATACATATTATTATAATATTATTATAATATATGTATATATTATAATTTAATTAGCTAGAGACATTTCACTTTACCATTGACGAATTCCTTAATGAAAAGATGTTAATATTTGACATTGAAGTCCATAATTTTAATTATTTTGTTTCTATATAATTTTGTATTATTTTATCATTATTTATTATTCCAATTAATTATTGTGAATTCTTATTGTTAGTTTCCCAAATTATGTTGTTATGTTGCAATTATTAGATTTTTATATTTCTGGACTTATGATAATTCTGATATTTTTTGTATTTTTTTAAATTAGTAATTAATATAAAATAAATGTGAAACAGTGTACACCATCATGGTAGATTTTTGAGATGCTTTAAAGTGTATTAAGACCACATGTAACGTGTAACCAAAAATCACACTAATAAATGAATTTGAATTTGAATTTGAATTTGAATTTGAATTTGAATACGAATATAAAATACACAAATAAATACATAGCTATAAATACTTACGTTACATAATATTATGTACAAATATGCCTACTGTTGTGATTCTGTCAACTGTTCCATGTATCGCCTACGTACTCTAGCCTTAAAAAGTTCACGAGAGGAAGACATCCTGATTTCAGAAGGGAGTGAATTCCACAAATTAATAGCTTGGATGTTAAAAGACGAATGGACAAGAGTGGAGCTATGGGAAGGACAGAAAAGAAGTAGATTTTTTGTGGAACGAAGGTTTTTGTCATGTCCACTGCAGAGATATTGAAAGTGAGGAGTCAGATAAGAAGGAGCGTTAGGTGAGTTTAAAAGAGAGTAAAGTGTCGTTAACGTGCGCAAATTACGCCGTTGGCGGATAGGCAGCCATCGCAATTGGGCACGGTAAGAGGAAATATGGTCGTATTTACGGAGGTTGAAAATGAACCGAATGCAATTGTTGAGAAGTCGGTCAAGTTTATTGAGCAGATCTGCATTCAGATCGAGATAACATACATCACCATAGTCGATAAGAGGGAAAATTAAAGTTTGCACAAGCATTGTTTTCGTCTTAATTGGAAGGAAATTCTTAAGGCGATAGAGAAACCGCAGGGACCGCAGGTCAGAAAGTCACGGGGACTTTCTGACTGACACTCGCAATTTGAGAACGCCAGTCAAGAGTAGTGTCCAGGTGTAAACCGAGATTTTTCACACTAGGGGTGAAGGGAATGATAGATCCGTTGAATGTAATAGGTGGAAGAGAATTTAAATTCACTTTGCACATCATCCTTGAGCTTCCTATCATGATGGCTTGGCATTTTGTCGGATTTACTGATATGCTGAATCTGTCAGACCAAACCTTTAACGTGTTTAAATCTCGGTTGGCCTCATCTATGGCAGTGAAAAGGTTTTCTACTCTTGCCTGGGTGTAGATCTGTAGGTCATCGGCGTACAGATGATACGCACAGCGAAGGTCATACGTAAGAAGATTAATAAATAATGAAAAGAGAAGAGGAGAAATTATACCGCCTTGAGGAACGCCAGAGCCAAGGTCTCGCCAGGTTGATGAAGTTTCATCCACGCGAACTGACTGCTGACGTCCTCGAAGATAGGAAGAGAACCATTCCACGGCGTCGGAGGAAATCATAAAGTGGGAAAGGATGGACAAAAGGATATCGTGGTTGACAGCGCCGAAAGCGTTTGAGAAGTCCACCATATATTTTAGGTCACAATAGCATTGAAGAGGATTGGGCATTCTATTTCAGACAGTTTGATAAAGAGTTTGATGTTGAGTTTCGTGTTCATGTATTTTTATATACAGGGTGTCACAAGACCCATCACCAAGCCGAAGTCTACTCGTTGTGGACATCAGGCCAAGTCATACTAACCAAAAATAATACCTGGGAAACGATTTTTTTAAGTTTTCACAATTTTTAAACCGCAATTAAAAGCGCGCGCGAGCAATGCTCGAAATACCTACTTATCCATGGGGCCATAGGGCATCTAAAGAACATATTGGCGGAGTAAATGCATCGATTTTGTACATAGTTAGAAAAATTCCATACTAACTTTGAGGCTCAATATCTCCTGAACCAGTAATTTCCCAGGTATGGTGCTGAAGTAAAAAATGTTCGTAGTGATTGGTACAACATGGGATTTCAGTTTTCGTTAAGGGTCTTTTTACACCCTGTATATATATTTTTTATAGTCTCACGCCTGTATCCCCGAAGGAGTAGGCAGAGGTGTAAATATTACACCCACATTTCGCCATGAATTTTTGGTCCCACGTAATAGGGGGCGAGCCTATTGCCGTTACCGGGCACATCACCAGACTCCGGGCTGCTACTGAGTATTCGGAAAAGCCCAGTAACACTTTGCCCAGTTTTATTGCCCATACTTTCTCGTGGTTCTACCTATTGCATTGCGAACGTGGCAGTAAATGTAAATGTAGAATCATTTAGTAATTAACTTTAATTTTTGACGTTCATAAGCGTCACTTGGTGGCCTAAATGAATAAATTATTTTGACTTTGACTTTGACCCGGGATCTCCGATCAGCAGTCGCATACGCTATCCACTAGACCACGGAGGCAGTCTCTTCATGTATGTATATCCTTATATCTTTACACCTCGAGCGAAGCCACGGTCAAAACCTAGCCTTGTATAACGTAGTAGAGGTGAATGTTTGTACGTTAAACAGCAGTAATTGTCAGTCAGTGGTTGTATCGTTCGCTTACGTATTTAGCGCCCAGCGTAGCTCAACAGATCAGCTCAGCATTTAAGCTGTGTGTTGTGGCGTGCCTATCCGTGGCCTGAATACGCTTGAAAGAGAAATATTTCCGGCCTTGTCAGTTTATTGTCGTTATTGAAACGTATTTTCATATGCCTTGAGTGAGACACGTGTATGACTGCTTTAAACGGCAATACGGCAATGTTGTTGAGTGGATAATACGTTTTTGTGGCGCTTGGTTGATTGGATAATGACGTTCACGGTGATACTGTGCTGTGCAATTAGTGTTACCTTGTCTTCGGGACATTTACTACTCCTCCGTGCCTCCAGTGGATAGCGTATGCGTAGCGTACTGCTGATCGGAGGTCCCGGGTTCAATTCCCGGGCAAAAGTGTTACTGGGTTTTTCCGAATTCTCAGTAGCAGCAGGTAGTCTGGTGATGTGCTCGGAAACGGCAATAGGCTCGCCCCCTTTTACGTGGGACCTAAATATTCATGGCGAAATGTGGGTGTAATATTAGTCCTCTGCCTACCCCTTCGGGGATACAGGCGTGAGTCTATAAATAAAAAATACTACTTACACTTGTATACGATATTCAGTACATCAGTCCAACAGTGCTGTAAGTAAAAACGGTTCATAACAAAATCTGATACGGTATCTACTACTCTGGTAGGGCATTGTGAAAGTATCTGTGAAAATTTTTTAGGTTTGATAATAAAATTGGCTGGCATCTCCGAACATCGGTAATGACGGACGTTTAGCTCTCACTAATATTTTCACAACAAAGTCATCAGCAACCAGCAAAATCTCGGTACCTAATTTGTAATGAAACAGGCTCTTCCCCTTACGTCCTTATCTTATAAGCAAGATGCAAATAGTATTCCTTTTCATCATCCTTGGAGCATTATCCCAGTTTCAGGAGCGATTCAATCCCACAGAGCGATTGGCTGTCTGACCTCTGCAATTCGAAGGCAAATAGTATTCCTTTTGCTGTCTATATTTCCAGTAACTACATACTTAGAAAGTTAGCTTGCCGCCATAAATAAACCTGTATGTTCTTGCCTCTTCTCTCTTATTAATCTTTAACGGGTGTATATTTTGCGGCGTTTTGGCCTCACATAAGTTTAGCTCGCGTCATGTCACCCGAGGGACGGCAGCGTGTGCGGTCTCACGCCACAACCGCACGCGTTAAAAATATGTAAATAACTGTAGAGGCTTTGAGACTTGTGGCACTTAAACGTGCAGGATATTTACTGAGGAATACGGTAGGTCGCAGAAGAGTGGAAGCGAATTTGGCTATGTGAACTATATATAACAAACGGTCGGTTTCGATATTCGATCTTCCCATTGATTTGGTTGCCAGAGATAAATATTTTACATAAGCTCCATACAAAGTATGTTTAATATGTATCTCTAATGGTCAAATACATGGATTCATAGGTAATATCTAATATTGAATTCGGCCGTAAGCCGTGAGTGTAACATATGTGCTGCAATTTCGCGCAATTTCTCAACAAAATCCGGCTGACCGCAATGCCTAGGTCTGATTTTCAGCCTTCAGAAGACGCTCTTTCTACCTGAAGGAACACTACACAACGTTCTTCCACAACACAATGCAGCATTTGTCAATCGCTGGTCACTGATCATGGCAGCTGTGCCCTCACTCACAGCTGGTTTCACTATTCGATTCATTATCCATGGATTTAGCTACTAAAGATATAAGCTCTAGTAGCGAAATGTGGCCGTGAGTCGGGCAATCCACCTGCGACGATCGAACGCAAAAACGCTATAAGTATACGTCTCTAAAAGGCGACAAATTATACCATCAAAATAAACTCTTTCGAAGTATCTCGAAGATCTCGCGTGAATGATTTTTATGGTCGCCAATATGACATAAAAGAGCCATAAAGCTGAAAAGAAATGGCTGCCGACGTAAATATTATTGCTAAATCTGAATAGCTATTACAAGCGTCTTTGAGAGCCAATCAAAGTGTAGAATGTCTTGTGTATAAAAAATATACCTATTCCTAATGTAGTACTTTCTATATATTAGGTATATCTTTAGATCGTAGGGATAAACCTTATAGTATTATTAAAATGTTCTTCTTTATGTGTGGTGGGTACAAATTACGTCCGACTTAGTAGTAAGCTGGGGTAGTACTAACCTTGTAAAGTGTTTGTTTGCTCTATTTCATACTTCCCATGACTCTACAAGGTCTGCTTACACATTCGCCGCAGCAAGATATTAATTAATCCAGGAAGTGGTTACGATGTTAATGCGATCTTAATAATTAATGTAAATATTGAACCTTTAATTCGGCGATGATAACGGATTATCTTAACTTAATTAACGGCTTGTTGGTTCGTTTAGTGGCGCCCACCATGGGACTTGTACCATGAAGTTATATTTCCGTAAATCTTCAAAATCATAATAAACGCGAAACTGAATAAGGGTTATTCTATTATTAACTCTTTTCATTTCATATCTGTTTGGATGAAAGGTGCTATTCGATCGTCTCTTATTGATGTAAATTGGATATTATCACTTTAGTGGCTCTACGTCGTAAAATAGACATTTATGGCACATTTTTGTCATGGACAGGCAATCGTTTTATCTTCATATGGGTAACCAGAGACTGAAATAAGTACTTTATTTTACATCCCCTCGTAGTATAAACAGTAATTACCGATGTAAAACATAATAGTAGGTGTCAAACATAAATACTGTTTCTGTGCTCCTTCCAGCTTCGGCAACTAGCAATAAAGCAACTATTCCGATAGAATATCATTTTAGCATCTGCGCTAGACCGGTTCCCCTAAATTGTCATCAATTGTCAATTCGGAGCTTGATTGCCTCGGCAGGATTACTATGTGAAACGCTTGTATGAAATGGCGCTTCAAAAATCAATTATTATCTGTTCGATCTTAGAAAGCACGTGTACGCTTTAGGTTGTGTATCCACTAAGACAGAGGAATTACTCGACCCAACATGGCTGCCTCGATTCGCGACAGTCATTCAGTCAGTCAAAATGAGGCGCTGCTTCAATATCTTCTGCTCGCTGCCTTAGTGGCGCTGGGTTAGTGTAGAAACCTTTTAAAGCATTCTCCTTAAGGTGTTGGTAGTAAGTCTAAAGCCCAGTCAATTTCACTAATCATCTTCCAAATTAATTAAATATTCGAACCATATTTGTATAACTTATCTAAACACTTAGTTCACAAAAAATATTAACTTATAAGACAGCGGTGAGAAACTGGGCCTAAGAAAACAATTTATAAATCTAAGAACAGCTGGCCTATTTTACTAATATGTTTGCGACGCTCGTTAATTAAATTTACTCATTAAGACGTTAGTCTGTTTAGGAGCGAGCTGTTTAGGTCTAAAGGTCACAATGACTGTTAGTACATGATCGTTTTGTCTGGAGTCTGGAACGAGATTGGAGACTGACTAGGGATGTGACTCTTGCAGAAATCTTGGTAATCGATTCGTTTCTGTAATGATCTAATGATTGAGATCGAGAAGCTCATCTCGATTCAACTAAAGCAAAAAATCAGGAATACTCGACACATGAATGGCTCGTAATAAAATAAATTCAGACTTTTATTTATTAGAATTTTTAAACCGATTTCGATTATATCTTCTACGTCTAAATAAATGCAAGTTCGCAGTGCTTTAAGTAATAGTAATTTTGGTATCCAATTTTAAAGTTGATGTCAAACCATAGTCTGTTTTTCCCATCCCTAGTCATAAGATGTTTTGGCGCCGCGAGTGCCTAATGAGACATGTCGGCACAAAGACACAATCTCAGTAAATTATTTCAATACTCATTACTGCTTTGTATACTGAAACGTAGGCGCCTAGAAATAGTTCTGGAAGTTTCCTCGCTGATGGACATACCAATACCAGGGTATTAGATTCGATTCTTAGTTAGGATGAAATGCTAGTTGGTATTTTGAAATTTCATTTTGAAGTACTACTTTAAAAGTATATTCTGCCAAATCTGACTACTACTAGAGCAGTGCGAAAATCTTGGATGCAACTAGAATATTGGCAGGAGCTATCTTCTACAATGCAGAATTTCTTGCAGGTGTGTCGTTTTATCTTTTTGTTTAGGTTTGGGTACTAGTTGAAGCAATAATGAGAATGTGTCTCAATCTCCGTGTAAGGAAGCGGTTATAGAATTTTAGTTACTACCAATTGGATCGTGCTCTTTTTGTATTTGAACGCTCGGTAATATAGTAAGTTTAAAGGCATGTAACATCAAGCTACCTAAGGGACAGAGCAATAAAAAATACCGCCAAGCCTTAGTTGACGGGTGGAACCGCAGGTCACAGCTGTAATGGAAAATTTCATCGAATCTATCCTAGTTAGTTAAATAAAGAAACCGCAAAATGAAGTCACGAGTTCAACACCCGCATATTTGTGATACAATTTAAAATCAAAACACCAATAATTAACGGAAAACCAAACCCAGGACCGGTCGCAGACATGACCGCAACGTTATGCCGGCGGACTGCCGAGGCATAAATGTTGTCAATAGCGTTATTGTCGCTTCGCAGAGCGGAATAACTATCAATAGTTGTGTGCCGACAATATCGATAGCAAACAACCACAAATAGCTACAGCACTGTCTATAGGACTAGCGGTTTAAAGTTTCGACAACTATCTGCCTATATTTGTTGCAGGGTTAGAGAGGGATAAACATAGTTTGTACATATGTCTTGCTACTTGTGGGTTAAGAAAGTAATTTCTACAGTTCTATTGATAGAGAGATGTTTCGATATTACTGGCCACTGTTTGCTTAGGCAGTTGCCTAAGCCAAAGTTGCCAAAGCAATTAGTTAATTGCTTTTAACTTATCTTGTTCATTTTAAGGCCTCCCTGACATTGGGCGTCAGCGTTCCTCGAGCGTACGCTCGGCGTCCGTTCGGCGTACGCCCGGCGTTCATTTTGTACTACAGAGTGAACGCCGAGCGCACGCTGGGCGTACGCTCGAGGAACGCTGACGCCCAATGTGAGGGAGGCCTAACAGCGTAGCCTCTTTCAATCTCATATCATATAGCGGGTCACAACAGGCGGGGGACGGCCCGCACAAGTCTTGCGATCGAGAATTAAAATTATAAACCATACAGTAGTGATGGATATATTAGCAATCACATTAATTTTAGCATGCGAATTTTCATTTAGCATTTAGCATATGAAATATTGTTGCGAAATTTCGTGAATTGTTAATTCATCGTTTCGTGCGCGATTCGGTTCGTTTATATTTTTTTGCTAACGTGAGAAACTCGTTCTCTGTCTCGGCCACGGGAATACTCAATATATCCGTTTCACCTGACACGACATGTGAAACTATTAGCAAATGGTGCGAATGCGAAGGATGATGTTAAGCAATTATTATATTATTATCTTTGATTTATTTAAAGTCGTATATTGAGTGAATGCGTGTGAATGTTTATTTAGGTAATAATAATCTGTGTAACACCCGTTTGGCGCGCTTCGTGTTCGTATTATGTCAAAGTTTAGTACGAATTGGCACATAATAGTGAGTTTTGTTTACGTATTTGATAAAATTTCTTTCCTCTAATATTTATTGTTGTACTTATAATTGATAACAATATGAACTAATTATATAAGTACCTGTAAATAATATAGGTACCTACCTACTAAATAATACACCAGTTTCTATATTTTACTGTCAGTCCCAAATCTAGATAAAGTAGTTAATTAGTAAGTATGACAGAAGGTCCTTAAAGTTGTTAATGTTGATATGTTTATATTATTCTTTAATTTTAATTGTGATCATTATCTTACTTAGGTACATAAAACTATACGCAGATGATCTCAAGATTTACAGAACTATTCAAAATTCCAACGACAGTAGACTTCTGCAGCGGGACCTGGATCGATTTGCCTATTATTGTACAGAAAATAAACTTCAACTTAGTTTAAGCAAGTGTGTATCTATCACGTTTACGAAAAACAAGAACATTGTGGCTAACTCTTATACTTTAGGTAATGCTACTTTGAAGCAAGTTACATTGGTAAAAGATCTAGGTATACTCTTAGATAATAAACTTCACCTTAGTCAACATATTGATAGCATTATTAATAATGCTTATCGTCTCTATGGTTTTGTAATGAGAGCTACCGTCGATTTTAAACGTCGTGAGACATACACGCACCTGTACAAATCACTTATTCGGTCCCAACTTGAATATGCCGTACACATTTGGAATCCTCTATATCAAAAGTATATTGACAGCTTGGAGAGAGTACAAAACAAGTTTATTAAAGCCTTGCAATACCGTTGTCGTCATAATTTTGCCCTCCGTAGTCAAAATATGGAAAGTAATATAAATCTGACTAATCTAGCGTCTAGACGCCTGTTTCTAGAAACTAAGTTTCTCTTCGACTTATGCAATAACAGATATGACTGCTCAGAGCTAACTAACAACCTTAGTTATATTGTTCCACGCACTGTAATTGGACGTGAGGTGCGCGCACGACCACTATTTGCAGTTACATCTTGTCGCACTAATGCTGGAGTGCGCGCGCCCTTGCGTCGATTAGCGAAAAATTATAATCAATATTTTATACATTTGGATTTGTTTATATTAACGGCAAATAAATTTAGAAAGGCCTTATTAGAAGTCATTCAAACCATATAATAAAATGACATCACCTTACCTAGTTAATTTAATATTGTATACTATTCCTAAAATATCGCTGTATAAAGAAGATTGTGCATCCTAAATTATTAAAGTCACTATTTTCATTGTTTTTTGTACTGTAAGATGCTACTCGTACTCAACATTTGTTTAAATAATAATTAGATAAATAACTTATCAAAATGTGGATAACGTTGTGGGCTACATACTAACCTATGTTTTGTTGCACCATTGTTTATTAAGTAATGTATGTATCTGTTTGTTTTCCCATACAAATAAATAAATAAATAAATAAATAAATAAATAAAATACATACCTGTGCAAGAGTCTTTCTTAAGCGAACGCGCTTTTTAATTCGCATGTTAATAAATTTCACACTTCATATACAACATTATTATTAATCATCGTTATAATTAGCAAATAGCATAGCAATAGCATTTAGCATGTTAAGATTCACGAATTCGCATGCTAATGAAATTAATGCGAAATCGCATTAATTGCCATCACTACCATACAGTCATGGATATGCCCCTGCGAGCATTCAAAGCACAAAATCGCCACACTAGCTGTGACAGTAACTTAATCTGACATCCCATACTTACATATAATTAGTTATTTCCATTCTGCTGCCTTTGTCTTCGGGTTCCAACGCATTAATCCTTAAACACAGACATCCAATCTGATGCAACAAAAACCCATCAGCGGGCGTCTCGCAATGCCGCGATCCATCACCGCTGCGCGCCGTAATTATCTCATTAGAGACAATACGCAACGTACCCAACCAGCAATGGAAATCAACCAAGCTAATGTAATCCTTAACGACATTCGGTTAGGTTGCCATTTCGTGGTGGCGGTGTGCGGTTGCACCGATGTTTGTAATATTAATTGCGTTAGAGATAATGATGTGTGAATTAATTAGTGTAATCAAGATCGGTGGGCATGTTGAGTCGTGTTCAACGTATGGTTATTAGCTGGTTTGATTGATCTCGACACGCTTGTACTACAACATAATATGGAGATGTAATTACTTGCTGACGTTTTGCTATTATCTATCATTGAGCAAATTTCGGTGTAGTTTTGAGTGGCTGGAAAGCTAACAGCTATTGACGGGGAACGTGCCTTTCTAGCTTAAAACACATTCAAACTGCTATCTTCTCAATAGCAATTATTATATGTCTTAAATGTTTAAGCGCATATGGTTCAGCTTCTTCGGAGACCTGCTCTGAAAAAGTCTCAAAAAGGATACTTCTCTCAAACAGTCTCGTTAGAAATATTGCACCTCTGTTCTACTGCGCTTCACCTCTGGCTCTTACATAATCGTCGTTCTCCTCGCATCTTCTGATATTATATTTTAACGCTTATGAAAAAAAAAATCTAACATTATGTTATACTTGGTTAACCTTCTACTCTAAGCCTCCAAGACGAAAGACTTGGATAATGCTACTGCGATGATGATGACTTTAGACACATTTAAAACTTTTTTTTATAGTAATAGGCGGCAAACGAGCAGACTGATGATAAGCAATTACCGCCGCCCATGGACGCAAGCAACACCACAGGAGTCACAAGTGCGTTGCCGCTCCTTGGGCTTGGGAAAAGGGATAGAATGAAGAGTAGTATGTGAGAGAAGGAATAGGGAATAGGGCCTCCGGCACTCTCACTCACCGATCGAAACGCAACAGCTTAGGTACTGTTGCTTTACGTCGATTTTCTGTGAGAGGGTAGTACTTCCCCGGTCGAGCCGGCCCCATTTATGCTGAAATCAGCAAGGCTGACATTAATTGACATTGGCTGCTACATTAAAAAAAAAACATCAAGAACCAGTACATCTGTAATCGCTTCTAATCCTGTATACATGTGATTCTGGTAAGATCCACAAATACAATTGCGTCTTAAATGGCTAGCGGTATTCAAGGCGCCTGAGTATTAACCTAATAGCTTTGAAGATTATGGTAATGCACAAATAATGGCGAAGGCCCGCCACGGTCGAGCCACTATTATGTGATATACCCTCAATTTGTCCATGTGTTGCGGCCAGATACCGATGTATCTATGTGATGACGAAGATTAAAGAATGAAGGTGCTTTCATAGTGTGGAAGCTATGCCGTGCTGCTTTTCGCAGCTTCGTAGTACAGGAACAGGGATTGTGATGTGATTTAGAAAGATATATGTTCTTTTTTGAGGTTATTTGGAAATGGGAACTCAAACGGTATCAATTGCCTGCTGTTGGCTATGAGTATTTCGAACAAAGTATAAACCAGAATACGTCGCTGATGTATACCTGCTTCACTTGTGACGATAGTGCCTAAGGAAAGTTTCTAGACAATAGGTAATAGCCTCGCTCTCCTTAATACAATATAGGATTAATACACTCCAATATATCCAAGCAGGAATATGCCAGTGACCGCTGCAATTACAAGAGAACCAATTTCACGTATTTAATTTGCACTATAGCGATGGACCATTTACTACATTTTATTACTCCATAACGGGAGCTAAGGACATTCTTGCTCAGCGGTCCGTCGTGAACTGAGCCGTCCCCCCACCCCGCGCCGTGACTGATGACGTAGCAACAATGGCGGACGCTGACGGATCGCTGGCCAGCTCAATGTTTACTGACATTAATACAGTAGTGTGTCGGCAACTGAATTGTTTGCACGTCTAGTCCACCACTTAGGTCGCATTTATTGGCTGACAAATGGTCGCGGATGCTTTTTGTGGGTTTGTCTTTTTTATGTAACTGTAGGTAAAAATAGTTCTGTACCTAATGATGGCCTTGGAAGCCTTTTCAAAATATCCAATTCTGCAATATATACATTTAAAAGGTTGTCTATGTTTAAATATTATCTGTTAAGTAACATCCGCATCTGTGTTTATAATTTTAACATTATTTCTTATTCTTTTGTTCTAGCTGTATTCATTCTATACAGCAAGGTACTCTGTCAAATCTAACCATAAAGAATAGTCCATATCCATGGTTCTAACTAGAAATGTACACATTTCCTCGTATTAATACATTCATTAAAATACACATTAGTGACTAAAGTACTATTAAGTGGATTATATGATAATTATCGAGTTTGCAGTTGGAATATGTGTAGAGCATTTGTCTAATTTATGGAGGGCATAATGGCAGTTTGCAATCCTAAATCTGATTATTAGAAGTTAATAACGTTTTTTACTTCTTGCTGTTTTATAAGGCGGTTCGTTTCAGCACAGGGGGGTGATTTCTGATGGTGCATGTTTGTGACGCTAGTGGCGCAAATATTTGTATAAAAGTTTTAGAGTAGTTTACAGCTATGTTCATAGCAGCTTTCTCTTTTTTTACAAAATCTCACATTAAATTTCAAGCTTTTGTGAAATTTATTTCGCTGAATGTACCTACCAAACGATCATTAAAATCTTAAACGGAAAAGTATTTAAATATCAACGTTCTTTCACACTAAATGTCTACGGCACAGCTTGCAAAAAAATATTCTCTAAGATTTTAGCGTGGTATCAAGTAGTTGCGGATCTCTCCACCGGAAGTGCCGGCGGCCATGACAGCCCGCCATTAGCGGCGGATGACGCGCGCCCGCCGACTTCCGTTCAGACTACCTACACCACTAACGGGTATTTTCTTAAAAAAAAAAGGTTTCAAAGATAGATTTTTGGTAATACTTAGACTAAAATACTTTCTAGGCCTTTTTAATTAAGGTCAGCTGTTAAAAATGGATAATTGGTAAATTTATAATCACTTAGTCGGCAGTCTTAATATTATTAAAGATTTTTGAGGGATATTATATAACAGCAGTGCTTTTAAAACAATCTTTAATATTTTTATCCTGGTGGCAGGGCAGAAATTCGTAATAAATTCTTTATTTTCAGACTAAAGCCCATTGTGTTAGTATTACATTATTCTTACAAGCTAATGTTAGTACTTAACAGTTATCTATATTTCTTAATCTAACATTTGTGCCACGGGCTTGTGTAGCCGTAGCCAATGTCCTAGTATCGGACTTTCCCACCGGTCTGTTATCCTGTTGAGAATGCTGTTGGTGCTACCGCGTAACCTGTGCATGACCGAGGCGCATCTTTTTCTTAAGATTGCATGGAAGCTATCTACTGCCGCCTCGACAAACATGCCAGATGCACAACAGTAGCGCGGCAGACCCATCACAAACCTAAACGCGCTATTATACTGTACGCGCAAGGCGCTGTATGACCTCTGCATCTAGTTAACCCATAGACTGCACGTGTAGAAGGACTGGCAGTACGCTTTAAAGAGCCTTCACGTTTTGTGCATAATGCAAATCTACGTAATGTACCTATTTATTGCTTTGACTGTCATAGGCCTGCCATTATGAATAACATCTAGATGAAGCGATATTCATCCGAAGAGAACAAGAAATCCAACAACAGCCGTAACCTTTATGACGAACAGTAATTCGTAGTGAAACAATTTTACTCGTGTTTTTATGATAAACCTAAAGGCTTTTCAAACATTCCTGTTTAAAAAGCCGTCGGTTATGTTTAAGACTTTCTTGTCGTTTTTATGCTTGTAATATGTCTTTAACTTGCCTTTATTTGTTAAGTGTCGTAAAAATTATGTCCGATGTCTGCTCGTCAGCCTGTGCAGTGCTTAACTTTGATTTATGGTTCTTATAAATATCTATAAAGACGTCGCCAGCGGCTTCGCCCGCGTCAATTATACCTAAACCTTCCTCTTGAATCACTCTATCTATAAAAAAAAACCGCAGTAAAATCTGTTGCGTAGTTTTTAAGATTTCAGCATACATAGGGATAGACAGACAGAAGACAGACTTTGTTTTATACTATGTAGTGATGTACGAAGATAGAAATTTATGGCGTAAACTCCACCGACAAGAGCAAAGCTCTTAAATTGAAGAAAGAGAGTAATGTACGAAGCCACTGGTGATTTAAACTCTTCTTTGGTTAGTTTTTAACTGAAAAGTAATTTAATTAATTGATGAAGGTCTAGGCTTTGCTAACTATGATACTCATTAATCTTATGCCTTCCTCTATGTTACATATTTCTATTACAAACATCATAGGAAATATATTCTTCTCTTCATTAAACTATACTTATACTAATTCTTCATTCTGCCTCCGTGGTCCAGGGGATAGCGTATGCGACTGCTGATCGGAGGTCCCGGGTTCGATTCCCGGGTCGGGCAAAAGTGTTACTGGGGTTTTCAGAATTCTCAGTAGCAGCACGGAGTCTGGTGATGTGCCCGGTAACGGCAATAGGCTCGCCCCCTATTACGTGGGACCTAAAAATTCATGGCTAAATGTGGGTGTAATATTACACCTCTGCCTACACCTTCGGGGATACAGGCGTGAGTCTACAAAGAAAAAAAAACATCTCTGCCAAGAGACGTCCTCTGCAGGACATAGGCACCCCCAAGGCTCTCCACACACACCGACCTTGAGCCGCCCGCAACCAACAGCTTCCAGCGAACATAAAAACCACAATTATTACCACAGGAGGTCCCGGGTTCGATTACCGGGACCTCCTGTGGTGATTTCGGTGAAAAAGTGTTACTGAGTTTTTCCGAATTCTCAGTAGCAGCACGGAGTCTGGTGATGTGCCCGGTGACGGCAATAGACTCGCCCCCTATTACGTGGGACCTAAAAATTCATGGCGAAATGTGGGTGTAATATTACACCTCTGCCTACCCCTTCGGGGATACAGGCGTGAGACTATAATTAATAAAAAATACCACAGTTTACTATCACTACAAGCATATCCCAACCAGTTATTTACATCTCTAAGTACTAGTAATTCCTCCCAACCCCCCAAGCGGGGTGTCAGGACAACACGTGCGTCGTCGAAAGGCAGTAGTCCCTGAGGCCCCAAATTAGAATGCGGCCGACATACCCAAGGATCAAAAGTTTAACTTATATGTGCCATAAATAAATAAACAAGCAGCCAAGTGACAGCCTCGTAAAAAAGCCTGTATAGCTCCGTTAAATATTTATGTTGCACGCCTTTAGGTACAGCAGTTGCGGCACTTTTTTCTCTAGATGTTAATGAATTTATGACGTCGGTGTTTTGTTATGTATTACACTAGTTACTGGTGTAAGAATTCTTTTGAAATATCTTTTATGGGAAGAATCTTTTTGGCATGAGTTGCGCTGAGTTTGCAGTGTTTTTAAGAGTGTTGGAGCTTCGATAATTTTTGACCAGTAATTAATCCGTAATTCTGTGTGGTTCTTCATCGTAAAGGTTGTGTTTCCTAGCTAAATATTGGTTGGTTACCCATGATCACGTTCCTTGCCACGTTTGTGAGGAAAACAGTTTAACGTAACCAAGTAATTCTTTACAACACTCCCAATATTATAGTAAAATGTAAATGTGCCAATCCAAGCACGAGTTACCTTTGTGCCATATGAACATAAATGTCATCCAATCAGAAATATATTTTCCGCACCATCACGCGTCTAATATGACATGCTTTGACATCGACTGTCTGTCACGATTCGACACTGATCCGTTAGATTTCTCAGTTTTTTTTATCATGGTGGATAAAGGTAATTATTGCACGATGTTCAATAAAATGCAATAAAGTTATAAGTCTGAAGGTAGTACGTGACGGTATACAGTTATAGATTAGAAGTTATATTATAAGTTAAAGTATACTTTTATTAGTTTTATTTCTATATTAATTCATCCGCATGATAAATTGGTTAATATTCTGTACAGAACCTTAATCCTTACTCAAAAAATAGCCTACTTACTAGCTTGATTAGATTATAAAGCGACTGCCGCCTGACTTGCGCAACCGAAAGGGATAGCGATATTTCAAGGTTTAGAGTTAGACCAGTCGCATATATTTGAGGGTACTAACACTCTATAACGACTGTCAAAGATCTTTACAATAGCTGGGATCGACGGATTCAGGCGCACATGAGTTTCAACCTATCGGTAATCCCGGGTGGCAAAGAATAACATGGTGACATTGAATGATAAAGCTTAAACCATTTAAAGCATTTAATTGAGCTTAATGAGGGTCTTTGAAATGACGCTCACTACGCGGCAGCACTGTGGCTTCAGGTGCAGAAACCTGTCAAAACTCTCAAAGTCCCTATATTTTCGTACGTCTGTGTTTGTTGGTATTATGTGTGTGTACGCGTCTGTACATATCTGACGTCATTTTGGACCTGACGCATACTAAGCGCCGTCTGGTGGTAGAAGAAATTTCAAACACCCTCATTGTGTCGCTATAATTATAAAAGGTTAGTTTATCTTTTCTCACCCCTGCCGCGAACAATTTTAATCATGCTAAACTGTTACGTATTTTATTATTAACATAATACAAAAGGTATGCCCGAAATAAATCCACTCTAATAACAAAATTAATTTACGAACTGAATTTTATACATGAACCAAAAATAAATATTTTCTGTCAGTCTCACGCATGCGAGAGTTTTATGTTACGAATGTTCCGTCAAAGTAATAAAATAGAAGTTGCACTAGTCTGATAAGGGCGTCAAAGTGATTGACAAGCTTGACAGATACTTTCCCCATACTGTTTAACCAACTCAGGATTCAATGAGGAAGGTAACACCTACGAGAATACGTTCGAAAATAAGAAAATAAAAATAGAAGAAGTGTAAAAACTTAATACTGGAAGCGATTTCATAAAATTATCACCTCGGAAATACACATTAGTAGATTCGCTCGTGTATACATTTTTTAATCGAGCAATGAATTCGTTGTACGTTAGACTTATATGCGGATATAGACAAAAAAAATCCCATGGGTCGCCTTTTGATTAATAATCGAACAGCAATCAAGGATCGTTCAAGATATATTGGCAGCATGTATTGGAGTGCGCATACACACGACTAAACAGTCGCGACAGTCGATACGATAGTATGTGATGACTGCACGGAATGCGTAGTGGTTTAAGCGGCCATCTCGCCGCTTGACACTGCGCCGAGTGTTGTGAGTTCGATTCCCACACGAGGCATCATTTTGTATGATCCATAAATTGTTGTTTCGAGTCTGGGTGTTCATTGTGTCTGTTAATTCTATATTTTGTACATTCTATATTTGAAAAGTGCAGGAGTTGTCATTAAAAGAAAAATGAAAAGTTGTAAAAAAATGTTATAGACGATAGGTCAATACGCATAACTGAGAACACTAAATTGAGTGTATGCGTACCACCGTCACTAAACTGTTTGACTGTCGTGAAGTCGTCCAATCACACAAATTGTCTAAACAGTTTGATCGATATAGCAGTTGTATGTATGCGGTAGAGCTTCTACTGCAAAGGACTAAAAGAATTCGAGGACACCGCGGTGGTTTTTAGTGCGTAGGCCGAACTTATTTCGGGATTTACACATACGGGATCCACCAGGCTGTAAATTCAACTTTGTAAATAACTCAACAAGCGTTGGAGGTAGACCCGGTGCTAGGTTTTTAAAAACCTCCCTGTCTCATTCAACCTTACACCATTTGTCAGGTAATAGACAATATCGGTCGAGTATTCCATTAGCCTTGGCCCATATATCGTGTGGTAAAAGCCCCATAGATGATCAATGGTCGACATTTCTTACTTACCGAAACTGCCGGCGCGTCATTACTCTGATTTAGTGTTTTCACGCCTTTTGTGTTAAGGTAAGCAGACTTGAAGGTGTAGGTAATACCTGTTATAGATTTGATATTGAATTTTTGGATTTATATTATGGCTAGTGTGAATGGGACAGGACAAAGGGGAAGACATTCCTATGTCTTCCCGTTCTCCTGAACGTTCTCTGACCAGATTGGAGACATCCTG
Source organism: Euclidia mi (assembly GCA_944739405.2). Classification (NCBI taxonomy): domain Eukaryota; kingdom Metazoa; phylum Arthropoda; class Insecta; order Lepidoptera; family Erebidae; genus Euclidia; species Euclidia mi. The sequence goes on from OX123207.2 coordinate 33,152,446, forward strand.
AAAAAAGGACAAGTCAGAAGTACCCTTAACAGAAGAGCATGCATGAGAAACTTGATGGGAGTGAGTGAAGCAAGTGAGGTATGTCAGGATCGTTGCAAATGGCGTTCCGTAGTCTCTGCCTACCCCTCCGGGAAACAGGCGTGAGTCTATGTATGTATAGTATGTACAACTCGATATTATAGCAATCTTTTTAAAAAAACTTTCAGTTGTGGCGGCTACTTAAACCACTTCGAGTATTTTTTTTGTTGGTTGTCTGCAAAGTCTTTCGCGACCCAAGATTTATTCCTAGTATGACTGGGCTGGTCATGTCTGTCGAATGTCTGACGATCTTTGGGCTAAAACTACCACTTTGTTGGTCCCAGATCGAAAGAGGCCTCGCGGCAGACCAAAGATTAGGTGGCAAAACGATCTTACACTATTTGATAAAGAGTGGGTAACAACAGCTCTCGATGGAGAAAGGTGGAAAGAGGGTAGGAAGGCCTTTGCCCTGCAGTGGGACAAGTTAGGCTGCAAATAATAATAATAATGAATTACCGCATTAGAAATAAATGTCGCGACTTCTCTGGCGATTTCTGTTTGCTCTAAACATTATTAGTCGTACTTTTAACGACATTAATTATTTTAGTAGTACGGTGTTTTACTGCTTTTGCTACATATAATATGAAATTAAAATGTGTTTGATTTAGTCAATAGGTCTCTTATTCATTTAGTCTCAAAGGCATATTTTTCAACAAACTGCGTATGACTAATTCCTTAGTTTTTTTTATGTTTATAGGCGGCAAACGAGCAGACGGGTTGCCTGATGGTAAGCAATTACCGCCGCCCATGGACACAAGCAACACCACAGGAGTCACAAGTGCGTTGCCGCCCCTTGGGATTGGGAAAAGGGATAGGATGAGGAGTGGGATGAGGGAGAAGGAATAGGGGATAGGGCCTCCGGCACTCTCACTCACCGAACGAAACGCAACAGTTTAGGTACTGTTACTTTACGTCGATTTTCTGTGAGAGAGTAGTACTTCCCCGGTCGAGCCGGCCCATTCATGCTGAAATCAGCAAGGCTCTACTATTTAGGCTCTACTATTATTTTACTTGATCTTGTTTCTTTGATATCAAAAAGCGACATCGAAACACTCTTTATCCAAACGACGTTGATATAATCTAAAATATACGATGTTGGGCCCAAAACACCTACATGAACATAAAATTTTACTACCCATAGAACCTTCAAGACTTCAACGTCCGTGAATCAGTGAGCTATACAAATAAATCAGCCGGGTTCTCTTGCATAATCCAGGATTTACCCGGCGGCTTATCGTTCTGACGGGACGACCGCATCGCTCCACTTCCGAGCGATAAATAACCAAACTTAGGCGACGCGAACAAGTTTGCCAGTTACGAAATTTCGATTTTGTATTTATTATGGCAACAATATTTTTGTGTATTTATGTGTTTTCGAAAATTTGTTTGGTGCGTTGGACCACCGATACAATTTCAGTTATTGTTTGAATGTGGAGTTAAGCGGTCTCAGTTTGGTAGTACCTACGCCGTGTGTTTTGGGTTATATTTCCATCAACACCTTGTGATATGCAAAGAAGAAGAAAAATCAAACTCGAAGGAATTCTACTTTCGAGTTTGCATGCTGTTTCTGACAAAAATATCGCAGAAAAGGCAGAAACGCTTTTTGCTCAAACATAAATTGAACCCTAGACATCCCGACTGGCATATAAGCATCTGATTCAATGGGATCGCTGTTTTCATAGCGATACAAATAAAAATCTGTTACTGCAGAACAGACCGCCATGCTTATTTGTTTTTCGGTCATTATTTGTTTTTCATACCCGGCGATGAACATTTGCACCAACGAAATTATTAATCAAGTGTTCCATATGATTTTTGTACAAAAAATTTAATCTATTTACATAAAGCTTCACATTGAATTTTGATTGGATGTGTTGATTTAATGGATTTGGAAACTGTAATAGGATTTGTCGTTTCATTTTTACGGAATATATTAACAGGAAGCTACGGTTGTATTTGAAGCATTTTGATGGTTTCTATTGTTTTTTTTATTAATATCGTAACTGAATTTATATGTATGAGTGTTTGTGACTCCTTCACTCAAAAGTTACTGAACGGCCTTTGATGAAATTATAGCACATACATAGGTACATCAGAAGAGCGCATAGGCTTACCTGTTGTCGTGATAACCAACAACCACGCAGGCGAAGCCGTAGATATAAATAAGTAATAGGTAAATTATATGATGGTAGTTGACACTGAAATATTTTCTTTATAGAACTACCCCAGTAAAACTGACTAACTTAAATGTCAGTGCTTAATTCGACAAGGGTCGATTCGTGTGAAACAATTAAATAAAACGAGACCTATCATTTAAAATAGTCAACATTTCTTCGAATAAATTGAACCACAGATTAAATGAAATAGCTGCCGGCTCCATTGGGCCGGCAGTAAATAACCGACGCATTGGGTTACTTTGACAATCGCGGGAACGCATTTCCGAGCCATTGGGCCAATGACGCCTTTTCGCCAAGTGACCTACTTACTGGTACAGTATTTATCTAGGAAGTAATATTGGCAACTCTTCGCCTAGTTCTAGCGCCTTTGGATAGGCGTTATCTTATAGATGAATTCAAGTTTAGAACGAAATTCGTTTGAGTTTAGCCGCCATGTAATTTAACTGAACCTTGTCAGACAGTGCTGGAACTGTCCCCGAGTTCTTCTAGTAAAAGTCTGAATGAGTGGTTTTAGATGATGTTTCTATTGTGAATCAGCAAAAGTAGATTTTAAGAAATTTTCAGTGACGATGCAGAATTGCGTTTCCTGATGAGTACAATCTGGGTGGTTTTGAAAAGGTACTTACTTTTTAGGCTAGCGTGCTCCATCGTAGGCTGTATCATAGCTCAAGATCGCGCCAGAACATGGACCAAGAATAGCGTATAACAAAAATAAGCGCAGACTATAATTTGTCCTGCAAAAATATCTCCACAGAGCTATACACAACCAAAAACTAATTCTAAATTCCGGTAAACGAAAATTTTAGCATAGAATATACAAGGGCATCCCTTGTATATGGGAAAACCGAAGTATTTGATATTATACCTATACATACATATACCCAATACCATACGCAATACCAGTAAAATAGACATACGCTTACAAAGGCTTTTATTCTTTTATTAACTTTGCGAATATGAGGTTTTCAATACGACTCGGAGTGATATATTTTATTCCACGGTAGGGTCGTAGGTTGGTGAAGGCTAAAGCCCCTGAAAGCCTGTAATTTCAATACGGGAAGCTTTCACACTCCGATTGGCTGTTTTAGACCCAGATATGTGTTGTTTTTAAACCAATGTAAAGGAATACCGCTGTTCAGGAATAACCTTTACCCTTGATGATGTGCTATCATCAGCCATGTGGGATTTTCACGTGCGATTCTGCGTACCACAAAAAACTTCCATATAAGCGGAAGTTTTATAGGCAATATTTCAAAATCGATAAAGTTGAATTGAAAAGTCGTAAACTGTGGCAGCCAGTCAGTGCTACTTTCTCCAGTTGTGGATAGGATAGATCACGGTTTAACAATTTCACTGCTCTCCCTATAGCTACCACGATTTGTTAACGCTAGCACTGGCTTATACCAACTTTGCAAAATAATAATATAAGGTGTGACCAGCATTTGTTTATAATTGGTTAAATTCTATACTAAATATCGGTCAGTTTTTCCATCCCCACAATGGTCTCTACTGTATGGCGAATAAAAATTATTTTCACCCTTCCGAAAAGCAAGGATTACTTTGTACCAAAACCCAGGCACCCTTCTAATATCCCTTATCTGTATTGACATAAGCGTTCCCTGTTTATTCTGTACCTTAGATTTGAATATATTTGAAAGCGGTTTTACTATCAGATGTACCTTTTTCCGCCGCCATAAAATGGTTTTATCATAACATTATAGAGTGTGCAAATGCAACACCCACCACCGTTGTACTGCGGCTGTTCGTCCAGATTTGAGATAAAATATGGAAACCATAACAAAGGGACAAAACGAGGGCGTAAAGAAAAATAAACCAATATTGTGTACGGTTCGCGAAAGGATGAGAATGGAAGGAGTGCCGATATATTTTAGCTGTCCAATATTCTGCTTGCGGTGACTGCTTTCAATTAGTAGGTTTAATGCGTTGAATTATACTCACATGTTTATATATTTATACCTTTTAACCCCAATTTCCAAGAAATTCTTCCATTAACCCACGGCTTTATCTGCGAAAGATTCGCATTGATTCGGCGAATAAATAAACAGAAGCACAAAATGGATTCAGTATTTGATGCGTAAAAGCGTAATACAGTACTATCTATTCTGTGGTAATACTAAAAGGTATTGTAATAATAATATTTCGTAGAATTAAGAATGAATCGAAAGCAGAATGCCCATTCTTGTATGGACTGCAGTTGCGTATAATTTTTTTGTATGATGGTATAAAATAGGGGAGATGTCGATCGTTCACAGGAATTAAAAGATATCCAATAATTTTGTGTGATTTTTTGTTTTCCTTTGATTTTGTGTTCAGTTTTGAGATTAGTTTTGTGACAAAGCTAACGAAAAAGTAGTTCTTCCAACAATATGATTTGACAGCTGATTTTAGACTCGTGATTTTTATACATATTGTAATACCTACAAAGTATGTCGTTTGATAACCAAACTGCATTTTAGATAAAGCGAACAACCTTTTAGTACGGGAGGCGGCGCTAGATTCTCTAAGGAATTTTATACCGAATGGAATGCCCTTGTCAGATGCTTAATGTTTACTAATCAGCAATATGTGCGTTGGTCGCCGCACCTGTGTTGGAGCTAAAAGATATATCACAAAAAAAAAGCAACCGCAAATATAACTTTGTTGTTCATACTAACATTATGGAAAACAAAGTTATTTTTATTTTATTTTTATAAAAAAAGAGGTATTTGGTTAGGTGAAGTTAATGTTAAGTGGATCCCTCTCTTACGGAACCGTTCATGAGCGACTTCGACTCGCACTTGATTTAATTATTAAGGCTTTGACATACCTAAATAATGACACTTTCTGCTGTGCGTGAATTACCTGATTTAAAACAATGTTTCTATAAATTAAGTGCGAGTATATATAGCTATATAATAGCTCATGAAGGGTTTCGTAATAAAGGGATTCATTTAACAAACCTATTAATTTCACCTAACAAAATATCTTTATTACTTTATCGCCACCAAAAATAACTTTGTTTTCCATAATGTTAGTATGAACGACAAAGTTATATTTGCGGTTTTTTTATAAGTTATAATACATATTTTAGCTCCACCGCCGTTGCGGTGACTGACGCACATATCGCTGATTAGTAAACATTAAGCAACTGCTACAAGTGCATTTCATTCAGTATAAAATTCCTTGGAGAATCTAGCGCCGCGCCGCCTCCCATACTATTTCAAACGAATAAAAAAAAAACGAATCATAACGTCCAAGCCAGGCAGCAGAAAATAAAGCTCGCATTGACTTATTGAACTGAAGCAATCCGCAGAATCATTGTTTTATAGACAATAAGAAAACGTTTACAAAAGCTATTCCTTCATATCGCTGATAAAAGAACAGCTCTGCTGAACAGGGAACGAATTGATCTGTCAATCAACCGAGGCCCGGCCCAACAAGCGACATAAAGAAAACAGTAAATCAGTTTATTTTGTATATTATATATAATATTTGAGATTGAATCCCTTTCAAATTTTGTGCTCCCGTCAAATTGGGGAAATAATTTATTGGCAACAATACAAGTTATTTGCTTCTTTCTACCTGATGTTAGTGAAGCCTATTAATTGTATGTTATTATCATTGTATTCAGTACGAATCTATAATATATACAAAATCGCACAATAAGACAGAAATAAGATAAAAAAATGATTAGCCAAAGTACCTACATGCTATCGATATTAAATCCAAACATTAGAGACTATCACTTAAAAGATTAGGGGGTGGAAAAGTATTTAAAATAATTTATTTGTTAAGGAGACTACAAGAGCTATTTCGCTGTCTCTGTCGGATTGTATCCATAAGAAAGAGAAGCGCGATGACGACAGGACGTTCAGAACTTTTTATAAAATAAATTAATTACTGAAAATGTATTGAATGGATTAAAGAAATAAAGCAGTACTTCGTTAGTATGTTGCTTGTTGAATAATTTGTCAAAAAATCAGAATGATTGTATGTATTTTAATATGGTTTTAACTCGTTAAAATATTTTTTTGAGGTATCTTTGTGTATTTTTTCTATCGATTATAGTTGTGTATTATGTTTTCAACACACTACTTAACTAGATTATATCCTGAAGAATATCATTTATATTTTTCTGATTGTGTAAACTGCATTGAATCATATACTTTAAAGCATGATAAAACTTGCGTTTAGCTCTTGTAGTCCCCTTAAGTATCGTTTATTCGCTATGTCAAAGTTGTAAGTGGGCGATAAATGTATTTAATGCTGCTGCGACACTTCGACCTAGCTTCGCATAATTCATACTGTTTAATGTTTGTACATTTGTTATCCTACTTAATTCAGCGACAAAAGCCGCGTGAAACACGCTCCAAATAAATAAATTAGCCTTTCACCTTTTTAACTGAGCTGTCTAACTGAAATACCGGAACGCGTCAACATTAAATCCTCCAACAAAAACTGGAATCCGACCGGATTCTGTACGTCGCGATTCCAGCGGACGTGGTACCGGGGATCGGTCCACTACAATCCACCGGATTATCCGTGTAAGCGAGCAGATTACAGCTGACAGTCACGCCCGAAGACGGCTCTTCAAACTCTTATCTAGCTATTTCAATTAATACCTTGTTCAACCCCGCTGATCCCGAGGTGCAGCCGGCCGCGCACACTCACACGATACGTCTCGCTCCCACACTCACACATTCGCCTCGACGCATACTACTTGGAGGATATTAGAATATTTAGAATTCTTCGTCTATTTGGATTAAGGAAAGTAATTAAAGCAGCCTCGTGTGCGCATATTTCTCACAAGTTTGATTTAGTACTTGAAGTGGGTTTTAAGCAAATATGTTTGGATATGATTCTTGTCTGTAATTACTTCCAACGTAGCGGAATAATGGCCACGTTTATAACATATTAAGCCGCAATGTTTCTGAGTTGCTGCGAGCATTTGCGCTTTATTGAATTTCAACTGAATTGTTTCGTGTCGTAAAATACATTTCAACTAAATTCGATTCGAAATGTTATTCTCCACTCGTCCGTTATAATTGAAATGAGTCCCACGTGGGGCGCCAACTAAGCGAAACAGCAACAAAAAATGTTTATTGTTTTCAACACGTTAAAATTTCAGTGTATGTACAAACACACGGGCATATTATACACCTGTATAAGTTTATATTGTGCTGCCTCTGTTGCTCTGAAATTTTATAGCTGCAATAATTTCGCAGGGAACTCGCTCTATTCTTGAGAAGCACTTTCTGCTCAAACTTATCGTTACGTTTAATAACTTTGGTAAATGGCGACGCGTGTTTCTGTTTTTATTATGTTGGTTTAACATTATTTCGCTTCAAGTAATATAAATGGGTAATGAAATTGGAGAAAGCGAGACAAATATATAATGAGAGCTTTAGGTACTTACAGTCTGTTAAGTCTCGTGTCACGAAATTATCTTTCTATCGTTTATTGCTACTTATTCTTAGTCTAGGTGAAATAATTCTGTCGCAGCGAGTTTCGTGGTGTGAGGCGATGTATAGAACTCTGTGGAAATTGATGGCCGCGCGGCAATAGGGGACGCTTTTATATTTTTTTATCAAATTTCCTCGAATAAACTACGGTTATCGAGTAATTCAAACCTCGGCTGAATATCAAGTAGATAAAAATATATATCCAGCGTTAAGTTTTACATACTAAAATATTGCGGCGTCATGAATATTATATTACTTTGAAGCAAAACATTGTATTCAAATTGTAGTACAAGTGTTGGGTAATAACTAAAAATTAACGACGAACTGTATAAGCTTATGTTAAGGAGTGAGATTATAAAGACAAGTCTTCGGCTGCGGCACGAGACGTGACCGAGGATGACGGTGGCTGTATTTTAACGACAGCTGGCTTTGTCTATTCACACGCGAAATATAACAAATATTCTGGCTTAAAATATGAGTCCTTGCTGTCAGATAACAAAGTCATATAAACAATAATAACGTGAACACATTGCAAGATAAAACGACAAATCAGATCATAAAAATGTGTCCAACAAATTCACGTTATACTTACTATAAATTTCTAGTTTAAAGCTGCAATGTCGTTCAGCCTCTAGTTTCACAAACTGTCAAAACTTCTATCGAATTATTACAAAAATGAGTCACTCATGATTTCACAAATCTTACTTAAAGGCACTTTAGATAACCGGTTGACGCAGCGGAAGTGTAAGCAACTGCCACGCCGAAGGTCGCGGGTTCGATTCCCGCTCAAGTCAAACATTTGTCTGCATGAACATGGATGTTTGTCTTGGTCTGGGTGTTTCTATGTGTAATATGTATGTATTTACAAAAAGAAAGTATATATGTATGTTTATCCATTGTCTAATAGTACCCATTGTACAAGCTCTGCTTAGTTTGGGACTAGATGGTTTTGCGTGAATGTAGTAGAATATTATTATTATTATAGCTCTAGGAAGCAAATGACATAGAAGTGAAATTGATAGTTAAAACACAAGAATGACCCACAATATTTAGAATTAAAACATTTTCATTAACAAACTCAAACACGACACTTAAATAAAGGTACAAGTCTTAAAAACACTTTAAAACCAAGACCTAAAAAATCGTACACGAAAGAATATGACCATACGATCAGCATTTTAGGTTTCTCTACTACTTGTTACAGAAGAACCTACAGATACCAAGATTTTTGTCTGATTTTGGAAAATCGTCGACAGCGCAGCGCTCTCATTTCATGAAATTGGTTTCGTGAAAATATCATCCAAATAAATAAATATTAGGCACTAAAATATAATGAAATGTGTATTTCGGGCCCTGTTGTCTGTTATTTGCTTGGTATTCTTGAAGCTGAGGTCAGGGTCAGATATTCAATCTAATAAACAATCACTAAACAAGCATAACTGAGATTGGAATCTCAACGTTTCTGAGAATATAATGATAGTTATCGTGGAGTGCGTTTGTCAGAATAGTTTGGTAGCGTCGAAGGTTACAAATGTTTTATGTATAAGTTATTCGTCGCTGAGAAAACTTCTTCCCAAGATTACTCATGTACGAAAATAAAAATTACAATTTCTTCATGTTTTTCTTCATCGTAAAAGTAAGAGAATAGTAATTACTTGAAAGACATGACTTCGTGAAGTCTGAGATGCGTGCCGTGGATTCAAATGAAGTGATCAATCGCTGCTTCCATAAAATATCGCCGTCGTTGATCAAAAGCTTTTACTAAAACTTTGCCTATACCTTCATTCATAGAATTCTAGGAATTCTACATTACGCTTCATGGTCAACGCCTGTATAGCACTAAAGGTCAAAGTAAATTATGGACACTCAAAACTACTTAGTTTGAGTAATTTCACCGTCAGTTTTAATGACGGCCATTAAAATGGCTGGTTCAGTTTTGGAAGCGGAGTCTGTTCTTGTCTATTAATACTGGCTTTGTGGCACCGAGTTCGTTCATTCCCTGTCTATGGTCGTATATAGTGGTAATAAAGCTTCGCTGTTTAGCCTTTGTCAGGAAATGGAGAGTACTGAAAATGTACTCTGTAGACGACGGACCGTTTCCCAACGAATGCTTTTTCTTTGTTTTATCGTGTGAGTGTAGGGCTCTGATGTTTGAATTTTTAGGCCTCCCGATTCCTGTGTGAGACGAACCAACGATAAACGTGCGTTTCGAAGCACGGAAAATGACGTAAATACCCGTCCGAATGGTGACCTGTGCAAACGTTGTTTAATTATGCTGATCTATTACGAACGGCAAGTGAAGGCAGGCGATGAGCAATACAATCTAGGACGGGTGCTAACGGCACACTATCACTATTAGTATTAATAAATGTTACTTTAATCACCTCATCCGTCTGTTTGTCATAGGGTCGTATGCCTATTGCAACTTCAAGTAACATAATCAAATCATAGCTCATTGTATGAGTGACAAAAATAGTATTCCCAATCTTATTTATTCTCATATGTTTGGAAACAAGAGCAGGAAGTTGTGTAACTACGAAACCCAGTCCATTGTCTCATCGAGTGTCACGTCCAAAGATTTAGCTGTTTTCCTTTTTATTTGTTCCGTTGTTTGAGAGGTGAAATATTGAAGCGATAACGTTGTGCTCACAGCCGTAAATGTCAAGTGGAACGGCTGCTTTGATTATTGCGGGCAGGTTATCAACAACTATCCGTATCTCGAGGAGATGCTGCGACTATTCTGAAACCTTTGTATGTGCTGCCTTTGTTACAACTTTGGATATATCATGGATGTTTGTTTAGTTTCCGACGAAATTGGGGTCAAGGTACTTTTATCGTGGTTTGCCAATTGATGGGTGACTGTGTTTTCTTTTTATATCCGTTTTGTCCTAGTTAACTTTCCGTTCGTGTTGCCAACAGCAAAACAATACTCGATAAACCTTTTTTATACCTGCGTGATGCGAAGCCATTTTATTTGGTAAGGGTAAATAGGAGTGCTATGTAGTTGAGCTACATTTTAAGTACTAGACACACGGTTGTTAGTGTGCCATGAGTGCGGCGTCTTATCGATCGTTGGAAGGGCGGCGCGTCGTCGGACAAACGATCTCGGACAAACACTGGGGACATGTCTGTGTGTTCTAGCTCTAGAACGTTTTTGTAAGAAACACTACTATGAAATGTAGCTGTATTGTGGCATAAAAATGTACAAGTGATAGAAGTATACATATGTAGGTATGAATATATCTGGAAGTGGGAAGAAGGCTCTATACGGATGCTGAGAAATACTATTGCTTCATAGTGTTCTGTCTACTTTTGTATAAATATAATACAAAAGAAATTACTGTAATGCTAAGCAGTACGTGTACCTAAATCTCTTATAAAATAAATTGCTTTTTCCACATACGGTACTCTGGCTTTTGCCGTTCTATGGTTTTAATATTTCAATAACACGATTCTCAGGCAACCGTAAGCGTTGTTTGAATTGAATAGAGATTTGATTTACCTATATAACATGATGAACAGGAAAATTTCCCCACAAAATTCACCATTATTATTATATTCTAGGTACTTTTAAAAATACTTACGAGCTCGTATGTCTTTATTACAAACGTGTTTTAGCTTTATCCCTAACTTGCCTCTTTTCTTTCAAATTGGCCTCCAATAAAGCCACAACTTGGCGGACTTCAAAGAAACGTGTTGACCAAGAGCCACACATGCCCGTATAAGAGTTGAACCGTTGTTTGTTGAGCCCGTCCGTCAACACTGCCGTCGCTGCCTCTACGACCGCAGACCCAATTACCTGGTTACCAGGATAAACAGGGTGACCCGTGAATAGGGCTGTCGGGTAAGGAAAGAAAATAAGTTTTTTATAATACAAGTAATGAATAACAGAAATACATACAAATAATATTTAGGCCGCCCTCACATTGGGCGCATTGGGCGTCCCGCGTCAGGGTCAACGCAGCAGCACCTCGGCGTAGACGCCGCCTCTACGTTGCGTCAGCCGAGCGTTCTTCAAAAGACGAAAGCGTTCTCAAAGAACGCTAGGCTTAGTAATCTAGCTAGACTAAAAAGCAAACCTCGGGCTCCAATGCTTAAGTCTGGAGTGCAACCATAATAACGCTAGGGCAGTGATGAACTACAATATATCTCATAAGTAAAATATGTATAAATTAGATTGTTTAATGCGATTGCCAAGTCAATATATTTATTTTAAACATTAAAGATTTTTGATTAACCGACTTACATGTATCTCACAACTTTTTACGGTCGCGAGACTTGGTATTTTTGACAAGTATTGTTTTTATGGGATCTCATTTCTTTTTGTAGATAGTCTTACTTTTGTCCTTTCCGGTACCTTCTACTTTTTGTACACCAACAACGAATTTTCTTATGTAAAGCTCTAACTGCAAATGTAATTTTGTAATCCCTTAAATTTATATAGGATTACAAAGTTATTTATGCAGTTGATGTATTTCGAAAACTGAACAGAAATTGAAAAGCATTTTAATTTTTTCTTGATTCATATACTAAACACTAATCGTAATCAAAATTTCAAGCTTCTATGTCTGCTAGAAGTGCCTTAGACTTTTGATGATCGGTCAGTGAGTGACAAAATTAAGAAATTTGAGTAGTTATAATTCCTAAACTACTAGTTCAAATTGGATGAAATTTGAAATACACCGTGTTTATACAATGCCTGCATGGTTACTAAAATATCAGGTTTCTAGTTTTATCCACAAAGAAGTTATAGGGGGTCGAAAATGGCCTGAATTGCTTCGAGAAAAGGATGGTACGGCCGTGCTGCTTTTTTGCTCGACTTGGTGGGGGCACTGCCGTGCCCCCAGATAACGAAGTTTGACGGTAGAATATTTTTAAATGGACGAAAGCATTTTAAATAAAACGAAACTCTATCAGCTCTATACAAGTGTTCGACACATTTTGATTCATTCACCTTTCCTCTATGCATGGCAGGGATGCATAAACATGTGACTTGGAGTAAGAGACAACACATTATTACACAATACTCTTGATTTTTTTTCATACAAAAACAGATCTGCTTGAGTTCAAGCAGAAGCATATTTTGTTCCATAACCGTTTGTATATCGACTGATAATCAATCTAATAATCTACGAGAGCCTGGCTCCCATCGTACACGAAATAGCTCTACTACTTACCTTACTGCCGGAACAATACTCTGAAAAGCCTCGCAAGTACAAGAGAATCAGAATTTTGGCAGCCCTATTTGTGAGGAATGATTAGGGGCCCAATAGCACACCTCAGAAGTTTTGAATACGTAATTGAATCGCCCAGAGTTTCACTCTTAGTAGTGTTACCAACTACGCTTAAGCCTTATTGTTTTATAAACTTGACGTAATATTGCTATGAATTTCCTGGAAGGATTAGGCACGCAATCGTGGAGTCCCGTGGTTGATATCCGGGTCGTGCTCTGCTAAAGTTTTATATGTAATATTTGGTGCGATAAGTGGTTTTCCTTGTGGCATAGGTAAACCTTATCGCCGTTATTAAGTTGCTTGTTTTATTACTGTAGATGAACGTTTTTTTTTATTGATAAGTTTAGGCGACATTAAACACCCGGGTGTTCCAAAAACGCGAAGTATATGCTTAATGAACACCAGTATCTGCTAACTTAAATTATTTCAAACTGTAGCTACAGTTATAAAAATGATATATCTATATGTATAAGCACTGTTTGTCTATAAAAATATGACTATGACTTGAACAAAAGGTTACAAATAGGTGGGCTCACTCAGGCAGATCTGTCTACTGTAGTTCTATTTTGGTATCAAACGAAATATCTGAAAGATGAAATATATTTTATTTGCCAGACGATTCGGTATCGATATATCGGTTAAGCCAGCCATAGTCACGGGATGAATAATTTTGATTAGGTACCGTTACGTAGAAATTGCTAAGGATTAAAATTATATAAAATACCAAAGTCTTATTCAGTAGGTAAGTTTTCTAAAAAAGCTAGTGTGGTTGGTTTTTATACACATCGCTTCAAAAGCCGGACTGAATTTAATTAAATTTTCTGAGTGTTGTTTCATTTTTTCCGAATGGTTTAGAGTCATAATTAGGTCCGGTTATAATTCGAGCTTAGTTTTCGAGATACAGTAGGTATTTAGGTTAAACTACGCGGGACCACACTTAAAATATTAATTAGTATTTACTTAACAGTTTGGTTCTATTTCTTAAGTATTGCAAAATAGTATTATTGTAATCAAATTTACTATCAAGTACTTAGAGGTAAAGCTAATTAACAGATATTAAAAATAAAAATTACAAGAAATAAAACCATATGAGAATCTTAACATCCATCACTATTCAGATACAGTTTATGTGTCCTTAAGGAATAGCGTCCACACGCTCAATACTGGGTCCGTCACAGAACAAATGCGAGGGTCCATATAACCGGGAGACAGTTATCCGTCAAGAGGACCTCATCACATCAAAGGTGTTTAGGAGCCGATTGCCTCTCAGAACCAAGGCTGTGGCGGTCTATCATTTTAAGGGCGATGCGGTTCGCTTCTTGTTTAAATCTTGTTCTGTTATGTTGTATTACTTTATTATAGCTATTTGTTATATAATGAACTAGGTTTTGAACGCTGCTTCGCCTGCGTGGTTTGTCGATAAAAAGTAGTTATATAATGAGTTACACCAATGTGTCAATTTTATACGAATTTGTATCTCCTGTAGGTACAGTTCCTTAGGTTAAATTAAGGTTGAGTTTTGAAATAAGAAAGAGGAACATGCTTTGATGTATCCCAGCTCTTCTTCTAATATTGGTTTGGATTATTACTTTATCGTATGCTGTAATATACCCAATCATAAGTCTAATGTATTTCTGTTTTTTTGCAGGTACGTAATAAAGTGATCCTGTATCATGAATAAACGTGTTATTTAAATATCAAGGTAAGGCAGAGTGGTCGACTTGAAGAACATGACATGGAAAGGTAACAAATCTGATATTGAAGGTATTTTTGTCGCTGATCTTATACCAAAATCCATCCTAATAGTAATGGTGGCCATATCATCCATGACAGTATCTATCCAATCGAAAAGTATCATTCAGTGAATATTACTAAAACTAAAAATTATCAATGTCATCCTAGCACTATCTCCGTTGCACCAAATACTTTTGTTTTGGAGCTCAGAATTCCATTCTTTAATTGGCCAATGGTCTTTTTAGACTTACCGTAATGAATTACGACTACTAAATGTCTTGATAATAGCCGCAACTGATGTTTTAGGCGCTCTGTCAGACTCGGAATTCTCAACAATTTGTACAAACTTATATAATTTTAAAAATATCTGGCAATCTAACTTAAGACCCTCTACTGGCAGTCTACTGATCTCATCGCTTAGCTATCACTTTCCTTTACTTTAACTAAAATCCTTTAGTTAAAAGCCATATAGATACACAGGTAGTTCCCAAAGGGACCGCTACTAAAACACATCACGCTTTGAGTATTACACACTGTGAGGACGAAACTCGCTACCGAACTCAGTTCAACATTTATTTTACCTATACTTACTTCAAGGTATGTAGATATTTACGGTAAATTCCTTGACAAAGGATACGTAAAGGAAATTGTAGGGTTTGGTATTATAACATCTATTCATTAATGAAAAGCGGAAGAGAAGCCCATTAGGATTCAGTTCAACATATCGGGAATTTATTATTTAAACGAATTGTGGATTTATGCACTGAGATTTCACTGTGTTTCAGGTCGAAATTAAAATGTTTAAATATTGTGAAAGAGTATCCGTAGATAATGTTTTCGTATTATTGTCCTTCGACCGTACCCTCTTTGAAATTGGCCACTAGAGTCAAAAGACTGTGAAAGTATATAAAAATATGTTAAAAAGAGGAAACACTACAGGCGATAGAATTGAAAAAAAGGTATTTGTAAAATCTATTGCTGTCGCGCAACCTCAAGCCTCCCCTTGCCTAGCGCGATAGAGACAACTTCAGCTTGGACCAAAAATACCTATTAAATGTACACGAAATCAACTTTTCGTATTCCCTTGATTCCTTCTCCAAAACTTCATCGATTTAACTAGTTTTTTCATATTAAATTAAAGATAGGCTTTGGCCGTGTTGCTATGTTTTCCTATTTTTAAATAATCTAGCCAAATTTCTTTTTTGGATGTTTGAACACAGCGGAAAATCTGGCCAATTTTTGAGGTATTTGAAGGTTCATATCTTTTTTAATATTTAATTTATGAGAAAAAAGAAAACATAGGGACATGCCAATCGGGGCCATACATCTTTTGGAAAAAAATAATTGCTCTACTGGCATTATCCAGGAAGAAAACAAGAGACTACGTTTGTATGGCAAAACGGCCGTTGTGTTTCCTCTTAATAGGGTATTTTCACTTACACACACGCTTATAGCTCGCCATCACCAACATACCAGTATATCTTCATATCAGTCGCCATACCACCTAATATGGTCGTCTAAGCTCGGCTTCTAACATTCACAGCAGCTCATAAGATCTCATTACTATCAACTCGGCACATTAATTATACGAAAGCCTACAGCTCTCGTGCTCATATCTACTTCACACTTGGTATACCAGCTTCAGTAATTATAACTAGGGAAGATACATTTATATACATAAATTTTTTTATTTTCATTTTCATTTTCATACCTGATGTATTAAGCTACCTTCTGTATTCAATAATATTCTAACACATACATACATCACCATCTTGTCCCAAACCACAGAATAGATAGTACTAACGTACCCAAACTAAGCAGAGCTTGTAATATGAATGCTAGATAATGGATAAACATACATACATTCAGTCAAAAAAGTATCGGGAATGGATAATTTGTTTATGGTTCCAAATTCAATTTATTTGTTTTTTTTTTGTTCATAGATTGGCACAACTGTTTTCCATTTTGGCGCGGAGTTTGAGTTGCATCTGTTATTAATAATATTCTACCCTTGATTCTACCCAAGGAGCACTTGATTCTACCACATATACCCATCACCATCTAGTCCCAAACTAAGCAGAGCTTGTACTATGGGTACTAGATAATGGATAAACATACATATACTTATACTTTTTTTTTTGTTGTAAATACATACATATTATACATAGAAACACCCAGACCAAGACAAATATCCATGTTCATGCACACAAATGTTTGACTTGAGCGGGACTCGAACCCGCGACCTTCGGCATAGCAGTCGCTTACACTCCCGCTGCGCCAACCGGTCGAGTCGATCCGTAACATTTTAACTAATCATTTGAGTATGAAACATGTTGCCACTCGGCTAGTCCCAAAATAATTTTGCACCACGATAATGCGCCTTCGCACAAGGCCATCATTGTGAACGAATTTTTGACCAAACACTCAACAAATACCATCGAGCAACCACCATATTCAGCACATATGGTTCCAGTCGACTTCTTTCTTTTTCCTTAACTCAAATTACCACTTCGTGGCACCCGTTTTCAATCGGTAGAAGACATAAAGGAGAATTCGCGGCGAGAACTGAACTCAGTTCCGGAAACAGCGTTTAATAAATGTTTTGAGGATTGGATTATTCGTTGGCGTAAGTGTATCGTTTCTGAAGGAGCATTCTTTGAAGGTGGTAAAATAAATTTGGATGAATAACAAACAGTTTGTGTATTGATATTTTCCCGAAACGTACTTAACAGAGTAGTAAATATATACTTTTTTAATCCTTACATATATTTTTCATAGAAATGCTGAGACCAAGATATACCATGTTATATATAGATACCATGTTTAAAAATATTTTGTTAGTCTTTTTTAACCGGTAAAAAGGACAATAAGCGTAACCTTTCTCACGGTGAGAAGAGGTCTGTGCCCAGAACTGGTATAATATATGTACAGGGCTGATGATGATGATAATTATTAAAAGGCGGGTTACTGTTCGATCCATGGGGGCGTAATATTATTGCAAATGCCAATATTTGGATGTCTGTCCATGCCTCTAGTCCCCCTAAATATTTGCCAAATTCTATGTGTGGTTATGCAGATCATTACATAAGGAAAATTGTAGCTATATTGTTACGTAATATAGTCCTTTCGCCACAATCTGGCGAGTAATATAAGTTGTCGAGAGATTATATCTTAATAAAGTTATACGGTCCAATAAATGCTTTCAGAGGACTGTCGATTCTGCGAATGAAATTAAACTTGAAGCTAACAAAGCGTACAGTGAAATATTTCGTGATATCTTATAGAGTGTATAAAAGGTGCTCTGAAATGTGCCTGGGCGTTTTACAGGGTGTATTAAATTGTATAAGTGTGTGAAATACGAGACGTTTATGACCCGCGGGGGACTACCACGGATCGCGCGATGGATCTTTATTTAAGGTGTTGCTAGTCGTATAATATGATTTTAAACAGAACATGTTTACTTAACTTTTGATACTGTATTGACCTTCGTAAAATATTATGTTAAACAGCATTTTTTGCATATTGAATATGAGCGGCAAACGTCTTCATTGCTGTACTCTTTGTGTAGTTAATCGTGAGTTATCTGCATTTTTATACTTTCATACATTTTGCACTGGAAGATTGTTACATTAGTAGGACTGCATACTTATTGGCTATATATCTATCTGAAATAAAAAACATAGAAATTTCAACCGGGACGACGGATATAGACTATCGACCACTTGGACCCCAGTCATCAACAAATCCAAACAACGCCGCAGTAACACAACTCATCAGTGTGTAGACGTCATAAGTGTAGATTCTCGCAGTACCGACAGGCGGATAAAATCAAAAATATAAAACAAGTGAGGGTAGCTGAAACCCGCGCTTCACAAGGACGGCGCTGAGCTGACATCAGTCCCTCCGCGACCACAACCATTGCAAGCCGGTAGAAACGTAGGAGAATAACAGAGGTATTTATGCTTTTAAATAAGTAAATTACATATCGCGACTAAGACCCGCTAAATAATATTGTATGATATATTATCTAGGTAATACTTAGTTCATCAGCGCAAAAATAACTAGCATTTCCATTTTTCATACAGCTCAGCTACGTCCAACTTCTCTTACTCACACATCTCATCATCATCATCATCGTTCTAGCGTTATCCCGGTTGCATCCAAGACTCCCCCTCCCCGCGCACTAGTATAACTAAATTTTACAGAATATTAGCTTCAATATCCTTACTAACACAATTTATAAGTTATATTACTGCCTTCAAAACATGAAACATGTGTCCAACCATGCGTGTTATTAGAATAAATCGTGTCGAAAAAAGACGGGGCAAAATGTTGGCGCGCCACATAATGCCGCCGTAATGGTTCATGTAATAGTGCTGTAAATAATCTCTGATGTGACCTTTAGCTGCTCTAACAGGAAATATGACATTCTGCTTACCCTTACCCTTGAAGAAATAGGCAGAGAAGTTAAAGACTTGATTTTTTAATTCAGCTCAGTTCACAATGCAAAACTGTGGCCTAGATTAAAAAGTTAATTATCGCTTGCCATGTGCCTCGGAAAGCAAGTTTATCGATAGGTCCCAGCTGTCATGTAACCATGAATATACTGACGCTGGTCCTTCTTTAAAGCTTATTTTACGCTTGGGTGAGCCGTAGAATATCGCTACTCGTTTCGGTTGCAGAGGTCAGACGACAGTCGCCCTATGGTAAAAGCTAATAACGAATCCAGGAGGGCCCCCTCCTTATTTAGAGACCTCAAGCCCTACCCTTCAAAAGCATAGCTATGTTTTCTTCTAATGACTATAAGTGCTTAAGTGTCCAAAGACTATAAGTGCTTAAGTGTCCAATGACTATAAATGCTTAAGTGCCTGGATAGTCCTCCACTTATCTCTCTAAACGAATTAACCATTTTACAAAATGAAATCCTGGATATTTCACTGCATAGTAAGCTACTGGCTCAAACCGCGAACGAAACCAACACGATAAAAAATGTGGAACAATTTTATCTGACGTTTAGCATCGTAGAGTATTAAGCTTGTGGCGATGCCAGTTATTTAGTTTGATCATGTTGTGTGCGAGATCGTAGTGTGTAGAGTTGCGGTGAGGTCGTACGCCGCTACCGGTTGTAAGGAGCACACGCCTCGAGCGAGTATTGTATATGAATTTGGACGGAAGGCGCCGAATAAATGTAGAGATAATTGTATCTTGTTGATTTCATTTATTGGTATGCTGAAAAACGATTGGAATGCTGAACGTATGATTTGTGGTGCGAGGTAGATAAATAAGTTTGATGGTTCAAATGCTTCTAGTAAGTAACAATATTGATTAATGTATAACTTGTGTTAAAAATCACTGTTACATGTCAAACAATTATAGACAACTAGCTTTTGCCCGCGGCTTCGCGCGCGTTAAATTCGGGGTAACACATATCTACATTCAGTCTCAAGTTGTGTGAAGACACTCCTGATTATATTTTAAAGAGTCAGAAGCTCTATAGGGTAAAAAGACTGTAAAAAGTAACACGGTCAGTATCCATGACAAATGTCAAAGCCATATTTCAATACATGTCCAATATACTTATATCTATAAACACTTTCACATTTATTTATAATTTTAGTAGGTAGAGAAAATCGTTTCAGCCGTTTGATCGTAATATAAAATTATTAGTTTAGATATGCGAACAATGTAATGACCGTGCACAATATGACAACAATTATGTATGATGTGACAGTACTGACAGACAGCACATGCGCAGAACGTACTTATTCGCGCATGCGTTCTTACTTCCAAGAGGAAAATTTCTGTCGTACAAACTTCTATCCTCCCTACAATTCCTCACAGTTTATTTTTTGCAACTTATGATAGCCTATGTCCGTCTCCATGGTCCAATATACCTATCTCTATATTAAATTTCAACAAAATCGGTTTAGCTGTTTACGCGTGAAAACGGAACATACATACATACATACATACACACTTTCGAATTTACAATATTAATAGGGATGCCATTAGCTGTTCTTGCATTCGGCTGTCGCAAACCCCAGACCCAAATCTCAATTAAGAGTCGCCATGCACGGAGTTGATATTTTGCGTCCATCATCCTTGATGTCCTGAACACACTACTTCATAAAATCGAACCTACCAAATTTTCCCATTAATATATTACAAGGATAACCAGCATAATTGCCGCTGATTCAAACAGTTACATAAACAGAGTAGTTACAGCCAAACTATTTGAGTGCGGCAGTAGGTGTTGACTACCTTGCTCGCTATTTGGCACCCTCTCCCCGGCCGGCCTCGCTCGCACGGTAATGCATTCCCTAAAGCCCGAACCGTAATAACAGTAAAAAACTTACACTGCTTAGCAACAAAATTGGCAAAATTAACCTGTGCCCGTATCGCACTAGTAGGTCGTGTGAAAATAGGAAGCGTTTTTGACTGCGGAAGCAGGAGTTGAAATTAAGCAAACAGTTTTTTTTTAGTCTGCCTATTACTAGGCGTCACGATAAATACTTATTAAATTGCTGGCTTTATCTTAACGTCTTTTTATCCGATTTTACGAATGACGCAGTAAGTATTACTTTTTGATATCGCCTTGTTACATCATCGTCGTGTAAGATGCTTGTAAGACCGATCTAAGAGGATGATTGCTGCGAGAAGCTATTTAGAGACTAGAGGTGGGTTAAAAACTTTAAATATCTAGACTATGGCTGTACCATTTTATCCAGGCCATCCAGAATATTGAAAGACTAGCCGTTTCCCGCGGTTTCACCCGCGTCCTGAGGGAAACTTCGCGTACCTGAAAAGCCCCAAATATCTTACGGACCCCTTTTTTCTGAAATAAAATATAGCCTATGTTACTCGCAGATAATGTAGCTTTCTAATGGTGAAAGAATTTTTAAAATCGGTCTAGTAGTTTTTGAGTTTATCCATTACAAACAAAAATACAATTTTTTCCTCTTTATAATATTAGTGTAGATAGTGTAGATTAGATGACCTGGATCACGCATTGTTACATAGACATTTGGTTTAAAAAATATTGACAGCTACGCAAGAATCCATCCAAAACCAACCACTACTCTAAGAACACACACCCACACTCCTGAATCGTATAAAACGCCTGATTCAGTAGTACGGCCACGTGGCGTAATAGTGCGTCTACCCTTTTTCTTTGAGAGAGATATAAATCGTTTTACGTACGCGGGATCGTGATGACTCCAATAAATATGTCGACACACAAAAACTGCCTTTGAGAGTATTAGACTATGTATCTAGTAAAGATGAGCTAGGAAGCTGATCCAAAAAACTATCCAGTATATTTGCCTAGCTTAGATAAATTATCCATGATTATGATGATACCACTATGGGGTCATGTTCAATGGCTTTCCCATAGATTATAGTTATCTTTTATTTTTTGTGTGCGTGTGTATGTCACTAAACTCCTCCTAAACGACTGGACCGATTTTGATGAAATTTTTTGTGTGTGTTCAAAGGGACTTGAGACTGATTTAGATTCACAAAAAATTGCGAATATTAAAAAAATATACATGGCAGTACGAAGTTCGCCGGGTCAACTAGTCTTGTATATAATTATAGAAATTCTGACTTAAATAGTGATACTCTTAGTAGAAGTATGGATTCAGCTTCTGCTCAACGGTTATGCCATACTTTTGACCTACCAACCTATGCATCATACGGATCATACATGTAGCACAAACCGTGCGAAATAGAAATTTGTACTTAATGGTTTTAAATCTTGCATGAAGTAAATATAAGCGGCGATAGCCCCATGGTGTACGTAACGCACTGCCGAGACGATGGTCGCAGTTTCGATCCCCAGGTACCCCGGGCACACACCTTTGACTTTTCGAAGTTATGTGTGTATTAAAAATGGTAATTATCGCTCGCTTAACGATGTGCCCGGTAGATGACAATAGACTCGCCCCCTATTACATTGGGACCTAAACATAACTGGCGAAGTGTGGGTGTGTAATACACCTCTGCCTACCCTTTCAGGGATAAAAGGCGTGAAGTTATGTGTTATAAGTCTATAGCATGCATGATGTACGAAGATGAAATCGCAGGCAAAAAGCGAATGTTCTAAAGACAACGCACAGCTTAGCTTGCTCATATCTGTTGTACACAAAGCCTTAAGTGCGGTCGGGTCTCGACAGATGGAATGGCTAACACCTTCCTGTAACTGCACATTTCTTTGTAGGGTCTTTGGTGTTATAGCGTGCGTGAATGGGGCTGGGGGATGGGGAGACCTCTGTAAATGTTCTCTGACCACTACGACAGGACCGACAGATATTTCTATATGTAATCGCACGATACTAGAGATAGTTCTTAGCTTGTTTTTTTCGTAGTAATGTAACGTTGTAAAGTTTAGTTGTTTGAGCTTGCTAATCTGAAAAACTGCCAGTCCAAATTGAATTAAGTCCGTACCTACTTATTTAAATTTTATAATTTAAGGGTCTTGTTGTCAATAAATAAATTAGATTTTTTTTCTGGTTGTGACATAGGCATGTACCTACTAAAAAGTGTTTTTTTTTTATATTTCACCCCTGCGTGCTGCGGGGATAAAATACACATGAGTTGGTTAATCCACTGATCCTGAAACAGCTATTTGGAATAATCCCACATAGTATAATTTATTTACTACATCGACTTCATAAGTAGGTACATAAAATTTAAAAGTGACGCGATATTTCCGAGCGTAAATATCTGAATGCATGACAGATAATTGGATCAGTCGACAAGTGGAACATCGAGATATTCTGAATACTGCCACTGATTGCATTAACCCCATTGCGTTTACAACCCTTACAGCTTATTGCGCTAGTCTGTTCATTACATATGTTTTAATTTAACATCTAAAAGTCAACTTAGAGAAATAGGTCTAAAATATGTGTTGATATCTCTTTCTAGAATTATAGATATAATAAACTGCCTCCGTGGTCCAGTGGATAGCGTATGCGACTACTGATCGGAGGTTCCAGGTTCGATTCCCGGGTCGGGCAAAAAGTGTTACTGGGTTTTTACGAATACTCAGTAGCAGCCCGGAGTCTGGTAATGTGCCCGGTAACGGCAATAGGCTCGCCCCCTATTACGTAGGACCTAAAAATTCATGGCGAAATGTGCGTAGACTATAAATAAAAAATAAATAAATACTTTTTTTTTTAAAGAAAAAGGAGACAGCCTACCAAACTAGTCGCTTTAACTCTTTCTAAGGAATGTAGAATTTCTAGAAGATATCGCCGTTCATAAATCTGATGTTTATACGGTGCAAAAAGCGTTCACGCTTTTAGTTTAATTCGCAAAGGAAAACATGGTTAATTCATAATGGAAAACATAGTTATTTTACCTCTTTAGGGGCGGGATTCTGAAATATTCTATCTCGGTTAGCGCCACCTGTCCTGATTTCATGTTTCTAATTTGTCTTATTTAGAACCATAAAACTTGAGATAAATGTCGATCGATATATTTTATACATAATTATACCATAAATTATATGAAAATAATTTACTGTTGAAAACGTTGTAAAAGAGAATATAGGAAAATCTGCCTGCTGTTATCTTTTACAACGTTTTTTCACGTGATTCTATCAAATATCATGTAATCCGTTTATTTCCACAAAGTTTAATAAGCGTTATTACACCTCCTTACAGTTGGGTACAGGATATTAAGAGTTTGTTACTAAGTAACGCGTCACATGACTAACTCTGGAGTAACTTTCAGCCGACTTAGCGGTGTAATACCGCGTTGTGACGGGTTAGTTTTAATATGTTTATCAGAATGTGTGTTTTGCCTGAATGTGTTTTATGTTAGAGTAATCGAAAAGAAAGTTGGAGAAGATATATTTATATTTTTTATTCCTAGTAGATATGCATATTAGGCATGAGACCGATATATCAAAACGAAACTGAAATCCGATCGCAGTCAGAAATCGTATCGTATCGATATTCCAATATGAGAAAACCGATTTTAGAAAACGCAAAACAAGACCACGATAACCCAAACAATCTAATCCAAACCAAACGAAAACGGTGCAAGCGCAACCAAACTACAAAGTAAATTTAAAGCTTACGTTTTCGATAGTTTTCATATTCATTCGTTCTCTTTCACTCTACCCAACGACTACTTAGTTAGAATGAGAGAGAGCGAATTTCATATCCTTTTCTTTCTTACTTAGTGATCCGTTTAAAGAGCAAAAGAGATGAAGCGAATCGATCGTCGCCAAGCAAGCCAGTCGTATCGTAGTCCTGCGTTATGGTTTTTGGCGGTTTTATGAATTGCAGATTGAATAGAAAAAATAAAACTAAACATCGAGGCGATAAGATCTAATTCAGATTGCAACTATTTAATGTTTGTTTTGAAAATTACAAATAGTTTTAATAGGTAGGTAGTTATTAGGGATTTATGTTTGTAGAGTTTTGAGTTGATCAATGTTTATTTATTCACTTGACGTAGGTGACACGTGCAGTGCGGTGCGCGCGTAATAATAACTAAGTAGGTACCTATATTTGGTTTTCGTGAAAGTTATAATATTAGGATTAAAAGTTTTATTGTTACGTTGTAAGGATTGTAAAGTGTAAATAAATAGAAACAATTCGTGTTGTGTAATTTTAGTTTGTTTGGCGACTGAGTTTTTTAACAATTAGTTTTAGGTAGTAAGTAGGTTAGGATTGTAAAATGTAAATAAATAGAAACAATTCGTGTTGTGTAATTTTAGTTTGTTTGGCGACTGAGTTTTTTAACACTTAGTTTTAGGTAGTCAGTAGGTTTTCTTTTTCAATATGTCACGCAAACCAAGCGAAATATGGACGCATGGCATGACAATACAATAAGAATTCGATTGTTTGCGTTTGTCTACGCAACTAGTAACTACGCTCGTCGCTCCGACATCCGCTACAGAAATCGATTTCTAAAATCGGTTTTTGAAATCGATTTCAGTATCTGAAATCGAATTTGTATCGGTTTGCGGAAAAATCCGAAAACGCCCATGCCTAATTCATATTCATCATCATTACATATTGACTGCACTTTTTGAATGAATATTATTAGATTTAAAACAGATACTTGAGACTTTTCGTCTCTCGTCTAAACTTTGAAAACAACAAGGATATGATTTGATTTAGACCAGTGTGGCACAATTTCACGTAACGACAGTTAAAAAGACTTCTTGACGGCTTGGACCAACAGCATAACTTACTCCATAAACCACGGGAAAAGAATATCCGTGACATGGAAGCACGATAGAATAAAACACAACAATAAAATAAAGCTATGTATATTACACATTTAGTGGTGCACCTATGTAATTTCCAGTTATACCTTTGGGAAAGGATCGTTAGCAATTATATTAGTAAATTAATTTTACAATTTCGTAGCTCACAGTGTACACGACCCACTTTTAATCTGCCGATCTTTTTTCGCTGCACTTCGCTCAGCAAGCCGGCACCAAATGCAACAAAAAAGTCTCACAATTTTGTAGTACCTTTTAAACTTAAATTGAACACACATGCATTAAAATTTCACTCTGGAAAGATTGGTCGGTAAATCGCATTTCACACAGCGATCTGTCAGATGCGAGCCAAGCTAACTAGCTAGCATGCAACTTGGCAGACTTGCCAAGAGTTCGCCAAGTTTTTCGTGGTGCAAGCACTAACGTCATAACTTTATAACTCTTATAGACAAGTTTTAGTAACTTGGAATTTGTAGCCAGTTAGCCAAGATTTTTGGCCCGCGAGTTTTGGTATAAGATTTTGCATAAGATATGCTTTTAAGATAATATGATGCTCGTTTTGTGCAGCTGGCTTGAGCATGAATGTGGTGCCGAGCACCAAGTAATTTTAGTGTTGCATTTTTTGCATTTCAAACTTAATAGTTTTTGTCTAGTGAATGTTTTCACCACGCTATAGAGATTTCGCAACGTCGTGATGAAAGAAGTCAGTCTTCTCAAGATGCGGGTTAAGCTTCCAAAGTGTTCCATACCCATAGATCAACTGAAGACCTGCACCTCGAATCTGACATAATTTTTCATAGCTCTTGTCCCTAAAATACCCATTTTTGGTTGCTCCATTTGTCTTTCTAACTTTTTCTCCCTTTGCCATTCTGGGGATAGACATCCCGAATTAAAAACACTTCCAAAGCCCTGACGATGAAACTTAGTTAACGCGTATTGTCAGGTTATCTGCCTCGTCTGCCAAGCTGCAAAAAAACAAACAAAAATCGCCATCTAAATGGTTAGGTCGCGTTATAATCATAGTAAATTAGCGCATTATAACAGTGGTCTGTACTTCTGTAGTAAATAAAAGTGTATAGTTAATAGCTTTCAACTGACGATCCATTTGACCGGCTCTAACGAGTCTTGTGGGAACACAACAGACGCTGAAACTGTCCGCGTATTACTCTGCCGGTAAATAGTTACTGCGCGTAATAATAATAGCTTTTAATACGCGTAAACTCACACCTATATGTCCCTAGGGGAGAAAGGTGTATATCACATACTAGCTGTTTCCCGCGGTTTCACCCGCGTCCTGAGGGAACTACTTCGGGCTAATTTATAGCCTACGTTAGTTACCAGTGAAACTTCGATAAAAATCGGTCTTGCCGTTCCAGAGATTAGCGAGAACAAACAGACAGACAGATAGACTGACAGACAAAAATTGTAAAAAATGACATTTCGATAAATGTGCCGTGTATACATCCATATGCATTTAGTAAAAAGCGGTTATTTTAATATTACAAAAAGACACTCCAATTTTATTTATATGTATCGCTGGGTGTAAGTCATACAACTTATTAGAATTGGACCCACATTTGGCAAGCCGAAGATCGTGGGTTCGATATCTTAGTGTGCTGAGCTCAATGATTTGTACAGTGCTTTGTCACCAAGAGGGCGATATCAGAATAGAACAAGGTCAGCATACATACATATATACATAGACTCACGCCTGTTTCCCGGAGGGGTAGGCAGAGACTACGGAACGCCATTTGCAACGATCCTGACACACCTCCCTTGCTTCACTCACTCCCATCAAGTTTCTCATGCATGCTCTTCTGTTAAGAGTACTTCTGACCTACAATGTCAAATTAACGAAATTCGTTTCTTACACTGATTTTGCTGCATATTTATAAATCTGTATTTCCATGATGCGATGTTAACTCTATCACTGCTATCCCCTGCTATCGACAGTAAATAAATGAAGACATATTAATTTACTAAGTTCGTTAGCTGAATATCTCGATGAATACATACATTCAGTTTATCCTGTGGCATCGCTCGCCTGTTAAGATAATAACGCGCTACCCCGGCTCAGCCACATCCGCCTACATAATGGGAAACTATTAACGTATGTACCTATACCTAATAGGCTAGTTGACGAAAAAAAATTTATAAGTCCGTCCTTTAGATTATTCAAAAATAAGCGATACGTATTTTTTATTTGTAAATTAAACCAAAAATGACCAAGATATAGCTCATTAAAGTTACGTATAACGTCACGCCGTGCTGCATTTTTTCGCACTAGATGACGTCACACGTAACTTTAATGGGCTATATCTTTGTTATTTTTTATTTAATCGAAAAAAGAAAAAATACGTGTCCAATATTTTTTTATAATCTAAAATACGGACTAAATAAAATGTAATTATTTTGACCCTGGAAACTACTCTATTGACGCGGAAGATGCCGCTGGCGACGTCTAGTGAACTATATTATTAAAAAGTCTCATCACAAGCCTTTCAATAGTTTTAGCGTAAACTAGTAACAAACTTTCTATCGTTACAAACTTTCGCGTTTATAACAGTAGCGATAGGATATCGTTTGTAATACGCAAGACAGGTAGTGTCCCAAGCATCAAATTTACAACACGAGGACAAAACTTTTCCAATCTAACAAGATCACCTCTAACAGATCTTGTATCAAAGGGTCTAGACCCAAGCAACAAGATTTAGATAGACGTAATTATAATGCATACGTGACAACCCTAGTGTAATACACTTTAGGCCGATCACAGAGGCCCACAGACACGTGTCTCGAGGATATAGCACAACAGACTCGTGCCATCAACATGACACGTGTAAGATATAATGTGTCGCAATAAGATCGGAGGAATCTTGTTTGCGAAAATTCTGAAACTATAGTAAAGAAACGGATAGTTAGAATTTAAGACACTTTTGACAGATTTCGGCTCAGGCGGTTCAGAAGTTCGGCTTATTTCATTAAATTAGAATGAATGCACTGTCATTGGCTAATATTTCAGCAATTTGTTCAAAATTTCATTGGATTAGGAATCATTAATATGATTCAACAATAATATCAGGAACTACTAAACAGATTTTAATTATACCTACTTTCACCATTAAAAAGCTTTATTCACGAGTATTGTTTTGCATAAGTGGACTTGATATAGTAAGTAAGCAACATTGAAACGATAATATTTCCATGAATTTTCATTCATCCCAGGATTTTCTCAATGATCCTATATGATCGGTTTGCCTGCGACAACCAATTAATATGGTAACATCAGCCTGAAATGCCAAATCGTTTATCCATTCACGTTTCAGCATACCTACTATAGAATGGAGATATATGATTTACAAAATTAATTAGGTAATTAAATAGACTACTCGGTTTGAACAAATATATTTGAGAGGTGGCGAAAATACAGTATAAATAAAGATTTATTTCTTTCTTTTTTCTTCTTTCTTTCTATAAAACACACTAATTATGTGTTACTTCAATTTTTGGTGAAAAACATAATACTAGATATTTAATAGCAATATGGACGATAAACTATTGAAATGTTACTGTATTTCATACACATACATGTCATACATACATAGTATACATACACGCCTGTTACCAGAAGGGATAAGCAGAGACTACGGTCCGCCATTTGCTACGATCCGGACACATGTATGTTTCGTTCTCTGACCAGATTGGATATCCTGAAAGCGACAGGTTAGAAGTATCCAAAATCGAAGAATCATATATGACAAATTTGATGAAAGTGAATGAAGCAAGACAGATACCGTATTTCATCAATTGAAATATCGGAGGATGAAGATAAAACCGCACTACTGAAATTAATCCGCTCTTGATAAAGACTTAACTAACATAGAAATACCAGTAATACATCATCAAAATTGGTATTTGCACATCGTTAAACTGTTGCAAGTCCTCGAATCGAAGCCATGGCTGAACAATGAGATACAATATACAAACGAAAACTGACAACGGACAACACAATCAGAGAGTTGCAATCCAAGAGCTGCCGAAATCACAGAAACTCCTCGAGTCAACATTTAATATTATATTTATACAGCAAACAATTATTTGTCGCACTACCAGCCCTGACAATTCAACTTCCCCGCTGTACACTGCCGGCCAAGATTATTGACACAATATGCGAGAAGCTAATAAAATTTAATATTAATGAAAAGGAAGCACTTTGTACGGGTAGGAAACGAAATGTTAACGGTGGATTTAAATTATTATGTGTGCTCTGCGAATGTGGGAGAATCGCCGAGATTTAATCATATTTCGTATTTGTCGTGCAATCTTTATTATAATTTTTGTTGAAACGGTAGCGGAAGAGAAACGTATCTTTTATTACCTACTTTTAACTGGCGACATACTCTCCTGATTCACTTTCATGTCACAGAACGTCGATGTTATCTTAAAATAGAATAGACTATACCTACTAAGGAGATATAATATAATAATATAATATAATAATATTCTACCACATTCACACAACACCATTTAGTCCCAAACTGAGCAGAGCTTGTACTATGGGTACTAGATAATGGATAAACATACATATATACTTTTTTTTTGTAAATACATACATATTATACATAGAAACACCCAGACCAAGACAAACATCCATGTTCATGCACACAAATGTTTGACTTGATACGTCTAAGGTGTTAATAAGACGACGTTTGGAGAAAATAGAAAGATCATCAGTTGGCTAAGAATGAGGTTTACGGAACAAACTAAGAATTTTCTCAAACTTTGACGTATAACTTAGCTAAGTAAGAGCTCCAAATAAACTTAACTGAGCTAAGCTAAGATGTTACACAATTTTAGGCATTAATTTGCATAGCATGAGCGAGACAGTTGATATCTTCATCACTTTAAAATCTAATATAACGTTCGCTAAGTGAGACAATCACATCAGTCCATTGTAGCAGAAACCAAACAACACATACGACTGTAATAGACATCACTAAACCACAAAATCATTATAGACCATTGGCACTTCTGCCACCATTAGCAGAAAAAAAAACATTTCGCAGGTAGTATTATTTTCCATCTACCCGCAGTAATCTCTATCCAGAGCTAAAGCATCACCGTGTTTTTTAATACAACAGAAAACAGAAAAAGGCTAAAAATATTTCCATGGAGGCATCATTACGTTAAAAGCCTGCTATCCTAGTCTCGTGTAAATTGTAATGTTCTTCTACCTGCAGTCTATGGTCGATAGGTCAATGAACTCAATCACATTCAGGTACAATTACTTGCAATTAAGAGCTCGATTAGATAGATTGAATGCTGTTTATTGGGCAGTAATTACATTATGAGAGGATATTTTGGTAAAGCTGTATCTTTATTGCCTAAAGTAATTTAGTTCTAGATTCTGCCTGCTACTCAGCCTGTGTGTCAGCTATCGCGACAAAGAGTACCGACTACTCTCTAGTTAGTATACTCTTATGTCATCATCATCCTCTTAGCGTTATCCCAGTTTCAACCTAGGGTCCGCTTACTAGTCTAACCAGATTTGGCTGAATATTAGCTTTTCCACAGAGCGACTGCCTGTCTGACCTCTGCAACCCGACGGGATAGCGATATTTCATGGTTTAGACTAGTATCAGTTTATTTAGGAGGTATACCGACGCCCTGTAACGACTGTCAAAGATCGTGAACGTGCTCGCCGAGGCAAGAGACAAGCGATAATTAACAATTCAATACGCACATAACTCCGAAAAGTCATTGGTACGCGTCGTGGATTCGAACCCTCTAAATGGCAGTCTGTTGGTATCTCCACTAGGCTATCGCTGCCTAGTTAGTATACTCTTATGTATAAGCTATATAAATTCAAATTTTTCTCAAGATTCATTCAGAAGTTTTTAGCGTGAAGGAAAGACAAACAAACACATTTTCACATTTTGTTGTTATAGTCTCACGCCTGCATCCCCGAAGGGGTAGGCAGAGGTGTAATATTACACCCACATTTCGCCATGAATTTTTAGGTCCCACGTAATACGGTGAGCCTATTGCCGTACCGGGCACATTACCAGACTCCGTGCTGCTACTGAGAATTTCCTAACGGAAAATCCCAATAACACTTTGCCCGACCCGGGAATCGAACCCGAGACCTCCCAATCCCACGCGCACATTTATACCGCGAGACCAACGAGGCATAAATGTGAAACATTTATAACATTGGATAATAATATCAGCCTGGGACAGTTCATATATGATGATGATGACGATGACGATGGAAGCTAAACCTCTGCTTACACCTTCGTGGACACTCAGGCGTGAACTTACGCTTGCCTAATCACAGCTCCTCAATAGTATTACCATATTACAGTTCTAACTTAGGACAATACTACAGCACTGCGAAACCAAGTTCCGACACTATTATCTAGAACATTTAGAACACCTAGGTGTCCTAAATGTTAGGCTTGGTACACACACATAAAGGTATTAATTCGCATACGTGTGGACTTTGCTTATATTACTAGTTTATGTTAACTGAATAGTTCAAGCAATTTCTGTTTAAGATTTGATTCGTATGCTATTAAGAAAATTTGAACACCTAGTGTCTACTTGACATGTACTTAAGGTATATTATAAGACCAATAAAATAAGGTAAATACGCAATCTAAATTACATAATATAATAAACTAACTTCACGCCTTTTCATCCCTGAAGAGGTAGGCAGAGGTGTATTACACACCCACACTTCGCCAGTTATGTTTCGGACCCAATGTAATAGGGTTGGCAGATGGCAAAAGGCTCGCCGCCTTTTGCCATCTATCGGGCAAATTACTAAGCGAGCGATAATTTACATTTTAAATACACACATTACACCGAAAAGTCAGTGGAGTGTGCCCGGGGGTACCTGGGGATCGAACCTGAGATCTGCGTCTCAGCAGTCCATTACGTACACCACTAGGCTATCGCCGCTTATAAAAGTTGTAAAAAGCTTGTATGCAAAATTTCAAAGTACCTATTGGTTTCCACAAAACCAATGTTGACACGTAAGATTAAGATATTTCACTTGAGATCTCTTTTATTTATAAACGTTTATAGTAGATCACTATGGATATAAAGAACTACTTATCCGGCACTTATACAAGTAGATATTTAAGACAGAATATCGTATTGATAACAAAACTATCGTATTGATTTTATAGGTAGTAGAACCTTGCTGATCGATCGGGGAAGTACTACCCTCTCACAGAAAATCGACGTAAAGTAACAGTACTTAAACTGTTGCGTTTCGTTCGGTGAGTGAGAGTGCCGGAGGCTCCATCCTCTATTCCTTCTCCCACATCCCTCTCCTTCTCCTTTCCCTAACGCACTTGTGACTCCTGTGGTGTTGCTTGTGTCCATGGGCGGCGGTAATTGCTTACCATCAGGCGATCCGTCTGCTCGTTTGCCGCCTATTATTATAAAAAATATATTCCTCGTTTCGTTCTGCGATTATTGCGTGTTTCAAAGAAACAATAAAAAAACTGCAATGTAATACTTCTCCAAACCAGACAAGGGTCATCATCAATTAAACAGGCATCCATTAATTACAACGAGACTTTCTGACAAATATTCCTAAAGTTCACAAAGTTGAAAGGTCAGACTATTACTCAAATTATCATCCATATCTCCTACGCCTACGTCGCCTAATTCGATGCCTAGCTAGACTAATTGCTGAATAATTGCCTAAGATTATCACATGTCACACAACATGCGTGGCCTATTTGTCAAACGAACTCTAAATCCTTTGATCCCATTTTGGTTATGTTAATACTAAGCATACGAAATACTAGTTTCTCCATATGACTTCGCCCGCCTAGGTGTTGGTTTATTGCAAAGAAGATACTCGTTTGCTATTATAATGTATAAGCTATAATACTGCCAAGTCTCATAAAAATAACTTAACATAAGTTCACGCCTTTTATCCCTGTAGGGGTAGGCAGAAGTGTATTATACACCCACACTTCGCCAGTTATGTTTCGGTCCCAAGTCGGTCAGTCAGTCAGTAACGCAAGGATTTTATACATATATACAGATTTAAGATTTACGAAGTAGTTAAAACTTAACTCGGTACCTACATTTAAGAAATGTATTTATAAAAGCATTAATTAAATCCATGGTAAATTCTTCAAAACCGCAAATGAATATATGAATATTACATAACTATATGCAAAATACTGGGAGATTATTCATAATCTGGCAACTTTACACACACATAGACGCGCGTGTCCGGTACCTACATTTAAGAAATGTATTTATAAAAGCTATAAATACATTTCTTGTTGGGTTGTCACGTATGCATTATAATTACGTCTATCTAAATCTTGTTGCTTGGGTCTAGACCCTTTGATACAAGATCTGTTAGAGGTGATCTTGTTAGATTGGAAAAGTTTTGTCCTCGTGTTGTAAATTTGATGCTTGGGACACTACCTGTCTTGCGTATTACAAACGATATCCTATCCCTACTGTTATAAACGCGAAAGTTTGTAACGATAGAAAGTTTGTTACTAGTTTACGCTAAAACTATTGAAAGGCTTGTGATGAGACTTTTTAATAATTTAGTTTACGAGATAAGCCCGCGGTTACACCCGCGTTATTTAAGGCTACTGCTCCGCTCCAGTGGCTCATAGCGTGATGTTATATAGCCTATAGCCTTCCTCGATAAATTGGCTATCTAAAACTGAAAGGGTTTTTGAAATCGGTCCAGTAATTCCTGAGATTAGCGCGTTCAACCAATCAAACAAACAAACAAATTCTTCAGCTTTATACATTAAAGAATAGACGCCGCCAGCGGCTTCGCCCGCGTCAATTCTACATATAAACCTTCCTCTTGAATCGTTCTATCTATTAAAAAAAACGCATTAAAATCCGTTGCGTAGTTTTTAAGATTTAAGCATACATAGGGACAGACAGACAGAATACAGACTTTGTTTTATACTATGTAGTGATATATACATCTGAACATCATTAAGCTACATCTTACATGTTGTAGCGGTTACCAACAGCCACGAAAAATAGTAGGAAATAAATGATTTTAGGCCTTCGCAACTTGTATGTAATATACGACATTTGTTAATGGATCTTACTCGCGTAGATATTATTTTAAGGAAAGAGAAACAACATTTAAATGGAAAACGATACAATACGAAACCACGATAACATTTGATACATACTCGTAGCATAGCTACTATTCTGCCTATATTTTAGACTACTAACTCGAAGGCATTCTAGATATGACTAGGCCAATTGTCTAGAGTAGTGGTTCTTAAACTTTTTTCGAGATAGAACCCTATCGGATAGACAAATATTTGGTGGAACCCCAAAATAGAATAAAACCTAGCCCTATGTCAAAAATCAGCTGTAGACTGCTATCTAGTGATTTAGTTGAATTTAGTAATTTGATTTGAGCAATTGTTTCGTGGAGCCTCTAGAGATGCTTCGTGGAACCACGGGGCTCCGCGGAGCACACTTTGAGAATGGCTGGTCTAGAGAAATAACGAGCGCATATTTTCCTCTTCAAAGACCTAAGGCAGCGGCACTAAACTAGAAATTTAATTTAAAATTCCAAAGGGGTAATCGTGTAGGAATTACGATCGATTGCGTTTGGAAACTTACCTGGCGAGGCCCAAAAGATGAAAGAACTAAAACTAGAATGAAATGGATTTTTGATATATTACTTGACGATCTATCGCCTCTCTGAATTTGAGAATTCGTGTTATTTTAGCAATTATTTATATTATTTTAGCTCTTTCTCTATTTAAAATAAAGTTTTTTAAATGTTCGATATATTTTCAATAACGTTGGACATGGTCACAATATAACTAGTATTCTCAGTCACCTTTCCAACTAAGCTGAAATAGTTGTGTTAGAAATGAGTTTATGTCATGGTAGTGTCATCATCATTCTCTTAGCGTTATCCCAGTTTCAATCTGGGGGTCTGCTTACTAATCTAACCGGATTTGGCTGAATATTAGCTTTTCCACAGAGCGACTGCCTGTCTGACCTCCGCAACCCGAAGGGATAGCGGTATTCCGTGGTTTAGACTAGTGTCAGTTTATTTAGAAGGTACTGACGCCCTATAACGACTGTCAAAGATCTTCATGACAACCGGGTCCGACGGCTTAAAGTGCTCTCCGAGAAAGTCATTGGTGCGCGCCGTCGTATAGCCATGGTATAGTAGTGTAATAGAAGATAATTATTCATTCCTATAGGACCTCACGAAGCTCGATAAATCTACATCCTTCTTTTGATATCTGACTTTTGGTGATTATAGAGAAAACTAAACATTATAAATTCAATTAAACAAAATCGACTTCAGTGATGTTAAACGACACCCCTTCTTTTTTCTTTTAAACGAGTAACAAACAAAGCACTTAGCCATTGAAATTATTAGTTAACATATGCGAAACGACACACGACTCCGCAGTAACACATATTACCTTACCTTACATAAAATGTGAATATTCTTCGCAAAATACATTAAGAATGTCTGAAAATTCTTGTGAAACTTGGTATATGAATTATTGCTGAAAGTAATCCGAGCCAAGGACGCAGATGTATGTGTGTAATGTATGTATGTGCTCGTGAAACATGGGGGTAAGCAGAGTAGCCATTTGCTAAATGAGACCGTTCTCAGAAGATATAAGGCAGGCTGTATACAGAGGCTGTTGGTGTCTGTAAATAAAAATATTAAGGGGACTACAAGAGCTAAACGCGAGTTTTATAATGCTTTAAAGTATATGATTCAATGCAGTTAACACAATCAGAAAAATATATGATATTCTTCAGGATATAAACTAGTCAAGTACTTTGTTGAAAACATAATACAACTAACTTTAATCGATAGAAAAATATCACAAAAATACCTCTAAAATATTTTAACGAATAAAAATTGGTTGCCTGTAAAGTCGGTATACGGGCGAAAGTTTTACGTGACAACGACTTTGAGTGGTAAAATAATTTTAATGTAAATATTCATTCGTATAGTAGGAAGAAGGATGAAAGACGCGTGCCTTTCACTTTTTATGTCTGTCTCTCTCGCTCTTAGGCGGGACGCGTGCCTCTCACTCGCTCTCATTGTGAGCGCATAACGTGAGCGGAGCGTAACGCAGTTTCTTGAAGTGTCACCCGGCAAACCAATTTATAAGACGTTGTCACGTCAAAAACATATTAAAATACATACAATCATTCTGACTTTTTTACAAATTATTCAACAAGCAACATACTAACGAAATACTGTTTTATTTTTTTAATCCAATCAATATATTTTCTGTTAATAATTTATTTTATGGTTTGCAAAATGTTCCGAACGTCCCGTCGTCGTCGCGCTATCTTTCTTATGTATACAATCCGACAGTGACAGCAACAGCTCAATTCAATAGCTGTTGTAGTTAAGCTTAAGGTAATAAATTATTTTAAAATATTTATTTTTATGATTTGGTTTACAAATAAAAAAACAGCGATAGCCCAATAGATATAGCGACAGAAAGGTACACAGAGGGTCTCGGCTTCAAATCCATGGCGCGCACCAATGACGCTTCGAAGTTACGTGCGTACTATATTGTTGATTGTCAACGAACACTTGCCAACGAGGTGGACCATGTCCTTATCATAGTGAGAAGAGACCCGTGCCCAGCAATAGTACAGTTTATTACCAAGTCTGATAATGATGATTGCTAACGTCAACATTGTAAACCCCAAGATTGCTTTGCGCGATGTGACCTCTGATTGTATGCATAATAATATAAATCGTAGTTTTAAATAACTTTATAAATGAATTGCATGATATTATTTTAGTAAGTAAGTAGGCCACACTACTTACTAAAGTAACAAACAGTCGAAGCAGCGATAGCCGAGTGAAGAGACCAACAGACTGCTACGCAGAGGGTCTCAGGTTCGAATCCTCGGCTCGCACCAATGACTTTTCGAAATTAAGTGCGTATTAAATTATTCATTATCGCTTGCTAAACGGTGAAGGAAAACATCGTTAGGAAACCTGCATGTCTGAGAGTTCTCCATAATGTTCTCGAAAGACATGTGAAGTCTGCCAACCCGCACTTGGCCAGCGTGGTGGCCATGGCCTTATCCTTGTCATAGTGAGAAGAGGCCCGTGCCCAGCAGTGGGACAGGTTAAAGGGCTGATGATGATGATGAGGCCACACTATTTTACGTAGCCTAGTAGGTCTATTTTCTGGGGTCTCACCTACCGAAACCCCAAAATATAAACAGTCGCGATTTTTTCAGATTCTTTTTTGCACTGGCAACCTTTTCGTTTCGTGTAGGTATGTTTTACTAGGAATTCTCTACCCAAGTGGACTCACCCGTCTTGGAGAAATATGTAGTTATCTTAATATATAAAATCCTTGCGTTACTGACTAACTGACAGACACGCTACAGCCGAAACTATTGGGCGCAGGAAGCTGAAATTTGGCATGTATGTACCTTGGAGACCGTAGGGGTGCACTAAGAAGGGATTTCCCGAAATGCCCACGGGATCGGCTAAAAAGGGTAAATTTAAAAAGAATTGCAGGCGTAGCTGCTGGCGTCCTCTAGTCTAGGATATTTTTAAACAGAATATACATTTTCATGCATCAACTAAATATAGGAAAGAATGTTGTTTCGGTTTTCCAGATACTAATATGCCAGGTATATTTTCCTTGATAAATATCTTTCAATCTATACATTTTATAAAACAAGCTGTTTCCCGCGGTTTCACCCGCGTCCTGAGAAAACTACTTCGCGTACCCGGTTAATTTATAGCCTAAGTTACTCCTTGGTACATCACTTATCCGCCTCCTTGGTACATCACTTATCCGCCTGTGAACGTCCCGGTCCAGCCGTTCCAGAGATTAGCGAAAACAAACAGACAGACAGACAAAAATTGAAAAAAATGTCATTTCGGTATATGTACCGTGTGTATTCATCCATATGCATTAAGTAAAAAGCGTTTATTTTAATTTTACAAACAGACACTACAATTTTATTTATATGTATAGATGAAGTCCCCCTTTCGCCCTGTGTGTATGAACGCGATACGTATACGTACGGTTTTCGCCGACAGATTGTGTGATTCCTGAGAAAGGTTAAGATGTATAATCCATGCGGGCGAAGAAAGAAGCAGAGGTGTATTTCTACACCCACTTTTCGCCAGATACAGACACCGCTGATTTCGAACATTAATTCCACTCTTTTCTTGACGTTGGTTAAAAATACGGTATAATATAATATAATATTTTCTGCCACATACACGCATCACCATCTAGTCCGAAGCTAAGCAGAGCTTGTGTTATGGGTAAATACTAGATAATTGATAAACATACATACATACTTTCTTTTGTAAATACATACCTACATATTATACATAAAAACACCCAGACCAAGACAAATATCCATGTTCATGCACACAAATGTTTGACTTGAGTAGGAATCGAACCCGCGACCGTCGGCGTAGCAG
Organism: Euclidia mi; assembly: GCA_944739405.2. Lineage (NCBI taxonomy): Eukaryota > Metazoa > Arthropoda > Insecta > Lepidoptera > Erebidae > Euclidia > Euclidia mi. The sequence continues at coordinate 33,191,859 of OX123207.2, forward strand.
TCGCTTACACTCCTGCTGTGCCATCCGGTCGTCATGTATGGTCGTCATCGGTGTGTGTACGCAATGCTTACAAAACTTAAGAAAGACTTACATATTACCTTATAATACTTTTCTCATATAAAATCGATATCTTCACCCCAGAACCTTTACTCCACAACATATCAAGCTAAGAACAAGTATTGGACAGCTTAATCCGGGCTATTACACAAGTTGATAGTCGGTAACTGTTTACCGGGGAGTATAATAACATTAATAACTGTGTTGACGGTGTTACCGACTTAGCGAACTGTTCGGTAATATGCGGAGGTAAACTCGTGTGCTTATGTGTTCTTGTGTGGGAACTAGGTGAGAGATGTGCTAAGGAGTAATCGACTTGCAGTTTTAGTTGTTATATGTTGAGGAATGTAGCCTTTAAAATATCAGACAGGCTTAAAAATGTCTGACCATGGCCAGGTATAAGAAAACATATATATATATTTTTTTATAGACTCACGCCTGTATCCCCGAAGAGGTAGGCAGAGGTGTAATATTACACCCACATTTCGCCATGTTTTTTTTAGGTCCCACGTAATAGGGGGCGAGCCTATTGCCGTACCGGGCACATTACCAGACTCCGTGCTGCTACTGAGAATTTCCTTACGGAAAAACCCAATAACACTGCCCGACCCGGGAATCGAACCCGAGACCTCCCAATCCCACGCGCACATTTATACCGCGAGACCAACGAGGCAGTCATTAACAAAATATATTTTACATACCTACATACATAGACTCACGCCTGTTTCCCCGAAGGGGTAGGCAGAGGCATATGAAACGCCCACTTTTCGGCAGTGTTTTGATCCCACGTAATAGGTGGCGAGCCTATTGCCGCTTATCGAGATATTTTGTTTGCCAGAGCCTCGTCCGTTGATCGGCAGGTGCACCACTTGCAGGTGAGATTGGCTTGGGACCCTAAATTCTTGGTGGGAACCCTATCCACCCAGGCGTGTAATATTACACCCACATTTCGCCATTAATGTTTAGATCCCACGTAATAGCGGGCGAGCCTATTGCCTTTACCTGGCACATCACCAGACTCCGTGCTGCTACTGAGAATTCGGAAAACCCAGTAACACTTTTGCCCGACCGGGGAATCAAACCCGGGACCTCCGATCAGCAGTCGCATATGCTATCCACTGGACCACGGAGACAGTATTCTTAGATGTATAAATTATTTTATAGACAATTTGCACCCAGATACAGATAAAATAACCAATTAACCATGCTCATCACACGAACATTGCCCAGAGTGAGAATCGAACACAAAATCGCTGGCGAAGCTTTCAGGGTGACCATCTATAAGACCAAAAAACCAGTCACGAGAAGGTTAGTTGGTGGTTAAATAATTAATCACCAACCTTTAAAGTCTAAGTCTCACGCCTTTTATCCCCGAAGGGGTAGGCAGAGGTGTAATATTACAACCACATCTCGCCATGAATTTTTGGTAATAGGGGGCGAGCCTATTGCCTGAGCCTTTTGTTACCGGGCACGTCACCAGACCCCGTGCTGCTACTGAGAATTCAGAAAAACCCAATAACACTTTTGCCCGACCCGGGAATCGAACCCGGGACCTCCGATCAGCAGTTGCATACGCTATCCACTGGACCACGGAGGCAGTTAGTATATACATAGATAAATATAATACTTTACAGTACAGATGCCGCAAGTCGTCCATAACAATTGGCCACGTTAAATCCTTAATATTAGACCTTTATTTTTATAAGTACTTGTTAATACCGTAAATAATACAACAGATGGCGCTAGCGACGAAAAAAATGAGAGTCGATGGTAGCGACATCTTACGTCTCATTTTGTAAGCAATGTTATTTTAAAATTAAAAAGAAGAGATGGCGCTATAATTAAAAAGCATTCTGTCTAAAATGTCAATATTATGATATTTCACCTTGTCACCCAAGTGTGCCTCATTTCAAGGTTATAACACGATCAACCGATCTAGTAGGTACCTATTTTACGTATGTACCGGTGGCGTTAAAACATCTAGCGATACTTTTATGACTTCGTGTCTTTCCGTTCAAAATTTGGAATGCACTTTGTACACTGTTCCATAAAACTGATATTTGACATACTTACGTAAGTTTGGTGGCTATGTCACGGTAATATAATCTAACAGTATTGTAACTCGGCCGTCTTCGTGAGTTATATACCTACCAGACGCGCCGCATGCGAGCTGCGGCACGATAGCGGCTGCGGGTATTGTAGGTACAGTCCGCCCAGTCTAATGGGTACTCTGCTCGCGGCGCGTAGGTATAACTCGAGTTTCGTGCGTTTGTATGGAGTTACAATACTGTTAGATATTATTACCGTGGCTATGTTACGGTAACATTGAAATGGTGCAGTGATGAATGACCTTGTGAATGCACCTTGGTCTGATGATGAAGCCGGGAAGGTGGTTACAGGAACTTCTAAACTACATATTATGATAAACTACTCGTGTTTGGGCTCGTTTTAATTGACTTGACAAAACCTATGACCTTGTGAGGTTGCCTTGGTCTGATGATGAAGCCGGAAGATGGTCACAGGAACTCCTAAACTACACGTGATAAACTAGTAGTGTTTGGGCTCGTTTGAATAGACTTGACAAAACCTATGACCTTGTGAGGTTGTCTTGGTCTGATGATGAAGCCGGAAGGTGGTCACAGGAACTCCTAAACTACACATGATAAACTAGTCGTGTTTGGGCTCGTTTGACAAGACTTGACAAGACCTATGACCTTGTGAGGTTGCCTTGGTCTGATGATGAAGCCGGCAGGTGGTCACTGAAACTCCTAAACTACACATGAGAAACTAGTAGTGTTTGGGCTAGTTTGACTAGACTTGACAAAACCTATGACCTTGTGAGGTTGCCTTGGTCTGATGGTCGGTGGTCCCAGGGTCTGTGGTGCATGCTACAGATAATATAATAGGTATATTACTATACTAGGTGGTGCTTTCCTTTGAGTTCTGCTTCGTGAAAATTGTCATTCTTTATTTGTATTATTATATTCTTAATTAAATTGGTATTCAGGCGAAATTAATGTAACCTAAATGGCGAACCCCTGGCGAAGCGAACGTCGAGATTGCAAAAAGGGAATAGGTAGGTAACTATTAAAATGTAGAAATGAAACAACAGTTCATTTTATTTTTTTATTTATGAAACCATGATACCTCGTCAACTAACAAAAAATCTTGCAAAAAGTTGGAATTTTTTCTCTTCAACTTTCACGGGAACCGGGAACGAAGTCGCGCGCAAAAGCTAGTCATTACAATTGGTCTATTAATTCGGCCTTACAAGCAAGTTATGCAAACGTGCAATGTAGTTATTTAGATAATTAACTCAAATCCAGATGTTGGCAAATTAATATTTATAAATTGATAAATTAGGTCGTTTTTTATTCCTCCATTAAAGTGGATAAACAGAATTAGATAAAAAACTAAATTTAACTATTATAAAATCATTTATTTTGTAGGATTCGTAATTTTGAAGCTGATTGTAACGATTTTTTTTAAATACTTGCAACACTTTCAAAGTATTTCTTACTTGAATTAAACGTACGCGATCGCGTCTCGCGTTTTGCCGATCCACGATCGTAACGGAGTACTTTTACTTTCATGGGATATTATTCCTTACCGCCATACATTTACGGAACTTTGTCGCGCAAAACACTAAAATATTTGCAACACTTTCAAAGTATTTTTTACTTGAACGTACGCGAACACGTTTCGCGTATTACCGACTCCCGACCGTAACGTAGTAGGGTAAATACGCTAAATGTTGGCATCCTTACGGTTTTTCTGTTTTGGAATCAGTCTGGCACCATCAATTTGCAACGAAAGGATAGCTTCCGATGCGGTTTTGGATAGTTTGATAAATCTATTTCATGTTTATGGGCATAAGGTTGACATTTCTACTACAAGGAAAAAGTACTAAGGTTTATATGCGTCGAGAACGAAAAAACCCTACAGTCGGCCATTCACGGGCCATGGTCGGTCGCGTTTTTCCCAAATATCGGCCGGGTAAAGGATGTTTTAAATTAAGACGGATAAATATTATTAATATGATTTATTTTGGCAGGAGTCTCACTAAGTATACGTTATTAATCGTATTTGTTTAAAAGTAGGTAAAGTATTTTTTTATTTGCACTTAAATAATGTTAGGTAAGTATTACAATTTATAAAAAAGTAAACATCAAAATAATTATAATTAGTTCTGGAAATCTTTTCAAAAATAATTCATACCATTTTTGGCCCAGAGTATCATTATTGAATATATTTATATTTTTAAGCTACGTAATTAACATGGGTTAAGGTAGCAAGTTCTCCCATGTTAATTACGTAGCTTAAAAATATGTTAAGGTAGCAAGTTCTGGAGGCGGCGGAGCGGGATAGGGAGCCCACGCGACCTGTCTCTACCCGCAGAACCGGGCGTCGTCGCCGGAGGGCGCTCAACGATCTCCGGCCACCGTGAGTACACGCCAGCGGGCGTCGGGCCTGTTTTTGACTGCCCGCCGTCCGCTAGGCCCGAGAGGCGGCGCACGTGTTCCGCGTGCGCCTCTCGTAGCGTTAGTAGACTACGTCGTTCTTTTCCGCTCGTAGTATGAAAGAGGATGTATGAGGACAAATTATGATGTATGCAGATGGATGCATGCGAGGGACGGGGCCTGCTTCGGCGGGCCAGCTCAGGTGGGGTCGCGGCAGTTATACAAACGTAGTTCCCGTGACCCTGCCATTCAATGGGATCGGATAGAGGAACACCATGGTGGTTTTAGTGGGTAGTCCCGGCGCTTCTCGTCGGGGAGTCACCACACTCTCCCTGGACTGAGCCCCTTTAGGGGCCCAGCCTAGGGGGGTAAGCCCGTAAATTGTTTGGTTTCCACCATGAGTCAAAAGGTAGCAAGTTCTAAAGAGCAATTTATATCTTATATTTCCATACCAAAATAAGCTAATATAAATGTTTTCAATAATATCAACTCCTACATTTAAACTTAACTCTTTATATTATAAATAAATAAACGTATAATAAATATTTAATTTTGAGAAAATAAGAAAAGTAATCAGCCTGTATAGTTGGGCTCGAATTCGAGGCTGGTCGACATTACGATCTTTAATGTTTCTAAAGCCAGCCTCTATTTTGTGTACATTATTTCTCGAGATTCAACTAATATCACCCCGGCCGGTATTTGGCGATCAAACGTAAAATAGATTTATTTGCCTATATGCGTTGCAAATTCTCTTATTAAGGCAATGGAATTAGTACAATTGGAAATTATAAAACAGACTGCATTTACTTTTAGTCGGCCACGGCCGAGAATCCGGTTTTAATTTAAAATTGGTATTCTATTGGCGGCCTCCTATTTTCTCTTAAAACAATACGTTAAACATTGAAAAATCTATCTCAAAATATAGTAAAAATCACTAATTACTAATAATAATGCTTAAAACAATAAAAAAGGAATGTCTGATCGTTCTAATATCAATCCCCGAAGTGTGGGTATTCACAGCAAGTAAGGCACTTTAAATATGAAATTGACGCTTCGACGGCGCAATCGCTACTGACGCTCAGTGTGCGAAGAGTGTGTAACGTAATCGGAAAGTAACGGTTGTACATATAGATTATGAACTAAGATTGTAATTCGAGTGGCAAATTTGTAACTTCAATACGTTTTAAATGAACGCAAGCCGAAAAGTGCAGACGGCCGAAGTTTGGGGAAGGGCCGACGTATGGCGTATTTACCCTACAGATACTTTTATGAAATAATATTCCTTACTGCCATACATTTACGGAACTTTATCGCACAAAACACTAAAATACTTGAAAGTATTTTGAGTACTCAGGAATATAAAACTTGCAAGGTTTCATCCTTACTCATATTAAGATAAGGTTTATTTTTCAATACAAACTTGCATTACCAGGGCGTCACACGAAGTTTTCTATACTCGAGTGCCCAAAAACTTGCAAGAATATTGATACCTGGTTTTCGACCCTGGTATTTTTATAGAGACGCACGTGGTGTACTTGGTACGCGATTTTGCAATTGTGCGACTCACGAAGTCATGACTATCGGCATAGATAAATTTAATACTATACCTATCGGGAACCAAGCGAATGAGTTCTAGACTTCTAGAGAAGTCGGCTATCAAAGTTTAAAAATGCGTTTTGTTTTTTCATTAGCTTGATTTACAACATACTCAACATCAACTGTTTATTAGTTGCTATTGTCTGTTCAAGATACCTACGAAAAAAATAAAAGGTAAAAAATATACAGTATAATTTATGAATTGAAGGGACAGGCGTATTTTTGTAAAACTAACTGCATCTTTCGCTTGGAGTATTTAACTTAAATCTACTTTTGTTGCGAAGGCGACATTAAAAGAACCATTTTATGGTTTGTTTACATTTTATTTTTTCGTATCTTGAACAGACTATAGGTAGGTACCTATAAATGTAAGACGCATATTGATTAACCCTTTCCCTCCTTACGGTACTTAGAAGTACCTCCACATTTTTCGTCTAATAACTTAAGTACGAAAACACTATATGATAACTACAACTGACGAACCTTTAGAGTACCGTTTCCTTAAGCCAATCACAGCGCGTTTTTTGAATTACCGCGTAATTTTGCCTAAGAATTTGAACATCGAGTTACAACCTGTCGAACATTTTGTCACTTCGCTGTGCAGGTGTGATCGGGAATGTTTTTTAAATAGAATTATCACAAGTGAGTGCTATTTTTTTTACTATTTACATTGTTTATATCATTGACTACATTTCTAAAAGCTTTTATAATGTATCATCACTTTTTTTATATGAATATTTGATATAAACTGATTCGGACTTATAAGTACCGTCAGGTGATTTTAGTCTAAACAATTATGGGTTTATACAATAAACATGATCAATGATGTGGGTATTTTGTTTTATCATAAACGAATGTTTTTTTTATTTTTATTATTGGTCTGAACTATTTTCTTATTGTTTTAGCCTTTGTAATGGATATTACAAACAATACTGCTCTAATTGAGGCCCTGTTATTAGAAGAGCTTCCGGACTGCGACGAAGAGTCTGATGCAGGAGTATCCGATGATGAAGTGGAAAATCTTCAACTTCCTTCTCCAAGAGGCTTCGATGAGATTTTTGAAAGAGCTCTAGACAGTGTTTTTGCCGAAGTTCCGCCATCGCCGTCAAATGAAGATGTATTGGAGTGCCCTATAAATCAGGTACCCACATCTCCTATACCTGGATCTAGTGTTCAGACTGATCTACCGTCTGCAAATACGTCTTCACCCAGAACTAACCAGCGATTACCCGAACCAAACCGTAAATGGAAAAAGAGGGACCTAGATACAATTTTACCGGAATACCTTACAGATACTGGAGTAGTAGAAGATTATTTTGCCTACTGTAACACACCGACTGATATATTTTTAGTATTGATTGGAGATATTATTGACATTATTGTATACCAAAGTAACCATTATGCTACTCAGAAAAGCAAGGTATTGAACCTAAAAAAGGAGGAACTCCTAACATTTATAGGTATGAATTTTTTTATGGGTTACAATACTCGTCCGGCGTGGAGAGATCACTACTCTTCGGCACCTGATCTCAACAATGCACTTATTTGCAAAACAATGCCAAGAGACAGATTCGCTCTTATTTTATCTCATCTGCATTGCAATGATAACTCCCAAATGCCTAGAGACTGCAAAGATAAGTTATATAAAATTAGACCGATGATTGATGCACTCAATAAAAAATTTCAAGAGGTTTATCATGGTACTCGCGAACTGAGTGTAGATGAGTCAATGGTTAAATTTAAAGGTAGATCTGTCTTGAAACAATATCTACCTATGAAGCCCATAAAAAGGGGGTACAAGTTGTGGTGTCTTGCTGACCAGAGGGGCTATATAAAGAAGTTTCAAATTTACCAAGGGAAAGACGAAGAAATGAACTCAAAATTTACTGGCTATGGCTTGGGAGAGAAAGTAGTTTTGGAGTTAACGGAACAAGATTGGGGTAAAGGGAAGGTATTTTACTTTGATAATTTTTTCTCGTCTGTTGCTTTGCTAGAGAAACTGAAAACTGAAAACACCTACGCATGTGGAACTATACGAAGTAATAGAAAAGGACTGGCCGGAAATATGCTTGCTGATTCTAAAATGAAAAGAGGCGACAGTGATTATCGCTTTTCAAATTTAGACATCGGATATTGGAAATGGAAGGATAACAAAGTGGTTCACTTAGTATCGAATTTTCATGGGAACCAAGAGACAACTGTGACCCGTAAAGAAAAAAATGGGTCCAAATCGGCAATTACATGCCCTGTAGCTGTCAAAGATTACAATAGGTATATGGGTGGCGTAGATACAGCAGATCGTTTGAGAGCCCTTTACTGCATAGATCGCAAATCTCCGAAATGGTGGCACAGGTTGTTTTGGGGCCTCCTGGACATCGCATTTGTCAATGCATATGTCATTCATGGACTTATAATGGAACAAACTACCGTAAAAGATTTTCGACGCTCTGTTACTCAAGGCCTGATGTCAATGAAAGATTCTAGTCAGAAAAGAAAGACTTCTACTGATAATATTGCGAAAACCGGCCCTTCCAAAAGGCGCAAATCTGACTATTCCACTATAAAAGACGTACGCTTGGGTAACAGAGGCATCCATTGGCCAACGTTCGTAGAGAACAGGGGAAGGTGTGAGGTTTGTAGTTTGAAGAAGATTCAGTCGAAACCCCATAGTAAATGTTCGCATTGCAACGTGTTTTTATGTGTAAATGAAAAGAAAATTGTTTTGTTGAATACCATGACGTTAATCTATAATTAAAAACCTATTAATATAACTATTACTAAGTCAATATTGGATCTCATTACTTTTGTAGTTTATATCAAAGTTCCTAACATTGTGATAACACGAAGTTCCTGACGGTACTTTTAAGTCTAGGTCTTGGAAATAGTACTTCTAGGTATAATAAAAATCTAAAAAAAAACTGTGTGTTTCCTTTTACCTACCATATTATGAAAATAAAGTTCAAAAGCGGAAATTCGTTAAAAATCACTACGCCGAGGGGAAAGGGTTAACATAATTTATGAAAATTTATTATATAATACTACTACAAACACAGTAAGTTTTTATTATGTATAAAATTTAAATTACACTACTTTTACATACTTAAATGTAAAAACAAAACACAATCGCTCGACTAGGTACCTATACAGGTACTTTTTAAAATAAATGCTCATGGCCGTTCATTGGTTAACATAATATCTTACTTTTTCAAATATTTGATGTTTATTTAATAAATATTTATTTATTTTACCATCTACAGATTAATACCAAATTAAATAAAAATAAATATATACATACGTAAAAGCGCCATCTATGAATGCCGAGTGAAAGTTAACTCATTGTAACGTTTTACTACAAGCTAGTACGTATTTTGGCCACCAGAGCAACGAAGTGCACATCATATTTTTCAAAAATATTCATATTCAGTTAAATGTTTCATTTTTTTATTAAATCGTAATAAAGGGATTTTTTAATTAATAAATATCATATTTTAGAACTTTATTTTCTTATTTATCATTTATGCATGAAAGTCATCGATAACAATCGATACTAGTAAAGCCATCTGTTGAGAGAGTTAAGAATGACGGAAAACGTTCTAAGGAATGAGACCCCATGGTATATATAAAATAAAAAGACAAAGTGTAAGTGTTTCGCTCATCGTCTCACCTAAAAGACGGCCACTACTGAACTTAGGCGGATGCGCACTACCAATACCCTAACACTACTTCCTTGTCGTATATTCTCCCACTAGCGCCAGTAACTGTCGTACAGTACTAGTGTACTAGCAGTCACGTTTGCCCGAAGCTGGGCACGTCCCGCCCAATCCTGGGCATTATCGCTCCGATAAAATCACACCGGACTACGGAGAGACGGCGTTTTATAAATACGTGACGAGTTTTACTGACACCACGCGTGTATGTAGGCGTTTTTATCTTTGAGGGGTTGGTGGAATACCATGATGTTTGCATATCTCAAATTAGTAAGCCCGTACTTGGCCTAATCGCTCTCATAGCCAGGACAGAGTCAGTCTGGTGTCCAGCATTTGAACAGATTATAGTAGACTGTTTCAACTATAATCTGTCGCTAAAGCTGATACAATTATTACTGTTAGCAGAAAAGCAGCAACAATTTTGTATTTCGACTAGGCTAGTACTATTCTGTGACAATTCTCAATACATAATATAATTCTGTGTAAATGAATACGTATTTATTTTTTAAAGACAGTCGCGGTGTACCTTACAAACGTTGTATCAACGAACACAAATAATACCGTACGTCTGGATCTCGCAGTGTCTTATATTGGGATGAAATTGAACCTACAAAATTCGCCGTATTGCAAAACAGCGAGGCGGTTCCTTAATCCACTACTCTATCCGGGAAATCAAAATAAAGTAACAATACCTAACTACCTACCTACTTACTCCCTATACAGCAGTTTCATTCAGTTAGTGATTGCACTGGTTCGCCTCCTAACTATGCTATAAAAACTTTGAAGTCGATTTCAATCCACTTCTAATGTTTGCTTTAAGTTTTACAGAGAGAGTTTTCTTAACAAGAAACGTAGTTATCATCAATAGGTATTTAAGTATCTAGCAACTTCAAGCTCGTTTTAGGTTACATTATGTAGAAATGGTGAAGTTTTTGGAAATTGTCGTGTGTCCACATCGTCGTCGTCCTAGCGTTATCGGGCAATTTGATAGAATATTAGCTTTTCCACAAAGCGAATGACATCGGAGTCGACCCAAAGGTATAGCCGAAAATACTGCATGTCTTTGTACTATATTCTCTGCATTACATCAAACGTATACTTCGCTTGGCTACGACAATATGGCGCGCTTCAGACATAGTTTGGTCTAAAGTTCAACTTCTACCAACCTTCAATCTAAATGCAACTTTATACTACCACAAATAGAGTATGAATTCCCCCGTTATGTTAATTGTGCGATTTCAAATGCCGTCGGAACTAAGACAGTTTAAAAATTCAATACTCGGAACTGTATGTGGAGTCCTGAGCTACTTGTGGAAGTTTATGATTAGGTGTAGGTCCCACTGCTGGCGAGAAAGCGATAGACAGTAAGTATTGTAGGTAACTATCTATATACATCTTAGTATTTAATCATCTCTATTGTTGTGCGTAAGACTGAAAGAGATAAAACAGTCTAAAGGTGGAGGCATAATCATTTGCCTTGTATATTATCTAATGCAGGGCAGAGGACTCCTCTAATTAAGAAAAGGGTTGAGCCATAATCCACCACGCAAGACATGGCACTGTCTTTCGAGAACATATGGAAAACTTTCAGACATACCTTTTCCTCACGATGTTTCCCTTCACCGGTTAGCATGCGATAATTAACAAATTTAATACGAACTTAACTTCGAAAAGTCAGTTGCGCGCCGTGGATTGAACATAAGACCCTCGCGTAGCGGATCATTCTCACTAGTTCCACCAGCAATTAGTTCCATGGAACTAGTGAGACTTTTTTTCTCAATAGTTCCATTCCATTATCCAAGTCCATGGAACTACTGAGAAAAAAATGTCTCACTAGTTCCATGGAACTAATTGCTGGTGGAACTAGTGAGAATGATCCCGCGTAGCGTTCTGTTAGTATCTCTACTAGCGTCTCACTACCGTAATGAACAGTGACAGGCTAGTAGCACTGACAGTACCGACGGATAAAGAAACACACCGCATAGTCAACTCTCAGATCGCCTGCACTAAGTAGGCCAAACGTATCAGCTTAAAAACTACTTGGAAACTGCGGTGTTGTTTCACGAATGCCTCGTGTACAGTCGAAACACGTGTCTAAGTAGGAATTGTATTAGTAAACTAATGTGTTTGCAGTAAAACTAGTGCACTTGTGGTGTCTCCGTCATTAGAACTTGCGGTATTATCGAAGTTTTCTTAAGCAATCGTTGTGATGTACTGTGTCTGGACTTAGGCGTAATTTGCGTAAAATTTGACATATAATTTAGGTGATGAAGCAAACATGATCCTTCTCTTCTTTTGTTTTAATATACCTATCTATATTCTTAAAATATCAGTAGTTCTGCCTGGTGTCCAAAAAATATTCATATCAAGATATCAACCTACATGGATCGGACGGGATACTCAAGCTCAACTGATTAAGCAGGCCAGCTCTGGGCGGGGTCACGGATAATTATGTACTACTAGGGTAGGTCTGTCCCGTGACTCAGCCATTCTCAATGGATGGTCAGAGGAATACCAGGTGGTTTTAGTGAGAAGGTCCAAAAGGCCTCTAGTGCAGTTTCACTGTCCTCCTCTACTGAGCCTGAAATCCCAGGGGAAGGGACCTTGCTACAGAGGATCCACCGCAAGACCAAACTGGATGTATGCGTATGTTTGGCTTGCCTCATGTATGTCAAACGACTAAGTGAGACAGTATAAAAACGAGTTAGTTACCTGCTGGCGGTTCTCGCACTATTCGTTCCCGCTAATCGCTTTCAGTAGGACAGTGTCTCGCAGGTACTCAGATATCACACTGTTAACAAGCTGGCATTCAGTGTCCAATTTATTTACTATACGCTCTTCGAGAAAATAAGGATATATCGTGATTTTCCATGTGGAAATTCTACGTAGTAACATCGAGTTTGCTCATGAGACTGGTAAATTAACAAGATCTAGGAATGTAAGCTTTCATACAATGTAAAACGAAGACTTATTAAGTAAGAGAGAAAAGGAAAATATTTATTTTGCCACAATGGACACACTGTTTATAACATTACAGCAAAACTTTGTAAAAATAACTTATTAAGTTGTTAATTGTGAGCCTTATCCGGCGCCTTCAGGGGAAGGCAAACGAAAGTTTTGTAATTGCAATTCTTAATTAAAAAGCAGCTGAAGTTATGTTACTTCAGTAGGTATTGCTTTTCTTCGTGTTTAGCGGTTTAAAACCATACGGTGTCCTCTGACAACCCACATAGCGGTGTTACAAAATATAAAAGTATCTTCCTATACATAAAACACTTTTGCGTTACTGACTGATTGACAGACAGGCACATCCAAAACTACTGGGCGTAGGAAGCTAAAATTTGTGCCCTAAGAATTATTCGAGATTTCCCGAAATTTTCACTGCATTGGGCAGAAAAGTTTAATTTTAATGTTAAATGTGCGCGTTTAATTACGGCCGTAATCTCTAGCCTAGTATACAAGAAGTATTTGTAAAACCATTAGCATGACCTATCATTCCGTGAAGAACCCACCGCCTTTGCTTAGAAATATAAGCGAAAAGTTATCATCATCATCAGCCTTAAACAGTCCACTGCTGGACTAGGCCTCTCCTTTGAAAGGAGGAATTGGCCTACTATATACCACGCTGGCCAAACGGGTTGGTATAGAGTTTGTATCAAGTTTTCCTTCTCTTACAGTGCTGTTCTCTGCATAATATGCTCCTTCTGTCGGCTCTTACGACACCCATGGGATGATATAGGGTGGTGACATTCCGTATTTTTAATCCGTCACCACACGGACAGAAAAGTTATTACATTTTCTAAAATCCCAATACAAAATCTCTCATATTAACTCGTAAAACACATTTTTGTTAGGGACGTATACAAACAGTGCCGTGCGGAGTTTAAATCTAATTGGAAATATCTAATTATAACTTTTAATTACGTTTCATTTGTGTATACACGCGGTGTAAACATTGGGGAGTGTAATTTCGATATATTGGGATTTAACATCAATCTGTGATTAAGGTTTTAGGGAGCTTTGTCGTTGAGGAACTGGTAGGAAAGTAATTTTAATATTGGCTGAACATACCTATTTAAACCAACATTACCTTTTAAAAGAGAAGGAAAACTCGATATTAAAACCTATACCAACCCCTCTGGCCGACATAGTAGGCTATTATAATGTCTGTCAAATACTATTTTAATGTCTTTTTTAATGATTGAGACACAAATTAAGTGGGACATATGACCAGTAGTGGAATGTCAAAGGCTGTATGATGAAAAAACTTTGGAGCCTTTCTAACCTTTTCTTTATGATCCGTATTATATTAATTTCAATAATGTGCGCTGAAGAATACGGAATGTGACCAGTGACCACCCCAAATCATGCCATGGATGTCGTAAGAGCCGACAGAGGGAGCATATTATACAGCGAACAGCACTGAAAAGTAAAACTTGATACAAACTCTATACCAACCCGTTTGATCAGCGTGGTGTAGTAGGCCAATTCCTCCTTTCAAAGGAGAGGCCTAGTCCAGCAGTGGACTGTTAAAGGCTGATGATGGATTTGCGCTGAGGATTTGAGCACTCTGCATGGCTGTCTGTTAACTGCCTCAATAGGCCATCGGTCGTATCAGTAGTAGTATGTCCTCTAGTGCAAATTGATTCGATAATTCCTACAGATCACTCTCTATAACTTTTTGCTCGACCCGGGAACCCAACACAAGAACCTATGAATCGCATCCGATAAAACTACCGCTAAACCACCGTTGGCAGTTATCAGATATCAGATTCAGATTTTGATTAAAACACGATGCCCTCAGTTGTATCGTTTACACGTCAAACCTAACATTTTAGCCGCTTGATATTTTTAGCTATATATAAAAATATGTTTCAATACGTCTGTCGTGTCGTGCGTATTACTTAATGTGTCGTATAGTTGACACATGTCAGGCACACGCGAAAACATTTTTCACGGATCCAATTTGCGCTGTAGTTGGAAACATCCACGTTTAACAAGGCCTTGAGGAGGTTATTATTGTAGTAATATTCTTTTGTAAGATGTCCCACAGTTTAAGTGGTAGAGTATAAGTGAAGGGTTCGACTTCCGTTTGAGATTAAAATTTTACTGATGTTTTGTAAATTTGAAGCATGTTTTTTGAAGTCGGTGTCAATGTCAAATTCTGGTTTTATCTAGAACCAACTCGCGGATGTATACTAGCAGAAATTCCTTTGATTCCGCCATTACGGGAAGTCGAAGGACACCACGGTAGTTTAGTAAAGTTTACGGAGAGCCTCAGAAGGCTTCTTTGCAAATCTTTGAACTCATTCACTCACAAAAAGGATTTTTATCAGTTGAACAAATTAAAGACGATTTTAGAATAATACTGTGTGCCTAAAATATCTCAGAGTATTTATAGGTCTTTGAGGCCATTGTTTCAATATTTGCAATGTATGTTAGTGGTACAGAAGTAATCCTATAATTAAAACATTGACCTCTTTCTTAAGTCCTCATCCTAGAAAGCCCCGATTAAGTCAATAAAGTATCATAATATAAACCAGAGTGAGTTAGGAAATCTCATTACACTTCCACAAAGTATAGACCTGCTCAAATCAAAGTACACGCTTCACAGAAATCCTAAATAAACAAGTAACAAGGAAATCTCGGTACATTTCCTCCCCAAAACGTATTTAAGCAGCTATCACCGTCGACTTAACTTCAAAGTGACGCGAAACACTTCAATCCCCAATGACAGAACTATTACACTGCCATTCCGTGGTATTACTTTCAGCCGTACCACGAAAACTTACATTACTTCCCTTCACTTTCACTCTTATAGAAAACTGTTACGTAAGAACGAGACAGGTGTAGCTATAGTGAGAACTAGAATCAATACTACACGTAGTAGCGAAGTACATGCTGCTTACCCCGACATGAATTATGCATGTCGCTGAATTAGGGCTACAGTACAACTCAGATTTTGATTTACACATACTATGCGACAATGCAGCTTATTCATACGGAATAAAGTTCTATTTGCTGTGTGCAATCTTTGGGACATTTTTGTAAAGGCGGTTACACACCTTTGAACGATTTTGATTGCAAGGATAGCTGATTCCTGCGCCTATTTCGTTTAGAATTAGGTTGTGAGTCAGTGCATCGCATGTGCTGAGTCCAATTTATTGTACTGCAATTAATAAAACCCACATAAGGACATAATTGAGGACTATAAAGTAGTTCAGAGTTCAGACTCAAATATTCTTTATATTTGACATCCAGAGAGCAATAGTCGTCATAAAAATAGACAACACACTAGTTAGAATGAAACGCAATATCTCTTTATAGGTCAGTGCTACCAACATTTTGGTCCGTTTTTGTTGCAGACGCTACGTAGCGTGTCCTGGGATGTAAAAAATACAACGACAATCCAATTTGGACGATCTGTACAGTGCTCGGCGAACTGTTAAACGCTGTCGAACAAATTTGTGACATAGTGTTAGGATTTGCTGAAGTAATATCAAAATGGAATAATCGGTGCAGAAGAAAGGAGAACTAATGTGTAGCTTAACTATATGAGCGTAACTATGGTAGTATAAGCTGTAAATCTATATACTTTAGAGGTTTCTACAATAATGTTCTTTAAAATAGCGGCCAACCTTCAAAATTGAAGAGGCACATTAAGAAGAAAAAGAAAAATTGCCTATATAATTATGTTTGTTATATACGAGTAATTATGTTTGTTGTTATAAATCAAGGGGTTTCGTTTAAACGAACAGCTTTTGTAGTACTTCTTTCTGCTTAATAGTACTTGAATAAAATAAAGATTAAAGTTTATGTTAGTATTTCGTTTTCCGAAAGTCTGGTATGTACGAATATGGAAAATATTTGACACGAAAATCGAATCCGAAACTTTCGGTTTACATGCAAGGGCCAAAATAAAAGTGACAAAGTGAACCCAAGCCGGTCTCGTGGTCTAAAGTGTGTCCACATCTTTATATAACTGCAACTTTGCCCACGGAATGTCACCTAGTTATGTAAATGTGGCGCAAAGTTTTAATAGGTACATTTATAACAACTTTTGCATTTCGTTTTAAACTATTAGTTTTGACCGACCGGGCTTTAAACTGTTGCTCGATTTAACATAATTTAAACAGCTCATTGTTAGCGAGAAGGATAAAATACGCATATTATACATGCTAATATTTTCAATTGAATCGCAAAAAAAGAAAGGTAAAAGAAGATGTAGTGACAAGCATCGAGAAAGGTATGCTAAGATGGTTTGGGCACGTGGAGAGAATGGATGACGAAAGACTGACCAAGCAGATATATAAGGCAAGTGTGGAAGGGACAGGACGAAGGGGAAGACCTAGGCGGACGTTCTCTGATCAGATTGGAGACATCCTAAAAACAGGACAGGTGAGAAGTACCCTGAACAGAAGAGCATGCATGAGGAATCTGATGGGAGTGAATGAAGCAAGAGAGATATGTCTGGATCGTTGCAAATGGCGTTCCGTAGTCTCTGCCTACCCCTCCGGGAAACAGGCGTGAGTCTATGTATGTATGAATCGCAAAATGTATATTTTAAACACTTGCTATTCATTTTAAGTTTTGAATACGGTTAAACTGATTTTTTTAAATAGGTTTATTGTTACAGGAATAGGATCAGCGACGACTTTACAGATTTTTCGCACTTTCAGCTATGTCGCACTAACGTTTGTCGATCCAACGTTCCGTCGCCCTTTCGTTTGTCGAGAAAGCAATCGGTCGCGCTCACGTTCGTCGAACTGATGTGATATCGCACTACTGATGGTCGATATATCGTACTGTCGCCCAAGCGTTTGTCGCAACCTTGATACGGAGTCTATTCAACGTACATGTAAAACATCCAGACTTGAAACAATAAAGGTATTGACTTGTGTAGGAATCTAATCCACAACACATGGCGCAGTGCTAAACAGCTAGGCGAAATATTGAAAGAGAGATGTATTAATGCTCCATATGATACTTTAAAAATAACCCGACCATACCCACTAAAACTTCTAGCACGTCTATAAACCTAGACTAAAATATATCTAGATCTCCAGGGGTCCTAGTTTATAAACTTGCGGCGCTCATACCTCATAACTTTTGGGGTCTAAGTATAACGGATGACCGCCTGCCTCTGCGTAAAACACACAACTTTGCCCGGTGTTGACCGGGCAAAGATGACGTCATAAAGGATGTTCGACTACCCTCGTATCTTACGGTTTGGCAGTAAAAAGTTGGATCATCTATTGAACTTAGTGACTCGTGTGTCGAAGGTCGAATGTCTGTGCGACTAATAAAATAGGGGGCGAGGTAGTTTATCAGTTTTTCAATGTTCCTTTATGTTTAAAGTTTGGCGAACCGGCCCTTACTTTTTATTTGTTAACGGTATGTTAACTTAGGCTTGAATCGAATGGTGAAATGTAGACAAAGATGAAATCGAGTGTCAAAATGTCAACAATTTTCACACCAATGTTACAGTCTATTTTTATCCGATTTCAACAAGTGTTGTCACGATATATAAAAAATAAATTTCTTATTATTTACCTTCGATATTATGTACAGCGATCTATATGTAAATGATACCCCACATGGATACCTTAATATAACTACCCAATTCCCCGATTCCCAAGCGTCGCCCTTTGGAACTACCCATTGAACACCCATGCTTTCAGCCTTTTAAATAATTTACCGTCGATTTCATCGCCCTATCTACATTTATAGGCATGCCCGATAAGTCTCGAAGGCTTTCGGGGTCCTTAAGGCCGTTATTCAAATCTTTATATATAAGGGAAAACTCATTCAATGTTATATCAAGGCATAGCCCAATTCGCTGAGTAAAGAAACTTAAAATTTCACATATCGTTTCCAATTTCCATAATGTAAGCACGAAGGAATGGTTTTCACAATTTCTAAGGTTCAAACCCACGGAATGTATGTTATGTGTGCGTAATTAACTGGTAGTTACCATTGCTTGCTAAACGGCGAAGAAAACCATCATCTTGAAGAAATCTGCATGTCTGAGGGAACCCCATAGTGTTCCCTAAAGACATGTGAAGTCTGTTAACCCATACTAAGCTAGCACTGTTGAGTATGGCCTGACCATAGTGAGATGAGGCCCGTGCCTAGTAGAGGGAAAATATTTAAATAGAGCCGATATTTTCATGTTAAAAACATAGAACTCAGACAAAGTCAAGGGCAAAATCTAGTCGTATTAACATTGTATTGTCACTTGATGTGAGCCTTCTGACTGACATGCCGCGTTAAGATTAATGTAGCTCACCGATCGTTGCGCAAAAAAGAAGGTTTTTATGCGAACTTCAAATGAATGAGTAATTGAAATAAATGATCTTGGCGGTGGGACGGTGGGAAGTCGACGTTTTGATAAATTGGTGCTTTTTGCCGACTAACTTTGTGGGTTTTGCTGTTTTGGGTGTTGTTATAAACTGGTGAATTCACACCTGAGTTTTTAAAAAGTAGTCAGAAAATGCGAATTCAGCAAACTAGCTATACCGCCGGTTTCAATATCCGATCCATCGATGGATTTGGGGATAAGAGATGCATATTTGACTTACTACCTATATGCACATATAAGCTCCGTACAAAATACGTATTGGGACCCGCCGGTTATCAACCAAAGCTCTTTTACTCAATTTTTTTCTTATCAGTCTTTTTGCACTTTCGATCATTTGAAGATATTAGTGCAGTTTTAAATAGTTTGTAGCTATCATCCTTCATTATTAGGTACTTGTAGGTACGTTACAGTTTACATACAATGATACTGCAAGAGACTGCTTATCCGGGACTCAAAGTCGACATTGAATTAGAACTAGGCTATGCCAGTAAGCCTGTAGTTATATTTTTTCGGCCCGTATACGAGAAGTGACGTAAGGCTTGTACTGCACAGAGAAATGCTGCTGACGTGTGCTTAGGGTTGCAACTGCAGAATGCACCAATACGTGAGCAGCCAATGGCGACTCCGTGCTGAGAGAGAGCTGTTCGATTTGGGAGGTATAGTGCGATAGATCTACTATTATTGCAACAAAAAATGTAGTGCACATAAATCTAGTAGTTCCCTGTCTCTGTGTTTTTTGCGCCAGGCATGAAGTAGGAATTGTATATGCACTACTGCAGTATATTGACACAACATACTGTATCATCTAAGATTTACATGTTCCTACACTCATGATAACATTTAACTTAAATCGGGATTGATGATTTTGTCGGGCCGGTTATGCGACATCGATAAAATATTAATCATTATGCTTTTAAGTTATACCCATCATCATTATCCTTTCGCTTTGGTACCTGGAGCTCCCGCACTAGTATACCAAACCAGATTTGACAGAATATTAGCTTTTCCACTGAGCACTCCCGTCTAACCGCGGCAACCTAAAGGTATAGCGATAAAACATATTTGCACGCGTCCCAAGACTCCCAAGCAAGGGGACGGACGCGACAGGTACAGCAGCGGAGCAATACAACCACAGTTCCCGTTGTACCTGCAAGGCGTCGAGCTACGGAGCCACCGTGTGGTTTTTAGCCGGTAACCCAGCCCACGGGGTGGGATTCCGACATACCCCTTCCACCGCTCCCCGGTCGGTCGGTCGGATGGGGTAACTTATTTTACACACGTAAAAAAAAGGAAAAACATATTTATTTGTTACTTTTGTAGTTTATACGTAAGTGGGTAGCCCTACATTTGTGACGCCACACGGCTGACACCCATGTCTGAGAGTAGTTTGCGACTGTATAGCGCCTGTGTTGTACCGGTCGTATGTTGAGAAACGTCTATCTACTCAGAATATTTCTTTATATTCTTAACGGCTGTAGAATTTTTCTTGTCTTGTCGAGTTACAGTTTTGTGTATTTACCACAGCTTAAATTAAAGTAATAAAATTGGACATTAGAAAGCATGGCATCCTGCGGCAAACATGGCCATTCATTTTTTAAATATGCTACAAAAGACGTCCGCAGTTACGGTCGTAAATTTTGTTTAATTATATAAAAACATTCCTTCTCAATCCCGTGGGAGTTTCGGTAAATCGCTTCTTAGTGTTTACTACTTCCCTATAATCCCCAAGGAACATACATGCCGCATTTCAGCTTCTTTGTCCCAAAAGTTGTGGTTTTGTTTTGCCTGTCAATCAATAACGCAAGAAGTCTATATTTTGATACTATTGCTTTTCTTAAGGGCCAATTTTCCCATCTTTTCTACGGTACTTACTAGACTTCTTTAGGAGCGTTTCCATGGCAAATAACTTCGGAACTTCACATTCATCATACATTAGCAAACTTACTACCACACAAAAAAAATGTTCACGCCAACAAAAATTATTTATGCAGCGATTTACACTCAAACTCAAAACTTTTAAAAAGTAACTTGTACGTATTTCGTCCGCCGGTGATAAAAAGGCGAGTTCACACTGTCGACAAACCGCAGCGGGGCCGCAGCGGCACCGCCGCTGAATACCAAATGAGCTTCGAGCTATGATGGAACATCCGCACTCGGAGAATAAAAAATACAACATTTTTCTCGGACAAAAGTACCTACCCTCATTTCGCATAATCACACCTGGTTTAATTAATGCTGTGGAAACATACGGTTTGTTAGTTGTGGCCTACTGGGTTTATGTTAGGCTAAAATATATTTTAGCCTAAAATAAACCTTGTAGGTAGGCAGTAGCTACCCACTTTTATTAGCGACGATCGATATAATAATATAATATTCTACCACATACACACATCACCATCTAGTCCCAAGCTAAGCAGAGCTTTTGTTATGGGTACTAGATAATTGATAAACATACGTATATACATTCTTTTTGTAAATACATACATATTATACATAGAAACACCCAGACCAAGACAAACATCCATGTTCATGCACACAAATGTTTAACTTGAGCGGGAATCGAACCCGCGACCATAGGCGTAGCAGTCGCTTACACTCCCGCTGCGCCACCCGGTCGTCAAAAATGTGGAACGCTTCACGATTTTGCGTGTCATCCTTGCGCAGGGGCCATGCTAATCTTCTCTGTATCGTTGCAATTTTAGTATATGTACTGCCGACGCAAGTACATATATAATATTATATAGTATAGCAAATACTGCAATTAGCAGGAGTTTTCTGTCTTCTTGTACTCGTACTCGTACTTGCCTTCTAGCATCTAAAATTACTCGTTGATTATTACCTTTGGAATCTCTTATCGAAATTGAATTCGACCACAAAAGCTACATTCGTCGTTGCTTTTCTTAAAGTTTTCGGACGGGGAAATATTTAAGCTTCGAAAAGTCTACCACATTTTTAGTCTCCATTGTCTAGTTTAAGTACTTTTTTATAAATAATTTTGGATTTTAGCCTAACTTTATTTTAAAAGCACTTTCTCCATTATAAGTCAGCCTAATTGTCGTATAAACGTAATTTCTTATTTACACGACGACGTTTTTTTCCACAAGTAATTCGCGGTGAACTTGAAGGATAAAGCCTTCTTAACATTCCTAGTACAGAGGCTATTTCTTTTATTCCCGCGAGATCCTCGTTACACTAATTAATTAATACAAATAAGGTAATGAAGAGCCTCCAAGTAATTCACAATTAAAAGAATTTGCTGGAAAATTTCTTGAAGGAAAGAATTTTTTTAATAGGCGACGCTGGGACGCTGTAATGATTTCTTCTTGACACACTCTAAGCTCCGGTGAATTATCTTTTCTGTAAATGTATATTAAATAGCTTAATTATTTAGCTGTCATTAGATTATATTTATGTTTGTAATAACTGTAATTACTACTTACATATAAAAGTCATTTACCCACTGATTAAACACGAAATCAAAATCTGCTTGAAGTTGAAAAGTAGGAGGCTAAGGAGGCAGATATTTTATATGAGAAGCCAGCCAACGGATTCTGCAATAGGGTCAAATAGAAACTAAGAAAGAAAAATAATTTATTTCATTCAGCTACACAGAAATATCAAAGAAAAAACGCACTAGAAAATTATCGAGTAACAGTAATAATAACAGTTTTGTTCAAAAATGAGTCACCCATCCAAAATTCATATGACGAAGGTGTCATCAATGTATCGTTCGGTAACTCTAGCTATCATCATATCAAACCGGATCAGGCAACCCCTGGTGTATTTGCAACTAATTTCATAATGATCTGGTCGCAAACTCGACAGAAAGTTGTGTGCAACACCGACTAAGCACAATTAATTAAGTTTAAGCGGTTTAGCCGATTGATGTATGAGTCTAACTTTCATGTAACTATATCATGCCGTAGTGTCTTTGGATTAATACGACATATATCAGTGTGTATTGCTCAAGAGATTTCGTAAATATATGCAGTCAGGGTCGGCTCTATTGAAGCTAAAGGCCACGTCAGCAAGCTTCTTTAGATGTCTAACTTCGGCCAAAAGATGTATAACTTCGGCCAAAAGATGTCCACCATTGGACAAAGGATTCCTGGATTGATTTTGAGACGTCCGCTAGTACATGAACAGCAGTATTACGAGTAACTAGCTTCTGCCTGCGGCTTCGGCCGCAGGTCAGCTATCAGAACAATAGCCCTATGTACTATTCTGAGGTATAAACAATTTTACTGCAGTGTTATTATAGAAAACTTAATAGTCTGTCATATTTGGTTAGACTAAGGGCGGCAAGTCTTGGATGCTAGCGGGGTAACGCTGGGGTGACGAAAACCAATAAATAATTTATTCTAAGCTAAGCCCACATTTAAGGCGGACTACATTTTCAACAATATTATTCAACTACCTATTAAGTCTTACAGTTTATTGGATTTAAAGCACATGTTAAGTTTGCTTTTATAAGGCTATTTTGGTCCCAAACATAGTTCCTTCATCCTTTGATAGTTTAACAGGTATTCCTTTGTAACCACCTTTGTAATTAGAATCACTTTGAGCCGCCCACGAGATCCCAAATACCCAATATTCGTTTAAAAATGAACCTCGTTCGGGCTCGCATACTGATATGTTTGCTAGCTGTCTTAAATTTGAAAATAAAATAAAACAAGCATAGATGGATCAAGAAGTTAATATGTATGCATGACTATTTAAATAGGTAGGTATTCCAAAAAGCTGGCAAGTTAAAATATAGCTGGGCCGGTCATGTCTGTCGTACGTGTGTCTTCGTATCTTTGGGCTAAAACTACATCTTTGTAGTATCGAAAGAGGCCTTGCAGCAGACCAAAGATTCGATGCCAAAATGTTTTAAAACTTTATAATTAAGAGTGGGTTACAACACGCCTCGATAGACAAAGGTGGAAAGAGGGAAGGGAGGCCTTTGCCCTGCAGTGAGACAGGTAAGGCTGCAAATTAATAAAGGCTAAAATTTAGATATACTTCAAACACGTAGAAAGATCTATAATTAATCGTAAACGCTGACCCGGAAACCGAACCCTAGACATACATTTACGAGCGCCAGTGTGCCTGTACTTAGTAATCCGTGCCAATCCCGGGACATTGTTTACAATCCGGAATATATTCCGGGATCATTGTTAATACTCCGTTAGACAGACAACACGAACAATTTACTTTTTTGTTTACACGCGATTTTTTTTGTTATATGCGTATTGTAATTTGGTCTACCTATATTTTGTAAAGACACCTGCTATCTAACTTAACATTATCGCTTGTACTTAAATTCTATTCTTGTCGTCAAAATTTGAGAGACAGAATTACTTAAATATAATTAATTTAATTAGTTTGGATGGAGTTATTGCTTTTAATATTAGTTATATAGTATTGTTTGGATATTAGTTATTAGAAGCAAACAGTTCAGAAACGAAGCTAATTTAGTCATTATATTTAAAAATAACATAAAAGGTGGACTATGGCCTTACCCTTCTTATAGTGAGAGGAGGACCGTGCCCAGCAGTGGGACAGTTTATATACAGGTCTGACGATGATTTAAAAATAAATCCTTGTATACCTATCGAACTGCTTGGCCCATCATGCCGTACTTCCTAATCTGTCTATACAAAAGAAATTAAACATTAACTCCAGCACCTTATCACAGAACCACATAAAACAAAATTATTAACAAAAAGTGCCACCAATATCTCGAAACAGCCACTTATATACTGCATAATGTTGGACCGGGCTATTTCATTAAAATCTGAGGATAGCCTTCAAAGCCAACGGCTAATAGTACGCGTAACCACCCAGTAGAGACTTCGAGCTTAGTGACAAGCGGAGCGATTAATATTGGTATGTCAAGATCGGTGGTGGAAAAAGCGCGGGGTCTTGTAGCTATATATTACTAGTGCCATCTATCGTACAACGACGAAGACGTCGGCGACATGGTGACATCTAGCGGACACAGAAGGAACTACTAAGACAAGTAACTATTGTAGATCCTGATTAAATTGCGCTATTAGAAGATTGTGTGAAGATTTGATCCAACATGTGAATTTAGTTTGCATATTTGTACCGTTTTTACTTCCAAACGACAGAACATTGGTTCACATTTTTTAGCACAAGATGTTAGAGTTCAAGAAAAGGGATACGAATCTTTCTGTATAGTTTTCTTTGATATAATATCACCTTACTTACTGCGTAAATGAGTTCTTAACATCAACTATCGCGGCAAAATCCACTAGTCACCATCACCCAGCCTGGTCAAAGGATCCCCCTTATAATTGGAAGAATATAATATTGTCTGTATTTTCCGTGTGGTGACGGATTAAGAATACGGAATGTCATCACCCCATATCATCCCATGGGTGTCGTAAGAGCCGACAGAGGGAGCCTATTATGCAGAGAACAGCACTGTAAGAGAAGGTAAACTTGATACAAATCCTATACCAACCCGTTTGTCCAGCGTGGTATAGTAGGCCAATTCCTCCTTGTCCTTAGTCCAGCAGTGGACTGTTAAAGGCTGATGAAGATGATAATATTGTCCCTCCTCACGCGGCTTAATAAACATTGCTTCGTCCATTGTTATAATTTGTCGTGTCGCCCGCCGCTGTCGCTTATCGCCCCGCCCGCCTCTTAAACCATAGCCGGATAACGATTATGGTCTGTTGAAAATCGTAGAAGAGTGCCTTTCAGACGGACTTGTTAAATTTTATTAGTGAATATTTAAGAACATCCTCTTGTTTGTAATAGTATTCCCTTTGTGGAGTTTGAATGTCATTGCTTATGGCGGTGGAATTGGGTCAGGGAAACGAGGGTGCGTTTTGAGATTGTACTCGATGTAATACTTCGCTTCTATTCATGGAAGGTATTTTGGTATTATGAATAACTACGTAGGTTCCTCCGCTTGGGTTTATAAATTTGTGCGAGAGGGGGGGTTTGATATCCTGGTCGACTGGTATTATATCGCATACAAGCAACAAACCCAAAGAATACACTCGTAATAACAATTTATTTATTTATTTTTATTTATAGTCTCACGCCTGTATCTCCGAAGGGGTAGGCAGAGGTGTAAATATTACATCCACATTTCGCCATGAATTTTAGGTCCCACGTAATAGGGGGCGAGCCTATTGCCGTTGCCGGGCACATCACCAGACTCCGGGCTGCTACTGAGTATTCGGAAAAACCCAGTAACACTTTTGCCCGACCCGGGATTCGAACCCGGGACCTCCGATCAGCAGTCGCATACGCTATCCAATGGACCACGGAGGCAGTCTATTTATTTATTATTTATTTTATACTTTATTGTACACTTATACATACATTTGTAGATTTTTTATGAATAAGTAAGTACAAAGGGCGGCCTTATCGCTGATAGCGATTTCTACCAGGCAACCTTTGGATGTCATTTGTGAATGGCATAAAGTGTTCAGCTGCTAAAATCTAATTACTTGTGTAACAAACAATGACATTTAGGATAATGGCTTAGTGGTTTCAAGGACCACTTTGCACTACGCCGTGCACGTAATATAACACTGAAGTGCTGGTAGATCCCCAAATTGTTGTTTTGAATGGTTTTTGTGTCCGTTGATTGTATATTTTTTGTGACATGGGATATATGCCTAGTGCGATAGTACAATTTTAAAAATATACTAGAGGACGCCAGCAGCTACGACTGCATTTTTTTTTTAATTTACCCGTTTTGGCCGATCCCGTGGGAATTTCGGGAAATCCCTTCTTAGTGCACCCCTACGCTCCCCAAGGACATACACGCCAAATTTCAGCTTCCTGCGCCCAATAGTTTCGGCTGTAGCGTGTCTGTCAGTCAGTCAGTAACGCAAGGATTTTATATATTAAGATTACAGTGTTTCTGTATTCTCAATTTTCGTAGCCACTCAATATGCAAGACCTACAGCACGAATAGGTATAATGCTCATACTAAAGGTATCCTCATCTCTTTGTCCACAGACATTCCATACCTGGAGCTGGCAGAGCCGGAGGAAGGCTACCACGGTCTGATCAAGGAGAACGAGACGCTGGTGGAGGTGACACCCGCGATCAGGGCCCGCGGCCCGCTCTGCTCCTTCCTCATACTCAACAACAAGCACCATGGGGAGGCGCCCTTTGAGGTCAGTTGTGCAAGTTTTACTTTTTTTTTTATAGTAATAGGCGGCAAACGAGCAGACAGATCGCCTGATGGTAAGCAATTACCGCCGCCCATGGACACAAGCAACACCACAGGAGTCACAAGTGCGTTGCCGCCCCTTGGGATTGGGAAAAGGGATATGGGATGAGGGAGAAGGAATAGGGGATAGGGCCTCCGGAACTCTCACTCACCGAACGAAACGCAACAGTTTAGGTACTGTTACTTTACGTCGATTTTCTGCGAGAGGGTAGTACTTCCCCGGTCGAGCCGGCCCATTCATGCTGAAATCAGCAAGGCTCTACTATCTGTAAACTTTTTCACTTTTGATTGGTCGGGAATATTTCGCATTTCTGTGACCTAAAACAACTAGATTGCATCGACATCGATATGCCAGGAGAAAACGGATTATTCCACGTATTTAATTGGATCGAACGGTCGGTAGGACTAAGTACAGTTTCAGTTT
Organism: Euclidia mi; assembly: GCA_944739405.2. Lineage (NCBI taxonomy): Eukaryota > Metazoa > Arthropoda > Insecta > Lepidoptera > Erebidae > Euclidia > Euclidia mi. Next base: position 33,219,670 of record OX123207.2, read on the forward strand.
CAGTTTATTTTTATTCAAGTAAACAATTACAAATTGTGTTTGAATATGTGTAGTTTGTACATAGTATGAACATAGCACTTAAACATCTTACAAGTTTATAACTAAATATTTAAAATAATTGACAAAAATATGTTTCTTCACCTTATATTATCTAAGCCAATATAATTTCACATAAAAATTTCACCACATAGCACACATGAGAAATATTTACCTACTATTCTTAATTGATAAATTACAATATTAATACATATTCATCATACATTTTATAGTATACCAAACCTGTAATCGAAGAATTAATGCAATGTCAAAAAATAAATACAAAAGTAATGAAATAAAAGAAAATGTCAAAGATAATGAAAAGCATTAAATATCAAATTAATATTAAATTATAAAAAAATATATACAATGAATAAATAAAAAATAAATAAACTAATTGCAAATACTATTAAATAATGTCAACAAAATTTATTATGCATTTTGTATGAAAACGTTTTCAAGCGGCGCTGAAGCGATGTCTAAGCGACGTTGTGTCCGTGCGACACCTTTCCTGTATAATTTACGCCTGAGGTTTCCAAATGGCTCTTGAAAGATATCTGAAGTCTGCCAACGCACTTGGCCAGTGTGGTGGATTATGACTCCACCTGCCACGTAGAAAGAAGAAGCCTGTACTCAGCAGAAGAACAAATTATAAGCAAGGCTGAAGATGATGATACAGCAGTAGTACGTCCTTCTGAGACTTAGCTGTCTTCTAACACATATTTGTATTTATTTTATTTATAGTCTCACACCTGTATCCCCGAAGGTGTAGGCAGAGGTGTTAATATTACATCCACATTTCGCCATGAATTTTTAGTTCCCACGTAATAGGGGGCGAGCCTATTGCCGTTACCGGGCACATCACCAGACTCCGGGCTGCTACTGAGTATTCGGAAAAACCCAGTAACACTTTTGCCCGACCCGGGAATCGAACCCGGGACCTCCGATCAGCAGTCGCATACGTAACCACTGGAGCATGGAGGCAGTCATCCTTATCTGTCATCGTTAGTCTGCTAACACATCCACGTGTTAAATAGGCGTTTGGATTTTTGTGACCTTTGACATGTGTCCTTTGTTTCATGTATCCGATATTAGGAGCCATAATCACGGGTGTACAATATGTACATTCATGTCGCTACCAACATAATGTAACAAATTAACAATGTCCACGTATTGGCGTTACAAATTGTTTGTTACGTGGAAATCATAATCCAGCGATTTCGCTTTTATTTATTTACGCGTAACAATAAATTGGCAAATCTCTCTAATTGGTAAATAACGGTAACAATTTACACAGTCATGATTTCATGATTCAATAAATTAAATTATTCATATTGGAAATTAGCAATTAGGCAGTTTTTTTTTATTATGTATATTTTGACCATTCTGCTGAATTAGATTGCGTAAAATGATTTTTCGAATATTCCGTACAGAACAAAGACGGTAAAAAATACATACATACATAGATTCACGCCTGTTTCCCCGAAGGGGTAGGCAGAGGCATATTAAACGCCCACTTTTCGCCAGTGTTTTGATCCCACGTAATAGGTGGCGAGCCTATTGCCGCTTATTGGGATATTTTGTTTGCCAGAGCTTCGTCCGTTGATCGGCAGGTGCACCACTTGCAGGTGAAGTTGGCTTAGGACCCTAAGTTCTAGGTGGGAACCCTAAAAATAATCTACATTCTTTGGTTGCTATATGTTAACGGTGAAGGAACGCGTCGTGGGGAAACCTGCATATCTCTGAGTTTTCCATAATGTTCTCAATAGACAGATTTTGACGTTCATAAGCGTCACATTTTGACCTAAATGAATAAAGGATTTTGAATTTGACATGTGAAGTCTGCCAACTCTGACCAGCGTGCTGGACTATGGCCTAACCTTTCTCATAATGTGAAGAGGCTTGTGCCCAGCAGTGGGACAAGTTATAAAAATAAGGCTGATGGTGAAGATAGCTTTTGACAAATAAGTAAAGAATTGTGTGATAAGAGAGTGTTGTGGGGTAAATGAAGATGTAGTGACAACCGTTGAGATGGACACATGGAGAGGATGGATGACGAAAGACTGCCCAAGAAGTTATGTAAGTCAAGTGTGAATGGAAAAGGAGGAAGGGGAAGACCTAGACGGACGTTCTCTGACCAGATTGGAGACATCCTAAATAAAGGACACCTTAGAAGTACTCTTAAGCGAAGAGCATGCATGAGAAATTTAATGGGAGTGAATGAAGCAAGGGGGATATGTCAGGATCGTTGCAAATGGCGTTCCGTAGTCTCTGCCTACCCCTCCGGGAAACATGCGTGAGTCTCTGTATATATACACACAACGGCTCTTAAAAACTTGCCTTGCTTGCACTATGTTACAAACTGACATTATTTTATTCAGCCTTTCATTCACAACAGCAACGTCACTACTATTTGCGAGTACGTAAAATTTACAGTCACATTGCTGGCTGCATCGTAAACCACGTCCATTTGCATCGCACCAGCGCAGCAATGTAACTGACACAATACGTAATAAACTTGCCGGTAATAAACGTGTAGTGCTCGTTGTTGGTAGGGGTATTTGTTTTGTGTTGCAGTTGCTAACGATTGTACTACATTCGTTTAAAGTAGTTTATTGATGTATCTGGCTACATGTTTAGGCTTAAGTACGGGCAATAGATTTATTGTAAAAAAAAACTGTCATTTATATAATACAAGCTGTTGAATAAATGAATTTCTCGCATTTTCATAAATTACGAATATTCAAGCAAGGCAGCGATAGCCTAGTGAAGATACCAACAGACTGCCATGCAGAGGGTATCGGGTTTGAATCCACGGCGCGCACCAATGACTTTTCGGAGTTATGTGCGTATTGAATTGTTTATTATCGCTTGTCCCGTGCCTCGGAGAGCACGTTAAGCCGTCTGTCCCGGTTGTCATGAAGATCTTTGACAGTCGTTATAGGGCGTCAGTACCTTCTAAGTAAACTGACACTAGTCTATACCATGGAATGTCGCTATCCCTTCGGGTTGCGGAGGTCGGACAGGCAGTCGCTCTGTGGAAAAGCTAATATTCAGCCAAATCCGTTAGACTAGTAAGCGGACCCCAGGATGAAAATGGGATAACGCTAGGAGGATGATGACGAATATTCAAGCAAACTTTCGACTGTTTTAGCTCCATCGTTGTAAAATATTTAAAATTCCGTGGTGCCTAGTGTCCCTAAATAAAAAAAGGATCGCATTGTCTAAATTTCATGTTTTACTTCAGAAGATAAGCCTCTACGAAGATAGATGTATATGTCAGTCAGGAAAACAGATCATTTTATAATACATATGATGATAGAACGCAAAAAACTTTATCAAAAAGAAAAATATTACAATAATTCATATCTCACATTTTCAGAGAAGGATCATAGCACTGTGTGACGTCACTTGATCCTCTCTTCATATTAATCAGCGTATTTTTATTGCTTTAAAATCCTCATATAGAAAATAATTGTATTGTGGGAAAAGGATATAATATGTGCGAAGTTATTAGCGTTAGTTGTGACGGGCTAACAATCTTCTTGTATTTTTTTTTTTTATTTATTATCTTTATATACCACACATCTTAATATATAAAATCCTCGCGTTACTGACTGACTGACAGACACGCTACAGCCGAAACTATTGAGCGCAGGAAGCTGAAATTTGGCATGTATGTTCCTTGGGGACCGTAGGGGTGCACTAAGAAAATATTTCACTAAATTCCCACGGGATCGGCCAAAACGGGTAAATTCAAAAAAATGCAGGCGTAGCTGCTGGCGTCCTCTAGTAGCGTATAAAGGTGGACTTAATGCCTTAGGCATTTTCTGCCAGTCTACCTTAAAGTGGTGCAGAGATTAATGGTAGGTGTATTTTAAAAAGTGGAGTTTGACTTTAACATATATTTAATAGATATGCTGGACGCGCATACATTACATAAAAGTAAATCATAATACATACATACATAGAAACGGCAAGGTCCGAAGTACCCGAAACCGGCAAGCATGTATAAAAAGAGTAATAAGTGTAGAGGAAGCGCGTGAGGTTTGTAAGGATAGGAGCAAGTGGCGTTCTGTTGTCTCTGCCTACCCCGACGGAAAAAGGCGTGAGTATATGTATGTATATATGTACATAAATAGAATATATAAATGCATACATATTCTTACATACACATACATATTATACAATATACATAATATAAATAAATATATACCGATAGTTATTCCTGCTTCATATAGTACCCACAGTTCCCAGCCAGACAATAACAGTAAATGGAAAAAGTTACGATTGCCTGCAATAAAGTGCATTTACGGTATACGGTGTTAGTTTGCCCGGTGCGAACTATTTAAAACTTGGTTTTGCGATATTTTTTTATTATATATCGACAAAGTTCTGTGTTATTTTAAAACTGATACGAGGTTCTGCTTTTTATGTAGCTGAGGTAAAAATAGGTCCGTCTGATGTTGTGGTAATAGTTATCATCATCATGTCAGCCTAGAGACGTCCAGCGCTGGACATAGACCTCCCCCAAGGCCGATTTTGAGCCGCCCGCATCCAACCGCGCACCGCGATCTTAACCAGATCTTCGGTCCACCTCGCGGGAGGCCTACCTCTGCTGCGTCGTCTGGTACGTGGTCGCCACTCCAGAACCCGCCTGCCCCAACGGCCATCGGTTCTTCGCGCTATGTGCCCTGCCCATTGCCACTTCAGCCTGGCTATTCGGAGAGCTATGTCGGTGACATTGGTTTGGTGTCACTACCGTCATTTCATTTCGCTGGTATCGAAAGAGGCGACTAAGGAAAATACACGAAGCAAATAGAATATTTTGCAGAAGTCTTAAATTAGGAGAGGCCTATGTTTAGCTGTGGACCGCGAAAGTCTGTACTGTATGATATGATGATGATTTATAAAAATGGTTGCCGACCAAGGTACACACGGCTACACACAAGCTAGACACTTTAGGACATTTTGCGAAGTGGACATTTTGCGATGTGGAAATTCTGCGAAGTGGACATTCTGCGAAGTGGACATTTTGCGAAGTAGTCATTCTGCGAAAAGGACATTTTGCAACCAGTGGACATTTTGAGAAGTGGACATTTTGCGACTGAGCCTAGCATTCATATAATTGTTCACTTGTCACCTTCACAAAATTCTTTAACCTATTGGTTGCTGATACATCTATACTACTGAGCTATAGTGTTTTATTATTGTAGTATTCACGTTTTGTTTTATTTTTTTATTTAATTTTCAGTGACGCAAAGTGTTTTGGCTGTGTCAGCAATCATGGTACCGCAAATTGTAAAAATAAGATTCTGTTTTCAAAAGAGTGGCATGAGTTTCTTCCAGGTTCTTCTCCCATCCCGAACCTGATTGTAAAAAAAATAACGTTCATAAGCTTTGCTTTTGTAACCTATATGAACAAAATGAGTTTAAATTGAATAGTAGGTACCGATACTTTTTCATACGCGTCGTGAGTTGGCTAGTATTCTAGTAGAGACAAGATCATCTAAGTGCAAGTTCGTTTACTTAAAGCCCTTGTCGCCGTGTGGTCCAAGTTTAAGTACGATGTCCTCCAGCCACCGTCTTTGTGAAGAAATTGTCTTTTAATTGAGTTCTACTGTTGCTGTTTTACTTGAAGAACTTGCTTAGCTGCGGATAGCCCACTTTAAGCCAGCTTTAAGTCCTGGGATAGGCATCGATGGATTATAAGTTTATTTCGCGTTTATAAGCGGTGTGGCGTATTTACATTATATACAAGGCCAGAACGCAGGGGTGTGAAACTAATCGCGTATAGATTGGAAATAACTTTTTTTGCTGAGTTCTTCCAATCGATACACGATTAGTTCGCAAATACTCGAGTATACTTTGTAGTGATCTAACTGACTTGCTTATACTATAATATACAGTGCCAGTACACATACGGACTAATCGTGTATAGATCTGAAGATTATTCTGGATTTTGTAAGGCATTCATTATATTATATTACTAGAGGACGCCAGCAGCTACGCCTGCATTTTTTTAAATTTACCCGTTTTGGCGGATTCCGTGGGAATTTCGGGATATCCCTTCTTAGTGCACACCTACGGTCCCCAAGGCACATACATGCCAAATTTCAGCTTCCTGCGCCCAATAGTTTCGGCTGTAGCGTGTCTGTCAGTCAGTCAGTAACGCAAGGATTTTATATATTAAGATATCACAAATATAATATGTAGGTAAGTAGACATTATGTCCAATTAAATAGTTTTATGCATATATATTTAATAAACTAAGTTGACGGAGCCCTGCTTCGCAGGGCTCCTATGTTTGGGTTAAGGGTCAAAAGAGAACCTAACATAACCTATTTAGTTACTTGAATTACATACAATTTAATCCTCCACTACATACATATCGTCACGCCTTTTATCCCCGAAGGGGTAGGCAGAGGTGTATTTCTACACCCAATTTTCGCCAGAAATACTTTAGTCCCACGTAATAAGGGGCGAGCTTATTGCCGTACCGGGCACAATTCCAGACTCCGTGCTGCTACTGAGAATTTCGTGACAGAAAAACCCAGTAACACTGCCCGACCCAGGAATCGAACCCGGGGCCTCACATCCCACGCGCACATTTATGCCGCGAGACCAACGAGGCAGTCGTATAGGGTTTGATGTCGAATTTTCCGTCTCTACGCAAAGTTGGTATTTGCATCGTGTTATCCCTTAGTCGGCTCTTACGACACCCACGGGAAGATAAGGGGTGGTGACACTTGTATTCTATGCCGTCAACCACACGGCTCCTCCACTAATAAAGTTCAAATATTATTTCATATACCAAATTATGCACCCATTATTTCACTAAACTATATCTCTTGTCTTGTCAGGCAGGTGAAACCCATGTAACTAATGTAGTATAGTCCGGGACTAGGACGCATGTATTCACGTTACGAACTATACACGAGCAGTACGCAAAATTCGTGTATATATTGTAATCACAAATTTAAATATAGCATTACAATATATAGGTACGCGACCAGTTCCCTATGGCTGCGTTTTGGCCTTGTATAGTCTGTCAATACGCAGCGGTGTGACTTAAGTGAATACATGATTTTAATAGGTATTTTTATTTCACCCAGTTATGGTAGTCTCAGTTACCTAGTCAATTAGGCGTGATTTGAAAAGTGTCAATCTAAATTCAAATTCAAAGACGTTAATTTCTATAGAAATGTATATTTTTTGGGCGTATATAAATATACAACGTTTGTATACTAGTGCAAACCTCATAGGGAGCTTTTGTACTTATTCACTCATTATTATGAACAACTAATGTTGCGGGGCTTCGCCGAAATCATACTATTTTGACTCACACGTACTGTGTCACGAGGCAAGGATACTAAACGTTTTGTACTGTTGTTGTAAAATTAATATAGTCTAACCCAAACAATAAGTGAACTAGCTAAATTATTTAGAGGAGAGTTTACAAGAGGGGTTAAATCGTACAAAAACTGATCATTTCAACCAATTCATGTACAATCACTTTGTCTGAACCATTATTATTTCACACGCCCATATAAATGCATACATAGCTATGAAAATACTACCAAACAGCTCTCTAAATTAGTCCACTCGGCACAGCTATGCCAACATAACTTGATCTATCTTTGTACAACAAGCCAGAACAATGACAGATCACATTAGCTGGAGATTTATCGCCGAACGGGGTGTGCTGTCAACGCAAACTGTAGGTTCGTAGTGTAGTGTTGTACGGTGTCACAGTTAGAACGAGTTCATGTATCAATGTCTATGTTTATGTGAACTTTTATTTGATTCTGATATTGTTTGTTTGAATATGGACAGTTATAGACTTAGAGAAATGGTGAGTTTTGTTTATATGTAGAGGCTTTTAAACTTCCCATCCACGCCTCGACCCTTGCGCTTTGAAGTATTTTCAGTTGTCTCATATGTAAACTGTACTGAACTAAGTGCTGATTGTATTTTTCGCGATGGTTCTTACCTATGTTTTATGAAAATCGGATTAGCAGTTTTATGCGTGACTTTGCGAGCCGGAGTTTGGTTTTATTTTATTGGTTACTAGAGGATGCCCGCGGTTACACCCGCGTTATTTAAGGCTACTGCTCTACTCCCGTCGCTCATAGCGTGATGTTGTATAACCTATAGCCTTCCTCGATAAATGGGCTATCTAACACTGAAATAATTTTTCAAATCGGACCAGTAGTTCCTGAGATTAGCGCGTTCAACCAAACAAACAAACAAACAAACTCTTCAGCTTTATATATTAGTACTAGAGGATGCCCGCGGTTACACCCGCGTTATTTAAGGCTACTGCTCTACTCCCGTCGCTCATAGCGTGAAGTTATATAACCTATAGTCTTCCTCGATAAATGGGCTATCTAACACTGAAATAATTTTTCAAATCGGACCAGTAGTTCCTGAGATTAGCGCGTTCAACCAAACAAACAAACTCTTCAGCTTTATATATTAGTACTAGAGGATGCCCGCGGTTACACCTGCGTTATTTAAGGCACCTGCTCCGCCCCCGTCGCTCATAGCTCAATGTTATATAGCCTATGGCCTTCCTCGATAAATGGGCTATCTAACACTGAAATAATTTTTCAAATCGGCCCAGTAGTTCCTGAGATTAGCGCGTTCAACCAAACAAACAAACAAACAAACTCTTCAGCTTTATATATTAGTACTAGCTGACCCAGCGAACTCCGTATCGCCTTTTTAAGAGTTTTTATTTAATTCCCTTTTTCCAAGTCTCTTTTCCAAAGTAACCATTGACTTAGCGCTTAATCTCTTATCATTCCAGGGTCTATAAATGATGCAAAAACAAACATAGATTTTTATTTAATATTGAATTCCCCATTCCTTAAAATATCGGAGACGATACCCATATCGACTTAAAAAAAATCCCGTCCACTATCTTTGATTTCCTATCCGCCATCTTTGATCACGAAATAGATGTTGTATTTGGATTCACCATCCCTTAAATCATCAGAGACGATACCCATATTGATTTTTAAAATTTATCCCATCCGCCATCTTTGATTTCCCATCCGCCATCTTGAATCACGAAGTAGATGTTGTATTTGAATTCCCCATCCCTTCAAACATCGGAGACGATACCCATATTGATTTTTAAAAAAATATCGCATCCGCCATCTTTGATCACGAAATAGATGGTGTTTTTGAATTCCCCATTCCTTAAAATATCGGAGACGATACCCATATCGACTTTAAAAAAATCCCGTCCGCCATCTTTGATTTCATATCCGCCATCTTTGATCACGAAATAGATGATGTATTTAGATTCGCCATCCCTTAAAACATCGGAGACGATAACCATATTGAGTTTTTACAACTTTCTCATCCGCCATCTTTGATTTCTCATCCGCCATCTTTGATCACGAAATAGATGTCGGATTTGGATTCCCCATCCCATTAAATATCGGCGACGATACCCATATCGACTTTAAAAAAAAATCCCATCCGCCATCTTTGATTTCCTATCCGCCATCTTTGATCACGAAATAGATGTTGTATTTGGATTCACCATCCCTTAAATCATCAGAGACGATACCCATATTGATTTTTTAAATTTTTCCCATCCGCCATTTTTGATTGCCCATCCGCCATCTTGAATCACGAAATAGATGTTGTATTTGGATTCCCCATCCCTTTAAACATCGGAGACGATACCAAGACTGATTTTTTAAAATTTTCCCATCCGCCATCTTTGATTGCCCATCCGCCATCTTTGATCACGAAATAGATGGTGGTTTTGAATTCTCCATTCCTTAAAATAAAGGAGACGATACCCATATCGACTTTAAAAAAAATTCCCGTCCGCCATCTTTGATTTTCTATCCGCCATCTTTGATCACGAAATAGATGTTGTATTTGGATTCTCCATCCCTTCAAACATCGGAGACGATACCCATACTGATTTAAAAAAAAACCCATCCGCCATCTTTGATTTCTTATCCGCCATCTTTGATCACGAAATATATGTTGTATTTAGATTCGCCATCCCATAAAACATCGGAGACGATAACCATATTGATTTTTTAAAACTTTCTCATCCGCCATCTTTGATTTCTCATCCACCATCTTTGATCACGAAATACATGTCGGATTTGGATTCCCCATCCCTTTAAATATGGGCGACGATACCCATATCGACTTTAAAAAAAAATACCGTCCGCCATCTTTGATTTCCTATCCGCCATCTTTGATCACGAAATAGATGTTGTATTTGGATTCACCATCCCTTAAGTCATCAGAGACGATACCAACATTGATTTTTAACATTTTTCCCATCCGCCATTTTTGATTTCCCATCCGCCATCTTGAATCACGAAATAGATGTTGTATTTGGATTCCCCATCCCTTTAAACATCGGAGACGATACCAATATTGATTTTTTTAAATTTTCCCATCCGCCATCTTTGATTGCCCATCCGCCATCTTTGATCACGAAATAGATGTTGTATTTCGATTCTCCACCCCTTAAAATATCGAAGGCGATACCCATATTGATATTTAAAATTTTCTCATCCGCCATCTTTGATTTCCCGTCCGCCATCTTGGATCACTAAATAAATTTCATATTATTAATCAGCGTCCCGAAAATCTCGAAAACGATACCCATATAGATTGTATCCTATTCGTTTAGCCTTTTTTTGCCTTTGACCCAACCCTCCCCCTTCTCGTTGGACCATTTTATTATTTTTGTCTGGCCCCTAAAAGTTGTGGCGTAATTTTATATAGCCTATAGCCTTTCGGAATAATTGGGCTATCATAGGAAATAACAATTTTTAAAATCCGACTGCTAGTTCCTGAGATTAGCCGACATTATGTTTTAGCCTTTTTAGCCTTTTGCCCGGCCCCAAAGGGTCGAAGCGCTATGTTATATAGCCTATAGCCTTCCGGAATAACTGGGCTATCGTATACAAAAAGAATTTTTCAGATCCGACCGGTAGTTCCTGAGATTAGCGCGTTCAAACAAACAAACAAACAAACAAACAAACAAACAAACTCTTCCGCTTTATTATATTAGTATAGATAAGATAAGATTATAATATGTCTGTATAGATATCACCTTGACACAGCAATAAATTGTCTTTATTTTCGACAATAATTTCCATTGCGGTGTTTACCGGGTATCCGTGGAACCGTGATGAAATGTCCGATGATTGATGGTCCACCACACACACACATTCGTTTAATACCGGCGTCATCGCACACAACATCCGTCATCATCGTTTTAAACCGGAGACGGTCATATACAGTGTTACCTGCTGAAATAATGATAAACAAAGGCTGCATGAATCGTGTACTTAATGAAAATTGGAGGATAGTTTACTGGTCTGTGTGTTGAGGGTACTATTCCCGGACGAGGAATTTTCTAATATCTGGTTGCCAACATGTATCGACTCCGCCTAGTTTAGGATAAAATCATCATCCTAGCGATATCCCAGTTTCAACCCGGGGTCCGGTTACTAGACTAACCGGATATGGGTGTAGTATAACAGAATTGTAGGTATAGTGACGTAGTTTAGATTTGAGAGCGCTGGAGGCTTAATAGTTCTTTCTGCCTAAATGATATTCGTGATATTAGAAAAAACGTTTTTCGGCTTAAGAAACAGTACCTAACTGGGTTTGAGCTATTAGGCATTACTTTTTATCATCAGCCCTGTATATACATAGACTGTCCCACTGTTGGGCATGGGCCTCTTCTCTCTATGAGAAGGGTAAGGCCATAGTCCACCACGCTGGCCAAGTGCGGGTTGGCAGTACTTTTGTTATGGTTAAAATAAAATATAGTTAATTTACCACCGGATTTGCCGTTGTACCAATAAATTATGAAACGATTAATTTCAAGCGAGGTATAGGCAATACGAGCGAGGTTTAGACAACAACAAATATTTAAATATAACATCTACTGCATCAATCATCATAAACCCCGAAACCATCCTTTACGATAATCGAAAAACATATTATTAAAATACATTCATCATTCCGTGCGCCGTATTCGCTCAATAAATTTATTCTCAAGCCATACGAAAGGCAACAACAATGTGAACCGTATTATCGTTATTGCAATCTATCCCATCCGGGTATACCCGGCCCTTTTTACCCCGGACTTACCCTATACTTACGGCGGAGTTGCCCGTTCCTATCGTCTGCCCCTCGCATCAAAATAGAAATAAAGTTTTCCGGCGCTGAATGCGATATGCCCGTAAAATATTTGCAAGCACGTAATGAAAATAAAGGTCAGAACAATGGGCAGTGGACATTATGTTATCTAAATGTCGACGTTTGATTTCTAGTTTAATAACGTATGGTCAAGATTGGCACGTATTTTATAGACCCATCTGTGCCTGAACGAATATCTCGCCACCCAAGATGACCCATATTTATTTTTGCATAAAAGAGTCTAAAATATTTGAATGTACAATGATAAATGTATCTTTGCCCCCAAAACCTAGTGCTTCGCGGAACCAGTTTAGTTATTCCGGAAGCACAGTCACTGCATACTCCTGCACCGAAACCATAGCAGCGAAACTGCAGTTGGTCCGCCGGGAAATGTCCTTGGTAGGATAAGCAAACAGCTACTCTAACGTATAGCTTTGTTTGCGATTCTATCTCAATTCTCTCAAAGTCTCGCATTTGCATAACCCTGGCCACTCAGCCACTCTAGAACTTCCATTTGAAAGAGCTGCGCGCCTTCTTCACTTTTGGGTGTGGTATATGAACTATTTGTTTGTTTCATCATATCAGCCGAAAGACGGCCACTGCTGGACATCTGCCTCTCCCAAGGTTCTCCACATGGACCGATCTTGAGTCACCAGCATCCATCCGCTGATCCCAACAAGGTCGTCAGACCTTGCGGGAGGCCTACCTCTTCTACGACGTTTGTTTTGTTAGTTTGTCTTGTGCTTTATAGTCTGTTCTTGTTCCAGATCATGGTGATAGACGAGAACGAGGCCCGTCTCCGCGTGCGCTACCCGCTCAACTGCGAGAAGAGGCGCAACTACAAGTTCGACATCGCGGCGGTCGGCTGTGACGGCTCTTACTCCAATACGTAAGTCATTATGTTCGGTTTACTTATTTAAGGTTTCGATAGACTAGTGGAGATGCCAATAGATTGTCATGTATAGGGTACCAGGTTCAAACACACGAAGCGCATTAGTGACATTTCGAAGTTGTGTTCGTATTAAATTAGATATCGTTTACGCCGTGCCTCGGAGAGCATGTTATGCCGTCGGTCCTAGCTAGCTATCATGAAGATCATTGAAAGTCGCTATGTGGAGTCGAAAAACTAAAATATACAGACACTGGTCTAAGCCATGAAATATAGCTCTCTTTCAAACCTTTCAGTTATTTCTCTTGGAGGTTAAAGGCCGATTCACACATATCAGTGAAGTCTCAGTTCCGGCAACGTATCCGCACAGGTCAGTATCAGTGCTACAGTGAGGCGGCAGTGCTTCAATTCACACATGTATCAGTGCGCGGATCGGAAGCACTGAGAACGATGCGACGATAGTTGGTGATGATATTTGCTATGGCTCTATTCCACAATACGGAACTAGCAATGATAGCCATTACTTTAGACGAAGAAGAAGAAGAGCCGCATCAAGGAAAAAAAAGGAAATGGGTGAATGAAGCATGGCGATTAAGAGAGACAGAAGGAGAGTTCATGACATTATACAAAGAATTTATTAAAGACGAAAAGAAATATTTTCAATATTTTAGAATGTTGGAAAGCTCTAGCTGTTTCGATAGTCTCAAAATGAGACAAATCATACAAAACATTATTTTCACGAACCAATTCTTTCAGTTGCTCGTCCTGCATTTTATTTTACGGACACCGGCGTCCGTGATCCGACAAAAAATATCGTCGTCACCGATTACAGGCCGATTCACACATATCAGTGAAGTCTCAGTTCCGGCAACGTGTCCGCATAGTTCAGTATCAGTGCTACAGTGAGGCGGCAGTGCTTCAATTCACACATGTATCAATGCGCCGATCGGAAGCAATGAGAACGGTGCGACGATAGTTGGTAAAAATATTTGCTATGGCTCTATTCAACAATACGGAACTAGCAATGATAGCCATTGCTTTAGACGAAGAAGAAGAAGAGCAGCATCAAGGAAAAAAAAGAAAATGGGTGCATGAAGCATGGCGATTAAGAGAAACAGAAGGACAGTTCATAACATTACACAAAGAATTCATTAAAGAGGGAAAGAAATATTTTCAATATTTTAGAATTTAGGAAAGCTCTAGCAGTTTCAATAATTTCAAAATGAGACAAATCATACAAAACATTATTTTCACGAACCAATTCTATCAGTCGCTCGTCCTGCATTTTGTTTTACGGACAACGGCGTCCGTGATCCGACAAAAAATATCGTCGCCACCGATTACGTCCGTGATCGCCGGCGCCGGCACTGTCACTGAGAGTACTGTGTCGTCACTGACACTGACAGGTGTGGATACGTTCATAGAAAATGTATGAAAGAATAATTATCACGGTGCCGGTACTGTGCCGGAACTGTGACTACACTGATATGTGTGAATAGGCCTTACGTCCGTGATCGCCGGTGCCAGCACTGTCACTGAGAGTACTGTGTCGTCACTGACACTGACAGGTGTGGATACGTTCATAGAAAATGTATGAAAGAATAAAGGCTGATTCACACATATCAGTGAAGTCTCAGTTCCGGCAACGTGTCCGCATAGTTCAGTATCAGTGCTACAGTGACGCGGCAGTGCTTCAATTCACACATGTATCAGTGCGCGGATCGGAAGCACTGAGAACGGTGCGACGATAGTTGGTGATGGTTATGCTCTATTCAACAATACGGAACTAGCAATGATAGCCATTGCTTCAGACAAAGAAGAAGAGCAGCATCAAGCAAAGCAAATTTTAGGATGTCGGAAAGCTCTAGCTGTTTCAATTATCTCAAAATGAGACAAATCATACAAAACATTATTTTCACGAACCAATTCTATCAGTCGCTCGTCATCCATTTTGTTTTACGGACACCGGCGTCCGTGATCCGACAAAAAATATCGTCGCCACCGATTACGTCCGTGATCGCCGGGGCCGGCACTGTCACTGAGGGTACTGTGTCGTCTCTGACACTGACAGGTGTGGATATATTCATAGAAAATGTATGAAAGAATAATTATCACGGTGCCGGTACTGTGCCGGAACTGTGACTTCACTGATATGTGTGAATAGGCCTTTATTATCACGGTGCCGGTACTGTGCCGGAACTGTGACTTCACTGATATGTGTAAATAGGCCTTAACGCGGTTAATACACGTCCGCGTTCGCATGCGGCAACGAAAAGTAAAAAAATCTGTAAGAGTTTCGTGTATGCTATGTCTCACTCTATCATATAGTAAGATTAATTAGTTACATTCTTTTCACTACTGTTCCGCAATAGTTTCGCAGAAAACTGCGAAATCATCGTTACTCAGACGCAGACGTTTTGACAAAACATGCCTCAATGCTTTTTGTTCTTGTTTTGATAGTTTCGCACATGTTTCGTCGCTGCAATAGTTTCGCAAAAAGTTTCGCAGCCGCATGCGAACGCGAAAGTATACTAACAGCGTAAGTCAATACTTTTACTGCGAACCTGTTCACGTGAACTTAAAATATGTGAAATTTTCGGAAGTCTGTAACCTAGCTTTCAGCTTTTTTACTTACTCGCTTTTAAAAAGATAGTTTATCATTTGGATTCTTTAAAAAAATATTTTGGCATCACACAATTTTGGACCTCCACCAAAATTTAGTGGCTGGGTTATACCATTGACCTCTGCAGGCAAACCGATATTTTAACCGTTCACATAACCACAAAGCATTCATACCTAGTATTCAACGTAAAACAGTGTCGTCGCAGCTTGCGATGCGGGCTAAACACAGTGGGGTCGTTTCTGTCCCCAACTTGTGTATTAGTTATCTGTCAGTTAGAGCGGCGAGCTACTAATACTAAACTTACACAATACCTGTCGATATTATTGCCTGCGATATTGCGGTTGGAGCTTTGTAGTTGGTTGTGACAGTTGCAATTGCTGTAAATTACAAAGCATTGGCATTAAGGTGCATCCACATCTTCCTAGAGTAATCCCAGTTGCACCAACGGCTTTTCATCTTAGAGCCCGGGGTTCGCTCACTGGTCCCACCTGATTTAACTAAATATCAGCTTTAATGGGCGTCCACAATATACACTCTTCGTCCAGCTCGCGCCCCAGAACTGCTCCCACAAAATCGTAGAGCTAAACTTGCCTTTGCGCTAGAATATGCTGCCTGGTCTGTGCAAGACTGGAAGGTCGTACTTTTCTTAGACGAAAGCAGATTAGGCTTAAGAGATCCAGATGGACGTCAACGTGTATAACCGAAACAGTGGGTTACCAAGGAGGGTCCATAATGGTTTGGGGAGGTATCTCTTACGAGACTCGTACTGACCTTGTTGTGTTCGATAGAAGCAGTGTGAATGCTCAAAGATACGTGGAAGAGGTTCTTCAAGACCATGTAATACCTTTCGCCCAAATCATTGGTGACAACTTAAGATTAATGCATGATAATGCACGTTACCATACCGCAAGATCCGCCACTCAGTACCTTAATGAGGTTGGTAATCAATTTTACCGTGGCCGTCTCGGAGTTCTGATCTTAATCCAATAGAGCACATTTGGGACAACCTCAAAAGTCGTTTCCGAGCACGATTACCAGCTCCTACGCCTCTAGGACAGTTACAGGCGGTTGTGATAGAGGAGTGGCACAATATCCCCAGATATCCAAGATATCATGGATGGATTGGCAAACCGGCTCCAAGAAGTCTTTAGAGCCAGGGGTGGAAACGCCCATTATTAAATTTTAATTTTTGTTTTGTTTCACTCCACTATTTCAAAATTTAAAGCTTTAAATTTTTTTATGATTATCATTTGATTATGAATCTTTTAATAAATGGCTTTTCTCAAGAGTTTTGTTTTTTATTATCGTAATAAATTGTGGTCTAAATTTGTCAAATACTGCAAATTGAAAAAATACAAGGTGGGCGGTTAAATTGCCGGTGAGTGTACTACTTGAACTTGTAATTTTTAATATCATAAGTAAGCACTTGTATGTTGAGAGCCAGCCATATATTAAACAAACCAAGGCCTCAAACTTTGAGCCTCGCAAACAAACGCAGCAGAAACCTTGCTTCGATTAATGCCGATAAATTAGCGAAGTTTGCACACTGTGGACCGCACATTAAATGAACATTAGAGGATTATTTCTATATACACGGTGTGTATGGTATTATAATAAATATTTTTTTTTAACTTGTCGATGGTTTGAACAGATCAATCTGACTATACGTATGGCGTACTGGTTTAAGCGGTAGCCACGGCGGGTTTTCACTGCGCGGAATGTTCTGAGTAGTATGGGGATCGAACCCATGCGAAACAACACTTTTTTCATAAATAGTTGCTCGAGTCTCCAATAAACAGTCAATAACTTTAGAGCGAAATTTGACTTGTTAAGTAAGACTTTACATGATGATGACTCATCATGGTCCTAGCTAGCTTGTTCCGTTTGCATCCAAGACTATAATATTAGCTGTTTCCGCAGAACGACTGCCGTCTGTCCTCGGCAACCATAAGGAATTGCGGTATCGTCAATGTCAGTGTAATCATGATAACTGACTGCCTGTAATGTAACCGTCAAAGATCTGCATGACAGTTGGGACCAAACGATAATTAACAATTTAATTAATATGTACAACACTTCTAAGACGCGTCGTGTATTTGAGCTCTCTAGTCTGCATGGCAGTCTACTGATTTCGCCACAAGGCTAGCACTGTCCTGTCAAGTGAAGCAATAATGAGTGTATTTTGAGAGGGTGAGAAGGGGCTTGTGTGTCTTGGCGCCAGCTCTGTTATTCAATATCTGAGGTTTATCTCCCGCAGGGTGCCAGTCCACATAACGGTGACTGACGTGAACGAGTTCGCGCCGGTGTTCAGCCAGGCGGCGTACGTGAAGGCCGTGGATGAAGGCCGCGTTTACGACGAGATCGTGCGCGTCGAGGCGACTGACCGTGACTGCACGCCGAGATATGGCGACGTGTGCAAGTACGAGATATTGACTGACAGGAGTCAGCCTTTCACCATCGATAATGAAGGTAAGAGACTCCATCTTCCTTTCTTAGAGCATCGATTGCAATCTTTTTTCTTTTCTTTTTATAATATTTTTCCACATACAACACTGTCTAGTCCCAAACTAAGCAGAGCTTGTACCTACTACTATGGGTGCTAGACAGTAGATAAACATCCATATACCTAATACTTTCTTTTTGTAAATACATCATTTTTTTTGTTATTTTTTTTATTTATAGACTCACGCCTGTATTCCCAAAGGGATAGGCAGAGGTGTAATATTACACCCTCATTTCGCCGAATTTTTAGGTCCCACGTAATAGGGGGCGAGCCTATTGCCGTTACCGGGCACATCACCAGACTCCGTGCTCCTACTAAGAATTAGGAAAAACCCAGTAACACTTTGCCCGATCCGAGAATCGAACCCGGGACCTCCGATCAGCAGTCGCATACGCTTTCCACTGGACCACGAAGGCAGTCACATAATTATGTATGTACAATTGTACATATTATACATAGAAACACCCAGACCGACTTGAGCGGAAAACGAAGCCGCGACCTTCGGCGTGGCAGTCGCTAGCACTGCCGCTACGCCACGGGGTCGTCATCAATCTACATCCTATCAGCCTAAAACTTAGCTTAGGTATTTCTTTGAGTAATACATTCTTAAAGATTGAGGTAGTCGGTTCATTCTGAACTGAAATGAACTGGCTTTTTGACTGGGACTAATATAGTGCTAAGAGCAATGTTTTCAATACTCTTTTAGCCATCGCTCAAAAATAAAGATATGAATAGATTGACATGTACACAATAGCACAAACTTGTGTAGTTGTTTTAAGAAGAAAATATTGAAATAATAATTGAATTATCACAGCAACTATGCAGCAACGCATACTTTCATTTATTTGTGCAAAACAAATCTACCAAATTATTTTATTCAAAATTACCTATTTTTTTCTACATTCCTACAACTAAGGTAGAAACCGCACTAAAATATAGGTAAGCGAGCCCCAAGGGACTACAAAGGAAATTATGAGTGACATTTTATTTCGCCGGGATCACATGGGATCCCTAATTGTTTTCGAAGCCGTAGCCTCCTGCAAGTGGACAATACGTGGGCACTGTCTTGATCCTTTTTATACTAATAACCCAGGGGAATCCGGGGCCGGACACGGGTAGCCCCATGGGAGGATTAGGAGGCGATGAAGTGAGAGACGATCGCAACAAGTTGGGGAAATAAATCGTGTTGTATTTTTGGTTAAATACGTGAACTCTATCGATACTTTTAAAACTAATATTATAAATGCGAAAGTGTATTTATTTGCCCTTCTTTCACGTCACAATGGAGCTATTATGGTGGATTTTGTGTGTGGAGGAAGTTGGAAGGCCTAAAACTTTGGAGAGTGGCATGGTCGGGCATCGCCAGCCGATTGCCTAGGGGGGGGGAGGTCAATTTGATATGGAAAATGAGGAAAGTACTTACGTACTTACTACGGCGACGCCCTTGTACAGTAAAAATAGTCCATGGCATGGACTACTTTTACTGTGATAACCGACTTCAAAGCATGCAGAGCCATGGGCAAAAGATATTAGAAAAAGGATTAGTTAAACCTAGTGGGATAAAATATCCAGGAAGTTACAAAAAAGTATTTGTTATTTTCTTTGGAAGAAAATTGATACTTTTTTCTGGATTCGCTTCGGACGATGCTGTTCTTAGTTCTTACCCTAATATCAACCGTGTGTCTCATCCAGGAGTGATCCGCAACACGGAGCCGCTGGACTACGAGAAGTCGCACAACCACATTCTGTCGGTGGTCGCATACGACTGCGGGATGATGCAGTCGTCGCCCGTCATGGTCACCATCAAGGTCAACAAGCCCTGCAGAGCTGGGTGGAAGGGTAAGTTGATAGCTTTGATATGCTTCATCGATTAACCGCTGAATTCAACATACTATCTATCCATTTCTTTGAGATTTAAGATTCGTTTTTGACATAAGCTCCATACAAAATATGTCAAACACGCATCTCGAATCTCAAAATCAATGTATAGATCGAATACTGAAACTGGCGGTTAAATATTAGGTACAAATTTTAATAGCTTGATTTTCTTCTATCTAACTATCGTCACGCCTGTCCCCCATTAGGGTAGGCATGAACTATGGAACGGCGAATGCTCTAATATTTTCTTCTATTATCGTATTATTTGGTTTAATACTAATAACTGGTTAGGCTAGTAAGTGGACCGCAGGCTCGTGAAGCGTAGGTCTTGGAAGGAGTCAGAATAAAGCTAAGACGATGGTGAATGGTGATGAGTATCAAAATGGAGTAAATCGTATATCGCCGGCATTTACAAGCTTTTAACTAATCTTATAGTAATATATAAAGCTGAAGAGTTTGTTTGGTTTAGTGTTTTCGGAAGCGGTATTCTTTTTGAGAACCGGGAATTTCGGTACTTTTGTATAACGGAACCGGGATTTCCCGGTTCTTTCGGTATTTTCGGTTCTTGCTAGTTTTTGTTATAGAAAACGGAAAGGACCGAAAGGGACGGAATTGGGCGCCTATCAGGTGCCCAATTCCGTCCCTTTCTTGAGCAACACTCCCTTGACACTTGCATTCAGTGCGCGTACTGATGAAACTTTGGTACTCCTTACCATGATTCGAGCAATCTTCCATGACGCATCTTTCTCTAGGCCTTTTTTTTACGAGGTGGAAAATCCCTTCGGATCTCCGACTCTTGGGGAAATGAGAGCCGGAGTATGTGGTGTAACCACTAAAAATCACCTCTACTTTCTCATGTACCCGTGTGCCGGAGGGTAGGGAATCGCATAAGCATTCGTCGCTACCCCCCGACGGGTCAATACCCGTCAGGCGGGCCCCGAAAAAAACCTCCTTGGCGGCGGAATAAGGTGTTGGGCTCCGCCGCCAAAACACCCAGCGGCCGCAGAGGATAGGGAGGACGGCAACGCAACACCGCATCTCCTCTTCCTCTGCGGCCCCACCGCGACGCATCGAATGATGCGCTCCCATTTGGTCGCGGGAGATAGGGCGCGCGGCAACGCAACACCGACACGCCTCTCCTCCCGCGACCGTGCCCGACTGCGAGGGACAGACAGAACTGTCCACAGCACCCGCACCGTTGGACGCATCCTGCGCAGGCCCCTCTCAGCCCACGCGGAGCGTCCACTCCTGGGATCTCTCTTAGCTTCACCGCGGGTGTCCAATCCACGGTTACTGAGCCCCCCCACCACGACAAGGTGGAGAATGTGGAGATCCTACGGGGGGAGAGTCTTTCTCTAGAGAAAGACCTAGGCCTTCGATAAGTACACATTGGTTCCCCTGACCCGAATTTCCTGGTAGACAAACTGGTACAACGGTTTCCGACCGCGGGTGAAGAATGAAATTCTTCAGGCACTTTTCCTGAAGTTGCACCTTCCATGAAGACGTCTTCTGAGACACATTTCAACACTCCCTGGTTAACATCGATCTCGCAGCGATGCTTCCGCTTGACGTCTAGGCATAGGCATATCAGCCACGATGACTTTGTGACGGTTAACTTTGTTGCCTAGCTTCAGATCCACCTCCATTTCACCTCGGACGGTTATGTGCTGACCGATGGTGTTCTCAGTTTCACACATTCATTATTCCTGAAGCAGCCCCGAAGACCCCGTCTTGCCAGATGGAAACCGACGACTGTCTGCGTAGCACCCGTGTCCAATGTCAACTTGCATGGCATTTTATTAATTTCGCCTTCAATGATCAGGCTGTTCCCGTCACATAATTGCGAGATCGAGATCAGTCTTGGCTTCTACTCGTTTTCCTGCTCTCGCTGCCTGGCAGGCACAGCAGGCGACCCCTTTAGGCTACACAAAGTGCCACCACTCCAGGTCGCGGATTCCATCAGTAAATGTTACGAGGTTCCCATCTATCAGCGCAAGCGACGACTGGTTTGACTTCCTCCCCAGCTTTTTCACCTCTAGAGCCCACTGCTGCAGAGTTTCTCCGGTGCGTTGTGTCCTGTCCTTCAGCTGAGTACGATGTTCGAGGTGCGCGTCACCGTATCTCGCCTCCAGCACCTCCAGAAGGTTCTCGTAGGAGACGTCTTGCCCGAGTGCCCCCAACACCGTCAACGCCCGATCACGAAGGCCCAAGGTTAGGGCGGTTAAGGCCTGTTCTTTATTCCACCCATTTGATCGCATCACAGCCTCAAACTGGATCTTGTATGCTGTCCATGATGACGAGCCATCAAATGGTGGAACCCACGAGGCTGCCTACGCTTTGCAGGCAGCTCAAGCGGATATGGCCTCTTGCCCCGCAGTTGTAGCAACGAGGTGACGATACATCTTCCCTGATGCGGTGACTTCGCTCGTCGCGTCGTACTGCATCCACCTCCAGAGCGTGGGCTAAGGCGTCCTTCAGGTTCTTAAAGTGCCCAAGTCTTACCGCTGCTCTGACCTCCAGCCTGGAGGTTAGAGCAGCGGTAAGTAATGTGTGTAATCTACGCATCCAAGCCGCTTCTTCATAGGTGCCACCTATGAAGGAGCGGCTTGGATGCGTTTCAGCGAAAACTGAGTGAGTCATGAGTGAACGAGAGATCACGGCGCGCGGGCGGGGCATACGCGGCAGGCGCAGGGAAGCTCGACACCTCGTCGCAGTCGCGTTCCTACTTACTACTTTCCTTCCTATCCTAGCAACAGCGAGCGAGTGTATGTAGTTATTGGTTATAGCGAGCGCACCATTAATTTCGCACGTTTTTTCTTTTAACGCTGAATTATTCACGTTAGTTTTGAATGTTTAAATAGTAGAAAAGTGGAAAAGTAAAGTAAGAGTAAATAAATAAATAGTAGTGTGAACTAGTGTGAATCGCGTAATGTAAATAAAATTCCCGAAAGTACCGAAAGAACCGGGAATCAAATTTGATTTCCCGGTTCCATTTTACGACAAAAGAACCGGGAATTCCCGGTACTTTCGAGACCGGGATTTCCCGGTTCTGAACCCTAGTTTGGTTGAACGCGCTAATCTCAGGAACCACTGGTCCGATTTGAAAAATTCTTTCAGTGTTAGATAGCCCATTTATCGAGGAAGGCTATAGGCTATATAACATCACGCTATGAGCCACGGGAGCGGAGCAGTAGCCTTAAATAACGCGGGTGTAACCGTGGGCATCATCTAGTTAAAAATAAAAGCCACTAGAATCGAAACAATAAATAATTTTTGGATAACATGGTGTTCTTCCGAGTTGCACGGGCGTAAATTACTAATGATTGAAGCGTCCTGTTTTTTTTTTACTGGTGGAATATGAGTAGTAACTCCCTGGCAATACAGGAAACTGGTTGTGTTGCTACTTCAATTAATTTGTTTATAGAGAACCTCAATACATATTTAACCAAAGAACAAAAACCGAGTAACTCAACAGCCAGTCACATGCAAACAAACCTAAAGTAACACTTATAAATACATACATAGACTCACGCCTGTTTCCCGGAGGGGTTGGGGTCCCAGACACTACGGAACGCCATTTGCAACGATCCTGACATACCTCCCTTGCTTCATTCGCTCCCATCAAGTTTCTCATGCATGATCTTCTGTTTAGGGTACTTCTGACCTGTCCTTTTTTTAGGATGTCACCAATTTGGTCAGAGAAAACATATACTTAAATAAATAAATAATGTATAAGCTAGAAACTTACTTAGTCAAACAAATAATATAACAGAGCAAACACTTCTGTGCGTTTTATTCTTTGATAAGAAAAATAAGTACGTCAACTTTATAATTGAAGCGACTAGAACTACGTCGATAGTAATTAATTACTTAGTGTTGAAGTTAATGAGAAGTTTTGGTTCGTAAATAGACTTATTCATTCCGAAGTTTCTAGATTAAACTACAAGTAGAATACTGTGTTGACTTTGAGTTTCAAAGGATTTTATAGACGTGTATTTAGTTTTGAATCGTTAGGGGCTTGATATAATTTATTACTAGCTGACGTTTCGAATTCTTTACAGAAGTCTGCCGTGACCATGAATCCTGTACATAATTCGAAACGTCGCGCGTCGGCTAGTAATAAAATTAAAAAAACTAGTTTCTAGATCATTCGGTTTTTAAATGTGTGAAACCAATATAACGCGATAAAATCCGTAAACTGTACTTTAATGTCAATTCATTGATATAGGTAGTAAAAAACCCAAGATTCACAGTAAGCTTCTTAAAAACGTCCGAATAAATACATGCATCCACATGCTTGTTTTTTTTCAAATAGTACTGTATAGTTCGTCACTGGGCGCAAGCGTTAAAAATGCCAAAATGTGCGATGATAGATTGCAAAGACAACTTTAACACAAGTATGTATGGTTGAATTTACAAAAGCATATCATAAACTAGTTTTGCACAACGTGGACGGCTTAGAACATCACTTTAGTTCGAGACTGTGCATCTTTGGTTTTAGCGTATCAATGATTGAATTTAAAAAAAATGTTTGTATATTTGACCACTTACTCATATTGCCTTAAGTTTTGACATTGTCGGGTGACTTTTTGAGCGCCGAAAGTATGAATAGGTCATCTAGGCCTGAAATACCTTACTAAAATGCACCACTGCTTTCAGCTATTGTCATTTTCCATGATTCATTTATAGGGCTCGATTCAATCTTTTGCACTTTCTATGTAAACTTATGCCTAACAAAATCATTGAACTTAAGGTTATTAACAGCAATAGTACTAAATTGTGATACAGTATTTGTATTTGAAGATAGCTATCGCTTTAGCAATGAACCCTATGTTGCAAAGGACACAAGCATGAGAGACACAGAGTGCCGAAGGCCCTATCCCCTATTCTTTCTTCCTCATCCTATCCCTTTTCCCATCCCCAAGGGGCGGCAATGCACTTGTGACTCCTGTGGTGTTGCTTGTGTCCATGGGCGGTGGTAATTGCTTACCATCAGGCGATCCGTCTGCTCGTTAGCCGCCTATTACTATAAAAAAAGCATTCTACTAACCTACCTTGATAGATAACAATCAGATTCGAAATAACAATTTATGGATCACACAAGGTGTTGCCTCGTGAGGGAATCGACCCCACAACACTCGGTGCAGTGTCAAGCGGCCGCTTAAACCGCTACACTAACCGTGCAGTCTCATCATTACGCCCCGTCAGATCGTCTGCCACTTTACTCATCATCATCCTAGGGTTGTTCCGGTGACGATCCTTCGACATTGAAGCCCGTGGTCCGCTTGCCTGCCACGATGTTAGTTCACT
Organism: Euclidia mi; assembly: GCA_944739405.2. Classification (NCBI taxonomy): domain Eukaryota; kingdom Metazoa; phylum Arthropoda; class Insecta; order Lepidoptera; family Erebidae; genus Euclidia; species Euclidia mi. The sequence continues at coordinate 33,245,110 of OX123207.2, forward strand.
ATTATTACTCCTATATGTTCCCGGCAGGCGTGGCAGAACGCGTGGACTACGCCCCGGGCACAGGTCCGCTGGCGCTGTTCCCGGCGGCGCGCCTGGAGGCGTGCTCGTCGGACGAGCGCTGTCCGGGCGTGACGCGCATCCAGGCCGCCGTCACGCTGCAGGCCTCGCGAGCCGGCTCAGGCTGCGACAGGGACACCTACTCGCTGCACTCGCAGAGGACTATTTGTGGTAAGATACCTATAAGCTTTAAGTTGCGACTCCACTAAGAAAAAATTGCCAGCTCTTGTATTGATGACACAAATGTTGGCAATTTTTCTTTGGTGGAGATGCAATTATACAAAAAATATATTAACCAAAAAAAAAAACACTTAAGACACGCTTTTTCGCGACTTTATACAAGTCGCAAAAACGGCTCATAAATCATCATCGATTATATGTATACTAATCGCGCAAGTTTAAAGTCAATTAGATTTGACTTGTTGCAGACGAAGGTCAGAATTGAATTCCCTGGGATCAGACTCAAATTGATCTCGAATCAGGAGGCAATAGAGTGAGAATCAATTCAGTCAGTCATAAGCGGATTAGATCCATAACATCCTACATACTTGTCCATCAATATTAAGTGACTAAAATAATGACAGTCACTGTAATATATTTCAGTATTTATATTTAGATAATAATAAGTACGAGCCATTGATATACAAATTATGTTGCGTTTCCAGGATTGGACCCGAAAACGATCGACTTACTACCAAGCCCCGGTGCTGGCAACGAATGGGCCAAGTCGCTGAAACCAGACTCAGGTAATTACTTTTCTTATACAGTTATTTTGTTTTTAAAACAATACGTTGGGGGAATAACTCCTGCGCCCTTGGTCCAACAAAAGTTAAAAACAGGTACAAAGAACACATATATAAGTCAATTCAAGTTGTGCACATGGTCCTAACATTATCCGGTATGCCAGGCAGAGACGGCGAGCAGACGTTCTAATTCAACCTAAGTCATTTCAAGTTGTGCACATGGTCCTAACATCATCCGGTAGGCCAGGCCGCGACGGCGAGCAGACGTTCTAATTCAACCTAAGTCAATTCAAGCTGTGCACATGGTCCTAACATTATCCTGCATTCCAGAGCAGTTGTTCGAATTCTCCCTCAGTGAATTCATATCCTGCATTCCAGAGCAGTTGTTCGAATTCTCCCTCAGTCAATTCAAACTGTGCATATGATCGTGACGGCTAACAGATGTTCTAATGCCCTCTTCGTCAATACAAGCTGTGCACATGGTCGCGACGGCGAACAGACTGATGTTTAAATTCCACCTCAGTCAATTCAAGCTGTGCATGGTCCTAACATTATCCGGTATTCCAGGTCGTGACGGCGAGCAGATGTTCGAGTTTGATGGCGAGACGACGGCGGCTGTAGTCCCGGAGTCAGTGCTACCTCACGCCCTGGCCGGCTCCTTCAGCATATCCACCTGGATGCGACACGCGCCGCCGTTAGACGGAGACAAGCATCGCAAGGAGCATATACTGTGTTTAGCTGATGACCACAGTAAGTTATAACTTGGTTTACTAGCTGATTCTTGGCGTAGAAACAATTTTTTTACACACTATTCTGATCTCTAAAAAAGGGGCTTGATTATTAGAGGATCCAAGATTTTATAAAGGGGGAGGGCGGGGCTTATTCTTTTGGTATGGCGAAGGGCTCGAACCAGACGAAGGAAGATTTTATTCAGGCAAACACTAAAATAAGTAAAATATAATTTTGTCTTTGAAAGAAAACAGATGCTTACGGAATTGAACCAACTTGCCCCTATCCACTATATCTGCCTCTGTGCTAGAAGTCCTTACATTTGTCCCTAAGATTTGGAAAATGGTTGAATAGCCATTTACGTTTTAAAGTTCAAGCCATATTTCTCTACATTATTTCTCTTCGATGGTAGGTTTTTACCGTCATTCGATGATGCTAAAATAGAGAAGCTTGGTAACTCTTAAAATTTAAGTAAAGGCTGTATAGTCACGTCCGCGTCAGTTGGTAATGCTAAATCGTTTGTTATTTAATCGACATTTCCCACCCGGAATAGCATTTGATAGCATCTATGTCATAGATGACTAACTTTACCCACCCAGTGCTGGCCTAACACACGGGTGTACGGGAACGCTAGCGATTCTCGAACAGACGGGTGTTCATGAAGCACTCAGGTTAAATTCTTCTTCTTTGCTTCCTTCACACGTCTTCTCCTTCTCCCTTCAGAGATGAACCGTCACCATTACGCGTTGTTCGTGCGCAACTGCCGGCTGATCCTGCTGCTGCGCCGAGACTTCGGGGAGGGAGACCTGAACATCTTCAGACCCGCCGAGTGGAGGTGGAAGCTGCCTGAAGTAAGTCAAACATTATTCAAAACTAATTCATACTTTTTAAACCATGAAACGCAGATTTATTAATTTGTTTTTTTTTTTGCTATGAAACCATAAACTAGAATTTATATTCACGTTGTATTTCTGCCGCACAACGTTTTAAAAGAAATAAAAAAATACAGTATGTATTACTAACTTAAGTGGTACTTAGTGTGTTTTTAAGTTGCACAGCAGATTTATTAATAGTAGGTCATTATTACTATGTGAGACGACTAAAGCCTCATAATATCCTTGAGCTGGAAAATAGGCACTGGTTCTGGACAGTATATGAGTCGATGCTTCTAATGAGAAGCCACTACGCATGACAGCATCACAAAAAGATTAGCTTATATCCTTAGAGGGCTCATTGCAATCAATTTCTTATTCTAGTTCTTTTTATTCCTTCTAGCAATTTACCAAGCCATAGTCAAAGTTAAAGTCAAAATCATTTTTAGGTTTCCGTACCTAAAAGGTAAAAAACGGGACCTTATTACTAAGCCTCCGCTGTCTGTTTGTCTGTCTATCACCAGGCTGTATCTCATAAACCGTGATAGCTAGAAAGCTGAAATTTTCACAAATTATGTATTTCCGTTGTCGCTATAACAACAAATACTATAGTCGTATTTTTAATTATACGAAGCCAACTGCCAGTAGCTAATGTCACTTTGTAAAATAATGTTGTCTTATTTAAAGTAATAGTGATGCGTTTAGTTCTCGTTCAATCAGATGAACGAACATTGAGTGTGAATAGTTAATCCTTTCAAACTATAAAAGAATATTATTTCTATATTACAATTAAAGTGCTCTGATATAAGTTACTAGTAGTTATGTAAGTAGTATAAATTGTTATATTTTATACATCTACAGGGTGTAAAAAAACCCTAAACGAAAACTGAAATCCCATGTTGTACCAATCACTACGAACATTTTTTACTTCGGCACCATACCTGCGAAATTACTGGTTCAGGAGATATAGAGGCTCAAAGTTAGTATGGATTTTTTTCTAATTAAGTACAAAATCGATGCATTTACCCCGCCAAGATGTTCGCTAGATACCCTATGACCCCATAGATAGGTAGATATTTCGGGCATTGCACGCGCGCGCTTTAAATTGCGGTTTAAAAAATGTGAAAACTTAAAAAAAATTGTTTCCCAGGCATTAGTTTTGGTTAGTATGATTTGGCATGATGTCCACAACGAGTAAACTTCGGCTTGGTGATGGGTCTTGTGACACCCTGTATAGTTTCAACTACATGATGTATTGAAAATAGAACAGTCGTACAAGTTTCCTCGCAATGTTTTCCTTAATGTTTAAAACACTCGGTATTCAGTATAGGTAAATACTATAGGAACATAGTCTTCGAAAACTCGAATACCGTACCCGATATCGGCCGTTCGGCACACTAACTATTCACTAGACAATCGATGCAATTTCATTCATTCAAGAGTTTTTCAATCATTGACTTTGTCACAACACTATTTTTATTTCATCATAAACTGACAACACAGTAAACGTCAGTTGACTTCGTCTAATAAAAAATACGACTATAAAAATAATATATTAAGGGCGGGTCCCATACAATAAACGTGTTGTTTTTCGTATTTTTGCTCAATATTACTAACGGTAACAGGTAGACGCTTTAAATTTTCACAGAACATGTAGTTGTATATTACCTTTCAAAATAAATAATTAAATAAAAATAACGTAAATATTAAAGGGGGGCTCCCATACAAATTTTTTTGTCTCGATCTTAATAAATAAAACAAGAAAAATATTTATTGTGTGAGTAAAAAAATATTTTTTGTGTAGTGATTTTCTTTTATAGATAATGGTACGGAACCCTTCATGCGCGAGTCCGACCCGCACTTGGTAATTTTTTTATATTTTCTAATAATATTTCCTTATTCATAGGTATGCGACAACGAATGGCACCACTACGCCGTGAACGTGCGTTTCCCCAACGTTGAGTTGCTGGTGGACGGCGAGGCCTACCGCGCGCCCGACGGGAAAGGACCCGAAGTGATAGATGACTGGCCCCTGCACCCCGCGCACGGGGTCAACACCACCATGGTTATTGGGGCTTGCTGGCAAGGTAACGGCACATTACTATTAAAAAAAAATATTTTTTTTCATCGGTATCCGGCTCGACCCTATTACGTGGGACCAAAAATTCGTAACATAGCAACATATAGGCACTTTTTTTTATTAGCATTTGGACCTGCTGTCCTACTCACAAGCTAAAAGCTAAGCAACTAAGCACAAGGTAGTAGAGCCTTGCTGATTTCAGCATGAATGGGCCGACTCGACCAGGGAAGTACTACCCTCTCACAGAAAATCGACGTAAAGTAACAGTCTTTTGCGCATCATGCCAAGTCGTACTAAGCAAAAATAATACTTGGAAAATAACAAAAAAAAATGGAGATCAATAAAGCGCGCGCCTGTAATTCTCGACATACTTACCTTCCCGTGGATACATAGGACATGTATAGGACAAATTGGCGCGAGCAATGCATCGATTTTGTACTTATTTAGAAATTATTTATGGTGACTTTGAGCCTCAATATCACTCGAACCAGTCATTTCGCAGGTATAGTGCCGAGGAAAAAAATATGTATGTATGTACAATCAGACAAGTCTGCGCTGGACCAGTTTGAAAAAAAAATCCCTTGGCTCGTTCATAAAGTCGAGGCACACTAGAAACTGGTTTTGTATACGAGTGTCAATGAACGTGTAAAGTAGCGCTGGAAGCGACGATGTCTTGTTGAGTGATTCTCGCCCTTATGGTGGTCTAGCGAGAAGTTTTTTGACTGTAAGTTGACTAAGGTTATTCCTGTCCCGCAGGCACGGAGAACGACATGAAGCACCACCTGCGCGGCTGGCTGGCGGGGCTCGGCGTCGTCAGAGGGACCGTGCAGCCCTCCCGGGCCCTCGCCTGCCTCGCGCACTGCCGGGAGGGACTCAGCCTGGCCCCCGACCTGTGTGAGTCTATACTACTTTCCTGTTCAACATTATGTACTTGTGAAGTAATAAGGTGTGGTATTCCTCCAAGTAGAGGGAGGATCCTCTAACCAGGCTACATGATCGTGCGTGGTGGACTGTGAGTCCAATGGACATATTTGAAATGTTGTATACACCGCTATTTTTTAATTAGTACAAAAACTTTAAGGACAGATTAGCAAAGATATTATTATCATATATGTGACGTAAGAATTTCATAATATCAATAAAGAGCAAAGTTATTATCATTTGTTTATTGTAGAAAATCTCACTTAAATCATAGTCATATTTTACAATCCATTCACTAATTCATTGATAATATTCCATCCTGCTCATTCGCATTCTCTCTGTCGCACTTATGATGTAGGTAGCCATAGAAAATAAAATGAAGAAAAATAATAAATGTAGGTAGTTATTTTTTAATTTTGTTAATTCTACCCTCTCCTTCATACTTCATTCGGGCTTAGGACCGGTAAAATTTATCGTTTAACAAGTAATTAGAAAGCAAACAAATATCAAAATAAAAGATGGTGTTCTGGACTAAAAGAAAAGAGTAATTTTGGCGAATTTATGAAGTTAGAATCATCTGCTATTTACAAATTATTTTATCATCATCATGTCAGCCTAGAGACGTCCACTGTTGGACATAGGCCTTCCTCAAGGTGTGTGGAGAACACAGACCGATTTTGAGCCGCCCGCATCAAATTATTGTTTACTTAAGTACGTATTATTTACTAAACTTACAAGTATTTCCATTGTCCTTCGAAAGTCCACCACCGTTGTCAAAAGCATCCAATATGCACTGTTTTAATTGTTTGACACTGACCCGGTCACTTTTGTACACTCACAATACGATGTCCATGGGTACACAGCTGCATTCGCGATTTTTCCACTCAAAAAGTACGCACGAAGCATAGCTACATACTCCCGTGATATGAACTGATATGATAGGCCATCGCGTCGGGCAAACGTAGACAAACAATTAACTTTTGCAACGAAATTAGATACGCTCTCTTTCGCTAGCAATTTAGTACTGTTTGTCGCATCGTCGGGGCGTGGCGCAGGCGCAGAGAGGCGGGGGGGGGGGGGGATTTATCAATGTTTCATTTTACTATGATAGTACACGGGTCGGTCATAGTATAAGTATTGCATTTACCAATTATCACGTATTTTTGTGGACAGTTTTGAGACAGTTTTGGGTCTTAGTGTGTTTATTTTTCAACTACATAAATATGATCAGTTAAAGATACTTAGTGCACTGTTAAATTTTTTGTACTAATTAAAAAATAGCGGTGTATATACGGCTCGGCGTGCGAATTCTGCTTGCGCAGTTCAGAACTTTAATTTCAGCGTATCGTGTCCGTTTCAGCGTGTCGCCGTATTGTTGTTGTTGAAACTTCGATGTCGTTCGCTAGATGGCCTCTCTTGTATGTAGCTACCCATCACCATCGGCCCTGCATAGAAACAGTCTCACTGCTGAGCACCGGCCTCTTCTCACTATGAGAAGAGTAAGGCCCATAGTCCACCACGCTGGCTGAGTGCGAGTTAGCAGCCTTCATATGTCCTTCGAGAACATTATGGAGAACTCTCAGACGTGCAGGCACAGACATAGATTTACATAGATAACGCAAATACATGCACTTCGCGTGTCTGAACTCCGACCAAGCGTCGAGCTTGGTCGCCACTAACTTCAGTCCCCGCGCGTCCGTTTTACCGTTAAGTAAACTTTATTCACATTACGTTGCCGCGTTTGCTTCGGACGTTTGATCTGACGTTGTGTATTAGGAGACGATGAATATCGCACAAGCGATACTGTCGCGCATCGCTTCGTCACAGTAGGTATTAAAAAGTCGGCACGCTTGGTTTCAATACAAATCGTGATAGTTGCGTTATCTATGTAGATCTATATCTGTGCGTGCAGGTTTCCTCAGTTCCTCACGATGTTTTCCTTCACAGTTTAACATGCGATCATTAACAATTTAATACGCACATAGCTTCGAAAAGTCATTAGTGCACGCCGTAAATTTGAATCTGCGACCCTCTGAATAGCAGTCCGTCGATCAGGCCACTAGGCTAAATTATGTACTATAGCCATTGATATTCAAATAACCAGGTAACAAAGTATAAACTGTCCGGCAAAATATTTACACAAACATGTTTTTTTTTTCATATATATTACTGTATCGTTCATCGCACGGCGCGGACGCTAAATGCCTAAGTAATACGACGTAAATACAACTGTAAAACAATTGTATGATTAAACTTACAAAATAATGTAATCTTTATCATAACTATAACTGGTTTTGTACAACGTGGACGATTTTGAACTTCACTTTAGTTCGAGACTGTGCATCTTCGATTCTTTGTATATCACTATCAGTGATTCTAGGTATAGGTGTAGGACTGTAAGATTCACAAACTGAAGAAGCAGGCTCTACATAACATCAAGTACAGTTTTTTATCGGACGAAGTCCAAACTATGAAGATATAATAATAAAATGGCGAATCGGAAGTTTACTACTCAATATTGCTAGATAAAGGATACCGTATTGCTGTTAATTAACTTATTTAACGTTCTAGTCGCCGTGTGTGAGTAGCTAGACTGAACCCAAGATACTTGTGTTAGCTACATTTTGGTTTGTGACAACTGCGTCGCATTGTTCAATAGATTTTTATTTCAATGTGCTTGCTTCAAGATCATACGATTTTCAAACAAACTTTACTTTGTCCCTCTTGGAGGTGTGTTAAGAAGTGTTCCTATATTTATGTACTGTATTTAACAGTAAATATATATGTATGTTACAGATCTGAAGTCGGTATCGGTGGAAGGCGACGGCGTAGCAGACGTAGAGACGTTATTACGTCGCGTGGCGTACGGGGACGCGCGGGCCTTCCCCACGCCCGGCCGCCGGAACGTGCACGTCGCTACTACCATCACGTGAGTACACTTTATACAAAGTGTGCCATGGCAGGCGAAGAACGACTACATTTATTCAAACAAAGAATACAAATGACAATGTCTAAAATAAGTATATAATTAAAAAAATGTGAGCTATGGGTACCCTCTAGTATTAATATGGCAGTGGCACTAGTGGATGTCTTTCAGCTGATATGATGATAGTAATAAAGTATATGTTGTTATCCCCAGCTGCGACAACGGGCGTATAATCAAGGCTCGTCCAGCGGAGTCGTACATCATGGTGCTGGCCCCTCAGACGCCCAGCATCCTGCTCAACGGCAGCGAAGACCTGGCCAGGGACTACGCGCACTTCAGGGCCGGCCTCACTGTGTTCCCCGACTTGTCTGTCAGGGTGCTGGCCGGAGGGAATGGACATCCCTTAGCTGGTGAGTAATAGCTTTTTTTGGGGTTTGTCCCACCCAAAATCCCAAATTCCTATGATTGTGTCACTTGCAGTAGTGGTCGTTGATGGCAACAAGTTCTGATACTCCTGAAGTCCCGGGGAAAGTTAAAATGTCATATATTTTAACTCTATTGGAAGCCGTAGAGAACTTAATCCGAAATGGACATATTGGAAGAGTTGAAAGTACATAATTATATAATCCATTTTTGTCCTTAGCAAAGCACAAGATAAACATTATCATCATCCACAGCCCAACTGTATTCACAAAGAAAAACAACTTTAGGTAGTTTAAGACATAATTAGTGAGAAGTAATAACTGTCATGGGTATACCTAGCCGGGGGCCGCACTACCTAACGCTTACCGAGTCGTGGTCTCCACTCTAGGACACGCTTGCTCCATAAGCCATCAAATCTTCTGCAGATATGATCAGCCCACTGCTATGTCGGTTGGGTTTACTATACTATATTATATAATAGACTATCAAGATATCATCATCAGCCTTTAACAGTCCACTGCTGGACTAGGCCTCTCCTTTGAAAGAAGGAATTGGCCTACTATACCACGCTGGCCAAACGAGTTTGTATAGGGTTTGTATCAAGTTTTCCTTCTCTTACAGTGCTGTTCTCTGCATAATATGCTCCCTCTGTGGGCTCTTACGACACCCATGGGATGATATGGGATGGTGACATTCCGTATTCTTAATCCGTCACCACATGGATAACTATCAAGATATGATCGTATGTTATTCCAGAAGAGAGTCAGAAGCTGGACTCGTGCGTGGTGTCAGTGTACCCGGCACTGAACCCGGACCACGAGGCGCTGTCCCTGCGCGACGCCGCCGAACTGCCACTGCGATATGACATCCGCGCCGCCGTCACAAGGGACGGGGTCATACTCACCGGCGCCGATACTGTGCATAACTATCAGAAGGTAACGAGTATTTTTTTATTTATAGACTCACGCCTGTATCCCCGAAGGGGTAGGCAGAGATGTAAGATTACACCCACATTTCGCCATGAATTTTTAGGTCCCACGTAATAGGGAGCGAGCCTATTGCCGTTACCGGGCACATCACCAGACTCCGTGCTGCTACTGAGAATTCGAAAAAACCCAGTAATACTTTTGCCCAACCCGATCAGCAGTCGCATACGCTATCCATTGGACCACGGAGGCAGTATTAAACTATATAATTATAGTGTGAGTCAGTGTTTCCAAAAGTATATACTCAGGCCATGATGTGGAAGCTGCCTATGGCTTTCATTTTATAAAAGAATAAAGATTTGGCAAGGCGTTTGCGTTTGCTTTGTTTTCGACGAGATCGGTACATGTGGCTCGTGACATATCAGCCACGCATTTCCTTCCTTCTTTGATTTCGGGTCTTTTAAGCAGGTTGTGAAAAGCTTTACTATAGAGCCATCAAGGTGAAGGCCATCATGCCATCATCATCAGCCTTTAACAGTCCACTGCAGGACTAGGCCTCTCCTTCCTTGAGATGTTGAACTTCACTATGGGACTCCATGACTGCATGTGATCAGGCGCCATGGGGTCATTTAGATAGACAACTTTAAAATTGAAATTCATTTATTCATATAGATTTTACAGCAATTCTAGGTTACAAAGCAATTCTTATGAACGTTATTTTCTACCGTCAGCTAAAACTGGACTGCTGAAAGTGGGGTAGAATGTATTGTGTTTTTGGTATATTATATTTCTTATACTTAAATTATTGTCGGTAGGTGCTTCGTGAGATCGAGTACAGTAACAAGAAGCCGGCGTACTACCTGAACCGCGTGTTCAAGCTCACGTGCTCCGAGCTCAACGGACGCTTCACCAGCAACGAATACGTGCAGACGGTACGTACACGTACACGTATACAATATATGTATGTTGACAAGCAATGAGTAGGTATGTTAGCTAACCGCGTGTTCAAGCTCACGTGCTCCGAGCTCAACGGACGCTTCACCAGCAACGAATACGTGCAGACGGTACGTACACGTACACGTATACAATATATGTATGTTGACAAGCAATGAGTAGGTATGTTAGCTAACCGCGTGTTCAAGCTCACGTGCTCCGAGCTCAACGGACGCTTCACCAGCAACGAATACGTGCAGACGGTACGTACACGTACACGTATACAATATATGTATGTTGACAAGCAATGAGTAGGTATGTTAGCTAACCGCGTGTTCAAGCTCACGTGCTCCGAGCTCAACGGACGCTTCACCAGCAACGAATACGTGCAGACGGTACGTACACGTACACGTATACAATATATGTATGTTGACAAGCAATGAGTAGGTATGTTAGCTAACCGCGTGTTCAAGCTCACGTGCTCCGAGCTCAACGGACGCTTCACCAGCAACGAATACGTGCAGACGGTACGTACACGTACACGTATACAATATATGTATGTTGACAAGCAATGAGTAGGTATGTTAGCTAACCGCGTGTTCAAGCTCACGTGCTCCGAGCTCAACGGACGCTTCACCAGCAACGAATACGTGCAGACGGTACGTACACGTACACGTATACAATATATGTATGTTGACAAGCAATGAGTAGGTATGTTAGCTAACCGCGTGTTCAAGCTCACGTGCTCCGAGCTCAACGGACGCTTCACCAGCAACGAATACGTGCAGACGGTACGTACACGTACACGTATACAATATATGTATGTTGACAAGCAATGAGTAGGTATGTTAGCTAACCGCGTGTTCAAGCTCACGTGCTCCGAGCTCAACGGTCGCTTCACCAGCAACGAATACGTGCAGACGGTACGTACACGTACACGTATACAATATATGTATGTTGACAAGCAATAAGTAGGTATGTTAGCTAACCGCGTGTTCAAGCTCACGTGCTCCGAGCTCAACGGACGCTTCACCAGCAACGAATACGTGCAGACGGTACGTACACGTACACGTATACAATATATGTATGTTGACAAGCAATAAGTAGGTATGTTAGCTAACCGCGTGTTCAAGCTCACGTGCTCCGAGCTCAACGGACGCTTCACCAGCAACGAATACGTGCAGACGGTACGTACACGTACACGTATACAATATATGTATGTTGACAAGCAATAAGTAGGTATGTTAGCTAACCGCGTGTTCAAGCTCACGTGCTCCGAGCTCAACGGACGCTTCACCAGCAACGAATACGTGCAGACGGTACGTACACGTACACGTATACAATATATGTATGTTGACAAGCAATAAGTAGGTATGTTAGCTAACCGCGTGTTCAAGCTCACGTGCTCCGAGCTCAACGGATGCTTCACCAGCAACGAATACGTGCAGACGGTACGTACACGTACACGTATACAATATATGTATGTTGACAAGCAATGAGTAGGTATGTTAGCTAACCGCGTGTTCAAGCTCACGTGCTCCGAGCTCAACGGACGCTTCACCAGCAACGAATACGTGCAGACGGTACGTACACGTACACGTATACAATATATGTATGTTGACAAGCAATAGGTAGGTATGTTAGCTAACCGCGTGTTCAAGCTCACGTGCTCCGAGCTCAACGGACGCTTCACCAGCAACGAATACGTGCAGACGGTACGTACACGTACACGTATACAATATATGTATGTTGACAAGCAATAAGTAGGTATGTTAGCTAACCGCGTGTTCAAGCTCACGTGCTCCGAGCTCAACGGACGCTTCACCAGCAACGAATACGTGCAGACGGTACGTACACGTACACGTATACAATATATGTATGTTGACAAGCAATAAGTAGGTATGTTAGCTAACCGCGTGTTCAAGCTCACGTGCTCCGAGCTCAACGGACGCTTCACCAGCAACGAATACGTGCAGACGGTACGTACACGTACACGTATACAATATATGTATGTTGACAAGCAATGAGTAGGTATGTTAGCTAACCGCGTGTTCATGCTCACGTGCTCCGAGCTCAACGGACGCTTCACCAGCAACGAATACGTGCAGACGGTACGTACACGTACACGTATACAATATATGTATGTTGACAAGCAATGAGTAGGTATGTTAGCTAACCGCGTGTTCAAGCTCACGTGCTCCGAGCTCAACGGACGCTTCACCAGCAACGAATACGTGCAGACGGTACGTACACGTACACGTATACAATATATGTATGTTGACAAGCAATGAGTAGGTATGTTAGCTAACCGCGTGTTCAAGCTCACGTGCTCCGAGCTCAACGGTCGCTTCACCAGCAACGAATACGTGCAGACGGTACGTACACGTACACGTATACAATATATGTATGTTGACAAGCAATAAGTAGGTATGTTAGCTAACCGCGTGTTCAAGCTCACGTGCTCCGAGCTCAACGGACGCTTCACCAGCAACGAATACGTGCAGACGGTACGTACACGTACACGTATACAATATATGTATGTTGACAAGCAATAAGTAGGTATGTTAGCTAACCGCGTGTTCAAGCTCACGTGCTCCGAGCTCAACGGACGCTTCACCAGCAACGAATACGTGCAGACGGTACGTACACGTACACGTATACAATATATGTATGTTGACAAGCAATAAGTAGGTATGTTAGCTAACCGCGTGTTCAAGCTCACGTGCTCCGAGCTCAACGGACGCTTCACCAGCAACGAATACGTGCAGACGGTACGTACACGTACACGTATACAATATATGTATGTTGACAAGCAATAAGTAGGTATGTTAGCTAACCGCGTGTTCAAGCTCACGTGCTCCGAGCTCAACGGATGCTTCACCAGCAACGAATACGTGCAGACGGTACGTACACGTACACGTATACAATATATGTATGTTGACAAGCAATGAGTAGGTATGTTAGCTAACCGCGTGTTCAAGCTCACGTGCTCCGAGCTCAACGGACGCTTCACCAGCAACGAATACGTGCAGACGGTACGTACACGTACACGTATACAATATATGTATGTTGACAAGCAATAGGTAGGTATGTTAGCTAACCGCGTGTTCAAGCTCACGTGCTCCGAGCTCAACGGACGCTTCACCAGCAACGAATACGTGCAGACGGTACGTACACGTACACGTATACAATATATGTATGTTGACAAGCAATAAGTAGGTATGTTAGCTAACCGCGTGTTCAAGCTCACGTGCTCCGAGCTCAACGGACGCTTCACCAGCAACGAATACGTGCAGACGGTACGTACACGTACACGTATACAATATATGTATGTTGACAAGCAATAAGTAGGTATGTTAGCTAACCGCGTGTTCAAGCTCACGTGCTCCGAGCTCAACGGACGCTTCACCAGCAACGAATACGTGCAGACGGTACGTACACGTACACGTATACAATATATGTATGTTGACAAGCAATAAGTAGGTATGTTAGCTAACCGCGTGTTCAAGCTCACGTGCTCCGAGCTCAACGGACGCTTCACCAGCAACGAATACGTGCAGACGGTACGTACACGTACACGTATACAATATATGTATGTTGACAAGCAATAAGTAGGTATGTTAGCTAACCGCGTGTTCAAGCTCACGTGCTCCGAGCTCAACGGACGCTTCACCAGCAACGAATACGTGCAGACGGTACGTACACGTACACGTATACAATATATGTATGTTGACAAGCAATAAGTAGGTATGTTAGCTAACCGCGTGTTCAAGCTCACGTGCTCCGAGCTCAACGGACGCTTCACCAGCAACGAATACGTGCAGACGGTACGTACACGTACACGTATACAATATATGTATGTTGACAAGCAATAAGTAGGTATGTTAGCTAACCGCGTGTTCAAGCTCACGTGCTCCGAGCTCAACGGACGCTTCACCAGCAACGAATACGTGCAGACGGTACGTACACGTACACGTATACAATATATGTATGTTGACAAGCAATAAGTAGGTATGTTAGCTAACCGCGTGTTCAAGCTCACGTGCTCCGAGCTCAACGGACGCTTCACCAGCAACGAATACGTGCAGACGGTACGTACACGTACACGTATACAATATATGTATGTTGACAAGCAATAAATAGGTATGTTAGCTAACCGCGTGTTCAAGCTCACGTGCTCCGAGCTCAACGGACGCTTCACCAGCAACGAATACGTGCAGACGGTACGTACACGTACACGTATACAATATATGTATTTTGACAAGCAATGAGTAGGTATGTTAGCTAACCGCGTGTTCAAGCTCACGTGCTCCGAGCTCAACGGACGCTTCACCAGCAACGAATACGTGCAGACGGTACGTACACGTACACGTATACAATATATGTATGTTGACAAGCAATAAGTAGGTATGTTAGCTAACCGCGTGTTCAAGCTCACGTGCTCCGAGCTCAACGGACGCTTCACCAGCAACGAATACGTGCAGACGGTACGTACACGTACACGTATACAATATATGTATGTTGACAAGCAATGAGTAGGTATGTTAGCTAACCGCGTGTTCAAGCTCACGTGCTCCGAGCTCAACGGACGCTTCACCAGCAACGAATACGTGCAGACGGTACGTACACGTACACGTATACAATATATGTATGTTGACAAGCAATGAGTAGGTATGTTAGCTAACCGCGTGTTCAAGCTCACGTGCTCCGAGCTCAACGGACGCTTCACCAGCAACGAATACGTGCAGACGGTACGTACACGTACACGTATACAATATATGCATGTTGACAAGCAATGAGTAGGTATGTTAGCTAACCGCGTGTTCAAGCTCACGTGCTCCGAGCTCAACGGACGCTTCACCAGCAACGAATACGTGCAGACGGTACATACACGTATACGTACATATCATAGATATAATAAACAAGGAGAAATACCCTGTAGACGACCTGTGTCGCCAGTTTGCCCCTACCACGCGGCTACTACTACACATGCAGATCAGTAAGAGCAATATAAAAACGTAGTCGTGCACACACTCGCATTTTTTAGATCAAAACTTCCAAAAACTCGAATTATAAACCTTATCTTATAGAACATAGCGTATATTTAGTAATTTACCAAGCAACGTTCAACTTACTCATACAAAAACATCGGCCACTATCGTTGTGCTATTCAAAAGAACTGTACACTATTTCGTTGCTAGATGCAGCGGCCGTAGTACGCAATGCATTCTCTTAATAAAGTATCGTTTGGTCATAATTACATTGCTTTTGCAGTTACTTCGCGACAAATTTAGGTAGTAGTTAAAGAGCAATGTATTTATTGAAAAATAATATTCGTTGTGATATTTGAAAACAATAATAAAATAATAACGGCCATTTGCTTGCGATATGACCACTTTGGGCATCTCGCGCGGACACCGACACGCCCCTTTGGCACTTCTCCTCTAATTTATATTTCTATGGGACACATATACCTGATAATTGACAAACAAAGAGTATTACAGTTTGGGTTCATATAAACTATCTTATAATAAACAATGGTCTTATTATAAATCGATGTAAATTCTTAGCCTGCAAAAATTTTAAATATGTCGACTTTATTTACTGTTTTGTAAAAGTAGTTTAGCTTAGAATTTATGTACATTTTTGTAAAAGCTAGTGCAGGAATAAGCTATGGGTATTCATAAACTATAAATAAAATAGTGGATTATTTGAACAGGCTAGATGATTGTGACTGGTGGACTGCAATGCGACGGAAGTAATTGACAATTCACATAATTATATACTTTTATAACGCGATGCAAGATCTAGTTCCGTTGTGTTCGCTAGATGCTGCCGTATCTCCATTATTGGATGATATGGCATCAGTTTTACGTAGCTACTACTATAACATAACATAACTTCACACCTTTTATCCCCGAAGGGGTAGGCAGAGGTGTGTTACACACGCACACTATAAAGCTAACGTAATGTATGTTTGTATGTCGGCAGTTGACAGTGGTCCACCCGCACATGTCGGGAGGGGGCGCGGGCGCGGGTGACGCGGGGCTCGCGCGGGAGCTGCACCCCAGCGGTATGGCCGACAAGATGGACGCCGTCGCACGGGACAAGCAGGTAATGTGCCAGATTAGATAAGGTTTAAATGAGCCGCCCCAGTAATTATACAATACTTGTGTTGGGGCTGTCTCGCTTCTTCTCCTAAGTTTTAACATTAATAATATGAGACCATTTTAGTACTGGTTACAAAGCAAGGTATTATTCTATATATATTTTTTTTCGGATAGAAGGCAGACTTTGTTTTATACTATTCATAGAAACATGCAGTGAATAATTATGATGATGATGGGAAAAAAAATTGTTATTTTTATTATTATTATGTTATGTTTATTATTTTTATCATATAACACATGTACTGTTGTGTATGTAGGCGGAGCACGCGCACCGTGGCCTGCCAGGCGCGCACGTGGTCCCGCGCGTGTACGCGGCGCATGCGCAGAGGGACGCGCACTCTGCTGACGTACCGCAGGCGCACACCATCGAGTTACGTGGTGAACAGCCCAGCGCTAGTAAGTACACATTTTGATATTTTAAGGAAGATCTACAAGAGTTTTTTTTACGAGGTGGAAATGAGAACCGGCTCTCCGGGAAATGAGAACCGGAGTATGTGGTGTTACCACTAAAAACCACCTCGACTGCCAACCAAAGGCGCCCTACGGGAGGAAGACTGGATACAGGAACTCCAGTCGGAACATCGGTCTAAGCGGCGAGCAGCGCGGCAGGGGCGATGTACATGGCGAGTTTACTCAGAAGCGGCCGCGCGCCGCGTTACAGTAAACGCGCCATGAACATCGAAAACGCTCGCCGCTGCCGCCTGCCGCTGTATGCCGTGACCGGGTCGTTAGTCAAATGTTACATTACGCAAAGCGTTACGCAACCGAATATTAGCCGCTGCCGTCACATAATGATGGCAGTAGGGCAGTTAGGGACGTTTGGTAGACCAATCAAATACTACGATCAATACTTCAATCGCTGAAGATTTAGCATCGTCATTACTGATTTAGCAATGTGTCACTACGCTTATAATCGAATACATTGGCGTATCTAAGATAATTTTTCAAGGTGGGGTTACATCTTCGCAAAATAGTCGTGTTAAGTTTCTTAGGTGTCCACCCTAGAATTTCGAACGGCACTAAACCATACGACCATACTGGCGTGGTATGACCCACCCGGTCCCGTAGCATTATGTGCCTATGGTCAAATATAAAATATGACGTTTGTCCGTGTCCCCAGACCACGTAGCTCTCCTAATCGGCGTGGTATCCTGCGGGGTGCTGGTCCTCGCAGCAGGGGTGGCTGCAGCCCGCGCGCGCGCGCCCCGCACGCCCCGCGCGCCGCGCCCGCCGCCGGCCCTGCACGCGCTGACGGCGCTGCGCCGCGACCACAACGACTCCGAGATGGCCTGGGACGACTCCGCGCTTACCATCACCGTCAACCCCATGGATGAGGTGGGTTTAACCCTAAGTCTTAGTACCGAGGTTACACTGTAAGACATTATACTGTAAGACATTACACTGTGAAATTCTTATGAAATCCAATATTTGCGTTGTAGCCGTATGTATACTGGGAGTCACAAGACCCGTCACCAACCCGAAGTCTAGGCGTTTTGGACTTCATGCCAAGTCATACTAAGCATAAATAATACCTGGGAAACGATATTTCTTTCAAGTAGAAACTTTTTTTAAACCGGTATTAATAGTGCGCGCGTGCAATGAACGAAATACTTTCTTATCCAAGGTTGCATAGGACATCTATAGAACAAATTGGCAAGGTGAATTCATCGTTTTTGTACCTAATTACAAAAACTGTATGGTGACTTTGAGCCTCAATATCTCCAGAACCAGAGATTTCCCAGGTATAGTGCCGAAGTAAGAAATGTTCGTAGCGATTGGTACAATCTGGGATATCAGTTTTCGTTAAGGGTCTTTTTACACCTGAATGTAAAGTAAAGTATATGTGTGTGTGTGCAGTCGGCGGCCCCGACGTGCGGCACGCGCGCGGGCGACAGCTCGGACGGCGAGTCGTGCTCCGACTCCGACTCCGACCATCACGACTCCTCCGACGAAGACGACGAGGGTAAGCAGTGCACATTTGACAGAACAAACAGATGTTTTATTGCTATAGGTACAGCCCGGTACACAATTGTACAATAATGTTACAAGAATTACCTAGTATCTATAATTAAACCATAAGAAGTACACGCTAAACCCAAAGGTGACGTTGTGACAAGATTTGTAGGGATGAAGAAAGATGATGATGATGAAGAAAGGCCCGCATGAACGGATGGATAGGTCATGAGCTCGTAGTGGCAACATGTTTTCTAGTTGTAATCAAATACGAGAAATAAAAATTTCAAAAAATTTGGTTCAAATAACACCACTGATCCGGTCCAAATATGACCACTCATCTGGTACTTATAAAACCACTGAACTGATACAAAGAAAGCCATCTGGTCCTAAAGATCAATAATCATATGAAGAGTCTTTGCCTGGCTGAGTTTGACTTTCTGTTCTGATCTGCTGGTTGGCGAATTATTAATTCACCAACCAGCGCCGGTTCCATGCTTGTTGTACTATACGGTTATTTCTTGTTATACTATGACTACTATGTGGTTATTTTACGTGATTCTTTCCTGAGAAAAAATCACGGAAAATAACCTCATTTCTACCAAGACAAACTTTCCTTAAAGGAAGAGAAGAGAGTAGAGGAAGTAGATAAGCAAAAAGAGGGCATTAAGCTTCTAAAAGGACAAAATATTTTGATACCTATAGGTTTAGTCTTCATAGCTGAATTAGCACCTAATATAATATAAACATATTTATGTTCCAGTGTTGCCGGGCAAGGAGCATAAATACAGAAACATCAGCCAGCTGGAGTGGGACAACAGCACGATGTAATGTGCGCGGGCAGCGGCCGTACTTAACGCGCAACCACGCCCCCTACCGCCCCGCTCCGCTCCCCGCCCCGCCCGCCTGCTCCGGCCCTGGCCACGCCCCCGCCCCCGCGCCCCGCGCCCCCACTCCTACGCGATACTTCTATACACGTCTACTTACCTAGCCGTAAGTCTTCTATACTTTCTTAGATTCTTCACTGTTTGCAATCCGCTGCGATGCATTGCATCTTCGAATACCGCGGATAGCAACCTCCTCGACTATATTTTTCGTTGATATTTTCCTTCGTAAAGTGTATTCGAGAATTGAACGGGCTACAATTATAGATACACTATCTAAGTACATTTTGGAACGTACAATTCGTATTGGTTAGTCGTTGGACGATCGATCAAACCGCACACTAATGCTTAGACACTGACACATTTCGCTCTTTTTATATAATTTTACGTCTTAATCGCACAAAAATAAGAGCTAAATTTTAATAATAAAGTTCAATTCTCGTGTACACTTTGACGAGACGTGTATAGAATGATCGCCGACGAAAAAAAGCGAGAACATTCAGTACATTTCGGTAACGGAATTGATTTTATATCCGCACGAGTCGGTGAAACCTAAATACCTACGTAGTGTGTATGAAGCTTTGCACAAACACTCGCGTGGCACAAGACTTGGTATCTTATATCGGGGTCCGCGTACGCACTCAGCACTCACTAAACGCAACTGACGTACAGTTTGACAGCTGTCACTGTCAACGTGACAGCTGTCACTGTCAACGTGACAGCTGTCCGTCTGAGATTATTTTTATTTGAGATTATTGAACGTGAAAGTTTGGATTATAACTTAGACGGGTGAAACTAAAATTTGATAGGCAATTTTCGGCGTAAATCGACTTCGATATAAGTATACATTTTATTTGTAGTTTATTGTAAGGTCTTTAATAAATGATCATATCAAATTTATACGTAAAAGAAAATATTGTTTTATCTCCTCGCTTGCTTTCGTAGATGGAAGTTCGTCGTTGTTCTAAAGTATAGAGTTCTTAACACTTTTTCTATTCGTTTCTACACCTAAGACAAATGAAAATAAAAAAAAACTGTATGTATTAAATCGTAGTCGTTGTAATTTCGTATGGAATCGGTAATAAGAGGATAATTAGTTTGTAAGCGATCAGATACTATGATTGTATATTAATGGATACATAAGATGATTGTATGCTTCACTCGTTCTGCGCACATTGAGTTTCTGTTGTTGGGGGCACAATCGATCTCCGGGGTCACAATCGATCCCTGGGGTCACAAGTGTCCCCGCCCAAGTTCAAACCCCGCATTTAGTCGTTTAGTACAAGAGCAAAAGACGCATTTATTTACGGTACAAAATGCTTCGTGATTCCCCCATGTGTGTAGATTTTAAAACGTTTGTCTCTCGACAAAAAAATGTCCAACACTTTAACCCTTTACGAGCTTCTCGACAAAATCGGCTTAAATGTATATTAGGCACAGAGTTATTTGAATAAAAACATAGATGTACGATATTATACACATTATACAGATGGTATCGGTTTAGGATCAGCTACTATATAATGAACTATATTAATTATATATATATTTTGAATGCGTTAAGGGATTTTTACTAACAATTAGATATTAAGTCGCTATGTGTTAGTGAGACGCGCTCCAAGGGAAATGGCAAATGCAGACGCGTTGTCGCATAGACTAAGTGTAGGTAGGTTTCGTTTCTCTGTCCACTGTCTAGGCTTGGGTGCGGTGTCTCGCTCGCACGCGCGCCGCGCCCGCATCGCTCTGTCTCACTCGGACGTGCATATCAAGGACCGTTTGCCATATTAGCATAGTAATGTCTGTAAGAACACTGACTGTACAATCGTTAAGCAATGTTGTGGACATAATCATCGGTGTACTCTTCTAGTTGACGTCACGTGTTGTTTTCTATCTCTGTCTAGCTGACACTTGAGTTTGACCGTTGTGTTTATCGTTAAGTTTCTTGTGGCGCCATCTCTGTCGCGTATGTGGTGGTTACTTAAAGCGTGCTGTAAACCTCGCGAGTTGTTTTATCTTGTTCAGAGATGGCGTTACTGTCTTTGAACGGCGAGTCGCGTGTTCGGGTCTTTGTTGAAGTTACAAAATTATTTTGTTATTGAATGAACAATTTTAGTGCCATTTTTAGATGTTTCATACGAGGATTTGTTTGGTCCCGAGCGCGCTCTCGTTGAGTCCACGTTATTAATTTGTTCCACCCTCGACAACCGTCCAGTGCTCATTTCCCGACAGTATTCCTTTCCCTAGATCTGAAACAGTTGTTGACTCCGGACAAAACTCATAATCCCACACAAATGCAGGCATTTGATGATCAATCCCAGTTTTAAACCCTGAAGTATTACTTGAGGTAGCTACTTACATTACTTATTATTTTATTACTATTATATTGTAATACATTCTTTTATTTTTCTTTTTGTATTATCTCGGTATTATTACTGTATAATTAGGGAACTTCTTTGATGTATGAATTATTATATTTTAGCTAAAAATAAAGTTGGTTTAAAATATTTATTGTTGTTTTATTTAATACTAAGTAAGTCCTTAACCGTGTGATGAACCGCGTCGGATTAAGTATACAATGTGTTACTACCCTATTTAATTCCTTAGCTTGGATGTCATAAGAGGCGACTAAGGGCAGTTTCAGATTAGCGTATTTTTCTGCGCGTATATGGTCGTTTTGAAAAAAAAAAAGCAGCGATAGCTGAGTGGACAGACCGACAGACTGCTACACAGTGGGTCTCAGGTTCGAATCCACGGCACGCACCTATGAATTTTTAGAGTTAAGTGCGTATTAAATAGTTAATTTTATCGCTTGCTTATCGTTGAAGGAAAACATCGTGAGGCAACCTGCATGTCTAAGAGTTCTCTCCATAATGTTCTCGAAAGACATGTGAAGTCTGCCAACCCGCACTTGGCCAGCGTGGTGGACTATGGCCTTACCCTTCTCATAGTGAGAAGAGGCCCGTGCCCAGCAGTGGGACAGTATAAAGGGCTGATGATGATGATGCGGTCCTTTCAGCATACGCGCTTACACGAGCGCTACATTACGCTCTTCAAAAAACCGGACTCGCGTAAACGGTCATATTTCAGCGTGTTCGCTCGAAACGGTAGTGACATCATGTCAGTGTCTACATGGATTCTGACGGCTCGCGTTTATACGAGCTTAGAAGCGCGTCAACGCTCGTACGTGTCAATACAAAGGTACTCTGTGGTACGAGTTGCGCGTGTGCCAAAAGGTGCGCCTATACGCGCCTACATGCGCTTCACTAATCTGAAACCACCCTCCGGAAAATACTCGAAAGTAGAATATTAAATTTGGGCAGAGACAGAAAGCTGGACAACGAGCCGTATACCGTCACGTTTGGCCAGCGACGCTATTTTTGCGCAAATTAGTAGAGGCACATGTCCAGCAGTGGACGGCGAAAGACCATCAGATCATGGCAGCCTCTTTTCTGAAGAGGCCAAGTTATTTTAATTGACGACTGGTTGGCGTAGTGGTTTAAGCGGCCGCCTCGCCGCTTGACACTGCACCGAGTGTTGAGGGTTCGATCCCCACACGAGACAACACTTTGTGTGGTTCATAATTTGTTGTCTTGAATCTGGGTGTTCATTGTGTCCGTTACTTGTATGTTTGTAAAGTCCCCCGCGACACAGGATTTAGTACAACTGCAGGCGTTGTCTTATAAAAAAAAGAAATATTTTCGGTTAAAGGAGCGCGTCATTCGTCAGTCATTCTAGTTAAGAGATAGTTGTGTTCTATGGACATCAGTTCAGAAACAATACCTACTAAGGCAACTCATTCATCATACACCTAGCGTTAATCCCTGTTTCAACCCCGGGTCCGATTACTTGGTCCAACCGGATTTGACTCCGCAACCTGAAGTCAGATTATTAAGAGATTACTGACTCCCTATAACGACTGACATCCCCATAACGACTGACAAAGATCTTCATAACAGCCAGGACACACGGCTCATCTCAGTAGTGGTCGAAAGATCAGGCTAGTAACTAGAGCCACTGAGATGGCTGCACGGTTGGCGTAGTGGTTTAAGCGGCCGCCTCGCCGCTTGACACTGCGCGAGTGTTGTGGGTTCGATTCCCACACGAGACAAATTTTGTGTGATTCATAAATTGTTGTTTCGAGTCTGGGTGTTCATTGTGTCCGTTCATTGTACGTTTGTAAAGTCACCTGCGACACATGATGTAGTCCTAATGCGGGAGATGTCTTTAAAAAAGAAATGTAATATAGAATGGACGTCTACGTCTGTTGCCGTCATTAGCCAAACGAAATCCAACAAATTCATCATCATCCTCCTGAGCAAAGGCTTGATCTCGGAGTCCGCTTTCGAGTCTAATATTTGCTTTGCCACAGAGCGACGGCCGTCTGACCTCCGCAATCCAAATCGAAAGCGATATTCCATTACTAGTGTCTATAAATTAAAACAAGTCTCAAAGATCCTGATGACATCCGGGACCGTGCACTCCGGGGCAAGAGGCAGGCTATAATCAGCAATTTCGGCAAGTCAGTGGTACCCTATAGGTACCCTGTGCTTGGCATACTATTGGTATCTCCACTAGGCCCTCGCTGCCTTACACCCAACATAAACAATAATGCCTTCGCTTATATGAGCATTACGAATGCATGTTTACAAAATGTTTGTGCTTCAAGCTAGGGCCCTATCCCCTATTCCTTTTCTCTCATCCCACTCCTCATCCTATCCCTTTTCCCAACCACAAGGGGCGGCTACCCACTTATTGTGACTCCTTTGGTGTTGCTTGTGTCCATCGGCAGCGGTAATTGCTTACTATCAGGCGATCCATCTGCTTGTTTGCCGCCTTAAAAAATAAAAAAAAAGGCATGTACCCAAGAGTATGTGAAAAATGCTGTGAGCAAGATCAACGTACCTATAGCGTGGCCGTGACGACGCCGCCACAATGACGCTGGTGTATAAGATAATTATGGTACGGAGACCACAGAAAAGTCTTTAAGCTAAGATTATTACCATTACCTTAGTCGCTCATAGTGTGGCTCGACTAGCCGTTCGTTAATGCTTGCAGACGTCACCACTTGGACAGATTTGGGTGACTGTTCGTCGTGGCATTTACATCAGAGGATGGGTGCTTTGAGGCCGGATCCGTCACACCCGGTTATTTTTCAGGACTAGAACCGTAAGGCTATGTTAGACGCCTGCGGGCGGTCTAGGTATTATTTCAGGCACCAGATCTGGCCACACACTTTGAGGACGAAGAGATAAGTCGCTATTTCTTTTGCCACCGATAATCATGAAAATAAACGCAAAAAAATCAATATCCCATAGGTCAAGAAAATGAAGAGAAAATCTGTTTACTACTGGAATGTTTTAGCGACATCTATGCGCCCGAAAATGAACTACTGAGAGATATCAAGATCAAGATATGTAATGCTAGTTTTCTACACAAAGATGTCGTCTTCAGTTACGATTAGCATTTCTTCATGCATTCAAATAAACTTTTGTATACCTATAAAGAATTTATTCAATAGTAAACTTGTCAAAGTAAGAGTAAAATTACGACTCATAAGGCTAAACTAAGGGTTATACAAGTTGCGGCATCTTTGGTTGCGGGCCGAAGAACCTTGTCACTGCAACATCTTTATTCTAAGCCTGCAGCAATCGGTTACAAAGGTTTCGAGTCGAAACTGTAGAGGACACACTAAAAACTCTGGTGTTTTTATTTTTATTTTTTTATTTTGAACTTCTTGCACAATTACAAAAAAGTAATGCACAAAGGCGGGCTTAATGCCAGAGGCATTCTCTACCAGCCAACCTTTGGGTGATGCAGAGATGATTGAAGTAGGTGCTTAAAGAGGGAGTAATTTAACAAATAATATTTATTTTAAAGCAACATAATTAAAAGGTATCACACTAAATAAATATGTAATAACAGGCATAATAACAGTTACATATTATTATAAATATATACATACAAAATATAATACATATATACACATACAAGTATAATAGATAATTATATTATATATAAATATATACATATACAAGTGTTACAGATAATTATAATAATATATATAAATATATACATATACAAGTATCCTTTACAGAGTCCATTATGCTTCTACCAATTCAGCCATATAATGCTGGCGTACTCTAATTTTAAACAGTTCACGAGATGTAGACTTCCTGATTTCGAGAGGGAGTGTATTCCAAAGATGGACAGCCTGTATATAGAAAGAAGAATGAACAAGGCTGGAACTATGAGAAGGGCAGAGAAGAAGAAGATTGTTAGTGGAGCGGAGATTTCTGTCATGAATGCTACATAAAAGTTGAAATTGAGGAGACAGATAAGCAGGAGTATGAGAAGAGTTCAAGAAAGAAAAAAGAGTCGTCAGTGTACGCACTTTGCGACGTTGACGTATAGGCAGCCATCGTAGTTGGGAACGGTAAGCAGATATATGATCATACTTACGGAGATTGAAAATGAATCGAATGCAATTGTTGAGAAGGCGGTCAAGTTTATTGAGCAGATCTGCATTCAGGTCGAGATAACATACATCACCATAGTCGATTATAGGAAAAACTAACGTCTGCACAAGCATGGTTTTGATCTTGGTTGGAAGAAAGTTCTTCAAGCGATATAGAGTCCGCAGGGTTCCTGTGACTTTGCGACTGGTATTTGCTATCTGTGTTCTCCAGTCAAGGGCAGCGTCGATGTGTAGGCCAAGATCCTTGACACTGGGGCTGACGGGGATGACAGACCCATTAAAACTAATAGGTGGTAGCGATTTGACATCCACTCGGCACATAATACGTGGGCTACCAATTAAGATTGCCTGGCATTTAACGGGATTAACTGACAGGCCAAATCTATCTGACCAGTTTTTGATCGCATTTAGATCCCAGTTGATGTTATCGATTGCTGCAGTAAGACTTTCTGCACTTGCCTGGGTGTAAATCTGCAGGTCATCGGCGTAAAGTTGATACGTACAGCGAAGATCATGTGTGAGATGATTTATAAACAATGAAAAAAGAAGAGGAGATATTATGCCGCCTTGAGGAACGCCAGAGTCCAAATCTCGCCAAGTTGACGAAGTTTCATCAACACGAACAGACTGCTGACGTCCTCGAAGATAAGATGAGAACCATTCCAGCGCGTCCGATGAAATCATATAGTAGGAGAGGACGGAAATAAGGAGGTCGTGGTTGACGGTGCCAAAAGCATTTGAAAAATCCACTAAGACCAGCACTGTGATCTTAGTGTCTTCCACGCCCGCCCTCACATCGCCAGTTACTTTTAGCAACGCTGAGACTGTGCTATGTCCGGGTCTGAATCCTGATTGTAGAGGAGATAAAATATTGTTCTCGAATACAAACCCGGACAGTTGTTTATAGACGCATGCCTCAAGCACCTTAGACAGAAATGGGAGGAAGGAGATAGGACGGAAATGGGAAGGAAGGGAAGGATTAGAAACCTTTGGCAGTGGGCGGACGAAAGCTTTGCCCACCATGAAGGAAACTGGCCGGTTTCAAGCGAAAAGTTAAGGATATGGGTTAAGGGAGAGAGGAGAAAGTCCAGAATAACGGTGATCATATGACGACTGAGGTTGTCACATCCCACCGCTCTGGACTTGATGGATAGGATTACCTTTTTGACTTCATCTGACGTGACTGGAGAAAACTTAAAATAATTAATGTTTGGCCGCATTAATCCGGTCATATAGTTAAGAGTCTGACGCTTGGTTAAATGATCTAGGGAGCATGTGGAGGTAAAATGTCGATTAATGTCGTCCAACTCGATTGTCCTTGGAAAGTCTATATGACGGTGCTTACCAATACCAAGAGACCCCAGAAAATTCCATATACTAGCTGGGGAAGAGGAATCAAGGTTGTCAAGAAAGTGTCGGCGTTTAGCGTTACGAATCATCTGATTACACCGATTCCTAGCAGTCTTAAAAGAAGTCCAGTTCACATCACACCGATCCTTCCGGTATTTCCGAAAAGCTCGGTCCCTGCGTCTCATCGCCATCCGAACTCCCTCCGTAATCCAAGGTGCTGGTGGACGCTTCAACTTGATCTTCCTAACCGGAGCATGGACATCGTACAATTTGACTACAACCTCGTTGAAGAACAGGACTTTGGCATCCACTGTAGTTGCGGCGAACAAGATATTCCAGTCAATTACTGAAGCATCAAGCCGTAATTTGTCCACGTCCATCCGAGAGAAACAACGCTTGTGCAAGACTTTGGGCGTAGATTTGGGAGGTTTAAGGATATATGAAAGGAATATAAGGTCATGATGGGAAAAACCAGGAGCAGGATACTGACCATGGGAAGGAACAAGGGAAGGGGTAGCGGTGAGAATTAAATCTAGCCAGGTGTCCTCTCCGTTGGAGTTGTGGTGAGTGGCCTGAAGAGGTAGCACGTGGAGACTGGCAGATTCAAGGATGTGGAGAAGCTGAAGTGTACGGGAGGATCGAGAGGATAAAAGGTCAGTGTTAAAATCGCCCATGATAATGTAATGTGCATACTCCGAACCCAAAGATTCCAAAACCAATTCTAAGTCGGTGAAATAATCAATGGAGGGTGGACAATATACTACTCCAAGAACTAATTTAGTTCACCTGACCCAAACCTCAAGAAAAAGAAATTCTGCAGAATCAGGAGATTGTGAAGGAGATGCAGCGATTATTTTGTGAGGAAGGTTGCTGCGCAGATATATAGCTACTCCTCCCCCTCTCCTATCAATTCGGTCATTTCTAACTAAAATAAAGCCAGGAAGAGGGTAGGCAGTAGAAAGAAGATGAGGTTTAAGCCAGCTCTCAGAAATCAGGACGGCGTGAACATTAGTACCTGAAAAAGCTTCGAAAAGGTCACTGAAATGGCTGGGTACGCTCTGTGCATTAATGTGGCATACATTAAATAACCGACTTGCAAGGTGGTTAAAATTTTGCCGTAAAGTATCGCCGAGAGTCAGGTGTTTTAGTTTACAGTACAACCGAACGCCTCCGACAAGGATTCTTGTCCTGCTACAAATCGACTTTACGTGCCCTCTCAAGCACGGTAGACCTCGTTTCGTAATATGATGTGAGTATGTAAACGTTGCCTATGTCCAGCGGTGGACGTCTCTAGACTGAAATGATGATGATGATGCAAACGTTACTTTACTGAACTTTGCAAACTTGTTAGGTAGGTACCTATGAGTGGCATGTCGAACTACGCAGTATCCGACTTAGCTCATGGTATGGTACCTAGTGATCCTAGCTCCTTATGCCAAACCAGGGTAAAGTGTACCTACCTACCTACTACGAATCGAACAAACATAGAGAGGAAAACATAATTTTAAAATCATTTTTGCGGTAGGTATCAGGTTTTCTTACAGAAGCAAATAAAATAAAATAAATTCATTTTTTATGTTAAACGGTTTCATTACTATAAAAAGATATGTAGTTAGGTTATGTACTAAAAGCTAAAAAATAATTCGGTAAGTCCTAGCTACCAGATCGCACCAATCTTCTCATCAATCTGGGGTATTGTTATCTATTAATTTCCATATTTATGGTGCACCACGTATAGCCATGTGCAAATTGGCAAACTTCACATGTCATTCGACTGCATTATGGAGAACTCTCAAACATGCAGGTTTCTCCACGATGTTGTCTTTCAAGCGATAATTAGCGAAATACGCACTTAGCTTAGCTTAGAAAAGTTAGTTGTGACTTGACTGGTTTGAACCCTTTTTTTTTTTTTTTTTTTTTTTTTTTTTTTTACTCATGGTGGAAACCAAACAATTTACGGGCTTACCCCCCTAGGCTGGGCCCCTAAAGGGGCTCAGTCCAGGGAGAGTGTGGTGACTCCCCGACGAGAAGCGCCGGGACTACCCACTAAAACCACCATGGTGTTCCTCTATCCGATCCCATTGAATGGCAGGGTCACGGGAACTACGTTTGTATAACTGCCGCGACCCCACCTGAGCTGGCCCGCCGAAGCAGGCCCCGTCCCTCGCATGCATCCATCTGCATACATCATAATTTGTCCTCATACATCCTCTTTCATACTACGAGCGGAAAAGAACGACGTAGTCTACTAACGCTACGAGAGGCGCACGCGGAACACGTGCGCCGCCTCTCGGGCCTAGCGGACGGCGGGCAGTCAAAAACAGGCCCGACGCCCGCTGGCGTGTACTCACGGTGGCCGGAGATCGTTGAGCGCCCTCCGGCGACGACGCCCGGTTCTGCGGGTAGAGACAGGTCGCGTGGGCTCCCTATCCCGCTCCGCCGCCTCCTTGATCGACATCACCGTCTCACAAAAGGAGGCGGCGGCGTCCCAACACATCTCGCTCCGGACCATGGAACGAATCAAGGTCCGAAGCGAGAGTTCGACCACTCCTATCGCCGCGACTAGGTCCCGGCGCTGCGATACCCAAGCAGGGCATTCCGCCAAGGTGTGCAGCGCCGTGTCCTCTACTGGGTCACGGCGATCTCCGCAGTGGTGACATCCGGGCGTCTCCTCCCGGCCAATGCGGTGCAGGAACCAGCCGAAACAACCATGGCCGGTTATCACCTGTGTCAACCGGAAGGTGAGGGCGCCATGTCGTCTCTCCAGCCACTCGTCGAGTACGGGCCTCACTGCTTCGATGCAGCGAAGCCCCGCGCTGGGGTGCGTGAGTCGCTGTCGCCATTCCGCCACTAGGACCTGTCGGAGTTCTGCCTTCCGCGCCTCTATCTCGCGAGGCGCGGGTTCTCCGCCTAGTAACCGGGCTTCGCGGCGCCACTTATAAAGCGACGCCAACAGCCCAGCCTGTAGGTCCCAGGGCGGACATCCGGCGTGGAGGGTCGCGGCTTCGAAGGAGACCGTGCGGTAGCCACAAATTATCCTGACGACTGGTTTGAACCCAAGAAAATAACGTCGAACTTCTAACATTGTCTATACATATAATAAAATGGTAGGAAAGTCAAAACTGTACATTGAATATTTTATCTCGTTTCAGAGATGAGCAAGACTATTTTAGTTGAAGTTATTGAATTAATTAACTACACCATCGCCACACTTGATTGCTTACATCATTTCTGTCAGAATAAATAGTACTAGAGTTAGTACAAAATAAACATTTAGGTCACATTGGTGTAATTATTGCTTCTTAATTAATATATTTTCATATCGAATGTAAACTTGCTTTAAATTGTCTTCCGGGATATACATATAGCACGTACCTTTGTTTGGATTAACTGTATATAAACATTAGTGAGATGTGGAACTAGATAGATTATTTTTACTCACACACAGCCATTTATTTATTGTTACGTCTGAAGCGGTTTGGCGGATACTGGTGTTCTCTATACATGAGAAGCATCCTACCGTAATGCATTTACACGACCACCTAGAGAACGGCCAGCGCCTATATTTTGATCCCGACAGCGTTGCTGAGCACTTGGAAAAGCCGCGTCAAACAACTCTCTTGGCATTTTTCAGGCTCTGTAAAATGGATCAGTTTGGGAGGTCCCTTACGTATGACGAGATGCCTTCATATTACACTTATATCTTCATATGACAAGCAAAAGGGTGTATTTAACCGACGTTGACGAGCAGGTGCTGTGTAAGGTTTTCCGGGAAGTTTCAAGGACACCGCATTTTGTAGAGTTTATACCGTACTTTTATATTATTTGTGTAATAATGTTCGCCACCTATTACGTGGGATCAAAACACTGGCGAAAAGTGGGCGTTTAATATGCCTCTGCCTACCCCTTCGGGGAAACAGGCGTGAGTCTATGTATGTATGTATGTAATGTCGAATGCTGTTTTCTGCGGTTGTTACTTCACACGGTCCAAGGCCCAACGTCTTTCGCCTTTCTGAGGACATTTGATGGCTTGGAGTATCCCACTTACCACACAGCCTGCGTAGTACGTCACTTTCTCGACGGTGACCAATACTGCGATGACAACCTCGGAGGCGAGGCGAGCGTCAGTGACAGTCCCAGCCGCATGCGTCATCTGTTTGACGTCATCTTGGTGTTTTGTGGAGTAGCGAACGCGGTAGCTTTCTGGGAGAAGTATCGCCATCATCTGTCTGAAGATTTTCTACGAGGTTTGAGGCGTGTTACTAGAGACGAATTCGAAGTAACTGATGACCGCGTGCTGAACACCTGTCTCAGTTCACTTCAAGACGTGGTCATTTCTATCGGCGGCAATCCACTGGTCAAATATTTGTTACCAGCTTCCCAATCATCACCGCATCAAGACCGTGAAGATTGGGAGTATAACGCTGAGACAATTTGAAATGACCACCTTACGAATTTTACGACACCGTCCTTGAAAGCGTTGGGCAAAGCCAGGCTAAAATGTGTTTCTTGGATGCTCCTGGTGTAACAGGAAAAACATTTGTTACTACTGGCATACTTGGAGAGGTCAGGAGGCAAGGCAAAATTGTCATTGCTGTAGCGTCGCCGGCAATCGCTGCCACACTGCTTCCGGGTGGCAAGACAGCACATACCATGTTTTAAATTTCCCATCGACTTAGAGAGCGCCGTAACACCCGTTTGTGGTGTGTCACGTAACAGTGATATGATAAGGGACACGTGCTCAAGGATTGCTCTCTGATCGTATGGGATGAGCGTACGATGGCCAATAGGAAGGCAGTTCAGGCCATGGACAGAACCCTGCAGGACATCCGCAGGAACGAGAATTTAATGGGTGGTCACAGTTCTGTTCAGTGACGATTCCCGACAAACGCTTCCCGTGTTGACGCGGGGATCGAGGGCTGACGAGGTGAGTCATCATCATCATCATCATCAGCCTTTAACAGTCCACTGCTGGACTAGGCCTCTCCTTTGAAAGGAGGAATTGGCCTACTATACCACGCTGGCCAAACGGGTTGGTATAGGGTTTGTATCAAGTTTTCCTTTTCTTACAGTGCTGTTCTTGCTCCCTCTGTCGGCTCTTACGACACGCATGGGATGATATGGGGTGGTGACATTCCGTATTCTTAATCCGTCACCACACAGACTAGGTGAGTGCTTCGTTGAAATTATCTTTGTTGTGGTCACGAGTTCGTATGCTGCGCTTGACCATTAGGTAATATGAGAGCTCAGCTTGGCGTCAATGCACGTGCTCAACAATTCTAAGATGTCTTTCTAAGTCTTGGCGAAGACACTCTACCAGAGGAGAGAGGTGGACAGGTGGTGCTTCCAGAGTCTCTCAGTAGAGTTGTATCCAGCTTATAATTATACAGCTGTATACCGTAATAGCAGAATTCGTGAGTCTGTGAGTGGCCTACTTTGACGCCCAAAAATGATCAGGCTGTAGCAATTAACGAATGCATTCTCTCGGAAATTGAGAGGAATGAAGTGGTCTACACCTCTATAAACACTGTCGTCGAGCAAGAAAACGCCACACATTATCCCGTGGAATTTCTGAACTCCCAGTCAGCAAGTGAACTTCCAGCGCATAGCATCAAGCTGAAGGTCGGTGTCCCGATTATGCTTCTTCGGAACCTATCTCCTCCGAAGTTGTGTAACGTTACCCGCCTGAAAGTCATCTCGCTCCACAGACACACCATTTAGGAAATTCTTACGGGTTGTGGCGTCAGCGAGACAGTATTTATACCACGCATTCCTCCCATACCTCATAATTCAAGCGCATACAATTCCCCGTGAGTGTTTGCTTCGCGATGACCATCAATAAGTCGCAGAGGCAGACATTGAGGGCAGCGGGTGTCCTGTATGTCGCTTGCTCCTGCGTCACCAGTCCTGACTCTCTTTACATTTTGGCTGCGGAGAGCCAAACCACTAATGTTGTATATCGAGAAGTCCTATAAGTATGTATTTTACCCTGTTATGTATTCCTTATTTTCTCCATCTGCTTCAGTCACAACTTATGACTTAATTCAGCAGAATCGACATAAAGTCATTTATTCAAAGCAGGCTGAAAATCAGCACTTTTTGAAGGTCAATTTTACAAAAGACAGTCTCCCTCTTTTACTACACATTCTGCAGGTAAGAAATATAAAGAAGAAACGGGTAAATTAATGTTATTTTAAAAGGTATATCTTCTCATATCTTCACGCCTTTTATCCCCGAAGGGGTAGGCAGAGGTGTATTACACACCCACACTTCGCCAGATATGTTTCGGTCCCAATGTAATAGGGGGCGAGCCTATTGCCGTCTACCGGGCACATTGTTAAGCGAGCGATAATTAATTAATATTTTTTAATACACACTTAACTTCGAAAAGTCAAAGGTGTGTGCCCGGGTTAGCTGGGGATCGAACCCAAGACCATCGTCTCGGCAGTCCGCTACATACACCACTGGGCTATCGCCGCCGCGTATTTTTACCTGACTGCGCGACGCAAAGGAGGGTAATGTGTTAATGGTATCAGTCTATGTATGTATGTATGTATGTATGTATGTATGTATGTATGTATGTATGTTTGTTTCTATGTGGCGTTCTAGAGACTAAATGCGTAGGCCGATTTTGATGATTCTTACGTCAATCGATTTGTCTTAACCTTGCGAGTGTCACTAAAGACATGACAGTAATCAAAATTCACCACAGCGACAGCCAGACGCCATATTGTCAAAATGAAAAAAATTAAAGTCGATGTACTATGTCAAGTGGGGTGTCGTTGAATAGGTTTTTTTAAATTATCTTTAGGTTCCTTTTATCATTTTTCATTTTAAATAATAGTTTAGGATATATAACGATTTAAAGATGTTTAACAAAAAAAAAATCTCGCTAATTTTCATACTTATTGATTTAAGATTTTATTTCAAGTATAGACGATATACAAACACTCGATTGCGAAATTTACCATCTTATAACGAAGTCAATGATCCGTAACTAAAAAGTATAAAATAAAAAAAAATATTTAAAGAAAAACAAAAAACCCGACTGCATAAAAACTAATTATAAAAAATACGTGAAAATATTAACTTAAATAAAAACTAAAAAGAAAGAAACAAGCCCAGAAGTTTAGAATGCAGAACAGAACGACTCACAGTCGGGGCCCCTTGGGAAGATTTGTTTGGTAAAATTTGAATGGGCCCCGACTGTGAGTCGTTCTGTTCTGCATTCTAAACTTCTGGGCTTGTTTCTTTCTTTTTAGTTTTTATTTAAGTTAATATTTTCACGTATTTTTTATAATTAGTTTTTATGCAGTCGGGTTTTTTGTTTTTCTTTAAATATTTTTTTTTATTTAAAAGGTATAATCGTAGGTATTTATTTAATAGTTAGGTACTGTAAAGCGTTCACGCAGACGACGTCGCGGGCAGCAGCTAGTATAATATATTAATAATATATTAAGCTAGAGCAGCGATAGCCTAGTGGAGATACCAACAGACTGCCATGCAGAGGGTATCGGGTTCGAATCCACGGCGCACACCAATGACTTTTCGGAGTTATGTGCGTATTGAATTGATAATTATCGCTTGTCCCGTGCCTCGGAGAGCACGTTAACACATTGACTGCTGGAAACGTATATGGTGTGTCCCAAGTGTCGGATCCTGCGATGCGGCTAGCCCACAATAGTCGTGTTTAGAGAAAAAATATACAAGCGTGCTGCCGAAACACGCGACGCGTGAATCATACCCATACCACACATGTGCTGACGACCACTCATGTGTGTTTTTTTGTATAGCAACACGTACGTCGCGTGTCGCGTCAGCACAGACACACGCTCGACCTGCACGCGCGTTGCGTGTCGATAAGCACGAGAGGCTGGGCACGCTCTGCGGGTGCGGATACACGCAGGATATGCGTACTGGCCGCATAGCAAAAGGCCGTCTACGAATCTTAGGCCAGCAGCCGTCGGTCCCGGATGTCATGAAGATCTTTGACAGTCGTAAGACACAGTCAGTACTTTCTAAACAAACTGACACTAGTCTAAACCATAGAATATCGCTATCCTATCCCTTCTGGTTGCGGAGGTCAGACAGGCAGTCGCTCTGTGGAAAAGCCAATATTCAGCTAAATCCGGTTAGACTAGTAAGCGGACCCCAGAGTGCAACTGGGATAACGCTAAAGAGGATGAGGTAGGTAAGTATTATACCTACTTAGGTACTAGTACCTACTTTTTCTATTTTCTTCGCTGTTAAAATGCATTTACGCACGTAGGTATGTAGGACTCGACGGCTGGAGTGCAAGGCCGTAATGCCCACTAAAACCACAGCGCATACTTCAACGCAATTTTGGGGGCGCCAGGGGGTCGCGTTAGCAATAGCATTCTACCCTGACACCCCGGCGGATAGCCCGAATGCCACAACTTCCTAATAGGGGGCGAGCCTATTGCCATCTACCGGGCACATTATAAACTTACCTAAATTAGAGTTGAATCATCAATCTCTGGGAACAGGAGATGCCAATTTATTTGAGGTCGGCGCAGCATGCTCTTCGCTTCCATACTTACTTCTCTGTCATCCATCATCCAATTATGTTTTACCTATATCCATCCCTTTCACTTTCACATCCATCCTCACACAGTCCATCCATCTTTTCGTTGGCGTCCTTCTCAGACTCAATTAACGGACAAAAAGAAAATCCAGTAGGTATCTACTTTGTTTACGTTAACTGACCTTGTGTCAGTTAACGTAAACAAACAAACAAACAAACAAAAAAACAAAGCAGAGATTGCATGTACCAAATCAATTGGGAGCATATGTTACAGATAGAAATATAAATAGACGGCTGGCAAGTTTTCGAAATATTGAAGCCAACGCCATAGAAGCAGATGAATTTCCTGTTCTGACTCAAGAAGATTTGACATTGTTTGCACTTGGTTCATATCACATAAAACTTGCGCGCAGCTACTATAGCGAACACGTACGCAATGGCGTGTATCAGATTGAAGTAGCAAGAGATGGAGCATTTAGTGAAATAGTAGATATTGGCATTGAACCTGAAAACGCTATGTTGCTTCGCGCAAGAATACAATCCCGACACGCACGTGCAAGACAATACTACACGTATGTAATGATCCATAGTCGAGAAACCATTTCGAACTAGGTACCTACTATTGTTCTTGTCTTTCTGGAATGCGAACTGTGGGTTGCTGTGCCCACGTCATGGTAATTATTTGGTATTTTGGATGGGCGAGACACCAACCCACAATTCTACTTCCAGTTGCGAATCTGGATAATGTTATTGTGGATGAAGATTGAAGACATATGAGATGTACTCTTTTAAGGACAGACCCCACACTGTGAGACAGGAATAAATAAAAATATTGTGAAATATTTTTGTGATTACATTCTTCCCAGTATTACAAATATTTTAAAATAAATATAAGCATTGTAAAGATAGGTATAAGTCCTTTCATTTGATACCCCACATGATAGGATTTGATTTTTTTGACGTAGCGAGGTAGGTAGGTACCTGCCTACCTACCGCGGCCGCCATATTATTTTTATTTTGACGTCATATAGCTTATATCACAGAGCATAGATATTTAAATAGAGGCACATTTCTTATGGGCGCTCTGTAGACAAACTTTCTGTGACCAGTGTGACCCATATTGCCGCTTGGCGGCGTGGCAGTCGCGCTGTGACAGCTGACTCTACGAGTGCAAGAGAGACGAAAGTTTCTCCTGTGTATCTTAACTACGAGAGCAAGAGAGACGGAGAACGACGCCAGCGCCGCCAACGGCGCCAACTACGTACTACACTGACAACCGTCAACACGCCAGTTGGAATCGGCACACGAAATCGTTAAGAAATGCACTTCTATTGTGTAAATCTGTATTCATTGCTTATATCAACCAGAATAACGTATGAATTACAACGAAGTGTCATACACCTAAATCAATCGAGTAGTTTAAAAGATATAGTGAAATAAAGAAGCGTAAAAAGGTTTTTAAATTGCAAGTTTTCATGGCGTCGTAACTTTTTACTGAGTACCTAAATATTTTTGGTTGCAGTCATCTTATAATGATTCAGTACGCAGTGTTCCATCATATGCCATAGTTCTTATTGGTGGTGCAAATTTGGACCAAGCTCCATATATAATTTTGCCCATTCCCCTTTAAGAATTTGTATTAAAACTTTGAATTAGGTAAGTATATTAACTTAAACTGTTTGGGAATAGGTCTTATTTAGAAAACATTTTAATTTTTAAGCACAGTAGGTATTTATAAGTAATTAATATGTAAAATATTTATTTCAAAAGTCTTCAATGTGAGGTGATTCGGATCGCGTCATCGGGTTCGAATTGGATCACTTATTTAAAATTATTTATTTTATGTTAATACATTTGAAAAAATTAAGCAGTTTTATTCAATTTCAATTCAAACCATTTGTATTTAAATTACTGAACATTTTTGTTACTTATAAAAGGTGAACAGGTAGGTACATTTGTCGTCAAAACAAGACAAATAAACCCCTCCAATCCAAAACTGCAATCTCTACAGGTCCTCACTACTCTATGCGCTACTGCGCAAACCTTATAAAACGTTCACCAAACATACTGCATAATACACGACACGAGACCCGCCTAATGAGTGCGAGCGGGACACTAATACACAAAACCCCCACACACGAGCGAGATAGCACACCCAATGGAGTAAATGCGCAACGTTAGAGCAGGACAACGCGATATGGGGCGTAGTGTTCATAGAAAGAGCCGGTTGGTCGGCGATGGTGAATTATTGAAGGCTACGACCGCCCTTTGGCTGCGAATGGTATGGCCTCATGACGGCAGGCCCGTTGCCCGGGCCACAACTTGCCACTTGCCGTACGTCTTTCTACCGTCACACCAATTTTGGGCGGTCGCCATTTTTGAACAGTTTTTTTGAAGTGCGATGACCGGGCTGGTCATTTTGTGATGGACTTGTGTTTTTGTGAACGAGATCCGACTATGGATGCGAGCTGCTGAGGAGTTTATCAAGGTTGGTGCTTAGAGTATTTTTTACTTCCTTTCACCGTTTTTCAAGGCATCCTGCATAGGTACTATGAAAATATTTGCTAAATAGGTATACCTAGTGGAGTATAGTAGTGGAGGGTAGAGTTTGGATAATGTAAAACTTTCGCGATTTGGGGACGTTCGAATATTAGGTATGTGTGACTGATCTCATCCCGTGACCATGGCTGCTGTAGACCATGCCGAAACGCCGTAATTTCATCAGCCGAGAGACAACCATTACTGGACATACCTACCTAGGCTTCCTCCAAGACTCTCCACATAGACCAATCTTGAGTCACCCGCATCCATCTGCTGCCCAGGACCCCACCACGATCGTTGGTCCACCTTATAGGAGGCCTACTTCTGCTTCGACCGAATCCTGATAATAGATCAATATTAGTAGGTGCCTATAATATCCATAGCCAAGCGTGTATCCTCCCACTATTATAATTCAACCTATTCACATTTAACAGCTTTGCATTAAACTATACGGTTACAAAATTCGTTAGTTTTATTGAAGTAAAAACTACCAAACGGATTTTCTTACGGTTTTCGCCATATGTATAGGTAATTCACGCGATCGAAGTCTAGTTACTTAGGGTAAATGTGGGATAGATGCCCAACCTCTACAAATATGCTTGTAAAATAAAAGGGATAAGTATTTAAAAAAATTATACTTTTGTTATGTATAGTGTATTTATCGATGAAGAAAATAAATAAGATTATTTCTTATTATCTTCTTTATTTGTTTTGTAATAAACGAAACAAAAAAGTCTTATGAATGAGGATAGATGCCTCATGTGTGGGTTAGATGCCGCAACGAGAAAATGACCTGAGGGATAGTTGCCCTGAGGGAGAAATGAAATAATAATTAAATTTTTTAAACTTTAATCGAGCTCAATCAAATGGTACAATTATCTTTGACAAGTACTAAATTAAAATTGTAGTCTGTAAGAATTAATAATTCTAAATTGTCTTAACTTTAATCAATGGCACAATCATCTTAGGTATATTTTTTTTTAAATATCAGATATTATTTTATTTTTATTTTTGAACGTGTGTATTACGTTTTCCCCAGCACTTCTGTCTACTAAAAATACTTAGTTTATTATTTTTTTGTTTTTTTTTTCTCATGTCGCAATTTTAAACGCTGACATTAATTACAATAATCTCAGTACATAATGCAGGTCTCAAAATCTTTAAAACACTCAACACATTCGTTGGTCGCATCCGTAGAAGAGTCTGATGCAAGTTTTTCTTCATCGCTTTTGTTAAAATCTTTATAAATTTGTTTTTCAGATTTGCGAACAGGACGGTTAATTCTGTTACTTCTCTTATCTCTTTCTTTATTTCTATTTATTTCAGCTCTTTGGTCAAAATCAAGCTCATTTTCTTTGACTGAATCATCCGGATCACAGATCAAACTTCCGTCTATCTCATCTGAAGCTGCTCTACTTGTTTTTCTGTTTGTTATTTTTGCTTGATAAGTTTGGAGTAGTTGTTCCGCTACTTTTTTGTTTTTCGTTGCAGGTCTAGTTTATTTTTCTTTGAATGAATCATCTAAACTTCCGTTTATCTCATCTGAAGCTGCTTTAGCCCTTATTTTTTGTAACTTTCCTGGGTGGTTTGCTAATTATGTACGGTAGTTTTGGAGTAGCTTTTCCTTTAATTTTTTTGTTAATAGGATCAGTTTCTTTTTCTTCCAACGAATCATCCGAAGCACATGTCAAACTGCCCTCTGTGTCCTCTGAGTCTGCTCTTGTCCTCTTTTTCGACAAGTTCTTTGGTCGCTTGCTAGTTTTGCTTGTGATTTTAGCTTTAAGAGCATCTTCAGTCCATACGGCTCGGGGCTGTGCACCTACTTTGAGCATGTACTTGCGTGGCATGTCTAAAAAAATAGTAAATAATTTCATAAAGTCATTATGGGATAGATGCCCCTAAGGGCATCTATACTCACAAACAGTGAGGCATCTATCCTTTGTCTTAGGGATAGATGCCTTTAGGCTTACTAAATAAAACATATTAAAACATACCAAAATTACATTAAAATTGATATATTTGATATAATAACAGACCATAAATTGAAAAATATTATCACTTACCCAATAACTTTAAAAATTCCGGGTGCGTAAAGTTTATACGTAACAAAAATTCGACAATTTTTCGCCGTCGACAAAGTGTTTCGCGTCAAAACTCTTGATGCATCTATCCCAGTGAACCGCTTGGCGTCGACTGGCGGGAGGGAGAGGGTATGCTTGTATTTAAACAGTAGACTATGAGTGTAATACTCGCACAAGTCGCTACGTGTTTACTTAGGCATCTATCCCACTAGGGCAACTATCCCACATTTACCCTACTTATATTTTTAAATGATAAATGATTTATATATTTTTTTCTTACGTGAACAGTCAGATAAATTCCGCCGATCCAATAAGCCTCCGCAGCTGTCTCTAGTTGGTAGAGTCGGTAGCACCCGGGTGTTAAACCGGCTTGAGTAAGTAGGAGCTGGATACAAAACTGTCGGTTTACAGGGGAAGCTATCTCTTAAGGAATAACGGGCGGTACCAATATAATTATGAGCTATGCATGGGTTTGGCGATTAAATATACCTACTTTCTTTCTTTCTCCTAGCGTTATCCCAGTTTCAACCCGGGGTCCGCTTACTAAGTCTAACCGGATTTGACAGAATGTTAGCTTTTCCGTGGACTGCCTGTCTGACCTCAGCAACCCAAAGGGATAGCGATATTCCATGGTTTAGGCTAGTGTCAGTTTACTTATTCAGAGATAGGTAGGTAAGTACTAACTCCCTATAACGACTGTCAAAGATCTTCATGACAACAGGGACCGACGGCTTAACGGCTGCAATTCACACTTGGATTGAAAAATGCTCACCTGGAGAAATACCTACTTCTACTGTAGCGTAACTAATGCACATCTTATGTACCTAAACCTGGAAATCCTTCTCATTATTATTTAGGTACTTACTTAGTAGCTAAGTTTACGGTTACACCAGTGTTATTTAGCCCAACTGCTCCGTAAGTCCGTACCATAGATATAGTATCTATCTAATTAAATTAGTCCGTATTCTTCATCCGAGTGGTGACGGATTAAGAATACGGAATGTCACCACCCCATATCATCCCGTGGGTGTCGTAAGAGCCGACAGAAGGGCCATACTATGCAGAGAACAGCACTGTAAGAGAAGGAAAACTTGAAACAAACCCTATACCAACCCGTTTGGCCAGCGTGGTATAGTAGGCCAATTCCTCCTTTCAAAGGAGAGGCCTAGTCCAGCAGTGGACTGTAGGGGGCTGAAGATGATGAATTAAATTATCGCTTATTTATATTTCTATGGTCCGTACTCCTGGCTTATAGCTTGATGTTATTGCGTCTTCTACTTCCTCGATATATGGGCTCTAGTAACACAGAAGAATTATTCAAATCGAAAGAGGAGTTCCTGAAATTACTTAGCGCGTTTAACCAAATAAACAAATATACAAAGAGTAGGTATGGATGTAGGTTTGCATGTTCGTTACTATTTCACGCAAAAATACTGAATTAATGTTGATGAAACAATGCAGAAATATAGCTTTTAAGTACATCCGATTAGCACATTCGCTACCTTTTGCCCTAATAACCGACGCGAGCAAAGCCGCAGACACAAGCTAATTCAACGATATACGCATTCTTAGCAATTCTTTAAATTCTACACAAACAATTTTTTTCATTTCTCAACATAAACTTCCTGTTTACAATATTCCAATGATCCATGGCTAAACGATGAGGATTACCCTTCATGTCTATTGAACATGGGCGGTGTCTTTACACTTCATTATAATGGTACAGAGTCGGGCACCGAAGCGCATCCTTTACCGGAAGCCGGCCAGGAAGGATTAACACTTGTTACTGTTGATCTGTGTATGTTACCTACTGTAAGAGTCCGAAGTACCTACCTACGGTAAATCTTAAGCTTTCCCAGTAAATCCTAAGATTTACCAGCATGAGTTGGTAAATGTCCGAATTTTGTAATTAAAATTATTTATATTATTTTTGGGTTAGGTTAGGGTCATACCTAAGGGTCACAAGAGAACCTAACATAGGTAACCTAGTTACCTGAGTATAACAGTCTCACCTAACCTTACTAACAACTGTTGAAAATAATGATTTACTGGGAAATATTAAGATTTAGTGCACTGCGGGCTTTTACAGTAACATATAGGTAGGTATAATGTTTTTCTTGGTAATGGATATATTTGTGTTGTGGTTTTGCAATAACACTTTTGTGAAAGGTAAATCTTGTACTTCGGTTAGTTCATTTCACTGCCATTTATGATAAAATGTATGAAGTTGATAATCTAGGAACGGAAATAGGTACTTAGGTATTTCTTTTAAATGTTTCGAGTCTTAAGATATTGAGATGATTTCACTCCTTCGCAAATAACATCTTAACTGCAATTAAATATCTTTCTAAAGTACAATAAATAAAAATATTATCTATTTCTTAAGCCATAAACAATACTGTCAAACAATACAATATGTGCAACATGGCTTAAAAACAGTTTTAAGTCTTATCGCATGAAAAATCTCTTTCAGAAAACAATAAATACAATAATAAAAGTGCATAATTATTTTAAAACGAAATTATTAATTATTATATTTACTAATAAGATATCATCATACAGCATTTTACAGTCCACTGCTGGACAAGGCCTCACCTAATTTTCAGTCCGCAAATACCACCTACACGCTCCATTTCTATTTTTATATCCAGTCGTTATATCTTCAAAGCAGTATTTTCTTACACGTTTCATATTAACAATTTATGTTTGTATACTGCTCTTGTAAATTATAATTTATTATATAGGTAACTAGATGTGCCCACAGTTACAACCGCGTTATTTAAGGCTACGGCTTCGCTCCCGTGGCTCATAGCATGATGTTATATAGCCTCGATAAATGGGCTATCTCACACTGAAAGAATTTTTCAAATCGGTCCGATTCGCGTCGGTCGGTGAGGTTCGCGTGTTCAACCAAACAAACAAACTCTTCAGCATTATATA
Source organism: Euclidia mi (assembly GCA_944739405.2). Taxonomy (NCBI): domain Eukaryota; kingdom Metazoa; phylum Arthropoda; class Insecta; order Lepidoptera; family Erebidae; genus Euclidia; species Euclidia mi. The sequence goes on from OX123207.2 coordinate 33,288,656, forward strand.
TTAGTAGTCTAGTAGGTATTAGATTATTTGCAGCTGATTTGATTGAATATTATAGACGTTTAATCATATTCCTTTTAGCGCGTTATTCCGGTTGCATACCTACAAGACTCCTTGGGTATCGGGATCAGCTTTCTAGTTTATTGAAGAGCAAGCCGTCGGTCTCGGCAGTCATTAAGTTTTTTGCCAGTCTTTATGAATAGGCCGTAGGTACCGTTTGTTATACTGACACTGCACTGTTTTAAGCCATCGGATATCCCTTTGGGTTACGGCGGTCAGAAGCCACTCAAAAACTCTTTGTAAAAAGCAAGTACTGACAGACTCTGGGCTCCGAGGCGAACGTTTTAGATAAAGCTAGTGTAGGTAATGAAATGAGCGACGAATGTGACGAAGGTACTAACAATTACGTACTTGCAAATATATCCTCTTGTTTTTTATCTTTCAGTCCATCCTAAAGTAAAAGTCATTAATCTCAATAAATATACTATTGAAGCCTCTGCTCTATCTGTGCTTTCAACAATAAGAAAAACAGCGGTTTAAATTGAACCAGCAATTAATTTGCTGATTCAAACTAAAGCGTTGCGTGCTGTTTTTATTTTTCTGAAATTACTTATGATGATCAGATTTTAATAAATATTTTGGCATAGTTAATAGGACCTTAATTAAAAAAATTGCCCCGAGATCGGCGTGAATCTGTGAACTGCACATAATTTAAACCATATTTTCACACCCTTCACCTATTGCTTGCAAAACCCTCATCACAAACACAGCCTCACTCATCTGTGAGGTATAATCTAATAACTGCCCTCCGCCCTCTCAGAGGGCTTAGGAGGGCTCACCTGAATATCAGGTGACAAGGAGGACAAATTAACCATTGTAGGGAATTAGCTGATGTAGGTGCAGTCAACCAATGAGGGATTATAACACCCCACTCGAGGGTTAGGAGACGCTTAAATGGGTTCATTGAATAGCCAGATTGTAATTCTTCGTCTGTCCCGTGGTGTAAGTTTGTGATGAAGTTTAATGATAGAAAGGGGACGGGGTTCTGATTTCTTTAACGCTATCTCAGTATATCTAGTTGCAAAATTTTTAGCCGTGCTAGGTAGACGAAAAGAGAGACGAGAGCAGAGCCAAACTCTGCTCTCTTTTTTGTAACTGTCGTAATTGTTTATACAATACTAGACGTCGCCAGCTGCTTCGCCCGCGTCAATTAAGTAGGTATACATATAAACCTTCCTCTTGAATCATTATATCTAAAAAATAACTGCATTAAAATCCGTTGCGTAGTTTTTAAGATTTAAGCACACATAGAGACAGGCAGACAGAAAACAGACTTTGTTTTATACTAACACTTTCGCGGACACAACGTAATAGTACGTCATGACTTGAGACTTAGATACGGCACAACGTATGATAACGTTCAAAAACAGAATATTATATACGGCAGGGCGTTGATATCCGATCAATTTTAATACAAAAATTCCTTATATGGTACCTTGTGTCACAACATATCGAAAGCTCAAAACTTTACTGTCACGTGAACTTTGTTTTTAATCGTTTCCAAAATGTGCGTTTGACTATACGTCGCGGCGATACTACACACAGACGCACACCGTGTATATACGCCCTCCGCGCCTTACCGCGTCGGATACGTTGACGTGATAACACGGTTGTGTCATATTGTCTTATAAACATCTAATAACATCAACCTCTCTGAATAACATAGAACACAACGTAATTATACGCCAAATATATTTGTATGGCAATTTATTGTGTCATTCTAGAACACAATTTAGACTGAGACAGTCCACGAACGTGCTAAGTATGTAGTGACTATGTCTGCGAACTTTTGTATTATGAGCATATAAATAATGTCGTGGCCGTCGTGGGTAAACTTACATATATATACATAGGTAGACAAAGTAGACAAATTCGCTTAGACAAGAATGGAAATCTCATCTAACCGAGTATCTAATCTTTTAGAATCGGTGATCAAGATCCATCTGATCCAAAGAAACTATCACCTTTTTCTTTATTAATAGGTGAGACAGGTATTTCAGAATATATAATTAATTAGACGTCGCCAGCGGCTTCGCCCGCGTCAATTATACTTACATATAAACCTTCCTCTTGAATCATTCTATCTACTTATTCAAACAAAACCGCATTAAAATCCGTTGTGTAGTTTTTGAGATTTACCTAAGCATACATAGGGACAAACAGACAGAAGACAGACTTTGTTTGATACTATGTAGTGATATAACAAAATTGCAGAATAAGTAATATTTCTGCTATTTTGTCTCTCCATTATCGCAACAAGGAATCGAATGTAGCACCTCTTAAACATATGCCACAAAAGCAACCGGCTAAATAAAACTGTTAAATTTTCATCGACTGTTTTATAAGGGGGTGTAAGTATATTATCTTGCCCTAAGGGCGTTTCAACTTTTAGCCCTAATCTAAAGCAAATATAATTTAATACGGTGTCTCATCGCTGCATATTTGTGTGCACCCGCTAAGTGTGTCAGTGCAAATATTTGCGAGGAATAATTGGCGCTGGGACCCTGGTTCGATTCCCGGACGTGGAATGTTGGCGCTATGGGGTGTCGGGATTTTCCGCACGAGTGGTAGGCGTGATTACTGTGGTTAATTGGAAATGTAGAATGCTGTCATACTAGCTGCACGCGGGTCCATATGAAGAAGTTTTATTTCTATGACTGCTCTTGATACAATAATTTAGTCTTTTTATTTGCCTCTCTTAATATGCATCACAATATTGTGAGTCATATAAAGATTTGGCTTACTGTACGGTCTATCTCGCCAGCCAGACAGATTGCGATAGCGTTTGATGTAGAATTTTTCGTCTCCTCTCAAATAGGTAGGTAGGTATACTGGACTGCTACAAAGGACTGCCTCCGTCACCGATATAGATCTACATAGATAACGCAATTATCACGATTTGTATCGAAACCAAGCGTGCCGACTTTTTAATACCTACTGTGACGAAGCGATGCGCGACAGTATCGCTTTGTGCGATATTCATCGTCTCCTAACACACAACGTCAGATCAAACGTCCAAAGCAAACGCGGCAACGTAATGTGAATAAAGTTTACTTAACGGTAATTTATAGTTAGGTATATTCTGGAACGACACGCAGCTTGGAATACTTAAAAACAGTTTTAATATGAATTTACGCATAATATAATTTTAAAATAACTTACGTGTGATAGGAAATATGTTCCTGCCTTTGGGTGCTCGAAATTTTTGGGCTATTGCAGTTAATTATCACGCAACGAGGCATTTTTTTAGTTTTTTGCGGACGTTCGGCTGCAACAACAGACGCGCGGGGACTGAAGTTAGCGGCGACCAACCTCGACGCTTGGTCGGGGTTCAGACACGCGAAGTGCATGCATTTGCGTTATCTATGTAGATCTATGTCTGTGGCCTCCGTTGTCCAGTGGATAGCGTATGCGACTGCTGATCGGAGGTCCCGGGTACGATTCCCGGGTCGAGCAAAAGTGTTACTGGGTTTTTCCGAATACTCAGTAGCAGCCCGGAGTCTGGTGATGTGCCCGGTAACGGCAATAGGCTCGCCCCCTATTTCGTGGGACCTAAAAATTCACGGCGAAATGTGGGTGTAATATTTACACCTCTGCCTACCCCTTCGGGTATAGAGGCGTGAGACTATAAAAAATATATAATATAAAATAATATTAATTATATCTGTACCTCTTGATATACTTTTGCTTTGCCTTCGACATTACCAATTTAAGTTACTTTTACTTTCCATACAAATCTTTACAAAGAAGTTGGATACAAACATAAAGCTGTGCATTCACTGTCCACAGTGTTGGATGGTCAATGTCGCACTTCCGTCGGAACTGCCGACATAAGGACGCGGATTAGGCGGGATTATCTTGTGGCTAGTGGCGTAACTACGACTCAATAGAAGTGTTACGGTAACAATTAAAATTATACTTGTAAACATGGCTTAACCGATATTGAAATTGAAGACATTTTGTATTTTGTGTAACTGGGGTTTTCTTAAAAATTGCTTATAGGCAAGAATATTAATTATCACAATTTTAGAACTTGTATCTAGTGGTAAATATAATTTAGCTTTCATAGCGAGACTTGGCATGCCGTTAGTAACAGGTCGGCAAAGTTAAGGAAGGTTTGAACAGGTCGCCTCTTAGATGGGTGACCGCGTGTGGCATTTACCTATATCCTACCGTGCTTCGTAGGGCACATAAAAATAATTGTTAGGCCATGTCAAAGGTTAACTCCGACTCCAGAGATGGCCACACTCACAAGAAAAAGTCAAAGACAGAATATATTTTAACTAGAGGATGCCCGCGGTTACACCCGCGTTTTTTAAGGCTACTCCGCTCCCGTCGCTCATAGCGCGATGTTATATATAACATCGCGCTATATCAGGCTATAGCCTTCCTTGATAAATGTGCTATCTAACACTGAAAGAATTTTTCAAATCGGATCAGTAATTCCTTCTCAGAACAAACTCTTCAGCTTTATATAGGTACTAGCCGTTTCCCGCGGTTTCACCCGCGCCCTGAGGGAACTACTTCACGTACCCGAAAAACCCAAATTTCTTACGGACCCCTATTTTTTCTAAAATAAAATATAGCCTATGTTACTCGCAGATAATGTAGCTTTCTAATGGTGAAAGAATTTTTAAAATCGGTTCAGTAGTTTTTGAGTTTATCCATTACAAACAAAAATACAAAGTTTTCCTCTTTATAATATTATTAGTGTAGATTAGTAGGTATAAGATGTAGGTAAGTAGAGTAGGTAATTCCACTATAGGTACTTAGCGTCATCTTTCTACACAGTCGTTACGGAGATAGCCGAGTGGATATACCAACAGACTGCCATGCAGAGGGTATCGGGTTCGAATCCACGGCGCGCACCAATGACTTTTCGGACTTATGTGCCTATTGAATTGTTAATTATCGCTTGTCCCGTGCCTCGGAGACCACGTTAAGCATCGGTCCCGGTTGTCATGAAGATATTTGACAGTCGTTACAGGGCATCAGTACCTTCTAAATAAACTGACACTAGTCTAAACCATGGAATATCGCTATCCCTTCGGGTTGCGGAGGTCAGACAGGCAGTCGCTCTGTGGAAAAGCTAATATTCAGCCAAATCCGGTTAGACTAGTAAGCGGACCCCAGATTGAAACTGGGATAACGCTTAGAGAAAGAAGAGTCGTTACGGAGAGTCAGTATCTACCTAAGTACTTACCCTTGTCCTAGCGTTATCCCGGTTAGACACTGATATAACCCGGATAACGGTGAAGAACGATGTTGGTGGTGAATGTGATGATTTATTACTATATACCTACACAAACACATACAGACTGGTAGATAATACCCACGGGATTAAGCCTGCCTGTATAAGTTGTGTATATAAAGATTTAATAAATAAATGAAGGTATGGCTATATATTGATGTCTCTTTTCGATTATTGATACTCTATAAATATTGCAGCAACGGCTCGGTACAAAAGAGGATTACAAGGGATTACAAACTGTTTGTTGTATTTGTGAAATCGTTTTATATAGGGCCGACGCCAATTATTGTATAGAGTTATCAGTTACCCTTATTTGTGGTGTAAATATTTTAATTTGATATTTTGCTTTAAAAAGGCTGATATCTTGTTAAATCTTGTTAGACTAGTAGGTAAGCGGACTCCGGGCTCTAAGTATTGTACCTACCTAAGTCTCAGATGCAACCGGTATAGCGCTAGTAGGATGACGATACATACATACATAGTCTCACGCCTTTATCCACGAAGAGGTAGGCAGAGGTATATTGCTTCACCCACTTTTCGCCAGCTTTATTTTAGTCCCACGTATTAGGCGAGCCTATTGCCCTACCGGGCACATTACCAGACTCCGTGCTGCTACTGAGAATTTCCTAACGGAAAAACCCAATAACACCCGAGACCTCCCAATCCCACGCGTACATTTATGCCGCGAGACCAGTGAGGTAGTCAGGATGATGATATTTTACCATATTTATAACCTAACATTAGAATTCATCAAAACATTCTCCCGCCTTGTTTATTTGCCTGTTCACGTCAAACCCAAAAACTACTAAACAGATTTTCAAACGGTTTTCACCAATGGAAAGAGTAGTTATAACTTAGTAAGCTTTTGTGTGAACTAACACTTTAAGGCGACTTCAAGCCAAATCACTAGAATCTAAATATGGATTTAAAATACAACTTTGTCACAAGCAAATGCACAGATCCATGCCCTAATCCGGTCTATTATTGGTATTTTTAAGTATAATAACAATAAACCTCTTGAGGGCATCATCTTTATCATCTGTGGGACAATGAGGTTATTAAAAAGCTAGCAGAAGCCCGCGGCGACACTCGATGTCAGCCTCCCGTCATCTTGCGAACGCGGCCGGGCGTGAACGAATCATCATTTGTGTCACAGACAGACGAATTTCATATTAGTGTCATGATAAAAATAAGTATTTTTTGTTGTCATTGGAGATAAATTGCAAGCAATAAGATTTTATTTTTTATTTATAGACTCACGCCTGTGTCCAAGTGTGTCCAAGTGTGTCTGTGAAGGGGTAGGCAGAGGTGTAATATTACACCCAGACGACGCCATGATTTTTTAGGTCCCACATAATAGGGGGCGAGCCTATTGCCATACCTACCGGGCACATTACCAGACTCCGTGCTGCTACTGAGAATTTCCTAACGGAAAACCCCAATAACACTTTGCCCGACCCGGGAATCGAACCCGAGACCTCCCATGTCCAACGCGCATTTATGCCGCGAGACCAACGAGGCAGCAACAATAAGATGTGAAATTAAAAATGTTACCTACTTACTAGCTGCGCGTGGCTGTCGATTCTTTTGTGATGTATAAGCTGTATTCCTGCAAAGTTTCATCAAAATCTGTTAAGTAATACCTGCGCGAACGATTAACAAGCATCAATCTATCCTCACACAATTTTGGCATTTATAAACTAGTAGCATTTATTATCTCTGGTACAGAAGCCTAACATCGGTCAAAGACACTTATAGTCTCACAATGTTATTGTGACTTAAATTGCTGCTGTATACCTACCTAACCCAACAATGAGTCGCAGAAGGTGGATGGTGAGTAAAAGTTTGAAAAAAATTTTTTTTTAACAGGGAGAGTGACCTCATATGTATGTAGGTTCATTACAGGCAGTGATAACCTAGTGGATAAGCATTGAGCTCACAATATGCACGACCGGTTGGCGCAGCGGGAGTGTAAGTGACTGCTACGCCGATGGTAGCTGGTTTGATTGCCGCTCAAGTAAAATATTTGTGTGCACGAACATGGGTGCTTGCCTTGGTCTGGGTGTTTATATGTATAATAATTATGTATGCATTTACAAAAAAAAGTATAGGTACCTATGTGTATGTTTATCCATTATCTAGTACCCATAGTACAAGCTCTGCTTAGTTTGGGACTAGATGGTGTTGTGTGAATGTGGTAGAATATTATTATTATTATTATTATTCAGCGCAGTACAAAACACACGCACTGCTATGTCAATATTAACCCTTACGTCCCTTACATTTCAGCACTTAATAGCGTCGCTTAGCAACGGAAGCTGTTATGTGCAATTTTAATAAATTGTGCATGCGGTACTTGTTTACTAACCTATTACGCATTGCAGGTATATCTCTGGGATGTATATTATGTTTATCAAGTGTTATGAAATGCGGGTGCGCCCGCTGTGCGGTTAATTCATTGAAGTAGTTACCGACTCTGTATCTGCATTTATGTATTATTGTGTACATATGTAGGCATTTAATATACAGATATTTATGAGCCTAGTGCGTCCATGTTGATGGGAATTCCAGAGTGTGGTGTTGTTACAGAATCAAAATTCTGTGTTAAGAATATATTGTCAGAAACTGACTTCATAGTTATTCAATTCAATTCAATTCAATCAATTTATTTCAGACAGAGTCCATAGTGGGTTAGTAACAATTTGAAACTTAAAATATAGTGTTAGTAAACATAAAATACAAAAACATATTACACTGCAGTATGGAGCTGCATCCATCGCTGCATGATTCGCGACTGCCACCGATCTGCAAACACTCTCAGTATACTGTTGGAGCTACCACGGAGACGCCCCATCAGAGAAGCACAACGTTTTCTCATAATGGCGGTGAAGCCATCTATACGTAACTCCGCGAACATTCCTGAAGCACTGCACCTCCACGGCAGCCCCAGCAGCACCCTGAGTGCGTTATTATATTGGACACGTAAGTCGCTGTATGGCCGACGACCATAACTGACCCACAGGCTACACGTGTAAAAGGACTGGCAATATGCCTTAAAAGTGTAACCTTAACTGGTTTTGTACACCGTGCAAACCTGCGTGCCAGCATGTTACATCGGGCAGCCAGCGACCTACGCTCCCTATCTATATCTAAATTATCCTGTAAGTCTTCGGTGACCCAATGTCCCAAGTACTTGAATTTGTTAACCCTACATAAAGCAGTTCCATCAGTTTTAACGTTTGGTACACTGGCGTAGTTAATGTTCTTTGCCTTAAAAACCAATCGAGGAGAACTCAACCCCTCCTGTCTCACTCCACAGTCCAGCCCGTACACTCTAGAGAAACAGTTGTGCCATTTCACTCTATTTTGTTGACTACCATACCAGTACTTAAATATTGATATAATTTCGGGTGGTATATCTAGGCTGGCCAAAGTATAATTTAACTACATAACTATAACTATTTAGAATTAAATTACTGTTTGCTTCTACTCGCGGTTTCGCACGCGAATCACGCGCACTTGTGAAAGGTATCTTTTAATATAACTTATAAGTTATTCTATAGTATCTATACATACTCTATACACATAAATAAAACTGGAGTGTCTGTTTGTAGTATTAAAATGACCGCTTTTTACTAAATGCATAATGGATGTGTACACGGTAGATATACCGAAATGACGTTTTTAACAATTTTTGTCTGTCTGTCTATCTGTCTGTTTGTTCTCGCTAATCTCTGGAATGGCTAGACCGATTCTGGCGAATAGCTGATGTACCAAGGAGTAACTTAGGCTATAAATTATAACAGGGTACGCGAAGTAGTTCCCTCAGGACGCGGGTGAAACCGCGGGAAACAGCTAGTTAAGCTATTAACTGCTGAGTTTAATTACAATTCGTTCAATAGTTTCTAAACAACTATATTAATTTTAAGTGATTTATATATAAAACCAAATTTCACTATTTTTAGGTAGGTATCGACATACTTGCAACACCTCAACCGACATTTCTGAATTGCAGCCTTGGGAAGGCCGGTGGTGATTTTCCCGTAGAAGGGTATTATCTTGTCTGTGCCGTAGACCTTAGTTTAATTTTAGTATAAGATAACCTATAATTTTATTCAAGAATGTGATAAAACAACATGTGTATATTACCATTTACGTTATTACTTACGAATGTTTAGTTTTCTTAATCTTTTCTTCGCTCTCTTTCTACTAATAAACACAAAATCTTAATAACTTTGCTTAATAACTATTGTAATACTTGCCGAAATTATTTGCCCATTTGCTCTTATCCGTGAAATAAACATTTTATTTATGTTCAGGAAAATAAGCAATTTCCTCGCACAATCATAACATTTCAATTATAAGCGACACCACTCCGCCGCAATCCTATAATAGGCATGCCACCCTTAACATCGGCATAAATACAAACCACCATAGCCAGACCCCTCACACACCCCCTGCTCAAAGCAATTGTTTGCAAACATCGAAACGCGAGGGGTCACAATATACTAGACGCTTCTAATGACCTCTGCCAAATTGAAATATCATAGAAATGGAAGTGGGATAGAAATATGCCTTATTGCGTGTTAGAAAAAGACAGATGTAGCGATTAAAGCATTTAGGGATTACGAGTGACGGATGTCGGGAACATTTATGGTTTGATTCGGGTTCGATTCCCGGCCAAAATGGGACGGTAATGAGTTGTTTATTTGACAGATGTCAGTACAAGTGATTGTGGGTCGAAGTGGGCACGAACGAGAGTCGAGACGTTGATTTATGGGATTATGCAAGAATGTGAACAGGCATCGGATTTAAAAGACGTTTGCTCTAAGGACGATTTTGTTGACGTCAAATTACAGGCAAGGTAGTCAGTGCATGTAGGTACTTCTAGCAGTCAGTCAATAATATATAAATCTGAACGAAATAAGTAAATCTAGTGTACCCAGTACAACATTTCAAGAGACATGAAAGTATAACAGTAACTTATTTATTTATTTTTTATTTCAAATCAAATCATATTTATTGTGGATCATAGCTAATTGTACATAATACAATATTCTACGAGCAGCTATGTCGTACCCTTAGGGCGTACAATAGAATGTAGGTAAGTCATCTATACTGAGTTTACATCATAAAAAACATGCATGTCAACAATAATAATTATAATAATACATCGCAAATTATTAGATAATTAAGTATTAATTTTAATAAATTTCAATAAACAGTTTGCAACTAAAAGGACTTTCTACTTCATCAACTCGAAAAAACATGTTGCTCATCACGTATGTATACAAAACGCATCATGACCCAGGCAGATTATATTTTAATAGTGATTTGTCGGCAAATAAGTCTTTCATAGAGTAAGAGCATTTGCTCACTAACAGTTCATGGAGTTTCTTTTTAAATGATTTTACTTCAGTAATTGCTCTTATAATATCTGTATATATATAAAATCCTTGCGTTACTGACTGACTGACAGACAAGCTACAGCCAAAACGATTAGGCGCAGGATGCTGAAATTTGGCATGTATGTTCTTTGGGCACCGTAGGGGTGCACTAAGAAGCGATTTCCCGAAATTCCGAAAACCGGCAAATTAAAAAAATGTGCAGGCCTAGCCGCTGGCATCCTCTAGTTATTGAATATACGTGGAGCCGCGCAGAAAATACTTTTGTGTAAGAAATGAGTCTTACTAGGAACTATGTCTAGCTTGTCCTGATGCCGTATACGCGTTCGATATTAAAAGTATTACTTTTGACAAAAACTGCGACCTCAAAAATATACAGACACGGTAATGTTAATACGTACATTTTTTTTAAAAATGGTTCACACGATTCGGTTTTCTGTAGGTTGAAAATTACCCTGACACACCGTTTCTGTGCATTGAACGCGCGTTCCTTATCAACACTATTGCCCCAAAATATAAAGCCGTATCTAAGGTTAGAGCTGACGTAACCATAGTATGCCGTTAATTAGTGTTGGTAGGTTTGCATATTTCATTAATCTATGAAGTGACATAGTCGACTTGCTTTTTCCAATTTATTTTGTCATCAACGTGTAACTCTAGAAATTTTGTTGTTTCTGTTTCTTCAATGTCTTTATCTTGATACTTGATATTTAAAGTACCCGTACGTCGAGTTCTTACTTCAAAATTCATTATTTTAGTCTTGTCAATATTAATAATTAATTTATTTGAATTAAGCCAGTCATTTACTAAAACTAAAGATTCGTTAATGTCAGATTCTAAGTTATTTGTATTGTCATTAGTGAATAGTACTGTGCTATCGTCAGCGAATAATTTCATATTACCAAGTAATATATTATTAATGATATATTACCGAAGGCATGTTGTTTATATACCTAGACCAGAAAGAGACGAGCGGATAAGATACCTGCTTGTGGAACGCCAAGTTCTACCGTTCTGGATTCAGGCGTAAAAGTTTCTTCTATTTTTGTGACTATATTTACTTTCCTTATCTTTCTAATCTGTTGCCTATTAGATAGATATGATTTTACGAAATTGTATGCATTGCCTCTCACACCGTATGCATATAGTTTTCTCAGAAGAATATTATGGTCAACGCGGTCAAAAGCCCAAATTTGTCATTATTTTTCCTAAGAAATTATATATTGCTACGTTAATCGACTTATTTTTCCTAAAGCCATATTGACTTGGAGAAAAGATGTCTCATGGCTTTCAAGGAAAGTGTAGAGACATTTATAAATGACCTTTTCATAAATTTTGGCAAAGACAGGTAATAGCGCTATGGGCCTATAATTGTTCATATTTGTTCTGTCACCTTTTTTAAAAACTGGCTTTACAATTGAAATTTTAATTATTATATATAGTCTCACGCCTGTATCCCCGAAGAGGTAGGCAGAGGTGTAATATTATTACACCCACATTTCACCATAAATTTTTAGGTCCCACATAATAGGGGGCGAGCCTATTGTCGTTACCGGGCACATCACCAGACTCCGGGCTGCTACTGAGTATTCGGAAAAACACAGTAACACTTTTGCCCGACCCGGAAATCGAACACGGGACCACCGATCAGCAGTCGCATACGCTATCCACTGGACCACGGAGGCAGCCAGTAACTTACAAGCCAAAATACACTGTCCATCCCGGTAACGAATCTATAACACCCTTGACATTTGCATCAGCACATCTACTTGCAACCCCTACTTTAAAGAATGAATCATGCTAGATAATCATTTTAATCCCTATCTCTAGCCACATAAGCCCGATTTTCCCCATTCTTGTCAATCTGTGCCTAATCTCCATATTATCTAAAGAGCGGCCATCGAAAGACTGTATCGGATTCGATGTGATTCTTGCAAAAGATAACCAGCTATACAGTAATTATGATATTGACACTGATTAGCCACAAAGGGATGCAGTGATAAGAGATCAAGTTGATAAAATGATAACGGGAGATGAAAAGAGGCTGATATAATGTGAAGAGAAGATTTTTATCTTTAGGAGAATGAAAAGTACTTGTAGATATTAATATATGCCACTCTAGTAGTTTTGCTTGCGTGGAACTCAGTTACTGAACTCGTAATGGGTAATTTTGAATTTATAATATATACTTAGTGATTTATTACTTAGTCATAATTTGCTCCATAAAGGATTTTCAACATAAGTGGTTCAATGGTTTGACCACATGTATGTGGGTTTGATTCTGATAGGCTGATATACTAAATTATTGTCATATTGTAGATATAACTTAACACTTGTATTGCACAGTTTTTAGCAGGCAAATCGCCCCAAAATATATTTAAGATGCCTATGCATACCTACTTATATTAAGCCTGACGATACAAATTATTCGATACCTACTAGACGTCGCCATCGGCTTCGCCCGCGTCAACTACATAGGTATAAAGCTTCACTAAAGTATTAAAAAAAACCGCATTAAAATCCGTTGCGTAGTTACCTGTTAAGATTTAAGCATACATAGGGACCGACAGACAGAAGGCAGACTTTGTAGTGATGTCAAAACGTTTGGAAGGCACCTGTTGTCAGCATTTCCAGCTTGTAGTATAAAAATCTCTCAGAATCATTCATTGTACCGACATTCGTGTAACTAGAACTTAAATATTAAAAGTATAATTATTGTGTTCAAACTCCAAAACCAATTAATATTCCGCACAAACTCAACTGACTTAACTGCACTTGGTTTTTCACATTCAAATAAAAACCATACGCTTTCACATACTTCTCTGCTACTTAAGCTACCCCTGCTACCCAATAACAATCGACATAACGTACAATTAACAATAACTACAAGCTTTGCGTCGCAGTGGTTTGAATAAAGCGAGCACTCGATGGAGAAACAAAAGTTGTAGTGAAACAATATGTGTTTTGTTGGCACAACAAATTGGCTTTCTTTACACTTCTGCTTACACCTGGTGGATTGAGCGTGAATTTAGCTGTAGAGACAAGTTTTGCTAAGTTCGCCAGATGAAATGTCATGTACGATTCATAAATTACCTGCTTATAAAATTATTACATTATTTAAAATTGTATTAAATTTTCTACAATTTTAAATAATATATATCTGTATCATAATCATACAAAAAATGTTTTTTATATCAACCAAGTGTGCTACAAAACCAGATTGTTACGTATGTTGTGTACCTACATAGCGCAAACCACAGTAATTAGAACCTTGTTTTGTGCATATTTACTTATTTAGGTTACAACGTTAAGCGGGATATTTGGATAAGAGTACCTTTCCTTATAAGAAACAGTCAGGAGAGGCTTATCAAATGCCTGCATTACGTACATTCAGTTCAAAGTTTACAAGTTTGAAATTAAAATTAGTACCTATAAGTACCTACCTCATGTACCTTCTACTCTGTCAAGAAAGTACTGGGCAAAGATCAATAATACACAAACTGTTTGTTATTCATCCAAATTTATTTAATCACCTTCAAAATATGCTCCTTCAGAAACGATACACTTACGCCAATGAATAATCCAATCATCAAAACATTTCTTAAACGCTGTTTCCGGAATTGAGTTCAGTTCTCACCGCGAATTCTCCTTTATGTCTTCTACCAATTGAAAACGGGTGCCACGAAGTGGTACTTTGATTTAAGGAAAAATAATGAAGTCGGCTGGAGCCATATCTGGTGAATATGGTGGTTGCTCGATTGTATTTGTTGTTTGGTCAAAAATTCGTTCACAATGATGGCCTTGTGCGAAGGCGGATTATTGTGGTTCAAAATTCTTTTTGGACTAGCCGAGCGGCAACATGTTTCGTACCCAAATTGATTAAGTAGTTAAAATGGTACAGATTTTATAGGTAGTAGAGCCTTGCTGATTTCAGCATGAATGGGCCGGCTCGACCGGGAAAGTACTACCCTCTCACAGAAAATCGACTAATATTGTTGCGTTTCGTTCGGTGAGTGAGAGTGCCGGTGGCCCCATCCCCTATTCCTTCTCCCTCATCCCACTCCTCCTCCCATCCCTTTTCCTAATCCAAAGGGCGGCAACGCACTTGTGACTCCTCCGATGTTGCTTGTGTCCATGGGCGACGGTAATTGTTTACCATCAGGCGATCCGTCTGCTCGTTTGCCGCTTATGACATAAAAAAAAAGAAAGATTTACTCGTGAGATACAGAAAGTTCGGCGGCTATCTCTCTCAAAGTTGAATGAGGATTTTCATTCACTGTTTCCTTCACTTTTGCGATGTTAACTTCAGTTGTAGACGTTGATGGCCTACCAGAGCGAGGCAAATCTTCCATCACATCTCGACCGCTTTTGAACGTTTTGTACCACGCATAAGCACGAGTTTTTGATAAAGTCGATTCACTGTAAGCCTTCTGTAACATTTTCATTGACTCCGAACACGAAATTCCATTGGCGATGCAAAATTTAAGACAAACTCTTTGTTCGATGTTTTTGTCCATTATGAAATTCGCAATACATACTGGATATGATATAACTAAAAACAGCACTAGGTATAAATAACAACTCAAACTCCGCGCCAAAATGGAAAACAGTTGTGCCAATCTAACAACAACAAAAAAAAAACAAAATTTGAATTTGGTACCATAAACAAATAATCCATTCCCGATACCTTTTTACTGAATGTAGAACATTTCGGACACAACTTTAGTAAAGTCAAAAAGTGGAACCTTACAATCATATAAATACAAATTTACAATTTTTCGGTAACGAAGCGTTCTTTAGCCTTACCCTTCTTATCAGTGCTCAACTCAAAATTTTAAATAACCCCATGAAAATCAATAAAAAATTACCACAAAACAAAATCAAGCGCAAATTAATTCGTAGCTTAAGACGTCATCACTCATCAACAAATAAGGCACTTAAGGGTCGTTTGAGACAATACCGCGGCGGGCGGAGGGGTGCGCGCATATCGCCGCAATTACGTGCACAATGGACGCGCGCGCACAGTTAACCCCGCGAATATGCGCGCTGTGCATGTAGGTACAATACCCTGCGAACATGCGCGGGATGCATCTAGGTATTGTAGGTACAATTGCCGGGAGTAGACCCCGTAGCGCTCGTTCAAATTAAATCTTTTACGGTCGTGTTGATTTCTATAGGAATTATTTTTGTGATGTAAACGTCTTTTTAAATGTGGGGGCGTGAGAAACGTATGCTTTATAAAATTAATTCACTGTTTTTTTAGAAATAACGTACGTTTTGTGGCAGAAAGAAATTAAGAGAGTTGTGGCAAAATATACTATGCCATTTATCTACTTTGATGTTAATTTGAAGATTGTAGTTTGCAATAAAAACTGGAGTTCTTGACTCCAGCTTTCAGAAAAGCAAGACTCGCCTGGAATCTTATAATAATAACGAAAGTCTCTGAAAACGCTCTGCGCGTTGAAGTCTATTGTTACAAGTTAAGTTTCTTTACAGTGATTTTAAAAGCGTATGTTTAGGCACTGATAGCAACATGGTAGCTAGGTACTACTACTGGGTATACCTAGGTACTATCGTTCCGTTAGTCTGCTTATAGTACTTGGGTACATATTTAATGTCCTCGCGACCGATTCCGGCCACGGCGGCTTGTCTGTATAATATGAGACTTGCCAACTACGCGGGACATAATATTATAGTGCACAAGTGTGTGCGCATACGCAAGTGCACTCTCTATTCCCTCACTCTCATAGTCCGATGGGACGCCACATGCGACACGACCGGAGAGAGATTGGGCGCAGGACCAACGGCTTAACGTGCTTTCCGAGGCACGGGGGTGTAACACCGCCAACTTCCTGACTCCGAACTTCTATTGTATAATTCCTATCAGAAAAACTCAATATCACTTTTTATCGACCCGGGAATCGAACCCGAGACCTCATGATCCGCAGTCGCTAACACTACCACAGGACCACAGAGGCAGTTACATATTTATTGTGTCATCAAACTAGTAGACTACTTATCAAATAACCATTACTTATTTAAGATATTTACAGACTTGCCTGACCCTCTGCATGGTTGTGGTGCTCAAAACCACGGTGGGTTATATGCGTAAAATATGTAGTTATCACTTTGACTTGCCCCGTGACACACACACATTCAGTCTTATTAATAAACTAGGATTAGCGTCAGAACAACTTTACTCCAAGACTTAAGCCAAGATTAGGCAATTATGGTATTAATAAACTAGGAGTAAGGACGGAGTTAACTATTCATAATTTACTCCGGGAATAAAAGTTACTCCGCGGAGACCCATGGTTTAACGCTGGAGTAAGCAAGGAGTGAGCATCTATTTGTCACGGGGTACGGTAGACTAGATCGAAACTTTACCTGAATACTAAAACATAAAAAATAAAGATTTCGAGTCGACAACATATATCCGCAAAATTCGGATTGTCGAGTATTTTGTTAATTTCTAATGCTTCTGACAGTATTAGAAATTATAATAATAAAAAAAGACAGAAAAGTCACTGTCACCGAATAACAGTCATGTTGAGTATCTACTATGTAGTTTGTATACAATGTGTAAATACTTCTTGCAGTTAGATATATTTCTTATCGGTATAAACAGTTTGTTTAAACGACAATGATTATTAAAGTATCCGTCTATTATGAGAGAATTGTGTTCTTCGAATTTACGCGAGCGAAGCCGCGGGCAAAAGCTCGTAGATTTATATTGTATTTTCAACTTTAATTGAGATTTATATATATAACCCAAATATATTTTCACATTTGTTTGGTGTTCGTTAGAGTACTTACTAGTACTTATCTGATTTTGTAATTTTATTATTGTGGGTTAAAATTAATAGAGATTATTTCATTGAAGATTGCCAATCAACACAAATGCTTGCCCTTGCAAAGGGTAGAAGTTTGTACGGCACAAATTTACCTCTTGGAAGTAAGAACGCATGCGCTATGATCATTGAGTGCGCTGTGCGTATATCTGTCAGTACTCACACATCATACAATATAATGTCATATTGTGCACGGTGATTACATTATTCGCATATATAAACTAATAATTATATAAGTACTACGCTTAAACGGCTGAAACAGTTTTCTCTACTAATATTATAAACGCGAAAGTGTTTATAGATAATATTTATTAGATATTATATTGGACATGTATTGGAACATGGCTTTGACATTTGACTGTATGCAAGGCGATGTTATTATGTAGATATAATACTAGGTATATAGTGTCATGAATACCTACTGACCGATCTACTTTGTACCCAATAGTTTCTGAAGTCTTTAGAATAATACGCGCGCGAAGCCGCGGGCAAAAGCTAGTTGTCAAATAAAAGTGTTTAATAAAAAGTTTTTATTCGACCAGTTCATTTTGTTCATTCTTTTTACTTTTAATATCAGTGGGTTGCCATAACGTATACCTTAATCTCAGGGTAAGAATAGTATTGTTACTCCGAACTTACTTCGTATTTATTAATACCGTTATTAACACGTAGCTATTCCATAACTAATCTAGAATTAACTACCCCCAGTGTTACTTTGGAGTAAGAGAAAAATAAGCATTGTTTATTAATAAGACCGATTAAGCCGTCGGTCCCGGTCCAGTCGTTAAAGGGTATCTGTAAACCTTGAATATTCTGATACTGGTATAGGTCATTTGTAGCGCTCATAGCGAGCCTTAGCTTGTCGTTCGTAACAGATCGGCAAAGTTAAGCAACGCTTGCATAGGTAACCACTTGGATGCGTGACCAAGTGTGGCATTTACATCTGAGCGCTACCGTGCTTCGGAGGGCACGTAAAGCTGTCGGTCCCGGTTCTTGTCTTAGGATAAGAGTCGTTAGGCCACGTCGGAGGCCTTCGGGCGGTCCGAAAAACTCCGACACTAGAGTTGTCCACCCACTCACACGAAAAACAAACAAACAAAAAAGAAACAATAGATCATGGCATATCGCTGTACCTTTCGGTTGCACAGATCAGACGGTAGTTGCTCCGAGGCAAAGCTAAGTAAGAAAACGGACCTCGAGCTCCAGGGTCTAGTCTTAAAAGCAACCGGGATAGCGCTAGGACCACACATTTCATTATTAAATAATAGATATTAAAGATTCAGACAGAACATCTAGAAATAACATATTTAATGTACATGACTATGCCTAGGCTGTTTGTGCCAAAATTCCGTAAAATATTCTATACACAGTCAACATTTTACGTAAATACCTACCTACTTACCTATATATCATACGAAACGACATTTCATTTCTTCCAATCGAATCTTGCCAAACATCAAGAAAATCCAATAAAAGTTCGCCATAGAAATTCAAAGCCTTTCCAATTCCACGATTCTAACGTTCTCATTTAGAGAAATAATTTGCGTCGAACATTTCTTACAAAAGAGGTTGGCGGTTAGGGCGGTGTCAGACTCACGACAGTGCGACGCGACACCCCGCTGCGACGCTTTCCAATTTACTTAAAACAAGGACAATAGTCGATCGCGCTTTGTCGCAGTCGACAGTCGCGCCGCAGACACACCCACTATGATGCTGCATCTCTTGCATATTGAGATATTATGCTCTGGTAGTTTGGACGCACCTACTTGTCTAGCAATAGATATGACTGTAGTTGTACCTACTTATTTTTGCGTAACCTGTACTATCTGTTGACGGGTGTTGGATAGAGATGTAGGTAGGTATGTTATACGCTTTTGAACAATAATGTAATTATATAAATGCACTATATTTACAATGATTAGCAGCAGGTATATACTGGTCCAAGCGCTATCACGGGAGTATGACCAAATAAAATTTCCCGCTTCTTTGATATATGTGACGGCGCTTGAAGCGCTGTCAGCAGTATCGAATATTAAAACCTCCATGATCAAAACCTCATTGAGTGGCGTTTGGCGCTCACTCAGGCGGAGTGTCGTGTCTGTGGTAGCGGGGCAGCCATGTTGGTTCAACACCTTTTGAACGATAAGCGGTCAGCGCACCACGCCTGCGACAAATTGCCAATATCGTGCGATCCAGGCGCATAATCGTAATTTAAGTGTTAATTCAGTACTAGTTAAGTGTAAGACGATTGATTTCTGTAAGACCTTTGATTTTCGTTCTGATTTGTGAAGAAAATATAATTTGTGTAAAGTTTACCGTCGTTTGAGTTTCCCGCCCACTAGCACGCCCACGGATTAAAATATGGAGATAAATAATACTGATGAAGGCCCTCCTGCCTCTTTATCAGAAGTGGGATCGAAGGGAAACGAAACAAACCGATTGAGTGCTACATGTGCTGAGAGTCTTTTGAAAAACATGGAACAATTGCTTAACCGTGTTTTATCAGTTCAGCAGGCAGCGCCTGTAAGTACCAATAAATTGTCTTTTCTAAAATTCGACCCTGATGAGACAGATTCGGATATCGAAGGTTGGTGTAGAGTGACTGAAGTGATAGTGCAAAGCCGATGTCTGGAAGGAGTTGACTTACTCGTTGCATTAACTAGTGCACTAAAAGGTCGTGCAGCCCAATGTCTCACGAAACTTAGCTTAAATGATATCGCGTGGAGTTCAGTAAAGGAGATTTTAATCGCAAGGTTCTCTAAACCTAGACTTATACAAGACTATTTCGATGAAGTTTTACGTTTCCAAATAAGTGCCAAAGAGTCGGCGTCTGAATCAGCAATGCGGTTGTGGAATCTCATCGAACAAATACCCAAATGTACGATGCCTGAAGAGGTCATTACGGGATTTGTTACGTCGGTGTTGTGCCAGAGGGACAACTTGATACGTCGGGAGCTAAATTCACAAACCGTCACCAGCAGGGCTCAACTATTTCGCATTCTTGGTGGAGTGTCCCTCAAGCGACGCTTGGATACTGAACCTCAGGAATCTGAAGCCAAGAGAGCTCGAACTACAGAAAAATTCTCTGGGAAATGTCACTTCTGTGGATTCACTGGACATCGTATTGCTGAGTGTATGAAGCGACGCGACGACGCTGGGATGAAGCTTCAAGACACTGCGAATCCATTACGTGCTGCGGATAAGAAGACTGCTGTGACATGCTACGTGTGTGGTCAGCCTGGCCACGTAGCTACTGCTTGTCCGGAAAGGAAGAATGGTAGTGGAGCTGCGGTCAAGGAAGTCCACCAATGCGAGCACCGCCCTTCCAGGGCTATTCTGCGGACATCTTCTGGTGAGTCAGTTCCGTTTTTGTTCGATAGCGGTTCATCGTGTTCACTATTAAAAGAGAGCTACTGTGACATACTTGGTGGTACTGTGCGTAATAGCGTCGTATATCTTAGTGGTATTGGCGATGATGACGTCCAAAGTAAGACCCAAATTCAAAGCGACGTGATTGTAGATGACCTAACAGTGAGTTTACTTTTTCATGTGGTACCTGACAGTCATATTTCTGACCCTATAATTATTGGCCGAGATATTTTAGACCAGGGCTTACGTGTTAAAATTGATAACGATAAACTTATGTTCAGTGATAAGAAACAAAGTAATTTTTGCGAATTAAGGTCGACTAAACCGGATTTAACTATTATTGATACGGATTTGCAGGGTTCTGATAGGGAATCATTACTATCGATATTAAATAAGTATTCTGACTTTTTCACCGATGGCATTCCTACCCGGCGCGTAAATACTGGGAAGTGCGAGATACGTTTAATAGACCCGCACAAGATCGTCCAACGATGTCCTTATAGACTAGCCCCAGCGGAAAAACAGATAGTCCGAGAAAAAATCCAAGAATTGCTCGACTCTGGGGTAATTCAAGAAAGTTCTTCTCCTTTTGCTAGTCCGATATTATTAGTCGAGAAAAAAGATAAGTCATACAGGATGTGTGTAGATTATCGGGAACTTAATTCCAATACACAGCCCGAGCATTATCCTTTGCCAAGGATTGAAGAGCAAATAGATCAGCTTTCAGGGGCGAATTATTTCTCGTCTTTAGATATGGCGTCAGGGTTTCACCAGATCACGATGCACCCGGATTCCATAGGGAAGACAGCATTCGTTACCCCGGAGGGGCAATATGAGTATCTCGCTATGCCTTTTGGGCTGCGGAACGCCCCATCCGTATTTCAGAGATGCATCACTAGGGCCCTGAGTCATCTGGCAGATAAACCGCTAATTTTTATGGATGACCTATTATGTTTTTCGCCCGATTTATTCACGGGGCTGCAGCGCTTAGACGTCGTATTGGGTGCTTTAACGAAGGCTGGTTTTACACTTAATCTCCAGAAATGCAAATTTTTGAAACAGAAAGTAGACTATCTGGGATACTCCCTTCAATCTGGCGAGATAAGACCAAACTCGCGGAAAATACAAGCTTTGGTAGACTCCCCCCAACCTAGAACGGCTACGCAGGTGCGGCAGTTTCTTGGCCTTGCCTCCTATTTTCGCAAGTTTATTCCCAATTTCACGCGCGTCGTAGGACCGTTGTTTCCGCTCACGAAATTTAAAGGACCCATAACATGGACGGTAAAGCACGAAGAAATTCGTAACTCTGTTATACAAATTCTTACGTCTGAACCAGTCCTTACAATTTTTGACCCGGAACTGCCAGTCGAGTTGCATACCGACGCGAGTTCCGAAGGATATGGGGCGATTCTCATTCAAATAAAAAGTAATATGCCCCATGTCGTAGAATATTTTAGCCGCCGTACGTCGGATGCAGAGTCACGCTACCACTCGTACGAATTAGAAACTCTAGCAGTAGTGCGAGCTGTGGAACACTTTCGACACTATTTGTACGGTCGGCGCTTTGTAGTTTTTACCGATTGCAACTCACTTAAGGCTTCAAAATCAAAACAAGATCTTACTCCTCGTGTGCATAGGTGGTGGGCTGTCTTGCAAGCCTACGACTTTGACATTGTTTATCGTGAAGGTCGAGGAATGGAACACGCAGATTACTTTTCGCGCAACCCTCTTCCTAATACTGAGGTCGCATGCACATCTTCCCGTGGAACACATACAAAGGAAGTTCAGTATATAGAACTTCATCGAGATTGGCTTTCCGTGGAGCAAAAACGCGACAGCGAAATACAGGACCTTATAGCAAAATGTAATAATAACGGCTTTCCGGAGACAATCGCTCAAACGTACGATGTTAGAGATGGTATCTTATATAGAAAAATCGATCGAAATAAAACAAATTCCTGGTTGCCGGTTGTCCCACGGTCTTTGATCTGGACGCTTATCAATCACACCCACAATGAGATACATCATTTAGGTAAAGATAAAACTTTAGACAAATTATATGAGCAATACTGGTTCCCAGAAATGTCAAAATGTGTACGAAAATTTATTGACTCATGTATAGTTTGCAAAGCCTCCAAGGGTCCATCAGGATCTCAACCCGTACAGCTACACCCGATACCAAAAGTCCCTGTGCCATGGCACACTATACATATAGACTTTACAGGTAAGCTTAGCGGCAAAAGTGACTTAAAAGAATACTGCTCACTAATCATTGATGGCTTTACTAAATTTGTTTTATTAGAACATACCACCTCCCTTGATGCAAAGAGTGCTGTACATGCGCTCCAAAAGGCAGTCTGCTTATTTGGAGCCCCAAAACGAATCATTGCAGATCAAGGTCGGTGTTATATTAGCTCTGATTTCAAAAACTTTTGCGCTGAGCATAATATACAGCTTCATTTTATTGCCACGGGTTCGAGTAGAGCTAATGGGCAAGTAGAGAGAGTTATGCGTACGCTCAAAAGCCTGTTGACTATAATAGAAAACGATCCAAATAAAACCTGGCGTGATGAACTAGGACACATCCAGCTCGCGCTTAACAGCACAAAATCTACTGTTACGAAATACTCACCGACTGAACTTATGCTAGGAATACGTGCACAATCTTTAGGCTTGTCAAAAATAAATGTTGATGGCCAAGATCAACAAGATCGTTTAGACCTCGACACTATTAGAAGTGATGCATCGTCTAATATACAGAAAGCTGCTAAATATGAAGCCGGTCGTTTTAACCAGGGACGCGCAAAAATAAAGCCGTTCTCAAAAGGAGAATTTGTGTTCCTTAAAAATAGTGAACGGAGTCAGACTAAATTAGACCGAAAGTTTAAGGGTCCATTTGTTATAACTTCGGTGCTAGATAACGATCGGTACGAATTAAAACGATTAGATGGTTATAATCCAATATATAAGTACTCCCACGAGAATTTACGCACAATACCTCAGGGTCACGACGGCTTACGCGAAATTACGACAAATCTTTTAAATTATGATGAGGCCGAGACGGCGCCAGAAGATGTAGATAACATAACTTTGGCCGACGATAATGTTGTGGTATCTACAAACAGCTCTGACACCTTAACCGCTTGCTCGGACACTATTTCTGTGAATTCCTGTACCATGACAGCAGATTCCGAAACAATCAGTACCTATTCTGATCCTGAAACATGGGATGTACAAAATGAAGTAGAGATTTATGCTGAACAAGATAATCTGTAATCATTGGTATGTTAATGTCACTTCTTGAGTGTTGATAACCTTATAAAGTGGTCGATCCTGGTCGACGTAGCGATTTCACTGACGGAATCCGCTACGCCGGTTAGAGGTAAAGTTCCAGTGGTCTATCCTGGTTAGGTGGAGACGAAGGGAGGCCCTACCAGATGAGCGTTTATCCTGGCCAAGGAGTGTCGTCCGGGCCACACCTACCAAGGTTGGCTGAAGGGACTCACTTGCTTGGTCCAGATGTGAGTTGATCCTGGCTAGGCAGTGTCGTCCGGGCCACACCTACCAAGGTTGGCTGAAGGGACTCACTTGCTTGGTCCAGATGTTAGTCGATCCTGGTGGAAGAGACAGTGTTACATCGCACTCGTCTTGCCCAGATGTGAGTTGATCCTGGCGGAAGAGACAGTGTCACATCGCACTCGTCTTGCCCAGATGCGAGTCGATCCTGGCGGAAGAGACAGTGCCACATCGCACTCGTCTTGCCCAGATGAATATCGTTGTGTACTATTATAATTTAGTTCAAGGCAACCCCTTCTGCAAAATGCCTGCTTATAGGCTATGCTAATGAATGATATGATAGTTTATCCGTGTTGAATTCACCGACGAAAACCTACTTAGCGTAGTTGTTTGCTATTATCTCATGGTTCATGCTTAGTTGAGGCAGGATGATCGAGCGGATATCCTCGTGATGAAATACTTTTGTTTCAGATAACCTAATATGAGATCTCCAAGCTTTGTAACGCCCGAGGACGGTCGTATGTCAGTCTGGCCGTGACCGCGCTTGAAGCGCTGTCAGCAGTATCGAATATTAAAACCTCCATGATCAAAACCTCATTGAGTGGCGTTTGGCGCTCACTCAGGCGGAGTGTCGTGTCTGTGGTAGCGGGGCAGCCATGTTGGTTCAACACCTTTTGAACGATAAGCGGTCAGCGCACCACGCCTGCGACAAATTGCCAATATCGTGCGATCCAGGCGCATAATCGTAATTTAAGTGTTAATTCAGTACTAGTTAAGTGTAAGACGATTGATTTCTGTAAGACCTTTGATTTTCGTTCTGATTTGTGAAGAAAATATAATTTGTGTAAAGTTTACCGTCGTTTGAGTTTCCCGCCCACTAGCACGCCCACGGATTAAAATATGGAGATAAATAATACTGATGAAGGCCCTCCTGCCTCTTTATATGTAATATAGTTGTTTCCAACTAGTCAAATCAAGCACTTTTAATGAAATGTCAAAAACGACCTTTGCCAAGGGTTTTGTATGAAATATGACGGAGTGACGTCATAGTGTTTTGCTGTCAAGTAGAATACTTATTATCAATAAATTGACGTTAATTTTTTTTAAATAAAGTTTTAACATTAATTGATGATTATACCTAACTACTATTATTTGACATGTTTCACTAGATAAAAATACTTGTATAATTTATTTCACTTGCAGGAAACTTCCCTATTGTATTTAATATTGTATTGTAATGAAAACTAGTCTAGTAATTCGTCATTATAGACTAAGTAGGTACATCAATAATTATGTTACTTGGAATATATAAAATAAATTGGCTACTGAACTTAAGGAGTAGATAACTATTTAGCAATCTGTGACTTAAGTAAGTCCTTTATGCACCGATTATATTTCTGTACCTATTCTACCTAGGTATAAAGTTTTCATTTCGAACTCGAAACTTCAAATACGAGTATAGCGCAAAGACAGAACTTTACTAGGTACTTACAACTTTAGCTTTACGATGAGTTATAAAATGTTGTTTATGTACAAATTAACTTGTAATTTATTGAAATTACAAGTGAAATACCTCTTATTTGCCCATGTTTCGGTTTGGGTTACACTAGCCACGGAAAGAGTTATGTTAGTTCTTGTTCGTTAAATCTGTGTGTTAGCAGAATTTATAGGCACTCTGTGGCTATGTGAGCTATTTTTATCTTTCCCGTTGTATTCCAAATTATGGGAATCATCCTCTGCCTGTTAGGGCAAGTAGAAGGTGTGTGTGGCTTTTCCCTACAGGCTTTCGGGACCCATGTTGTTTCGCGGTTAGAATACTTAACCGCAACCACCCCTAATGTCTAATGCACCTCATAGATGCATAACGTGATGGCTATCATTGGTCGTTGCTACATACATACATATCGTCACGCCTTTTATCCTCGAAGGGGTAGGCAGAGGTGTATTTCTACACCCACTTTTCGCCAGATATACTTTAGTCCCACGTAATAAAGGGCGAGCCTATTGCCGTACCGGGCACATTTCCAGACTCCGTGCTGGTACTGAGAATTTCGTGACAGAAAAACCCAATAACACTGCCCGACCCAGAACTCGAACTCGGGACCTCCCGATCCCACGCGCACATTTATGCCGCGAGACCAACGAGGCAGTCGTATAGGGTTTGATGTCGAGTTTTCCGTCTCTACGCAATTGGTATTTGCATCGTGTTATCCCTTAGTCGCCTCTTACGACACCCACGGGGAGATAGGGGGTGCTGACACTTGTATTCTATGCCGTCAACCACACGGCTCAATTTATTTATATAATATTAAACGGTTTTTGTACTTGTAACACGATCTGGTTATTTATTTATTTGGAATAACAAACAGTTGCACATTATGTTCTTATAATCTAATATACATTGAAGTATGATTAAATGTGCAACCCACACAGTTATCCACAGCTTACATAACTAGTTATAAACTTATGATAATTTTGCAAAAATGTAGCAAGTAGGTAAACATTATATCATTCTATTTATCGATTTCAGTTTGACCAACTTTAAAACTTTTTTTAAACTGGAACCGCACGTTTGCGCAAGCGATTATGTTTAATTCATGCATTAACAGTCCTATCTTCTTTACAGAATCAACACGTAAGAAGACAGCACAATGCAGCCGTTCCAGTCCACCGCGCGGCCCGAGGGTCCTCGGGAGTCCTCTCCAGAGCGCGCCAAGTCCCCAGACACCCCCACCACACCAGTCTTAAACTTCTCCATCGCGCGTCTCATGGAACCTGATCGGAAGAAATCTGTCTCTCCTGAACCTCCACCACCGCCAGGCTTTCTGTCTTACGGAGCTCAGCTTCTAGACTCAGCATTCAAGCAGT
Organism: Euclidia mi; assembly: GCA_944739405.2. NCBI lineage: Eukaryota > Metazoa > Arthropoda > Insecta > Lepidoptera > Erebidae > Euclidia > Euclidia mi. The sequence goes on from OX123207.2 coordinate 33,315,973, forward strand.
ACATACCAGCTACTAGACGACAATTAGTCTCCCACTATCCACTTCTGTACTACGGACCTGATCTAGTATCATTGACGTACGCTCATCAGCTGCATCTACCCAGGCCTCCTCCCCAAACGTCGCCGGTCCAACGAGCCCCAAGCCCTCGGCCCCCTGCAGCAGACCACGCCGTGTCCTCGACTACAGGCCCGACGCCATCACCAGCTAAGAACAAAAGCTTTGCTTGCGGTGATTGTGGGAAAGTATTCAACGCGCATTACAATTTGACGAGACATATGCCCGTCCACACTGGTGCGAGGCCTTTTGTCTGCAAGATCTGTGGCAAAGGGTTCAGACAGGCTTCCACTTTATGTAGACATAAGATCATCCACACTTCGGAGAAGCCACATAAGTGCCTGACGTGTGGCAAGGCCTTCAACCGCTCTTCTACTCTGAACACACACGCACGAATCCATGCTGGGTACAAGCCATTCGTATGCGAATTTTGTGGTAAAGGTTTCCACCAGAAGGGTAATTACAAGAACCACAGACTGACCCACAGCGGAGAGAAGGCTTACAAATGCAACATCTGCAATAAGGCATTCCACCAGATCTACAATTTGACCTTCCATATGCATACTCACAATGAGAGGAAACCGTTCACTTGTAGCATTTGTGCTAAAGGCTTCTGTAGAAACTTTGACCTAAAGAAGCATACGAGGAAACTGCATTTGGGTGCAGGCACTTCCAATAACGGAGACTCTTCCCTTGACACTCAGGATGAGTCGACCCAGGAAGCCACAACGAGCCCGACTGAAGAAGCAAGTCGAGCCGCTTTCAGGCCTTTCCTTGGCACATCATATCCAAGGATCCTGGACCCATCCCGGATGACTGCGCCAAATACCTTTTTCTCGAAGCTCTTGTGACCCGGGGCCGGGTACTTCAACAATTACGGCGATAGTAAGGAGTGAATTGATGAAGGATTTGATATTTGGATATTTTTGTGAATATAATTGCATAGTAGGTAGTGTATTTCTTCGTGAATGTGTATGGACAATATAGCGCTATGTATTTTAAGCCGTCCTTTGGCGCTGGTCCACTATATTGGGACTTACATATTGAGGGTAACGTTTTACGTGTTTTGCAGTAATTCCCTCGTTCAAGCGTAATTCTGATGCTATTTGGTTTTAAATGCTTTGGATGCTATTAGCTTTCTTCTCACCTCAAACCTGAAAATCGTCAAAATGTTGGCGAAGTATGTGATTTTGACAGTGTGTAGAATCAGAATTAGGAAACCTTACCTTACTTTGCATGAAGGTAAAACAGGCGAGAGTAAAGTTAGTCTGATAATATCCAATAGAAAATCTTTCTTTAAATTGTAAATACGAATCTGCTCTAATATCTCTTTGAATCATATTCTATACCAAATTAGTAAAGTAACTTAATAACTAACAGCGTAAAGAAAAACGAAAATATGTTGCAGTTAAATTGTGTTATCGGTTATGTGATAAAACCCACTAAACAGCTGTTTTCGCAACGGTTGAGATAGCTTGGTAAGCATGGTAATTTAAAATCTTTTTAGGAGAAAACGGATACAGCAGAGGTAGAACTCTTAAAAAATTTTGAGTGTATGGATAATTTGACGGACCACGAGTCATTTATAAATTAGTTTTTCGTTGCAAGATTTCTAGTGACTTTTCACTACGCACAGGAACACATATACAGAATGTTTGGTAATTCGACCAATTCCTTGCACGAGGTTATTTTTGAAGTCATTTGCAACAAATTGACCCCCGTCAACCAAGGGTCCAAAATTAACGGTTTCTGAGATATCGAGATTTAAAGAATTTTTTTTAATTTTCCACCTTGTCATCAAAATAAGCGAAATAAAAAAACCAACTATTCACTGTTTGGCTCTAAATTGTTACTTTTTGGAAAGCTTGTTAACTAACCTCCTTCAAGAAATTGGTTGAATTACCAAACAACCTGTAGGTATGTGGCCTTCAAGTCACTTTTTGGCACTTGATATCAATTTAGAAAAAAGGCATCGCTCGCAGTCTTGTGCCAAAATATGAACAAGCAATTAAATAACTGGTCAATATGAATCCCTTACGTTAAACGATTCGTGTATGTTTTGATTTTCTAGCAATTTTCTGTAAATAACATAATTGCGATTTAACTGCGACATGAGTGACACATTATAATTTATAAAGGTACTTATTTGTACTATTTAGAGATAATGGACAGTATGGAATTCACTAATTGATATTATTGTAATTAATATTAATTTATATAGAATATATTATGTAAATATTGAAAATGTAAATAATTGAACATAAACATTGAAATAAATGTTTATTAATAGACTCGAAACTTGACATTATTGCTTGTGATTATTAAGAATTTTTAGCAATTTAAAATAGGTGTTTTGGAATTGGGTGTGCTTTCTGTGCGTGAATTCAATGTTTGCAAAACCCCGCCGCGTCAATAAAATATAATATTTGTATATCAGTGGATTTTAATAATATTAGATTGTTGTTAATGAGTCGCAAAATGTGATTATCAGACGATGTAGAAGTTAAAATCTAAGAAAGACTACTCTCACCTCAGATCAAGTAAAGTAAAGAACTAAAGAAGATGGATGATTTTTCTACCGTAGACACAGATAATATAATACTATACTAGCCGTAGGGTTTAAAAAGTGAATTCACTTTCTTCATGTAATAAATATCTATTATTTTTAAACGAGAACGAAATTCTTGAAATACCAACCTAAACTAAATCTTGGACACGGCTCCAACGATTTTCATGAAATTTTGTACTCATGCATGATGTTTTGGGAGCGATTAATCGATCTAGCTAGGATATATTTTTAGACAACATCCGGGTACAATCATCAGCCTTTAACAGTCCACTGCTGGACTAGGCCTCTCCTTTGAAAGGAGGAATTGGCCTACTATACCACGCTGGCCAAACGGGTTGGTATAGGGTTTGTATCAAGTTTTCCTTCTCTTACAGTGCTGTTCTCTGCATAATATGCTCTCTCTGTCGGCTCTTACGACACCCATGGGATGATATGGGGTGGTGACATTCCGTATTCTTAATCCGTCACCACACTGACAACCGGGTACTTTGTATTTAAATGAAGAAAATGTTTTTGTTTTGTTTCATTTCTAAAGTAGAGTGTGTTTTACTTGATCTTAGGTGATAACAAGAAAAGCGTAAGTGACAATTATATGTGTAAGTGGTAAACATATAACATAGCTTGTAAATAAGATATATCTACTTATACATAACGATAGTTATTATAATAGTTTAAACAAATAAATGCAATATTGAGTGTAACTAATAAAATATACACGTTGAAAGCTGTTGTTTTTGTATATTTAGTTTTCCTATAAAGCTCAAAAGCAGAAACATAGGCAATGCATATAAGATGCTTAGAAATATCTTGCCATATCATGTCATCAGCTTGTTACAGTCCGCTGCTGGACGTAGGCCTCCCCCAGGGTACCAACGCTATAAGACCCGATTTCCTTTTTCGCCATCCAGCCATTACAAGCCAGATTCAAGTAGTTGGTCTATCTGGCCGAAAGGCTCACACTGACTTTGCCAAGCCGTTACCTGAAAATATCACAACAAGATAAATGTTGTAGGTACAGACCTTCGTCGTACCGTAACAAGTATTTAACAGTGGTGAACCAAAACACACTTGTTATTCTTAAAATTCCAATACGGTGGTGGTTGGCATACCGACTACGGCTTAAGTATGTTTGTCAAGACCACTTTTTCCCCTCTCAGAAGATAATTAATTTGTGACCAAAATGCTAAATAGTTAGAGTTAGTAGGTATTTACAGCACAGTTTGACCCTCTCCGAGATCAAGTTAGACTAAGTAAAGAAATGCAGGACATTGCTTATAGGTAATCAAAGAGAGGTGACAAATCTACAGTAAGTCCTTTTTAAAGAATGGTAAATTTTGTGAAGATATCGGCAATGTCAGTAGGTATTTCTGTTTCTCATAACTCGAGTCATGATACAGAAGGCAAGAGATTTAGGTGTAGGTAATGCAATAAGGGTGATGTTAAGTCATTCATTCATCATCAGCCCTGTATATAAACTGTCCCACTGCTGGGCACGGGCCTCCTCTCACTATGAGTAGGGTAAGGCCATAGTCCACCATGCCGGCCTAGTGCGGGTTGGCAGACTTCACATGTCTTTCGAGAACATTATGGAGAACTCTCAGACATGCAGGTTTCCTCACGATGTTTTCCTTCACCGTTTAGCAAATGATAATTAACAATTTAATACGCACATAACTCCGAAAAGTCATTGGTGCTCGACGTGGATTCGAACCCGGACCCTCTGCGTAGCAGTCTGTCGATCGATCTCTAGGCTATATAAGAAAAAAAAATGTATATCCTTGTGGTCTAGTGCCCAGGACGCCTGGGCTTAATATATCTGTAGTTTTGGATTTGGACATAGACATACAAAAAATAAGAATGATTATCAGTTACTAGAGGACGCCAGCAGCTACGCCTGCATTTTTTTAAATTTACCCGTTTTGGCCGATTTCTTGGGAATTTTGAGAAATCCCTTCTTAGTGCACCCCTACGGTCCCTAAGGAACATACATGTAAAATTTCAGCTTCCTGCGCCCAATAGTTTCGGCTGTAACGTGTCTGTCAGTCAGTCAGTAACGCAAGGATTTTATATATTAAGATATGGTAAGCATAGTAGTAGTACAGGGTCTGCCTAGTTTGGGATCAGAAAACCGTGTGAGAGATGTCCCATAATGTTAAGTATCACTACATTAATTATAAATAAACAATGGGTAAATTGTTAAGATTTAAACTACCAAGACTAACCACGAACTTTACGTATCCCACGCCGCAAAACAGCTGCCGTTTTCAAGTTGTTGTAATGATGTGAGCAGTTCTGATTACAACAATAATGTACAATTATGACCCCGCGGGCCGGGGTGCGCCGCGGGTCGCAGCTAGCAACGGCTCACTAATAATTATAACCTTGAAACGACTCGCGGTGGCAGCGGTACTCAAACTTGGAGTAGGGGAAAATACTTAGGTTTAGGTTTAAAGATCTTTATTATTACTCAAAGAACATTACAGTCCACTTAGTGAGCATAATATATATACTTATGTATATTATCATAAATTGTAGTTTTTAAGATCAAGAATGCTAAAAGTTCTTACTTACTAGTACTTGCTATAAATTCGAAAGTTTGTAATGGATCGATAGGTACTTGTTTTATTACTCTTGTGCGGAAAAACTACGAAAAGGATTTAGGTACATGAAATTTGGCAGCAATATAGCTTATAATACATATGTGCCAGACTAGCCTACAGGTTATTTTTTCTTTTTCTTTTGTCTCGTGAACTGACCCTCACGTGGGCGAAGCCGCAAGCTAAAGTTTGTCTGCCATAAATGCGTTTTGTAAAGATGGATGGGTGCGAAAGGGTTGCGAAATGTGCGTGGATATTGGTGATCGAAAAACTTCAAAAGCAAAACACATTTAGTATTTTATTCTTGAAACTGATTCACCGAGTACCAAGTCTCCCCCAAAAATGGGTAAAACGTGGTGACAAGTTTGTGATTTTTATGTATAGCTTCACGCCTGTATCCCCGAAGAGGTAGGCACAGGTGTAAATATTACACCCACATTTCGCCATAAAGTTTTAGGTCCCACGTAATAGGGGGAGAGCCTATTGCCGTTACCGGGCACAAAACCCAGTAACACTTGTGCCCGACCCGGGAATCGAACCCAGGACCTCCGATCAACAGTCGCATACGCTATCCACTGGACCACGGAGGCAGTCAGTGGTGACAAGTGAATCGACAAATTGTTGTTATGTAGATTAGATAAATCTTTATTGTACACCACATAAGGAAAACATACATCGAAGGAGCACAAACAAGAAATGCACAATTGGCGGCCTTATCGCATACAGCAATTTCTTCCAGGCAACCATTAGGAATGGACTTATGACTGTTCACTGTAGGAGCCAAAAGTATTTGATGGTGTAGTTTAGAAATTTTTGATAAATATATTTTTCGCATAGTATACATAAAATAAATACCTACTAAATAGATACGTTGACATACATATTATATAATATATTGACATACATATAATATAATATATTGATATACCTACATATTATGTAATCAACTTGAACCTCAGGGCTTGGCACGCGACGATGGTAAGAGACCAGACGGTATGTCTTTACTCCCATGAAAGCTGGGTAGGCCTTTGGTGTGGGACGCAACATGTGTCGACACCCTTGCGCCATCTCATCTTCCTAGCACAGCGGGTTGTGCGGGCGCTGCTGCTGCTTCAGCGGAGACTCTCAAAAGGCGCAAATACATAAATCTAGTAGGGGATTATGTATTTGAGCCATTTGGAGTTGAAACGTTGGGACCATGGGGTCCAAGTGCGAGATCTCTTTTTAGAGATCTTTCAAAGAGACTTGTTGACACCTCGCGTGACCAGAAGGCTGGCCTGTATTTGGCACAAAAGATCAGCATTGCCATACAACGTGGCAATGCTGCCAGCATTCTGGGCACGCTTCCAATTGATGGCGATGTGGAGGATTTCCATGACGCCCTTTAAATTCTGCTTTTACTTTTTTTTTTATGTATTTCCTTTTATTTGTTAGTTATTTAAGTATAGAAATTATTGTTTTAATTTATGTGTAAATAGCCACTTAGTTATAGTTAGTTTTAACAACATTTATATTTATTATCCGTTAAATTCATACAACAAATAAATATTAGTGATCTGCAATGAGTACAAATATTATGTTCGTATTTATTACTAGTGTGAAATTTTCCTAGATTACTACTCCATAGAAGTATAGACTTGCTGATTTTCACGGGGAAGCACTACCTCTCACAGAATATGACGTTCAGTAGCGGTAGGTACTGTATTGTTTCCTTTCGTTCTGTTAGTGAGAGTGCCGGAAACCCCATGCCCTTTTGCTTCTCCCTCATCCCATTTCTCCTCAATTCTTACCGTATCCAAGCCGGCAATGCATTTACGACTTCTCTGGTGTTTCGGGTGCCCATGGGTAGCAGTAGGTACCTAATCGCTTACCATCAGCCGTCTGCTCGTTGGCCTCACATCAAATAAAAATATAATTGAGTAGGTACAATCAAACAAGTCGGCGCTGGACCAGTTTGAAAAAACATCGAGGCACGCTAGAAACTGGTTTTGTATACGAGTGTCAATGTGCGTGTAAAGTAGCACTGGAAGCGACGATGTCTTGCTGAGCGATTCTCGCCCTTATGGTGGTCTAGCGGGAAGTTGTTCGTCTGTACCTATATACATCTCAATTTGTCCAATCTTGCCATCTCTAGAAAGCTCTCCCTTTTTAAGATATCCAATGAGATTTTTAATCTATCCCACAAACAATACCTACTTACGATCTTTTCTAATAACAATCTGCAGCAAAATATTTGAGAACCGCCGCCATAACGGCAATCAGTGCAAAGTCAACATCAATGAAGTAACTTGAACCTTTTATTCGTAATCGCACGTTATTTAGTAGAAAATAATGCGTGAAATAATATCGCACTGCGCTTTTGTGCGGCGCGCGCGCATTGTGACGGCCGGAAGTGACGTGGCGGGTGCGCGCGCAACGGACGCGCCGCCATATTGTTTTATAACAATGGCGGGTCGCGAGTTGGCGGGCTTAATTAAACGAGTACGTATAACGGAACGCGGCCGCTGAACAATTGGTTTTGTTTATGTTGATTGGTTGAGATTGCTGTTGTATTGTTAATTTGCATATTGTATGTCAAGTACGCAGTAGTTCGTACGTTTAGTAGAAGTAACGTTTAGGCATATTTACTAGAGTACGTAGTAGTACCTATAGCTTTACTGGTTTTAACATGCAGGGCTGTTCGACCAGTAGTTAGTTCACACACAGCGGCGTTACTAAACTTAAGGCCTCTCTCGAAGGCTCGTTCAATTCGTTAAGGCCTGCCGAAAATGCCTTCACCCTACCGTTTGACATCTGGTAGGTCCACGATACCAACAATTTTCCACGGGGTCTCAATAGCATTGTAACGCAACTGTTCACACATTTTTGTATGTAATAGACACAGAATTACTAGAAAACAAAGGTCTATTTATCAGTGGCAACTACAAATTCAAATTCAAACTCATTTATTCATATAGGTTACAAAAGCAACGCTTATGAACGTCAATTCTTTTTTTTTTACAACCAGGTTCGGCGTGGTAGAGCTATGACAAGAGCCTGGAAGAAACTCATGCCACTCTTACAGAATCTTAATTTTACAATTTGTGGTACCATGATTGCTGACACAGCCGAAACACTTGGCGTCACTGATTGGAAAAAAAAGAAAAAAAAAACAAAACATGTGAATACTACAATAATAAAACACTATAGCTCAGTAGTATCCATGTATCAGCAACCAATAGGTACAAGATGAACGAAATGGCTATAGTACAAGATGAACGAAATGGTGCCTCTACCATGCTCCATCATTAAACTGAAAGCCAAAAAGTGCAAAATAGTAACTAGAGCTGCTATTTTTTATAGTAGGTACAGAGCAGTGGTTCAAGTTGAAGGTTTACCCTCACCTTCCAAAATTCGTTTAAAATAGTGAATAGCGCGAGAATTTTGTTTCTTTTACAAAACAACCTAACTAGTATTTACTCTACTTGTTCATCATCATACATCCTTTCGCAATCCACTCTTGGATCATCATCATCATCATAATCATCAGCCTTTAACAGTCTCTCCTTTGAAAGGAGTAATTGGCCTAATATACCACGCTGGCCAAACGGGTTAGTATAGGGTTTGTATCAAGTTTTCCTTCTCTCACAGTGTTGTTCTATGCATAATATGTTCCCTCTGTCGGCTCTTACGACACTCTTGGATAGGTTTCTCCTAATTGGCGACACAACCCACATTAGAATCACGTCCTAGCCATTCACGCATACCTGTTTTTACACTGCTCTATCGACTCTACCTACCTACAGGAATAAAAAATATATAGGTAGTAGCCTCGCTAATTTCAACATGAATATGACAGCTTAACTGGGGACGTATTACCCTCTCACAGCATGTCGACGAAAAGTAACAGTTCCTAACTCCTCTCCTATTTCTTTTCCCATCAAGGCGGGCAACGCACTTGTGACTCTTCGTCTTGCGAGTGTCCGTGAGCGGCTGTAATCGCTTACCAGCAGACGATTTATCTGCTCGTTTAGCTTCTATGACGTATTAAAATTATAGGATAATTCTATGCTGAACTTGGAAGAAATGTAGCGACAGATAAACACAAATAACATTGAGAGGGAGAGAGCTTTTAGCCCCAGCTGAATCATTCCGAATTCGATGTAGTGGCAAATGCATGGTAAATCGTATGCCAAACTCGTCATGCAACGGTTTGCACCTTAAAGTTCTGATTTGACAAACTTGACGGTTATAAATAGCGGCCGTCTCACCGCTTGAATCGCCACTGAGTCAAATGTAGAGCGATCGGTATTCACACGGGACAACATTTTATGTGATCCTCAAAATATGGTCCTTCCGAGCCCGCGTGTACTTGGTATCTGTTAATTGAATGTTTACACTAAGCCCAATGTTAAGCTACAAGGCAACCAAATAAACCAATCGTGCAATTAATATGTTTCCCCAAACGTCGATCAATTATATTCTTTCAATTCGTATCTAGTTAGCTATTGAGGAACAGTCGCCTGCGGTGGTCACCTCGTATCCGAAGCGTCTATGTCACGCAGTTTCACGCTTTGTCATGTCATATGTGACGTAGCGGGGGCGTTTGACAACGTGCTTGTTAGCGTCGACACGCTGACACCGCCCCCGGACAATTTGGATTGCGTAGGTAATTGTCGAAGGACAACACTTACAGAATAACACATTCTCAAAAAGATGATGTTTGTCTATTGATTGCTTGTCGAAGTAGGTATATAGATTCAATTCTCTTTTTGGTCCAGTTTATGCTAGTTAAATACATAATTTCCTAAGACAAGGTCCCCAAATGTAGGTACCGATGACCTTGTTTATTATAAACATAATAATAATATCAATCCTGTATGTACGCGCTGTTCCTCTGCTTTACAAACCTTTGCTCCCTTATGAAGTTATGAGCTGCAACCGTCCACGATGCTGGTTAAGTGCGGATGGTAGTTTCCATATGTCTTTTATGAAGAATTTGCGTATGTCATTCTTCACGACGATTCCGTTTACCTCGCTAGCTCGCCAATCAACAAACTAATTTCTAATTAAAAGTCATTTGTTGTGGAACTAATTTCATTCCCTAAAGATACTTACACAACTTCCCATTAACTTAGACTCAGGTATAGTTTGAATTTGAGGTGAGCTATACCACTCTACTGAACGTAACTTAATGCTAATACCAAAATACCAACATCTATAAAACATTCCACATTTTTATAACAATAAAGTATTAAAACAATCTAACCCCAGCCCCTCGTAAATACGATTACACAAGCATTCGACGATTGTCAAAACAATGAGACGCCAATTTGAGTGAGCGCTGAGTGAGCTGAGGTTGATGTGAGCGGACGGGAGGGACTTATGAGGAGCATATTGCGCGGGTTTTTTGTTACCTCTCCCTCCCGCAGGGGGAGCGAACAATAAAATGGATCCGCGAACTCTTGGCGTCGCCTCGGGCTGAGAGATGGGAATAGATTATTACGCAGAGTGGAATGGAGCTAAGTTTATACCTACGAGCTGCGTTGTAACTGTATTTTATACCTATATAAGATTATTGGATTACTGACCGTCTGATAGAAAACGCACAACCAAAACTATTGGAAGCAAAGAGCTGAAATTTGGCACGTATATTCTTTAGGGACCGACTATGAGAGGATTTTGGAAAACTCCCATCCTAAGGGGATAAAAGCCCCACTGCTCGGTATAAGGTGCGTGCCTAGTTCTAAGTGGATATGTCCGATATTCGAGAAACATAATAATTTTGAATTTACTTTCAGGATAAGAATCTTTGTATGACTTTGTTCAAATATGCGATACTTCAGTACATCCGTAACATGTCGCTTACCACAGTGCCGAAATATCGGATAAGTAAGCGAAACAAAAGTATAAAACGCTTCTTCCGAAATGCAAATTAAAAATAATTAATAAGCTATTTTAAATCACTCATGTGCTCTGATTGTTAGTCATGGAGATAGATACATTGAAAGGGCTTTTTAAAAAAGAGTGAAATCATAGCCAGGGAAACAATAATAATATAATAATATTCTACCACACATATCACCATCTAGTCCCAAACTAAGCAGAGCTTGTACTATGGGTTCTAGATAATGGATAAACATACATATATACTTTTTTTTGTAAATACATACATACTTACATAGAAACACCCAGACCAAGACAAACATCCATGTTCACGCACACACATGTTTGACTTGAGCGGGAATCGAACCCGCGACCATCGGCGTAGCAGTCGCTTACACTCCCGCTGGGCCAACCGGTCGTGTTAAATTAATATTAAATATATTAATTATCATCTTAATTATTTTTATCAAAGGATACGAGGTCCCTCCTACTTTACGAGGCTACAAACAAAGCTATAGCTGTGACAGATTATTGGCCGCGGATAATTTAGATCGTCATTAACACGACAAGAAGAAGAAGCTTTCTTTTATCGTGTTTTTGGCGTTGTGGCACCATCGATACAGAGTCGATAGGCATTAAACGAATAAACAAGTCTGTCCTATCTGCATTATTTCTTACTCTTTGCGTCCGTTATTACGTATTTTCCATCCACTCATGTTTTACATGATTTGTTCGTTGAAGTGCATTTAACATAATGTTTATTGGTTTGTGCCGTCGGTTCATTACGTGCAGTTTATTAACTGTTTCCAGTAGGGGTCACTGCTTACACGCCAGAGAAAACAAACTAATACGTTATTATACAGATTGATTTAAATTGTAAGGGTCGTAAGATCATAACCAACTTGTTTTGTGATTTCGGTTTTTATTGGTTTTTATTGTATTGTTGTATAATGCGTAGTCAAAACTTCTATTTACTTAGGTCACAATATGACGCTTATGAATGAAAACTGCCTCCGTGGTCCAGTGAATAGCGTATACGACTGCTGATCGGAGGCCCCGGGTTCGATTCCCGGCTCGGGCAAAATTGATACTGGGTTTTTTTCGAATTCTCAGTAGCAGCACGAGGTGATGATGTGCCCGGTAACGGCAATAGGCTCGCCCTCTATTACGTGGGACTTAAAAAATTCATGGCGAAATGTAATATTACACCTCTGCCTACCCCTTCGGGTATACAGGCGTGAGTCTATAAAAAAAATGGAAGAAAAAAATCTTAATAACTATAAGATACTAGGAAGTGTAAATGTAAAGGTACATTTACATTTAGGGCAATGCAAGGGCGTAAAACCATGATAATCACGGCCAATAATTTTTCATGACCAATTTTTGCATAGGCAATACAAAATAATTTTAATTTAGAAGAAGCTGCAACTGTTACTATTTCTTAAACCCATTTAATATTATTTTTATATATAAAATCCTTGCGTTACTGACTGACTGACAGACACGCTACAGCCGAAACTATTGGGCGCAGGAAGCTGAAATTTGGCAGGTATGTTCCTTGGGGACCGTAGGGGTGCACTAAGAAGGGATTTCCCGAAATTCCCACGGGGTCGGCCAAAACGGGTAAATTTAAAAAAAATTGCAGGCGTAGCTGCTGGCGTCCTCTAGTCCAGTACATAATACTCAATACTCATACGTACCTACTGGTACCTCCCTAATTATGTTGAAATATGAACACAGACATGGAATTTTCTAGTACCGTAGCATACTTAGGTAGGTATCATTCTACAAACTTCCATGTTAATTATCAGAGGCCCAATTCTCCTAAATAAAGTTCAAAATACAGTTTCGATATAATGTCAGTGTCATACTTACGGCACAAGTGGTATTCTCCTAAATTAACTGATATTTGAATGTTATTGTAACTAGGTATGTAGATTATGAATTGAAGCAAGTGTCAAAATATGTGTCAACGACGAACTGTTTATTTCAAATTACACAATGATGACATTAGGTTAGCAGATTACCGATTTTGAGTCAATTCAAAATATAGTCTCATTTCGTTCTAAATATAATTTAAATCTTATCTAATATCTAATACTAATATATAAAGCTGTTTGTTTATTTGGTTGAACGCGCTAATCTCGGGTACTACTGGTCCGATTTAAAAAATCTTTCAGTGTTAGATAGCCCATTTATTCCGATATAACATCATGCTATGAGTGAGGGGAGCAGAGCAGTAGCCTTAAATAACGCGGGTGTAACCGCGGGCATCCTCTAGTGTCATATTATTATAAAATACGAGAATTGGCCCTCTGACCATCAAAAAATATGTAGATGGTTTTACAAATTACCTCACACTAAGACACAAGTCAGCCCTCCGTGACCACGACTCCTGTATAATTATCTAAACGTCGGAGTTTAATAAATAATAATGTAATTTCTACTTCTGTAGGTACTGTAACGAGATCATTCGCTTTAAATGTAATTTCACTCGAACCAATATATCGCGATAAAATATGTAAATTGTAGTTTAATTTCAAATTACCTCAGTAACATATTTATAAAGAAATACAAAATAAAACCATTTCTGCAACAATATAAACTATTGAAGTAGGTACGTGGACTAAATATTGTGAGAACAACACACATGGTGAGCATTGCAAAAATTCTCGGCGTCCGTATTCTGAATAGGATCGCATCTTCTAGGGATTTGATATGATAGGAGTTGACAGGTCACTGATCGCAGAATAGTTAAATTACCCAGATGACATTGAGTGATGCTTGAGAACTTTATATTTTGGATGTTTTTGCAAAAAATAAACTATCACTATATTTGTCCGTCAATAAATAGTTATTTGATGTTTCCTTACATTCCGACATTGGAAAATCGCCGATAAACGGTAGAGCCATAGGTATCTAAGCGACAAAAAGCAAAGGTCACGTCTTGATATTTTTATTAATAATAGCAAATCAGATACGTCCAAAGGACAGACAAATCGAAAAGTTGATATTTACAGGTAATTTTAAATATTTTTTTTTGTTGCCTTGATTAGTGACTTTATTTGTTATATATGTAGGCAAGGCGGAAGTTGTCTATCCAGTTGAGGTAGGCAAGGAGATACCTCCCTGCCTACATATATACAGGGTGTCAAAAGACCCTTAACGAAAACTGAAACCCCATATTGTACCAGTCATTACGAACATTTTTTACTTCGGCACCATACCTGGGAAATTACTGGTTCATGAGTCATGAGATATTGAGGCTCAAAGTTAGTATCGAATTTTGCTAATTAGGTACAAAATCGATGCATTTACCCCGCCAATATGTTCTTTAAATGCCCTATAACCCCGTGGATAAGTAGGTAGGTACAGTACTCGCCAATCTTTATGGCCGCTCTGAATGTAGCCATCGGTACGAACTTGCGCATGGTACAGTCGGGTGGACATGTCATAACCAAGAAAATATATTTGTAATTATTGAAAATTAAAATCTTCAGTTACGTTATTAGATTAGCTATATTATATTGTTTAATTACATATTCAATCAAATTCGAGTAATGTAAATTCAGTTAGGTGTAGGGACTTTTAAGCCTAGACTTCTTTCCTTCTTCATAAACATTACTACGTCATACACTATTTTTCGTGTTTGGCGACGTAAAACATTAAAACGACCGCAAGGCATGATCAATGACAATGGTAACTATATCAGTACAAATAACAACAAGAAACAACGATAGCAATGAGAAACAATAAAGAAGTACCACTACGAAACTATTTTAAACGCGACGATACTGTCAGAGCTCAGCGAATATGTGAGTCGTGTACGAACGTAGCACACTCACACTAACGCGCGGGAGGCGAGGACGCTAGCGGGTGGAAGACAGCGCGCGCGGGCGTGCCCTGCCTCCACGCCCCGCGTACGTCCCGCTGATACCTGATTTTGTGTTCTGCGCAACGCAATGCGGCTATGTTCGGAGCGGCCATAAAGTTTGGCGAGTACTGTATTTCGAACATTGCACGCGCGCGCTTTTAATTGCGGTTTAAAAAATGTTAAAACTAAAAAAAATCGTTTCCCAGGTATTACTTTTGGTTAGTATGACTTGGCATGATGTCCACAACGAGTAGACTTCGGCTTGGTGATGGGTCTTGTGACACCCTGTATATACATTAAAAGAAAACATAATAACATAACATTAATCTTATATTAAAGTCTAAGTAAGTATATGTACACAAGCCATAGAAAACTTTAAAAGTTTCTTTGTTTTTTAAACATGGAAATCTCTCATAAATTTAAAACCAATTTAAAAAAAAGAGAGATTTTAATACGGTAGATTCAGTCGTTTTACATGAAAACGGAACACATTCACCTACACATATTGCATTCACAACATTTGTAAAATATCCCAGAATACGGCGACTAATCCTCGCCACATGAAATTGTACAAAATACAAGTTTTCCAAGTAAACCCGCACTCTGTAATAGAATTAATCCTACTTAAGAATGATGTCGGCGGAGGCACAATGGCGGACCTCGTAATCCTATTATGTGCTTAACATGGCGGCTACAGCAGGATCACTGAATATAACTTAAACTGTTGTAGGTATATTATAGGTAGTTGACAATACTGCAGACTTTCGGAAGATTTCAATATTCGATCTAGGTATGCATGGATTTGGAGAGTTGTGAAACATACCTACTTAAGTATTGGACATAAGCTCCACACAAAATATGTCAAACTTATCTCAAATACTTGGATAGGTCGGATATTGAATTAAGCAGTTAAAGTTCCATTTTAAAGAACTAGATGGGACGAAAGATAAGCCTTCACTGTGTATAGCTTAGTATAAGAGCAGGGGTTGGGGATAGAGGCTCAAGTTTACCCCCAAACCAATAGTTTTCTTCTAAAAACAAATAACATTTTATAATTTCTCCGGATAAAACCTTCCTTCGCAAGGGGCAAACCTGCCTCTTCTCCGTTCCCCACAACAAAAATTCTGAAATCGCCATTGTAAATTATTATCGCTGCCAGTCAATAATATTGGAAACACAGTCACAAGTAAATTATGTGACTCGCCCTATGTAAAAAATAAAAGAATTAAAAAAAAAATGTAAAATCAAAGTATACAAACAAGAAGACCACCGCGCAATTGTAAAATACCTACCATATTTTTCGAATTTTAATCAAATAATAAGTACTCTCCAATTTTTCTTTCATTTTGCCTCTAATTGTACTCGTTAAGAAAATCGACCGTGTTTGCTTCAGCTGAGACCTAATCATGTAGAGTTCGTAGATGACGAGAGTTATTTTGGATAAAGGCACGACCATTTTCAACGTTCTCGCATCATCTCTAGCTTAAACAAGATATTTTTCTTTTTCAGTGCCGATGTACGGGTCGTGTGTAGGAACGACACAATTCTTGCCTAGTATGTAGGTACAACTGCTCTAAGAATTTCATAATGAAATAAATATTTCATACCTCCTTCAATAACTGTCCAAGTTCATAATCAACCAACTGGATCAAAGGCTATTTGAGCGTAAACACTTACTCAAATACGATCAATAAGTAATACAACAATAGGAAACGATTATGAAATAAACTTTATTAATACCACAACACAATCCATACCTACTTACCTATCCAAGCACGTATTACATCATAACGACATATTTTATCCAGGTAAGCAAATATTGCGCAAAATTATTGTATTGCATCCAATATTCTTCCAAAGCCAAAAAAAAAAAATTGTCTCCGAAAAAATGCGGCATGGGGTAAAAGGGGCAAAAAAATTGGCCGTGTGCACGGAAGCATCTATCCTTTCTCCTTACGGAACTATGGGTAGTCGGAACTGTAAGTGTGGTATTAGCAGGGATTAGGGGTAACAGTGGAACACCGGTAGTATTGTGGGGTAATACCGGATCAATGTTTGTGGGTGTCGCCGACAATTATCGCGTTAATGAATGCCGAGGCGTTGGACGGTTAACACGTAAATAGTGATGTTAAGGCGAAGTTTAAGATTTCTAGCACGTCTTAATAATTCGTTCGAAGTATCAAGTATTTTGAACTAACAATTTGCTGGGTATATTAGCGAAAAGATATTGTTGAAAACAAGTCTGTAAATAGACGGTTATAGCATATACCCAGTTGACGCTGAAACAGCTGGTTATTTATAAGCCATGGGAACTTACAATGGAATACACACATCCACGCAATATGCACTGTGCGGCGATTATAATTATAAACATATTAATTTGCAAAATGTACTCAACTTTATATTGAAACAATGCAAGGAAATGACATGTCGAAACTCTACTCATTAAAAGCTGTCCCGATTTCCCCCATGGTCAGAAGATGACTCGTTGTATACACAACGAATCATGTTCTGACCATGGCTGATATAACCCATGCCGAAATTTCATAGGAAAATAAGGTGTTTTACCTTTATTCATAAAAACTACGCGACAGAAATATTGATATAGGTACATGTAAACCACATTAATCACCTTTTTAATAACCATGTTAAATACAAATTCGACCAAATTGGTATGAAGGGGCGAATTCTAAGTGGCGTATGGCCTCTTACCCAAATGTTATGTTCGTCTAAATGTTTTTAATTGTAAATGAACTTGCCCTTAAAAGTCCAGTAGCGACTGGGCAGACAGCAAGGCGTCTCGGACCGGAACCTGGGACATTGTACAACACATCACAAAACACGAGGATGTCCTGCCCTTTATCACTCCACAAACCGCATGCTTGCGCACTCTGTTGAAGTTGTATCGTTTTGTGTAAAGTTTTTAGGTATCTCTATTTGTAAAGTGATGAAGCTTAACGTAATCTATTCATACGCGTTATTGGAGGAATGTAATTTTGAGGTGCCGCTGAAATTGTGGCTTACGGTCCCATTATTTGATCAATCAATGGATTTGGCTACTGAGAGATACATGTCTGACATATTTTACATATCTATAGCTTATGTCAAATATATATTTCTAGTATATATTTAGGCATAGGGTTCCCACCAAGAACTTAGGGTCCCAAGCCAATCTCACCTGTAAGTGGTGCACCTGCCGATCAACGGACGAGGCACTGGCAAACAAAATATCCCGATAAGCGGCGATAGGCTCGCCACCTAAACATTGGGGAAAGTGGGCGTTTAATATGCCTCTGCCTACCCCTTCGGGGAAAGAGGCGTGAGTATATGTATGTATGTATGTATATTTCGTATTTTATTATTTCTAGTAATTTCGCGTAAACACAAAAAAATACAGACAAACCAAATTAATTGCAGTCAATGTGAATTAATCCCTTCAATTTAAATTCGAAAACTAAATGAATCGGAGTTACCCATTCAAATTGAGATCATTATAGAGTTTAATAGTTTAATTTAAACTATCAATAAGTTTGTTGGTCCATGATAACATACTGCAAGGGCCAAGGCACAGCTACTTACAAACAAATATGAATACACTCTTTACTAAAGACATATGGCCCCCGGCAGCTATGCAAACATCCACATATGTTATCTGACTCGAAACGCATGCTACATTGGGCGCCTGGCATAATTTGTGGATGCGTACTTAATATCTATTCTGAACGTGTAATCTTCTTCTTAATATATAAAATCCTTGCGTTACTGACTGACTGACAGACACGCTACAGCCGAAACTATTGGGCGCAGGCAGCTGAAATTTGGCATGTTTGTTCCTTGGGTACCGTAGGGGTGCAATAAGAAGGGATTTCCCGAAATGCCCACGGGATCGGCCAAAATGGGTTTAAAAAAATGCAGGCGTAGCTTCTGGCGTCCTCTAGTAATAATATAATAACACTAGACAACTTACACACTGTTATCTAATATTGTTATAAGACTGCCTCGTTGGTCTCGCGGCATAAATGTGCGCGTGGGATTGGGAGGTCTCGGGTTCGATCCCCGGGTCGGGCAAAGTGTTATTGGGTTTCTCCGTTAGGAAATTCTCAGTAGCAGCTCGGAGTCTGGTAATGTGCCCGGTACGGCAATAGGATCGCCCCCTATTACGTGGGATTAAAATAAATCTGGCGAAAAGTGGGTGTAGCAATATAACTCTGCCTACCTCTTCGGGGATATAGGCGTGAGACTATGTATGTATGTAATTTATCTAATGACAACTTAGGCAGAGCCTGTACTATACTAGATTCGCCCGCGTCTCTGGCCTGGTGGGACTATTTTTATGGAGAAAATTCTCTCTTAGTGCCACCTCACACTCCTCAAGGACCAAACACGCCGAACTTTCAAATTCTAGTGCCCACTAGTTTCATTTGTGCTTTGTCTGTTAGTCAGCCAATTACGCAATACATACGTACATATGCTAACGCCTTTTTCCCGTCGGGGTAGGCAGAGACAACAGAACAGGTTTGCAAGGATAGAAGTAAGTGGTACTTATATCCTTGTAAACCTCACGCGCTTCCTCTACATTCATTACTCTTTTCACACATGCTCGCCGGTGACGGATGCTTCGGACTTTTCCGTTTTTCAAGACGTCCCCAATTTGGTCGACGAACGTCTGACGAGGTCTGCCGCAACCGGCTTGCCCACACACCTCTGCCATATATATTTCATTCGTCAATCTTTTTTCACTCATTCGCTCCACGTGTCCAAATCAATTACGCAATAATTGATTATATTATATTAATTGATGATTTCGCCTAAGGACACAAAAATGTACTCCTCTCACAAGGATTTTCTTGAGTGGAAATAATTCCCGTTTACGAGGTTTTGAAACCCGTAGTTAGTTTTCAGTAACAAGATACTTACATTGGTTTTCAGCATAACCCCTCACTTTCAATTTCTTGTTGATATAGAGATTCAAATCTGGTAATTCATTCTCTCTATCATAAAATGATTTATGAACAATGCCAAAGCACTCTCGCTGCTTTTAGGATCCGCGGTTAGTGGTTTATCCAGTTTGCGGCAGTGTTATTTTGCTTAAAATCAGGCTTGTAAGCCTGATTTTAAGCATTTTACAATGCAGCTTCAGTGCTGAAAGACAAAGTCGATCAGTCTTCGACGCATCTCACTCAATCTCCTATCCCTTTTCCCATCCCAAGGGCTGCCACGCACTTATGACTCCTTAGGTGGTGCTTGTGTCCATGGGCTACGGTATTCGCTTACCATCACGTGATCCGTCTGCTCTTTGCCGCTTTCATCATAAAAAAACGCTTGCTCTGTATTCAAACAATGCAGCTTCCTATCACTTTTCTCAACCGAAAGGGCGGCAACGCACTTGTGACTTCTCTGGTGTTGCTTGTGTCCGTTGGCAGCGGCAATCGCTTAACTTCAGGCGATCCGTTTGCTCGTTTGCCGCCTATTACATGAAAAAAATATAAACGCTTAGGGTATAGTCCACTACGGTGACCATCTCACATGTCTTTCGAGAACAAAAGAAAAACTATGAGTTTTAGGTGTCCTCATCTGTATGTAACAATATTATAATTTGTAGCTATGTAACACAGTTTAATTAATAAAATGTGTAGCCGTGAGTTAATTTGCCTGTCCTTTCTCATGGTTCTACGCTCTTGCATTGCGAACGTGGCGCTTAATATAAATGTAGATTTTTATGCAAGTAATTAATTTGTAATAATGGCGTTCATAGTCATTATTGCAATGAAACCAGATTATTGAGGTTTGTATACGTTTACCTGCAGCGGTGGGTTCATACAAATAATAACATAATTATATCGTACAGTTAAATAGTACAGACACAAAGGCAGCGATAGCCTAGTGGAGATACGAACAGGATGCCATGTAGAGGATATCGAGTTCAAATCCACAGCTCGCAACTTTTTAAAGTTATGTTCGTATTAAATTTTTAACTATCGCTTGCACCTTGCCTCGGAGAGCACTTTGAGAAGACGGTCCCTGCTGTCATGAAGAACTATGTCAGTCGTTATTAGCAGTCAGTAGCAGTGAAGCAAACCACACTAAACTTAAACCATGGAATATCGCTATCCCTCAGGGTTGTGGAGCTCAAACGGCTGTCGCTCTATTAGTTGATATTCTGGCAAAGCTGATTGGACTAGTAATCAATCCCCGGGCTCTAAAATCTATTTGGTTGCAATTGGGGTAATCCTACACGACACTGGTGAGTGAAGACACAAAAACGCAATATCTATTGGACAGAGACGCAACTAAATAGACAGAAGATAGTAAAAAATCAACCTTGAAAGGACCAATAAATACAAGGCTATCTTGACGACGAGCTCGTCAACCTTGCGTGCGACGGCAGCAGAGTGTAACGCTAACGCTTAGGAGCATAATACAGCCGGAGACAGCTTGATACACAGCGGGTGAAATTTTTATCTGCTGCACGGTATTATTATACCCGGGCTGAAGGTTTGAGACCAAAATTTAACTCTATCAAATGTAAAATTATCATTGGTTCGTTCGACCAAATCTCTTTTGGTCCAATTATTAATGATAAATCCATCAACTACCTAATGGTAGTCCGTACTGAAGGCGCTAACTGCGTATTCAGTTTTGGGTTAAAAGGTCAAATGAATTTCGGCCACTTGTTACTCCAGTGGTAATTTGGTAAACTCGTCACAGTCAGGCAGGCAAAAGCGATAAATTATTGCGATGTAAGTCTGACACTGAACAGTTTCTATTAATTTAGTCACTTGCCAAAAAAACATGGATGATATTTGGCCTTTTGACTCGAGTTGGAGTTATCATTAATTCCAAACTAGGTTGTCTCATCTCTGGAAGAAATCGCAATGTGGGATAAGACCGCCTTCGTACCACTAATTTTAAGGCTTCTGAGAAATTGTTATACTTTTTATTTACTGGTGTACATTAAAATATTAATCTCATCATCATCAGCCTTTAACAGTCCACTGCTGGACTAGGCCTCTCCTTTGAAAAGAGGAATGGGCCTACTATACCACGCTGGCCAAACGGGTTGGTATAAGGTTTGTATCAAGTTTTCCTTATCTTACAGTGCTGTTCTCTGCATATTATCATAGTAAAAACAGAATAGTAAGCTAGCTAAGGCCGCTCGGCGAGTTAATTGCCTACTCTTGCGTTGACGCACGGGTTGTCACTTGTTTACACCGCGGCGCCGGCTTTGTCGGCGCTCGCGCTTTTTCGCCGCTTTTTTAAGTGATCGCGCTGAATACTTCACAATTTAAGCTTGAATTTATTTTTTCTCAAATACCTACTGACTACCTAAGCGTTATATAACTATCTAAATGCCTTTTTTAATGAGAAAAAGTAACAAGTTAAATTTACTGTCGTTTAACACATTGTATATTATTAATAACGTTTATTACAAAACTGAATGTATATAAACAATTCAAGCGGGCGAGCAGTGAAGTACCTACATGAATGCGCTCGATCAGACGCGCGGCGCATCCCGTACTGAATCCGCGCCGAGCTTGCCGCGCTCGTGAGATTGTGTGCGTGAAAAGTGCGTGCGTACACGGCGCCGGCGACTCACGCGTACATTCAAACCAGCGCGGCAGCGCGGCACCGATTTGTATGAAGCTATCTTACTATTCTGTTTTTACTATGATAATATGGTCCCTCTGTCGGCTCTTACGACACCCATGGGATGATATGGGGTGGTGACATTCCGTATTCTTAATCCGTCACCACAAGGACAAAAATATTAATGTATCTATCATTAAATAGTGGATTGGACTGTTAAAAGTAGTGACTAATTTGACTAGGCAGTCCGATACCATATTGATGCCTACATCACGTAAAAATCGCCGATACGCTGATCGCAAAACACAAAAGTATCGTGTTTGTTCAAGCCAATGAATACAGATTAACATAGAAGCGCAGTTCTTAAGGATTTCGTGTGCCGATTCCAAGTGGAGACTGTCTCGTTTACTTCGTAGTTGGTGCCGTTCGCGGCGCTGGCGTCGTTCTCCGTCTCTCTCCGTAATTAAAATACACAGGAGGAACGTTCGTCTCTTGCTCTCGTAGAGACAGCTGTCACAGCGCGACTGCCACGCCGCCAAGCGGCAATTTGGGTCACAGAAAGTTTGTCTTTAGAGCGTCCATAGGAAATGCGCCTCTATGTAAATATCTGAGCTCTTTGCTCAAGCCCGTAATTTCACGTTGCTATAGCAACAGGCAAATAATTTATTCGACTGGATGATTGGCTATCAAGGGCGGGCGTGTGCCGTGGAATTGCTTTCATTAGAACGTTGTAAAATATCGTGAGAAATAAAGATAATATTGCTTTTGAAATATAAACTTCAATTTAGCGGAACTCGTTGAAAGTTTGGTAGGTATATTTGTATTTGTATAATTGTTCCCGGTAGCTTGATGAGTTTTCATGTGAATATCCATTAAAATTTTATAAATGCTTGGTTCGGTAAATGTTATGTCTGTTTAATAATATCTATAAAGCATTCGTACTGTACCAACTTGTACGATATATTTAGTTTGAATTTCAATATAATGGAACATGTTAGTTGATTGAATCAGAAGAGTTTTTTTTCGTGTGAGTGTGTGGCCAACTCTGGTGTTGTGGTTTGCAGATAACCTTAAGACCTCCTCAAAGGACATAGCCTAGCGATTCCTCACGTGCCTTCGATAGCGTTCTGACGTAAATGCTTCGCGCTGTCACACATCCAAGTGGTGACCTCTTCAAGCATTATTTAACTTTCTTCTTCTTCTTTCAGTGCCTCTCCAACTAGTGGAGGTTGGCCGTTAGCTCCGTGTCCTTCTCCTTGTCTTTAGCGAGGCGGAACAGCTTGGCAGCGCTCGCGATCCCCGTCCACTCCCTGATATTGCGGAGTCAGGATTTTTTTCTTTGCCTGACCTTTCTCTTTCCAGCGACTTTGCCCGTCATTATGAGTTGCAATCATTATGAGTCCATATCTATCGTGCCGGAACCGAATTTAACTGTTCTGACCTAATACGCTCCGTTCCTAGACTAAAGTACCTAATAGAAGACACCGAATTTAATGATCCATGAGTTCTTACTAACTAACTTTGAAAGAATTCACGTGTCCTGGCTACACAAGTGATACAGTGGCGTGAATACGTTTGGCCTAGTCCCATAAAAACAACACTTCTCGCTCCTGTAAGTACAGGAAACAGTTAGTTTACAGTTTGACGTGTAGAGCCACCTTGCCCTTGTTACGGACGGACACTTGTTTTAATCAATTGTCTTTATTCGATAGAACCGCCCGCATCACTCACACATCATCACATATGTGCGTGTATTGTGCTTGTTTGCATGTGTGGTCACGGTGGGCGGCGCCAGCGCATCGTGTGGGTCTGAATTGATTGTTTGTTAAACGAATGCACTTCGTATAGCGCGATTGTTACAGGTTGCCTTAAATCGCTGTTGAGTCTAGTATAACAAATTGCTATGCTAGGCTAAAAATAAAAAAGACTGGACAGCTCCTGTGCCCAGTCTTCCTCCCGTAGGGCGTCGTAGGTCGGCAGGCAAGGTGGTTTTTAGTGGTAACACCACATACTCTGGGTGACATTTGCCCAAGAAGCAGAGATCTGAAGGGATTTTCCACCTCGCACAAAATAGAAAGGCTAAAAAGAAAAAGATAGCTACCTAATTGGTGGCATTCCACCAATTAGGTAGCTATCTTTTTCATTTTAGCCCATTCATTAATGGGCTAGTTCGTCCAGGGAACTACTTAGGTACCTGTCGTAGAATATCGAGATAAAAAGTTAGAATCCATAATTCGTCTCATTAGTAAGAACAAGAATACCAATTTGATCCTCACATGCGTTTTGCCAGGGTGTTACAGCACTTCAGAGGAGGTAATGAAAATTGAAACATTTCACTCGTTTCCATAGTGAATCTCAAGTAAGCAATTATCGCCAGGTCGGGCGTTGAAACATCGCTATATCTCTATCAGTCATCAGTCAAAGTTAATAAAGAAATCAGTTCTAAACCGTGATGAGTTTATTATTTCTCTCACACTTGACTACACAATGCCAACGTGGGTATAATAAACGATAAAGTCAATATAGATAACATAAAATCACCTGTAGCAGCACTGAGGCGTGTCCGACACGTGCCGGACACGCCACGACACGTGTCCGAGGCACCGACGACACAAACTAATTACCTCACCCGGACTTACCCCCAAGTTACGCGGAGTTACCCCTAGGGTAGCCACATCCAGTGTCAATTCCGGGACATTTCGATACGGTGCTTTGGCTAGTAAATAAAAATGCATGTTACTTCAACAAAGTAAGTTGCATTTTCATTACAAAGTAACATTCGACAGGTTCGAGTGTCGGTCGTGTCAGTTCGATGCGTATGGCCCGGTCTACTGGGTGGTTATAATCCGGGACAGAAATGTCTAATTACCTACTAGAGACGCAGGGCCGAGCCACCCATATGTGCGATGTGTGCGGCGCACACAGACGCCAGGGTAAGAAACCGCGCGACGCGACGGGTGAAATGCCAGCGTTAATTATTAAAATTACTTTCGAAAAAGTACGATAAAAAGGCGCTTCATAGGTTTCGCACACAGACGCTGGATTAGGTCGGCGCGGCACTGTAGACACGGGACAATGCCGGGACAGTCTCGGATTTCCCGGCCAACTGGCAACCCTAGTTACCATGCTTACACCGAGTTACCCATCATTTAGGGCTTGTAATTATTCGATGTTTTTAGAAATTCGAATATTCGATTTTATTACAGGAAGTATTCGAATTATTCGAATATTATTCGAATATCAGCTTTTTCTCTTAAACCTTAATAAAACCATGCATAAACATTTAATAAACAAGTGACAGTTGAATATTTTTATTTATTATTATAAAATTGAATCACCTTTCAGTAAAATACATACTTTGGCATTGTTGTACATTTAACTAAGTATATTAGTATCTGCATGTCATTTGCACAACTAGTCGCAATAAAACTTCATTCAAGCAAGCACGTATATTATTTCAAGTAAATCCTGCTTAGCAAAGCGCAACCTTACCATTCTAAACAGGCATTCTAATTAAATAAAAAGCAATAAACTGTATTCTAAACAAAACCAAACAAAAATATTTTAAATAAAAATTACACCCGCTGCGTGGGTTAACATAACAAAACCTTAGTCTTAAATTTTTAGGATTTTGAGAATCATTGAGATCAAATTGTGGTTCCGTAATTTTTTGACATCTCTCTTCCTTCATTCACTCCCATCAAGTTCTTCTGTTTAGGGCACTTCTGACCTGTCCTTTTTTAGGATTTCTCCAATCTGTACTGAACGTATCTGAACGTCCGCCTAGGTCTTCCCTTCATCCTGTCCCATTCACACTTGTCTTATATATCTTGTTTGTCAGTCTTTCGTCATCCATCCTATCCATTTCCCTACAACACTCTCTTATCACACAATTTTACTCTGTCGGTTAAAAACACCACACATACCTACTTCTCAGTGCTCTCATTTCTAGAGCATTTATTCTACTTTCTAGTCTCTTCTGCCATACCAAAATTTCACTACTCTCTCTCTATCCATGCCTTTTTGGACACGTTTTGGTTGTTGATAAATACCTTCAGAGCTCCATTCACTCTATTACCTACATTAAACCTTCTTTCAGGATCTTCTTCAATCTTAACATTTCTAAGTACACAAACTTGCTCCACTCGTTGTCCATCGATCATAACATTACAAGCCGTAACGCATTCCTCCTTTTCAAAAACCATAACTTTCATTTTGCTTACATTCTCTTTCTCTCTCAAACATTATCCATGATTGTTATCATCTCCTGCAACTCCTCCGCTGAAGACGCAAGTATTACCTGATCATCAGCATACAGGAGTCATTTGACACATCCTTAATCCACAGTTACTATACTTTAGATTTTGCAAAAAAACTGTCCATGAAGAGGTTAAACACCCATGGCGACGCTACACATCCCTGTCTAACACCTGTCTCGATGGTAAACCAGTCAGTGTATGCCCTGTTTATCCTCACACAAGCTCCAAAATCCTCATAAAGAGATTTCAGAGCTCGAATGAGGCTGATCTTCACCCCATACATTGATAGTACCTATAATGACCTATATTCTCATTCCTCATTGTACATTCCTCACCACTTTATCGTAAGCCTTTTCCAAATCCACGAATGCGCAATAGACCTTTTAACCTTTGGCCAAAAACTTTTCGGCTATGCTTCGCAAGAAAGAAACCTGATTCGTACACCCCATACCCTTTCGGAATCCCGTTTGTACCTTCGTCCCATACTTTCTTGTCAGTTACTTTCATAACTCTTTCAATCAATACCTTTGAATACAATTTGCCAATAATGCTGAGATGAATGCTGAATAGAAAGCAATGAAAAGCTTTAATTTAATAAAGATAAATGAGAGATCATAATTCACACCGCAATCACAATAATCATTCGTGGGATTGACGTAGGCTTTGGTAATGCGATCTAAAAAAACGTAACTATAAATCATTCGAATATTCGAATCTAACACTACTCAATATTCGAATAGTAAAAATGAACGAATATTCGCATTATTCGAACATTCGAATATTCGAATTACAAGCCCTACCATCATTATAAACCGGACGCTTATGACATAATATGATCGGTAAAGATATTGTTGTGCCTTAAGTACTTGTTTTAAATTGGTTGTTATTAAATTGCTGATCGGTTATTTGGTGAACTGCGGGCGGTGATTGGATTAAGTTCTACTTTAATAAATACAGGGAAATAGACTGTGATTGAAGTATGTTTTGATGAGTGTTGATTCATTCATGAAAGCTAGTACTAATTGCCGAATTTGATCCTTAATGATAGTTCGCCCGGCGCCCTACTAGCAGGACTTAAAGTACTTCTGGTAGGACGCAACTTTTGTCGCTCACAGTGCTGTAAAAAATATTGTTCGTAGTTAAAATTTATATGACAAAATTGAGCAATTCTTTCTCCTTCGCGGGATAGTAGAATTAATTTGTCAACGCAGCTGGCCTTCATGCGATGCCGCATGATCATACATGTGGGAAGCGCGTTCCAGGAATCCGCCAAAGAAATGCACGGGGTCAAGAACAATTTAGTTAAGATTATATAAGTGAAATATCTGGGATTGTGGTTACAATCTTGGCAAATAATAAACAGTTGCTAATTCTGAGCATTCAGCATAAAGGGGAAAAAGTAGTAGTAGTAACATGTTGGTTTAAATGTTAAGTGTGTTATGAAAATAATGAAACTATCGATAATTTCAAAGATATTATGTAGGTACAGCATCTGCAAATGGATGTAAGCAATGTGGCCATTCAAGAAATTGCTATAAGGCTTATATTTCTTCTTTTAGACAAAATAACAGATATCTTGCAAAACGCGAAAGCTACCAAAAGTTTAGAACTTCTGTAAACGCGGGTTCAAAGCCCAAGGTCATCGAACAGCCGGAGACCTGGACATTGCCAACTTATTTGGCGGAGTGTGTCGCTGCTCTAAATATAATAATATTGTACCAACTTTTTTATAAACCACATTTTACGCAAATAAATGATATTATTATCTATTATATTTTTTTTATTTTTTCATACAAAATGCGTAGGTACTGCTGGCAGTTCAGACGTTCTACCGGATGCGCTTCCAGCAGGAGTCAGGACTGATGTCGGATCAGGCAATCTATGGTTAATATAAGACATGTTTAGTTTTTCAGTATTATACTGAATTTTCTTGATTTAGGATTGAACCTACCCAGTGAAAATTGAACCTCAAATATTTAGTTGAATTTGACTTTAAAAAAAATTAAATATTGAGTTCAACGATTATTTTCATGTATTTTCTGATGATGAGATGCACGAATGACAGGCATCAGTAGTATTTAGTTAACTGTGTATTGAGAAAAGTACAATAGTACTAGACATCGCCAGCGGCTTCGCCAGCGTCAATTAGGTATACCTACATATTATAAACCTTCCTCTCGAATCATTCTATCTGTTAAAAAAACCGCGTTAAAATCCGTTGCGTAGTTTATAAGATTTAAGCATATCTACATACAGACGGAAGACAGACTTTGTTTTATACCTACTATGTGAGTAATGATTCGTATTTATTGCTATTTCTTCTTTTTAATATTTATCAGATTGAAAATTATGAATATTGAAACCAATTTTATATATATCTAGCTCATTATTATCTCAAACATTACCATCATACTTTAACCGTTTGTGGGTAGGCAGCACCCTTCACCGAAGTCAGCGCCTGAGGCGGCCATGTCAATATTGACACTCAGTAATCGTTTTGGGAATACGGGACCGAACCCGCGACGGGGGCAAGACTCCGGCGTATCGGCATACTTAACCGTATGTTCGGTAATGTTGCAATCTGTTTACTGTGGAAGGGTCGAAATCTGTTTTTAGCTGTTTTAAAATGTATCAGATGTATTTTGGGTTTATAATATTGCCTCCGTGGTCCAGTGGATAGCATATGCGAATGCTGATCGGAGGTCCTGCGTTCAATTTCCGGGTCGGTCAAGAGTGTTATTGGAATTTTTCGAATTCTCAGTGGCAGCACGGCGTCTGGTGATCTGCCCGGGAACGGCAATAGGCTCGCCCCCTATTACGTGGGACCTAAGAATTCATGGCGAAATGTGGGTGTAATATTACACCTCTGCCTACCCCTTCGGGGATACAGGCGTGAGTCTATAAAAATAAAATAATTATAAAATATTACTAGCTTTTGCCGGCGGCTTCACCAGCGTGCATGCCTATTATTTCGAAAATACCTATGTGTAGTTTCGATTCAAATAAGTTATGTTAGTGCAAAGTTTCATCACAATCCATTCATTCGTTTTCGTGAAAGAATAACAAACTGACAGCAGAGGCGGCTCGTGAAAGATTATATTGGGTGTTCACTAAAAAAAAATTTACTACTTACCATTTATTTTGTGAATGCTTTTACAATTAATAGTAAGACGTGCTAAATCATCGATATCTACCTCAACCGTCCACGCAGTATCAACTCCGGCGCCACTAAACGAAATACACGGAAAACAAAACAACGTCTTATTAAGTTGTTCACAGTTTTTTATAAAGTTTATGCTGTAATATTCTATATTAGTTACACAATTTAACTGTCTTTCTTAAACAAATACACACAATCACACATACAATGAACTATATTTTAAACACCAATCCTTTTCTAATTACCAACGCACTCGAAGAGAAATGTTTTGCTTTTGTTTACATTCAAATTTCAAATAATACCGGCAAAACACTATTAAAAAAAACGGCGCACACGTTTTAATTTTTCTTCGTGACAAATGGTCATATCATTTAGTCGGGTAATATATTCGCGCATGCCCACCTCGTCAAGCTAGCCAGGAGCGCCGCTCCGTATTTGGCTTATTTCTCATACAAATCTTTTGTCTCACGCGCCCAGCGCATAGAACGCTCTCTCTTTCGCACTCATTACATTTCAGTATTAAGCGTTGTACTAAGCTTTCGTCAACGAAGAGCGCTGTTATGAGCGCTCCACTCAACAAAAATACTATTTGTGGATATGCATTATAATTATAGAAAAGAGAATAAGTGTGTATTAAAATATTAAGTATGTTTATAGAAAAAGTGTATATGAGTTGTCTACATATATTTTATACATTTTGGGAGTTGACTGCTCCAGCGCTCCTTTGAACGAGCCGCCACTGACTGACAGTATAGTAACAAACAGCTTACTTATACCTGATAGTAAAATTGTAGATGGATATCGTATTGGGAAAACCTGCGAGTTTATTAACATTCCCAAAGTTCTGGATTATGACTGGACTGACGTTTGGAAATCTGAGATTTGTCAATGTACCTAATTCTTAAGTAATTAGTCCCCAATATTCCCTTATTAACATGTCCATGGTATAAGGCTGCTTTAGAGCATGGATAATGTTGAAATACTTGCAAAGCGTATTTTAAATTGTCTTTCGGCATGTACCTATACCACGTAGGTACTTACCTCTGTATATATTACGGCACTGTTGCAAGCGCCATGTTTTTGGATTGTACTGAAGTATTGAAAGTTTAAAATAACTTGCACAGCTGTACAAGAATGGTTAAGTTGTTTTCTTAGGCTCTACGTAGCAAGAAAAATCGTATTCCCGCTTAAAAATACCTGAAACGCCAAATTTAAACCACGGATGAAAGTATATATGTAAGATCCCATTTCCCCCTACCAACGAAATGTCCTTGCACTTGCACAGTTTTAGGTAGGTACATGTATCTAAACATTCGTTAGCCATAGGCTCTACATAGTAACAGACACTATGTACCCACTTAAAGCTCATAAAAGAAGCTGAAACGTCGAATTAACTGCACGGTTGGCGTTCTGTGGTTGGCGTAGTGGTTTAAGCAGCCGCCTCACCGCTTGACACTGTGCCGAAGTGTTGTGGGTGCGATCCTCACACGAGACAACACTTTTTGTGATTCATAAATTGTTGTTTTGAGTCTGGGTGTTTATTGTGTCCGTTAGTTGTATGTTTGTAAAGTTCCCCGCGACACAGGATTTAGTCCTAACGCGGGAGTTGTCTTTTAAAAAAGAATTAAAGTCTTAGTTCGATGTAGGTACCTACCTAATTTCGCTTTAAATCTAAATCAATAATTGAAATAAAGATTGTAAATCTTGTCATCGAGTCGTACTTAAATAAACACGGATATTGACCCGAAACGAAGCAAAAAATATGTGAAATTCTTAGATTTCCCATATCAGTTTTAAAATTGAGCGATAAATGTGTAAACTGTAATTTAATATCAATGTGAAATATTCGCGTAAACCCCAGAAGATATTGATTGTGCTTCGTCCCAAATTCCAAGTTCCTTAAAGGTACAGTTTACGACAAGATAAAGTAGGTACTTATCTACTTATTCATCAAATAATCAAATACCATAGTTTTATCAAATAAGTTTAGTTAGGACGGAAGTATTCTTATATGGGGCAAAACTCAGTGGGCCAGTCGAAGAATAAATCTTATCTAACTAGCCACGCTACGTTAAGTAAGTATGTTACCATTGTTACCTACCTACTTAGTTATTTGCTTTGTAGGTCCTACCCATCTATAGCAGACTCAAACAAGTCTGTCATCAAATTGGAAATAATTTTCTTGGTATGCATGAATTTTTATTCGCCAGCGGAGTAATCTTACTTGGCTAGACCAAGTAAGATAAGTATATAAAACGAAATTATTGTATAAAATATAGCAAATAAAATTCGTTGTTATAAATGACTGAATAAATCAAGTTTATTTTGTTTTACATTAAGATTTTTTCCTAATGCTGCATTTTATATTGCTGTTCATTTTATGTTTTGGACTGTGTTCGTGTGATAGGTACACATTATTCTCATACAACCAAGAATGATATGCATTTGATATCTAAAGCAATAAATTAACATAAACGGCTATTTCGGTTATATTTTAGTTCGAGAGTAAATCGAGTAAATAATAAATTAATAGTTTAAAAAATACTAGAAAACACGCATTTATAAATTCACGTAAAAACGAAAAATAAATTATGGATCGTTCAAGCTGTCTCTATTTCTGGGCTGAATTGTAAACTATGTGCTTTTAATTATAATGTTTGATCGTAAAAGCGTGGAGCGCTGGAACAGGAAAGACGTTCTTGTTTAACTTGTTCAAAAATCAAGTGAACAGATGTTACGGAAAGCAGGTTACACAGATTGGCGCTCTAACTGGAGTTGCAGCACGACTAGTAGGTGGCTCTACATTAAACAATACGTCCAAAGTACCAGTTTGTGTAACTCAGACAACACATGCGCCATCAGCGAGGAGAGACGACACTCGACTTTCAGGAAATTAAGTACATACCTAAGGGTAATGCGTCAACAGTGGCCAAACGTAGAATTCTTGTTCGTGGATGAGATATCTTTGGTTCCCTTTGGTAATCGTTTGGCGGCATAAATGTTATGCTCTTGTGCGACCTCATGCAGCTTCCGCCAGGAAGTTAGGATTAGTATTTGTTAACAATAAAGTCTTTCCTGTTCCAGCGCCCCACGCTTTTACGATCAAACATTATAATTAAAAGCACATAGTTTACACTTCAGCCCAGAAATAGAGACAACTTGAACGATCCATAATTTATTTTTTGTTTTTCTAGTGTTTTTTTTAAACTATTAATTTATTTTATACTTTTTGGTCTTTGATAACGAAATATTTTTAACATTTATACATTTATTTTAAGTAGGCGAATGAGCCCGCATTCTCTCCATCTCCGCCAGTGCGTCTGTATTGCTTGGTGTTATATCTGTCAGCTTAGAACAATCTAGCCCTTCAATCTGAAGACCACTAGGTATAAGTATTTTACTCTACTTCCCACATACGCCTGTCCAGCCGCAGAAATACGGGTCCCTAAGTACACCACTGCGTGGTCTACAATATATATTTGGTTTGTTATTCCGTTATCCTTGACCTTAAACCTACCTAATCGTGTTCAAAGTCCATTATGTGGCCTTTCTCATAAGTGCAAACACGACTATGACACGATATATATTCCATCATGGCATGTCATTGCCTATCTTCCGGCTTCATCATCAGACCTTGAAACCTTATCGTGGTCAAAGTTCATTACATGACTTTTCTAGGAAATCTAAAACAGCGATGATACGATTTTCCATCATGAAGTTCCAGTTCATATCATCAGATCAGTTCGAAGGTACCATATTATTGTATTGTCATCAGAACTACATAGATACAGCTGACAATTTTCATTACGCTACAACCCTTGGAAGATGGTTAAATTAGTTAGCTTAGATTCCATCACCTACATAGTTAGTTAGGTACATACATGTCGACCGACCTAATAAAAGCGTCTACCTACTTATAAATTCACACAGAGGGCGATGGAGAGAGCTATGCTCGGCGTTTTAATGCGATACCAATTAAGATATCGGAGGATAGGTATAAGGAGATCCACAGTCGCTGACTGAGTACTCCGTATACTTAGTCAGGCTGAGCTGAAGTGGCAATGGGTGACGGCACACAGAATTGGATCTAGATCAGCGTTTCCCATTTGCCGGGTCGCGACCCAGTACCAGGCCGTCAAAATAAACTACCGGATCGCAACATTCCCGCCTTGTTTTAAAAATAATACCTACTAGCGATCGACGTATAGTTTAGTCAGGGCCGAACCTTCCCTATGTGCAAAGTGCGCGGCGCACACAGGCGCCAGGGTGACAGGGGCGCCGCGCGCCGATATAACACTTATTTTCAAAAAAAGGATGCCAAAAAAGGCGCTTCACAGATTTCGCACACAGGCGCAGTGGCGTAGGAAGGGCAAATATTAAATAAAATTTAGGCCGGATTGTTAGGTAACGACTAAAAAAAAAAAGGTCTCCGCCTACCCCACTGCATAGGCGCTTCCACAGATTTAAGACCAGATGGAGCGTATTCGTCCGACTAAGTGAGGCACGTTGACGGCTATGTGTGCGTGACATTTGGCGACTGGCACTGTACGGACACGCGCGCCTATGTGTGTGCAAAGTTGCCAGATTATGAATAATCTCCCACTACCTTGTATATAGTTTTTGCAAACGGATATAAAAATATTACATATTTTATATTCGTTTGCGGTTTTGAAGAGTTTACCATGGATTTAATTAATGCTTTTAATATGTAATGCTGTTATGAAAATGATTCAAATAAAAGAAACCATTAATGTATGCTTTTATAAATACATTAAATGTAGGTACTGAGTAAAGTTTTAACTAATTTTATTCGTAAATTGAGAAATAAATAGATTATGTTTTGTGATTAATACCCTCGATCCAGAAGAAATACTTATATAATACCAACTACATATATTTACGAATACCAATCATGGGGTTCAGATCTTAGATCGGCGAATATGTTGTTTATTTTTTGTTTAGATATATATATTCTCAGTATAGTATCTGGAACATACATACATAACGTCACGCCTTTTATCCCCGAAGGGGTAGGCAGAGGTGTATTTCTACACCCACTTTTCGCCAGATATACTTTAGTCCCACGTAATAAGGGGCGAGCCTATTGCCGTACCGGGCACATTTCCAGACTCCGTGCAGCTACTGAGAATTTCGTGACAGAAAACCCAGTAACACTGCCCGACCCAGGAATCGAACCCGGGACCTCCCGATTCCACGCGCACATTTATGCCGCGTGACCAACGAGGCAGTCGTATAGGGTTTGATGTCGAGTTTTCCGTCTCTACGCAAAGATGGTATTTGCATCGTGTTATCCCTTAGTCGCCTCTTACGACACCCACGGGAAGATAAGGGGTGGTGACACTTGTATTCTACGCCGTCAACCACACGGCAAAATGGAAATGTTTGGTTAATTGCAATAGGCTTGCGTCCTAAATATTAATTAGCTATAAACATTTTGTCATGCACACAATAAATTATGAATATTATGATTCATAAATCAAAACAAAAAAAAATTGCAATTAAAAATTAATAATGGCTCAAATCAATGATTTCTGTTTCTGTACTTAATGTACACACGGCGCCAAGTCAAGCTAAACAGTTGCAGTACGATTTTGATACTTATTCCCTACGCCATAAGAACGGTACAAAGGTCCAAGTGTATAAAGCTTGACGAGGAGCCATGTGTACACGAATATTTGGATCGTTTGGGGATCGAACTCAAAACAATGTATATACTAATGGAAATTCTATTACTATATTTTATAAGAAGAAAGATAATCTACAATATAATTTTACATTACGTTAATGTATTTTTCATTAACATGACCATCATTATTACATAATCAATTGACAAGTGCATTTTCCCTAATTCAGGGAGAACGGCGTCGACGTAAACTGGCAACACTTACATATTTTCTGCAGAAATACGAATTTTATCAAAATAATATTATAAAACAGTCAAATAATCCATAGTTATCTGTAAAAATATATTACCATCTTCCCGTTTTTGCTTTTGGAAACAACTTTTACAATGTTTTAAAACGCAAGACGGCATTTTATGAATTTAAAAGCTTGATTGATCGTGGCGTGTGAACTGTGCGATGCTTCGCAGCGCACCTCAGCGCACTGAGCCGAGTTTGTATTCGCTTTTCAATTTTGTATTTGCTTTAGTGGCCTCACGCAAGTGTTCCGCGCGCTCTGTCTGCCTTTTGTTCTGTAGTCTTAGGGCGCTTCATAGATTTCGCACACAGGCGCCTGCATTGGGTCGGAACGGCCCTGAGTTTAGTGACTACATAGGCGATACTAAAATATTATATTTAAGTACCTTGTATTAATAAAAATCATTTCTATCTACCATTAGTAAATGTGTATTATTTAACCATAATGGAACCTGCTTGGGTTTAAAAGTATTCAAAGGGTCACGAAGGGGCAATGTGAAAATTACCGGGCCATGAGAAACACTGATCTAGATAGTAGATCCAATTCTGAGGTGAGGCACAAACCTCGATGAAACGATGCGGGTTAGGTACTCAAGATCGGTTGACGGAGACCCTTAGAGAGACCTATGATGAATAAACCGGCTTGACCATTCCTACACATTACGAACTTAAATACAATTTCTTAAAATAATTATGTGAAAGACTGCCTCCGTGGTCCAGTGGAGAGCGTATGCGACAGCTGGTCGGAAGTCCCGGGTTCGATTCCCGGGCAGGACAAAAATGTTACTGGGTTTTTCCGAATTCTCAGTAGCAGCACGGAGTCTGGTGATATGCCCAGTAACGGCAATAGGCTCGCGCTACGCTTGATAACTTGGGACCTAAAAATTCATGGCGAAATGTGGGTGTAATATTTGCACCTCTGCCTACCCCTTCGGGGATACAGGCATGAATCTATAAATTATGTGAAAGGTACCAACCGGTCGCAGACATGGAGAAAATAATACCTATAGGTACATATGTAGACAAATACCTACCAGAAAAAAATCTGTCAAGGTAAACATAGTTAGTGTGTGGTGTATTATTACGAGTGAATAAACTAAGTTGTGATTAGTAATACCTACGTATTACTAATCACAACTTAGTTTATTCATAGTTACGAATAGTGTTTTTTAAATTTAATTGAACGCGTATAAGTGAAGCGAAAAAATACTGTCACGTTGGTAATCGCTTCGTTGCTTCATTTTCACCCAACCTGCCTGCCTATGTAGGAAGATATTAAGTAGGTACATTACAATACTTTCTTATAGCTAGATATACGTTTTATCGAGATACCAATCAAAGTTACCAAGTAACCACAAAACCTGTCACAAACGTTAGGTATTTCAAGACCTTCCACTCGATAAATTACCTCAGTATTTAGTGCATATAGCATACCTAAATCTAGCACCTACCTAGCTACCTATGTGCTACCCTTAAACACATGGCGTGATACATAAAGAGCAAACTTGTTTCAAAATCGATGTGTACGAAGGCTTTAGCGACGCGAAAGGGCGGTCGCGACTAAATTATTCACTATCCAAGCAAAACTGAGCACCTATACCTCTCTCTTTTTAACTAACAGCACCCCCATAACGGCGTCTCGTTTCCTCTTTGTATAGTAGGTATTGCGCTTTCGGCCGCCATATACGGTCGTCTCTGTTGAACTCGTGGGACGGGTGTATGTTTGTCTCGTTCGCTCTCATTAGGTTAGTCTCGTAGATGTTTGCTCGACGCTTGCCAGTCGCATTTTGTATGTTGTACAGAGTAGCCGAGGTCATAGAGTTTGATAATAAGGAAGAAAGAAAATCAATTTATATTTATTCATTAAGATTCACCTAGCGCTATCCCAGTTGTAATCCGGAATACTAGTCTAAAGGATATAACTAAATTATTTTTTATTTTTTCACAAAGCGAATGCCTGCCTGACCTCCATGCAACCCAAAGCGATAGCTATATTCCATGGTTTAGACTAGTGTCAGTCTATCGATTAATTATTCTGTGCTATCAGTCTATTCAGAGATATTGACTAAATAGGTACCTATAATGACTGTCAAAGATCTTCATGACAGCCGGGACCGACTAACGTGCGCTCCGAGGCACAGGGCAAGCGATAATTAACAATTTAATACGCACATAACTCCGTAAAGTCAGTGAAGCGCGCTGTGGATTCGAACCCGATGCCTTCTGCGTGGTAGTGTGTTGTCAGCTTATTGGAGATACCAACTGACTGTTATGCAGAGGGCAGCGGGTATGCAGCCTGAAACCCACCGTGCGCACCACTGCCTTTTCAAAGTTATCACTACATATATAAAACTAGATTTCGCCCGACGCTTCGCCCGCATGAACTTTTAATAAAGAGTAGCCTTTGTACTTCCCCAGGTTTCAGACTATCCATATCAAATTTCATTAAAAACGGATCTGCGCATTAGCCGGTTAGCATACATATATTATAAACATAAAATACTTAAAATTACTTTTCGTTTTTATAGTCGTCAAACTTGAGGTAACTTATAGGTATACCTACTGAATAGAATTGCAGCAAATATAAAAACTGAAAGCATTACCACAAAGTACAAAATCAGACCGCCCCTCCTCCCCACTGCGCTTCAGCGCGCCAACTCATACTCTCGCGCTTTTAATAACGCTGCGCTTAGGTCAATTATATCGTAAGCTCTATTCTGCCAATCAAGCCCTTTCATTTGATACCCATATTGGGGTATTTGTGGAAAATATGTCATCCGCCATTTTATGGCGGCAGCCATCTTAGATTTTTCATAGTGAGCCATATTCTACCAATCAAGCCCTTTTCTTCGATACCCATATTGAGTTATTTGTGGAAAAATGTAATACGCCATTTTGCGGCGACAGCCATCTTAGATTTTTCATAGTGAGCTCTATTCTACGAATCAAGCCCTTTCATTAAATACCCATATTGAGGTATTTGTGGAAAATAAGTAATTCACCTTTTTGTGGCGGCGGCCATCTTGGATTTTTCATAGTGAGCTCCATTCTACCAATCAAACCCTTTCATTTGATACCCATATTGAGGTTTTTGTGAAGTAATATGTGATTCGCCATTTTGTATCGGTGGCCATCTTGGATTTACAATCATTTAAATATTATCTTTTAATCTCGATGAAAATATGAGTGTATACCAAATATCTGATCAATCATCAGGAAGGAGGTAAAATTCCAATTACTAAATGTGACCCAAGCAAACAAACTTGTTAATAAATCTATGCAAACAAATAAAGATAATACAGGATTTTTGCCGACTTAGTTGATACTTTTCCTTATAGTATGGCAACATTATACAATTTTTTTATAAATTGTAGCCTATGTGTTATTTTGATGTATAAACTATATTACTGTAAAGTTTCATCCAAATCCGTTTAGTAGTTTTTACGTGAAAGAGTAACAAACATCCATCCATCCATCCATCCATCCATCTATACATACATCTTCACAAACTTTCACATTTATAATATAAGTAGGATAGGACAAAGTCGGCCTTCTGTCTGTCTGTCCCTATGTATGCTTACATCCTTAAAACTACGCAACGGATTTTAATGCGGTTTTTTTAATAGATAGAATGATTCAAGAGGCAGGTTTATTTATATGTATAATACATACATATGGCGGTACGAAGTTCGCCGGGTCAGCTAGTTTGCGTATACAATTGTTAATTTTCGCTTGCCGTTTTCCCTTTCTTACCTTGCCTCGGAGACCACGTTAAACTGTTGGTCGCGGCTGCCATGAATACCTTGAATACCTTTTACAGTCTTTATAAGGGAGTCAGTCCTCTTGAATATATCTACTGACGCTGGTCTAGGCTATGCCACATTGCTATTCCCTTTAGTTGCGGAAGTAAGACGGCAATCACCCTGAAGAAACACTAAATCTTATTCTGTGAAATCTGGTTAAACTACAAACCCCCCGGGCTGTCTTATACCAGTTCAGACCGACGGCACAGCCGACGCGACGGCTTAATGTAGGTACTTTCCGAGATTTTATCTATCTATAGGTATAGATAAATAAAATTGGAGTGTCTGTTTGCAACACAGATGAGAGAATTAGTCTACAAAATGTTCAAGAGTTTTGGGACCAGCCAAACGGCAACATGCACGTACCCAAATAATTATATAAAATTTAATGGGTATCGCTCTCAAACTCGTATGAGGATTTTCAATCACAATTTTTTAACATTTGTCATGTTGAAGATGTAGATGGCGTACGAACATGAAGCAAATCTTCTGACACGTCTCGACCGATCATTGAAGGTTTCATACACCTTATAAGAATGACTGTATTTTTAATCAAGTTGGTTCACCTTAAGCCTTCTGTACTATTTTCGGTAACTCATTGCTATGCCCTGGTTCCGATTTATCTGGGGTCGGCGCAGTATGTCCTTCGCTTCCATACTTCTCTGTCACCAGTCATCCGATCTTTTACCCCTTTTGCTTTTATATCCATCCTCACGCAGTTCACCCATCTTTTCATTTTCGGTGACTCCGAACACGAGATTCTATTAATGATGAAAATGTAAATAACATTATATATATAAAGTTAATATGTTCAACCCCAGGTTAGATACCATAGACTTTATATTATGGTGCGAATAGACTTGAGCATTCGGTTCTAATGAACATTTTGTTGACAGTACTAATTCTCTCATCTATGGTTTGCAATATTAAAATAACCTCCTTTTACTAAATGAATATGGATGTATACACGGTAATCATATCTATCGAAATGACAATTTTTACAATTTTTGTCTGTCTGTCTGTCTGTTCTCGCTAATCTCTGGAACGGGTAGACCGATTTTGACGGGACTTTCACTCGCGGATATTTTATGTACCTACCAAGGAGTAGGTAACTTAGGGTATAAAGTAGTTCTCTCAGGACGCGGGTGAAACCACTAGTAGTAGATAAACAATAATTAAAATTTAATAAGCAGATCAGTCTTACAAATTAGTCGTGCGTGGCGTAGATTCGAACCCGAGAGCCTCTGCGTTGCAGTATTGCTATGTGCACTGTGCTATCAGTTGGATATTGCATTCTATTATCGACATAGGTTTTTGATGTAGGTATTCTAGTACATATTTGTTTTCCAATCACTAAGTCACTAATTAAAACAAAATAACTGAACAATAAATAATTATGTTTATAAACTCAACAACAAAAGTCACCACTTAAGACCGTTTGTCTCCCGTTTGTTTTTAATATCAATCGCAATGATTACTCAAATATGTTCACCCCAGTATGAACGAGTGGAGTGGGCAGAGGGCTAAAGGTAGTTGTGTATCAAAGCGAGTGGTGGATAACGAGGGCTCGGAGTGTGCTCAGACCCCTTCGTCTGAGTCGTGAATATACGCGGTAAACAGCGTTTTGTTCGAATACTAGATGTGTTTGTGCTATTGTCTGCAATTACTACAATATAGCAAAGCATTGTCATTATCAAATTAATTTTAAAATATAGCTGTTAGTAGTAGAAGTAGGTAGGTACCAATCTTTTATATTCCAAATTCCAGTAAGATCAATAAGAACCTAGCAATACCTACTTACAAGACCGATCAAAATAGGCTAGTTGACTAAAAAAATTTTATAAGTCCGTCCTTTAGATTATTCAAAAATAAGCGATACGTAATTTTTTATTTGTAAATTAAACAAAAATGACCAAGATATAGCTCATTAAAGTTACGTATAACGTCACGCCGTGCTGCATTTTTTCGCACTAGATGACGTCACACGTAACTTTAATGGGCTATATCTTTGTTATTTTTTATTTAATCGGAAAAAGTAAATACGTGTCTAATATTTTTTTATAATCTAAAATACGGACTAAATAAAATGTAATTATTTTGACCCTGAAAACTACCCTATTACAGTGTTCTCAATAATTATCCATTATCTTGTGTTAAGAGGTAAGTACTTAAGAGGGTATATCTATTACATACCTATCTATGTACCTATTTTTAATAATTATTAAATAATTATTTTGTCCTAAACTGTGCAAAACTGAGTTATTACGAAACCTTTTGTAGTGTCTATGCCTTCAAAGCAGCTCATACATAATGCATTGTATTAAAATACCGGGTGTTAATTATAAGTTGTTTCACCTGGCCCCGCCCGCGCCGGGGGGAAGGCTTTTATATGCAAACGAGCAGGTGACAGGAGGAAATTCTTTTGATTATGATAAACGCAGCGCTTCGCATAAACAGTCCACAACGCCCTCTCGGGAGGGTCGCATAATTAAA
Source organism: Euclidia mi (assembly GCA_944739405.2). Taxonomy (NCBI): domain Eukaryota; kingdom Metazoa; phylum Arthropoda; class Insecta; order Lepidoptera; family Erebidae; genus Euclidia; species Euclidia mi. Next base: position 33,358,173 of record OX123207.2, read on the forward strand.
TTGTTTATTTTAAGGCGAGGTGTAAAGACTGGTGATTGATGTAGGTACTACTACATAAGAACCTAGGTATAATTAAAAAAGGCTTAAGTAGGTAGGTATAGCTTACAAATCAGACTATGCACTGTTCCTTTTTTTAACAAACACAACTCCCGCATAAGGACTAAATCCTGTGTCGCGGGAGACTTTACAGACATACAACTAACGGACACAATGAACACCCAGACTCGAAACAACAATTTATGAATCACACAAAGTGTTGTCTCGTGTGGGGATCGAACCCACAACATTTCGGCGCAGTGTCAAGCGGTGAGGCGGCCGCTTAAACCACTACACCAACCATGCAGTCCAGGTACATTATCATCATTATCAGCCCTGTATACCTAATTATTATTTTCATTTTCCCAATGCTGCGCACGGGCTTAGTCACTCTATGAGAAGGGAAGGCCTAACTCCACCATGCTGGCCAAGCATATGGGTTGGCTTACTTCACAAGTCCTCCGTGAACAGAATGGAATCCAAGAACTCTCAGAAGTACCTACAGGTTTCTTCGCGATATTTTTCTGCACCCTTTAGCAAGCAAGGATATAGTCGGATAGGTGTAGATTTCTCATTTGCCAGTAAGAAGTTAGAGTCCCTATTTTACTCGTAGGTAGGTAGGTACTTACAATAGACCTCGATGAAATTCCTTGTGTTTCAATAAAGATGTCAGGGATCCCAACTGAGCATCATTCTAACACCCGTATTCACAAACGATACTTGTGTAAGTAAAGTAGCAACGCTATGCGAAGTAAGACATTTCTCCGTGCGTCGCATATGGCCAGCCTTTCAATTCATAAACAATACTCAAACGACCCTTAACTATGAGAACGCACTGCGTTAAATAGAGCTCTCTGATTGGTTAGCGTATGTTGCGTAGTTCATTGCGCTTCACTAAAGTTCATTCATGTTCATTTTAATTGTCATTTTTGTCATAACATAACCTCTAAAGAAGCTGTAAACTATACTATTCCGGCTCTGTGCCGATTTACTTCGTGGTATATTTGTATTGAATTGTGGATTTGTGAACTTATTAAATATGGATATACCTACAACTTGGTAAATAGCTGGTACTGGAAGTCCTCTCGCAGTTAATTTTTCTAGGTCTTCATTCACTAGTGGTAAGAGTAGAAAAAACATCACTTCTTTGGAAAACCTATAGCGTCGTCTAAATTCCTCCGAACTATAATACTCAAAGGGATTTTGGAAATCCCGTACAACTCTCCTAGTAGTTATTCTTTGTTCGTTGATATAATTATCAAATTCTTCTTCGCTACTATAATCCATTGTAAACTGATGCGAAAATAACCTCGAGCAAAGTACACCGAACTAGGTACGCAAATAATACATAACCTAAGTTTTTGACGTAAGTCAAACACAAAATTGACCCTATGCGTTGCGTAATATAGCTAGCGGGGTACCTTAGCTGTGCGTTCGTTTTAAGGGACGCATAGTGCTAGCCGGCACTCAAGTATTGTCTTTGAATAGGTTTTTTGTACTCTGTGCGTCCATTCAAACTATGAGACCTCATAGTAACATTTGTGAATAGGTACGGGCGTAAGCTTCCTTGTTATCGTTCTTTATTCAGCGTGTCTCTATAATTCCAACACGGTTGAAAGAATATCAACACTGCTTACTTGTCGTCCTCTAACCTCTGTCATCGCCTCTTCTTTTCACAAACATTAATGTAATTTTCTCACTTTCTGTTATCCTACAACTTTGTATAGATATTTAGTAAGATTAGGAAATTTTAAACCTAAATTTTAACAATGGGTAGGTAGTTACCTACATATTTTAAACGCTTTAAGAATTGGTCTCGCGGGACTGCCTCATTGGTCTCGCGGCGTAAATGTGCGCGTGGGATTGGGAGGTCTCGGGTTCGATTCCCGGGTCGACCAGTGTTATTGGGTTTTTCCGTTAGGAAATTCTCAGTAGCAGGCCGGAGTCTGGTGATGTGCCCGGTAACGGCAATAGGCTCGCCCCCTATTACGTGGGACCTAACAATTCATGGCGAAATGTGGGTGTAATATTACACCTCTGCCAACCCCTTCGGGGATACAGGCGTGAGTCTATAAATAAATAAAGGAACTAGTAAAAGATGGTAGAAAATTAATTCATTGATATGTTTTACAAATCTCATGACAAACAGAACAAACTAGCTGGAACACTCTAGTAGGTACTATCACCAAATAGGAAGGTATTGCTAGCACCTATATAAAGGGTAGGGATAGGTACGGTATTTCTATAATGATCATAAAGAAAACTGTAGATAACTATGTTTGTTTTCCAGTATTTTGTACAAAATACACATAAGTAGTTACTCCTCGTTAGTTTATAAAAAACAAATCAATAACAAAGCCAACCATTCATCACACTCATCAACAATCAGTCGTACCGATCAAAGACAGAATCAAAAGGGTGCCAAACGTCTCCCAGACGAGTCAACTAGTGCGACACTTCAATAAAATAAAAATAATGCGATGGCTTCCTGTCCGCGCCGCCACAAAGGCTCGATTCAATTAAGTAAATCCTTTAATAAGCAAATAAGCAGAACGGAGAGTCGATGAGATCAAAGCCCTCTCGATGGCACTCCAAGACCCTCCTAACTGTACGAGACGGTGTAACTACACTACTTCCGATTGAATATCCTTGTCGCGTTTGAAATGTTTTGGAAGGTCACGTTTTGGTAGATAGATTATTCTTGATTTGAAAAAAAAAATGCAAAGGAACCTTAGGAACCTTTACACTTATGGCAGTTTCATATATGGATAACGACTTTCGACTGTTAAAATCTGGCAATAAGGTAAACATGACACTCTGATGATGAAGACAGAGGTTTATATAGATTAAGTTTTCATAGCTAGAACTCTGCTGGCTCTGCTGCCTATTCAAAGATAAGTCCACACCTGGTCAAGTACCCAGCTGCGCTCGCCAATGGTCAATATGGTCATGGACTTGATAACTTTACGCGGACTGCTCCGCAGAAGGCTCCCATTAACCAATACCTCTGTGTTTTCCTTTTTCTTATTTTTACACGTATGAAGTAGGCACGTAATGAAAAGTGTGAACATTGGTGAATAGTTTTCTGAGTGGCTTGCTCGCCAACGTTTTAACGCTCACTCAGATTACGAAACGAAATTGTAGAGATAGGTAGGTACTTATTGCTACTTTACGTTAGTTGTTTCCCAAAGTAGACAGCTACTTTTATAGGCAGATGCGCAGTTAGTCGGTTAGGCACTACGAGTTTTATAATAATGCTATCTATCTAGGCTTTGTGAAAGATACATAATCTAAAATATCCATATTCTAGCTTAAAGTTTTACCTAAGTTATAAAATACTTACCTACTTATTATATAATTTGATGAACCGCCGCGATCGACATGCCGTATCCGCAGTCGTCGTGTTACAGACATCAAGTGTGTCGGAGGGAGCGCTATCTCCATCAGAGTTCTTGGGCGGCTGACAGCGGCGCCCGCCCTGCGCCGCCCGCCCTACGTATCGCCGCCTAATCGAGATGTGATCGCGCCCTCAAAGCGATGTACCGACAGATACGATCACGTGTGATATGATGATCTAACTGATCTAAGTATAGTAAGTACCTTGTAATGATTTGATCTGAAGTATGAAAAGTTGATAATTATGTTTTTATCAGAGAGAGAGAGAGAGAAATATTTTATCAGTCAAAGGTCTTAATTCAAAGTGAATGCAGGTGTAATTTATTAAACTAAGATTAATTGCACGACTATAGCCTAAGGGGCTACTACTAGCCAATGGCCTAAGGGGTGCAAGATGATATGGAAAATGAGAAAAGTATTGAGAGAAGTATAAATTGTATGGCTTTTTGAATCTATAAGGGGGGGGGGGGGAGGGGGCAGTTGCATATCGACATAAAGTACCTATAGGTAGGTACTATTATTTGTGTTTCGTTCTGTGAGTGAAAGTGCCAAAGGGCCCCATCCCCTATTCCTTCTCCCTCAACCCTGTTATTCTCTTATTCCGTTTCCCAACGCAAAATGCGGCAAAGCTCGTGTGACTCCTCTGGTGTTGCTTATGTCCATGGGCGGCAGTAGGTAATCGCTCACCATCAGGCAACGTGCACACACGTTTGCCGCCTAATACAAAACGGAAGAAAAATATCGTAATATGTAATGGCACAGTGTAGGTACCTACGACGTCGTTCTCGCTAGGTACCGTCAGCTGCTGCTGCTGCTATGCTGTGATACATTGCTGTGGCGAATTAAAGATTTTCGTTGGGAGACCCTTGATCCTAGTCAATGTAGATAAGGTTATTCAAAGCAAACACAAATGTTATGGCAGGAAGCATAAACTTTTAGAAGTTGAAATCCAACTACGGTTTAAAGGGTCTACTACGATAATAGGGTCTACTGCGATATATTTGTTTTAAATATATTACACATATGATCTAGAAACTACATAATTTATTACCTACTAGCTGCTGCCCGCGACGTCGTCTGCGTGAACGCTATACAGCACCTAACTATTAAATAAATACCTACGATTATATATACCTTTTAAAAAATACGCGGCGGCGATAACCCAGTGGTGTATGTAGCGGACTGCCGAGACGATGGTCTTGGGTTCGATCCCCAGCTACCCCGGGCACACACCTACGACTTTTCGAAGTTATGTGTGTATTAAAAAATATTAATTAATTACCGCTCGCTTAACAATGTGCCCGGTAGACGGCAATAGGCTCGCCCCCTACGACCGAAACATATCTGGCGAAGTGTGGGTGTGTAATACACCTCTGCCTACCCCTTCGGGGATAAAAGGCGTGAAGATATGAGAAGATATACCTTTTAAAATAACATTCATTTACCCGTTTCTTCTTTATATTTCTTACCTGCAGAATGTGTTCTAACAGAGGGAGACTGTCTTTTGTAAAATTGACCTTCAAAAAGTGCTGATTTTCAGCCTGTTTTGAATAAATGACTTTATGGCGATTCTGCTGAATTAAGTCATAAGTTGTGACTGAAGCAGATGGAGAAAATAAGGAATACATAACAGGGTAAAATACATACTTATAGGACTTCTCGATATACAACATTAGTGGTTTGGCTCTCCGCAGCCAAAATGTAAAGAGAGTCAGGACTGATGGCGCAGGAGCAAGCGACATACAGGACACCCGCTGCCCTCAATGTCTGCCTCTGCGACTTATTGATGGTCATCGCGAAGCAACTCACGGGGAACTGTATGCGCTTGAATTATGAGGTATGGGAGGAATGCGTGGTATAAATACTGCCTCGCTGACGCCACAACCCGAAAGAATTTCCTAAATGGTGTGTCTGTGGAGCGAGATGACTTTCAGGCGGGTCACGTTACACAACTTCGGAGGAGATAGGTTCCGAAGAAGCATAATCGGGACACCGACCTATAGCTTAATGCTATGCGCTGGAAGTTCAATTGCTGACTGGGAGTTCAGAAATTCCAGGGGATAATGTGTGGCGTTTTCTTGCTCAACGACAGTGTTTATAGAGGTGTAGACCACTTCATTCCTCTCAATTTCCGAGAGAATGCATTCGTTAAATGCTACAGCCTGATCATTTTTGGGCGTCAAAGTAGGCCACTCACACACTCACGAATTCTGCTTTTACGGTATACAGCTGTATAATTCTAAGCTGGATACAACTCTACTGAGAGACTCTGGAAGCACCACCTGTCCACCTCTCTCCTCTGGTAGAGTGTCTTCGCTAAGACTTAGAAAGACATCTTAGAATTGTTGAGCACGTGCATTGACGCCAAGCTGAGCTCTCATATTAATGGTCAAGCGCAGCATACGAACTCGTGACCACAACAAAGATAATTTCAACCAAGCACTCACCTTGTCCGTGTGGTGATGGATTAAGAATACGGAATGTCACCACCCCATATCATCCCATGGGTGTCATATGAGCCAACAGAGGGAGCAAGAACAGCACTGTAAGAAAAGGAAAACTTGATACAAACCCTATACCAACCCGTTTGGCCAGCGTGGTATAGTAGGCCAATTCCTCCTTTCAAAGGAGAGGCCTAGTCCAGCAGTGGACTGTTAAGGCTGATGATGATGATGATGACTCACCTCGTCAGCCCTCGATCACCGCGTCACCACAGGAAGCGTTTGTCGGGAATCGTCACTGAACAGAACTGTGACCACCCATTAAATGCTCGTTCCTGCGGATGTCCATGGATGGGTTCTGTCCATGGCCTGAACTGCCTTCCTATTGGCCATCGTAAGCTCATCCCATACGATCAGAGAGCAATCCTTGAGCACGTGTCCCTTATTATATCACTATTACGTGACACACCACAAACGGGTGTTACGGCGCTCTCTAAATCGATGGAAAATTTAAACATGGTATGTGCTGTCTTGCCACCCGGAAGCAGTGTGGCAGCGATTGCCGGCGACGCTACAGCAATGACAATTTTGCCTTGCCTCCTGACCTCTGCAAGTATGCCAGTAGTAACAAATGTTTTTCCTGTTCCACCAGGAGCATCCAAGAAAAACATTTTAGCCTGGCTTTGCCCAACGCTTTCAAGGACGGTGTCGTAAAATTCGTAAGGTGGTCATTTCAAATTGTCTCAGCGTTATACTCTCAATTGTCACGGTCTTGATGCGGTGATGATTGGGAAGCTGGTAACAAATATTTGACCAGTGGATTGCCGCCGATAGAAATGACCACGTCTTGAAGTGAACTGAGACAGGTGTTCAGCACGCGGTCATCAGTTACTTCGACTTCGTCTCTAGTAACACGCCTCAAAGCTCGTAGAAAATCTTCAGACAGATGATGACGATACTTCTCCCAGAAAACTACCGCGTTCGCGACTCCACAAAACACCAAGATGACGTCAAACAGATGACGCATGTGGCTGGGACTGTCACTGACGCTCGCCTCCGCGAGGTTGTCATCGCAGTATTGGTCACCGTCGAGAAAGTGACGTACTACGCAGGCTGTGCGGTAAGTGGGATACTCCAAGCTATCAAATGTCCTCAGAAAGGCGAAAGACGTTGGGCCTCGGACCGTGTGAAGTAACAACCGCAGAAAATAGCATTCGACATTATTACACAAATAATATAAAAGTACGGTATAAACTCTACAAAATGCGGTGTCCTTGAAACTTCCCGGAAAACCTTCCACAGCACCTGCTCGTCAACGTCAGTTAAATACACCCTTTTGCTTGTCGTACGTGTAATATGAAGGCATCTCTTCATACGTAAGGGACCTCCCAAACTGATCGATTTTACAGAGCCTGAAAAATGCCAAGAGAGTTGTTTGACGCGGCTTTTCCAAGTGCTCAGCAACGCTGTCGGGATCAAAATATATGCGCTGCCCGTTCTCTAGGTGGTCGTGTAAATGCATTACGGTAGGATGCTTCTCATGTATAGAGAACACCAGTATCCACCAAACCGCTTCAGACGTAACAATAAATAAATGGCTGTGTGTGAGTAAAAATAATCTAGCTAGTTCCACATCTCACTAATGTTTATATACAGTTAATCCAAACAAAGGTACGTGCTATATGTATATCCCGGCAGACAATTTAAAGCAAGTTTACATGCGACATGAAAATATATTAATTAAGAAGCAATAATTACACCAATGTGACCAAAATGTTTATTTTGTACTAACTTAATTACTATTTATTCTGACAGAAATGATGTAAGCAATCAAGTGTGGCGATGGTGTAGTTAATTAATTCAATAATTTCTACTAATAGTCTTGCTCATCTCTGAAATTAATTAAAAATACAATTTTTAAGAAGAAAATGTACAACTCCATCTATGACTTTTGAAAACAACTATTAACGTCGCCAACATGTTCAAATTTCAATTATTTATATCCAAAAAGGGCTTACACATGTAATTCGACTTGATGTTTTTGAACTCTCTTAGATGGCGCTGCATTAAAATTGTTGATTCTACTTAAATATTCAATTAATTATGTTTATCAGCCTAAGTTACTTATATTGCGTGATTTTTATAGTGTGAAGCTAGCTTATAGCATAGTAAACATAATAACAACATTCAAATATGCATTGTTACATTATACGTTGTTACAGAATGCGTTGAAGAAATAAAGGTTCTCTGTTCGTTCCCTGTAGGTCATAGCGTGATAATATGTAGCCTATGTGGTGACCCGACTTTTTAATAATATTTGCGCCAAATTTAAGTAAATCCATGCAGTACTTTTTTACTTTATCCCGGATATAAGGACAAACAGATAAACAGATAAACAGACAAACAGACAAACAGACAAAAATTCTAAAAACTATATTTTTGGCCTCGGTATCGATAGTAGATCACACCCCAATGATTTTTTAAAAAAAATATTCAATGTACAGTTTTGACTTTCCTACCATTTTATTATATGTATAGATTATTCGATTTCTAAAAAATATTCAATGTACAGTTTTGACTTTCCTACCATTTTATTATATGTATAGATTATTCGATTTCTACCTCTTGGAACCAATCCTTTTTGAAGGAGTTTAGCTCTTCTCCGTCTAGGCCTGCCGCGGCTGCCGCGATGTCTGCCATTTAGGGAGGTCCAAATGATCTGTACAGTATTTTACTTGGAGTGGTCGCGAGGCTGCCCATCGCCCATCAGTAGATCATTGCAGTGGCTTAGTATCATAAGCCAACGGAGCACAAAGGTACTGGACCTTTATCCAACAGATACCTAATAGAGCCAACGCTTACTTAGTTTAGTTTTTATACAATTTAATAGATAGCTTGGCTGTACGGTCAGCGTACAGACATCGCGTATGCATTTTGCTTACGCTGCATTCGACCTGACCTAACAGCTAAAACTTTTATAGCCGTTTTCAAGAGGATGTGTGCACGCCGGAGGACTCCGAAGCATGTGTTCTCCGATAACGGCACCAACTTCGTGGGCGCGGCAAAGCTACTGTATGAAGATCTAGAACGATGTATATATAAGCCATGAACATTCCTATTAGAACGCAGAGTTGGTTATTCATCATCAGCCTTCAACAGTCCACTGCTGGAGTAGGCCTCTCCTTTGAAAGGAGGAATTGGCCTACTATACCACGCTGGCCAGACGGGTTGGTATGGGGTTTGTATCAAGTTTTCCTTCTCTTAAGCTGCGTATCCATTATGCGCTCCTGGCGCGCGCGCCATGAACGCCCGCGCCGAGAGCGCGTACACGTAACGCGCTCCGAATATATAAATCACAGATGTGAGAAGTATCAGATGTAAAGGCGCGCACAAACTATCTGTCGCGACTTACTGTCGCGACAGTAAGTCGCGACAGAAGGGTATCTGGACAAGGAGAATCCATTCAAGTGTGCACACTATCGGACGTCTGTCGCGGACGTGACCTTGAGCGTTCAGACGTCCGATAGCAATCTGGGAAAATGACATTTAACGTCCGCGGACGTTTACAAACGTCCGCGGACGTTTACTGTCATCCGTATATTGTCCATGGTACGGCCTTAATATTGATTTTATACCGAATATAGTCAAAAAATGTTAAATTCACTTTCAATTCAACAGTTCTGCTTTACTTCAAGATCTACCAATAATATAATTTAATAGTGCTAACTGCTAGTGCCCTGAATTAAGAAAATAAGCTCCTACCTAGCCATAGTGTATCGCATAGACAGCATGGCGTGTCTATGGTTGTATCGGACGCGGACGCGACAGAAAGCCGCGTCCGAAAGGGTGTGCACACTATGTGTCGCGACTTACTGTCGCGACAGTAAGTCGCGTCCGAACAGTTTGCGTGCGCCTTAACGCTCGGCACAGTTGCGTGCGGCCACTAAAGCATTGAAAAGCGAATACAAACTCGTCTCAGTGCGCTACGAAGCATCGTACAGTTCACGCGTCACGATCACGTCAACTTTTAAATTCTCAAAATGCCGTCTTGTGTTCTTAAACACTGTAAAAGTTGTTCCTAAAAACAAAAACAGGAAAATGGAATATCTTTTCACAGGTAACTATTGATAATTTGACTGTTTCCTAATTTAATTTCGATAAAATTCGTATTTGTGTAAGAAATATGTAAGTGTTGCCAGTTTTTATCGACGCCGTTCTGCCTGAATTAGGGAAAATGCACTTGTCAAATTGATTATGTGATAATTATTGTCATGTTTATGAAAAATACATTACCGTATTATAAAAGTATATTGTAGATATATCTTCTTTCTCATAAATATAGTAATAGAATTTCAATTTCCATTAGTATATACCTTACATAATATTGTTTTGAGTTCGATCCCCAAACGATCCAAATATTCGTGTACACCCTACTAATCGTCAAGCTTATAAACTTTGACCTTTGCACCGTTTTTATGGCGTAAAGAATAAGTATCAAAATCGTACAGCAACTGTTTAGCTTGACTTGGCGCCCTGTGTACGTACATACATACTAATGGTGTAGGAAATAAGTATCAAAATCGTACAGCAGTCAGCAACTGTTTAGCTCGACTTGGTGCCGTGTGTACATACATACTTATGGCGTAGGCAATAACTATCAAAATCGTACAGCAACTGTTTAGCTTGACTTGGCGCCGTGTGTACATACATACTTATGGCGTAGGGAATAAGTATCAAAATCGTACAGCAACTGTTTAGCTTGACTTGGTGCCGTGTGTACATACATACTTATGGCGTAGGCAATAACTATCAAAATCGTACAGCAACTGTTTAGCTTGACTTGGCGCCGTGTGTACATACATACTTATGGCGTAGGGAATAAGTATCAAAATCGTACAGCAACTGTTTAGCTTGACTTGGCGCCGTGTGTACATACATACTTATGGCGTAGGGAATAAGTATCAAAATCGTACAGCAACGGTTCAGCTTGACTTGGTGCCGTGTGTACATACATACTATTTATTTCTCAACTAATCGACGCCAGCGGCTTCGCACGCACATATTTTCGTATTTCTCGTTTTGCCTGATCCCGTGGGAATTTCGAGAAATCCCGTCTTAGTGCACCCCTACGGTTCCAAGAAACATACATGCTAAATTTCAGCTTCATGCGCCGAGTAGTTTCGGCTGTTGCTTGTCTGTCAGTCAGTCAGTAACGCAAGGATTTTATACAGGGTGGCGCTACCATAGGGGCACTTTTTAAACAGAGGCATAGCTTACAACATTCTGAAGCCTTGTACCAAAAATCAATTAAATCGCTGCAGTAGTTTAGCCACCATATCGATTTTAAGTTCCGCAATTTTTGCACATGCTTTGAATTCCACACAGCTGATACAAAACGGTCAACGACCCTACATTGCACGCCGTGGTTCGCTACGACGCGACGCCTCGACGTCATCCCAAGTTAGGCTCAGCGCAGACAGAACGGAGCGCAGCGGAGAGGATTTTAATAACGCACTTGAAATAAACTTTATTTATTTTTTTACAATAAAGTGCATAAATGCTTAAACCTGACAAAAAATATTCGCGCGTCCCCGAAGATACGCGGGAATTCCCGCGCAGCGTCGAGTCGGCGTCCGCGGCGTACGCGTACTTTCGGTCAGTGTTGTTACTGAGTCTAACGAACTTTCGCGACGAATATTTACTGTAGAGTGGTAACCCAGAACGGTTTACACACGCAGGCTCGCGAGGTCGCGCGCAAGCTTGAGCATACGCAATCCGTAAAGAACACTGAATTCGTCAATAAATGTGTGTGAACTACCTCCGTGGCTCCGTCTGCCGCATCGCACACGTTGCCGTTCTTACAAAGGTCAGTAACCTAAAGTCATATTGGTCTACAAATGGTGTTTCTTTTTGTAACTCATATTTTATAGTTTATTTTGTTTGAAATTTTTTTATTTTTTATTTTTGCCCTAGGGTCTTTTTTGATGATATAAGACATCTTATAGGCATCAATGCTACGTCCTTTTTAAATAAATGCCCCTATGGTAGCGCCACCCTGTATATACAGATTTACGAAGTAGTTAAAACTTAACTCGGCACCTACATTTAAGAAATGTATTTATAAAAGCATTAATTAAATCCATGGTAAATTCTTCAAAACCGCAAATGAATATAAGAATATTACATAACTATATGCAAAATACTGGGAGGTTATTCATAATCTGGCAACTTTACACACACATAGACGCGCGTGTCCGTACAGTGCCAGTCGCCAAAGGTCACGCACACATAGCTGTCAACGTGCCACACTAAGTTGGACGAATACGCTATATCTGATACTTCTCACATCTGTGATATAAATGATATCAACCCCGTGCGCCATGGCGCGCGCGGCAGCTGTTCCAGTGTTCGGTCGTTCAATATGCAGGCCCGTCGTGCATGAGCAGCAGCTGCGTTAATGTTTATATTCACAGTATTATACAGAAGAAAAAACATAAACGTAAAGTGCGTTGGTGGATGAAAGAGTTGTTTCACAACCTATTTCCCTCCAAGCGTCTTCTCTGAGCGTCTTCTCTGAGCGTCTTCTCTTTGATTATCCATCGCTCGGAACGTAACGAACACACAAAATAATATCACGTCCGTCTCAACTGGCGCGCGCGCCACAATTAAGTTGCCTTTGATGCGCGGTAAAAAAACGACTCTAGATGGAACGGGGCGCTCCATGTTCGAGCGTTCCAACAAACACATTGGCGCGCGCTCCAAAATGGTAACAATTTCGCGCGGCTGGAACGCGCGCCAATGTTTGTCCTTTTGGAGCGCGAAGTCGATACGCGGCTTTACAGTGCTGTTCTCTGCATAATATGCTCCCTCTGTCGGCTCTTACGACACCCATGGGATGATATGGGGTGGTGACATTCCGTATTCTTAATCCGTCACCACACGGACAAGAGAGTTGGTTATAGGTATTTGTATTTATAAGTATAATATTCGAAGATACTAATATCGAATTACTCCCTATTCAGTCATTTATTTGTCAACATCGCCATCTTTTGTCCAAATATTGAAACAAGTTTCCTCTTACAGATGGCAGCACTATTGTATTATTTTGCGATTTGAACATGGTTTTCAAAAACAAGAACCCGTCGAGGATTCTATTTACGTCAATAACACTCAATGTGGCTCATAGATGGCGCTTTTATAATTAAACGATTGTATGCCAGATTGGCATAAACTATAGACTCTATTGGTATTGCTATTAGCCTACAAAATAATTTCTCAAGTCACTGACCTGTATTATAAGAAGGTACCGATGCCTCAAGTACAACTAGTACAAGTTCTACTTAGCTAGTCTGCGGAAACGTACACCGCTTTGGCTATGCATTGCCTGTAGGCTAGACAATGTTTAAACCATCTCTGTCCGTTACGCTCGCCATCTTCTTTCTTAGTAGGTATCATATAAAAAACCTCCTATGTAAAACATCTAGGTACCCTAGCTAAAGCCACGCAGACACAGGCGTATAAAATATAATAAGTATGAGGTGACTGAGCTAAAATTTGCAAAATAAATCGAGTAAGTACCTACTATTCTGAAAGTGTAGTCGTAAGAACTATGAATTAGATAAACATTATTCTGTAAGTAATCCATTACGTACCGTATCGAACGCCTTGGCAAAATCAACCCAATCCAACCCTAGTAAAACAGTAATTCAAGGAAGCGTAGTAAACTGCCATATATAGCCTCTCTTTTCATCTACAATGAAGCTACTTCGCCATATACCAGTGGCGTAGCGTGCCTTGTCGGGGCCCGGTATAAAAATTTTTTTGGAGGCCCTTATATGGAGGTAAAGATTTTTCACGAAAGAAAAAAAAAATTGTGAGAAGTAATATTTATTTATCACATAATTTACCCATTTTACAAATAAAAATCGAATTTTAAATATTCACTCTCCTTGCCTTTTTATCGGCAAACTGATTTATTAAATCATTTATGGCTGATGATGATTTTAGTTTTTCTAAAGTTTCTGCCTCTATGGACAATAGTGAGATGTCTGACAGCCGTTCTTGTCCCATCGAAGTTCTTAAGTAATTTTTTATTAGTTTTAATTTTGAAAAACTTCTTTCTGCCGTTGCGGTTGTAACTGGAAGGGTCAAGAATAAAAAGCATGCTGTGATTACCTCGGGAAAACTGGATGCAAGACTATTGAATTTTACTAGCAATAATTCAATGAGTTCTTTAATGGAATAAATTTTTTAAATTTCAGAATTTAAGCATGTTTTTAGAGCCTTTAATTGGTCACAAAGATTAAGTGAGATGTCTTTACTGTATTTAGCAGACAGTTTTCCGGAAGCGTTTAATATCTCTTCGCTTGAAGAAGATAGGAGTTTCTCCGGTTGTAATATTTCGAATATACTACTCAGGTTGCAAAGGCTCTGAAATCTTTCTTTAGTTTGAGAAATTAATATATCTAAACAGCAATAGTATACATTGACTTTGAAATAGGATTCCGGGTCGGAAATTCTCTCATCTTGTGATAACTCATCAAAAAAACGCTTCGTTATCTTTCGCCTACTGTTTTTAAAAACAGTTGTTACCCCCCACTTTTTTGCTAAATCTTTGGATTCATTTAGCAAACTATTAAATGAATTCTGATTTCTTAATTGGCACAGTCTATTTAAAAGATTACTTAATAAAATACTAGATTTCTGTAAGTCATTATTTTCATGCTGTAGAGCTTTAGAAACAGGATTAATAATTTCAAATAGTGAAGAAAAAATGTAACGAGCACTAAGAAATCAAAACTCTCTAAAATATTAATTATACTTTTACATTCTTCACGTTCATCTTTTTTATTTGAAATTAAATTTAGTTGGTACAAAGTTTTCATGATTAGTAAAAAAATTTTCTTTACTGCTAATAAAGCGTCGTTCCTAGAAGACCATCTGGTAGGACATACCTTTTTAAGGGTAATCAAATATTTTTCAGATAAATCGTCACTTAGCATAGCCCAGCGTTTTATACTATTGCCAAAAAAAGTATATATTTTTTCTAAATTATCGAAAAAAGTCGATACTTCACGAACATGTCTCGCAGCATCGTTCAAAACCAAGTTTAAAGCGTGCGCAGCACAATGAACATAATCGGCATTTGGAGCATGCTCTTTTATTAGGGTTTGTAATCCTCCATACACACCCGACATAACATTTGCTCCATCGTATCCCTGTCCTCTACATTTAGTCAAATCAATTCCATATTCTTTAGTCAAATTTAAAATGACAGTTTTCAGACCTGCAGCACTGCAATCGGTTACTGCTATGAATCCTAAAAAGGACTCACAGATTTTTATTTCTTTCGGCACATTATCATCATTTTCTGTAACCGAGATATATCGAAAAACTACAGATAGTTGGTCAATTTTTGACAAGTCTTGTGTTGTATCCAGAATTATTGTCAGAAATGGAGCTTTTTTAATTTCTGAGATAATACTGTTCCTAACGTTAGTACCAAGCAAACTAATAATTTCGTTTTGAATCGTAGGGCTTAAATAATTTATTTCACCTTTCGGTTTTAGAAAAAGTTCTTTTAAAGTTGCATCATAGTTAGATAGCAGACGTGAAATTGCCATAAAATTGCCAGAATCAGAATCATGCCCCCTCAAAG
This sequence comes from Euclidia mi, assembly GCA_944739405.2. Lineage (NCBI taxonomy): Eukaryota > Metazoa > Arthropoda > Insecta > Lepidoptera > Erebidae > Euclidia > Euclidia mi. The sequence continues at coordinate 33,373,704 of OX123207.2, forward strand.
GTAGATTACAAGATACTAAAGTAATTATAACATTAATTATACGATGCAGTACATCTCTCCAGAATGTAATTTTACTATCGATTTCACTTTTCAATAGAGTATCGATGGTATTTCCTTGCAACCAATTATTATAAGAGAGTGAGGCACTAATATGCTGCTGTGACTTTTCATGGTCAAGAATAGTTTGTGTGAAATTGCTTCTAACCGAAACACCGTTAACCCAAGCAGAGGAGTACGATTTGTTTTGACGATCTGCTAATAACCAACAGAAGTGACAGTACGGTTTGTTTAAAACGTTAGAATAACATAACCATGGTCTTATAATTTTTATGCCTGCCTGATTGAAATATGAATAATAATAAGCTGAAAAAGGTCGGTTATTTTCTGAAACTTTTGGAAATGGTCCTTGTGGTTTAAATGGACCCAATTTAAAAATTATTTTTCGTTCGCATTCAGTTAAATTGTCACCAAAATTTCCTCTATCTGATGAAATTATATTACAATCTGCATTATCTGCAGATATATCAGAATCGTTGACTTGGGGTTCCTCGATTTCTGGATGGACATCCGATAAAGTATGTGCTTGGCTTTCTTCTATTTCCGGATGGATATGTGACGAAGAACATGCTTCAGAAGAATCTAAAAATAAACGAGTAATTGCTAAAAAATAAATACGAATGCTTTGATACTAAACTAAAAAGAGTTATATATAAATAAATAACGTTACTAAGGGTCACAGTTAGAGAGTGTTCAGTTCAGACGCACACAGATTCTACGCGGATTGTGCTCGTACCTATTAGTAGATACAAAATCACCTGCAGCCCGTCCGTGCATTACTATACACCTGCGTGCTATTTAAACGCAGCGCGTAGTGTAGTGGCCATACAAAACGAGAACCCGAAAGCGAGTCTGCACATCTGAAGTTCTCAACACGCAATTAACGATACGATACAGACTGATAAACAAACAACAAAACAAATCGATCCTATAGATAAGTTAGAATTTTGTTTTTTTTAATCAAGGCACGGAACCCTAAAAACAGTATAATTGTGAAAATCGAGGGGGGAGACAACTTTTTGTGACGGACAGATGGACAGACCGAAATTAAAAGATTTCCTTGTTTATCACTACGGGCCCCTAATAAATGGGTTGGGTAGTAGTGTAGTACTTACCTTTCCAATCTAAATCACTCACAGTATCTTGTCTCTGAAAAAATGAAGAAATTTTGGGCACTTTTTTTATAACCTCGTCCCTTTTCTGTTTAATTTTTCTTTTCTCAGCGCCGCTGGGATAATCTCTTTTCCTTTCACTCATTTCTTTTACAAATCGTTACTAATACTGCTAAACCAGAAGAACAATATTGTTTGTGCTGAATTACAATGTAATGCACATTTATATAAAGCGCGTAAATAAACAGTGCACTGCACTCCGTGGTTTAACATCCAATGCAAAGTACAACAACGTACACGTACATCGCGATATCGATGAAGGATTCCCGGGGATTCCCCGCTGAGTTGAAGATGAAGTAAGTAAAACGGGGAAGTCCCGCAGCCCGCCATAACGATGTAGTGTTGCCAACTTTTGAACGCACGCTTAAGGCGGGAAAAAAAGGAATTGCTTTATAGAATTTCGTCATTTGTAAAATAAAATAAATTAGAAAGTTTTTATTCTTTTTCCTTACACACTTTGGGGGCCCCCGTGGCCCGGGGGCCCCGTATAATTGATACGGCAAATACGGCGGTAGCTACGCCCCTGCCATATACATCGACAAAATCTAAGTAAACTATCATTTACGACGACGTACACATCCGTACATACTGAAACTACTGTCGGGAAAAAGATGAAAAGCTATCGCGATATTTTCTTTTAGGTACTAACGCTTGAATTTTTGTTTTGTGCTCACGTCGTTTATTTGATTGGTCTCATAATGTTTTCAAAGCTAACTTTGTGTAAAGTTGGATTTTGTAGAAATAAAATACAGTAATTTTTGTAATTTCTTTATTTTTTCACCATTTATCGTAAAACTTTCCTACGGCACACCGCGCGTCGCAGTCGCGCACCAATATTCCGCCTTGTGTATGTCGAGCGTTTCCCACGTCGGGCGGCGGCGCGGCATCGCGTCGCGTCGCATCGCATCGTTCTGCGACACGACGCGACGTCGCACCGCGTCACGTCACGCGTCACTCGCGTCACGACGCCGCGCGCAACACGTCCACACTGGACACACGTCACTTACGAGTACACGGCGCCGCACACAGATGGCGCCACTTAAATCTTATCATTACATGAACGTGTTGCGCTCACAAACATTGAGAGAACTAAGACATGGACAATCAGACAAAATTAATTTTGATTAAAAAATATAACAATTTCAGTTGCACTTATACAAAATAAATAGGCGATTAATTTTAGTTGTTAAATAGAAATTAATATGATATCCATCGTAAGTACACACAAGCACCATATAGCTGCAGTTTGACTGCCTTCTCTCACATACGATATTAAACCCTCCGCGTCACAACCTAACGTACAACATTGCTTGGCAATCTTTCAAGTGTAAAACTTTCGTCGCGACGCGGATTTCCAATCTCATCCTCAGAATACATACAAATATATAAATGAATATTACAGACACTGCAATTATCCATCGAATTTTGATTTAACTCGAGCCCTGCCAGTTAACTGACATACAAAATTACAAGCAAACTCTACGTTTTACATTTTCAAATTCGATCGGGAGATCTGTCAATGTTCCAAACATTTTAACACCATAGTGTCAAACAATAGAAAAATAACAAGTATATAAAATACTAGTATAATAATAAACCTATAGGAAGTTATACATCACACTATACAATCTTTGGATACAAAATCTCACTGGCGCCCTCGTTGTGTCATTCACAATTACCGTTTTTAAGCGACGTGACGATCAATAGATGGCGTTGTCAACGGTTGGGCAACTGTCAATGACACAACACGAGCGCCTCGGTGTAGTAGGCGTCAGACGGCGGCGCGCGACGCACGCTCCTAGCGTCGAGTCACACTACCGACCGCCGTCGCTACTACACCGACACACACCAAACCAGTCTCAATACAAGCGAGCCGTGTCTTACACGAATTTTCAAATTGAGAAAATTTTGAAATTATGACAAAAAATCAATAAATTTTTATCCTCATCACATGAGCCATGTCAGTCCCACGATTCCAAACGTTACGATATCGAAATTACCGACTAATCCGTTGCATATTGGGTGTCTTAAAAATTTATTAGAAAATCGTTTGTATCTACCTCAGAGGTACGTTATATAAAAATTTAATGTTAACATGCAAATTATATTAATAATAAATTTTGTCCGTCTGAGACGAATCCAATCGAGCGTCGTTCGCGCCGGTATCTAGCCTCGCTAGTCGCTCCCCTCTCCATACACAACACCCAATATGCCGTCACCATTTTAACCTAACAACCACATTTATATTGCAATCTATTTTTTACAACTTAATTTCATCCGCGAACGCAATCGCGTTTATTAGCGGCGCGAGTGCGAGCGCGCACACACGCGAGACGTGACGTGTATGTACGCGCGCACACACGCGTCAAGTGCAAACCTATCTAGACAACGCCCTGTCGCTCGGTACACTACAGAACACAGTTTGTATCCATCGTCCTCACCCTAAGGAAAACATTTACATGGTGGCCGATCGTGTCCAAACTCTCGATCGTAACAACAAGAGCGGCGGCGGCGCACGCACCGAACAAACCGCCTGACATAACCTCGCGATGACGTGCCAACCTGCCGGCTCGCGATCGTCTCAACATTTGAACAACACCGGACCACCAGATCAGTATCGATACTATACATAAAATATATAGGACACAATATTTCGAAATTGTTATTTTTTTCGTAAGTCTACAAATCATTTACCATTATTAAATATAAACTACAATCAATTGGCAGTATCATTTTTTTATCTCCACCTTCACTCTCATGATATCTTAGCTCGTGTCACTCGTGACGCGTCGCGACGACTCTCAGTCGAGCTGTGCCGACGTGCACAGACGTCGCGCGCCACCCGCACTCTCCTTCTCCTCAGTGGGGGGAGGGACAGACGTCAGGCGCGCGACGCCTTCACAAAGCACATCGGCCTAATCATTAGCTCACTTATCATACCATCCGCCAGTGGTACATAGCCGGGCGCCGGCCCTACACCACTGTCGGGTCACACTTATCGTACGAGAAACTGAAATACCTAAATAATGTCACCGACCATCCTCTGTAACAGTACAATGAAGTGAAACTGAAGCCGTCTCCTCCTCCTCATGGACGTAAATACAAAGGGTACCCTAATACATACATGTGATGATACAGTCGCGCGCACGCAGCGCCCGCCCGCACGCACGTGTCACGCGTGTGCTACGTGCACGCGCGCACGCACGCCACGCACGCGCGCTTATGATGACGCAAACGTGTTATGGCACGTCCTTAGCATACATTAAACAAACCTGTCTGGAGTGTGTCGACGTGAGTCAGTTCACTCGCGAGTGATCTGACGTGGTATGACGCGTCAGTCCACACACGCCACGCAGGCCGGCTTATCTCCTACGCCTATAAACAACTCCTATCACTGGCATGTGATCCCTTCAACCGTTTACACTAACTGGGGACAGTAGTGTGTATACATGTTGTGTCCCCTACCGACCGTACTGCTATCTTCCGCTCAAGTCGAAGCGAAGCCGACGTGATGTGACGTCGGCCGCCGCATCGTCACCTACTTAACGTCCCGACGCCGTGTGCTCTAGTCGACCGCCCGAAATTATAACACATACGTAACTAAATCCACAATATGGAGTTGCAAACCTATCCTGTTTTGTAACTGCTCATCAAGACCGCCGATTACTTTTTGTATTGTGACAACCGCTATTTTCACACTATTACATTTTCTTCTTATAATTTTTTTTTTTCATTTATTTCAATCTCAGGTACTGTGGTATTGCTTACATGTAATTATAAAATGATTTTATTTGTACATTGGCGGTATAAGGCGGTAATCGGTGTGTAAGGGCCGGGCCCGAGTGCGGCCGGTCCGTGCCGGTGCGGTGCCGGCCCGGCCCGCATCGTCGAGCGATGTATACTGCAGTGTTTACGGGAACAGTAAAACAATGAATGGTGTGTCTCAGTGAGTGTCGCAGTAAACGAGAGGCCGACGGTCGTCGCGCGCGGCCGCCGCCGGCCGCATAAATTATCTTTTAGCAAAACATCAATTAATATCAGAAATATAATTAAAACTAACGTACTATTATAACTCTGATTTTTTTTTATTTTATAGTATTAGCAGCTGAATCGTTCCGTATCTATAGTGACCTAGTTAACACTTAGTGAGCGGGGTGCGGCGCGGCAGGAGGGCTACGTCGGCGTCACACGGCGTGTCTCGGCGATATGTCTCGAGACGAGTGCCGAGGCTCTCGACAGGTCGTGCGTCGTGCATCGCCGACGTCGCGTCGCGCATAATGAATATTTATAATAATTGACTATCACCTCAGACTGCATACGCGAACTATCGAAACACTTGATCAAACACAGCAACGACAACTGGACATACGTTCGGTGGAGGGGTGGGGGTCTACGGGATGGGTCATGCGTGAGCTGGTGTGACTGGAGACTAACATCACAGGACACTTATACACAAGACTGTTTGACGTGATATCACGTCTTATACAGTACTGAAGCGAAAGCTGAGCGGGAGGAGCCGTCGTTCGACAGGTGGAAGAGGGTCAGTGAGGAACGTATGCCCGTATTGCCTCCTTAATAAACCTAAGTTAACGAGTAGTAATGACTGGCAAGCGGGGAGGGGCGGGCGCGGGACCGGGAGGGGCGGTATCACAGAGCAGAACTTACACACTCCCACGATACCAAGGCTCTCACAACAATTTACTATTTTATTATCATTACATATATCTTCATTATACATATAGCATTAATTTAATTATACTTTTTTATCAACTGAGACGCCTGAGCGTATATAATCACTTCTTTAATCAAGTCTAAATATAAATCTCTGTAGATCTTAAACGTCTATGGAACTAAAATTACATTTTGTACCATAAAGTTGTTTGATTTGAAATGAAGCCTGTGGGCGCGGCTTGCGCCTGGCCGTGACGTCACGGTGATGACGTCGTCACCCGTCCCCTCACAACGAAACTATCCTAACTTACGTTACCGCAACGTCTCCGCGCCGCCCCCGCACTCAATTATATGTCTATATTATTTATTCGTATAGAGAAATGATTTTTTATATAGGTATTTTTTTTTTTACTTTTTTTCTTCTATATGTAACACTTTATCGGACGTCACCAAGTTATGTCGCTCTATATAGATAGTGGTCTCCAGAGGAAAATGTACTGTAAATTAACCTACGTAGAGATCGTATTCGACTACGGCTGAAACGCCGACGAGTTCCGGACGATGTAGGACGTCAGACTATTTCTATGTAATCTTAGAGGGTGAAAAATACACTATTTCTTATGACGTGTATTCGCGCGCCCCATGGACCGCCAGTCTGTGGGGCCCGCGTTACTATAAACACTAACCACATACTTGTATTTGTTTAAAATTTAACAGTTCCTCAAATAATAGCGTCAGAACAGTCTCCGTGTGTACCAATACCGACTCAAGTACATAGTTACATATAGAGACAGAAACGATTACAAATATTCGTTGAACAAGCCGCCTACCCACGTCGGTAGAACAGAACCGGCCGTGGGTCAACGGCTTTACATTCGGTTCATTCATGGCGAAGCTGTTGTCCCTATTACAATGGCATTTTGAAACTTAATTTTTAACAATACATATCAATTACAATAATGAAAATATACAATTATTGTTCAATACATATAATGCCGCAATATTCGACATGTCAGTCAATAATGTTAAAGTTTCAAAGCGCTCTCACATAATGTTACAAAATACACAAATACAGAGAACGATCTAAACATTTATTTCGATCTTCTAGCTTAATACGGCCTTCTGTACTTGTATATTTTGTGTACAACGCAGTCTTTACAGCGAGAATTGATAAAAACACCACTATCTCAAAGTCAATCCCGTGGTACACCAATATCAACTCTCGCCGCATAGACATAAGATCGAAACTAAAATTACCAGAAAACATTGTGATGAGAATCGTTTTTTTTTACCGTCGTATATGCATACACATCAAGATACATACATTATAGACTAACGCAAACGTCGTAATAACGTGATCACAGTAGTCAAATTACAATACCAGTGTCCAATAACACTGAACTAAAAATATCGAGATATACATATTGGCTTGTAACGTAAAAGACATTCCTCTAACAAAAAAAAAAATATTTTCTTGTAGGGTTAAAGGTTCCTTATAAGGCCAAACAAACCAGCAAAAGAGTTAATCGGCCGTTGCTGTCTTGAAATTGAGCTATAATGCTATCGGCATACAGTCTAATTTACTGTGTCCCAGGTGACTGTCTTTTTGACAAAACTTTTGAAGACGAATATCTCTTACGTACGAACCCTAAATTCGGTGGAAATATCTATGAATTTTATCGAATAACTAAAGTTTTTTTATTTTATTTCTGTGAATATTTAACCTATGCTTTTAATGTGAAATAAACTATTAAGTGTTTTCAAATAGAGCGTGATTTTTTAATAGCGATATTACAAAATTGAAATAAAATCCACCGAATCACATTAATGGATGATGAAATTCATTTTACCGGGCACAAAAACATATTTGTTATAAAAATGCCAAGCTACGAACTATTTCATTTAAAATCATAATTAATTAACAATTTCGGCGTTCTACTAAATATATTAGTGTTTACACATACCAAACCTCGCTGAAACTATTCAGAACGAAGATTATTCATCAAATAAAAAATCTATGTATGATGAAAATTTTGCAATAGTATTTAATACACTAACTAGACATTGATTAAAAACTAGCTAATAATAAAATTAATGTATAGTTTAATTTTGAATTGAATTCATCATCATTATTTTAGATATTTTGGTTTGCTTCTTGTAAAAGTAAAAACGTACAAGCTGCAAATTTTATTGAATTTTTTTTATACTTTCTCATGCACTCTACAATAGAAGCGATTTTTTTTAAACATTATGTTGGTAGTTCCAATGAGGTCTGGCAGTGCTTAGCAACAGCGGTTGATGCGTCGTCCGCTTGCACGTTGTCGACAAAAGCTACCAATAAAGGGTGAAACTCCGGGGTGACGTAGTCATAATAAAAAAAAAATGATAATAATGAAAAAAAAAAAACAAAAAAAATGCATAAATACATTAGTAAAGTAAGTTGAAGGCACGCCCGACGCCCGTTGTAGTGCTGACCTAAAGCTACTGCGTCCCGCGCACTCATATACATACTTACATACATATATACACACGCACGCACACACACACGCACACCAAGCCCCGGGGCACACGCACACAAGCCACTTGTATGCGTACAACACTTAAAAAAAGGACTTAAGAAAAACTCCCGAGTATATTTTACACTCCAAATTTTATCAGTATTTTTCGGTGGACTTTAGAAAACTTCTTAATATTTTTTACACTTCAATTATGCTCAGAAAGTTTTGCGTACACGTATGCGTATACGTGCACGTTCTCCTATGTAAGAGATGAATTTTGCGGTGATAAAGCAGGAAACTTAAAAGGCAAGAATCACAGCAGAATTTCATTATCAAAGTCAAGAAAATTTTAACGTAGCGTCTCATACATTTAAGATCTAAATTTGTATGTAATTTTTCATACTGTACGCATACAAGCAATGTCGCGCGGTTCGTCCCGAAGCGCTCATAACACAGGGTGCTTACATAACCAAACTTAACCTATCCTCATGCACCCGGCCGCGTCCGGCACATATAGGCGGAAATAACGATACAACAACATATATTCACGTGTCAAGTAAAGATGGCAGCGGGATTTGAGACTAACGAGATAATTTTTAGCGAAAATTATTCAAACAGGTAATTTCTTGTCTAAAAATAACTAAGCGGATAACAATCCGCTAAGTTATTAATTGGCGGACATTATCTTGAGAATTCATTTTGACAGGACTTTTTATTGAGATTTCATTTAAAATTGTCTCGATAACGATTCTCAAATCCCTGTTTTGACACGATAAACAGTAATAAGCGTTGTCTTATGTACCAATTTTTATAGCCAATTCCATTTCCATTAAATTTCTACACCAATTTTGACCGTTAAACGTCCAATAATAAAAAAAAATACAATTTACAAACAAACAAAAAAAAATAATTTAGACGGAAATTTTTCACTTCAATTTAGAATCGAGAGGCGTTTAACGTCGTAAAGTATAACCCTACCAGAAATAAAAGACATGGACCGCGGCCGCGTCCATCACACGTAATAACATTTTAAATCCGTCGGATCGTACGCCTACATAGTATATCACAGCAGAGCGTCTTATCTAATGATTCGAGTGACCGACGCATGCGCCGGTATATACGCGAGCCCTGTAAACACCCGGTGCCTAATGTAATGCGGGCCCGGAACGGCCACCGCCAACTACCCACCTACTATAACTAATCTCTCAAACCAGAATACTACAGTAAACCTCCAACCGTGAAAGAAATACTCGTGTAATTGACGTGACTATTTATACCGAAGTAAATAAAGCGCGTCTTGTTGCGGCGGCGGCCGATTCACGCCCTTCGCACACACCCGTGCCTGTCGTATCTCAATGTAAACAGACAAAAAAACACTATAATTAAATAATCAATATTAAAAAAACACATACACCTACAAACTAGATAAGTGGGCATTTTTATTTTATAACCTTTCTTTATTTTTTTTTATTCTTTTCGCATTGAATTTCCTTTAGGTTGTTACAGAACCAGGGATGTACCTATTTACCGAATAATACCAAATATATCGACATATCGCCTGGTTATTTCATATCATATAACTTAACAAAAATAATATGACTTATACTCTGGAATTACAACTCCATCTCGTTTATATGGACCGTCATTCGTTCCATTACATTCTCGTCACCATGTGCCGAAAACTATTTACACAAAATTAGACAGAAAAAATAAAAACAAGAAAAAGTTGTGATAATTTAAAAATAAAGCTCAAAGCCGTCTATAGTTAGTTACTCGTTTCGGAAACAATAAAGCGACCCGTTGGGGCCGCGCACGTAATAATTTAGATTAAAAGGCCACGAACATGTGTGTCTATGAAAAGCCCGCGGGCCCGACTACAGCCGCCGACACTCCTCTACCGTAAAACGCATACCTATCACAATAATAATGATCAACAAGAAATAAAATTGTCAAAGTGCAAACATCATTAGTACCATGTTGAGAGCGGGTTTACGGCGTCGCTTGGACGTCGCAGCTTCGAATATAGATAACTAGATAATAATCATATAAAATACTATATACACATAATAATAAAGCATCAGTTTAGTCGTTATGTAGTAGGTACGGAGACCGGAGGGGCTGCGGCCCTGGGGCGCCGGGGCGATGGGGCGCCGGGGCGCAGTGGAGTCGGCGGCGGCGGCGAGCTCAGTACAGGGCGCTGCTGCCCTCGCATCAAATCCGGTTCGGCGCGCTGCCGCTGAATGTGTCCTGCAACGTGACCACACGCACGTTTCACACGTTGTATACGTGTACTACGTATACGTATACACATATAGTATACTGTTTGCGTGACGTACACGTATACGCACAAGTCAGGGGCGAATCCAGGAAGAGCTAAGAGGATCAAACTCCTCAAAAAGAAGTAGCGTTCTCCCTAAAAAATAAAATACTCCTTCATCAGACTCCAGACAAAAGCGACGTCCTGAATCCGCCTCTGATGCACGAATATTTTTAAACATTAGGCCGCGCGCACTTTGGACACGTTTTCGTACGAATTTTACTCGTGCGGACACGTACGAACACATACGAAAGATCCCGATATTCCAAGTACTATGGGAGTGCGCAGACTGGGTGCGAGTTAGTCGTGCGTATACGTACGTGTAGTTCAGACGTCCGAAAACAATCCGAACTTGTTGGGATTTTAAAACACATTCGTACGTTGTGCCTAGAAAACTGCTCATTTGACTAATGAAAACGTATACAGTGTGCGCACTCAATTCGTACGACCACGATCGTACGTATACTATACGATACGAATTCGTGTCCAAAGTGCGCGCGGCCTTATAGAATAATATTGCAACAGCAGATACAAAGATTTCATATACATATTTGTTTGTAAGTAAATTAAAATTTTTATGTATTAGACGGGTTGAGCGTTAACAAATATGTATACGAACCTTTAAAATTAATAGCACAAGCGAGAAGATGCGATGACGATGACGTAGCGTTAAAAAAGCAATCATTGTTCAACAAGGGAAGATAGCATACATCGTGTACAATCGTATATCGCCCCATAGTTGTACACGCGGCTACTGGTCAAGCTAGCTTAATTGCCGCTTGGTGGCGTGGCAGTCGCGCTGCGGCAGCTGTCTCTTTCTCCTTCAGTGTATCTTAACTGCGATAACAAGAGAGACGGAGAACGACACCGGCGCCGCCAACTAGGAACTAAACTGGGGCCACACCCCACTTGGAATTGGCACACGAAATCCTTAAGGACTGCGGTTCTATGTATTAATCTGTATTCTTTGGCTGTATGATGAAATTAACTCATTATTCACTGAATTGGTATTGATATAATGACGATTAAAAATTATGTTGAACAACGATTAAAAAGTTATAATGTTAGTAGCGAATGTGATTAAAATATGAAGTACACTACGGCCGACGAACCATGGCGGGTCTGAAGCTAGCCTTTGCGAATTACCGCGCATGTATACTCGTGTAGAAAACTGTTATTGCCAGACTTTATGTAATTTATATACAAGTAGTATTTTACGATGAATAGTGGCAGATATTTTAACCGGAACATACACGATATTTAAATAAGGTCTAAAAATAGTACTGGATACGATGGTGTATCAACTAGGATATTGAAAACCGTGTGTTATAAAATATACAATCCAATGAGCCACATAATTTTCGGTATTATGCAGGGAGTAGCTTCCACGGAATTAAAAAGGACCATTATAAACGCGTCTTTAAGAAACATGAAAAACATAGTATGACTCGTTACAGACCTATAGCACTGATTCCAGTCATATCAAAAATATTTTAGAAGGTTATCCATAAGCCTGTTGAACAAACGGAAACAAAAGAAATATACCTGAATGCTGCAGTTTCTTTTTTCGAAAATTGCGTTGACAAACATAGATCGAACGGATTTTTCTTTAGGTAGACACATCTTTTAAGTCGCAATTAAAAATGTGCGCGTGTTGTATTCCAAATAAGTAGGTATTTGGAACATGGCACGCATGGTATGCACCCATGATTCCCATGAATAAGTATCCATGGGTGCATGGGACCTCTATAGATCGTTATCTAAAGATATACAGGGTGTTTCATAACCCCCCGTCCGATCAATGAAGGGGTTGTAGGGTAGAGTAAAATGATGAGGTATTTGTCATTAATTCACGGAAATTAAAGATAAAATTTTCCCTGATAAATTTAATTAACTTTAAATAATATCACATCAGATTACCCATGGCAACACTGAAGACTCATAAATCGTAATAACTAGGTATCTACCTAAAGTTCATAAAAGGTCGTTGAGTGCATCGGCGGGCAGCGGGCGGCCGCGTCTTGTTACCTAATCCTTTGACAAAAGCCGAACGTCAACTTTACACGTGCCATGATTTTAGGTAGGTAGGTATACCCATTTTATTTATGAGTTTGTTGCAACAGCTGGTTTATTGCATTAGGTAAAACGGAAGGTATTGTTTACGTTGTTTGTTTGTTTCGTAAGAGTGCGTAGCTAACTTTGGTGTCCGTGTATTCAGACATTTTAGATCACCCGAAGGCCTACGACATGGCCTTACGATTCTTAGATTCAGTTTTAAGTGCCTTCTGAGTACGGCACCACGGGCACCCATCCAAGTGATGACCTGTGCAACCGTTACTTAACTTTGCCAAACTAATACGATCCAAAAGCTTAGTCACGCTATGAGCGCTGCAGTATTTACGGTAATTACTAATTGTTTAAATCTTACTTAGGCAGGTTACCTTTAATTCCGAAAAACATCAACTTACTTGTAAGCTGCGTACGACGATCATGCTCCACATGTCGACCGTAAAGGTTAAGACACTTACGGTACCTTTTCATCAAAGGTACCTATTTGAAAGCACACTAACTAGCACACTGTAGTTTACGAGGTGGTGAAGCCGTTGAACAACGCGCTCCAAAGGCACTGGCAGACCTGGTGGTCCAGCGAACTATTCCTCCTTATCACTACGTGCACCCGCATGAATTGCATTCACTCCTACCTAAACACAGAAATGGTTTATTCCCATCTTCCCCCGCATGTCTCCCCCCGAACGGGGGAAAATGGGAATTTTTGTGTCATCTTCCCCCGAATTTGTAATCGGGGGAAGATGGGAAGTTGCATTCCCATCTTCCCCCGCATGCCTGACACCGAACGAGGGAAAATGGGAATGCGTGTTTCATCTTCCCCCGATGACAAGATCGGGGGAAGATGGGAAGTTCTATTCCCAACTTCACCCGCATGTCTGCTCCCGAAATAAGGAAAATGGAAATGTTTGTGTCATCTTCTCTCGAACTTGTAATTTAATTTGTCCCCGAAATACGTTTAATAATTAATTTTGTTCACCAACGTATGGCTCGAATAAAATAAACATGTTTTTTACAGGAACTAATAAAACAAAGCTTCATTGGTACTATACAGTCATATTTATGAGTAAATATGAAAGTACTGTTTGTTGATCGTCAATCGAGGGACGAAAATATTTTTTATTTGTTCTCGAAATATTTTTAATAATTATTTTTGTTATTTCACCACACTGTTATTTTTTTATAGGAGTTATAAAGCAACGTTTGATTACCAACATTTTGAAAATCAGTCATACTATAACAATTCCTCTTATTTAAAATTATTAATCCAAAAATCAAATATTGACAACAATATTGTTCTATATAAAATCAGTCTTATTAGGAAACACTTTGAAAAACCGTACTCTTTTTGTATTTAAATATTTATTCTTACTGTAAAATATTGTCAATACCTACTGACAATATTTTACATTTCAATCTGTCTTACCGTTTTAACAATTAATATTAAAAATTAACAGATAGGTACAACAATCACTACACATTCAAATCTAAATGTCAATATTCATTATAAAATCAGTCTTAGAACTAGTAAAAAATGTTTTAGTTTTTTAATTATTTACATCTGAAGAAAAGCCTCTCAATTTTTTTTTCATAAATATCAAAATTACAATGACTAGATGTTTACACTTTTTTCAAATAAACAACGTTATAATATTATCACAGCATGCAAAATCAAAGATAAGTCACGTAAACTAAAAAGTTTGCTGTCTACAATAGTAGCAACAATAGTAAACATACATTTCAATCGCACCAACCACTCTTCAATTTCAAGTCTTGACAATAAATTTAACATTCTACAGTATAAAAACATTCTTAAAATCTAACATTTTAAACTTTTAATTATACATTTAACAATGTTATCACAGCATGCAAAATCACAGAATAGACACTTGAATTCAAAATAAATAAGTTTTGAAGGTTCAAAATAATATCAACGAAAGTACTGTGTGTTGGTCAATTATTTCGTTAATATTAACGAAATCATGGACCGAGAAATAGTACTTTTTACAATTAGCCACTTTCTGGAAGAGATGAAGTAATTGTTAATAATATTATTATCAATTACCTCATCTTTTCAAGAAAGTGGCCAATTGTTATTGTAGTAGGTATGAGGAATTGTTATAGTAGTAGGTATGACTGATTTTCAAACGGAAAATGCTGTACTATTTCCTTTTTATAAAAATGTTGGTAATCAAACGTTGTTTTATTAACTCCTGTAAAAAAATAACAGTGGGGTCAAATAACAAAAATAATTATTAAAAATATTTTGAAAACAAATAAAAATTATTTTCGTCCCTCGATTGACGATCAACAAACAGTACTTTCATATTTACTCATAAATATGACTGTATAGTACCAATGAAGCTTTGTTTTATTAGTTCCTGTAAAAAACATGTTTATTTTATTCGAGCCATACGTTGGTGAACAAAATTAATAATTAAACGTATTTCGGGGACAAATTAAATTACAAGTTCGGGAGAAGATGACACAAACATTTCCATTTTCCTTATTTCGGGAGCAGACATGCGGGGGAAGTTGGGAATAGAACTTCCCTTCTTTCCCCGATCTTGTCATCGGGGGAAGATGAAACACGCATTCCCATTTTCCCTCGTTCGGTGTCAGGCATGCGGGGGAAGATGGGAATGCAACTTCCCATCTTCCCTCGATTACAAATTCGGGGGAAGATGACACAAAAATTCCCATTTTCCCCCGTTCGGGGAAGATGGGAATAAACCATCGAAATGTTAAACTATTCAGAGTTTGAATACGACCGACGACGTAACTATTTCACAACGTAAGTTATTCCGGAAGTCCGAACGCAAATAATCCTAGGGCAAGACTGAGTGATCAGTAGGCAAATTGAAGTCGTAAAAAATAGCCAGCTAGGGATGTAACCATTGATGTTTATTGGAGTTCTGTTTTTATCGATATGTTATTATTGTCCCCGTACGAGATGGGCACGTATCCAACGCAAAATTGTTCGTTTGTTTTTAAATTATTGTTATAACATAAAAATGATGTAACTTTTTTATTTGATTTAGGTTACCGAAATTAGTAGATCATAGTCTTTTGTCTATGATCTACTAAGTTCTGTAACACAAAAGTATTATTTAAGTCTTGTTTACGTAATGTGTCGATATCGTAATATTATTAATGTAATAATTCTTTGAAAAATTAATGTTGTGTCACATTTCATGTAAAAATCTATTAAATCGATATTAGCTGCTATCGAACGTAAACATCTCTACCGCGTTTCGGTATTGTGTCGAGCGGCTCTTTTGACGGTAAAATTGCACTATTTTAAAGGCGGGGCATGTCCTTTGACACGAAAAGCCGACAATATTTTAATAGAATTAATAGAATCATAAAGGATACCGTCGCTTAGTGGAGTGTTGCTAGTTTAGGGAATTTTCCCTAATTTCGGGGTAATGTTTCTCGTTAATACTATACTAAGGAATAAATTGTGATGTTTTATGAAGACCTGTTTTTTTTTATTATTTTTCCTAGTATGTCTAGCAAGTCAGTAATATGTGGTTTCGGGATCGGACAGGGGGTTATGAAACACTGTATGTGTTATATATTTGCATTATGATTAAAGTTTCATGACTAGAGTTGTATAGAATTTAAATTTCAACAAAAATCTCGTTCACATATTCTTTGTGCGGTCAATAGTTTACCAGATAGTCAAGAAAAGCTATCTGCATCTGCAATCTTTGCAAGATGGCGGCCGAGGGACAAGAGTACGTCACAAAAATTTGAATCAAGCTTTACAATAGCCCTTCCCAAACATCTGTAAAATAAAATTGCATCGTCTGATAAATGCAACCCCAAATGTAACTTTTCAATGGACTATATATACTTTTGTCATCGTCTGTACTCAAGACAGAATATAGATATATATAGTAAAACGAATACTCAGGTGTGACAGAGACACATTATATCGCACCGAAAACTTCAAAAGTAAAAAGAGATGTCCAATGTACGTGTTTGACGCTCAATTTAATCGACTTTCATTGATATCGATTACAATTAATTAGAAAAAATATACGTGTATTCAATTACATATAAAGATTTAAAATGTGTTCCAACTCTTTTCATTTATGTCATCGTTAATAGATAACTGATATAAGTAAATCTGGTCTATAAACCTAGAAAATAAATTTTATTAGATTTGTTTTTTACGAAAAACCAAATCTCACTATATTGCTTGGTTTAATAAATCTATTTCATTTTATATCTTATAGTACTTTTATTATTATAATAAAAATAAATTAATTCAAAATCAATTATAAAACTAATCGATTTAAATTGTTGATTGAATAAACTATTAATTTGTATTTACATGACGGCCATCACTGGCCTAGACTACCGCCCCGCGCACCACGCATCTTGCCACCGCGTTGTTCTTAAAAATCATTACTGCGCCGCCTTCTGCGCGAACTTCAGACTCGCCATCGTTAAACGGCCGTACTGTATAGTGTACAAGCTAAGTGAGGAGTGTGCTAGCTTTATTATATGCTAAATTGATTATTTCATTGCCTATTTCACCTGAGTCATGTACAATCAAACAAGTTCGTAGTCGATCAGTTTAAAAAAGTTTCCTTAGGCTCTCTCATAGAGTCGAGACACACGCACACTAATACAAAATCATTCCCCCATATTACGTTTAACTATAGTTGGTGCTACCAGAAGATAAACTTTTTGTAAACACACATTCAGGGCTTCACAACCTTTGTTTCAGTAGTAAGTATTTTCATGAATATGACGACTTTTTTAAATTTTTTACACGTAAGTAATTCTGTAAATGCAAGACAATAATAGAAAACTATGTATATCAATGATAGAGTACAAACATGATAGGTACTCTATTATTGACTTGATTTTTTTATTCATCATCATCATCATCATCATCAGCCTTTAACAGTCCACTGCTGGACTAGGCCTCTCCTTTAAAAGGAGGAATTGGCCTACTATATCACGCTGGCCAAACGGGTTGGTATAGGGTTTGTATCAAGTTTTCCTTCTCTTACAGTGCTATTCTCTGCATAATATGCTCCCTCTGTCGGCTCTTACGACACCCATGGGATGATATGTATGACATTCCGTATTCTTAATCCGTCACCACACGGACCAAGAGGCTCTTCAGAGGCAATAAAAATAGCTAAGCGATCCTAAAATATTAAAAAAATACCACAAATGAATAATATTACAGACCACTAGCTAGTACATTGCATTAAAATTTCTAGGCATGGAGATTTTACGTTGTGTATGAATGAAGACGTCAGAATGAACTTTAACAAAATCCATTATAGAGTTACGGTAAAATAACATTTGGGGTTACCTTCGTCAGAAGAAGCTATTTATTTTTATTAGGTGTAAAGAATCTTCTGTGCAACTAATAGTTTGCGATCTGCAATTCTGCACCCGCTTTTCCATGATGCCGGCCGCATGATGGGCGATGCGACACCATAAACTTGCATTAAACTTTAAACTAATATCTTCTTGACATGCAATAAATATTTTTTTTATTCTCTGATAAATGCCCGCTAAGCCCAAGAATGTAACATTTCAATGGATTATCGCAAAATGTTGACGTTCCAGGCATTTGACATGTTCCAGTACCACAAAACACTGTTGACAGCGCATATATCGATAAAACCCGATCAATTGACATATTACTTTGCAATGGCACATATCTATGTGCCGTTTCACTAATTGGAATTGACATTATTTGTTTTTGACAAAACTGTCGCTAAGTTCCTTAGTAGAAATTCTTTGTTTACAAATAGTCTATGTTCTCGTGGCACGGAGTATAGGGAACTGGACGCGACCATGTCTTGCTGAGCGATTTTCGCCTTTATGGTGTACTAGCGTCAAGTTTGGCCATAGTACATGACTCAAGCGGTATTGGCCCGATTTTTTAAGACGTATGTGGCTTACGTGTTAAACGAAAAGTATCTCTAAATATAAAAAGAGTTAATTTTGCAATTCTATAAAAAACTCTTAAAATATTTTATTAAAATTATAATGAATTACCCCAAACATATAAAATTGTCACCGCATCATCTTTTTAGTAAATTATAACAACACATTGTCAGTAACGGTAATACAAGCGTCTAGCGGCGGGAAAATCTCCGACTTTAGATTAGTACTAAGCTGTTAATAAAAAGCAGCGTATAATTGTATGTGTAACAAAAAAGTGGGTTCAAAGGTAAGAAATCTTAATACATGTACTAGTGATGGTAATTAATGCGATTTCGCATAAATTTCATTAGTATGCGATTTCGTGACTCTTAGCATGCTAATCGCTATTGCTATGCTATTTGCTAATTATGACTATATTTAATAATAATTTTGTATGTGAAGTGTGAAATTTATTTATATGCGAATTAGTTTAATAAATAAATTTCAATTGTAGATACAACAATAAACATCAGACGAAAGAAAGTTTATCAAATACGTAAACAAAACTCTCACTGCCAATTCATACTAAACTTTGACATAAATATAAACATTCACACGCATTCACCCAATATACGACCCGAAGTACCTACGAGTAGGTAGTAGTATACTCTATGATTATAGTAGCTACCTGTAATAATATAAAGTAAAGATAGTATCCCCAAATATAGCGCTGACGAATAACTTAGTGGCAATTTTCGGGTAGGTAAATCAAAGATAATAATATAATAATTGCTTAACATGATCCTTCGCATTCGCACCATTTGCTAATAATTTCACTTTATGGTATTCCTGTGGGCGATACAGAGAAGGCGTTTCCCGCCTTAGCAAGGAATTATGAACGAACCGAATTGCGCACGAAGCTATGAATCCACCCGTCACGAAATTTCGCAATAATATTTCATTTGCTAAATGCTAAATGAATATTCGCATGCTAAAATTAATGTGATTGCTAATATATCCAACACTAGTATATACACTATCTATCTACCTTAACAGTACACACATAAATTAATAATCATCAAATAACAGTGTCAGTTCTTTGACCAAAAACCATAGAGAAATAAAGGATAAAGTGGCAGAATAGTACCTAACTCAATACTATGTCGTATCCGCCGGTGGGAGAGAGAACGCAACAGTTAAAGGCCCCCGCATCTCTTTTTAACAACGCATGCTCTACATTCTACAATGGGGTTGGCAACTGTCAAAGTGTGTTTTCGTTGTGTCCCCAAGCATTGAATTTGTGTCAATAAAAACAACTTTTAAAGTATTGATTACTGATAAACTGATATAAATAATAGTTACAGGTAGCACGCCAATTCACGCCATTGCGCAATGTTGTGCATGTACTGTTAGAGAGAGATGCAGGGGGCCTTTAACTTTAGCGTTCTCTCTCGCACCGACGGACACTCATGGGCCCCTCTCTGCCACTCTATCCTTTATATCTCTATGCCAAAAACACACATTAGGTACTATGTATCGATCTTGTCGATGTGGCATTTTATCGACCCATTTCGGGCCTAATCTATGTCTGCTTCTAAGATAATACACTAGATCTTGTAAAAATATAAAGTACAGTGATTATTGATTAGGCGGGTCCAGACAGAGCGTGCAGCCGCGCGAGGAAACTGCAGCCTCGGTATCATCGCGAGACTACTGCGCGCGGCAAGTCCGAGCCATTTGTTCGTTCGATCAGTTGAGAGTTAAACAAAATACGCGTGCGTCCTGAGTATGTCTACATAGACCTGTAACCTTGCGAGGCATTTTCCGCACAACGCCGCTCGCTATGCGTGGACCCGCCTAATGGTCTTTTGTCTAATACTAACTCGATATTAGGTATCCCTAACCACACCTTTCTGTTACAAACTTCAATATATGTACGGGATGCGTGTTCTGGTGCACGCATTTAAACAGCTCAGTCCATACAAGCACGTTAAGTTATACAGTATTTTAAATTCATACAAACGGAACCTGAGTTATACCTACACGAATCGAGTTTCGTACCTAGTGTGTTCCGATCTTGAGGCTTGTATGAAGTTAAAATATTGTACAGATAACATTACTGTGGTACGAGACTTCGAAGTCGCATGCGAATATGCAGGTCCACACCGAGCGAGCAGCCTCGCGAAGCATTTGCCGCGCGAGGCTGCTCGCTCTGTGTGGACCTGCCTAATAAGTGTTAGATGCGTATGCGTGTGTAATGTGATGCGTGTGAGCGTGCACGTGTACGTACGAGTGGTACAGTGGCGTGCGTACGTACTAGGTCGAGCGCGCGCGGCGCGGCCCCGCCCCCTGGCGCGGAGGCTCCGCCCCCGGGCGTGGCCCCGCCCCCCGCGCCTCCGCCGGACCCCGCACCGCCCGCACCTCCCTGCGTATACATCATCTATGTCATCGAGTCATCTCACTTGTGTGAACCATATCTAGTAGAGTACACAACAACTACAGAAAAAGAAATATATTTATGCAGGTTTTAAATGTGACAACATTTACAACACCATCTATACACAACATTATTTTTAGTATAGTTCTAAGTTCCTAGTGTGCGTCCACATTGTGAGCCTAGCGCGGTTGTGTCGACACATGCAAAGTATTAAACATAATATCATTATGTATATAATATGTATGTGTCCATACTATAGTAACAGCCTAGCGCGATCGCACCGAGCCAGCGAGCGTAGATTTCTAATGTTCCTATCCTCTAGTTCTGGTCATACTACTGAGTATCGACGTGTGTCCATACTCATTATTATGGACAACTTTTGATTTGGGACTTGACTGAAACTGAAAAATATGGTTCTATGCATTTTATAAAGTCCAACTTTGATGTTTTTTGTTGAAAATTATTCGTACTATCCCATTAAGGGTTTGCACTATACTAAAAATAATGTTGTGTATGTAAGTTATGGGCAAATACGGTCATAGCCTCCAAATACACAATGGTCTAAAAACTAGGAATCATCAACTTGTAAAATTGTGATTTATATGGAAAGAAAATATTACATTTATACTACAATGTATATCAAAAAATTGGTCACAGTGGGATGAGATTTACAGATGTCTCCTAACTGCTAAATTCAATAACCGATCCATTCATGAATTTATAGATATGAGATACATGTCCCACATGTCAAATATATATCTCAAATCTACATACATCTGTGGATGAAGCGAATATGGAACCGAATGCGAAGGCTGGTGTGCGCGGCACATCTTGTCGCAGTAGTCGGCCAGTATGTCCCGGAAGCGCGTCCAACACTTCTCTGGCACCGTGATGTGTGTGTCAGTGTGTGTGTGTGTGTGTATACCTGATGCGAGTCATTGGGCTGGTGTGCGCGGCACATCTTGTCGCAGTAGTCGGCCAGTATGTCCCGGAAGCGCGTCCAACACTTCTCTGGCACCGTGATGTGTGTGTCAGTGTGTGTGTGTGTGTGTGTATACCTGATGCGAGTCATTGGGCTGGTGTGCGCGGCACATCTTGTCGCAGTAGTCGGCCAGTATGTCCCGGAAGCGCGTCCAACACTTCTCTGGCACCGTGATGTGTGTGTCAGTGTGTGTGTGTGTGTGTATACCTGATGCGAGTCATTGGGCTGGTGTGCGCGGCACATCTTGTCGCAGTAGTCGGCCAGTATGTCCCGGAAGCGCGTCCAACACTTCTCTGGCACCGTGATGTGTGTGTCAGTGTGTGTGTGTGTGTGTATACCTGATGCGAGTCATTGGGCTGGTGTGCGCGGCACATCTTGTCGCAGTAGTCGGCCAGTATGTCCCGGAAGCGCGTCCAACACTTCTCTGGCACCGTGATGTGTGTGTCAGTGTGTGTGTGTGTGTGTGTGTGTGTGTGTGTGTGTATACCTGATGCGAGTCATTGGGCTGGTGTGCGCGGCACATCTTGTCGCAGTAGTCGGCCAGTATGTCCCGGAAGCGCGTCCAACACTTCTCTGGCACCGTGATGTGTGTGTCAGTGTGTGTGTGTGTGTGTATACCTGATGCGAGTCATTGGGCTGGTGTGCGCGGCACATCTTGTCGCAGTAGTCGGCCAGTATGTCCCGGAAGCGCGTCCAACACTTCTCTGGCACCGTGATGTGTGTGTCAGTGTGTGTGTGTGTGTGTATACCTGATGCGAGTCATTGGGCTGGTGTGCGCGGCACATCTTGTCGCAGTAGTCGGCCAGTATGTCCCGGAAGCGCGTCCAACACTTCTCTGGCACCGTGATGTGTGTGTCAGTGTGTGTGTGTGTGTATACCTGATGCGAGTCATTGGGCTGGTGTGCGCGGCACATCTTGTCGCAGTAGTCGGCCAGTATGTCCCGGAAGCGCGTCCAACACTTCTCTGGCACCGTGATGTGTGTGTCAGTGTGTGTGTGTATACCTGATGCGAGTCATTGGGCTGGTGTGCGCGGCACATCTTGTCGCAGTAGTCGGCCAGTATGTCCCGGAAGCGCGTCCAACACTTCTCTGGCACCGTGATGTGTGTGTCAGTGTGTGTGTGTGTGTGTATACCTGATGCGAGTCATTGGGCTGGTGTGCGCGGCACATCTTGTCGCAGTAGTCGGCCAGTATGTCCCGGAAGCGCGTCCAACACTTCTCTGGCACCGTGATGTGTGTGTCAGTGTGTGTGTGTGTGTGTGTATACCTGATGCGAGTCATTGGGCTGGTGTGCGCGGCACATCTTGTCGCAGTAGTCGGCCAGTATGTCCCGGAAGCGCGTCCAACACTTCTCTGGCACCGTGATGTGTGTGTCAGTGTGTGTGTGTGTGTATACCTGATGCGAGTCATTGGGCTGGTGTGCGCGGCACATCTTGTCGCAGTAGTCGGCCAGTATGTCCCGGAAGCGCGTCCAACACTTCTCTGGCACCGTGATGTGTGTGTCAGTGTGTGTGTGTATACCTGATGCGAGTCATTGGGCTGGTGTGCGCGGCACATCTTGTCGCAGTAGTCGGCCAGTATGTCCCGGAAGCGCGTCCAACACTTCTCTGGCACCGTGATGTGTGTGTCAGTGTGTGTGTGTGTGTGTATACCTGATGCGAGTCATTGGGCTGGTGTGCGCGGCACATCTTGTCGCAGTAGTCGGCCAGTATGTCCCGGAAGCGCGTCCAACACTTCTCTGGCACCGTGATGTGTGTGTCAGTGTGTGTGTGTGTGTGTGTATACCTGATGCGAGTCATTGGGCTGGTGTGCGCGGCACATCTTGTCGCAGTAGTCGGCCAGTATGTCCCGGAAGCGCGTCCAACACTTCTCTGGCACCGTGATGTGTGTGTCAGTGTGTGTGTGTATACCTGATGCGAGTCATTGGGCTGGTGTGCGCGGCACATCTTGTCGCAGTAGTCGGCCAGTATGTCCCGGAAGCGCGTCCAACACTTCTCTGGCACCGTGATGTGTGTGTCAGTGTGTGTGTGTGTGTGTATACCTGATGCGAGTCATTGGGCTGGTGTGCGCGGCACATCTTGTCGCAGTAGTCGGCCAGTATGTCCCGGAAGCGCGTCCAACACTTCTCTGGCACCGTGATGTGTGTGTCAGTGTGTGTGTGTATACCTGATGCGAGTCATTGGGCTGGTGTGCGCGGCACATCTTGTCGCAGTAGTCGGCCAGTATGTCCCGGAAGCGCGTCCAACACTTCTCTGGCACCGTGATGTGTGTGTCAGTGTGTGTGTGTGTGTGTATACCTGATGTGAGTCATTGGGCTGGTGTGCGCGGCACATCTTGTCGCAGTAGTCGGCCAGTATGTCCCGGAAGCGCGTCCAACACTTCTCTGGCACCGTGATGTGTGTGTCAGTGTGTGTGTGTGTGTATACCTGATGCGAGTCATTGGGCTGGTGTGCGCGGCACATCTTGTCGCAGTAGTCGGCCAGTATGTCCCGGAAGCGCGTCCAACACTTCTCTGGCACCGTGATGTGTGTGTCAGTGTGTGTGTGTGTGTGTATACCTGATGCGAGTCATTGGGCTGGTGTGCGCGGCACATCTTGTCGCAGTAGTCGGCCAGTATGTCCCGGAAGCGCGTCCAACACTTCTCTGGCACCGTGATGTGTGTGTCAGTGTGTGTGTGTGTGTGTATACCTGATGCGAGTCATTGGGCTGGTGTGCGCGGCACATCTTGTCGCAGTAGTCGGCCAGTATGTCCCGGAAGCGCGTCCAACACTTCTCTGGCACCGTGATGTGTGTGTCAGTGTGTGTGTGTGTGTGTATACCTGATGCGAGTCATTGGGCTGGTGTGCGCGGCACATCTTGTCGCAGTAGTCGGCCAGTATGTCCCGGAAGCGCGTCCAACACTTCTCTGGCACCGTGATGTGTGTGTCAGTGTGTGTGTGTGTATACCTGATGCGAGTCATTGGGCTGGTGTGCGCGGCACATCTTGTCGCAGTAGTCGGCCAGTATGTCCCGGAAGCGCGTCCAACACTTCTCTGGCACCGTGATGTGTGTGTCAGTGTGTGTGTGTGTGTGTGTGTGTGTGTGTATACCTGATGCGAGTCATTGGGCTGGTGTGCGCGGCACATCTTGTCGCAGTAGTCGGCCAGTATGTCCCGGAAGCGCGTCCAACACTTCTCTGGCACCGTGATGTGTGTGTCAGTGTGTGTGTGTGTGTGTGTGTGTATACCTGATGCGAGTCATTGGGCTGGTGTGCGCGGCACATCTTGTCGCAGTAGTCGGCCAGTATGTCCCGGAAGCGCGTCCAACACTTCTCTGGCACCGTGATGTGTGTGTCAGTGTGTGTGTGTGTGTGTATACCTGATGCGAGTCATTGGGCTGGTGTGCGCGGCACATCTTGTCGCAGTAGTCGGCCAGTATGTCCCGGAAGCGCGTCCAACACTTCTCTGGCACCGTGATGTGTGTGTCAGTGTGTGTGTGTGTGTGTATACCTGATGCGAGTCATTGGGCTGGTGTGCGCGGCACATCTTGTCGCAGTAGTCGGCCAGTATGTCCCGGAAGCGCGTCCAACACTTCTCTGGCACCGTGATGTGTGTGTCAGTGTGTGTGTGTGTGTGTGTGTATACCTGATGCGAGTCATTGGGCTGGTGTGCGCGGCACATCTTGTCGCAGTAGTCGGCCAGTATGTCCCGGAAGCGCGTCCAACACTTCTCTGGCACCGTGATGTGTGTGTCAGTGTGTGTGTGTGTGTGTGTGTATACCTGATGCGAGTCATTGGGCTGGTGTGCGCGGCACATCTTGTCGCAGTAGTCGGCCAGTATGTCCCGGAAGCGCGTCCAACACTTCTCTGGCACCGTGATGGCTGTGCGGAAGTTGCTCTTCACCTGCAACACCAGATGTTACATATATCACTACAACACTAATGTCGAATCAGTTTTTTTGTGGATATTTTACGGGCTGGAAACGAGATGGCGGGATGACCTACGCTTTTGACGGCGACTGGCCAGTCAGCGCAAAGTACAGAGATTTGTGGAAGTCCAGGGGAGAAGCCTTTGCTCAGCAGTGGGATCGGCTAGCAAAATTAAATCTTGCTGAGTAAAAATTTAAACTATTAGACTGGCTGCGTGGTCCAGTGGATAACGTATGCGTCTGCTCATCAGGTAAAACTGTTATGGGCCATCTATATATTACGTTACACGATTTTCATGAATTCAAATTCAAATTCAAAATCCTTTATTCATTTGGGTCACGATGTGACGCTTATGAACGTCAAAATTATAAATTTATAAAAATTATTACTTAAAGACTCTACATTTACATTTACTACCACGTTCGCAAAGCAAGGGCGTAGAACCATGAGAAAGAACGGGCAATAAAACTCACGGTCACTTTTTTTCATCGCCAGGTTTTGCATAATACACATAATTTTGTAAGGTGCTGCAACTGTTACACCTTCTATATCACTTGTATATATTTACTGTACATAATAATACTCAAGCATTATACTTTTGATGTTCATTTGGTTAGCCTCCTCAGAATAGACATGGTGAAACAGGAGCATCCACTTACATTATTTATACCTAATAATGCAGGCAATCCGCGAACCCGGAATCGGAATCGGAATCCGCGAATCCAGAACCATGATGGAAATGATGCTGGTAAATATTAAAATCTAATACCAGCCCGCAAGACCGTCATCGACCAGTCATCGCAAGTAGCACCCGTTCACTAGTATGACGCATGTGCCAGCCATCATTCCTCTCGCCAGTCGTAATGACAGGGACAGGGATGACCCGACACATGACGCCACCACAAGAAATTACATACAGTGAGCATGACGACAACGGTATACGAACCGGCAGTAAGAAACAATCTATTGGTATACTGACCATGACCGCCAATTACCTCCATTTTCCAGATCGTTATTATTAACATAAATTAGTGGAACGCGTGAAGGAATGCAAATGTAGAAAGAATTTTGTGAAGGTGACAAGTGAACAATGATATTTTGTATAAATTTATTATTTTGACGTTCATAAGCGTCACATTGTGACCCAAATGAATAAAGGATTTTGAATTTGATATGATCAGGGATAAATAATGTTAAACTACATTCAACAAATCATAAAAATGTCCAAATCCTGCAAAAGTCATGATGTTTTGACACCTCCCCGACCTTGTCACAGTTGCTCTCATACATCACATCTCATTTATCACACAATGTCACACTTCATCGACCCTCTACCCACCCACATCCATACGTGTCACGTAATTTATGTATGGCCCTTTACTGTTAGTTCAGAGTGAGTACTCTCAGTTAGTTCACAGGTACTGACCCATCATAACGACTGTCGAAGATCTTCATGACATTCGGGACTGTCGGCTTAACGTCCTCTCCGAGGCATGGAGCAAACGATAATTAACAATTTAATACGTTGATAACTTTCGAAGTCATTTGGCGCGACGAGGGTTAGTGCCCGATACCCTCTGCATTCTGCGGTCTCTTGATATCTCCACTTGGCTATCGCTACCTTCCAATATAAATATATATTTTTTTATAGTCTAACGTCTTTTATCCCCGAAGGGGTAGGCAGAGGTGTAATATTACACCCACATTTCGCCATGAATTTTTAGTCCCACGTAATAGGGGACGAGTCTATTGCCGTTACCGGGCACAGCAGTCCAATATAAATATATGTATGTATTATATCCTCACCTCGCTAACTTTCATGTAAATACCGCGGTTGTTCTGCCCGATGTCGAAGTAGAAGTTCTTGTTGTCAACGCGCAAGTGCCGGCCCTCTGGCAACTCGCCTTTGAAACTGCAACGCAAAAACAACCTTATAACATCAATAATTGGTACATTAAGAAGAAAAATTGCATGAAAGAGCTCAGACATTGGAATTAAAATATTTATTAAAGATTTTATCGCATATTTTTAAAGTATTCTCCCGCTTTGTTGTATATCTGCTATTTTATATGCGTTTTGAATAATCATGGCTAGGAAATTTAATGCTATAAAAAAATTATGTTATTATAAAATAAACCTATTTTCTATTGATAAAGACTAAATGAAGCTAAAATGAGTAGATGGCAATTTTTAATGCCAGTAATTTATTTTATTACAAATATGTTTCTTTTCAAAATAGCAATTAAGACCAGGCACTATTTGTTTAAAATGCTCATTCATATATGTAATTGGTAGTTTAAGTTATATGTTGTCAATTCTCTATGGAATGCACATTACTGCGGTGTCATAAAATCCAGACAGGCATAGAAAATAATGAAACGTGTCGACTTAACTGTGATTACTTGTAATGACTAACTACAAAATCAATTCTTAATTAATATAAATCATTGTAACATGGTAGAATAATAGGTATATCCCGACAGGCAGTTTAAAACGAAAAGCTTTAATACCATGATGAACATACAAAAATATGATTTAAAATTTAGCGATAAAATTAATATAAAATATTTTAATTTCAATGTAACATTCGCGTTTAGTTAAGACAATACTACATAGCCCTCAGAGTAAGTTTTAAATTTGAAAAAATAGATAGAATTTAGATAATCTAATAGATATCCCCAAATTTAATTTCCTACATAGTAAATTCAATTGATCGCGAATCATACCAAGTGTCTGCCTCTGCCGGGACCCATCTAACGGAGGCAAGAATCAGAAAAAAAAGATATCCATTAAAATCAATAAGTTTTAACTAATTTCCAATATTAGGTTGTCTTTCGGGATATAACCACGTACAATCAAACAAGTCGGCGCTGGACCAGTTTGAAAAAAAATCCCTTAGCTCGCTCATAGAGTCGAGGCACACTAGAAACTGGTTTTGTATACGAGTGTCAATGTGTGTGTAAAGGAGCGCTGGAAGCGACGATGTCTTGCTGAGCGATTTTCGTCCTTATGGTGGTCTAGCGGGAAGTTGTTTGACTGTACCTTTGTTTCGAGTATCCGATATTTCGGCACTGTTAGAGTTGAGCTACACCTATCAGCACCGCATCGCACTTTTATATGCTTCTATCCTTTTCTGTCACTTAGGACCGTCATTTACTAGAGCGAGAAAGAGAGACGGAAAGCTTCAGCACGCCGCGGAATCGAAAAGGCGATCGTGTTCCCTCTCTCTTTCTCGCTCTAGTAAATGACGGTCCTAAGTGACAGAAAAGGATAGAAGCATATAAAAGTGCGATGCGGTGCTGATAGGTGTAGCTCAACCCTTATATGCGCCATGATCGCAGATGTTACACTGCCGAAATATTGGATACACGAAAGAAAGGTACGTGGTATATATCCCGAAAGACTAATGCTAAAGACCACGAAAATTAAATTTCCAATATTAATTAAAATATGTGGGGTACATTTTGTAATTGCTAATTATCAGGCAGTATGTCAATTAGTGGAGTTTTTAAACGCTTAATTCTAAATTGTTTAGTGTTAAAATATTGAGGTATAGTTGATTTAGTTCTTAATGTTGCGGTACTTTATAATAAATACATATATCAGGTTCATATTTCCGTTAATGAAAAATGTAGAATTGCGTCATTTTCTTCAGGGGAACTATGGAGAAAGCTATTTCGGGTCTTCTTTTTTTGAGACTCTTTATGGGTTGATTAGGTCTGCAAAATGCTCATTCATACCGGTTGCCCTATTGGCATTAGAGGATCGCAATTTTTCAGGGTGTGCCTGGGTCTTATAAAACAATGGTGTGAAGATTTTTAGGTGTTCAGCCGAGAATCTCGAATCTGTAACCAAAATTTTGAAAACACAAACACTGGGGTTGGCACGTCCCAGTCGGCCCCTCCTGTCAAATACGGCTATGCCCCATGACGATGTTATAGGTAAAGTATGTGTCTGGCGTGTATAGTGAGGCCATTTAGTAATAAGCGTTTCTGCCTATCTGATATAAAAATCGGCGTCGCTTATTGCGGCTATGGTGAGACAATCTTTCTCACCATTTTCAAAATGTTCAGATACATACATACATACATACATACATACATAGAATCACGCCTGTTTTCCCGAAGGGGTAGGCAGAGGCATGTTAAACGCCGACTTTTCGCCAGTGTTTTGATCCCACGTAATAGGTGGCGAGCTTATTGCCGCTTATTGGGACATTTTGTTTACCAGAGCCTTGGCCGAGGTTGGCTTGGGACCCTAAGTTCTTGGTGGGAACCCTATGCACCCGAAAAAAAAAATGTTCAGATAGACTTCTATTTTCAGGTGTTTGGGACCCAAGAGCAAAACTTGGCTTAATATTGATAAATCATGCTCCATGTATATTAGTAAGTTAAGTGTGGTTCTGGCGGACCTATAGTGAACCCATTTAGTTATAAGCATTATTTCATATATGATATAAATATGTAGGTATCTGTGTCGTTTTAATGCGACTATAGTGAGACATAATCTTCCTCACCATTTTCAAAATTTTCAGATAGACTTCTATTTTCAGGTGTTTGGGACCCAAGAGCAAAACTTGGCTTAATATTGAGAAGTTATATACTATCTCGAACAGTTCCGAAGAGTTCAAAAACGTATTAATCAAAAGGAGTAACGCCAGTTTGTTTACAAAAAAAATTGGCACACCAATCGCAAAAATGATAACGTCCAGCAACATAGTGTAGGTTCGGTTCCATTAATGAGTAGTGCAATCATTTCCTGCGATAATGGCGTGCGAAAGTAGGTCGTATTTACGCAATATCAATCAAAATGTACACGCGATAAGACACAGCTAATACATCCTTGATTATACGACGCTAGCAATGTTTTTATTCCACAAAAAATATAACGTAAGCAGGATGGTAAAACATACGTACATACATACATATACATACTGAAGATAAGTGTTTTCCGCCTAGCAAACAATAACCTTTGGTGTCAACAACCTAACATCTGTGGCCCCGGTTGCCTTTTTGGGGTGCCACCCATCCAAAAAAAGGGGTGACACCCAAAACTCAACTTTAACAACAATGTACAAAAACATAGGCACTAGCTCAGCACTACGAGAGTTTAGGTATCGATAAAAAAAAAACGTAATCCGCCAACTTCCGCCCCAGGAGCCACCCAAGCTAGCTACGCCACTGCCTAACATATATGTAGACAATTTTTTTTCTAATACATACTCTGTCAATCAGGAAAAATAAAGCATCTGGTATGAAGATTGAAGAATTAAGGAAATCATATAAAGACCTTGCAAGATGCTTTATATATTTCGTTAAACAACCTAGTATCAGAAGTTTGAACGCCATGCATTAGTAATTAGGAAGTTCAAGTATCTTCTACAATCAGTTAAAATAAAAGCTATTGTTGCGATCGTTTGTTCAATAGCCAGTAATCGAAACAAAAGTGAACATCAGTCCACAAAAAAAGAAAAGGAAACTGTATTTTTTTAACCTATTTATACATATATCTAAACAATGAGACCTTCCAACAATATTCCAAACATTCATAAAACTGGAAAGCAAAACACAAAACAGTGCAAACTATATCAATTTCTAAGTAAAACATCGCAACCCGCGACAGTAATAAACCGTCTAAATAATTTCCACAAAAGTTAAATAATTGATGTGGACCGATAACACCGTAGGCATATGTTTTACAACGTTGTAACTATAGGGGGGTACGCGGCGACGCGGTGCATAAGAATCAATATCTCGCAGCTGACAAGTCGCACGATATTATTAGATTAACTACTGTATGCAAGATCAAGGCATACATACAGCCTTCAATTATTATTCTTGTTGTTTATATTTATAAATAAATAAAATCGATACTTAACTGGTTTGAAATGCATTAAGTCCGCTTGTTATGTGTTTTTATGTGCAAATAAATAAATTATGTATTGTATCATCGGTTAGACAGACTGTAACGGACATGCTCGAATAGACTTGTCAAGCGAAAAAAAAAACGTATTATTTCATTCAACTATTCATTATAATAAGTAACGCAATAGGCACGTTTTTTTCACTTTTATACTATTTTGTATTTACTAACACCAATAAATGCTAGGTTAGTGTACTTTAAATGAACCGAATGCACATTTACGGGTTTTAATGGTTGTATCAACTGAAGTACTTTCAATATCTCATAATTTTTTAACAAATTTGACTTTTCTCTGATTCACACTATAACTATAGAATAAAATTATGGCGGTTACAACTTATAAAATTTGTAACGAAGTTAGGTATGTCTTTGACAGCATCTTATTCTGACAATGCATTATGTATATAGAAGATACTATGGCGAGCGTATCATCAACAATTATCCCAAGTATAGTAAGTAATACGTTCGATATCAATCAATGAAACAGATATGCGTTGCACTTTTAATTAGCAACCACATTCTAGTTTCACAGTCCGCGTAATCTTACCTAAACGCTCGTCTATTCGATTACAAGTTTTTAATAAACCCGTTATGTTTTAAATTATCATTAACTGTATTCATCTAGTCCACGATCCTAGGGCGCTCCTAATTTTTGGAATCACAAAAGTTACGGAAAGGATAATCATTGATGTGTGTTTCGTATACGTACATAGGCTTGTGTATGTCTGTGTGACATTCGTTTGCGTACGTGCACGCAGCTACTTATACGCACACAAGCATATACAATCGAACAATTCGGCGCTGGTACAGTTTGAAAAAAAATCCCTTAGCTAGAGTCGAGGCACACTAGAAAATGGTTTTGTATACGAGTGTAAAGTATAGACGATTTCTTGCTGAGCGATTCTCGCCCTTAAGGTGATCGACCGGGAAGTTGTTCGACTGTACATATGTGTCGTTGACATTCGTAGTCGTAAGTGCACGCAACCTACGTATGCGTACATACAAGCAGAAGCAAATGAATGTGTGGCGATATTCATAACGTACGAGCACGTTACTACGGATACGTACACACGAGCATGTGTGAGTGACATTCGTTTTGGTACATGCACGCAGTTAATTATGCGCTCACGTGCACGTCTATGTGTTAGTGATATTAGTTTACGTATACGAGTATGTGTAGGTGCGACTGATATTCGTTTTGGTACGTGCACGCAGTTAAGTATGCGCTCACGTGCATGTGCATGTGTGAGTAACATTACGTACGTGCACGCAGCTACGTATACGTAACACGAGTATTGGTAGGTGTGAGTAATATTTGTTTTGGTACGTGCACGCAGCTAACTATGCGTAAGTGAGGGATATTCGTAAAATACGAGTATGTTACTACGTATACGAGCATGGGTATGTGTGAGCGTCATTCTTTTACGTACGTGCACGCAAGCAACTAAGTATAACACCAATCACAATATGTTTTATGGGAGACAAAACAAACACCCCTCCCTTTTCCCAAAATAAATAAATGGACCCGCTACTGAGCAACTTATATGAGTGCGTGACATTAGTTTAGTTATTAACATTGTAGCTTAGTGTGTGTTGGGACTTTCGTTTAAGTCACAACATCAACATTATAAGAGTGTGTGTTAACATACCCGCCATCATCAGTGCCGAAGTCGTCCAGTAGGTCGGTGAGTGCGTCACGGAACTCGATCATGCCCTGCGCGGGTAGCGCTACCTGCGAGCGGGGCCCGCCGCGCGTGATCGTCTGTGACACGCGCAGGAATCGACCGCGGGAGTTCTCCTTCAGGTCCAAGTAGTACCGCCGGTTGTCCTGCCGACGATAACGGAACGATTCAGTCATAGAAATCAAGGTCTGTTTATAACACCATCTTACCCTAAAGTGGATACTTGAAAATAAATAAACATACAAACATATTTTTGTTGTAAACATAGACCCACGGCTGTTTCCAGAAGGGGTGTAGGTAGGTAGAGACTGCAGAACGCCATTTTCAAAGATCCTGACATAATTATATCTCTTGCTTCATTTCCTACCACCAAATTTCTAATGCATACTCTTTCTTTGTAAATGTTGTGTGAATTGTTGATGATGAGTTGATGACTATTGAATTTATTCTGCGACATTGTTTTTTCTTATTAATACAATTGTTAATTGTTTATATAGTATAACACATTAAAATTACTTATTTTATTACTATTCAGTGCATGTGTATATGCAATAGTTGGGAATGCTGAAACTAGCTCAAATTAGTTTTATTAAAGAAATGTTGCAAAATATATTTGTACTTCTATATGACAGAGCAAAGAGCGCTAATAATTTGTATAATAGTATGACCAATGTATCTACCTTTGTTCAGCAAATAAAATGATGATTATTGATTATAATTATTATTATTGTAAAATACATACATAATATTATACATAGAGACATCAGACATATCCAGACAAAACAAACCTCTATGTTTAGGGTGTAATCTAGGGTGAGATTAGGCATATATTGCAACAGTATTGTGAAATCTAACGCCGAAATTGGTATAATAAATTTCGAAAAGTAGTAGTAACGGATTGTCTGTGTGGTGACGGATTAAGAATACGGAATGTCACCACCCCATATAATCCCACAGGTGTCGGTCGTAAGAGCCGACAGAGGGAGCATATTATGCAAAGAACAGTATGACTCAGAGAACAACACACACAGACAGAAAAACTTGATACAAACCCTATACCAACCCGTTTGGCCAGCGTGGTATAGTAGGCCAATTCCTCCTTTCAAAGGAGAGTCCTAGTCCAGCAGTGGACTGTTAAAGGCTGACGATGATACAACTCCAGGCAGAGTATTTAAGTTCGACCTATATATTCCTAAGTTCTTATCTAACAGCGGTTAAATTGCCAGGCCGGAGGCCTTCGGGCGCGAGCGGTCTGAAAACTCCGACGCTAGAGTAGGCCACACACACACACACGAAAAACAAACAAACAAGCGTTTAAATTAAACCGCTAAACCTACAAGCGATTAATTAAAATAAGTGCTTAAGAGCTCTATATAAGTAAACCATCGAGAAATTCGTACTAACCACAGGTTATATCTAATATATAAAATTCTCGTGTCACAGTTTTCGTTCCCATACTCCTCCGAAACGGCTTGACCGATTTTGATGAAATTTTTTGTGCTTATCCGGTATCTATGAGAATCGGCCAACATCTATTTTTCAAAGAAAAAAAAAATTTTGCAAAACAACGTTTGCCGGGTCAGCTAGTAAAGTATAATTAAGGTTATGTAGAAAGCTTCGATCTTAATCAGCAGTATTGATATTTTTAAATAAAACCCTGTTAAGTAGAAACACGTGATTATTTATACTTAAAAACTTCCTAGAAACAGTTGGTAGTAGCCTATAAATAAAATATACGGAGGCTCAACGAAAAATGAGTCCCATTTAATTTTAGATAGATACCTAATGTTGTTCTCCGAATTGCTTAAAGCCGATTATACTTAATCTACTTTAAGCAATTCTAACAATAAAATGTATAGCAGACATCTATGCCTATTTGAAATTATTGAAGCTTTCAATCTTCATGTGGCCTAAAAATTACTTGACCTCCGATCTAGCATCATTTACACATCTACATCGGCAATCAGACATCAAACAGAAAAAAGGTCTCTGTCTTTCATATTCTATATCATTGTTAAGAGGGAGGAAGTATGATAGATAAAGTGCGTAACAGTGTGATACAGGCAAAGTGTGGTCTAAAAGAAGATGTAGTTAAGTACAAAGATTGAAAAAGGAATGTTGCGTTGGTTTGGACATTTAGAACGGATGGATGAAAGAAGAAATACGAAAGGAGTGTATCGTGCGAGAATGAATGGAAATGTCGGTAGGGGACGCCCTAGGCGGAGGTACGCCGACCAAATAGGTGACGTACTAAAAAAGGGCCAAATTAAAAGTACCCATAACCGACGCGCATGCATGATGAGGTTAATGAATGTCGAGGAAGCGAAAGAGGTATGTTTGAACCGAAGCATGTGGCGTTCCATAGTCTCTGCCTACCCCAATGGGAGACAGGCGTGAAATTACAGATAGTTAGATAGAGGGAGGGCATCTCCCGTTAAAAAAATGCTGTTGGTAAGTTTTAAATGTAATTAGTTTTAAGTAAAAATCAGCGGGTAAAGCCGTGGGAATAAGCTAGCTACTTATAATAACTCAGCATTACTCGTATTAAATAAACTAAAAAAAATATATGTTAAACAGTTTTATTACAATAAAAATTTTGTAGTTAGGTTATGTACTAAAAGCAAAAAAAATAATCGGTAAGTCCTAGCTACCAGATCGCACCAATCTACTTATCAATCTGGGGTATTGATCAGACAAATATAAAATCGTTGTGCGTACTATATCCAGAGAGTAAACATTAGAATAGAAATTTCACGTGCCCATCCATCTTTTCTTTGGCCGTCCTCTTTCTTTTCATCCCTCTACCTGCACATCCATTACTTCTTTACCTACATATATCATATTTTCAAATAACATGACCATACCAGGCCAATCGACTCCCTTACAGATATGCCTTCGAGCTACTTTGTAAAACACTAGGTGTCTACACATTCAACTGCAGCTGCGGTAGTTCTCACAGGCCAGGGGGATGGGTGGTGTCCCCTTATAGCAATTTATTTTTATTTATTTATTTATAGTCTCACGCCTGTTTCCCCGAAGGGGTAGAAAGAGGTGTTAATATTACACCCACAATTCGCCAGATTTATTTTAGTCCCACGAAATAGGGGGCGAGCCTATATTATATTTAAGTTCTCTTTAAACAATCAGTTTGCGTCGTATAGCAAAACCCCTTCCAAAACCCCTTCCCCTTGCCTATAATTGGATTGTTAATCTACCTGTTATTTTAATACCTAGTAGTCATGGCGAAAATCTCATCATAAACATCAGAACAGTGGCTTCTTCTCACTATGAGAAGGGTAAGGCCATAGTCCACCACGCTGACCAAGTGCGGGTTGGCAGACTTTACATGTCTTTCGAGAATATTATTGAGAACTCTCAGACATGCAGGTTTCCTCACGATGTCTTTCTTTACCGTTAAACAAGCGATAATCTATAATCTAACTATTTCTTTCTTTCATTATCGTTTCTGGCTAACTCTGGTGTCGGAGATATCAGACATTCCGAAGACCTCCGAATGGCCTAGGGATCCTTATCCTGAGACAAGAAGCAGGACCGACAGTTTTACTATAAGAGCGTTCTGATGTAAATGCCACATGCGGTCACCCATCAGAGGCCCAATTCTCTTAAATAAATTTGTTCAAAATACAGTTTCGATATAATGTCAGTGTCAACTTACGTCACAAAAATCGTATTCTTCTAAATTATCTGATATTTGAATGAAGTCGTAACGAGACCGTAAATTGAAACAAGTGTCAAAATATGTATCAACGTCGAACTGTTTATTTCAAATTATACGATATTGACATTTGGTTAGCAGAATACCGCTTCTGAGTAAATTCAAACTATAATTTTAATGTCATATAAAATACGAGAATTGGTCTGCAGATGTTTCTTCTCGGGGTAGGACATCGCCCTCATCTGGCTTTAAAAATGTCTCTGTTTAAGTGTTTTTTTGTAAAACCTATGAAAAAAAAAATATTTTGACTTTGACTTTACTTAAGCGCCTTGAGCGTGGTATGCACTAGGTACTGAGCCCGAGTCGTGTAGGCATAAAAAGTATTCCGAACTTTTGTATTAAATTAAAATACTGTAAGGCAACATTACCATGGTTTTACGAAATTTATTCCTTCATTCATTCCTGGTTGTGCAGCGACCCAAAGTGAGTTTTGGCCCCACAAGATCTCTCTATCTTACTCTGTCGTGGATAAATTGCTTCCAGTCCATTTTACGAAGTCCGTCTTTTAGGACTTCATCAGTAAAGAGATATCTATGACAATCCACCGGGTGTCAACCGATTGGTCATCCCAGATACGCCCTTATTATATAAAACTAATATACTGCCTCCGTGTACCAGTGGATAGCGTATGCGCCTGCCGATCGGAGGGTCCGGGTTCGATTCCCGGGTTGGGCGAAAGTGTTACTTACTGAGTTCTGCCGAATCCTTAGCAGCACGGAATCTGGCAATGTGCCCGATAACTGTAATAGGCTCGCCTCCTATTACGTAGGACCTAAAAACTCATAACATAGCCAAATATTGGTGTAATGTTACAACTCTGCCTACCCCTTCAGGGATACAGGCGTGAAGCTATAAAAAGAATATAAAATGTTAATCGCACGGACCTTGAGCATCATTTCTGACTTGAGTTTCCCGTCGTCTGGCACGTTGTCGGGGTTGGGCGGCCCCAGCGACGAGTAGAAATCGCTGAAGCTGGAGAGGTGGTCGCGGAACTCGGCCGCCGTCGACATCGCCAGGAATATCTGACTGCGCCGGCCATCTGCGCCGATCTGGACAACAACATAACACATTAATATATTATCACGTTATTACTATATTATATACCTACTTTGCTTTCACTTTCCATCAATACTGGTTTCTTTTTGTGCTTTCCCGAAATTCCTGACAAGCTAAAAACCGATCGAAAGAATGTAATTTACAGAAGTGGAACGTGATTTAGTAAAAAAAAAAGTTCGCCTTTTCACTCTTCTCTTATAAAAAAATATATGTAGAGGGATAAGTATCAATTATGAAATACGTCCCCCATATGGAATGCCATTATATTTTCAGTTCTAAGTGTCCAGAATATGCCAAAATTTAGAAATTTGGTAAAATAACATTTATTTCGGATGTAGTCCAGAATTTGTACCTTTACAAAAACAAATTTTGAAATATTCGCAGCGCTTAGTTTGCCAAATATAACGTATTCTATATTAGGAACGTATTCCATAATAAATCCTTTTCTCTATATTCTTACGTTACAAAAACAATACAAAATCTAAAAATAGTATCATCATCAGCCGTTATCAGTCCACTGCTGGACTAGGCCTCTCCTTTGAAAGGAGGAATTGGCCTACTATACCATGCTGGCCAAACGGGTTGGTATAGGGTTTGTATCAAGTTTTCCTTCTCTTACAGTGCTGTTTTCTGCATAATATGCTCCCTCTGTCGGCTCTTACGACACCCATGGCATGATATGGGGTGGTGACAATCCGTATTCTTAATCCGTCACCACACGGATAGTAAAATAGTATGATAAGTCGAAAATACGAACACCAATTCAGCATTTCAAGCCACATAAAGTAAAATATATACGTATAGTTATTTTAAACGTTCATTCCGCTGAATTTGGTATTACGTCATTCGTTTCATGGGCTGAATGAAAAAAACCGCCAGGTATCCTAGAGGGATGCCTATCATTAAAAGTTTCGCTCCAACTCGCGAACGTTTCACTTTTTATTTGAAAGGCTTACGTAGATATCGTTCAATTATATAAAGGTAAAAATAGTTGTCCGTGTGGTGACGGATTAAGAATACGTATTGTCACCACCCCATATCATCCCAGGGGTGTCGTAAGAGCCGACAGAGGGAGCATATTATGCAGAGAACAGCACTGTAAGAGAAGGAAAACTTGATACAAACCCTATACCAACCCGCTTGGCCAGCGTGGTATAGTAGGCCAATTCCTTCTTTCAAATGAGAGGCCTAGTCCAGCAGTGGACTATTAAAGGCTTAAGGCCTGATGATGAAAAATACTTTTACTCGTGTCTCCTATGGAGACAAATTTAAGTATGCTAAGTCTCTTTTACCGGCGGCAGAAAGAGGAGATACTTTTTCCATCGTATGACTAACACATAACATAACATAACTTCACGCATTTTATCCCCGAAGGGGTAGGCAGAGGTCATACACACCCACACTTCGCCAGTTATGTTTCGGTCCCAATGTAATAGGGGGCAAGCCTATTGCCATCTACTGGGCACATCATTAAGCGAGCGATAATTTATTTATAATGCACACATAACTTTGAAAAGTGAGGGGTGTGTGCCCGGGGTACCTGGGGATCGAACCCGAGGCCATCGTCTCGACAGTCCGCTACGTTCACCACTGGGCTATCGCCGCGTATGATTAAAAAAAGGGAAAATTCCCTGAAGTTGATATAAATCCCGTATACGGAGGGACTTTACAAACATTCAACCATGGAACACCAAGAGCACGCAGACTCGAAACAACAATCTGTGGCACATACCAAGTGCTGTCCCGTCTGGGGATCGAACCCACAACACTTCGTGCAGTGCTCTTCAGAACTTCGGAACTGTCAACAAGATAAGCTTCTAAGTTTCCCATTCGATTAAAATGAAATAGAAAGCTTACATTGGCATTTCGTAAGAATACACAAAGGACTGCCTCTGTGGTCCAGTGGATAGCGTATGCGACTGCTGATCGGAGGTCCCGGGTTCGATTCCCGGATCGGACAAAAGTGTTACTGGGTTTTTCCGAATACTCAGTAGCAGCCCGGCGTCTGGTGATGTGCCCGGTAACGGCAATAGGCTCGCCCCCTATTACGTGGGACCTAAAGATTCATGGCGAAATGTGGGTGTAATATTTACACCTCTGCCTACCCCTTCGGGGATACAGGCGTGAGACTATAAATAAAAAAATAAATAACACAAAGTACACCCAGACTCGACACAACAATTAGTGAGTTCACACAAAACATGTGTAGTCCCATGTGAGGATCGAATCTACAACATTAGGCGCAGTTCTTAAGGCGCTGTACCTAGTCAAAATAGGCTTCACAAAACAGTTTTTTAGCCAAATGTATACATTTTAGAGCAGCTAAAAAAATATATGTTAATCTTGATCATATTTATGGGAGGACCATTGTGTTCAAAACACGTTTTCGGTAAATTTTCTCGATAAAAAAAAACCATAAAATAACCATTAAAATTGAAATTGTAGCAATTATAACTGTATTATTTATAAACAAATCTTGATAATATTAATAACAGTGATGTAATATATAATAATAAAGGGAACTGTTGTTTTTATTTATCGATTGGAATAAGATATTTGTAAGGATTAATGTATTTAATGATAAATAACTCGTTCTGTACGTCCCGTCGTCATCGCGCTTCTCTTTCTTATGTATACAATCCGACAGTGACAGCAACAGCTGAACTTAGTGTACTGTACACAGCGCCTTAACGGCGAGGCGACCGCTTAAGCCACTACCAAAGAGCTCAGATATTTACATAGAGGCGCATTGAAATGTCAAATCCTATGGGCGCTCTGAAGACAAACTTTCTGTGACCCAAATTGCCGCTTGGCGGCGTGGCAGTCGCGCTGTGACAGCTGTCTCTACGAGAGCAAAAGAGACGAACGTTCCTCCTGTGTATCTCAACTACGAGAGCAAGAGAGACGGAGAACGACACCGGCGCCAACTACGAACTAAACTGGAGATAGTCTCCACTTGGAATCGGCACACGAAATCCTTAAGAACTCCGCTTCTACGTAAATCTGTATTCATTGCCACTACGCCATAAGTGCAATTTATTACCGTCGTTAATAAACGTCGGAACCAAAATAGGTATTTATACCTTAAATAAGTTAGTTGTACGCGATTAAGACCCGCTAATTTATTTCGTATGACAAAAGCTGATATGTCACCATGTCAGCTGTTGTTTTCCAGGTCAACACTCGGAGTGTGAGAATGAGACAAATCGATAATACGAAGGCCTATCTTATAATATTCAAGACAATTATACATAACTAGAGGA
Source organism: Euclidia mi (assembly GCA_944739405.2). NCBI lineage: Eukaryota > Metazoa > Arthropoda > Insecta > Lepidoptera > Erebidae > Euclidia > Euclidia mi. The sequence goes on from OX123207.2 coordinate 33,415,375, forward strand.
CGCCAGCAGATACGCCTGCAATTTTTTTAAATTTACCCGTTTTGGCCGATCCCGTGGGAATTTAGGGAAATTCCTTCTTAGTGCACCCCTACGGTCCCCAAGGAACATACATGCCAAATTTCAGCTTCCTGCGCCCAATAGTTTCGGCTGTAGCGTGTCTGTCAGTCAGTCAGTAACGCAAGGATTTTATATATCAAGATGCTAGGAAAATACCTTCTCTATTGTACAAAAGATCGTAGCTACTAAACTTTGTATATTTACGAGCAAAGAATAGAACATATTATAAGTATTCACTAAAAGTATAATAACTAATAACTTAATAAGATAAGGTATAGTTAAAAGTGAGCATAATTTTGAAAGATGACACAGGGATATGCAAAAGTAACGTAAAGGCGCTCACGATTAAAAGAATATCAGATAATTTAACTGTTTTAAACATAAGCTACCTTATGAATCATTTTAAGTTTTCTTATTAATAGCAATTTCAAAATATGTATTTATATAATTATATTTTAGTTTCAAGCCAAAACGATGCCACTGGACCCTCTTGCACTTCCTTTCCTGCGCCGATAAATACAAAATAAAAATGGCAAAGCGAAAATTTATCAATTCCGCGTAAACGTTGAAAGCGTCCAATATATTAGCAAGTCATACAATCGCGGTTACGGATTGCGTTATAAATTATATGGATGTAGGACTGTATGGTACACCGTAGGGTACGGGCACCGATTGCCCATACATCAATCTGTATTGACATGTATTTAAAAAAGAACATTGAAATTGACCCTTGTATTTCTCCGAGGTATTCTAATTCATCGTTCAAAATCCAACTCGGTTAAGCGAGACGAAAATGGGTTGGGTGGAGGTTGACCACTGGGTGTTTCCTGTGTTGACTTATGGATCAGACTAGAGGACGCCAGCAGCTACGCCTGCAATTTTTTCAAGTTTACCCATTTTGGCCTATCCCGTGGGAATTTCGAGAAATCCCTTCTTAGTGCACCCCTACGGTCCCCAAGGAACATACATGCCGAATTTCAGCTTCCTGCGCCCAATAGCTTCGGCTGTAGCGTGTCTGTCAGTCAGTAAGTAACGCAAGGATTTTATATATTTAGATACGTGATCGGTCACTACTCACTGTGATCCTTTAACAGAAGGTTAAAAGATAGTCAGAGTGCAATTAACCTATGATTGGAATCATCTTGCGAGATCGAATCGGAAATGAGGAGATCCGCAGGCGGACCAAAGTCGCCGACATAGTTGTCCGTATACTTATGAAGTGGCAATGTGCGGGACACATAGATTGAGGAAGCGATGACCATTGGGCAGGCAGGTTCAAGAGTGGACCTGATAGCTTAGTACTCTTCGAAGCACGGGGAAAGCGATAATTAATTTCAGGCACACCTCAAAAAAAGTTAGTGTAGCGCGCCATAGGCTGAACCCGATACCCTCTTCAGGGCAGTCTGTTGGTATCTCTAGTAGGATTTCGCTGCTAATACAGACCACAGATACGTGTACATTTTCATTTATATTATCTTAATCTTAATATATAAAATCCTTGCGTTACTGACTGACTGACAGACACGCTACAGCCGAAAGTAATGGGCGCAGGAAGCTGAAATTTGGCATGTATGTTCCTTGGGGACCGTAGGGATGCACTAATAAGGGATTTCCCGAAATTTCCACGGGATCGACCAAAACGGGTAAATTAAAAAAAATGCAGGTGTAGCTGCTGGCGTCCTCTAGTAAATATTATATGACGTGGCAACCGCCGTGAAAGTCTGACACTAGGTTACGACAAATGCCCTAAGGCTCTCAGACATATGGACGTCTAACCAACCAGTATTAATGGAGCTGGAGGCAAGCCAAGGTTTTCTCGTCCAAGTTTTTGCTACAAGACTTTATACTGCACAACCTTGTTGAATTGTGTGTTTGTCCTTATTTTAATTAAACTATGGTGAAACAATTGTTTAGTTGGATGGTAGGTGTACGAACTGTGGTGGAACAATTTAGTTGGAAGAGGAGAGTGTAATACACACGTACAAAAGTTTCGTGTGTATGGAGATGATTTTTCGTCAAAACGGCTGAACCGCATTTGTCGAGTTTCAGCATAGAAAAAGATATTAGATTATGAAGACACATAAGTTAACGTTTTGTTGCGAAAACTGAAACATGAAGGGTTTGATATAAGATACTACGAGGCAATTATTTTACGATTTTAAGTTGGGAAATAAATGGTTTTTTTTGTACTTTATTTCATTGTCCTTTCAACCCTGTGCGAAATCGCAGTTAAAAATCGCTATTTAACAAAATAGTTTATTAACAAGATATTTATGTACCTACTATTGAAAGACAGAACGAACTAATCAAAGTAACACTCATAAAAGTTACAAGTTACCTTGAATGTCACGTCGCGTAACATTCATCAAGTTACGGCGAATGGGATGATTTTACACAATTTTTCCTTCACCGCGATCACCCTTTTCTTATCATGAAACTTTTTCCCTTTCTTTAAAAGTTAATGAAAAGTTGGAAAGTAAATTACTGATATTTTTGTTAGTCTTGCCAGATATGATGCTGTTGGTGGGTTACAGTTTCAAAATGTCAGTTGAGAAATATCATTAGACTAACAGTCGCCCGCGTCTTCGTCATATTTCGTTATGAAATATTGAATAATCTTCCCTTAGTGGATGATGTATTTTTATACCGAAAAGGATTAAAGGATTTCTCGAATTGCCATTCGGTAAATCCTTTCTAAGTACACCCTTCAGCCGCCAAATGTCCGCAGGATCCGTCCTTATGGCGAACTGCGGAGCCGGTTCAAGCGCCGAGGATCTAGGGATTTTGCCGAAGCAACCATGGGCTTTTGCAAGATGAGATAATGGAGCCCAAAATAATTTCGACACACACAACCCAAATCTGGGCATACGCAGGCATTGCTTGTCAATCTCTTTATCTCCAAACTGGCCGACCGTGATAGTAGGTATATGACTTTCACTGACATAATTTAAACTACATTTATTTCAGAAATAAATAATGTTGCCGGACAAAATAATTTCAAGTCACTTTCGCTGGCAACTGCTGGTATGATAATTTTTTAAACGATTTTCCTTATACCGCGGAGTTGTAATAGGCATTTTTAGATAGAGCAATTTGGGTTAAAGATAACTAACATTTTTTTGCATGTCTTTCCTCCTCGACGCTCTAAATACCTCATCATTTCACACGCAGAGTAAACAAGATCGAAAGAGTACAAAAAAAAGTAAATTAAAAAAAAAACCGTTACATGTTGAACGTCTACCTAATTTCTATAGCATAGTTGGCATTTTATCACGACACCCAATTACATGAAGACATAACCCATCTATCAAATAACATTGTGACACTCGTTTTCTCTCAAAAAGCTAAGCAATTTTGTATGGATTAAGGAATGTAGATCATAAAAGATGACTGATTGCTTGGGTGCGTGATTGGGTGATGGGCAGTTTGGATGCGTGTCTTAAATTAAATGTCAAGATTTCAGTTAAATCAAGTTGTGCGACAGGCTATAAAGTCTGGAGTTTGTCCAAACAAGATGACCAATATCTCATTACTTTAGGTAATTAATTAAATAACATGGCCCTCTCTGTCTTATAAATGTATAATATTAAGATTCTTGTTACCATAATACAAAAGCAACTAAGGTATTTTTGAAGTATACTTTGACATAAAAATTATTAGTCAATTGCCTTGTAACAGCCAGCAAAATATTTAGTAATAAATATCTTAAGTATTTGTCATACGAGCATCTAACTCCGCCAAAGATCAACGATATTGAAAATCTTAAGAACGTTATGAGTCGAATAAGTTCTTCCCCTAAAACCAATAGACTTACATTTTATATGAATACACATAACATTACATATAACAGAACAGGAATTGCGTGTCAGATAGTGTTACTAGATATCGCGATTTGAGCGGGACGTCACGATTTTCAGGGGTCATATTCATAAGTCATTAAATATTGAAATGACTACGATTTTTCTGTAATATTTTGTAACTTATCCTTGTGTAGCAGGTCTGACACACGTCGCTAGGAGTTAATGAGGGAGCTATGCAGTGAGGGCACAATTGAGAAAAAGATGAAAGATGGAAGAGGGAGGAAAAGAGAGTGTGCGCAAAGGCAAGGGTGAGATCGAAAGGGTAACGAGGGAGTGAGGGCCTGGGCAAAAAATTAAGAGAGAGAGGGGAAGATAAGGAAGAAAGGAAGCGCTGTTTAGAATTGTAGCAGTCACTCCTCTTAAGACCGATTTTTTTCTGAATGCCTCTATACACAAAAAACTGTCAATAATCGTAATGTGTGTGTGCTCACCTCTGCGACCTTGATGAATCTGCCGCGGCGGTTCTGCTTCACGTCCAGGTAGAACCGCTTCGACTGGATCTGCAGCATCTTCGTCGCCAACTCCTGCTCCTGTGGCTGCTGACCTGCACCACAAATACAACAACATAGGTCAGGAATATCATGTATGTTTTGCACAAAAATTTATTGTTAGAGGCTAGTTGAAAATCCCTATAACATACACGGTGTCACAAGGCCCATCACCAAGCCGAAGTCTACTCGTTTTGGACATCATGCCAAGTCATACTAAGCAAAAATAAAACCTGGCAAACATTTTTTTTTTAAGGAGACACGTTTTTTAAACTGAAAATAAAAGTGCGCGCGGGCAATTCCCGGTCACGAGATCGGTCTAAGCGGCGAGCGGCGCGGCAGCGGCGATGTACATGGCGCGTTTACTCTGAGCGGCCGCGCGCCGCGTCACAGTAAACGCGCCATGTACATCGAAAACGCTCGCCGCTACCGCCCGCTGGTCGTGACCGTGCCCTAAGACCTCACATGGTCTAACGAGTTTAATCCTGAGACAATTTCGCTTTGGAAGATAGGATATGCAAATTATTCGGCCTTTAAAGAAATATCACCAAAAACACACCCTTGTAACTTCAAAATGAACAAATCGTAAAATCTAATGCAAGCCTTAAAATTATATCATCATCATCCTAGTGTTATCGCGATCACATCCAAGCCGATACGTGCTCGACCACAGAACAGTTAAAAGGAGTAGAATGGCCTTGTGGGCGTGGCAGGCGCACCGTGCGTGTGAGCAAACGCTCATATTTCGACAAAATTTGTTTGACCGGTCAACAATCGCGCTCATATTGGGACAGCGCACGAAGCTCCAAGAAAAAAAATAATTATGCCATCTTGCGCTGTTATAACGTGTAGAAAATGAAGCCAGGCATGTAATGTGGCTCGAGAAGAGATTTCTTTTCACCGGTAAGTCCAAAACCTTAAAATACAAATGATATTTGTAATAATTGTAGTTATTACAATAGTATTATGTAGTTTGTAGACAAAAATGATACTATCGCAAGCAAATAAAAAAAAAGTACATTGCTGGCAATACGTGGGTACCATCTAGTACTACGTAGGCGATTGCGCAATGTATTTCGTTGACAGCGAACGTCGCATGCGACTAGCCAATGAATACATCGCGTAGACCGGCCACTGCTACTCGAAGCGGCCGGTCGACGCGTGAGTGTGCTTGTGCAGATCTAATGGTGGTTAATATAGCATATAGCACAATAGCACAGCACGCTAATTTTATTTCGCATCTAATAGCAAGTTCATTCGGCTCTCGTTCGTGCTATAAAATAGCATATAGCATATCAATCAAACATCGCGCCGACGCGACGGCACATCGCACTTCGCACGTTCGCAGCGCTGCGAAATGCGATATTTGCGATCAGTCTTCGCGTGCTAACGCGAGCAGCCAGACGTGAACTTGCGTAGCGTGCGAATTTTAACTGCTCGACGGCTCGCGCGATTTAAGTAGGCATATAAGTACGCGAGTTATTTTACGTTCTCAAAAGTTAAGTGTTTTGTGTTTGATTAAATAAAACTGTGATAGGACACGTAAAACTGTGTAGCTATGAATGATCTGTGTAACATGTGTGTTAAAATGATTTAAATAACTCAATATAATTAATTATATACAGTCCTAAGCCTGAAAAGTATGAAGGAAAATTAATTGACTTATTTATTATTAATTAGTTGGTTAATATTAGTTTGTTGTGCATAATGATTACATTTTATACTTAGAAGAAATGTACAAATATGTATATGTATTGTTTATTCATGTGTAACATTACAGTTCACCATGTCATCTGCCCACGCGTAAAGTATTCAGACTCGTTAGGCAAATAGCATGTTTGTCGACGCTATATTAACCTACGTTCAAATAGGGATAGCGCGACAGCGCGCTATATCGTACATGTGCTAAAACAAGCGGTCACACGAAGGGTGTTGACGCTTCGCACGATGCATGCTATATTATAGCATTTTCAATAGCATGCTAAAAAAATTTAGCATATAGTTCATAGCATGCGATTGATAAATAGCAGATTCGAACATCATTATGCAGATCTACTAACGTAATAGCGTTAAATGTTCTTGTGTGAGTAAGTTTGACGGCGCATGGTAAATAAACGCTATGTTTGACAGGCTAAAGTCTATAATTGATTTTTTTGCACGTTCTGATTTAAAAAATGCGAGTGTGTGCGCGACTGCGTTTCTATTGATTTTACTAAAGTGTATGTGTAGTAGTAGCCGTGTGGTAGGGGCAAACTGGCGACACAGGTTTCCGATACATTTTCGTCTAGAGGGCATATCTACTATAATTAATATATCTATGTGCTCGACGAAGAACGATTAGTGCATATTGCAATGGCAAACAAGCGAAATCGATGTTAGAATATGCCACTTGTCTGCACTCTAATTTTTTTTTGTTTTTTTATAGGCTCACGCCTGTATCCCCGAAGGCAGAGATGAATTTTTAGGTCCCACGTAATAGAGGGCGAGCCTATTGCCGTTAACGGGCACATCACCAGACTCCGTGCTGCTACTGAGAATTCGGAAAAACCCAGTAACACTTTTGCCCGACCCGGGAATCGAACCCGGGACCTCCGATCAGCAGTCGCATACGCTATCCACTGGGCCACGGAGGCACCTAATATCACAGAATATTAGCCTCAGAAATCTGTGATTCAATGTATTAAATAAAAAACAGCTCAATTTACAATAAAACGTACTATACTAGTCGAGTCAATTTGTTAAAGGCATTTTAAATGGGATATTTTTAACAGTGCATCAAATATCTTAAGTAACACACTGAAGTGCGTTACGCTATGAAACTTTATTATTTAATACTGACTTGCACACTAAAATACTATATGCACACCAAATATATGTTTCTACAAAATATCATTTGAAATGAAGAGTCTCACCCGCTCGGGAAACTTATCCACTCAGAAAACTTAATAGGTTATGTTAGGTTCTCTTATGACGCTGCACCCAAAAAAGGAGCCCTGCGAAGCAGGGCTCCGTCAACTTAGCTTATTAATTTATTTGGTTGTTAAAAGTAAAAAAAAATGATATGCTTCTGTAATTGAAAGGTTTATTTTTATTATTAGAGATTTGCAACGGTCAATTAACAGGTGTTCGTCATGAAATATTTTGTGAATATATTTTGTGGTGCAATTAGTATTTTCGGTGGAACAAAGTTATATTTTTTTGGAAGAAATCAGAGATAAATTGAGTAACAGTTAAATACAACCCATTTTAAATTACCTTTGCCCTCTTTGGTTAGTTTCGCTTTCTTATCTTAATATATAAAATCCTTGCGTTACTGACTGACTGACAGACACGCTACAGCCGAAACTATTGGGCGCAGGAAGCTGAAATTTGGCATGTATGTTCCTTGGGGACCGTAGGGGTGCACTAAGAAGGGATTTCTCGAAATTCCCACGGGATTGGCCAAAACGGGTAAATTAAAAAAAAAATGCAGGCGTAGCTGCTGGCGTCCTCTAGTTATTTTATAAAGTGAATTGTAAACTTTCTATTTTACAATTCTAACACTATAGTGCTTAGCGATATGTTGTAGCATTAAATATCTAATAGCAATTGACTTTACTAACTTTCAATCAACGGACACGAACTACACCGAGGCTCTGACTCAAAACAATAATTCTGGACTTCTGGGCAAAGAGCTCAGATATTCACATAGAGGCGCATTTCATATGGGCGCTTTGAAGACAAACTTTCTGCGACTCAAATTGCCGCTTGCCGGCGTAGCAGTCGCGCTGCGGCAGTTGTCTCTCTCTCCTCCAGTGTATCTTAACTACGAGAGCGAGAGAGGCGGAGAACGACGCCAGTGCCGCCAACGGCGCCAACTACGAACTAAACTGGAGACAGTCCCTACTTGGTATCGGCACGCGAAATCCTTAAGAACTGCGCTTCTATGTAAATCTGTATTCATTGTTCTAGGTCTTGTGTCTTGTGACACTGTACTTCTTTCGCTACTGACTGACTAACAGACAACGCACAGCCAAAACTAGAGGGCGCAACAAGCTGAAATTTGGCATGTATGTTCCTTGGAGACCGTAGGGTGCGTAAAGAGAGATGGCCCGAAATTCTTACGTTAAGGACAGAAGCGGTTAAATACAAAAAAAGCGAGGCCGTTGCTGCGAGCGTCCTTTAGTAGATTGTATTATCATTCGATTTTATAAAATATAAAAAAGCATTGCCTCCGTGGTCCAGTGGTTAGCGTATGAGACTGCTGTTCGGAGGTCTTGAGTTCGATTCCCGGGTCGGGCAAGTGATACTGGGTTTTTCCGAATTCTCAGTAGCAGCACGGAGCCTGTTGATGTGCCCGGTAACGGCAAAAGGCTCGCCCCCTATTACGTAGGACCTATAAAATTTCTTGGCGAAATATAGGTGTAATATTACACCTCTGCCTACCCCTTCGAGGTAAATAAAAATAAAAAAACAGATTGGATAATGGTCATCATGTAGAGATAAACCCTTATCTAACCTAGAGATATTTTAGAAGGGCTGGGCTGGATGTGATTAGGTAAGTATTGGAGTTATAAGTGGTTCGATCGCACTCCCAAGGGGAATACACTTCTTTTACATTCACTTAGCCTTCCTTGGGTTTACACGAGAAATATTTTATCATAAAACTAATAGCCCAAATTGCCGAAATACTTAAAAATACCACACGCAAAGCATTATGTAAAATCTAGCAATGCCATAAAAGGCTCTCCCAAGTCTAGATTAAAAAGACATCCACTGACGAATACTACAATATCCTCATTTTTTTACACGTGTATCGAATAAAAATAAACTTTTACATAACATGACACATGTATATATCTGTACCATTTGTGAATTTAATTAAATCTTAGTCTCATTTTGTTGCCTAGACGTTCAGACGTTGAGACCTCATAATATAGACACGTGTAATTTTAGAATATTCGTCGTGTATATCGGTCTTTATGTTCGCATATTTGATTTAGAATGTACCAACATGTTGTCTGTTTGTACGGGCGTAATGAACTCGGAAATTACTGTGTCAATAGGCGGGACATTTATACGGATGTAGCATACTACTATATATTGCTTTAATTGATTTTGTGGTCTCCGTGTGGTGACGGAGTAAGAATACGATAGGTCCCCACCCCACTCTGTCCGGAGGGTGTCGTACGAGGCGACTATGGGAAAACGCGAGCAGTGTAACAGCTCCAGTCAAGGTGTGCTTTCGCTCCACACATCTGTCCGAGCGTAGAGAAGAAGCATTGGGTATGCGACCCCGGCTTTCTCGAGCTGCCGCGATTATTACCAATGTCCCTTCTGTGATTGCGGCATCCTTTGTTACCTTTGATTTCCTTTCCAAACACCAACCTCTTTTAACACTCCCTTACCCTATCCTAAATTTCCTTTCCCTTCCCAATCCGAAGTACAGGTGGAGAAGATGGCAGTATGAGTTTTAGGGGATTAAATATTACTTTACCCCAGGAGGGTACCGGACCTACCGGAGAATCCCTCTCTGCGCAGCTTCGCTCAGACTGCCCCATTGTAACTTGGGGCAAAATTCCCAACGACGACGCGCTTTGCCACACGTCACGTTTTGTCTCCCCGTCAAACAGAGGAAAAAGGAGGGCTAGGGAATGCCTTTTTGCAACGTTGAATTTTTGTGGAGGAGTTGATGTTAAGATTGATGAATTGTGTGATATGATGGATGCAAGGAAAATTGATATACTAGGAGTGAGTGAAACTAAGAAGAATGGTTGTTCAACAACTACTCATGGCCGATATAGTGCATATTGGTCTGGAGTTGTTGATTCTGAGAGAGCTAGCCAAGGAGTTGGAATGATTCTATCAGATAGGATGAATGAGTGTGTGAAAGAATACGAATTTGTTAACTCCAGGCTTCTTTGGGTGAGACTAAAACTCGGCTTAACTAAAGTCTTTCTTATGTCTGTTTATGCTCCAGACATGTCCAAACCGTCAAATGTAAGACAGGAATTCTGGGATAATGTAAGAGATGTGCTTGCTAGGTGTGAGAATAATGAAAGAATAATTATGTTAGGCGACTTTACGGGTTGGGTAGGTGTGTTTCGTGACGGCTATGAAAGGGTTCTAGAGCGATTTGGTGACGAGAGGGTGAATGAAAATGGTGAAAGTTTACTGGATATATTTAAGGAGAGAAAGCTTGTGGTGACAAACACTATGTTTAGTCACAAGATGATTCATATGTATACATTGCAAAGGCAGACAGAACGAAGTATGATAGATTTTGTTGTGATAGACGAACGTCTGAAAGCAAAAGTGAAAGATACGAGAGTGTACCGAGGCTTAAATGTGGGTACTGACCATTTTTTGGTAGTTAGCCGCATAGCGGGACTAACCACAAAATGGCGTCATCGTCCTCGCATACACTCACCTGCCATAGAAAGAGTGAAAGTTGAAAGATTTGAAGAAGAGGATGTACGTAGTCAGTATAAAGAGGCATTGGAAGAAAGGTTTAAAGAATTGTTTGAGGAAGATTATTGCCAGATAGAAGAACTTTGGAAAGAGTTTAAGAATGGAGTAATAGAGACAGCTACACAAGTATGTGGCGTAAGCAAAAGGAAGCATGTTAAGAAAATATGTAATGAATAGTGGGATCAGGAAGTAAGTAGTGTGGTCGCGGAAAAGCGCAAAGCATGGATGGACTTGCTGGCCATAAGAGCCAACAAAAGGATACAAGGTAGTGTGAATGTCAATGAGAGGATATTAAAAGAAAAGTATGACAGGTTGAAATATAAATTAAAAGAGACAGTGAGAAGAAAGAAACAAGAATGTAAGGATAAATTTGATAGAAAGTTTTCTCAGGATTTTCGGGCCAATATCAAATTATTCTGGCACTTGGTTAGATCAGCCCGAGGCAAAGCAGGAGACTCGAAAGTAGGTGTGATAAGGGATATAAATGGAAATATTATAAGAGAGCATAGGGAAGTTTTGGAACAGTGGAAGGTGTATTTTGGGAATTTGTTTGAACGAGGAGAAAGCGACACTAGGAATATAGTAGCGAATGAGGAAGATAATTGTGAAGTTATATAACTATGGAAGAGATACGGTGTGCAATGAAAAGTATTAACACGGGTAAAGCTGCGGGATATGACAGGATATCTGCTGAAATGCTCAAGGTAGGCGAAGGCGTCACCGCAAGCCTGCTGTACCTATTTTTCGATAAATATTGGCGGTCCGGTCGTGTACCAGGTGACTGGAACAAGGCCGTAATTGTGCCACTTTACAAGGGAAAAGGGTCACAGTAGGAATGCAAAAATTATCGCGGTATAAGCCTGCTCGAGTGTTGTTGGCAAATTGTATGCAAAGATATTGATTGAAAGAGTGATCTCTGAAACGGAGTCAGATTTGGGATGTGCAAGCGGGATTTAGAAAGGGAATGGGATGTACGAATCAAATCTTTTCCTTAAGGTATTCAGAGAAAATCTTAAGTAAACACCAGAAGATTTTCTGCGCTTTTATTGACCTGGAAAAGGCTTACGATCGAGTGGTGAGGGATGAACTTTGGTCAATACTTTCTGTGTATGGAGTGAGCAGCAGTCTGATACGGGCACTTGAATCCTTATATAGGGATTCAAGTGCCTGTGTCAGAATTAACGGGGCCTACACGGACTGGTTTAACATTGATCGTGGTGTTAGACAGGGATGTGTAGCGTCTCCTTGGCTGTTCAATCTATTCATGGACAGTTGTTTGACCTATCTGAAAGAGTCTGAATGTGGATTAAGAATGGGTGAATCTGTGTTTAAGACCCTGTTATACGCTGACGATCAGGTTCTTTTTGCGTCGTCAACGTCTGATTTACAGCAGATGGTCACCGTTATGAATGAGGCGTACAAGAAGAAGGGCATGAAAGTGAATGTAAGCAAGACTAAGGCCATGGTCATAGAGAGGGAAGACAGTATAACTGAATGTAAAATATTGATAGGAAATGAAAAAGTGGAACAAGTGAATGAGTTTGTGTATTTAGGGTCTTTGTTTACGAGAGATGGAAAATGTGAGGGAGATGTTGAAAGGAGAGTGAAAGCAGGAAATAGTGTGAATGGCGCCTTACAGTCCATCGTCAGTAACGAAATTATCCCAAGTAAGGCTCGCCTTGCTGTACTGCAGGGAGTTTTGGCGCCAACGCTGATGGATAGTAGTGAATCATGGGTATGGCAGAAGAAGCATGAAAGTAGAATCAATGCTGTGGAGATGAGAGCTTTGAGGAGTATGTGCGGAGTAAGGCTGATAGATAAAGTGCAAAACAGTGTGATACGAGAAAGTGTGAAAAGAAGATGTAGTGATAAAGATTGAAAAAGGAATGTTGCGATGGTTTGGACATTTGGAACGGATGGATGAAAGAAGAAATACGAAAGAAGTGTATCGTGTAAGAATTAATGGAGATGTCGGTAGGGGACGCCCAAGACGGACGTACGCCGACCAAATAGGTGACGTACTAAAAAGGGCCAAATTAAAAGTACCCATAACCGGCGAGCATGAATGATGAGGTTAATGAATGTCGAGGAAGCGAAAGAGGTGTGTTTGAACCGGAGCATCTGGCGTTCCATAGTTTCTGCCTACCATCGTGGGAGACAGGCGTGACGATAGATAGATAGATGATTTTGTGGATATTGCTGCTGGTGGCAAAGCCCAAAAACTCATCTACAGCCGAAAACATAAATCAGTCCAAATCTCTGCAGTTGTAAGATCTGACTCGGATTTTTCCCGCCAAATACAATAGAAGACACTCTCTCTACTGAGAGCCATATGTCGCGTATTGCGGTTACGCCCTATAGCTCGGAACAAATCTGTGGTATTTCGCCAGTCACATTATTTCTTTGTGTCTTTTCAGACACACGGCTGATTTCTAAAGTACCTAGAGAGACTTTTTTGAGATACCCATACTACAACAGGTTACGTACCAAGTAACAAAATTCAATCTAAATACGAAATACAGGTAGAAATCAAATTGCTGGTAATTAAAAAATGTGATACAAAAACGGAATCGTTACGAAGCTCGCATATATGTTAAACAAAGGCTACAGGGCAATTTGTAGCGAGACAATATGTTTTTAAAGAATCAATCTGGGGTGAAATTTGATAACAAACAAATGCCAGCTAAGGCTCTAACTACCCCAAAGTGCAGGCTCAATCGGTAATTAATATTCATAACACAACGTCAGGAACAAAGTCAGGCGCCGAGCTAGCATCACAAAGACAACGCCCAGGCTCTATTGAACAGAACGGGGTAGTCATACAGTTAGAAATCAATGTTCGACGGATTACGTCCGATGCACGCAATAGGATGGGGGCGTGTGCATCCAGTTCGACTACACCCTACCCCACCCTTAGCCCCTTTTTACCCTTCCCCTTATTCGCCTTGCTCCCACTTCCACCTGTCAGCCACCCTGCCCGCTTATTCCAGCTTTACCCGCTTTATATTAATTACCCTTGTATTATTGCAAATGCTGCAACATTTTGCCGCTTTGTAACTTTCGTGTTGTGGTTTCGATACCCAAAGGGCACACAAAGGCTATGCACATGTTTTGTTCAGGGTACGTGCGTTTTTTTGTGTCTGAAGTTTCATTTGAAACGCTTTTGGATAATTTCTGTAAATATGTTTGTATTTGGCCCGTTTTTTTTACCAAGGGCCAAAGAAGGTAGCTGGTTCTTAGCATTGGCAATCGGCGATCCAGACACTTTGTCGGACGCTAGATATAGAGACAGGCTTTCTGAAAAAGTAACTAGCTATGCCACAGCATCGGACGCTTCACTCCGAACCTATACGAACGCCTGTCGCGGCGGTCAAGGCGCTTTTTGGCGGTTGGTGTTGATTTCGCTAGAGCGATCAAATGCACGAATCACGATGAAGTTTCCTTACAGCAAATATACAATAAATAATACTTTATACATTGTATGTTGCCTTTGCATTTATATCTCTGGATAATATGAGTTAGAAATGCATAAGTTGTTCGCGGGCTAGTCTGCCAAATAGCAGTCTGATCCCACTTTGCTATTGTGATTAATAAATAACCTTCGAATTTAAAAAACTGATGTACCATCAAGTAGACTAGCTCCTTATTAACATGTCAGTATTATTTTAGCAAATTGTACAAGCAATATCAGGTGCCTGGGGAGAGGCATTATTTGAACTCTGATGTGCCAACATTCTGCAACATACCACTAAAACCAGCATACCGTATTACCACCCTGTGGTGATAACGCGAAAAGACACTGTTGTCCTGCCGATAAAAATCAGTGTTTAATTTACCCACTGGTCACGCGGCTGAGACCGCGTAATTATTTTACCAACTTCTATTTCGCCTTGGCCACGAGATGACTGTAATCATCAGTATCTAAACATTACATCTTTCTAAAGTTTGGGTGTTCGTCTGAGGTTGAACAACCCTTCTTGACAGTCCGACCATCCCTTCGAGTTGCGGGTGCCAAGACATTGATTAATCCCATCACTGATTGATGGATTATATATTTAAATCCCATCCCATTATTTAGTTATATGATCATTAATAAACTTCTCCATCTAAGCGTCATCCCAATGGAGATATAATTTGGTAATATTGGCGCAACAATTGGACGTAGCCAATAGTCAGACTGTAACAAGATAGCGACGGGGCGCGGTTCGTTTGGGACATCCAATTATGATTTCACCGGTTATCCATTAATACTGTCCTGAATATATACGCCATTTTCAACAGATGAAAAAATTATGTCAAGCAAAATCGTTAAGAAATTCGCATATGTCTGTGGTAAGGCCTATTCGTACGTTTATTTTAGACTTTATCGAAAGGTTCAAAGCTTGATATCTAGGTTGCGCAACGAGTTATTAAATTTTGCGATAAGATATTCAAAAACAGGATAGCATTAGAAATGATTACCTACAGATTTGCCTTTTATGTGAGGTGCAGCTTAGAACGAACTATGTTGCTGCCAAGAAGTGCATTTTGTTATTCAATATATGTATATTATGTAGTTTTGCCTCTGAATTTCTGACATTCAAAGTCAGCCTGCGTTCCATAGGTGAACCAGTCACCGACATGACTAGCGGAATGGTCAAACTGATTAAGATTTTAGAGTGTCGTCCACGCTCTAGACGACGCGGCAGACGAGCCTCGGCAAGATGAATCGACGATCTTGTTAGAATCGCGATAAACGGTTGGATGCGGGCGGCTCAAGATGGGTCTGTGTGGAGAACATTAGGGGAATTCTATGTTTAGCAGTAGAGGTTCTAGGGCTGAAATGATACATAATAACCTAGTCATTTTTCGTTCGCTGATATACACAACCAAGGCAACAAAGCTAAAACAAGGCAAGCATGAAAGATCACTTCATCCATCGCGCCATTCAAACACTTTTACAAAAACAAGTATACAACAATAATTAATCAAACGAGCGTAGTGAATAATCACAGTAAGGTTCACGTACCCTTAGCGGCAGGCTACACTGCAGGGTACAGGTAAAAAGCGTACATTTTGTCAGCGGGTACATTCTGATTGATGGTTTTCTACCTTGATGAACGACGTCTCGCTAAACAACGGGGCAATTCAACGATATTTTCCTTACAAACCTTTTGTTTAAGAATTTTATTTTTCGGATGGCGTAGGGGTTTAATCCACCGCCTTTCTACTTAACTCTGCGTCGAGTGTTGTGGGTTCGATACCCACACCGGACAAAACTGTGTGATCCACAAATTTTTGTTCCGATTCTGGGCGATCTTTGTGTCCGTTGATTGAATGTTTGGATTTGTAGCGGCAGCTACATACAACTGTGGCCATCTAGCGAGCGACGACGAAGTCTCAACAACATCCATACGGCTACATCTATCGGACACAATGCGACGGAAAAACAAGGTGCTGAATCGCGCAAGCAGAGTTCGCACGCTGAGTTGTATAATATATACAACATCCCTAATACGTCCGTTGGACTGACAGTCCACCAGGCACGATCACCCAGCCTGGTTAGAGGATCCTCCCTCTAGTTGGAGGAACACAGCACCTTTATCCTCCACAGATTCATTTCAGATACGAAGGATTAATACTTAGTGCGGGTCCCGTATGTTAGGAGAGAAATATAGATATGAAATTAATCAAACATAACAAAACTAGTAGGGCTAGTGTACACCGATATTCCTAGCTGTAAAGCAACAAACATGGCACAACTATAAAAAAATATAAAAGCAGACTTTTAAAAAATATTGTAGAAGTGAGGCATCGCTCATGCTCAAATTGATCAACCCAAAAGAAAATATTGACAATGGTAATTCCTTTGATGGTAGATTGGGTCTTAATTTAATTGTGTCCATGGATATTGTTAGATTTCTATATTCTGCCTCGAAAACAAACATTATGTTTTTAATTAAAGTTCTGCTCGTTGGTCTCGCGGCATAAATGTGCGCGTGGGATTGGGAGGTCTCGGGTTCGAATCCCGGGTCGGGCAAAGTGTTATTGGGTTTTTCCGTTAGGAATTTCTCAGTAGCGGCACGGAGTCTGGTAATGTGCCCGGTAACGACAATAGGCTCGCCCCCTATTACGTGGGACCTAAAAATTCATGGCGAAATGTGGCTGTAATATTACACCTCTGCCTACCCCTTCGGGGAAACAGGCGTGAGTCTATAAAAAAAAAAAAAAGTAAAAATACTGGAGCAGCTTAACGTTTTACTATACTAAATTTCGCTCGCACCAAAAGCAAGTAGCTGAATGCATGACAAATATCAGCTTCTTGGATCAGTAGTTTCGGCTGTAGACCTTTCACTAGGTGAGTCACTTTTTCACTAAAAGAAAGAGTTTTACACTTATTCATTGATCGATTGATTAGTTTTCCATTGCCTTTCTGATTCCAAAATCGAACCTGCGACTCATCATCAGCAGTACCCGTAAGCTCTAACTTATCCCACCAAACTTATGAAGGATAAAGTAAAATATCATCCATTCGCAAAAAATACTCAAACAGCAAAATACCATTGGGAACGAGTAAAAATTTAAATTAAAGTACTTTAATGAATTTCCAGTATCTAATTTAGTAAGAAAATGATAAAGCCATTTCCGGCGGAAGCGTCCCTTTTTACTCACGGTTGGGTTGACGCGGCTCCTAGACACGAAGTTGCTTTTATATCGCCAAAATGTACCCAGTTGCGTAAAAACATCGTTTATAATTGTCTAGGCTCTTTATGTTTTACGGGACATTTTATTTATGTTAGAAAATTATTTACTTTTTACGCTCAATGTGAAAAAACCATTGTGCGTTTTGTCACTTCTCTTGAAGCTTTGTCTGTCATCATAACTCTTAATGATATTAAAGGTTCTGACTGAATGAGATCGAGATTGTTTTTGTAAGCTTGATATTGGTTTACCTTAACATTCCTATTTAATTTTGTACTAGCAGTCTTGGGCAGTTTGCCTGCCCTATACCTTCAACATATTTTTTTAACCCCTTAGAGGCGAAATATAAAAAATCCTGCAGTAGAGGGTTCCCATTATGTAAAAGAAACCCATTGTCCAAATTTCTTGTTAGTAGCTATAGTCGTGAGGATTAAGCTTTTCTTTTTGGGTAGCACGTGAAGGCATTTGGTTAAAATCTATGACAATCACTACGAGAAGACAATACCTTCCACTGGCCGAATACATAGATCCTTTAGGGGTATGAATTTAGAGAGCTATCGCCGTGGAAAAGCTAATATCCTATCAAATCTGGTTGACTAGAAAGGAGACCCAGGGATTTAAAACGATGTCTTGGATGCCAGCAGGTACGATGATGCTGATACTTTATAAATTTGCGCGTATGGTACTTTTGTAATCATTTCAATTGTTCAAAAGTGTTCTGTAATTCGCGAACATTTGTGTAAATAAGTATTAATAACCTCCTTCCCTCTCCCCAGTAACACCGTTCGAGACCATATGTAAATATTATGTTAAATAATTTTAAAATATGTACGTATACTGGCTTGTCATTAGAAGTAAAGTGACTACTAAAGACCTTCGCATAATTGATCGCTAAAATAGTAAAAAAATACTTACCGGAGTCAAAATTGTTCCCGCCCGCGTCCATGCCTTGACCATGATATTCTGTAACATACCAAAGAGCAATTACTCTATGAACCGATTTCTATATAACACACGACTATACTCTAAGGAGGGTAGTCATATATACATTTTCCTAGAGACCCTTTTTGTAAGAGGGATTTGCGCCCGCTTGCGTATCTCGACTACGACCTTCGCGTGCTACGTAGCACGCATATCGGGAAATGACAGGCAAACTACGCAGGAAACTAAATGTTTGGAAGAGCCCGCAAGAGAGACAAATCCGCAAATGAGTCCAAATACGCATGAGAGGGAAAATTCAAAGACACTTTACAAATCGTCTCTTTGTCCACCATTGTCTTTTGTAGATTGTCTACCGTGGAAGACCAGGGTCACACGTGCTGTCATACATGCTCGACAATTTATGTTATAGCGAAAATCTTCAAGGCAAATTAGTACAGGTTTTACTAGACATAATTTGCGTCTGCCGTTTGGCAGTCTTTCACCTTGGCCGTCTAGCTGATGACCTCCTACACGATTACAATCATTACATTACCATAGGGTCGAATAAATTAAACGCCATTATATTAACAACATCTTTTATTGACGAATTTTATGTTACAGAAGACACGAGATCTCTGTGAGAACGGTATGAGTTGATAATTGTGGTTTACTTAAATAATAACCTTAAAATTGGTATGTTGAAATCATGCAATATACAGTCATTAAAATGTACTTGGATGAATTAGAAGCCTTTAGCAATTTATACTTGCACAAAGTGTTAAGGTTAACACAGCAACCAAGAACCTATGTTGTTTCTTTACTTCTTCAATATGGAAAACATGTCATCCGCATTTCTTACTGTTTCTACACTATTGGCACTGTTGCAAGCGCCATGTTCACGGATATACTATATCTGTATATCCGTGAACATGGCGCTTGCAACAGTGCCGAAATATCGGTTACTCAAAACAAAGGTACGTGGTATATATCCCGTAGAAACAGTAAAAAGTAATTAAAGTGACCACGATAGTTTAAATTCCTATAATGTCATCCGCAGTCCTAGCCCTATCTAGAGAATTCGAAGCGATAATTAGATTATATGGGGACTATCTGTCATTCTCAAGGTCTTGAAGCAACGTAAGAGACCTTACGTTATCAGAAGAAGGGACTAAGAATGGTCTATATAGACCTCAGAAGCTCGACAGGCGCTTTGTTATATAACAAAGCGCCTGTCGAGCTTCTGAGGTCCTTCTCACCGAAGGAGTTCATTGGGATCACATTGTCCGACGAAGCCAACAAAGAAAAAGGCGAGAAAGAAAAATCCAGAGCATCGATACTCTTGTATGAAATACAAAGAATAGCACTAAGCCATTATAATTACTGCATCAAAGAACTTAATAATGTTCCATCAAGAAGATTCCCTAAACCAGCAATTAGTTGGCGTTACTCGGCGAAAAGCATGCCAGGAGAGGCCGGGAAACTAGGGCACCCGGCTCGTAGTTCTAATAAATTCGAGTAACAATTACCGCTGCTGCAGTTGGGCAATCTGCACGCAACGCAGGATGAACTGCGCTCCATTACCTATATAATAATTGTGGAGATACTCAGCAACATCCTTCGCAGTATTTCGGTAACTTTGCATACCAACATGGCTACTGGATATGTGGCGAAATCTTTTGCCAATCCTAAGGCATCGCATAAGGCACCGCTGGATATTATTTAAATGACGTAAAATAAGGTACTTATGTGCAAAATGAGGACGATGGATTACGATGGCTTATCAATGTACAATAATGTTTGCAATATTTGCTTACCTAATGGTTTCGGCATATCAATCGGAGAATTTTGGAATTATGCCTTCGAATTTTATATTTTGATTATAATTTCCCACCGTGAAAATTTTAAGAGTTTACAGCCATAGAGCATACTGATATAGGCTCTTTGCAATTAAAACGAAGCAGTTAATATGTCCTAATTCGAATAAGATGAATTTTCTGCAAACATTCTCAAATGAGTTTACCAATAGCGTTTTACTAAAGAAATACAATACCGATCTGCAAGCATATTTAGAGAGTATTACGCAAAAATGTTAAGACAATATTTGACGCACGTCTTTTACTGTTCGTCACTAAAAGCTTAAGTATTAGTCTATAGGAACCGGACATAAGTCTAGACGGATAAGAATTCGCGTGGGACGCTCTCAGTAACGGATAAAGATAAATGTAGCAAAGGATCGGATCGATTGATGGTGCGACACGTGGCTGTCTGGCCACGGAACAAAAGAGAGATTTACTCCTAGACAAAGCGCTTTAATTAATTTTCTATTTGATATCTTGACGTGCAATGCCTTTGTCTCGAAATTGGTACTAGAACAAAGAGATGCAACAATAAACTGGACCGAAATGACTGAGATGACAAGAATTCTTGCGGTTGGGTTGGATATTATTTCCCAGCGAAGGAAGGTGGCAGGCTCTGTTGGCAAGGGAACCGTGATAATAAATAGTATGATTGACGCCTGGTGTACGCGAGTCTGGCGCTTTTCGTATTTCAAGTCCACAAAACATATTACATCCGTTTCACTAATAGGTCGTTCCATTACGGCAAAACGAACATCCAAGTTACACGGATAACGTCTAAGCTAATTCAACGGAAACATTTTCTGATCAACGCTCTACAAAATTTATTCATCTCGAATATGAAATAAAATCATAATGGCGATTACAATAAAAGTTTATCCAGCCTGTGTCGTATGCATACGTGAGCACATATGAATTTCCACGGCCTGTACATGTATGCTTCTATCGCGCATAAATTATCTTAATTTATTTCGCCCTAAGTGGGTATGCAAATCATACCGCCACATTAATTTCTCAATACATCACTGAATTCCCACAATGTGGGCGTACACGAGACTACGGCTCTCAGACCTGGCTCCGTGGATAAAGCCTTCTTGTCTAAGTTGTTTTTATTTCCATCATCTCCTCAGTAGATTACGGCTTCCTCAGCTATCATTTATATTCGCGTCACAAGTGTCCAACATGACAGATGACGCAAGGAGACGTCATACAGTTTTAGTCTCAACTGAAGATTGACAAATGATGACACGGACGCGTCTGCAAAACGCCTCCGGGAAGCTGCCGAGACAAAATATCGCTCGGATTCGGTTCGGATGCGACAAATGTACGCTAAGAGCATACATCGCAATCTGTGTCGCAATGAGTGCTGACATTTTTGAATATGTTGGCAAATATGTATGTAAAGTGGGTACGCTATGTATGTGTTGCGAGTCACAGGCGAGCAGGCAGAGGTCGCGCGCACGCAGCTAGTGTTACGGC
This sequence comes from Euclidia mi, assembly GCA_944739405.2. Taxonomy (NCBI): domain Eukaryota; kingdom Metazoa; phylum Arthropoda; class Insecta; order Lepidoptera; family Erebidae; genus Euclidia; species Euclidia mi. Next base: position 33,437,167 of record OX123207.2, read on the forward strand.
GAACACCGACACCGGTGCGACGACTGTTGCCCAAGCCTCACTCGACCGGCAAGTGCTAAATGTGCACTGATTAGCGACCAATGCAGTATCTATGTGCGAAACGTTTCTCACACCAACCATAGATATTAACAAAGGAAAAGATACACAATGGCATGGTAAAAATAAACGAGGCTAAAGTTAACAATCAATTCGGACATAGATTTCAAGTCTGTAAGGATTGTCTGCTTCAAATTGACATAATAATAATATATGAGCCGGTGAGACCAGACTAGACATCGAATGAATCATTATTTGCACAGCAATTATAACGACTAACAAGCTTCACAAAAGTACTAGCCACAAGAAAATGACGCAGACTCACTGGGGTCCTTGAAAACGCACGGCGCTGTTTTATTTGCCGTATTAAACTTATTTAGTAGTATACTATCCTCTCACTTTTACATTAGACACGGGTACAATACGGGTACATACAAAAAACCAAACAGGCTTATCAGCCATACATTTGATTGATCGTGGATAGGGCTACGTTTTCAAAACGGCCGGAAAGAACTTTCATAAAAAATCCCTTGAGGCCGCTTTTGATGGGTCGTATGGCGAAAAGATCGCGTGTTGAGTGGCCTGACAACGTTACAATTATGATAACGAGCTGGCCCCGTGGAGCGTAGTGGTTTATAGTCTCGCACGCTGCGTTATGACATAACTTTCCAAATTATAAATCTGTAGGAAGGCATCCATCAGTTGGAATATCTGCTGTCCCGGCAAACGTCCTTCAATTCAGTCCTTTGTCCAGAAACATCAGCAGGATTTTCCTACAAGTTTGTGGAAAACGGCTGTTAAATGAATAAGCCTACAAGTCTCTTTAACGGACAGCGATACTACTAGGCCAAAAGTAATGAATATTCGATATGTTACGCAAATTAATTTCGAATAGATTGTGTTCTTAATGTAAGAATACATGTAGGTAAAGGTATGTACCTATGTTTCGCTCGGTGCCGCAGGGAACACTCAGAACATTGGAAAGCGGTCACAAAGTATGTACCGCCGAATTCTTTGTCACTGACTCGAGGAAACTAAATGTAGATCGTGTATTTGTCCCGTATTTTAATGTCAATGTTACACATAATAATTTAAGGCATGCTCTACAGTTACCCTATGACCGAAAACATAGACTTTTAGTATGCTGCAGATTGGCACGTAGTTTATAAAGACAGTGATCTTCTGTATACATTGGTACAAGCTGTTGATGTACGCACTCTTACAAATATAACGATTCGTCCCACATTCTGGCGTGATATGACGTCTAAACTTAGATATGTTCCAAAAAATTGAGAGACCTGAATCTAGGCCATCATCATAAAACTGAGAGTGAACCCGACGCGATAACGTTAAATGCTAATATATTTTTTATCTAGAATCTTACCCTTTGTTTCTAATATATTAGCTCGCATTAATATCGACCGCGTCACATTCAGGTGCCGCATATTAATAACTGACGAACACGAGCGACGTCGCGCCACGCCGCGAGGCGCGCATGTATGCCGCACCATTCACTCCCAGTTCGCATTTATTATTACATTTTTTTAAAGTTTACGCATGACCTGAATAATATCATAGATCGTGCCTACAGACGTGATGTCGAGGCTCAAAACGTATTCGGCATAAAAAACTATCAAAACCACCGGACGATTAATTGTTAAGTCGTAAAAACTTTAATAAAAGATAACTTCAATTTCTAAAGTCGGCTAAATAAGAGGCGGGCGTGCGGGGGCCCGATCTAGGGTGACTATTACAAAGTTAAGCGCAACCAATAAGGTATAAGAGTGTGTGCCAAGAGACACTTAAAGTCGTTATGTAAGTAGTTCAAGGCGGGTCATTGGCAGCAGACGATATTGTTGCAGACATAAGCCAGACGAGCAAAAAAGTGAAACCTGTGATTTTCATAAAAAAAAAACCACAGCCGCATGACGGTTGGTAATGAATGAAGGAACGAAACTACACTAGCGTTATAAGCCAATGCTGCGAATTTTCTCTGAAATACGTCAAATAGTTAAACAGTCATTAGTTAATTAGTGAATTTCGCGCTCGTTTAGCAACAAGTTTTAACTTTGTAGACAGATTGCATCATTACAGTTGGAAATGTTACAATCTGAATGTGAGAGACAAAGGCTCTCTTGTGCAAATGACCAAAGTTGATTGAGAGGTGCTGACGTAACGGTGGCGGCAGCGAGCGAGGCCCTGCGCCGCGGGACCCTCGCGCCGTTCACCTGCCTCTTGGTTCTACTTCACATCTCTCGTTACGTTCTGTAATGTCGCGTTTGGAGCGATTGTACCGACAGTATGAGGTGGGCCGCCTAGTTCGTTATATTACATAAAAACTTCGGACGTCCTAATAGATTTCACCTCAGCGCCGCGTCGCGCACGTCTGACCCAAGCCAGAATTAAATTCCATTTTGAGCAGTTCGCCTCATCGTACCGACGCTTCCAATCATATTAAACGACAGTAATTTGTTTCAGAAAATAAAAGTACAGTAAATATTAGGCGAGTCATGATTGCAAGCCATTCGCCTATTCACTACAATTTAATAAGCCAAAGAAGGCATTATGAATTTTAATCAACTGATGTGAATAGCTAATTACATTTTATTTATGTAAGCTAACCAGCCGCTTGAAACTCGTCTCGTGTTGTTATTAAACAACTTCACTTATGTTTTGATGTTTAACCTGTCTGCAAAACTTAACTAATTTCCATAAAAATAACCAGTATTCTCTAGACAAGAATAGATGATGACGGTTCTATATGAAAGAATATAGGCAAGCGGGCGCGTCTTTTTTATTGAGACAAAAATGTTATTGTTTACTTTCAGAAGTTTATTGGTTTGTGGTTCTTTTGACAACAATCGAAAAACAGGTAAAAGGAATTCCGCTTTGTAAAATGGCGTCTAGCACCCTGTTTCTACTACGGCAGACTGACTTTTTGTCGTTCCGTCTAAAAGTTAAGTGTAATATCAATTGTACTGCCTCCAAAACTATCCATTTTCCCAGTCCCACTAAAAGTGAACAGTGTCTTTCAAAGTTTACTGCCACTAGCATGTTCTGGATCTTTAGATGGTCTGGGAAAACAGCTGGTCTGTCTTACTGGGAATCAGCTCTTATAAGTCACCATACCAACTTTCCCATATGACAGCATTCAGCTGTTGGAATTATTACAGCCAAGTGTAGCTATGCTGATCGGAAAGCTTAACCAGTCTTTACTAATTGATGTTATCAATGAAGATCAGATAATTCCAGTTATCCAAAACGCAAAAAGAATGTGTTCCAAAAGGGATTGACATATCTTAGTGCAAAATCATGTCAAAAGGAAGTTGAAACGATGCCAATACCAAATGTAAACTTTTCTTTGCCAATTTTAAAATGTGTGTTAGGCAAGCGTCACACTGGATAATGTGTTAATGCCATATATTTATTTGTTTTCATAATAAACACAAAATCTCATCTACATTAAAATTCTCTATCACAGCATATTGTGCTAGATGCTACTAGCCATTTGACATAAAAACTTGAAGAATACAACGAAAACAAGACACATCAAACATAACTTCACGCCTTTTAACCCCGAAGAGGTAGGCAGAGAGGTATTACACACCGACACTTCGCCTGTTGTTTTGGTCCCAATGTAATAGGGGGTAAGCCTATTGCCATCTATCAGGCACATTATTAAGCGAGCGATAATTAACTTTCATAATACACACTTAACTTCCAAAAGTCAGAGGTGTGTGCTCAGGGTAACTGGGGATGAACCCGAGACCATCGTCTCGGCAGTCCGTTACATTCACCACTAGCCTATTGTCGCTTCTTAAAAATTTTGATTACAAATGCAATAAACTATATACTTCATCGCATAGCATTTTGTAGGCTGAATAGCAAACATTCAATTGCATTTAAGAAAAAATCAAGTTTTCTTAAATATACATAAAATTCATCAATTAATTTAGTTCACAGCGCAATAAATGCATGAACTCGGTCATGTATGAAACCGTTTCACTTGCATGCGGACTAACAGACAGGCGATTTCCTGGCAAAAAGTACATGAATGTATTGCAATAATAACGAATGTTAAACCAACTACAACAGAGTTGCACAATTATGAAAGTTATTGAATAAATATGGTGATGAAGCCGCAAAGTGTTGAATGTTATTACAATAAATCATCGTTATTACTTTCTGCTCATTAAATTCCAATATTCTGTATTACATGATACCAAGATAGTAGTATCATACTGACATAGGAATGTAAAGATTGGAACTAGAATCTACAGCTATGGTTCTTATATCAGTACAGCTTACAGCAGTACCAGAATCCTCTGTTGTATAAGCTTTTAAAATATTACAATCAATTATACAAAAGTCACCCAAATAGAAAATAAAAGCTCGTCTGAAACATAACTGATAGAAGACTGAGCGAGAATGCATGATCTCTGTCAGGTAGAGATGAATTCTGTCTATACTACACTATATTAAACTCCATTAGACCCTTCTTTTTTTTTGTTACAAGATGGATAGTCCCTTCAGAGCTCTGGCTCTACAATTTAGAGCTGGAGTATGTGGTGTTACCACTAAAAACAACCCCAACTGCTGACCAAATACTCCTTACGAGGGAGGGACAGATCTGCAGTCTTAAACTCTATTAGATCTAACATGTAGCAATGAAATTATATAATGCTGTTGAAGAGATCACTTCTATAGATGTATCTCTGTAGGAAACATATCTGCTTGCATTTTATCACACCAGATTTTATTTATGAAGAACATCTCTATATCTACACAATTTCTTAGATTTGAGTAGAAGAGTAGACTCCATTTTACAACAGTTTAAAACTGACGGCCAGTAAATGAGTTTGGCGGAACGGAATCATTCAATTGATACAATCAATTTGATCTTATCAGAATCCCATACAGACTATGTAACATCTAATTTGTTGTGACAAAAGCAATGAGAATTGCGGTAGCTTTATTAGAAATACTGCGTACCTACCTGACGGTGCTTCTGTGTAAGACTAGTTTATTAAGTAAATTAATTGTGGATCTTACTGTAGGGAATGACCCACAGTAAATTTGTGCATACTATTCATAAATATGGTTTGTTTTATGTAAGATGGGCCATAGTAATGTCATATAAATATAAAAAATCTTGAGCAGCTGTTCATTCAAATATTACACTTATTAACAAATGGAATGCAAGACCATGTAATGGCTGCAGATTCTAGTGCCAACCACCATTTAACTTACAATTTACCACAATATACCAACTCATACAGTTAGGAAATGTTAAATATCTCTTCAATATGGGACTGGTTTTTAAGGATTACCAGATACCAGACACTTGGAATACTTCTGTGCCAATCTTCTAGGTATCTTGAGCTTCAGGGTATGATGTAATAGATCTTGTAAAAACACTGACAGCATTCACTTAGAAAACACTTGTCATTGACTGCACTACATTGACTAGTCTCTTCAACACCAAAATATCATCACCTCATGCTGTTCACATATTTTCATATTTGACCACAAATATTCTTTCAAATAGTTCAGAACACTCACTTCTTTGTTCACAAGTACACTCTAAAAGAATGCATTACACCAAGTCTTTGTTCCATGCAAGTGCACAGACAGTCCAGAGAGCACAGGTAACACTTTCACTATTGCACAACTGAGCACAGGGGATCGCGAGTGATGGAATCACCACCGAGGAACGACTCGCCGGCGAGAACAAAGAACCTTCGTGTAAATGTAGGATAATTGTAGGCGCGTCTGTCGATGAGGACCAAGCCGAACCGATTCTAATAAGATTAGCGAGGTCAGTGGGTAAAGTATGGAGAGACGAGCGCCAGACGGAGGCGCGGCCACTGACCTGCCATGGTGCCGCGGCGCTCAGCTGACCACGGGCGGCGGAGCACAAAGCGCGGCGCGACGCGATGCGGCGACGCTGCGGCGCGCGGCTAGCAGCCCGCCGGAGCCGAGCCGTGAGCGTCTCGGCCGCCTCGGCCGCCGACACCGGCCCGCCCGACGACGAGAGGTCGCAGACAAAAAAATCGATAGGTCGTCAACCTCGCCGGCGGTCGGCCGGGGCCGGTCCCGGGCGGGCCGTCGCGCCGCCACCCGCTTGCCGAGGGACCGTCCCGCGCGAGGATCCTTCGGAGGCCTCAGCGTCGGAGATATAACAGACCCGAATTCGCCATTTTGAAACGGGAACAATGAGATATTTACTTTTGAACGTTAGGATAGTCGGAGACGTAGACAGTGACGGTTGACGGACGCGGCGCGAAACGCTAGACGTCCCAGATTCTACACCGCTGTAAATAAATACGTACTCTGACTAGAAATCCCCTCGTCACCGCTGCCAATATCCGACATCGCAATCCACACCGAAATCTACAGGCGATCCACCGATCTTTTCGGAGACTCTCGGACAGCTCGATTTGTCTATGGATTCGAAGCCATCAAAATTGAGTTTTGTACAATGTCAAATATGCAACGTTCAGATTAAATAATGTTATCATTAATTTGTAAATTTATTTTAACATATATTAATTAAGGTAAAAAATGTTACTGTTTCCAAAATTACAAACCATTTATCATATAAAAGCTTTATATTTAATTTTTAAGATGGTTTACAACAAAAAGTAATCATGACATAGTAAAGACTTCAACTTTGCATAATTGTCTATGATTATGACATTCTTTGTCAGTTGCGGTCACGCTCGGGCTACACTACCGGGATATGCCAACAATTATTGCCATAATTTCAACAACGCCTAGGTGTAACCGCGATTTATGGCCATAATTTTACAATGCCAATCAATATGGCATATGCCGGTAGGCAATAGCTCCGGCGGCGGTCTTTTTCGCACATCAAAGAAAATTACCGCAGTAATTATTGCGTTTGTGGCCACACTACCGTTTGTTCAGTGTGCAACACGAGTTCGACGACGACGCACGTATCTACACTATCTACCGATATGTAGTGGTCAAATGAAAAAGCGCTCAATTTTTTGGAGTTATTGCAATCTGAACCGTCTCTCTGGGATACCCGACAGAAAGCTAAAAATTTAAAAGATTCATGTTAAAATAATTGGCACTCATAAAATACCAAACAGCTGCAGCTTCATCCGCCATCTTGAAAAATGATATTTTTACCGCCTAGTTTATTGGCATATCTCGGTAAACTCTAGTGTAACCACACGACTTCACGCAGTAATTTAACGGTAATTTATTGCCATAATTATGGCGGTAACAGCCCGGTAGACGGTAAGGTAGTGTGGCCCGAGCGTCACTGCGACGGTGTTGCTAAGGTAAGGCTAAGGCTATCAATTTATGAGCGAGCATGTTGTCGATCATGTGTGAGTTTCGTGCCATCCAACATGAGCATGAAAATAACTTTTTGTCCACAAATTCTAACTGTTCAGTGGCATAAAAATATCAATTTGATAAAACCATAAGCAAATGTATTATACTAAATTATTAACAACACAATTCCACAACATAATAAATCCTTTATATTTCACAATAATCCTTTGTGCAGAGCTAGGCGTCAGTCTCAGTCTTAGACTACCTAGGTATATTATTATGTTTTCAGTATTCTTCTTAAAGTAAAGAAGTAATAATATATAATATAGTCTAAGGTACATACCAGAGAGGTTGGACTAGGTTTAGACTAGAGAGAACATGCCCTATAAATTTCCTTATACCGAACGTGCAACATGTAATGTCAGTTGGTCTTAGTTGGTTAATCATAACGTCAAATTACGCGTCTCATTTAAAGAGGCATAGACTCTTTACATACTCATATCTTTGACTACATTCTCTAAATAGCCGTGCTGTGATCTGTCATCAGTGTAAAATTTGTTGGACGTTTGTGTTTACATTTATAATAACTTTTTTACATTTAAATAGTAAGTAAGCCAATAATAATTAAATAGAGTACTCATTAATTAATACACATCGAGTATGTGATATCGGGATGTGGATGCCGCTATTCTCGGAACGGAAATAACAGGAGAAATTTTATCTTCTAGCAGTGAGTCGGAATTTTCCAACAAATTTATTTACTTTTCTCGTATTAATGCTATAATGAGTGTTAAGTTGACACAATATCATTGTATTGCAAATCAAAGGAACAGCTTGCATACATAATTATGTGTTATGAATTTAACTCACAAATTGTTATTTTGTACATTTATTGATTTAATAGCCTTAGTGATGGGATTTGACAGTGAAAGGAGATATCGGTGTTTTTTGAATGAGGGATAAATACGGAAACTAACTATCGGACATGAATGTGAACTGTAGCTGGAAGCGACAGCGGATAGCCGCGGTTGCTAAGTTGGCGATAAACAAAGACGTCCAGCGGTCTAATTTTCTATCGCGCGTTTGATAGTAAGCGCAGTTTAATGTACATAAATTACTTAGATACCTACCTTAAAAGTAGCGTCTATTAACCTAAAGCCAAGTGTTCCAGTGTACGCGCGTGTGTGTAGGCTTACATTTTGCATTTATAAAATAGTAGATGGATTAGGGATGTGAGTAGCATTTTTTATTATTAAAAAGGTGTTTTTTATTACAGGTTGCCTATTAATGACGTCACAAGAAAACTTTGGATAAATGCCGTTGGACGGCCTAGTTTGATTTAGCAGAAGTACCACCATATTTGTTCACGTCATTTTGAGAAAGACTGTTTTTAAAGACAGAAAGCACCTGGCGTCGTTTAAAACCGAAAGCTGTGCCTACATTACATTTTATGCCCGGACATTGCACACCCGGTAGAATTATTTATCCAAAGGTAAACAAAAAGTGTGTAATTTTAGTTTGAACATATTAATAAAATATAATAATTAGAACGATTTTAATTAATCTACCTACTTCTATATTATTTATCATATTAGTGCTATCCTGAATGATCAAAGACGTCTTGCCTTGTAGTCCGCTACATAATATTCTACCATAAAATATAATATTCTTTCACATTCACACAACATTATCTGGTCCCAAACCAAGCATATCTTGTACTACGGGTACTAGACAATCGATAAACATGCATATATACTTTTCTGTAAATATATTACATATTATACATAGTACCATCCAGACCAAGACAAACATCCATATTCATGCACACAAATGTTTGACTTGAGCGGAAATCAAACCCGCAAGCTTCGGCGTGGCAGTCGGATTACATTAAAAAAATCGAGCAGTGTCCAACGTTAGCGATAGCAAGCAACGTGATATTATGCGACGCAAGCAAATTGCCAAAAGCCTGGCGTGCCGCATTAGCCAATCTGGTATAATTCGTACAATACATAATCTAAGTGACAGTTTCTTAGCATCGCATCGCAACGCATCGCTCATTAGTTTATGAATACTTTTTGTCAATAGATTTTATGGCTAAAACGAACAATTAAACACGTGATTTTTTTAGTACTGTCTGTCTGGCAAGTCTTTGCAAAGCACTGTCCGGCGTCAACAGCAAAAACTGCAATTTCAATATTTTAGTTGTTTACTTCTACGGCTTAAATATATTGACACATACTAAAGTTAGACATTTGACCAAAAATATTTATCGATAAATTGTAACTGTTACGAACAACACTCGGTTTCCTAACTCTATGTTTTGTCTACTGTTTGCCTACCACGAGGCTGCTATAAGAGCGTGCTGCTAAACCTATCGACAGCTCTTTCTATCATACTGCATGTGCCATTAGAAAGAAGATATCAATCATAGCAACCGCTGTTGTTATTTAGTGTTACTTCTATGCCTTAGGTTATATTTCTTTGGTACATACATATTCTTACAGGTTTTTAATGTCACTGTGACATTATTTAAGCCTTCGAGAATGTGCGGCACCTAGATAAATGATTGGTACAGGTACCATATTGGCGATAGGTCTATCGCTTCGAGAGCAGAGCGAGACCAATCATTTATCTCGGGTGTGGCATCATTCTAAAATTAGGAGTCGATTACAAATTAATGTGGAACCGCAAGTTAAATTTTCAATAATCTGGTTCTTTCAAAAATTATAGCAAGTTCATCTGAGATCTGAGATTGTCTACAATAGGCACAATAGCACATGTCAGTACAGTCATACAGTTGACAGCTGTCACTGCTACAGAATAATGGGTATTTGTTAAGAATCGTTTAAAATTATACAGAAAATCTTAAGCCGACGATACAGAAAATCTTAAGTCGGATTGTTTTACATAATAGAAGCGTACACAGACAAATCTTTGTATACAAAAGACTGAAGACTTTGCTCACTTGACACTTTTTTGTTTCATCTGCCTGTCATGCTTTGCAGACACGTTCACTTTCCACAGTTATTCAAAAGACGACATTGATATAATGGACGAGGCAGATATCGTCGTACGATAACGATAGATAGGGCCCATATAGTTGTGAATGCCATCGAATGCAAATTTCTGCAGCACCAGAACCTGTTTCAGTAGATTCCTTTTTTTTTCAAACAGGGAATGTTTGTATTGTTTTTTTTTTAATACTTCGATTGTACAAGGTCCTAAGGTCCTGAGGGGTTCGAATCCACGGCAATGAATACAAATTTTACATAATAGAAGCGTATTTCTTAATGCAAGACACGGTTTATATTGGACATAAGGTCGAGGTGGCGAAGTCCGGCATAGTTTATTGCAAGTTTGGTTTGATAATCACCCTATGGCTAATTTTTTAACTTTATTGTATGTTTTGAATATTAATTATGACAAAGGATTCCTTATTTATAAGTTACTTTTACAAACATCAATGTAACTGTTGTCATTATGAAAATAAACGCGTTTTTTTAAAAGGTAGTCAGTAGACGGACTTTCCCGTGTAATTGGGGCAACTCCGTCATAAGCATCGATTGTTTGTTATTTGATAGATATTAGCAGCACCCATATTTAGTGAACATTCTACAATAAAATTTAATCAAATATATGCTTCAAATAGTACGATATAAGGCAGCAATCACAATATATGGTGGTAAAATCATAAAGTGGGGCAAGTCCGGTGTATTTGCAGTAGAAGGGATTGTCAACATTTAAATCAGTATAAATAATAAATTCTAATTATGATGGCATAATTAGAATTTTTGACTGTAGGGTACAGTAGGTAAGTATGTTTGTTCGTTTTATCTAAAATGCAATGTGTTTGATAAGTTTTGGTATTAAGATGATAAGTACAAACCAAATCCAGAGAGTCTTTAAACTATAGAAAAACTAAATAGTAACAAACAAACGCAGTTGGTTATATTTGTACTGTTGAAAAGATAGCATATAAATGAAAGGAGTTAATAAAAACCCTCTTTCTATAAACTTAATTTGTATTCATAAGTACAATGAAAAAAAGACAACACCGTAAATACAGCATGTAATAGGTAATATTAAAAAAGTAAGTAATGTTTAAAGAAAATGCTTAACTGAAAAAAAGTTTACAACTTCTGCCTTGGGGCAAGATTGGTATATGACGGCCTTTCCCTAAAATACTAGACAGTCTTCCCCCAATATTGGATTTATACGTTAAGGTTTTATCACAACTATTATTTCTGTAAATAAAGATGTAATTTCGATTTGAATAGAATAAAACAATAAAATGTAATACAAGCTAGCCACCTACCACTTTACCACGTAAAAATCCGTTGATATTCACGGAACACTTTAAATAATTTCTCGACACAACTAACTCGTGTTTCGACTTGTCAACAATTAACAATTATGAAACCATTTTTTCGCTATTAAACTCAACACAGCGCCATCTATAATTTAAAGGTAGGACGAAAAAGTGACTCTGTTTTACTGATCAAGTTGTCAACGTCATAGCTATTCAGAAAAAGCCTATAAAGACACTATATGGTGTTGCCCCGCAGACGGACTTCGACGCCTCGACCTTAAGTTTAATCATGTTTTAATATGGGTCTATGTTGAAATTTAAGATGGTTTTGAAAGAGTACGTACAATGGCGCTAACATTGTCTCGGTAACTAACGACGACAAATAAGGCTTAAAATATAGTTAGTATACATACTACAGTGTAAACGGTCGGATTGTTAATTATGGATGTCGTTTGCCGATTAAAGTTGGCGTATTGACGGTTGTCAGTGTAGTACGTAGTTGGCGCCGTTGGCGGCGCTGGCATCGTTCTCCGTCTTTCTTGCTCTCGTAGTTAAGTGACACAGGAGAAACTTTCGTCTCTCTTGCACTCGTAGAGTCAGCTGTCACAGCGCGACTGCCACGCTGCCAAGCGGCAATATGGGTCACACTGGTCACAGAAAGTTTGTCTACAGAGCGCCCATAAGAAATGTGCCTCTATTATTTAATATCTATGCTCTATGTCCACGGTGCGTGACAATTACTTTTCAAAGTGTTATTTTTAAATGTCATGGTCATGAAGATCTTTGACAGTCGTTGATTTTGACTTGACTTTGACAAAGTCAAAGTCAAAATCACAGATCTGTGACTAACATGGATTGGACCACGAAGGTATAGATAAACATGGAGGCCACAGCTGCAACAATGCCTTGAGTCAAATACCTACATTTCTCTATCTCACTCTCTGTGGTCTGACCTCTCATTTTTTAGCGTGGATTTAGTATTGCTATCTTCTTATTAAAATCTCCGAGTAAGCTCTTAAAAAGAGCCGACATATTAAGCAAATCAGAAGTTTACACGGTCAATTAATGTGTATTTAAATCAAGAGTTGAAATCCAATCACTTGTTAAAACTCCCAATATTGTAGGTCTCGAACGCTTATAATCATGGTTGGCGAGACAGTGAATTATAATCCCATTTCCTAAGGATTTGGTAATGTGGCAACATTGGCCACCATATGTCAAGTATAAATCTTGTCAATATGGCAGTGGTTGGTTGAAAAGAAATGGTATGACCACAGTGAGCGAGATAGCGATACATCATTTGAGCTTCAAGTAGGTATTCGGAGTGCGGTCTCCATGTTTATCTATAACTTCATGGATTGGACGTACCTACGAAATTAGCTTGCATACCTACGAAATGATGTGGAGAATAAAATGTTGGACTCCACAATATAATCGATATCGACATTGAGCCGGTTAGAGGTAAATATTACATTACTGTAGTTTTAGAAAAAATAAGTAAATTGATATTTGTACTTAGTAAGTTACTTTAGATCTTTTGCCAAATTAGTTTATTCCGTTACTAATGTGTACACGAGCTTTTAATTTCTTTGTATAATTTAATCTTGCTCATAATTGGCCTACCCTACATTAATAATTATTCATTTAAAGTCGTTTAGTTGCATACTTTGTTCAAATATTTTTTTCTACTTGTCATCGTCTTGGGCACCTAAAACGACGCTTTTGTAAAATTGTTTTAAATTTTTTTTTTGTTCACGTTATTTATTTAGAAAGTAATATTGTACCTTACGGTTATAAAGTACACATTAGTAGCATTCTTTTTCTTTTATAATTTTGCTTGGTTTTTTTCTTTGCAATTATTTTATTTTTTGTCGTTAAAAAAAGCCAGACGTTCTTAAAGAACAATGGCCACTTCTCATACATTGAATGACCTGATAATGAATTATTGTGTATATAGATAAAATGTACAAAAACAAGTAGCTCTATGATCAATAAATTATACTGAAAAGACAGTTTTTCTTATAAAGGTCTAGGAATTACATAATACACCGAAATTAGTTTGTATTAATTTGACAGATTCACCCATGTCCAATGTCACCAGCGGCCTCTTTACGTCAAAAACGTTCCGTTGCATCCTTATCCAATGTTTTCAACGGCAGAAATACATTTATATTTATCTTTTTATATCTTTTAACATAAAAAATACATTCATTTATGATCAGCTTTTAACAACTTGATTCAATTTATATATAAAATTAAGTTTTCTCGAGGTTTTGACAAAACCAGTTTTTAAAGATGTGGTATAAGTGAAATGGAACGTAGCTAAACAAGGAAGCAAAGAGATTGGATATGCTTTAGTTATTCTTCCATGCAAGGAAGTATTATCGGGCACAGATAATATAACAATGCAGCGTATAAAAAATATTTTGATAAGGATGCGTTCAAGAGTTCTAGAACATCTTTACAACCCAAAACTTTTCTTTTTACCTAGACTTCTATAAAATATAATTGTTAGTGAAATCATTACACAAAAAAATTACCTTAATTTTAAAATAAGTTTTATCTCTATACATGTTTAGGTCAAAAATGGCCATTGTTCTTTAATTTTAATTGTTTAAGTGGTCTACACACGTCCCTAAAATCAGAGGCGATATCGGGAGAGCGAAAATCGGCTACGATTCTACACACGTCCCTGCAAGCTAGTACGTAACCGACTCTGTAGCAGAGCGCTCTTCGATAAAATGCCGCCGTCGCTTTCCAAAACACAAAAATAGGCATCGCTTTGGCTCTTAAAAACTGGCTTTGGCTATTAAAACTTGCATAAGCATTTTTAAAGCCTCCTGCCTCATATCTCGATTAAAATAATCTTTGTTTCTTATCCCATAGATAGGGCAACTCCTTATAGAGCTCGAGGGTTTTCGTCCAAGCCTCACGCTCCTTCTCCTGTGACATTTTCTATAGCAGTCTTCTCGCCGCGCCGCACACGCAGGCACGCTCGAAATAAAATCTCGACCTGTCGCCGCCGCACACGCGGGCGTACTGCGGCGAAATCGGCCCGATCACGCTACACACGACACGACAACGCCCCCTGCACGATTTTTGCCCCTAAATCGTGAGCTCGCCCGAACCGATTTCAGAGTTAGGGTCAATAATAATAATTATGATTCCGATTTGCCTACAGACGACGCGATTTCGGGTACGATCTAGGGCGCTCCCCACCACCGGCCCGATATCGCCTCTGATTTAGGGACGTGTGTAGACCACTTAACAGAACGGAGAACGTGTTGTTTTTTTTCTTTTAATTGTGTTGTGAGTAGAGCGTACTAAGTGCATCACTTATCCTTCTGATTTTTTTTCTTTAAATAATTTTCATCATGCTTCCTATTAAGTTTCTGTCTCTTCAAAAGTCTGAGTTGGAGTATGAAGTTCGTATTAGAGGTGCGACTCCGGCACCTTCTGTGGAGGAGTTGCGTAAACAAATTATAAAATTATCCCCTGATTTGCCCTCGGAATACATATTAGAGTCTCCACTCGATGTAAGACAGGAGCTTAAGGGTTGCTTAGAAGTTTTAATGAAAATTCAATTAAATCTTGATGCTAGTGATCCTAGCGTTGCTTCACTATTGCGAACACAGAATATGTTGAACCATTTACACAATCGTGTCGAGAGGATAACGCGTAGTGACGACATTAAAAAGCAATATGACGACATTGTTAGCGGTTATAAAATATTCTCGCAAAAACTTGCTACCTTACTAGCCAAAAAGCCTTCTGCTAGTACTTCTTTTAATGTGGCTAGTGCTACTCCTGTCAAAGAATCAGCATCTACTGTGCCGGAACTACAGAACGTGATATCTGTGTCATGCGATCGTACCTCATCCGATTTAAGTAAATTAAAATTTACCGGTAAAACTTGTGTTCGTTCTTTTATATAGCGTGTTGATGAATTTATGCTTGCTAGAAATATTCCACAACAGAAAGTTTTGAGTTTTGCTTCTGAAATTTTTCAGGACTATGCCCTTCACTGGTATCGTGCGGTAAAGGACATAGTCAGTTCTTGGCCTGAGTTAGCGCGTTTATTAAAAGAGGATTTTAGTTAAACTGACTACGATTATAGACTTATTTCCGAAATTCGTGCTCGTACTCAAGGAGAACGTGAGAACATAACAATTTATCTTGCGGTTATGAATGGAATGTTCTCGCGTCTATCCACTCCTCTTTCTGAAGCGGATCAATTAGAAATTCTCCTACATAACATTAGACCGTGCTATGCTAGTACGTTAGCAGCTGCTCCTCAGATCTCGACCATAGACACTTTGCGTTCTTTATGTCGTAACTACGAGACTTTTCACACTCGGCTTTCACAATTTCAAGAGCCTCCTAAGGTTACTTCCGATACGCTAGCTCCTGAATTTGCGTACTCTAAGGATGTCAATAAGCCTATAAATAAGGCTAATTCTAGTTACAATAAATATAATAATAATAGTTTAAATAATAATTACAATAATAACAATCAGAATAGGAATAATAATAATTTTAGTAATAACAATAAATATGTACATGCAATAGAAGTGGCTAAAAAGGAACCTGACTGTCCTAGGTGTCGTAATAACACCCATCACATTCGTCAATGCAAGGCTCCACGGGATATTGTTTGTTTTAAGTGTGGTAAGAAGGATGTAAAGACACCCGACTGTCCTAACTGTCGTAAACCTAGTACTTATTCAAAAAACTAATTAAGCAGAGTTGTAACAATTTTAGCAAGCAAGACTGGCATACTTGGCTTGATTTTATAAGAACATTTTCTTCTTCATACAAAGTTGCTACAATTCTGCTATCAAAACCACCAAATGATTCTAGGCCTAACGTCAATATTAAAATTAATAACATTGATGCTGTTGGATTACTTGATTTTAGAGCTGCAGTTTCTATTCTAGGAAATAATTCTCATTTATTACTAGCAGACTGCGTTTTGAACCAGGATGACATTGACCACACTAAAATTATAGCTGCTGGCGGTCAATAGGGAACATTACGCAAAGCTCGACGCAGATGGCAGCACAAGCAACTACAGTAAACAAACTTGCGTAGCGCGCTTTTCAAATATTGTCATCAACAAGACAACAATATATCTATACTTAATTATATACCCAAAACATTTCTTATATATATATTAATCAATAACAATAAAAATGGTACAATGTTTCTGTTTTAGTGACTTGTTTGAGATGAGATAATGAGATCGCGCATCCAAAGTTTGAAGTCTTTACGAGTTGTCAAGTTGTCACTCAAATGTCATACTTGCCAAAATTCATTGTTTACTGTCTAGTTTACTGTAGTCGGTGATACCGCCATCTGGTGGTTTAACTTGGCAGTAATCTTCCCTATTATTAAAAACCACAGGTTTCATGTATTTACCCGTTACGTTTGAGAGCCAGTTTCATATTATTAAGGCATACGTAGTTCCTGAAGTTGAAACACCAATTATTTTAGGCGTGGATTTTTTGCGCGCTTTTCGAATTTGCCCTAATTATATAGGTAGCATCACAATGTCGAATACTTCATTGGCGCAAATAAAAGTAAATAGTGGTGAACCGTTTATAAACTCCTACGATAATTTGTTGGCGTCACAGAAAGCGATAGCTGATAATGTCATTGCGCAGTTTCGGTCTATTTCTACTGAAGAAAAGGGTCTAGGTAGAACAAATCTAATATGCCATCGCATTGACACCGGTGACGCACAACCTATAAGACAGCGTTATTACAGAATGTCTCCCGAAAGGCAACGCATTTTAATTGAGCAGGTGGACGAAATGCTGTCACTTGACGTTGTCGAACCTTGTGAAAGCGCCTGGTCTTCTCCCGTGCTCATTGTCAACAAAAAGAACGGACAACCAAGGCTCTGTTTAGACAGCAGGAAGTTGAACGCAGTGACTAAGCGCGATGCATATAATTTACCGTATGTTTCGGAGATATTCGATAATCTTCGCGATGCTAAGTACCTGAGCAGTATTGATTTGTCCAAAGCATTTTGGCAACTGCCTATAGCGCCAGAAGACCGCGATAAAACCGCTTTTTACGTTCCGGGCCATGGCACTTTTCGTTTTAAAATCAGTCCGTTTGGGTTGACGAATGCCCCCGCAACGCAACAACGTCTCGTTGACTTGTTATTTAGCGACATGGAGTCTAAGACCTTCGCTTACTTAGATGACGTCATCGTTATAAGCTCTAGCTTTGATGGGCATGTTTCTCGATTGTTGCGAGTTTTGGATAAATTGAGGCAGGCAAATTTGACAGTGAACTTCGAAAAGTGTAAGATTTTTCGAAGCAAACTTAAATATCTAGGATACGTGGTAGATTCCCGTGGTTTACGCACTGACCCAGACAAGGTGGAAGCCATTATTAACTTTCCAACCCCTACCAATAGAAAGGAGTTGAAACGCTTTCTCGGCACTGCTACTTGGTACCGACGTTTCGTCCCTAATTTTAGCACAGTGGCTGGTCCACTCAATAAGCTCACTGCTAACGGAAAAAAACTCTCCTCAAAAAAAGCTCCTTCTTTCAAGTGGTCACCTGAAGCTGACGCAGCCTTTAATGTGTTAAAAGAATGTTTGGTTTCCGCTCCAGATCTTTCTTGTCCGGACTATTCCAAACCATTCGAAGTGCACACCGACGCGAGTAGTTACGGTATTGGTGCTATGTTGACACAGACTATCGACGGTAAAGAACATCCGATTGCCTACATGAGTAGATATTTCACTAGCCCCGAGAAAAACTACAGCATAACTGAAAGGGAGACCCTTGCTGTGTTAACTGCTCTCGAGCACTGGCGATGTTATCTTGAAAACGGTCAAACATTTACGGTGTACACTGACCACTCCGCGTTAAAATGGTTTCTTTCTTTAGAAAATCCCACAGGACGATTAGCATGATGGGGGGTAAGGTTGTCCTCATTTATTTTGTTATTAAACACCGTCGTGGTGTTGACAATGTTATTCCCGATGCCTTGTCTAGAGCTTTCCCCGTAAATGCAATATCGCTTGCTAATGCAAACACAGAGGATGTCTGGTATAAAAAGATCTTTAACGGCTGTCTGACTACTCCTTCAAATTTTCCTAACTTCACTATTAAAAACAATTCATTATTTCGACTCACAAAAAATATAAATAATCAATTAACTTCAGAATTTGACTGGAAGGAAGTCGTACCCAGCGAGTTTCGTGAAAGTATCATAGCTGAGAATCATTCTGAGCCAACAGGTGGACATCTTGGCATTTTCAAGACTTATCGGCGCTTGTCATTAAATTACTACTGGCCAAACATGCACCAGGATGTCGTTAAATTTGTAGGTTCCTGCTCGGTTTGCTTATCTTATAAGGCACAAAATCACACTACATTGGGAGAAACAGGTCGTCCGAAACATGTTCGAGACCTTTTCAGATGATCTCAATTGATTTTATGGGTCCTCTTCCCACCAGTCGAAAGCAAAATTCTTATATATTGGTTGTAACGTGCTGTTTTTCTAAATTTTGTCATATTTTCCCAGTACGTCGCGCTACTGCGGATATTGTTATTAAAATTCTAGAAGAGTCAATTTTCTTTGTTCACGGAGTCCTCAAACAATCTTCTTGGACAATGGAACGCAATTTATAAGTTCATCTACTCATGCACTATTTAAAAAATATAAAGTACCTAACGTGTTTTTCACGCCGAAGTACACACCACAAGTCAACACCGTAGAACGCTAAAATAAAACTATTGTCACTAATTTGTCTACGTTTGTTGGAAACTATCATAGATCCTGGGACATCTCCATCCCCAAGGTTCAGTTTGCGATAAACAATTCCTTTAGCCACCGGTTATACACCGTAATTTCTAGTCTACGGTAGGGAATTAGTTTTATGCGGATAGCACTACACTGACAATGACCTGGGCGATGAAGTGTTGTTCCTTCCTCGCGACTTATACGCCGAAAACTTAGGTTGTCTTCGTTCAATATTCAATTATGTGCAGGCTTCGTTATGGCATGCACATGAAATACAGCTCACTACAACCTGCGTAGAAAGCCGGCCGAGTTTAATGTAGGAGACATTGTCTATAAGCGCGCATTCGTACTGAGCAATAAAGACAAATGTTTTAGTAAAAAGTTGGCACCAAAATTTATCAAATGCCGTATAATTGAAAAACGGTCTCTATTAGTTTATGTTGAGTCATTGTTACAGTAGGTAATTCATTGTTTCATTTACAATTCACATTGTCATTGTAAATCTCGATTCCATGAAATTTGCATTCAGAGTTCCGTATACCTACACGGTTCTCCTTCAAGTAATTAAATTGAAGATGTTACTACTGGCATACCTACTTGCAGAGGTCAGGAGGCAAGGCAAAATTGTCATTGCTGTAGCGTCGCCGGCAATCGCTGCCACACTGCTTCCGGGTGGCAAGACAGCACATACCATGTTTAAATTTCCCATCGATTTAGAGAGCGCCGTAACACCCGTTTGTGGTGTGTCACGTAACAGTGATATGGGACACGTGCTCAAGGATTGCTCTCTGATCGTATGGGATCAGCGTACGATGGTCAATAGGCAATAGGAAGGCAGTTCAGGCCATGGACAGAACCCTGCAGGACATCCGCAGGAACTAGCATTCAATGGGTGGTCACAGTTCTGTTCAGTGACGAATCCCGACAAACGCTTCCCGTGGTGACGCGTTGATCGAGGGCTGACGAGGTGAGTCATCATCATCATCATCATCAGCCTTTGAGAACCTGTCTGTGTCCAATATAGCGCGGACAACAACAGAGGCCCCCGTAGGTCCCCAGACCCTAACAGCAACCGCTGTTAGAATAACGGTCTCAATGGGGGAGGTTGGAGTTATAGAGCAGTGATCAATTTACCTATTGTTGCCTGGGCGGCGACCCTTGGCCAGGACCAGGCAAATCAAAGATCACGACCCCGCACTGCGCCCAAGCCGGGCGATTCCGATTGGCTATGCAAGTACCACTACAGATACGGCGATGAAGCTCGTCACTGCGAGTCGCCGTGTTCAAAATCGAAGCGGGAAAACTAGAACGTACATCGACTGTGGCGGGCGTCGATGTTAACCAACCAAGCCACCGCCTATGCGTCGTTGATATCAACAACAGAGAAAAATTTCTAGTCGACACGGGAGCCGATATCTCAGTCCTTGCTGTAAGAAACAAGAATCAATTGAAACCTACCGAGAACAGTTGCAAACTATTCGCTGCGAACGGCACAGAAATACATACCTACGGAGAGCGTACACTCGAGCTCAACCTAGGTTTACGTTGAAGTTACAAATGGACGTTTAATGTTGCCGACGTTAAGACTTCCATCCTGGCCGCAGATTTCTTATCAAAACACAAGCTACTAGTCGACCTTCACCAAAGAAAACTCATCAATCGTGTCACCGACCTCCATGTTAACGCAATCACTGTGCAGAGTAGCGAAGAAGCCGTCTACATGATAAGCCACAGTCACGCTTATCATAACATACTCAAGAAATACCCAGATGTACTACGACCCATGTCACTCAAAGTTCCCGCCAAACACGACGTAACTCATCGCATTGAAACGACCGGCCAACCAATCTACTCGAGGCCACGCCCACTGCCACCCGACAAGTACAAAGCGGCAAGCCTTCACACAGTCCCTGGGCAAGCCCACTACATGTCGTCAATAAAAAGGATGGATCGCTACGTGTGTGTGGCGACTACCGCAGACTTAACGCCGTGACTATTCCCGATCGGTACCCCATACCTAGAATTCAACATTTTACATACCAACTACACGGGAAGAAAATATTTTCAAAGTTAGACATGAAGATGGCCTACTTCAGTATACCTATACAAACGGAAAACGCACCGAAGACAGCTATAATAACGCCCTTCGGTCTCTTTGAATTCAACTGCATGACGTTTGGCTTACGCAACTCAGGCCAAACGTTTCAACGCTTTATGCATGAAGTTCTACGCGGGCTAGATGACATCGTATTCTGTCTCGTCGACGATCTACTTATCCATTCAGCAACGCCATTGGAACACGAACGCCATCTACATCAAGTACTCGAGCGACTCAACAACTGCGGAGTAACGCTAAACATCGACAAATGCGAATTCGGCAAGGACAAAATACAATTTCTTGGCTACGAAGTTACACCTGAAGGAATCAAACCCACGGAAGAACGCATTCAAGCCATACTCAATTACCCGAAACCTACCACAGTACAAGAACTTAGAAGATTCTAAGGTATGATCAACTTCTACCACAGCTGCCTGCCTCATCAAGCCGATCATCAATACCTACTCAACAAATATCTACACAACAGCAAGAAAAACGACAAGTCGCCTATAGAATGGACACCCGACTCAGAGAAAGCTTTCGAACATTGCCGCCAAAGCATACTCGACGCTACTATTCTGTCTCACCCGATTCCGTCCGCTCCCTTATGTCTACTCACCGATGCGTCTGATACAAGTCGCGGCCCGTGCTGCAACAAAAGATCGACGACACGTGGAAACCTTGCCTTCTATTCAAAAGCAATGAGTGAGACGCAACGAAGATACAGTGTGTACGATCGCGAACTATTAGCAATGTACATAGCTGTTAAAAGCCTACGCCGACTCATAGAGGGCAATGAACTCACCATAAGTACAGATCACAAACCGCTTACATACGCGCTGACTAGAACACCAAGTAGCAGTGATACACCGAGGAGAGAACGCCAGCTTCACTACATAAGTCAATTCTGCAATAACATCAAGTACATACACGGTGATAAGAATGAAGCCGCGGACGCCTTATCACGTATAGCGGAGATCGACGTATTACATTCAACTATAGATTACAACAAATTAGCAGAAGAACAAGAGATCGACACTGAGCTACAATCCTGTATGAAACAACCCAACCTTAAGTTTACTAAAATTAACCTACCCGGAGTTCAACGACCGATTTGGTGCGAAACATTGACTGATAACATACGACCATACCTACCAGAGACGTTTCGTGTCCTAGCATTCAAAGCTCAACACGACTTATGTCATCCCGGAGTACGAACAACAAGGAAAAATATGTCAAGCATATTCTTTTGGCCGGCGATAAACAAGGACGTCGCTGATTGGGCGCGAGCGTGCATCGGCTGTCAGCGCGCAAAAATTCAAAGGCACGTTATCAGCCCGCTCGGCCAGTTCCAACAATCATCACGTTTTGAACATCTACACGTCGACATAGTTGGACCACTCGTACCGTCTTACGAGTATACTTACATAGTGACGATGATTGACAGATGTACCAAATGGCCTGAAGTAGTACCTACACGTCATATCACTGCAGAAACAGTAGCGAAGGCAGTGTACGATGGATAGATATCAAGATTTGGGTGCCCTCTACGACTGACTACGGATCAAGGTAGACAGTTCGAGTCTTCACTGTTCAACGCGCTTATAAAGAAACTCGGCGTGACTCGCATACGTACAACTGCATTCCACCCGCAAGCAAACGGACAAGTAGAACGATGGCACCGAACACTGAAAGCTGCATTGATGGCTAGAGCGGCCGGCAATAGATGGAGTGAAGGACTATCTACTGTGCTACTAGGTCTCCGTACAGCCCTGCGTGAAGATACAAATGTCAGCCCAGCCTTGATGACATACGGATCACCGCTACGAGTACCATCTGATTTTTTCGTGCCTACAAAGCCGAACATTGAAGGCGCAGTATTCGTTCGTCAGCTGATGGATACAATGAACTCGCTCACATCAGCCGACAAACACATCGCATCGTTCACAGACAAACACATTCGTCTACAAAGATCTCGCTACGTGTTCACATGTGTTTGTGCGCAATGACACAGTAAGAAAACCGCTCATTC
Source organism: Euclidia mi (assembly GCA_944739405.2). NCBI lineage: Eukaryota > Metazoa > Arthropoda > Insecta > Lepidoptera > Erebidae > Euclidia > Euclidia mi. The sequence continues at coordinate 33,460,715 of OX123207.2, forward strand.
CACCTTATGATGGGCCTTATCAAGTACTACAGCGCAGCGCAGACGGCAAACATATTACGTTACAACTTCCACTTCGCACTTCAGTTGTGTCTATAGATAGACTGAAGCCAGCTCATCTATGCAACGACAGCGGCGAAGTTTCAGACAGCAGAGGAATTCAAGCAAGCACTTCACCCGCACAGGCTTCGAACATGACCCCGGACGAAGCAGAGACATCGGCACCTCAAGCACGGAGCACATACGTCACCAGATCCGGTTGGAAGGTGAAACAGAACCTACGCTTCGCTTGAGGGGGGATAATGTGGCGTACTACGTGCACATACCTACTTGCACAGTACGCACAACCCTACGCAGCGTAATCAACAGATAAGTGTGATAGCTGATAACTGATAAGAGCTGATAACGCTTCGTTACGGCGCATACGCGAGCGCGCCGTCCACCTGCCTCGCCAACGCATTACATCTGACTGGCGACGAACATCGCGGCCACCGAGTTTTGTTCAGTGTGCCACTTTATTATAAAGTGTGCGTGAAGGACAGAGCGCTAGTTAGAGTGAGTTGACCGATGTAAATCAAATTGTGTTTATAGCTGGTTATAATATGTAGTCATGTAAGAACCGTTAGTTGTAAGTCTCCTTTTATTGGTCAATATCGATATTGTGCTCATCGCCACCAGTAACCTCTCTGAACGTAAATTTTTGTATATAGCTTGCCACTATTTATAAATAAATTATTACCACTTACCGATGCCGAACTTCAAGTATAGTTTTATTATACTCGTCACGTCGTCAGTCTGAACAAGTACCTCGTCACTCTGCCAGTACCCAGTAACCCAGTGAAACCAAGTATCCTTCTATACTACCATTCAGGAAAGCATAATTGCCGAAGTATTTAAGAAAATTGTTTAAAAATATTTAGACGCAACTCCGGCAGCCAAAATTACTTTTAGGGGATTAAAACTAACTCCCTTAAACCCCCTACACCACCAATACCCTCAAATTCAGGCTACTCGTTTCGAAACCCAACCCGTCAACGTATAATTACCTACGCTATAAATAGTTGATCCCTGGCCAACCAAGGACCAACCATTGGAGACCCACTCAGCGAGATTGGAGCACAGCGAGACCAATTTCGCTGTTCTCTACCGGATTACTGTAGCATAGATAAATATAATACTTTACAGTACACATGCCGCAAGTCGTCCATAAAAATTGGCCACGTTAGATCCTTAATATTAGACCTTTATTTTTATAAGTACTTGTTAATACCGTAAATAATACAACAGATGGCGCTAGCGACGAAAAAATGGGAGTTGATGGTAGCGACATCTTACGTCTCATTTTGTAAGCAATGTTATTTTAAATTAAAAAGAAGAGATGGCGCTATAATAAAAAATCATTCTGTCTAAAATGTAGAAATATTATATTTCACCTTGTCACCCAAGTGTGCCTCATTTCAAGGTTATAACACGATCAACCGATCTAGTAGGTACCTATTTTACGTATGTACCGGTGGCGTTAAAACATCTAGCGATATTTTTATGACTTCGTGTCTTTCCGTTCAAAATTTGGAATGCACTTTGTACACTGTTCCATAAAGCTGATATTTGACATACTTACGTAAGTTTGGTGGCTATGTTACGGTAATATTGAAATGGTGCAGTGATGAATGACCTTGGGGCTAATCGTGCTATTTTCAAACGTTCAAACGTTGACAACGTAACGTATTTGGTGAACGTTTGGTTTTAGTTTGGCTGATGTCAAACATGGTATCGTGCTAATTGTATTGAGCGTTCGAACCGTAGACGAAACCCTTACGTTGGGCTTACGTCAAACGTTTAGTGCTTGACACCGGCTTTTGAAAATAGTTACTACTATTCTTATACTAAAAAGGCTGTAGCGACATCACGCCATGTACAATCACTATTTTAAAAAGACAAATGTCATTATGTGAATATCATTGAATGTCAACAAATATTATATATATGAAATCATGAAATAATTTTATTCAAATTATACGGTAAGTACCGAAATATTGTTTACTGTAATAAGTGATTTATGCAAACAATTAATGGTCACACTTGGTCATGTAGAAGAGGTTTTTATTTCACTAGAGTAACGAAGGTGAATTCAAATGATGATGCACCACAACATTACCTACTGCAATTGCAGCTTCTTCGGCTATTTGTCGAGCCCAATACGAATTTTATATGATCGTTACAATAAACAACACCTATTTTTCAGATTTGGAATAATATATAGAGCAGAGTAAGATGTTAAACAAAGGCCGAATTGTCAGCGTTCGGCATAATAGCCATCCTTTCTATATAAGAAGAGATAGACGAAAAGCTGGAGAATTTGAATTTGGCTGACTTTCTAACTTTTCAGGTACGCATTTCAATTATCATTACGTAAGATCCTACAGTATTTACTCTCATTCTGAACTTTTCTTATAATATGCATAAACCCCCAACCAAATATTGTAAGTATATACTCAAACACAAGATATAGCGCACGTATGAGAACAATATCAATCTTAAGTTAAATGTCAGTGGGTTTAGTTATTTTGGTAGGGCTTATATTTGAGTAAATATTTACTAAATAATTTATGTTTTAATTTTGTTCACAGTAGCCGAGGAGTAAGCAGAATAATAAACCGCTCGTTAGCACAACCACATGGACAGTACATAATTGCAAGTTAACAAAAATGAGGAATTTGCTACGAGCTAAATGGAGACCATCGTCACTTCTTGGACATTAAACAACAATATACTATTAATTAGTTCTCTTCCCGTGGGTGTCATAAGAGGCGAATAAGGGATAACACGATGCAAATACCATATTTGCGTAGAGACGGAAAACTCGACATCAAACCCTATACGACTGCCTCGTTGGTCTCGCGGCATAAGTGTGCGCGTGGGATCGGGAGGTCCCGGGTTCGATTCCTGGGTCGGTCAGTATTATTGGGTTTTTGTGTCACGAAATTCTCAGTAGCAGCACGGAGTCTGGAAATGTGCCCGGTACGGCAATAGGCTCGCCCCTTATTACGTGGGACTAAAGTATAACTGGCGAAAAGTGGGTGTAGAAATACACCTCTGCCTACCTCTTCGGGGTTATAGGCGTGAGACTATGTATGTATATATGTAGTTTACTAAAAGAATGAAAACCAAACCAAATACATTATTATTACTGTGAAGTTCACATTGTACTTGTAACAATCAAATGGCCTAACAGATGATGTTGATTGTTTCAACTCTACTTAAAATAATATTTTGTATCAGATTTCATCATTTCAATACACTGAATAAATAAAATCGAAATGTGAAATTGGAGCTTGCCTTTTAATAAACATACCTACTCTATTCCTTTAAATATCTATTGAAGTGGTCCAGCGGCAGTCTGGGTAACACTGGATAATCAGATGTTGGACTCGGTACCCGATTAGAAACGCGCTACGCTTATGTTAGCACACACAATTGTATCACATCCTGCTGAGTTAGTGGTTAGTCTTCCTTGTAGAACGACCTATTGGTCTAGTGGTACCTAAACCTGAGTGCTAAGGCGAAAGTCATGGGTTCGATTGCCACCCAGGAGAACTCTTTGTGCGATGAGCAAATTACCATAACTATAATACTCGTATGTGTATCAAAACAATATTTATATATATTAATCAATTGTCTGACTACCATGCCACTAGGTTGTGCCTAGTTTGGGATCAGATCGCCAGGTGTGGGTTGTCACAGAGAATTAATTTATTCTTATGTTTCTCTTCTTCACGGATATTTCTTACAATCCACTTAGAAATTCAGCCGGTCTAAATGGTCACTAAGGACCTACCCTAACCACTCTCATACTAGTATGGGCAGGTGGTACTTGATGGGCGACCTTATTGGATAGATATTCTCTTAACAGGCTCCAAGGCCTATAACTTTTACTATATATGCAAAGTGGGCAACAGTGATGTTTTATCATGGCAACAAAGACCCGGGGCAGGTTTTCCCGTGATTATGCCTTTGAAAACTACACTAAGCGAATAGCTCCTGTGGCCTTCCCTTCGCTGATCGGCCAAAGCAAGCCAAATTTAAGAGCCCTGAACCAACTAGTCAAAATAGGCTGGCCAGAGTCTAGGCCATGCCTAGGCTCTGGCCGACTCGTTGAACTATTCGGCACCCTTTTTTTACGTCGGGAAACTATTTTGCAAGTGCCTCTCCGCGGGGCAGGCAGAGAGGGTATGTCGGACTCCCCGGGACAGAACCCGGGTTTACCGACTAAAACTACGTACCACGATAGCCGCCTCAGCGCTCAAAAGAGTGGGACACAGGGAACGCGGGTGTACTGCTCCTGGGACCCGTTACGCTTGTCCCGTAGTAGAGCTCAGTCTCTGAAAGGGCTAGGTTGGTAGTGTCGTCCCTTCGCTACCTCGTACTGTGCGAGTACATTGGTCCCTCGACTATCCGAAACCGCTGTCTTCTCGGGGTCGTTCGCGGTCGGCCAGTCAGATTGCCATCTCTGATTGCCCACGCCCCCAAGGAAGAGTCAGGCTAGCGGCCATTGCCACCGCCACGACGCCGCCTGCGTCTGCGAGCGAAATCGGCTCTCTCGCGATCCCGCTCGGCAGCCTCCTTCTGGAGCATGACCGCTTCACAGAAGGAGACCACATCAGCGTCCCACCGGACTTCTTCCGTCAACATGGCCTGAACTACGGCCGGTGGAGAAAGAACTCCTCGGCACGCACAGAATACATGAAATTTACAATTCTGTGTCGGCACCGCATTGCGCTTCCCATGCACGCACATTCAACTCGCTGCCACCCAGCCCTAATCTAAGACTTAGGTCTGTTACCCGAGGTAGTGGGTTGGATTCCTAACACGACAAATCTTTGTATAATGAGGTAGGCTTTTGTCTGTGTCTTGGTTAAATGAAATAATTATAATCTAAAATACGGACTAAATAAAATGTAATTATTTTGACCCTGGAAACTACCCTATTATAAATGAACGTTTATCAGTCGTCTACTTGCTGTATACAGGCGCCTGAGCGCGCACTGACCGAGTAGGCAGTCTTTTAGCTTAAGCCACCCAAAGAACCCATAACTGTGACAGTATTGTGTGTATGGTATACGTACCTACATCCCCATAATATTGTTTCAGCCTTTCAAAAGCGAATGTCTAGGAAGGTATCGCGTCGACATGTAGCCTTTTTGATGAGATGCCTTCCTAGACATTGTCATAAATATAGGGCCAAGCAAGGTTGACACCAATCTTACAATAATGAAATCTACCGCAACAATAAGCTATATCAAAGCGATACCTATAAAAATTGCCTTATGAAAGAATGTTGTTCACTCATTTAAGTTGCAATCAAGCGTATTATAAGCATATGCCACTAAATTGATAAATAATACAAAATTATCTTAATAATTTTCTCAAATTTAAAATATTATATAATTGCAAAGTTCGTCGATAGGAACTTTTGGTTTGACAACGTATGAGACGTCCGCGAACGTAACGGTTTTGGTTTAAAACGTTGTCAAATAATAGCGCGATACCATGCAACAACGAGAGTTCGTGTGCGTCAAGATGGCGGGACCAAGTGAGGTTTTTCGAATATAATGCCAATGGGTTTTAATGCAATATTTCTACTATTTTATACTTTCACAGAAAAATTGTACACCCAGAGAATGACTAAATATTCTGCAATGAAACTGGTCCCGCTATTTTGATATCAAAATGGCGGGACCACCATTCAGATAATGAAAAACACATGGCTTTATCTTAAACTGAACGCACTAAATTTTAATACGATTTAGTACGACTACTTTTAAATCATCATTACCCTTCAAGAACCTCAATTTCAATAAAAAACGTGTACATCATATTTACATCAGAAAAGCGCCTGAAGGAAAAATATCATTTTAAGCCAAGTATCATTTTATGGCTCATAAAATTTATTTAGGCGTTTAGTTTTGTTACAGTTTTATTTTGAGAGGGTGATTCTAAAATGTATTTATATTTTAGTTCAATATTTTCAAAAAAATTTTGGTGATTTGGTTATAAAACAATTATTTAATATAAATATTATAAAAAGATATTTATATCTTATAATGTTGTAATTTATTTTCAAAATACCTAATTTATTAATAAAAAATGACACACGAAAAACATCTATATGTAAGTAATATAAAAATGAATCGCTGAATGTGTTGCTAAGCGCAAATCTCGAGAGCAGCTGAACCAATTTCGCTAATTCTTTTTTATAATATACCTTGAAGTACGAGAGTTCTTATGGAGGGAAAAATTGCTAAAAATTATTAAAAATAAAGAATTGACTGTTAGGCGGTACGAAGTTCTGTTGCTGTTGCTTGACGTCGATCTTCTGTGAGAGGGTAGGTCTAGGTAGTACTTCCTCGGTTGAGCCGACCCATTTGTGCTTAAATCAGCATGGCCTACGACAACTTTACTCATAATAATAATAATATTTCGGGAAAATAAAAATATTTTTTAATACAAATAGAATTTATTATTTCTTTAACATGTCATAGAAATCAGCACAATGATGTTGCGAATTAAATCATTTCTCCACATACATAAGACAGTGTGGAATAATGAATGTTTGACTTTTAGTGATTCGACTTTTCATATCATCATAGCATTCCCACTTGCCTGGAAATCTAATACAGTTAGATTTGTAATGTCCTATGCCTTGTTCTGATATTGGCAGTATGTATTCAATTAGTGATATTAAATGATAATATTTATTACTTAATTTTAGAGTTCTAGGTATGTCGTTTCGATTTACTTTTGCATTGTCACAGAATTCAAAAAACAGTACATTTGATAACGAGTAAGAAGTAGTTTTAACTGTATTACATTGCTTGCAAGTAAGTTGTAATATTATCTTCTATCATTATCTCAACTGATTCGTTGAGTGCATGTACCTGCACCTTTTTTTTGTATCATATTTAAGTCGAGAGGCAGAAACCCACATTTTCTATTGGTGTCATTCAAAATACAATTTTGAGAACATGACTTTATGACTTCCGCGCTATATATAATATCTGACAAAACATTTTCAACTATATAGGTATGCAATATTGCACTCACAGCGTACTTGCATGTTTGACCCTGTAGTCTATATTTCAAAATGTTTCATTAAAATTTCGTTTCTTATTTTGTAATATGATTCATTAGTGTCTTTATTATCATTGGCTAGTGCTTTTATGAATCTAAAATGAATGTTATCAGAGCTATTTATCATATTTTTTACTTTATAATTATTATCTACGTATGCAATAGCGAATGCCTGAAATAGAGAGTCGAATGCACATGTATTTGTTGTATATATATTATCATTTGTTTTTACAATAGATCCATTACGTAATATTGGAATTTTCGCCTTTCGAATCTTCGGGGAAGATTTATTTGCACTTCCTTTACCACGCCAATTCTTAATAAATGAAGGATTATTTGAAAAAATTGAATCAATATCTACGTTATCAAGTTTTGTTCGTTTTATTTTATAGACTGGAATATTTCTTTTTTTTAGTTTCTTTGGCTCAACATATGTATTTGTCTGTAAATTACTGACAGCTATTTTGGTTTCTCCAGAAATAAATGAATGATGTTGCATTATAAAATCGTCAATACGTAACCGATGTGACTTTGTTGTGAGATTGCAAATATATCTTTTAATGTTTCTAAAATAACTTTCTACGTTTGATGACGTGGGGATATCAATATTGCTATTGTAAATTTTCATCATAATATTTGACCACAACGGAAGTTGATTGACGTATCTTATTAGCGACGGCAAGTAATATAAATTATCGATACAGTTAAAATTTTCGTCTTCGAGTTCGGCTATTAATTTTTCGGAGCTGATATTTATTTATTTATTTATATTAAGCACATCAACAGCATAATTACTTTTTACTGTTTCTACGGGATGCATATACGGATATCCGTGAACATGGCGCTTGCAACAGTGCCGAAATATCGGTTACTCAAAACAAAGGTACGTGGTATATATCCCGTAGAAACAGTAAAAAGTAATTATAGTGACCACGATAGTTTAAATTCCTATAACAGCATAATTACTTGGTTTCTTAAGATGAATAACATTTTCAGTATTCTATATTTATGTATATGATCCATTAACCACTTTACTCTGGAACTACTTTTGTCTTTTTGCAAATATTCTTCTTCTAAATTAATTACCACATCAAAACTTTCATCAGCAATCTCTTTTTCAGACTCCATTGTATGATTTTCTAAATTTGTCTTTGTTTCATCGGCTTCAAGAGCTTTGTAACCGTAATCATTTTTTTGAAATATTGGTAAACTTTTTAAACGCATTCTTGCTTCCTCGCTTCTTTTAACTTTACCTTGATCAGATCCAACGAACTTTGCCAAACATAATGTAACTACATCCTTGACTATTTGTTTAGCTGATTCATAATGTTGGCACATTTTGATCTCTTTTAGACAGATGATATAAAAAATGTTTACCCTCAAGTCAACATTTTTGAAACAAGAAAGGTTATACAATATTTTAATGAAATGGCTTGTGTCGATCCTAATGTAACACTGCGAGGACGTGGAATCGGGTGTGTTCAATAATTTAAAAGATTCATCCAAATATTCTTTAGTTGTTTTACATTTTGTGAATGCCCGCGTTGAAGCTCCAATTAGCGCGGAAGAATCATCACATAGAGGAATGGTGCAACAGTTACCTGGTGCCCATTTTTAAAAATAAGGGTGATATCCAAGAGTGCAACAATTATCGGGGAATAAAGTTAATGCCTCATAGTATGAAAGTATGGGAGAGAGTAGTTGAGCGACGCCTGCGAGACGAGAGTGAGATTTCACGAAACCAATTCGGTTTTATGCCTGGTCGAAGTACGGTGGATGCTATTTTTGCACTTCGCCAAATGTGCGAAAAATACAGGGAGGCACATAAAAACTTGCACATGGTATTCATCGACCTTGAAAAGGCATATGACCGAGTGCCTCGTGAAGTCTTGTGGTGGGCCCTTAAGAAGAAAAGAGTGCCTGGAAAATACCTGACGTTGATTCAAGCCATGTACGCTGAATGCAGAACGCAAGTCCGATCCGCGGCCGGTATCACAGCCAGATTCGATGTGGCCGTAGGCTTGCACCAGGGGTCGGCCCTTAGCCCCTACCTCTTCCTGTTAATTATGGATGCTATATCATCGGACATACAGGAAGAGGCACCCTGGTGCATGCTGTTTGCCGATGACATCGTTCTGGTAGCAGAGAATGGACAAAAGGTGCAGAGCAAGCTGGAGGAGTGGCGGCAGAGATTGGAGAATGTAGGCCTGAGAATAAGCAGAACCAAGACAGAGTATATGTTCTGTGACTTTGGCGGTCTCTCCAGTCCTATACCGGTTACACTCGGCGGTACACCTCTACCAGTATGCTCCGATTTTCGCTACCTAGGTTCACTCCTGCAAGATGACGGCGAAATTGATCGGGATGTTAGGCAACGAATCAACGCAGGATGGATGAAATGGCGACAGGTCTCAGGCACAATTTGCGATCACAAAATGCCTGTGAAGTTAAAAGGCCGCATGTATAAGGCGGTTATAAGGCCTGTCGTACTGTATGGAGCTGAGTGTTGGGCTACAAAGAAGATGGATGAGAAACGATTGCATGTTGCTGAGATGAGAATGTTACGATGGATGTGCGGAGTGACAAGAATGGACAGAATTAGGAATGAATACATTAGAGGTAGTAGGAAAGTAGCGCCCATTGATGAAAAGGTAAAAGGGAGTCGATTGGCCTGGTATGGACATGTTATGCGAAGAGATGAGATGTACGTAGGTAAGAAAGTGATGAATATGCATGTAGAAGGACGAAAAGGGAGAGGGCGGCCAAGGAAAAGATGGATGGACTGTGTGAGGATGGATATGAAAGAGAAAGGGATAAACTATCGGATGGCTGGTGACAGAGAAGTATGGAAGCGAAGGACATACTGCGCCGACCCCAAATAAATTGGGACCAGGGCAAGACAATGATGAATCATCACATATGACTTCATTAGGTGGTCTATTCTTTTTCGACCACGCCTCAAGCCATTTCGTAATACTATCCATATTTTGACTCTCAGATACCATTTGCAATATCGGTATGCTACTTTCATTGTTAAAAGTTTGAATCATACATACATATAAAAATAAATGCTTTGTAGTTATAATATTGGATCGTGGTCCAAATTCTTTTAAAATACTCCCAGTTGCATCTATACACATAACAACTCTGTTTTTTTTAATATAGTCATTATAATACGACTCTTGAGCTGGTAGCCAGTAATAAACTATAAAATGGGGATGCAATGAGATGTATTTTATCAAAACGTTGTAAGGTGGCGTTTGCGCCATAATCCATAATCCTATTGTTGGATTAGAGTCATAAAAAGAAGATGCCTTACTTTCGTACTTTATTTGCCGTAGTGTTCCTTGTTTTGGCAAAAGAGTAGGTTCAACGTCATTTTCTTCCATCAAAGAATCTGCCAGAGAATGATGAACAGATATTGCAGAGTTATGAGTTAATTGTTCACTAAGGCTTTTACGTTTTAGAGGTGACATTTTGATTTTTCTTAATCGCTTATGCGCATATGCAGTATTGATATGTGTTATTTTGCATCTACACGTCACAATTTTGTGTGTCGGAAAAAATATACGTATTTCTATATTGGCATTACATTCTTTACAGCTGCCACAACACTTTATGGATTCATTAGGTTTTATGGCCACTGTTTTAAAGCGCCAAGTGCATGGTTTCCTTGTAAGCGTCCACAATTTTTCTCGTAATAATTCAGCCCATACATGTTTTGGTAAACACCATTTTTTATGATACTTACTCGATGTATTTTTAGGGTCATTTCTTTTTACATATGTAACAATAGGCTGAATTTTTTGCCATACGTAAATATCTTAATAAAAAGTAATATATTCGTGGTTCGATTTAGACGAAAAAGTAGATGAACTATTCATCTCACTCCTGGCAATATCTTCAGATTTAGATGACGCAGAATCACCCTCATAAAAGTAGTCATAATTTTTTTTAAGTGATGTATACAAACTTTTAGGCGTCATACGAAAATCTAATTCCTTACTTATCTGGCTAAAAACTTGGGTCACCATTAGGAGGATATCGTCGATTTTTAAATATGTCCATGTACTTTAAAAACGCTGTTTTTTGTTGATCCAGAGGGACCGCGGGTTTTCTTCCTCTTTTCATGACTGCGTATCACAGTTTAAATTTATTATTATTACAAATGATACTGATATTAAACACTACCACGGCACAAAAGATAAAGTAAAGATAAGTAAAATAGTGCACACGCTTCCTGTTAGTGATACAATGCAACTAAGTATTTGTCTGATATTTCGTTTTAAACTTACCCGCTCCTGTTATAATAAAAACAATTCTTACAATAAACACTTGTTTATTGTAAGAATTGCGTGATTTATTCTTGGTGGCAGGTAAATAAACTGCATTAGGAAAAAAATTAAGAACTAGTTTTTGTGAATTAACTTGTAAAAAAATCTTTAAAAAATTATATGCGGTCCAAACGTTATAAACGCCTAAATAAATTTTAAAAGCCATTAAATGATACTTGGCTTAAAATGATATTTTTCCTTCAGGCGCTTTTCTGATGTAAATATGATGTACACGTTTTTATTGAAATTGAGGTTCTTGAAGGGTAATGATGATTTAAAAGTAGTCGTACTAAATCGTATTAAAATTTGGTGCGTTCAGTTTAAGATAAAGCCATGTGTTTTTCATTATCTGAATAGTGGTCCCGCCATTTTGATATCAAAATAGCGGGACCAGTTTCATTGCAGAATATTTAGTAATTCTCTGGGTGTACAATTTTTCTGTGAAAGTATAAAATAGTAGAAATATTGCATTAAAACCCATTGACATTATATTCGAAAAACCACACTTGGTCCCGCCATCTTGACGCACACGAGAGTTCGCTCGCACGCTGTCACCTAGCTGTCACTGAACGTATCTGCCCTACAAAAACCAAATCGTTTACGTTCAAATAATTAGCACGATACGAAATGTGCATAACGTGACGTTTTCGGTTGAAGTTTAGTTTTGGTAAATACGTTGACGTTTAGCACGATTGCCCCCCTTGTAAATGTACCTTGGTCTGATGATGAAGCCGGGAAGATGGTTACAGGAACTTCTAAACTACATATTATGATAAACTACTCGTGTTTGGGCTCGTTTGAATTGACTTGACAAAACCTATGACCTTGTGAGGTTGCCTTGGTCTGATGATGAAGCCGGAAGGTAGTCACAGGAACTCCTAAACTACACATGATAAACTAGTAGTGTTTGGGCTCGTTTGAATAGACTTGACAAAACCTATGACCTTGTGAGGTTGCCTTGGTCTGATGATGAAGCCGGAAGGTGGTCACAGGAACTCCTAAACTACACATGATAAACTAGTCGTGTTTGGGCTCGTTTGACAAGACTTGACAAAACCTATGACCTTGTGTGGTTGCCTTGGTCTGATGATGAAGCCGGAAGGTGGTCACAGGAACTCCTAAACTACACATGATAAACTAGTAGTGTTTGGTCTCGTTTGACAAGACTTGACAAAACCTATGACCTTGTGTGGTTGCCTTGGTCTAATGATGAAGCCGGAAGGTGGTCACAGGAACTCCTAAACTACACATGATAAACTAGTAGTGTTTGGGCTCGTTTGAATAGATTTGACAAAACCTATGACCTTGTGAGGCTGCCTTGGTCTGATGATGAAGCCGGAAGGTGGTCACAGGAACTCCTAAACTACACATGATAAACTAGTCGTGTTTGGGCTCGTTTGACAAGACTTGATAAAACCGACAAAACCTATGACCTTGTGAGGTTGCCTTGGTCTGATGATGAAGCCGGCAGGTGGTCACAGAAACTCCTAAACTACACATGATAAACTATTAGTGTTTGGGCTCGTTTGAATAGATTTGACAAAATCTATGGAACTTGTGAGGTTGCCTTGGTCTGATGATGAAGCCGGCAGGTGGTCACTGAAACTCCTAAACTACACATGAGAAACTTGTATTGTTTGGGCTAGTTTGAATAGACTTGACAAAACCTATGACCTTGTGAGGTTGCCTTGGTCTGATGGTCGGTGGTCCCAGGGTCTGTGGTGCATGCTACAGATAATATAATAGGTACATTACTATACTAGGTGGTGCTTTCCTTTGAGTTCTGCTTCGTGAAAATTGTTATTCTTTATTTGTATTATTATATTCTTAATTAAATTGGTATTCAGGCGAAATTAATGTAACCTAAATGGCGAACCCAAGGCGAAGCGAATGTCGAGATTGCAAAAGGGGAATAGGTAGGTAACTATGAAAATGTAGAAATGAAACAACAGTTCATTTTATTTTTTCATTTATGAAACCATGATACCTCGTCAACTAACAAAAAATCTTGCAAAAACGTTGGAATTTTTTCTCTTCAACTTTCACGGGAACGAAGTCGCGCGCAAAAGCTAGTCATTACAATTGGTTTATTAATTCGGCCTTACAAGCAAGTTATGCAAACGTGCAAGTTAGTTATTTAGATAATTAACTCAAATCCAGATGTTGGCAAATTAATATTTTTAAATTGATAAATTAGGTCGTTTTTTATTCCTCCATTAAAGTGGATAAACAGAATTAGATAAAAAACTAAATTTAACTATTATAAAATCATTTATTTTGTAATTTTGAAGCTGATTGTAACGATTTTTTTTTAAATACTTGCAACACTTTCAAAGTATTTCTTACTTGAATTAATCGTACGCGATCGCGTCTCGCGTTTTGCCGACCCACGATCGTAACGGAGTACTTTTACTTTCATGGGATATTATTCCTTACCGCCATACATTTACGGAACTTTGTCGCGCAAAACACTAAAATATTTGCAACACTTTCAAAGTATTTTTTACTTGAACGTACGCGAACACGTTTCGCGTATTACCGACTCCCGACCGTAACGTAGTAGGGTAAATACGCTAAATGTCGGCATCCTTACGGTTTTTCTGTTTTGGAATCGGTCTGGCACCATCAATTTGCAACGAAAGGATAGCTTCCGATGCGGTTTTGGATAGTTTGATAAATCTATTTCATGTTTATGGGCATAAGGTTGACATTTCTACTACAAGGAAAAAGTACTAAGGTTTATTTGCGTCGAGAACGAAAAATCCCTAAAGTCGGCCATTCACGGGCCATGGTCGGTCGCGTTTTTCCCAAATATCGGCCGGGTATAGGATGTTTTAAATTAAGACGGATAAATATTATTAATATGATTTATTTTAGCAGGAGTCTCACTAAGTATACGTTATTAATCGTATTTGTTTAATAGTAGGTAAAGTATTTTTTTATTTGCACTTAAATAACGTTAGGTAAGTATTACAATTTATAACAAAGTAAACATCAAAATAATTATAATTAGCTCTGGATATCTTTTCAAAAATAATTCATACCATTTTTGGCCCAGAGTATCATTATTGAATATATTCATATTTTTAAGCTACGTAATTAACATGGGTTAAGGTTGCAAGTTCCAAAGAGCAATTTATATCTTATATTTCCATACCATAATAAGCTAATATAAATGTTTTCAATAATATCAACTCCTACATTTAAACTTAACTCTTTATATTATAAATAAATAAACGTATAATAAATATTTAATTTTGAAAAAATAAGAAAAGTAATCAGCCTGTATAGTTGGGCTCGAATTCGAGGCTGGTCGACATTACGATCTTTAATGTTTCTAAAGCCAGCCTCTATTTTGTGTACATTATTTCTCGAGATTCAACTAATATCACCCCGGCCGGTATTTGGCGATTAAACGTAAAATAGATTTATTTGCCTATATGCGTTGCAAATTCTCTTATTAAGGCAATGGAATTAGTACAATTGGAAATTATAAAACAGACTGCATTTACTTTTAGCCGACCACGGCCGAGAATCCGGTTTTAATTCAAAATTGGTATTCTATTGGCGGCCTCCTATTTTCCCTTAAAACAATACGTTAAACATTGAAAAATCTATCTCAAAATATAGTAAAAATCACTAATTACTAATAATAATGCTTAAAAAAATAAAAAAGGAATGTCTGACCGTTCTAATATCAATCCCCGAAGTGTGGGTATTCACAGCAAGTAAGGTACTTTAAATATGAAATTGACGCTTCGACGGCGCAATCGCTACTAACGCTCAGTGTGCGAAGAGTGTGTAACGTAATCGGAAAGTAACGGTTGTACATATAGATTATGAACTAAGATTGTAATTCGAGTGGCAAATTTGTAACTTCAACACGTTTTAAATGAACGCAAGCCGCAAATGTGCAGACGGCCGAAGTTTGGGGAGGGGCCGACGTATAGCGTATTTACCCTACAGATACTTTTATGAAATAATATTCCTTACTGCCATACATTTACGGAACTTTATCGCACAAAACACTAAAATACTTGAAAGTATTTTTAGTACTCAGGAATATAAAAATTGCAAGGTTTTGCGCGACAAAGTTCCTTAAATATATGGTAGTAAGGAATAAATTTCCATGAAGGTATTTAGAAAAGTCCATTACCAAATTTTGCGATAAACATCCTTCCTCATATTAAGATAAGGTTTATTTTTCAATACTAACTTGCATTACCAGGGCGTCACACGAAGTTTTCTATACTCGAGTGCCCAAAATCTTGCAAGTATATTGATACCTGGTTTTCGACCCTGGTATTTTTATAGAGACGCACTTGGTGTACTTGGTACGCGATTTTGCAATTGTGCGACTCATGAAGTCATGACTATCGGCATAGATAAATTTAATACTATACCTATCGGGAACCAAGCGAATGAGTTCTAGACTTCTAGAGAAGTCGGCTATCAAAGTTTAAAAATGCGTTTTGTTTTTTTCATTAGCTTGATTTACAACATACTCAACATCAACTGTTTATTAGTTGTGCTATTGTCTGTTCAAGATACCTACGAAAAAAATAAAAGGTAAA
Organism: Euclidia mi; assembly: GCA_944739405.2. NCBI lineage: Eukaryota > Metazoa > Arthropoda > Insecta > Lepidoptera > Erebidae > Euclidia > Euclidia mi. The sequence goes on from OX123207.2 coordinate 33,476,751, forward strand.
AAATATACAGTATCATTTATGAATTGAAGGGACAGGCGTATTTTTGTAAAACTAACTGCATCTTTCGCTTGGAGTATTTAACTTAAATCTACTTTTGTTGCGAAGGCGACATTAAAAGAACCATTTTATGGTTTGTTTACATTTTATTTTTTCGTATCTTGAACAGACTATAGGTAGGTACCTATAAATGTAAGACGCATATTGATTAACATAATTTATGAAAATTTATTATATAATACTACTACAAACACAGTAAGTTGTTATTATGTATAAAATTTAAATTACACTACTTTTACGTACTTAAATGTAAAAACAAAACGCAATCGCTCGACTAGGTACCTATACAGGTACTTTTTAAAATAAATGCTCATGGCCGTTCATTGGTTAACATAATATCTTACTTTTTCAAATATTTGATGTTTATTTAATAAATATTTATTTATTTTACCATCTACAGATGAATACCAAATTTAATAAAAATAAATATATACATACGTAAAAGCGCCATCTATGAATGCCGAGTGAAAGTTAACTCATTGTAACGTTTTACTACAAGCTAGCACGTATTTTGGCCACCAGAGCAACGAAGTGCACATCGTATTTTTCAAAAATATTCATATTCAATTAAATGTTTCATTTTTTTATTTAATCGTAATAAAGGGATTTTTTAATTAATAAATATCATATTTTAGAACTTTATTTTCTTATTTATCATTTATGCATGAAAGTCATCAATAACAATCGATACTAGTAAAGCCATCTGTTGAGAGAGTTAAGAATGACGGAAAACGTTCTAAGGAATGAGACCCCATGACTGTAGGTATAAACACCGTAGGCCCATTTAACAGCATTATTTGTCTTCAGTAACACTTCTCGGCTCCGCCAAACGGTTCTAGAATATTTTTTTATTGTTATAAGTATTTTTGTTGATTCGTTAAACCTATAATTGCTGAGCAAATAGGTAAATTAACCCAAATAAAATAAAAAATCCTAAATGGGGTGGCAATTACTGTCATTACCCATTGCCCTCGCCGCCCAAGCGCCCCAGTTCTTTCTAAACCTTATAGTTATGTACGTAGGCATATTGTATAATGTCACTATAAAGGTTTTCGCAGTCCACTGCTGGGCAAAGACCTCTCTCTAACTTGCGCCGCAATATCATTGTGATGCACTAGGAGAATTTGGCATGTAGATTGGTATTGGGTTTGATGTCAAATGTTATTATATATCCAACGTACAGTTTCACAAACCACACGGCACCTAGCAACTAGGTATGCTATATTGATGACTGTCCGTGACCTAGATAGTAAAGTACTGTGTGCTAGATACAGTAGCTACCTACAGCTTACTGTATGCGGCCCGGACGACGCATCATTTGCTATAGAATTCGAGACTGGAAAGTTTCAATCAAACATAGCTATGCTGTTAACATTGACCAACACGGACTACGGCTGTTAACGATAATAAGTACAACTCTCGTCCACACTAACTTTAAGAGGTCCATTGAAATGAAAAACATTTTTTTGAACATGCGACTTTTTTTTCAGAGGACGAATGTGAGTCGAGGTCAGTCGTGATAAACGAATATTCTCGGCAATGATGTCTCTAATTTTCTTCAATCTCTCTTCACGAAGTTAATTTTTTACCTTTTTTACTGTGCTTTTTATAAGCTGTAAATTTTTTTACGTAGATATCTAACAAATAAATTTCGCTTGAAGGGTTTACCTATTTCTTTCTTCAACTTTTTATTTCTATTTTTTTCTATAGTTTCTTTGTAATGTTTGTAACTACGGCTTCAATTACAGACCAAAGTGGTAGAGAATTTAATTGCAACGAAAATTTGATTTTCTGCTCGACCGATCAACCATAAAAACCATTCGCACTATCTTCTTAATATATAAAATCCTTGCGTTACTGACTGACTGACAGACACGCTACAGCCGAAACTATTGGGCGCAGGAAGCTGAAATTTGGCATGTATGTTCTTTGGGGACCGTAGGGGTGCACTAAGAAGGGATTTCCTGAAATTCCCACGGGATCAGCCCAAACGGGTAAATTTATAAAAATTGCAGGCGTAGCTGCTGGCGTCCTCTAGTTTTTTTATAAAAGGCCTTGCGACCCCACAAACGTTGATTTAACGAATCCCCTCCTGACACTTACTTGATACTTACTTGATGGCACGGGCTGTTTCCGCAACTCCACGTCTTGGCGTGTATTTTGCGTGCGGGTGGGAATGGTGTCGTCATTCGAGCCACCCCAGCTCTTCGAGGAAGGCCAGCAGACTCTTGATGTGGCCCACGGCCTCCCTCAGGGTGCTGTATCTGGACAGGTACTGCTGCCTGTACTGTGCGACCTCAGGGCAGTCGAGGAGCAGGTGGGCTGCCGTCTCGTCTGCTGCCATACAGGCCCTGCACAGCGGGCTGTCGGTGATACCTATAGTAAATAGGTGTTTATTAAAGAATCCGTGTCCTGTGTAGGCGGCCGTGACTGTCCGCAGTTGTTGTTTGGACAGCCGGAGGATTTGTTTGGCTATCTTACCGTCTACTGCGGGAAGAGCCTCCTTGGCCTGTCTACATGTTTCAATACCAATCCAGGACTGGTTGTGTTGGGTCCTGGTCCTATTTCTTACCAGGTTGCGATAAAAACCAGAAGGGATGGGAATAATGGGCTCGGGTCCCACCACCTCTAAAGTGGCCCCTCTTCTGGCAAGTACTTCGGCTGCGTCATTCCCTCTTGAGCCACTGTGGCCATTGATCCATTGCAGTGTTAATTTGTTTTGTTTACCTACCTCTGTTAGTTTCTGGTGGCATTCAAGCGTGAGTGCCGAGGTGATAGTATGGCTTTTGAGGGCTGAGAGGACCGCCTTACTATCTGAGAGGATCCTAATGGATCGTTCCCTTACCTCACGTGCCATGATTGCTGTGGCAGCTAGGATTATGCCAAAACATTCGGCCTGGTAGACCGTGTTGTAGGCTCCCAGTAGTGCTGCGATGTTGATGTTTAGGTCCTCGGAGAATACTCCTGAACCCGTACCTGTATCCGTCTTAGACCCATCTGTGAAGATCGTGAGCTCTTTGTGATTAACCGCTCCTTCGTGTAGATACAGTACAGTTGGATTTTGTACTTCTTGTCGAACACAAATTGTTTCGGTATTTGGTCGCCAATGGCTTGTGTGAGAGGAACTTCTTTAAAGAGTGTATTTAAATTGCTAGTGTGCGGTGTGTTGGTGTCTTTCCAGAGCTTCAGAGCTCTTAGCCGGACCGCCAAGATCGTTGCTTCCTGTTGTATAAACAGGTGCAATGGAGGCAGGTCCAGCAACACTTCGAGTGCCGCTGTAGGTGTAGTTTTCATGCAGCCCGTTGCCGCTAGGCATGCAAGTCTTTGAAGCTTTTGAAGCTTGTTGGCGGCCTTTGTTAGGTTGGTCCGAGGCCACCACACTACTGCGCCGTAGCTTATCATCGGACGTATTATTGTCTTATAGAGCCACAAGACAATTTTGGGGGATAGGCCATAGGCCCCAGCGTTTGCCTATCATCTTCTTGCACTGCCAGAAGACAATGCTGGCTTTGTTGAGCTTATTTTCCATGTGGCTGTTCCATGTCAATTTGCTGTCGAGAGTGACACCTAGGTACTTGACCTCGGTAGACAGCTTAAGCTCTGCATTAAATAACCTGGGCAGTCGGTAAGTGCCCAGCGCGCGTTTGTGTGTGAACATAACTAGTTTGGTCTTGGTCGGTTTTACAGATGATTCGTACTCATTACACCACCACTCTACTATGCGTAAGGCTTGTTGGGTTAGGTCGTACACTGTACTGGTTACCTTACCTGAGGTGAGTATGGTTAGATCATCTGCATAACCTATTGTGTAGAAGTATCTCGCGTTGAGTTTGTCTATGAGTTCATTGATGACTAAGTTCCACAATAACGGGGAGAGTACACCTCCCTGCGGGCACCCTTTAGTTATCAAGGCTGTCTGAGTGTCGCCGTGCAGGCGCACTACCCTTTTGCTGAGCATGTTTTGGATCCACTGTATGAGCATCTGATCCAAACCATGCCTGGCTAGGGCGTTGCTTATGCTGGAAAAGTTTGTCTTGTCGAAGGCTCCTTCTATGTCAATGAAGGTGCCCAGACAGATGCTTTTTTGTTGTATAGCAGCTTCTATCTGGTTCACGACCTGATGTAAGGCCGATTCCGTCGATTTTCCTGAACTGTATGCATGTTGGTTGGCATGTAGGGGTAGGTGCTTAAGTGCCGCACTTCTTAGTTCCCTCTCGCAGAGCCTTTCCAAGGCTTTAAGCATGAAGGAGGTCAGGCTTATTGGTCTGAAGGACTTGGCATTTGTCGGTTTTGCCTGGTTTTGGTATGAAAATTAGTTTGACTTCCCTCCAACTCTTCGGTACATATCTAAGGGCCAGGCTAGCCCTCATGATTGCCAGAAGTCTTTTACGGACAGGTTCACCTCCCCATTGTAATAACCCTGGGAAGATGCCGTCCAGTCCGGCTGCTTTGAAGGGATGGAAGCTATCGATAGCCCATCGGAGTTTTTCTTCTGTGACCACGGTGTTTGTGTGTCTCCACTCGTGTTCGGTCGCCACTGTTGGTGTATCGTGCCACGTTATTACCGGGGTGAGGACGCAGCCTGGGCAGTGTGTTTCGAGTAGGACGCGTCTCGGCTCCTCCTCCGATGTGGTGTATGTGTTATCCGGTTTACGAAGAGTACCTGGTGCAACCATTGGTTGCTGAGCCAGTAGTTTCCTTACCCGGTTTGCTTGTTGGCAAGATTCAATGCTCCCACAGAATTTCCTCCATCCCATGGTGCGTCTGAATCTGAGGCATTTCTTGTAGCTTGATTTGGTCGCTTTATAAGCGTCCCAATCTTCGTCCGCGCTTGTGTTCATTGCCCTGTTTAGAGCCCTTCTTACCTTCTTGCGCTTGCGTTCGAGCTCAGCGCCCCACCAGGGATGTTTACCTGGGGTTGAGGGTAGAGTGGTTTCTGGGTAGGCTGCGTGGTAGCTGTCTAGCATCGACTGCGTCAGTGTACATACCTGCTCGTCGATCTGTTCATTGTCACCCAGTACCGTCGGCGTAGCAGTAAGGGTAAGTTTATCTTTAAGTAATTGGACATACTTTGCTTTGTCAGTGTTGTGAGATTTCCTACGTGGCTGTGTGGTTTGTATAACACTTCCATAGAAAAGCTGATCCATCTGTGGTCTGAGCACGATGCCTCTTTCGAGACGTGCCATCCCTTGATGCGTTCAGCGGCTCCTTCTGTTGCGAGAGTTAAGTCGATAATTGTCTGACTACGTCTTGTGACGAAGGTGGGCTCCGTACCTGTGTTTAATAGGCTAAGATTAGTGGTGAATAGGTATTCAATCAGTGATTTACCTCTGTTGTTATTGCAGTTCATGCCCCACATTTGGTGGTGGGCATTGGAGTCCGTTCCTATTACGACCTCCGTATTGGTTCTCTCGCACTGGTTAACCAGACGCGTGAGGTCGAATGGAGGCGGGTCTTCGGCCCTGGGCATATAGAGCGATGCGAAAACAACCGCTACACTCCTTGGCTGCTTTGTTATTTCAATTTGTATCGCTGTGATGTCTCTGGAACAGAACTCCGTTAAAGCTTGGGTTAAAGAAAGAAAGGAAGAAAGAAAGAAAAAGCATTTATTTGGAATGAAAATTGACACATACAATATTGCGGACAAAAGAAGAAACAAAGAAACAGAAGATTACAATTGATAGAATTACAATAGAATTAAGATATAAAATTACAATAGAATTATAAATTAAAATCATGGATAATTATAATTAGTTCATTACATAATAAAATAAAGAATAATAAACTATATATATATGTACCTATATACACGCTGATTTTTTATTGGTTTAGGAAAAAAAAACCTCATGTTGGAAAAAATGTCTGCTATTCATATTCAAAATCAAAATTTACCTACCACGTAAAATAAAAAAGTTATAAACGTTCATAACTCTAGAAAATACGTAGTAATGCGCGACTCGATCGTCGATCGACTCGTCGGCGCGCTGTAGGTACCTAAAAACAGCTGTTGACGCCGCGCGACGTCAACAGCTGTTTTAGGTACCGTACAGCGCGTGTAACAGTAGGTAACTACCTACCCATAAAACACGTATCAGTCAGCAAAGCACTTCTACTGGGGCTATACTAACGAGAAATGCCCTTAATTATTGCGATAATGTACGTTAACCTTAGGTGTAGCCACGATTTAACGCGATAATTTGACAACGGCATTAAGAGCGTATACTCAAATTTAGATGACATCTGCATCATTTACGGGTTTTTCAGAGGTCATAACTTAATCATACGCTCATAAAATTGAGGATAAATAACGTTTCTATTAAGAATAACTATTATATTTGTGCATCTCAAAGCAAAATTTAAAATTTTATTTATAGTTTTTTAAAAGGAATTAATTTTCTGTACACCGTCTTACGAAATTTGGCGTCAGAGCCGTGTTTCAAGTCGGATATCACCAGTTTGCGATAGAAACATATCTTATTTTAAGGCTTAAATATACAGAATGTATGGTGTTAAAGTGCAACTCAGTCTAAAAGTTCTCAATTATAACAAAAAATCTGGTCTAAATAGGTTATAAATAAACTCAAAATCGGTAAATTTCAACATCTTTTTTTCACTGTTATTTGACTCTGAATTGAAATACAAGATAAATATTATTTAGAAGTATGTAATGCTCAATACTCAGTATTTTTTTCAAATTTTTTAATGCTATATTCTATTTTTAACAATTATTTTAAAATCACTATAAAACCGCGCGCGCAAGCTTCGCTCGATTAGTACGCGCCGGGCCCTCCCAACGACAGGACGTATCACTTTTCTCCGGCGACATCGGTGCGATCGCGTGTTTACACCTATAGCGTAAGCAATTTATAGCGCGACTTGATACATATTGATACTTTGGTGAGTACTGTTTTATTATAAATTTAGTACCAAACGTTTCTAATTACATTAAATGTAAATTTAATATTCAAATGTTATGTTATTATGTAATGGTAAATAATTGTATTTGTTTTCAGAAATGGGTAACAAACGTAAACATTTTGGCTGCAGCAAACAAATAAAAAAGAAGTCAATAGCTTATGCACGGCAAATAAAAAAGTGAGTTAAAATGCATAAAGATATTTGTTTTTTTGTAATAATATATATTTATAGTAATATATATTTAAAGTATTAATAATATAATAATATATATTTTGTATAAAATATATATTTGACCTGCCTCTGTGGTCCTGCGGTAGTGTAAACGACTGCGGATCATGAGGTCTCGGGTTCGATTCCCGGGTCGAACAAAAAGTGATATTGGGTTTTTCTGTTAAGAATTATCCAATAAAACTTCGGAGTCAGGGAGTTGGCGGTGTCACACCCCCGTGCCTCGGAAAGCACGTTAAGCCGTTGGTCCTGCACCCAATCTCTCTCCGGTCGTGTCGCATGTGGCGTCCCATCGGACTATAAGAGTGAGGGAATAGAGAGTGCACTTGTGTATGCGCACACACTTGTGCACTATAATATGTCCCGCGCAGATGGCAAGTCTCATATTATATAGACAAGCCGCCGTGGCCGAAATCGGTCAGTAGGACATTATTATTATTATATTTATAGTATTATCTGCATTGTAATGGTGTTTGTTTATCGATTATTTATTACTTATTATAATCGATTTTGGTAAACAGCGGTCTTTCCAGAGCAAATGTTGTGATTGAAGGCCATACGATTTACTTCTGTTAAATGAACAAAATATTTTATACCATTATTTGTTTTCTACTTATTATCATATCCGTAAGTGGAACGACAAACATATTTTTTACAAACGACTCACATTAGAAAAGCAATATAAAATGACCATGAATTTATTTAAATTCCATTTTAAATTCTAGTGTATATATTTCAGAAATAAGAAAAACAAAATAGAAAATCAATCAAATTCTAATGTATCCAACGATATCTCAAATATATCTAACGTTGTATCAAATGTATCCGACGATGTATCAAATATAACCAACGCTGTATCCAATATATCCAACGATGTATCAAACCATGGAGATACGGAACAGGTAAGTCAATTTGTTGTTTAGGTATTTTAGGCAGCTATAACCGTATCGAGTGCCTGCATTTCATAAAAAAACCTTTGGTAAATTTTTCTTTTAATAATTCTAATATCTTATAGTAATATATAAAGCTGAAGAGTTTGTTTGTTTGTTTGGTTGAACGCGCTAATGTCAGGTGTCACTCTGGTCCGATTTGAAAATTATTTCAGTGTGTTTCCTCCTTAGTGCACCCCTACGGTTCCCAAGGAACATACATACCAAATTTCACCTGCCTGCACCCAGTGGTTTTGGCTGTAGCTTGTCGGTCAGTCAGTCAGTAACGCAAGGATTTTATATATACAGATTACTTACCCAACCGTATCAGTAGGTACGCGAACAAACTGCAGAGAAGAGAGTCTATGGTCTGAACGGCACGCACGTATGAATGCTTGAATGTTCAATAATGTGTAAATTATGTACAACAATATATTCATATTCACTAATCTGATCGTGCAATTTTTTATAGGATGGATTTTCGGAATTGATAGAAGATCTTACAGAGCTGGAAAATACTCAAATAGATTGCGATGATTTACATACTGAAGGCGAGAGTAGTAATGAAGATTTTGAATTTGTATGTATCAACAATTTAGAAAAAAATATTTAAATATAAAAGTAAAGATATAAGTATAAAAAATATTTTCAGTAAATAGTTTTAACCTAGTTACATCATCGAAATTATTGTAGGACTATTAATTATTTACCATGTATTGTTTTAGACTATAGAACCAAGTGAGCCCATAATTCCACCACAGATTACAAGGGCGAAGAATTATAGACTTTGAGTACTTCTTTGACCAAATGAAATTACTATCAAATCACAACCCTGGCTTAGGATGTACTATACAAAATTTGTGTACCCTAAGAGAGAAGGTTATTGGGTTAGAGACAATTGTTTATTTTAAGTGTAATATGTGCCATCAAATAATGAAAATTAATTTGTGTGAAAATTTTACGAAAGATGTTACGATTAATCATGCTGCGGTAACCGGTGCAATGCTGATTGGTTGTGGGCGCACAAATTTAAATGAGCTATTAACGGCTGTAGACCTTCCAAGTTTAAATCAACAAACGTATATGAAGTGTCATAACGACGTATCCAAATGGTGGGAAATTGCTGCAAACACCAGTATGAAAGAGGCAGCTCAAGAAGAAAGAGAGCTAGCAGTTAAAACAGGGAACGTTATAGATGGAATTCCTGCAATCACAGTTGTAGCTGATGCTTGCTGGTCTAAAAGGTCCTACCGCAATAATTACGCTGCAGCATCGGGTGCAGCTGCTATTATTGGTTTAAAAACCGGCAAAGTCATATTTATGCAAGTTGTCTAGAATTTGGCCTGGGAGGAGCTGGGATTAATTGCAGCAGATTTGTGGAAGCGTGACTCTATTCATCAGCCCTTGTCAGCCACAACAAATCTCAGACATAAATGTACTGTGTTGCACAGCGAATACAAGTTATCTTAACCACACTTAATATTAATAAAATGTCTTACCAACTCTTAGTGACGTTCTTAAGTGGAGTCCTGGAGGCAAGCTAGATACACACAAGACTAAAATTGGCCAATATTAGCAAGTGAATTATCTTTACTTTACCAGACTCTAACGCAGCGTCTTCAATGCACGATGCAAGTTCACAGGATTCGCAATTTCTCCTTGCAAATGTCAATGAATAGTTCACAATGTCCTTTATCACAATTTACCGTTGCCAGCACTAGATCAGGCGGCATTCAAGGCGGTTTACTCTATTTAGTTCAATTAATCAATTCACACGAAATGCAAAAAGGTGTGCTCACAATAATATTCGCGTAGCTACAATGATGTGCTTTTCAAAAGGCGATATTTTATTTTACGTACGAGTCGACAACGTGGTAACTTTTCAACGCGGGAAGAGACCGAAGTGACAGTTCAGTGTGACCATTGTCAGAAATTTTCAATAGACTAAACAAAATGTTACTCAATCGATCTAATCGATTTGACTTATAACAAAAACTAATTCTATTTCGAACATCCACCCGCCCCGGACCGGCCTACCGGTCCGCTAATCGGTTGGTAGACGTGACAATGTTGCAACCGCTCTCCTCAGAATCGAACCGTCCACCAAGACCTCAGCAAATCGGGGAACTCCATCAGCCCCAGTTACCAAATGAAGGATGCGCCCCCTGCGCCATCTGAGTGGCGGAAGGTTAGCCTCCTTGATCAAAACGAGGTCACCAATCTTGGGTGGATCGGTCTTGTCGGTCCACTTAACGCGTTGCTGGAGTATGTGCAAATATTCCAAGTTCCAGCGTTTCCAAAAGCTCTGAGTAATCTGGCGTACCAATTCAAAACGCGAGAGACGACCAGGTCTCGTATCAATATAGGGGTACTCAGGCAAGGCGACAAGTGGGCGACCAATCAAAAAATGGCCCGGCGTAAGGGCCTCCAAATCATTCGGATCTGAGGAGATCGGGCACAATGGCCGAGAGTTCAAAACGGCCTCAATCTTACAAAACACAGTTGCGAGTTCCTCAAATGTAAGGACAGATTCACCGATTGTCCTGCGCAAGTGTGTTTTGGCCGATTTTACGGCGGCCTCAAATATACCACCCCAGTGTGGACAATTTGGTGGGGAAAACAACCAATTTATCCCACGTCGGGCAAGCCTATCACCTATATCAGCCTTGTTGGTTTCAAGAAAATTAACAACATCATTCAAATAATTATAGGTGCCCTTGAAGTTAGTGCCGCAGTCAGAACGGATCAAGGAAGGCAGCCCTCTGCGGGATACAAATCTGTCAAATGTGGCTACAAACGCCTCGGTCGTAAGCGAGGAGACCAGTTCCAAATGTACGGCCTTTGTGGAAAGACAAACAAAAACACACAAGTAGGCCTTAACAGTCTTGCTGTTTCGAAGTGTCGACGTTTTCACCAAGAAGGGACCAGCGAAGTCCGTGCCAACACCGTCAAACGTCCTGCTCTCAGTTACGCGATCTGCCGGTAAGTCTCCCATCAAGGGCTGCATGGTAGAAGCCTTGAGCTTATAGCAAGGGATGCAGCGAAAGACTACACTCCGAATAATTCTTCGGGCAGACAAGATCCAAAACTCGCGTTGCAAAATGGCCAAGAGCGCATTACAACCAGCATGCGAATTTTTAAGGTGACGGTCAGTTACCAACAAGCGTACTGTTACGAGCTGGGGTTCGTGATAAATTATATGCACTATGCCAGAAAAACTGCACTTTATTCACTAACACAATAACACTAGATACACACACTTAATTTTCCAACACTTATAAAACACACTATTCACACCACTAGTACAACACTAAACACTTCCGAATTACTTCCTTCGCTTGATCTTGATCGCTTTCCGTATTCAATTGAACTGTACCCGGTCCGTTCGCTCCCGCTCTATTTATACTGGCCGGATAACATCACTAGGCTTTTCGAGACGACTCACGATATTTCTGGAAACGTGTAAGGTGTTTCTAGAATTGCGTAAATGTTCTATTTACACCTACGCCATCTATTAGAGGATAGATGAAACAGCCTTAAACAACCGATACATCTAATCTCATGTAGTTCTCCCATTCACTGATAGATGGCGTTATTTTCAATTCGTAACACGGCCTCCCTCTTAAACGTGTTCGTCTCGAACATCGTTAGACCCATAGTAACGAGCCAACCGGTCCACATGAACTATCTTCGGTGCACCTCGCGACCCCTTCTGGATTCGATAGGTGACGTCGTTCATCCTGGTAATTATGCGATATGGCCCGTCCCATCTGGCTTGTAACTTAGGCGATTTTCCTTTGCTTCGTACTGGGTTATGAAGCCACACCAATGATCCCTCATCGAAGCCTTTGTTGTTTGCCTTCCGGTCGTAGCGAGTCTTCATCTTCTCAGACATCTGTTGTCCAGATTCCCTGATGTGTTCGTATACGTCGTTCATCCTGTTGCGTAGCTCGGTTGCGTAATCCGTTATATTGCGTGGAGATTCTGGTGGAATACCGGTGATAAGGTCTGCAGGTAATCGGAGCTCTCTACCGAAATTGGCAAAAGCTGGTGTTACTCCTGTAGTTTCGTGGACCGCACTGCGATATGACAGGAGAAATGGTTGGATGTGCTTGTCCCAATCTCTTTGTTTGCTCTCCACGACCTTCGCCAGGTACCTTTCCAGTGATTGGTTAAACCGTTCAACCATGCCATCTGATTGCGGATGATAAGCCGTGGTCCTGGTTTTATGTGCACCCATTACGCGACAAGTCTCCTTGAACACCTCAGATTCGAAGTTCCGGCCTTGATCGCTGTGGATTTCCAAGGGCACCCCGAACCGACAAAAGACTTCATGCACCAGCTTATCAGCCACTGTGGTAGCTTCTTGATTTGGGATTGCAAACACTTCAGGCCACTTCGTGAAGTAATCCATCACAACCAAGAAGTATTTGTTTCCGTCCTGGCTCTCAGGAAACGGCCCAGCGACATCCAACGCTATGCGCTCCCATGGAGCTCCCACATTGTACACCTTCAATGCACCTCTGCTTCGAGTATGTGGCCCCTTGACAGCCGCACAACTTGTGCATTTGCGGCACCAATCCTCGACGTCATCTCGACAGTGGAGCCAATAAAACCGCTCCCGGATCTTAGTAAGGGTCTTCTTAACTCCCATGTGACCTCCCGAAGCACCATTGTGATAGAGCTGCAAGACTTCCGGCACCTTAGTTTTAGGCACTACCATTTGCAAATGGCACTGGTTACCGCGAGCGTTTTCCCATTTGCGGCACAGAACTCCATCCTGGACGACCAAGCTTTCCCACTGTGCCCAATAACTCTTGGTGATAGGGCTCATTGCTGCGATATCACTCCATTTGGGCCTAGGAGCGTCTGATTTCTTCCATTCGAGAATCGGCTGTATGTCCTTGTCGTCTTGTTGAGCACTCTGCAAAGCTTCTTTCCATTCGTCGCTCAGATCTGTCTTCAACATCCTCACTAATGCTGCCTGCTTTGCTTCCTGTCGGGTACAGTGCTTGCACTGGTCGGGACACGGCCTACGCGATAGGGCATCTGCGTTACCATGGGACTTACCGCTGCGATGTTGTATTACAAAATCAAACTCTTGCAGTAGTTCAATCCATCTGGCTACTTGTCCTTCTGGGTCCTTAAATTGAAGTAGCCATTTCAGCGCAGCGTGGTCGGTTCGCAGGTGGAATTTACGCCCCAACAAATATTTGTTGAAATGCTGCAATGTCTTTACTACAGCCAAGAGTTCCCGCCTGGTGACGCAGTAGTTTCTTTCGGGTTTGGATAAGGCCTTGCTGAAGTACGCTATAACAACTTCTTGATCACCCTTCCTCTGTGACAGCACGCCGCCGATTCCAGTGTTACTGGCATCTGTGTCAACTATGAATTCATGCTCATTGTCAGGGTAGCCTAGGATAGGTGCACTGCACAGATGTTCCTTGAGTTTCTGGAATGCAACGTCACAGCTCTCATTCCAACAGAACTGTACTCTGTCTTCGGTGAGCTTATGAAGAGGTCGAGCAATGTCAGCAAAGTTCTTCACAAACCGTCGGTAGTAGGAGCATAATCCGAGGAATGCTCTGACCTGCGTTTTGTTCTCTGGAACTGGCCATTCCTTCACGGCCATGATCTTATCCGGGTCAGTTTGAATACCGTACTCCGAGACCACATGTCCTAGAAAGTTCACTTGCCGTCTGAATAACGCGCATTTCTTTGGACTCAGCTTCAAATTAGCTCCTCGTATCTTTGACAGCACTTGCTCCAAGTTTTGAAGGTGATCCTGGAAGGTGCGCCCCACGATGATGATGTCATCCAGGTAGACCAGGCAGGCGTCTCCAATCAGTCCCATAAGCACTCGCTCCATCAGTCTCTCAAAAGTAGCCGGCGCGTTACACAATCCAAAGGGCATGACGTTAAATTGCCACAATCCTTTGCCTGTGGAGAATGCCGTCTTCTCTTTGTCTCGAGGATCTATTTCCACCTGCCAGTAGCCACTTTTTAGGTCTAAGGTAGAAAACCACTTCATCCCCGTCAGCGTATCCAGTGTGTCATCGATCCTTGGCAGCGGGTAGCTGTCCTTCTTCGTGATGTCATTCAATCGGCGGTAGTCTACACAGAAGCGCATGCTGCCATCCTTCTTCTTAACTAGGACAACCGGAGAGCACCACGGGCTGGACGAAGGCTCGATTACGCCTTCGTTCACCATACCGTCGATCATAGCTTCCACTTCACGTTCCCGTGCTACTGGCACACGTCTTGGTCGCTGGCGAATCGGTGCTTCACTTCCCGTGTTTATTTTGTGCTGGACTAGTGTTGTCTTCCCTATGTCGGCATCACTGGTCGAGAAAATATCCGCGAACCGGTTCAACATCTTCAGAGCCTCGGTCTTCTCTTCCTCCGACAGGGTACTTTCGCAGTCCTCTAAAAGAGTAGTCACGTCGAATCGTGCACCCTGAACCTTGGCGCTGGTAGGTTGCTCTTGGCATCTACGCATCCAAGCCGCTCCTTCATAGGTGCCCAATTCCGTCCCTTTCTTGAGCGACACTTCCTTGTCACTTGCATTCAGTGCGCGTACTGATGAAACTTTAGTACCCCTTACCAAGGTTCGTGCAATCTTCCAGGAGGCCTCTTTCTCTAGACCTTCGATTAGTACGCAGCGGTTCCCTCGACCAGAATTCCCTGGTAAACAAACTGGTACAACAGTTTCCGACCGCGGGTGAAGAATGACATTCTTCAGGCAGTACACTTTTCCTGAAGTTGCACCTTCCATGAAGACTTCTTCCGAGCCACACTTCAACACTCTCTGGTTAACATCGATCTCGCAGCGATACTTCCTCATGAAGTCTAGGCCCAGGATGCAGTCGTCCACTATATCGGCTACGATGACTTTGTGACGGTAAACTTTGTTGCCTAGCTTCAGATCCACCTCCATTTCACCTCGGACGGTTATGTGCTGACCGGTAGCTGTTCTCAGATTCACACTTTCATTGTTCCTGAAGCAGCCCCGAAGAACCCGTCTTGCCAGATGGAAACTGATGACTGTCCGAGAAGCACCCGTGTCCAATGTCAGCTTGCATGGTGTTCTGTTAATTTCGCCTTCGATGATCAGGCTGTTCCCGTCGCATGATTGCGAGATCGAGATACTTGGGGCTCTTCCATTACCAGCCAGCACCCGCCCCGCAGTCCTGGCTTCTACTCGTTTCCCTGCTCTCGCTGCCTGGCAGGCACATCAGGCGACCCCTTTGGTGGAGACAGGGTGTCACCAGGCTGCCTACGCTTTGGGCAGCTCAAGCGGATATGGCCTCTTTCTCCGCAGTTGTAGCACCGAGGTGACGACACAACTTCCCTGATGCGGTGACCTCGGTCGTCGCGTCGCACTGCTTCCACCTCCAGAGCGTGGGCTAAGGCATCCTTGAGGTCCTTGAAGTGCCCAAGCCTCACTGCTGCTCTTACCTCCAGGTCCCGGATCCCATCCGTAAACGCCTGTACGAGGTTCCCATCAATAAGCGCAGGAGACGACTGGTATGCCTTCCTGACCAGCTTTTCCACCTCTAGAGCCCACTGCTGCAGAGTTTCTCCGGTGCGTTGCGTCCTGTCCTTCAGCTGAGCACGATACACATGTTCGAGGTGCGCGTCTCCGTACCTCGCCTCCAGCGCCTCAAGAAGCTTCTCGTAGGTGACGTCTTGTCCGAGTGCCTCCAACACTGTCAAGGCCCGGTCGCGAAGGCCCAAGGTTAGGGCGGTTAAGGCCTGTTCTTTGGTCCACCCATTCGATCGCATCACAGCCTCAAACTGGATCTTGTATGCAGACCATGATGACGAGCCATCAAATGGTGGAACCTTAAACCCACGAGGTGAGGGCACTACAGTCGCAGATGTCACTTCGTTGGATCCGAGCCCACGCAATCTCCTCTCCACTTCAGCGACACAGGTGTCGTGATGGTCGTGTACACGCTTCTCTATAGAGGCGACGCGAGTCTCAAGCTGGTCGTGTACGAGCTTCTCCACGTCGCTGATACGAGCCTCGTGTTGCTGGAGCTCCTCCTTTACCACCTTCAGGTCCTTCCCTACAGCGGCGCTGAGGTCTTTCATCACCACCAGCTGTTCCTCCAAACGGCGGGCCTGCTCCTCCTTGTCGCGCTGCAGCTGTTCCTCTAGGCGGCGCGCGTGCTCCTCTTGACGGCGAGCCTGCTCCTCTTGACGGCGAGCCTGCTCCTCCTTGTCGCGCTGTAGCTGTTCCTCCATGCGGCGCGCGTGCTCTTCTTGACGGCGAGCCTGCTCCTCCTGACGGCGGGCCTGCTCCTCCTTGTCGCGCTGTCGCTGTTCTTCCATGCGGCGCGCGTGCTCCTCCTGACGGCGGGCCTGCTCCTCCTGACGGCGGGCCTGCTCCTGCATGAACGCCATCAGAGCCGCGATGTCGGGCACCGCCATGGAGTGTGCGCTGGCAGGCTCCACTGCAGCCGCGGAGTCGCCTGATCCACCAGACGATGGAGAAGGAACCTCTCCGAAGCGCCTCTGGTCCAGGTCTTGCTGGCGCTGGTTCCTGGTACGCACTCCGTCAGTTTCTTCCTTCGGCATAACCGGCATCATTTATCCCTTTCTTCTGACACCAATTTGTTACGAGCTGGGGTTCGTGATAAATTATATGCACTATGCCAGAAAAACTGCACTTTATTCACTAACACAATAACACTAGATACACACACTTAATTTTCCAACACTAATAAAACACACTATTCACACCACTAGTACAACACTAAACACTTCCGAATTACTTCCTTCGCTTGATCTTGATCGCTTTCCGTATTCAATTGAACTGTACCCGGTCCGTTCGCTCCCGCTCTATTTATACTGGCCGGATAACATCACTAGGCTTTTCGAGACGACTCACGATATTTCTGGAAACGTGTAAGGTGTTTCTAGAATTGCGTAAATGTTCTATTTACACCTACGCCATCTATTAGAGGATAGATGAAACAGCCTTAAACAACCGATACATCTAATCTCATGTAGTTCTCCCATTCACTGATAGATGGCGTTATTTTCAATTCGTAACAGTACCAAATGACCGTCCTTAGGTAACAAAAGGGGGTGACGTGCTCCGTAAGGGAGGTTGGCGTTCTTGAGACGCCCTCCAACGCGCAAGAGACCCGTATCGTCCAAAAAGGGGTTCAATTTAGAGACAGCTCCCGACAATTTCGATTTCCCCGACTTGAGGATAGCAATCTCCCTTTCAAAATGCGCCAATTGCACAGAACGAACCCAAAAGGTGAGGGACTCCTGTCGTTCCTGTGGTGAGAGAAACGGTGTCAGTCGTTTCTGTTGTGGGTGCCTAAAGTTAAAAACAAAACGCTTTATCCAAGCAGTAACACCTAACAACTTGTCGAGGGAGCTGTAACGATTCAACAGGAAATCGGGGTCGAAGGCGCATTCTACCTTCTCAAGAGCGAGTGTTCGTAGACCCGGCAAATTAGAAGTATTCAAAACTGGCGTTCGAGGCCAATCAGTTTCTGATCGACTCAACCATTCCGGACCCCACCACAGCGAATGACCTATCAAACTAGGCGTCAAGCATCCGCGCGAGGCACAATCAGCGGGGTTGAGCTCACCTGGCACGTGTCTCCAAACAAGCTTGACTTCGGATTTCTGGATTTGGGAAACGCGATTAGCAACAAATACCTCCAAGGTGTGGACAGAAGCCTTCAACCAACAAAGAACAATTTGGCTGTCTGTCCAGGCGTAGGTCCCATTAATACAAATGCTTTTACCCAAAGTGTTAGACACGTGGTTCAATAAGCGTACAAGTAGAGCTGCTCCCGAGAGCTCCAATTTTGGAATGGTCAGAGATGTCCGAAGGGGTGCCACCTTGCTCTTTGCCATGATCAGGGAAACTCTCACCTGACCTGAGGCACTGACTGTGCGCAAGTACACCACAGCCGCGTGACCACGTTCCGAGGCATCACAAAACCCGTGAAGGGTGGCCTTGTACTTCCCGGGAGGAAGGATGGGACGAGGCAAGGAGATCTCATTGACGGCAGGAAGCGAGGATACAAAAGAGGTCCATTCCTCAACAAGAGTGCCGTGCAGAGGTTCGTCCCAGGTCAATCCTGCTGTCCAAAGCTTCTGCAAGAAGCATTTTGCCCAAAATATAATTGGACAGATCCAACCGTTCGGATCAAAGGTTCTGGCGACAGTAGACAATACGAGACGTTTAGTCCAAGAACACGGCAATTTCAAATCTACGTTATATGTAAAGATGTCTTGGACTGGTCTGTACTGAACGCCGAGAACAGCCATCATGGCGGGGTTGTCAACAATCTCAAATAGATGTGGATCTTGCTGATGATCCTCTGGCAAGCCTTCCAAAAGCGCTGGTGAGTTGGAAATCCATTTGCGCAACTCATAACCAGCGGAGGCCAAAATACCTATCAATTCGTCCCGCAGGAGGATCGCCTCGTCCGCTGATGAGGCGCCCGAGCAAATGTCATCGACGTAAATATCGTCCTTCAAGATGGCGGAGGCTCGTGGGAAACGTAGGCCTTCGCGGTCTGCGAGCTCCCGAAGAGAACGTATTGCCAAGTAGGGGCTTGACCTTAACCCGTACGTATTAGTATTGAGCTCGTAGACGACCATGGGATCGCGAGGAGACTCTCTCCAAAGGATCAGCTGGAAGCGACGGTCATCAGGGTGGATAATCGTCTGCCTGAACATCATTTTTATGTCGGCCACAAAGACAACCTGATGTCGTCGGAAGCTGGTGATGACGTCACAAAGGTCCTTGACCAACTTGGGACCAGAATGCAAGCACTGGTTCAAGGATACGCCTGTTGAAGTCTGCGCAGAACCATCAAACACTGTGCGCAGCTTGCCAGTCGATGGCTTCAATACCGCATGATGCGGGAGAAAGTAATGCTCCACCGAACGCCAATCCAAATTTGACACAGACATGTGTCCCAACTGTTCATATTCCCTCATGAACTCAATGTACTTCTGTCTGAGCTCCGGATCACGACCCATGCGGCGCTCCATGGCCAACAACCTCTTTTCGGCTAAAGGTCGTGACTCACCAAGCGGAGGCCGAACAGACAGGAAGGGTAGCCTCGTAATAATCCGACCAGAACGGAGTCGACCAGTGTTGTTCTGGAAGAACAGCTCGCACTCCTCATGTTCTGGATTCAAACGGGCAGCTTGAGGGGGCTCCTCTATCTCCCAAAACCTCTGAACCGCATCAGAGAGAGCAGAGCCTACAGCCAACAAATTATCAAGTTCGGGTGGAGGGGGGTCCCTAGGTACAGGTCCCATCAAAGCAAATCCAAACATGGTCGGGATGGCAGTCAAACCATTTGGCACCAAGACCCGTTTCCCACCAATCAAAATTCCACCGAGGACATCAGAGCCAATCAACAAGTCGATTTGTCCCGGTGTGTCAAATTTGGGGTCTGCCAGTTCCAATCCCGATGTCAAATTCACCACAGCAGCAGGTAGCTGTTTCTGTGGATGCATACCCAAAATATTCTTCAGCACAATAGCCGAGGTTTTAATCCTCGGGTGTGAAGATTCAACAGGGCCAAACAAAACTTTAACTTGCCCTTCAACATTAGAGGCTACGTCACCTATGCCCCGTATACAATTCGGAAAAGAGCCCATATTTAATTTAACCTGCCCTACCAAATAAGTGGAAACAATGCAACCTTGTGAACCTGTGTCCAATATAGCACGGACAACAACAGAGGTCCCCGTGGGTCCCCAGACCCTAACAGCAACCGTTGGTAGGATAACGGTCTCAATGGGGGAGGTTGGCGTTATAGGGCAGGGGTCAATGACCTATTGTTGCCTGGGCGGCGACCGTTGGCCAGGACCTGGCAAGTCAAAATGAGGGTGCGGCTTGAAGTCCTCAAAGGCGCGATGACTCGATCCGCGCGCCATCTGTGGGGGGTCATAATGACGCACCCGCCCAAAACGAGGTGGGCGCGAGTCAAGGCGGGGACGCTCCGCCAAAGGAGGCGAATACCTGGGGCAGCAGTCATGGTGCTGGTGACGCTGAACAGCACATTCAGGTGCGCGAGAGAGAGGAGGCGTGCGCACGCTACAGTTCTCCAAGCGGGGCGAGTGGCGATCAATTGAGCGAGGCGACTCTCGGCTACGCGCCGGTGAGCCTCGGCTGCCACCTTCAAAACACCCGCCCGTGCGGGGCGTCGGCTGGTTGGACAAGCGGCCAAGCTCTCTGGCA
Organism: Euclidia mi; assembly: GCA_944739405.2. Taxonomy (NCBI): domain Eukaryota; kingdom Metazoa; phylum Arthropoda; class Insecta; order Lepidoptera; family Erebidae; genus Euclidia; species Euclidia mi. The sequence goes on from OX123207.2 coordinate 33,497,118, forward strand.
TTCATACAGAGAATGTCCAAATGCTGTCCTCCACAGTGAGGACAGGGGCGAGAGTTTGGGCAGTCTCGCTGGTAGTGGGACCCCAAGCAAGAGAAGCAAAGGCGGCGGGCATTCGCGATGCGCCTACGAGAGGCGACATGTAGGTCCAAGAATGCCCTACAACTGGCCGTTCTGTGCCCCGTGACCTTGCAGTAGGAGCACTCCGCTGGGCTCTGCGTGACTGCAAAGCGAGGAGGGCGCCGGTCAACATTGGCTCGGGTGTGACCGCGAGCCTGCTCCTTGACCTTGGGCGGCTGCGTCTTAGCCGCTGTTGCATTACTGAGTATCAACTCAGATTGGTATGAGCTTGTATCTTATCACCTTGTAGACAGTATTGTAGTGTTTGTCAGGTCAGTTATTGTCTAAAATACATAATATTTAATTGTATAAGTTGACCTATATAATTTGAATCACATTGTCACATAACCTCAATCAGTAATTGTTGATTTGTATTGTTAAAAAATCTAACTTAAATTTGTTGTTGCATTAATAAGTCAGTTTGTTTGGATACATAACAGCTGTATGTATCAATAAATTTAGTAAATTTAGTTTATTGCATATATTCATAAACATAACAACCAACTTGACCTTGCCACTTGGGCGGGTCACATTAATAAACTTTGTTTTGTTATAATATAGATAATATTGCTAGGTAACACATATTATCATATTAAAAACTAATTCTATTTCAAACACAAGTTAAAAATAAATACTGTATAATATGCACGAGATCAGCTCTAAAAAAGAAGTCTCCGCCCGTTCATCAGTGCTATAAAAACCACGTAGGACCTTCTTCAAGCATGGAACAAGCCAGCATTGTTGAAGGCTTTAAATCTTCAGTTTCCACTCATAATCTGATTTACAAAACTCTGATAGCAGATGGTGATGCAAGCACGTACAAGAAAATTTTAGAAAGCCGGCCGTATATGAATGTACAAATAGAAAAAATTGAATGTACCAACCACTTGCTCAGAAATTACGCTAGCAAACTTATGCAGCTGCAAAAAGATACCTCCATTCCGCTCCATGAAAGAAAGTTATTGACCACCGAACGCATTACTCGACTGCGTACAGCTGTAAGAGCCGCAGCTCGATTTAGAAATGCCGAGAACACTACCACTGATACTAAAATCATGGCCTTAAAAGACGATATTTTAAACAGTCCTTAACATGTTTTTGGACACCATCATTCATGTAAAGTCTATTACTGTACCCAGGAAAAAGAAAATGAAACTGATCTGGTCCCTTTAGTGAATAATCTTTTAAAAAAACTGATGGTTCATACTATGCAAATTACATTACATTCGAAAAGTCTTTTACATAACGTAAACAATAACCGAGCTGAGCAGTTTAATAGCATAGTTGCCAAGCACATTGGAGGTAAACGAGTGAACTTTTCATTAAGAAATTCGTACACAGCTCGTTGTCACGCTGCGGTTGTTGCTTTTAATACTGGCAAAGCGCAATACAATTTACACAAGTACAATTTTCAAAATAGCCCAAGAAAGTTCATTAAACAATTAGAATTTAGACGTCACCAGCGTAACCTCAAACGCTCTTATCAACCAGGTTTAAAAAGAAAAATCTGTTTCCAAAGAGGTGAAATGGATTACGGTGGATCATGCCAGAAACTTGACCTAGCACCAGAAGATTATGAAATAGCAAAAAAGCTATTTTTAGAAAATTTAAAAGGCTTAGTGGCACAGCGTTATGAGGTGGAGCGAGATACAATTCTGCAAGCAGAAAGCCCATTATGGCTGGAACTAAGAAGATGCTTGTTGACAGCTTCATCTTTTAGTAAGGTATGTCTATTATTTATAACATAAAAAATCTGTTTTGGAGACCCAACCTTATTTTCACATGACCATTATTTGTTGCACAGTTCAATTAAACAAATTCAGCTAAGAAAGTTATCATCATCACCATAGCATTTATGCCAGTCGCATCCTTGATTTTCTCTTCTTCTTTCTTCAGAGCTCAGAGATCATTATTCTGACCTAAGCAGATTTTATAAACCTAATAAATGTTCATTTCTTGCTCAGACGGGTAAATAGAGAAAATCGATGACGTATTTTACATTTCTTATATCTTTTAGGTTTGTAAGAGACGAAGTTGCATAAGCTCTGCTCCACTTGTGAAGTCTCTCGCGTATTCATATTCGCTGAGTAGCGTACCAGCAATAAAATACGGCAAAAGCAATGAACAAACTGCTTTACAACAGCTTGAACAGCAAGAGGCTATTGTCATAGAAAAATGTGGGTTGTTTATAGACGAAACATTCTTCTTTTTGGGAGCATCACCCGATGGAACATATAAAGATGGAATCGTCGAAATTAAATGCCCATATTCAGCACGTAATCTAGATGCCGAACAAGCTATTAGAGAAAGAAAAATCACATTCTGGACCCGTGATGGATTAGTTAATACCAATCACGATTGGTACTTCCAAATTCAAGGCCAACTTCATGTAAGGTAAGAATCTTCGACATTTATGTGACCTGAAGGGTTTTTTTGTCGTTTTACCAATTCAGTATAATATAATTAAATATATATACATTTTATTTACAGTAAAACGGATGTATGTTTATTCGCTGTATGGATAGGACCAGAGTTTCCTTTGAAAACAGCTCGAATAAGAAGAGACGACGTCTTCTGGTCAACAAAAATGGAAAACAAATTAATATCTTTTTATGATAAATGTCTCTTACCAGAATTAATCGACCCTAGAAAAAGCCGCTCAATGGCTATAAGAGACGTTAGATTTTAAAACAAAATAAAACATTTTTATGCTTTGCCTGTGGTTTTATTTTAATGTTTTAATAGCCGTTTTCAAATCAGAAATAATCTCTGATTGCCATCCGTTCTACATACGTCTGCTATTGATTTAACGTCTTGATTGTAAATATAAAGTTCGCTTTTCACTTCAGAATAATATCTGCTAGGTATACCCGAGTTCTTTGTAAAAATGGAATATAATTTTATTCGATCAGACTGCTCCATTCAAAAATATGGAGAGTGATATTAATTTCCTAAAATTATACTATCTCAATACGGATTAATAATCTGGTAAGGTACTCTAATAATTACATGAACAATATTACATAATATATCTAAACAAATATAATTAAAAATAAGTCACCTTATTTCAAATGTATGAAAATAAATAACCAAAGTATCAAAATATGCCACAATAATTTTGGTTGTAGTATACGCGGGGTCAACACAGGACAGCGTTCACGCACACAGAGATATTATTGAAGTGTGCGCCACTGTTTCGTCGAGCTTGCGTTCGGGGCACATTTGAGTTGCGTAATTTTGAATATACGCTCTTAACATTAGCGTTTGGCGTTTTTATCGCCAATGATGGGCATTCATGTTGACATTTTAGTCACCTACTTTAAAAAAATATCGCAATACCTAGTTATCGCGCTAGCAGACATTGACGTTAGCCGGTAGTGAGGCAGGCCCCAACATAAGAAGTACGGATGGATAGTGATACCTAATTTACGTACTTATAAAACACAAATTAATTACGATGACAACTTCATTAATTTTAAGCACATACCTAATAATTTAAATAATTAACACATGAAACTAATTAGCTGTACCTACCTATTCCTTCGTAAGTCAACAGAAATAAGCTGTGGGTTCACTCAATCATAATAAACTAGTGGACGAAAAGTAGAACTTATTGTTATTTACGTATTAATCGTCGGTACATAATCATTTTCAATAACTAGTGGTAGCGCCATCTACCTTCCTATATATAACTAATCGCATCAACATGAATCGTTCCACGCTTGTCTAGTGCGAGCGATATCATATTTCCGTCCCTCTCTTTCCCTCTCCCTGGAAGAGGCACTGCCTTGCGCCTGATTTCGTCGACGCGATCGTGAACGCGAGTGACAGTCTCGAACATTCCGCTCGCTAAGAACGCCGTCTCGATACCGCTCCGCGCCGCACCGCTGTATCGCCGTCTCGTTCGTACCGCGCCGCTCCCGTATGTGTTTATCACCGCTTCCACCAAGGAAAACCCGCTCGTGAGTGAAGTGAAAACAAGCAGCTGTATCACGAAACCACCAAGGCTGTATAAGGTAAGTGCCTTCCATCCTTAAAATAGCCTATACCCACTCAATCACCTCCTCCCGTATCCATCTCCTCTTCCCTTATTCTTCTCCTAGGCGGCTAAGAACCCGCTATCCTTTGTATACAGTCCATTTCCCTCCCAAGTCGCCTAGAACCTAACCGGTTTTGGCACCACGCCATACCATTTTTTTTTATCCATACGAGCCGGATTCATTTACGTTTTATACGTTATACCGCTATACCTAGGCAGTTATAGCACCTAGCTATACTCCTAACATATTCATATAACCGTCACATGGTTATTTCCGCCCGCATTAGTAGGTAAACTTTTATGTAGCTACCTACTTATTAAATTATTATTTCTGCAACTATCATAGTTGTCTTATAAATCTCATATTTCAATCAACTTTTATTTCCTCAGCTCTAAAGTGTTGCCTAATTAGCCTACTTAGGTAAAATAATAGATACATTAGATATTCTTATTTTGTTTCGTTCTCATTAGCTTATACTTACGTAAGCATGTCACAACAAAAGAAGTCACGCGTGTCGGAAGACAAAGAGATGACAATCTTAGAAGCGAAACGCAATATTTTATTTGAGCGCATTCAAAATATCTATGAAAGATCAAAAACCGCATCGATGTCTGACAGTAATAGCGAAGCATTTCTCAGTTATTGTACAACAGTAGATAGTATTCGAACAGATTTTCATAAGTTGTTAGACGATTATAACGCAAGATTACTTTCTATCAATCCTGATGAAAAACCGAACTATCAGGCGTATACCGCATTCGAAGATCTTTATTGTATTATTAAGCGTATACAATCGCAATTGGAGGGTAAATGTTCGGCAGAGCCCGTTGCCCGCAAACCGAGATTACCGCCAATCGAGATTATGTCGTTTGACGGAGATATACGAAATTGGCCGTTATTCTATGCGAGTTTTAAATCTACGGTGCACGATAATGGTTCTCTGACAGATGCTGACAGGTTGTACTATTTAATAGGTAAACTGTCACCGAAGGCCCAGTCCGTATTTGCAGGTGTCACACCCAGTGCTGAGAATTATCAGGTCATATTTCAGTCACTGCTTGACAGATATCAAGACACGCGCGTTCTAGCGTCTACGTACTTTGACCAAGCTTTAAATCTCAAACTGTCCAGCAACGCGTCTGTCTCGAATTTCCAGCTGTTTATAGACAAAGGACCATGCCCATATTAGTATGGAGGCGAAACCCAGCAATGCCGTCAATGCTAGGCATTTCCCAAATTGCAACTCTATGTCATACGATAACTTATTAACAGTATTTCTATGATATCTAGTATTAATGTCATATAAAGCACTGGTTGAAAAGTTATTGGACGTTAAACAAGACATAATAACTGCCTAACGCCTATTGTTTATACATTTTATCGTTTACAAACAGCATTGCTATTAGGTTTCCACTAGGCACTTCATAATCATCACATAAGCTAGGCCAAATCAGTGTTCATTTATATACTTATATGTCTGTAAACATTTCAGTTATTTGGAATTATATAGTCTGTCTCCATAGTATCTCCATCTATATAAATGTGAAAACAATTTGGTTAGATACAAAACTTAAGTAGGTACTTGAATAAATAATAACATGGAAAGAGTACTCCGTAAAACCGCGATACTATCACAAGGAATTAATAAATCGGCTAAAGAACCTGGTTATAAACCGCTATAAACTGCACTTTTAGTGCATGAATGAATGAAACATTATTTATCATAGGTACTGCAAAGTAAACAAGTCTTTTATTTTCGTTTTTTTATCCAGTGCTTGATAGGTTTCAAAATTAACAACTTAATTCTAGTTTTTATTTATTAGGACGATCTTGTAATTTACTTTCTCTGGACATTTCTGGGGCACAAATGGGCATGGTCCTTTGTTACCGCAGTTAATTCTCTTAAAAACTTAAAATTAGAAGATCTTTCCGACTTTATGTTGCTTCAACTCGCTTTAAAAAAGTTTGACACTGATACAATTCGCGCATTCGAGATGACGGAACGCAATAATAAAATACCTACACTAGATAGTTTTATTTCGTTCATCAAAGATCAGTGTCGAATATTTCATAATACGCAGTCGGGTTCACCTGGCCCGTCTAACACTAACAGCAACAAACAAAGGTTGAATAAATCGCGAAATAGTAATAATAACTCAGTCCCTAATCCACAATCTTACGTAACATGTTCGGAATCTAATAGTAATAATTCACAGAAGTGTCTGTGCAGTAATATAGTGCACGACCATTACTATAAGTGTCCCACCTTTAATGATTTAAATCCAATTGCTCGTTTTAAAAGCGTAAAAGATAACAAAGCTTGCATTAATTGCTTAAGCATAAAACATAAAACGAGTAATTGTTCCAGTAGAACGAGATGTCGCACGTGTAAACAAAAACATCATACACTGTTACATTGGGATAAAAATAACCGGTTGTCAAGCCAAGCCGCTAACCTTGACACACTCGCGCCGCAGGTGCAGCAGACCACGGTAGCTGCGCCTTCCGCGTCTGAGGGCGAAGTATCGTTGTGTATGACATCCATTGCGCAGGCGACGCGCACGCGAGGACGGCACTCGCGCATCTATAATGATCCGCGCAGGGCCAAAACGCAGTGTACGGCGTCTAACACGGTACTGTTGGCGACAGCGCCAGTTATCGTACACGATGTCAATGGGTCGCCGCACATGGTACGTTGTCTGCTAGATAGCGCATCTCAGACCAATCTAATAACATCGGAATGCTTCAAACGCCTCGGATTATGGAATAATTTTAAAAATACTAACTCAACCGTCAAAGGGATAGGCGGATCAGAAAGGCATTGCAGGGGTTCCGTAGATGTTAAAATACATTCGCGTTTTAATAGGGACATTAATTTTAACATTTCTTCGCTTATCGTGGAACGTATTACAGACACGTTGCCAAACGCTAATGTAGACGTAGCATCACTCACTCATCTCGGATCATTGCCGTTAGCCGACGCGGAGTTTGCGAATCCGGCAGGCATTGATCTTTTGATCGGAGCTTCAATATTTCCGCACTTGCTACTAACTAACATAGTTCGTAGTGAGCGATATGATTTACCGCCCGCTATTGAGACGGTACTTGGGTATGTGATTATGGGTACCGTACCTACGTTACATACTTCTCATTGTATTACGTCTTGTTGTTGTTCTGCTCTTCAAGAGATCAAGGTGGGTGCTAAAACTGTGTGTAAGATAAAGCACTAATTAGCTATGCTATGCTATGCTGCGCCATGCTGCGATATGCTGCGCCATGCTGCGCTATGCTGCGCCATGCTGCGCTTTGCTGCGCTATGCTGTGCCATGCTGCGCTATGCTGCGCTATGCTGCGCCATGCTGCGCCATGCTTCGCCATGCTGCGCCATGCTGCGATATGCTGCGCCATGCTGCGCTATGCTGCGCCAAGCTGCGCCATGCAGCGCTATGCTGCGCCATGCTGCGCTATGCTGCGCCATGCTGCGCTATGCTGCGCTATGCTGCGCTATGCTGCACTATGCTACGCTATGCTAAGCTATGCTAAGCTACGCTACGCTACACTATACTATACTACACTTCCGCTTTGTACATGGATGACATTGCCTGTAGTGTCATATCCGCTCCGCTAGCAATTTCGCTTTGTGAAGAGCTTATTCAGTTTTTGAAGCGAGGCCATTTTGATCTTGTCAAATGGACAAGCAACTCTAAGGAGGTTCTCGCACGCATACCAGATTCTCATAAAGCTTCTCCAGACATTAGGTTTGAGAAGTCTGTACCGCATAAGGTTCTCGGTTTACGCTGGGACAAATCCTGCGATAGTTTTCGGTTTGACGTCTCACCGCCAGATGATAAGTGCGCCAAGCGCACTATGCTATCCACAGTAGCTCGACTATGGGACATAATGGGTTTTGTGGCTCCCACAATTTTGTACGCCAAGCTCTTGATCAAAGAGCTTTGGCTATCAAAGTGTGAGTGGGATGAAACACCCCCTGACCATATTGTCGCCGCTTGGGGCCAGTTTTGTATTGAGCTTACCGCGCTCAATCATATTACTATTCCGCATCATCTTGGGTTGGTAGATGGATGTACCGTCAACTTAATAGGTTTCGCTGACGCCAGCAAGCGTGCTTACGGCGGAGTCGTATATCTGCAAGTCCGCATTGGTTCTAACTACTCGGTGTAGTTAGTTTGTGCCAAGTCTAAGGTCTCGCCTGTTAAACCATTTCGGTTGCGAGACTGGAGTTGTGCGCGGCCATTCTGCTGTCTCATTTGCTCCGCAAGGTTCAAGACACAGTTTTGCCCCACTACTCTATTAATAAATATACGCATTTTCCGACTCCAAGGTAGTGCTCGCTTGGATTTATTCTTCTCCTCACCGCTGGCAGACTTTTGTCGCCAACCGCGTTATTAAGTTGATTGAACTTGTTCCCGCTACTTGTTTCAATCACGTCGCGGGTTATCGTACTCGTCTTCAGGAAGAACTCTCCATAGATCATATTGACTGGAAGTTTATTCCACCAGCATCACCACATTTCGGTGGATGTTGGGCAAGCATGGTCAAAGTAATTAAAACGCATCTCTTCAAAGTTATAGGTCAACAGATCCTCTCTTACGAAGAGCCTTTAACCGTCCTTGCACAAGTCGAGGCACTGATCAACTCGCGTCCGCTTCCAACTCAGTGAGATCTAGCCTGAAGTTGGACCTACCTCTCAGTTTAAGTATTTAGTTAGTAGTTTTCGCTATTATTGCGTTTGTAGTTTTCGCTAAAGTTAGTTTAGATTAATTTTATTGTCATATCGCTGTCTTAGCCTATTGATGGGTTATGCGGTAGTACACCCAACATAACTTAGTTCAATTCTATTTTTTTTAAAGGCAACCCTTTAGGGCCGGGGGGATATGGTAGCGCCATCTACCTTCCTATATATAACTAATCGCATCAACATGAATCGTTCCACGCTTGTCTAGTGCGAGCGATATCATATTTCCGTCCCTCTCTTTCCCTCTCCCTGGAAGAGGCACTGCCTTGCGCCTGATTTCGTCGACGCGATCGTGAACGCGAGTGACAGTCTCGAACATTCCGCTCGCTAAGAACGCCGTCTCGATACCGCTCCGCGCCGCACCGCTGTATCGCCGTCTCGTTCGTACCGCGCCGCTCCCGTATGTGTTTATCACCGCTTCCACCAAGGAAAACCCGCTCGTGAGTGAAGTGAAAACAAGCAGCTGTATCACGAAACCACCAAGGCTGTATAAGGTAAGTGCCTTCCATCCTTAAAATAGCCTATACCCACTCAATCACCTCCTCCCGTATCCATCTCCTCTTCCCTTATTCTTCTCCTAGGCGGCTAAGAACCCGCTATCCTTTGTATACAGTCCATTTCCCTCCCAAGTCGCCTAGAACCTAACCGGTTTTGGCACCACGCCATACCAACTAGTAAAAGCCGAATTTAGGCATTTACTTATTTCTGGCGTGTTTAAAACATGTTAGGTACCTATCAACGATGGTATTCACAACAATGAGTAAAGCAAATCACTTACCTTTACAGTCTTCTGCTTACATCACAATCAATTTACACATTTGCACACACATGTTTCTCGCGTTCTCGCGACTCCGTTTCTTCTTTGTACACAAATCTTATAACCTTGATCCACTAATAAAACCCTATGGAGTCAGGTCAGGTTGCGGCCTATCAATCCACTAGCGAACACATCTTTATTGTAAGGATCCACGATTGTAGTTTAATTACGTAACACGGACACGGAGTGACGGGAGCGTGTTAAACGACTGTCCCATTGACCTAATTTCTTAAGACTGAAGGTCAACTTGCGCCCGCGCCGCACGGGGCGCACCCCGCCGCGCCGCCGCCCCGCCCCCTGCTGGCGCCCTGCAGCGGAGGGTGGCGCGTGCGCATGGCGGGGAGTGGGAGGGCGGTAATAACTGCCAGTGTGTGTGTGACACGATCGCTCGTACTTCGCCAGTGTGCGGCAGTGATACTTCGTGTTCTAGTACTATTAAATTAATTAAATTATCAAGATTTTTTCAGCTTATATTTCAAATATTATTAGCTGGTTAGGTTCTATTAACGATATGTAATAAGATGGCTTTCGCTCCAAAACCAATTAAAAATCAGCCTGTATATATTTAAATAATTAAAACATTGTAATTTGAGATATGGATACGCTAATAAATTAAATTACATTAATAAAATTGCTGTGTCGCTTTTCACCAAAAAGGAGCCTAGTTCAGCATATGCCACGCTTAAAAGCCTGGCGCTGATTTTCAACTACAGACCGTTCACAGTTATTTTACCTCTAGCTGTTAGATTGGCCAACCTGGGCGTTGTGTTGCTATATTTAGTATCTAATACTCCCATTTTAAATATACAGTATTGCTAAAAACGTACCTATTTTTTTTATTGCCTACGCGATCGTATTAAATATTTGGAAGTAATGTTTGTAACAAAACCTCTTGATATCGGCATCGGCTATACGCATGTACATTTATTTTCTTACGAAATTACTAATTTCCTATGAAGATAAATAGTTATAATAAAAAAATTGTCTATTCACATCAATGTGAGGTTTTAATTATCAAATACGAAAACTGCAAATTTAATTATCACATTTATCTTAATATATAAAATCCTTGCGTTACTGACTGACTGACAGACACGCTACAGCCAAAACTATTGGGCGCAGGAAGCTGAAATTTGGCATGTATGTTCCTTGGGGAACGTAGGGGTGCACTAAGAAGGGATTTCCCGAAATTCCCACGGGATCGGCCAAGAAGGGTAAATGTTCACATGTTCGCATTGTTTTTGCCAGTCTTCTGCAGTGATAGATTGAAAAGCTTCTTCAGCTAAATTGACAATGTTATTTGCCTCTTGTCCTACATTTTTGCTTGCGACTCGCCTTTTAATGAGACTCCACATAAATTCAATTGCGTTTAGCTCGCAGTGGTATGGCGGTAATCTAACCACTTTGTGGCCATGAGCTTGAAGCTGATCAAATGCTTGATTTGATCAGCTTCATATATTGGAGCTTCTTTATGGTCTTTTATAATTTCGTACAGTTGAGCTTTAACCTTTAACATTCTAGTTTCCACTAAAATTGGGTAAAATGTTATGCACTGGTAACATACCTGTCATCACAGAGTACCATACCAACATAAAGCAAACAAACACCGACATTTGTCAGAGGTAAAATAACTGTGAACTAGAGATACATCATCCTAGCTGTGAACGGACTGTAGTTCCACTTGTGATAGCACGGATTTGACGGATACTGTCATCGAACATATGAGCGAAAACAAAACAATGAAATGACATAACAGCATGCAATAATAATATTAAAATTAATTTACTTTTTTAATTTACACAAAAAGTAAATTTAATATAAAAAGTAAACTATTCAATATCGTATTATTTAAAATAAGGTTGTATAAGGCAATTTATAATTTTTCGTCTAGTCTAGTCTGGTCTGGTCGGCTTACCTCAATTATATGAAAGAGGCATTCAGATTAATCATGTCCCACTTTCGCTGCGCCTCCAGTAAATATTGCTTTAAGCGAATTCTAAATGTTTTAATTGAAGAGACAATTTTTTTTTTATATGGAATAGGGGGCAAACGAGCAGACGGATCGCCTGATGTTAAGCGATTACCGCCGCCCATGGACACCCGCAACACCAGAGGAGTCACAAGTGCGTTGCCGGCCTTTTAAAAAGGAATACGCTCTTTTTTTGAAGGTTTGAAGGTCGTATTGGTTCGGAAAAACCGCAGGTGACAGATCATTCCACAGTTTAGAGGTGCGAGGCAGAAAGTTTCTAGAGAAACGCACCGTTGTGGATTGCCAACCATCTAAATGATGGGGATGGAAATGCTGTCGCGTAGAACGATGGCAGAAAGAGGCGGCAGGGATTAATCCGAACAATTTCCTCGGAGCACTCCCCATAGTAGAAGCTATAAAAGATGCATAGCGAGGCTACATCTCTACGCAGCGCCAAGGGGTCTAACCGATTGCAAATATCTTGGCAGTCGACAATTCGAGCGGCTCTCCGTTGGATGCGGCCTAGAGGGAGAGAAGCTGGTACTGGGGTGCCCCTGCCCAAAGATGAGAACAGTATTCCATATGCGGCCGGACCTGCGCCTTATAAAGGAGCAAGCGGTGGGCCGGAGTAAAATACCGTCTCGATCTATTTAGCACGCCAAGCTTCTTCGAGGCTAACTTAGCCTTACCCTCTAAGTGACCGCGGAACTGGACTTCGCTCGATATGTCGACACCAAGTATTCCAATACTGGAGGAGGCAGTCAAGGGGGTGCTCTCCAAACGAGGACATACGACCATCGGCAGTTTTATTGCGGTGAAAACGCAGACTTGTGTCTTTGTGGGGTTAAATTGGACCAAATTAAGTCTTCCCCAATCTGAGACCATCTCCAAGGAGGTCTCAATTTCAGACACAAGTTTATGTCGGCTCTCGATGACTTTTTCCCGAGAAATGTTGGCGTGGCCGGTATATAAAGCATCACCTGTGCTGTCATCTGCATAACAATGAATGCCGCTATCTAGCAACATATCATTGATATGCAGGAGGAACAGAGTAGGCGATAGCACGCAGCCTTGAGGAACACCAGCATTTACAGACAAGGCGTCAGAGCATTCACCGTCAACTACGACCTTTATGCTTCTGTCTGTAAGAAAGCTGGTGACCCATTCGCATAATTTCTCGGGCAGCCCATAGGAAGGGAGCTTCGAAAGAAGCGCTTTGTGCCAGACCCGATCGAAGGCCTTCGCTATGTCCAAACTGACCGCCAAAGCCTCCCCCCAGATAACAATGCAAACTTGCCAAACTTGCAGCAAGTTTAAATCAAACTTGCTAGTTTCACTGTGACAAACTTGCATGAAGTTGGTTTTTCAGAGGATTTGGATGACGACGAGCACAGGTTGGTGGTCGGTTGACCTCCTAGATACAGCAGGAGGTGCTCGACGACCAGCTGTTGTCGGACCACCAACCTGTGCCTTGTACCTGTGCAACCTTTGCAAAAGCAAACTTCATGCAAGTTTGTTGCAAGTTTGTCACAGTGAAACTAGCAAGTTTGATTTAAACTTGCTGCAAGTTTGTTGCTATCTGGGCCCCTTTGTCTCGATCGCCTGTGCCCAACGATGTGTCAGGTATACTAGAAGATCACCAGCCGACCGACCCTTACGAAAGCCGTATTGCTGGTCACTAAGCAGCTGATTATCCTCTAGAAACCGAAGGAGCTGGCAGTTAATAATGAACTCCATTATCTTCGAGAAGAGGGAGGTTATGGCTATTGGTCTGTAGTTGGACGGGTTAGAGCGATCGCCTTTTTTAGGGATCGGGTGGACCAATGCTGTCTTCCACGATGTTGGGACTACGCCAAATGAGTAGGAGAGACGAAAAAGGCGTGTCAAAACTGGTGCCAACTCTGGAGCGCAGATCTTCAACACAATAGGGGGAATTCCATCAGGCCCACTCGACTTATGGATATCGAGGGACAGAAGTGCCATACGGACCGCGCGCTGGTGGAACCGAATATCCGGCATACAGCCCTTCAACAGCGGTATAGTAGGCGGTTCCTGTCCCCCGTCATCCAAGGTCGAGTTGGACGCAAAGAGTTTGCCCAGAAGATCGGCTTTCTGCTTTGCGTCGTGGGGCAAGGAGTCATTTCCCATGTGTAGCGGTGGTAAGGATGGCTTACAGAAGTTCCCTTCGATAGCTTTGGCAAGAGACCAGAATGCACGATATCCCGAAGGAAGGCGCTCAAGCCTCTCGCCAATTCTACCGATGTGCTTCGTCGACATTACGTAAAGGAGGTGGTATATTATTCCAGCATTTGGATGCCGCGTAGCGGAAACTTCCTCTGAATGCCTCTGACCTATGTGGCTTTATAGCCAGTTGTTTTGAACATTGTCTGCTGGGACGATCACTACTACCTGCCACCCAGTTCAACTTTTCATATAAGTAAAGTGGTTGCCTCGATTTAATCACACCAAAAAGCAGACAAGCTAAGTGCAATTTTCGACGGGATTTCATTTTCAGTATAGAGTTTCTATTCAAGAAAGGAGTCACATGGCACCTGTACGGCACCGCAAAACAAAAACGGGCACAAGCATTCTGCACTCTTTGCACTTGGCGTTCAGTGCGTGCTAACAGTCTTGGTCCATACACCGAATCGGCGTAGTTAAGCTTACTTAAAACTAAGGCCTCTACTAGCTGAACACGCAGTTCCTCAGAGAGGAAGGGACGCAGTTTATACAAAAGTCTCAAACGATATAAGGAGTTTCTAACTGCGTCACCAACCGCCTTTTCAAAACGTAGGGAAGAATCGAAGCTCAGGCCGAGATTACGAGCTTCATGCACTTGTTCCAACGGGATACCTTGTAACATGACACTTGATGTTGAATGTAACACGTTAAGACCAGTCTTGGTACCAAATATCATGAACTTAGTTTTTGTAGGATTTAACAACAAACAGTTCAGCTCCGACCAGTTAACGAGTCTCTCCAAGTCGTCATTTAGGTCTTTTATTGCTTTTTCATAATCAGAAGGTTTGAATGACAGATAAACTTGAACGTCATCTGCATATATATGGTAGTTGCATTTTGTAATGCAGTCCCTCATATCTGTGCAATAAAGGGCAAAAAGTATGGGTCCCAGTTTAGATCCTTGCGGCACACCTCTAGTTAATGAGGCAGGTGCCGAGTTTAGTATGGTACCGTCCGATATTTTCAGCTCAACGAATTGCGATCTATTTGATAAATAGCTGTGAAACCACTTCAGAGCGTTATTGTCAAATCCATAGAAGCTCAATTTTGATAATAATATATCCAAATTTATGGCGTCAAATGCGCGAGAATAATCTAATGAGACCAAAATTGTGCACATGCCTTGGTCCTGGGCTAGCAGAATATTCTGATGTTTTTAGTTGTCAGTATGCAGGTTCTTGGATGTGTGTGGTCAGTTGAAGAATAAATCTTATCTCCCAGGCTGGAGAGGCCTCTGATGAGGCCCTCCCTTATCCAAGGTTCCTGGATGAGCACGATGGCTGATTGTTAGACCTCCATCCATTTGCGCAGTTGCGCGGTGGCCGTTTGGCTGTGGTGGAGGTTGATTTGAAGGCAGCTGACGTCACTAGGCAGAGAGGGTTCATCTTTGGATGATGTCCCCTCCTCCCCGACCGTCAGCTGCGTTAGGCCGGCCAGGATGTCGCCAGCCTCCACCACGTCGTCCCGCCGCACCGGGCCTGAGCCCGGTGTGGGTGAGGGTAACTCGGAAGATGAGAGCCTGCTCCTGAGAGCAGGCTCTCATTTTCCGAGTTACCCTCGGCTGATGAGCCAGCCCCCGAGCCAGACGCGGCCGGCTCTGACGGGCCGGGTTCTGCGTCGCACTCTGACTGGCTGTTGAAGTCATGCTTGACCTGTGTGGAGTTGCCGTCGCATCCCGGAGGATGGTCAACATACTTGCCTGTGGCGTCCCGGAATCTGACGTAGACGGCACCTAGCCCCAACGCGAGGCGGCGCTCGTTGTTCATCAGGGTCGGGACTTGTTCCTCCGGGATGCCGACCACTAGGAACCACCCACCTGTCTGCCTCTCGGAGTGCAGCATCGACCATTTGTCAACCTCCAACCAGGGGTTCTGGAACTCCAGAGCGCGACCCACGTCGCGCACGTCATCCAAGACCCCCTGTTCGTCGGGTACGACAATGCCGCACCGCACCCTCTTTGGGGCGTCTTGCTGGCCCCTGACCTCCAGTTCGAAGCCTGGTGGTGGGACCAGAAGAGAGACCGCCTCCGTCAGCCAGGTGCGGGTTGCCTCGTCGGCGCACCAGAGTTTGAGGACCCCGTCCGCGTCCATGGGTTTCCCGGTGAACGCTGGAGCGGGGCGTTTGGGGGTTTTGGTCGACCAGGCATCAACCAGGATCTTCCTCTGGAGTTCCCGGAGTACCTGGTCCACCAACTCCTTCGGCAAGTTCCCTGTGCGTTTGCATGTTACTGCATCGCCCAGGGACGCCTTGGAGGCCTGTGCGTAGGACTTACATGCTGTCGTCCTGGAGGAGTCGAGGCGGGGCTTCTTGTGCTCTCCTCGAGGCTAGCTGGACTCGTTGAGAGCACGTTTGGCCTCACCTCTTTCCTTGTGTTCGGCAGTTTTACCTGCCGTGTTCTTCGGTGGTGCTGCAGCTGGATGCCGTCCAGGGTGACCTGCCTGCCGCTTGGCGGCAGGCGGCCTACCCGTACTGCCTCCGGCTTTCGTGCACCCCTCATTGCTGAGCGTGGGCTGCGCGCTGGTCACCTTGCTGGGACCTGCGACAGCGGCCTGCTCAGCTGTTTTTATAGAGGCAGCACCGGCAGCAGCAGAGGTTTGTGAAGCCTTCCACTTAGCCGCCATGCGCTGTCTTTTGTTCCGGTTTGACCTCTTTTTCGCAGAGCAGGCAGCAGCGGGTCCACTCGGTTGTGTGGTGGGCGGGCGTTGGACAGGATTGGTGGTTTTGCCCTTGCCCTTGCCCTTCTGGTGACTCACCACTTGCCATCCCGCGAAGGAGGAGTCGTCTTCCCGCTTGATTTCAAACGGGCTGACGATTGTAAGGACGGGACCAGTACTAGTACTAGCTAGTGCTGAAGTCACTTCCCTGGGGGATGGTGTGACACATGCAGCCGAGGCCACGGCGTCGACCATCTGTTTGGTTTTGGTGGCGGCGGGAACAGCTTTCGCTGTCACCGTCGCAGTTGGGGTAATTTTAAGATCTGCGGTATCCATAAAAGTTTAACAAGACTTCATCCCTCTGGCTTCCGACCGTCCATGGAGCCCGCAACAGGGAACGTCATCCGGACGTTAGGATTACCAGAGGGATATAGGAACGCAGGGTTGGTGTACAGCACGGCATCGGGCGCCCGCTCGGGTTAACGGCCTGAGCCGAGTTACCAACTCTAGCTGTCTACCCTCGCTTGCACCCTCAGCATAGCCTTCACCTACCACCTCAACAGCCGAAATAAATTCACGGCCTCACGGCTGGGCACGGACCTCTTCGCATTATGAGAACATGGCTTAGGGTATTTCACCACGCTGACCAATTGCTGGTTGCCAGACTTCACAAGGCTTTCGAGAACACTATGCATTACTCTCGTCTGAGAAAAGAAAAATCTTGATTTCGATGCAG
This sequence comes from Euclidia mi, assembly GCA_944739405.2. Classification (NCBI taxonomy): domain Eukaryota; kingdom Metazoa; phylum Arthropoda; class Insecta; order Lepidoptera; family Erebidae; genus Euclidia; species Euclidia mi. The sequence goes on from OX123207.2 coordinate 33,514,448, forward strand.
GTTTTCCTACCTTCGTTTAGCAAAAGATAGCAGTTCAAACTTCGAAAAGACAGTGCCATGGGTATGAACTCGAGACCTTTTGCATAGTTAGTCTATTAGTATTTAAATGCATAAATGACAAATCTTGACGGCCGCCAGATGTGGCTTTTGAACAGCCGCCTTTATTTTTGGGCAGCTTTTTAATCCCAGATTGTCAGACAAATATCAGTTTTATTATCTGAACTTACTTTCTATTCATTTCAGATAAACTTATGCTGTCCCAGTTATTATTCCATTTAGAAGTATACACTAAGAGCGTAGTTACTGCCTTACTTTACTGAGAATAAAGTTTGGGGCGATGACGTAATGATGATCAATAAAACAACACTTTAATATTACAAATGACTATAATTTTTGTCACAATTTTTCCATACAATGTTAATAATAACTTTTTACCTTAAATCTATTTATAATACATTACTTATTTATTATTAATGTTGTATTTCAATATTTAAAATTCTTCCTGTTTAATTTCTAATTACATACCACGGAGCCGATTTTCAGACAAGACATTACGATTATTAGTTGTAAACAAATAAACACCGTAAGTACCTCGCACAACATTTCGTTTAATAAAAAATGAAATTTTGAAAAAATCCTCGAATATTTTTTTTTATTATGTTACACTATGATGTAATTCGATTAGATCTTATTATACTAAAAATATTTTTTGCTTATTCACTACGAAAAGTAGTTTTTATCATTAAGAACTGTACAAACGTATCAATTTCAGCGTGTATGTTAAAACGGACAAACCATCGCGATCTGGTGTGAACATGCGACATCGCTCAACAGTTACTAAACTGTGACAGCACTTGTTACAATGCAATACGGATTACTGGTAAATTGTACTTCGTAATGATGAAGGTGGAGGACGCGCAGCTATATACAGGGTGAAATTGAATAGATGCGACAAATTTAAATATACAATAATACGTGTCGTCAAGAAAATTTTGAACATATTAAATTAAAAATTAGTAAACTTTTATCAGTTTTACGTAAAACGGTAAAATAATTAAAGTATCAAAGAATTTCGCGTACTACCGTTTTCGTGTAGTGGACACAATTTATTTGGGTACATTTAATAACATGAGTACTCCACGACCATTATTGAGCACTGCGATGAGTCGGACGAGATTTTTTGATATTTTTTTTTTATTTTTTTTTTTGTGTTTTAATTATTTTTCTGGAAAATCGATAATTCGTACTTAAATGAAGATAACAACATCAATGGACCATTTTACAACGATAATCACGTTTTTTTTTTGTCGCTTTAACTTGTAAAAAAAACGGTTTATAATTACTATGTTACCATAACTGAAGCTCCCATTTCATTTTGTCGCATTTATTCAATTTCACCCTGTATAGGCATAGGTACCTTTAACATAATTGACTAACAAGCTGAAATCGCTTAACAGCATAGCGTACTTATGTAGTACATGTCTATGCCTTATAATTAGCTAAAACTTCAAATAAAAAGTGTGTAATGTCGTACATCCGGCATAAAATGAGAGAACAGATTTCAAGTTCTTCTTATACAATGATGACAAATGCATTTACCAAGTTTTTCAATAAATTATTAATTTTCAAATAATGATTTAATCAAGTTTTCCTTCTCAAAATTAAAAGATACTCTTTGGGTTTTATTAATTTCATTCATTGGTGTTGGTAATGAAACAAACCTTTAAATAAATTCCCTAATCTCCCTAATATATGAACTAATTATGGTATAACATTTTTTATTTTTAGGAATACATAACCATTATGGATTACTGAAAACTTTTACCAAATTGTGCCAAAGCATTCATCACTGTTTAAGCAGATATTGTAAAACAAGAACCAAAATGGAATTAAGTATCTATTGTTTATTAAGGATATTTTAGCTTCGCGTCCTCCCTAACTATTATAAACAACCACTGTAATAAAAATGCGAGTTGTTTGAGTAATGCAGGCTGTGGAATAACATCCTTGGCTGTCCAGCGCTGGGCAAGCGCCACCATACTGATATGCGATTATATTTAACTTCTATGTACTCATAACATCAACGGTATAGTTCTAGGAGGCATCCGGCAGCCAAGGTTGAAAATAACGATACTTCAACGACGAATAACAAGCAAGTATAATTATAATAATTAATAAAAATTGAGCTAGGAAATACTCCGCCCTCTGCTGAGATCGTTCACTGTATCAAAAATCCAATCAACGGTACAAATCCAATATTATATTATAGTTTATAGCTAAGTACATTTAAAATATAAGAAGAAGTCACGTTTATTTTTTAATTGAAACACCCTTTTGACTTTTAGCATATCCATAAGCAATAGATTAGTCCAGCTAACTACGTCTATGCGTTAAAAAATCTTGAGTAAAAGACAGTACAAACTCCAGTTACAACAATAACCGTTTCAAATATTTAAAATTCAAATATGATGCAGTGTAATTCCAATCATATACTTATCTGCCTCATAAATATAGTGAATGTAGTTCTGTCTCATTTTATCTAACAATAGACACAAGAGGGCTAAAATTATTAAATTAATTTGAAGAAAAATATCAATTTAAATTACTATAAATTCAAATTGAAAAGTTTTCATAAAACATATAAATTTGACACTTTAAATGACAGTATACACCTAAGGGTGTCAATAAGGGCCAGCGCACATATAAAGAACACTGTCAAACTATTATTGACACTACAGGATAATTGATTCTGACAGTGAAAAATGCTTCTCCGCTGCACTTTGCTATATGGAGCCGGCCTAACAATTAGACTTCAATACTTTCTATAGTGTTTCGTTTACTGTCATTGAAAGCGTAAAATAACAATTATCAACATCGGTCAGAGAACGTCAAGACTCATGATACAGGGAACAAACTCTACAATAAATGCTATATTTGAACTCAACTATACATAGTATATTATAAATGAATAAATGTGAGAGAGGCGAAGTCAACGGTGACATCACTCGATGTTATTGCTAGAAAATCGAAACTATTATTTATTTATTTTAATATTGCTTTGTTACTCCTGCATTTACGTATGTTTGGCACGACAATACTGTGTTAGCAATGCAGTAGAGGTGTCAGGGCTGCAGACGGAGTCAGGGGGTAAAGCGATACAAAGTCACAACCAAGCGGCGCGCGAGGCGCATTATTCATACATAAAAGTGCGATAGACCGACTTTATACCTCTGCAAACCAACTTCATTAAACATCGGCTAGTAATAAATAATGTAGTTTCTGGATCATTCGGTTTTAATGTAATATTTTTAAAACCAAACCAACCAACCAAATTTAGTATTTATGGCAGTTGATATTTAAAAATGTCCATAAAAAGATTGACTAGATTTGATGTACAAATTGCATAGATGTCAATGTTGACAGTTAACAAAAAATATTATATGAAAATTTTAGAAAATTATTTCCATTTTTTAGGTACTAAAATGATACAAAATAAATGCCAATTTTACCCACCTAGTACCGTATGATTTCATGGTATTTTCTAAATGATAATAATCATAGTACTTTTGTTACAAAGTTGGTTTGCAGACATATTAGCTGTCTAAAGACTTCGACATCAGTGCGAGCTTGTGAGTCGTGCAACTATACTCTAGGTCGACACTGTACAGACACCACTTCGATTCCGTCATAATTATGCAAAAAATATTTTTGTTGTTAATAAACTAAATTCTTGTACAGTGGAGAGGTTAAATTGTTCAAGAGCATAAAAACTCATGGATTTTGTTGTAATATTTTTAACGTAATCCCAGTTGCGCCTGTACGTCTCTCCCTCTTACGTCGGTGTTTATGCTCACGTGTTAAGCTTCAATGATACTATAATAATGAGTGAACAAAACTGTAATTAAAATGATGTTTAACAATTGTACTAAGATTTAATATTATAGATAAATTTCAAAATTTCATAATATTGCCACGAGTTAGAATTGAATTTTACAAAAATATACATATTGTACAAATAGTTGAGCGACTCAATGCATACACTGGTCAACCCTAACAAATACAGGCGGCGGGTTAGTGCGCGGCGACCCTTAGCCGCGACAACCTTAAGTACAATCATTTATATGTAAGCGTCGCCGCGCACTCCGCCCGCGCTACATCTAGAGAGATAAAATAGCTGCGCGACGGCGCGCGTCACGCGTTACATGTCACACTTGTCACATGTCACACGTGTCACATGTCACACTTGTCACATGTCACACGTGTCACATGTCACAAGTGACGCGTGACGCGCGCCGCCCCGCCCCGCGGTGTGTACAACACTAACACTAACTCGTTGATAGAGACTTACATTAACAGCTACGGTTTAGTCCAGCACGACTTGAATCCACTCGCCTCTACGTCTATCGTACAAATCTAATCTTTATGCACCTGATAGGAAAGTCGAAAGTCACTCGTGTTAGCCGAACGGTCAAGTGCGAGCGGCCGCCGTCCACGACACTTATACACGACGTAAGTACGATTACTAATAAAAAATATTGTAATATAATAATAATAACAGTAGAGACGAATAATTACGAGACAGAACACTTAATCTCCCGACATTGCACTCCGTTGCAGGAAGGAATATTGGCCGATAAGTCTTATTCGAGAGATGAGAAAACTAAGAGATACAGTTTCATGTTTAAAATACGCGGCAGACATAATTTTCTTACAGAACTTTATCACCTAACACACTAACAACAAAATAATTCAACTGTACTTTTTGCGGTTTCCTAATAACCTATAGGTACATGAGATTCCATAGCTTTTAATTCGAGAATCTTCTTCAAAGCTATACAGCACTTTAATAAAATAAAATATACGGGAAGACATTTGATTGTCTATTCCACGTTTTAAAACCATAAGCTTGAGCGAAAATACATAAATGTTCTGCAATCTACCGCGTACATTAAACATTAAAATTGTTCTACAGCGCACATGGCACGCTTTACCTCCGGGGTATTACCGTGCCGTGTACTCTGAGACCTGGCAGCGTGTGTAGGCCTTTATAATGTCACACATTTCACGACTGCCGACCAACATGCAAAGTAAAAATTCGAGTTAAAATCAAAGGTGACATTCCCGTGTAGCTTGCGGAAGGCAAAGTACAAGCGAAGGTGTCTTTGGCATTGTTTATGAGGGATAGGCAGTTGTGACAAGTGTGACGTCAACACAATATCACTTATTGGGTGATACGTGACATTGGTTCAAATATCAAGTGACATTCGCAGGACTATCGCAAGATATTCACAAGAATTTTCTCGTGAATGTCTCGTCACACAATCATGTCACAAAAATGTCACGTGACATTGCCGCTAATGTCACGCGTCGTCCACAAGGCGACACATTCCAATTACATACAGTATACACATAATACACGACCTTGTTAATGTACAAAATAAAAGCAAAAATATAGAAATAGTTATTGTAATATTTTCTTTTAAATAAAAAATATAATATCAAAAAAGCGTAATAAAGCACTCATTATGTACAAAGGCATGTTATTGTGAACGTAAGAGTGTTGCCGCTCAAAGAAGTCACACGCAGTCCGCACCACGCGCACACAGACGAACAGACATACATGTCACATTTGTCACAAGCCTAGTATGGGTTACTGTGATAAAATATCATAAGATAAATTTGTCATACACCACCCCATACTAGGTTTGTGAAATTACACTTTTGAGATTACTTTAGTGTTGTCAGTAATTATGACGCCACATTTGTGACGTTTGCGTGTCTATACGCGCGCGGTACCGACAGCAGAAATAAAAAAAAATCAGTAACACTAAACACAACGGCGCAGCAAGCGCGCATCGCGCGTTAATAAGTAATAATAAATATAAAATAATATATCTTAAGCAATCTTAAATACCCTGTTGATTTCATTTTTTTTTAAATTATCATGATTCCCCATATGAAATTACGAAATAAAAAAACGACAAAAAGACGCATAGCAGTAGTGCGGCGGTACAAACACGACTAAACGCAAATAAAACCTAATCCTAAACCAGACCAGAACAATACTAGAGATCATCTAAAACATTGACATCACACCCTCGCCGAAAATCTACCTGTATTCATGAAGTATTTACGTCAATGTACTATGAAATAGTATTGGAGATTACTCTGTCTGTTTCCATGGTAACGGGTATATAAAAAAGTACACGGTGTGAATGTTAATATTTCGCACTTTTCATTATTTAAGATGTAGAATGCATCCTCGATTATTAGCCATATTTATATTATCATAACTATGTACTTGTACAAAACGGCATCAATTCCACTGAGATAATAAAAACATTAAGTAACTTGCGCTGAACTTGAAATTATTATACGTAAGAAATATTCATTAAAATATTTAAAGAAAGCAGTACTGGTAAGGAACAAATTCATACTAGTTTCACTACTTACCACCGCAAAATTTATAAATAACAATGAAAAAACATAGTCGAAGTACTTATATAATCCATGAAGAAGTAACTGAACTGTCACTGTTAGGGCAGTTTAAGCGTATTATGTGTAAATATAGCATACTGCACGTAATAAAATTAAGTACATAACTAGTACATACTAGCCACAGCAGACAGACTTTGTCGTTTTGTGTTTTTGTTTTTTCGGCTGTTCTTCTTTATTTTATTTATAAATGATCTCAGTATTATGAACAGCGATTCAGTACAGATAATGGATTTATGGATACTAAAGAATAGTAAATAATTTTATGACAATTTCTACAAGCCATGTTCTAGAAGATTTCCTAGCTATTTCATTTAATGCAGTTTGTTTTTATACAATGATAGTCTAGCATACAATGCCAAAGCATTCTACACAGCAAAACAGTGAATGGCCGCAGGTAAAAAGAGCAACTATTCCGAGGTCATTATATTCCCAGCGAGAGTGTGCGTCTCTTAATGAGCTGTGCTACGCCTCAAGCGTCACGCGTCACGTGTCACGCGTGACGGTGTCGCGACGTGCGCGCCGCCGCACGGCCTGTCAGACCGACCGTCCACCGAGCGGTCTCCGAGACCACCTACCCACCCAACCGACCGACCCACGCATCAACCTACATCATATAAATTCTTCACAGTAACCTATCATTAACGTATATGTCTTTATTACGTATGTTATTTCGTTTTTTAGCTTATATTTAAAGACTTTAAGACTTTTATCATTTGTGCAAAGAAAAGACTTTACTAATTTTAAGATTTTTTGTACAAGATTGTTTTCATTTTTTTTTTATTTCAACTCGATTCGATTCTTTCCCCCCGATGTGAACCTGCTATATACAGACAACAGTCCGCCTGCACACCGACGCGCTTATCAAATAGTATGCGGAAGGACTTACATGTCGACTACTAGAATAGGACCCTATCATGTTCTATACACGACCCGGTACATAAAACACCATCAAAATGTCAAAATTAAAAACTTCAACAACATACTTAAAAAAAGACTTAATTATTAAATACGGACCTACCGAATTGTAAAGAGCCGTATTCACTTGATTATAAACAAGGAGAACGATTGAACCCATCAGCACCCTATGTAAACATTATGCATCGTTTTAACTTTAAATTAAACCTAGTAGAAGGGCATAACCAGTCATACGGTACAACAAGACGTGTCAGAGCGAGAGGTGCGACGTCTAATGTTAAAATTCTAGTGTAAAAGTGTTCACAACAACACAGTTTGCGTTTATTTTACCTGGTAACAACATCAATACACATATACAAATATAAAGAGTTATGACGTGAGCTCACCGCTCGCTCTCACAGAGTATAGCCTTACAATAAAAATGGCGCGTGTATAATAAAATATAGGTGTACAATATTATGTAAAATTATGCTATTCACTAGCGATCCGAAGCTAATGTAACTGTTCGGGTAACGTTTAGTAAAATGCACGGTGTCCATGGCAACGCGCGGTCGATGACCCCGCACGCCATGTGTGCGCGCACTCACACACACACACACACACACTCACACACACGTGCACTGGTAAAGGGTCAACGACCGCTCACATAAAATGGCCGCCTTCTCGCGACTGTAGTAATATACGTTATCAAATGCTAAACTTGAATTATAAATAGCGTCAGACAAAGTAACGCAACTAAAATCTAAATAAAAAGTATTCATTATATATCTCATAGGCCGTTCTTGTGACTTAGATAAAAAAAAACATTTTATTTTTTTATTCGAGCAATTTTTATTGGGGGCGAGGGTATGCGACCTGTACGACACGTTTTTATCAATTTGACTAGCCGACACGAATTAGTAAGTGACTAGAACGCGAAACACATCATTGGCAAGACTTCGTATACCGGCCGTGACAAGATGTCACGTGTGACGTGTCACGGCCGCGCTAATTCCGAACCGTTGTTCCAGTATGGCAATATCGATGGCCATTATTGTTAGACATCACTGAAGATCACAGACATTCCGAATAAATTAAGTACGATTTGTCGCGCGCGCTCGCCCCCTCAAATCACAGCAACATACCAACTAAACATCACTCGACACAAAATACATAAATATAGTATAAACTGTGATGTACCTAGCGATCGGTAAATAAGCATACATAAACAAAAAAAAATGTGATGGACCGAAACAAAACAAAAATAAAAAATAGATACAATATTTACAAATAAACCCTACAAATTAAGCTCATCATTGAAAAGGATTAAATTACATCACTAACGATTGCTTTACAAAAACATTGTCTATATGAGAAACGTCCATTCGAGTTGATAGCTCAGTCCAAATTAGCTACTTACACTAGGTACGCGTACATATCGGTCGTGTCACGTGTCACGTGTCATGTGTGTGCGGTGGCGCACTAACAGAAGCCGCCGAAGCCCACGGACGGCACGGAGGGCACGGAGGGCACGGAGGGCACGCCCGCCGAGTGCTCGCCGTTCTTGTGCAGGTCGATCAGCGGCGGCGCCGACAGGTAGTGCGCCTGCAATGTGCAAACAACTACCTTTATATTGCTATACTCGATACACATAGTATTCGGGTGGTTCAAGACCGGTCTGTGGGGTCCAGCAGAGGGCAGCTATAGGCTGAGATGACGATGATGTGAGTACAGTGTGTATAGACTTCTAGGAGGTGAAAGGTTGTGAGTTTCAGCTCGTATGGCAGTGGGTGCTTATACATATTACACAAACTTTATAATGCTATATTCGGATATACACGATGTAAAGATCCTTAACCAAAATTTAAATGCCATGTTCTACCAATCATTATGAACATTTTTTATCTTGCCACTATACCTGGGAAATGACTGCTCAAAAATCAAAATCAAAGTTCTTTATTTCAAATAGACCATTTCCTGGCACTTTTGAACGTCATAATACATAAATAATACATAAAAACATTGTAGGTATAAATAAATTACATTATCAATCAATAAAAATATAAATTCCAATTATGTTGTCAAATTGTTCATAATCATAACAAATTAACTGCTTCTGGTTGAAGTTCAAAGTCACCTTGTTTTTTCTTTCTTCTTATTATTACGAAATCGATGCATTTATCATGCCAATTTGTCCTAAAGTGTCCTATGTACCCATGGATAGGTAGATATCTTGAGCATTGCCCTCGCGCGCTTTACATTACGGCTTATAAACATATTTTAAGCATAAAAAATATTCGTTTCCCAGGTATTCTTTTTACTTAGTATGACTTGGCATGATGTTCAAAACAAATTATTGGTCTATTGACACCGTGTGTAGTGTTAGGTTGGCTTAAGATAGGTCGGTGCGGAGAACCAAAAATAATCATTGGTGGTTTCAAACAGTTCCTAGTTTTGCCGTTCAACGTGGCAATGCTGCTAGCCTTCTGGGCACGCTACCGCTCGACAGCGTTGCGGAGGAATTTTTTGACGCGTCGTAGTTGGCAATTTTTTAGTATATTTTATTTACTTTTCATACTTATTATTTCCTCTTTTGCTTTTTTATAGTTTAGGATAGTTTAGTTATATGATTAGTATTATTTTATTGTACATAATTATGTTACTTCTACTTATAAACTGAATAAAATTCTTGCATAGTTCCTACTATGTATGTCTGCTCAATGGTGTTGAAGTTCGTGTTTATTGTGTCCATTAGTCACATGTTTGTAAAAGTCCCCTGCGAGATATATCTAAAAAAGAACTTCTAATGGCAGTTTGCCTTGTTTTAGCAATATGATTGAATAACTGCGCTGCGTCAATAGCTAGAAATATTGTCGTGTTAGAACATAGCTTCTATTGTGGGTGGGTGCATATATATTTTTGTGAAATATCATCAAATTTATAATAGTAGCATGAACTGATTTCTTTAGTTTCAGTGCAAGATTCTGCTGTCGCAACAAGCGTGGTCCGGTTCAACCCACGTTTTCGGGACCAAGTTTCACCCCTCCTACTAAAGACTAGGACTGCGTCTTGTTCGGTAAGTGAGAGTTTAGAATGCCCCTTTGCATTCTCTCTGCTTCGGAGAGTGAGAATAAATGTGCAGTATAACGAGCGTTTTCTTGTGATAGGGTATGGAATCCCAGAAGTGGCTGTTTACATATTAGCATATTCATAATTCAGTGTTGGAGTTTAAGAAATGCAGAACTTTTATCTGTATGAAGTGTGTTTTCAACCCACTTTAAAAAGAAGGTTCTTAATGAGGGTGTTTGAATTTTTTTCTGCCACTAGACGGCGTTTCATATGCGTCAGGTCCAAACGTTGTCTAGACGCGTACACACACATGCAACAAACAAACACAGATGTACCAAAGTATAGGCGCTCTGACACTTTTGACAGGATTCTGGACCTGTCGCCTCAGTGCTGCCGCCTAGTGGGCGTCATTTCAGAAAACCCTCATTATTATGTTTCACCACAGAACTCTGTCATTTATGAACCAATTTGGAAAATTATTTTTTGTTATGTGGGTATTGAATTGTTGATTCTCGTTTGCTAAACGATGAAGTAGGTCTGAGAGTTCTCCTTAATGTCTCGAAAGACATGAAGTCTGCCAATCCGCACTTGGCCTTTGTGCTTTGGCTTGACTATAGCCTAACTCTTCTCATAACGAGAGGTTTGCTTTCGGCAGTGGGACAAATAATTAAGACAGATAATGTGAGTATAGCATCGAGTATTTTCACAATTTCTCTAGGGGAACTGGGGATAACCGATTAACGGCCGGTATATTCGATCTATCAATAGATTTTTAGATTCGAGATTGGTGTTTGACATATTTTGTGTGGAGTTTATGTCAAAAACAAATTAAAAAAAATTATAGATCGAATAGTGAATACAGCGCAGCGGTAAGTTATCGTGTGTTTGTCTCAGTGGAGTCTGCCGCCGTTTGCAACTAGAGATGGGTCACTGTGTTGTGGTGTTGTTTAGTTTGCCACTGATGTCAGATCCGGGCGTATGTCAGGTGGTGAGGTGTGTATAGTGTGTGCTATCTGCTACGGTGCTACGTACCTGCTGGTGGTGCGCGGGCGGCGGGCCGGCGTAGCCGTTGTAGTAGGGCGCGTTGTAGGGCGCGTAGCCGGCGGGGACTGGGGCGCCGTAGCCGTACTGCCACTCCGACAGGTAGCCGGGCGTGGGCCGCATCACCGCCGTGCCCCAGCCGCCGCCGTACCCCACGTGTATACTGTATAGTGTGTGCTATCTGCTACGGTGCTACGTACCTGCTGGTGGTGCGCGGGCGGCGGGCCGGCGTAGCCGTTGTAGTAGGGCGCGTTGTAGGGCGCGTAGCCGGCGGGGACTGGGGGGCCGTAGCCGTACTGCCACTCCGACAGGTAGCCGGGCGTGGGCCGCATCACCGCCGTGCCCCAGCCGCCGCCGTACCCCACGTGTATACTGTATAGTGTGTGCTATCTGCTACGGTGCTACGTACCTGCTGGTGGTGCGCGGGCGGCGGGCCGGCGTAGCCGTTGTAGTAGGGCGCGTTGTAGGGCGCGTAGCCGGCGGGGACTGGGGCGCCGTAGCCGTACTGCCACTCCGACAGGTAGCCGGGCGTGGGCCGCATCACCGCCGTGCCCCAGCCGCCGCCGTACCCCACGTGTATACTGTATAGTGTGTGCTATCTGCTACGGTGCTACGTACCTGCTGGTGGTGCGCGGGCGGCGGGCCGGCGTAGCCGTTGTAGTAGGGCGCGTTGTAGGGCGCGTAGCCGGCGGGGACTGGGGCGCCGTAGCCGTACTGCCACTCCGACAGGTAGCCGGGCGTGGGCCGCATCACCGCCGTGCCCCAGCCGCCGCCGTACCCCACGTGTATACTGTATAGTGTGTGCTATCTGCTACGGTGCTACGTACCTGCTGGTGGTGCGCGGGCGGCGGGCCGGCGTAGCCGTTGTAGTAGGGCGCGTTGTAGGGCGCGTAGCCGGCGGGGACTGGGGCGCCGTAGCCGTACTGCCACTCCGACAGGTAGCCGGGCGTGGGCCGCATCACCGCCGTGCCCCAGCCGCCGCCGTACCCCACGTGTATACTGTATAGTGTGTGCTATCTGCTACGGTGCTACGTACCTGCTGGTGGTGCGCGGGCGGCGGGCCGGCGTAGCCGTTGTAGTAGGGCGCGTTGTAGGGCGCGTAGCCGGCGGGGACTGGGGCGCCGTAGCCGTACTGCCACTCCGACAGGTAGCCGGGCGTGGGCCGCATCACCGCCGTGCCCCAGCCACCGCCGTACCCCACGAACGGCGCGCCGTAACTAAACAAACAAAACAAACATACATCCATGATGAATCTTCTAATAGGCTACTCGCTTCATATTAATTTTGATGAAATAAACTATGATATCCGGCAATATTTGGGCTAGGAATCTAACATATTTGGATTTTATTAATTTAAACTGCAAGATGACGGCTGCATAATTTATAATTAAGAATTATTAACAACTTTTGAGAATCGGTCACGTGGGCAAAACAATCACCATAGCAACCACCTGAGTTGTTACTATGGTACATATCCTATTCCTGTTCTCGGGGAGAACTCCAAGGGCGTGGAGCAAGAGCATAGTCGTTTTGTACTTCAAAAAGGGAGACAAAACTCTGTTAAAGAACTATCGACCGATCTCGCTCTTGAGCCACGTCTATAAGCTTTTTGCCAGGGTCATCACGAACCGTCTCGCGCGTAGACTCGACGAGTTTCAGCCGTCCGAACAGGCCGGTTTTCGAGGAGGGTATGGCATCATAGACCACATCCACACAGTGCGGCAGATTATACAGAAGACAGAGGAGTATAATCAGCCCCTGTGCTTAGCGTTTGTGGACTATGAGAAGGCCTTTGACTCTATCGAAACCTGGTCTGTTCTGGAGTCTTTGCAACGGTGCCAAATCGATTGGCGGTACGTCCAAGTGCTGAGAGGTCTGTATGACGCCGCGACTATGACCGTCCAAGTACAGAACCAGCAGTCTGAACCTATCCACCTGTATCGAGGTGTGAGACAAGAGGATGTTTACTTCCCTCAAATTGTTCACAAATGCAATGGAGGATATGTTCAAGACGCTGCACTGGAAAGGACGCGGTATTAACATAAACGGCGAGTACCTCTCACACTTAAGATTTGCAGACGATATAGTTATCGTGGCTGAAACCGTGCAAGACTTGCAAGCAGCCTAGCTGATTCTTCTGCTCGCATCGGTCTCCGGATGAACTTGGACAAAACCAAATAATGTTCAATGAACATGTCTCTCCGGAACCGATTATCCTAAACGGCGTCCCTCTCGAAGTTGTTCAGGAGTACGTCTATCTTGGCCAAACCTTGCAGTTGGGTAGAAACAACTTCGAGAGGGAGGCTTGCAGAAGAATACAGCTTGGCTGGGCGGCATATAGGAAACTCTGTCGAGTCTTTTCGTCATCCCTACCGCAAAACCTTAAGAGCGTTAACGCCAAATCCGCGGCGCCAAGTTTAGGTAAATGCAGCGCTTTCTCACTAACACTGACGCACGCGCAGCTGTGTGCGTAGAGTCAGCGTGTTGCTTGGCAGTATAGTCAAGCTAAACCATTTTGATCCGTTCAACTCATAAGCGACGCGCGACATTAGGTAGGGTAGGCATCTGTTGGATGTATTTAATGAAAATAAATTATAATTATATGTTTTAACATCAATATTATTTGCATGGGCACAGCCAAACACAATTATTTATGAAAAGTATTTTTACCTGTATCGCATTCGTTTTTAGGAGCTTTCCTTACCAATGTGTAGTAATAATAAATTTTGTGCGTACTTATCAAGTGAAAATCAGAATAGACAAAAATAAAACAAAATTTTGCGCTAATAAAAATAAGTAGGTACTTACGTTAAGAAAATAAAACACATAAATATAAATTATATTTTTTTATTAAATTTCACATTGTATGGTACAAAAAGGGATAGCTTTGAAGGTATCAAGTTAGGATTGAAAGGATTTGAGGGAATCAAGGGTCCAATTACAGCATATGGTATAGACCCACATGCTGTAATTGTACACTTGATTTCAATAATACCTCCCTCAAACACGCCGTCGGGTGAGGGCCCTAGGAAAACGAAGTCTTTGGCAATAAACAAACCGCATTTATTTCATTCCATTGCAACAGAATCTGAAAAAAAATAATAAGAAAAAAAAAACAAAACGAAAATGAAAACTTAAAAATCGCAACAAAAATGTTAACTAAGTATTTAGTTTCTTTTTTAAAAAAAGAGAACCGCCTTCAAAAAATCGACCCACTGAAAAGTACGAAATAATTTTTACATACGCTAATACATAGTATATAACTTATACAATATACTTAGTTTTTGAAGTCGGTGCCAAACCAAATCACTCTAAAAGCCTATTGTTTGGCGTCATCCTTTCCAAACCAGCGCATTCAATCTACATAGTACTTACAGCCCAAAATAGCTAAGAAGTATAATTATTTTATAATTAAGCATTAATTTCATACTTTTTATATATTTTATATATTTGTTGCTTTTTAGAGTATATAGGTAGATTATTTTAGATTTTATTAATTTAGATATTTTTTGAGGCTTTTTTGATTTGATATTATTTTCTCTGTTTGCCAGTATACTTTTTTGTTTTTGGTGGTTTGGCACCGACTTCAAAATCGAAGTATATTGTATAAGTTATATACTATGTATTAGCGTATGTAAAAATTATTTCGTACTTTTCAGTGGGTCGATTTTTTGAAGGCGGTTCTCTTTTTTTAAAAAAGAAACTAAATACTTAGTTAACATTTTTGTTGCGATTTTTAAGTTTTCATTTTCGTTTTGTTTTTTTTTTCTTATTATTTTTATTTCATACTTTTTAGTGTTAGGTACTTCGTTCGTTTACTTCAGGTTTTGTGTTAATTACTCTTTTATTTATTTCATACTTTTTAGTGATAGGTACTCCATTTACTTTAGGTTTTGGGCTAATTAATAGTTTGTTTATAGTTAGATTCAATTATTTTAGTGATAAGTTTTCTGCTAGTATCAGTCTGTAATCATGACTTTGACATAGGTACCTACTTTTATTCTGTGTGCCTATGGACTTAAGCTTGAAGCTGGAAGAGAGAGATGAGTCTAGGGAATCAGCCACATACGGAAGGACGCCCTCCGCAAATGCTGCTCCGGCTGATCCAAACAAATGCGGTGGACTTGTACATACTATTGAATTGGCTGTGAGCTCTCGTATTATGCTCCGGAGAAATATGTCAATACCGGATGCCTTAGCGAACGGGGCAATGGGTGTTCCTAAAGGATTTAAATGGCCGGCACTAAGAAGAGATCAACTTGAGCCAGGTGAACTGCCTGATGCCATTTTGATATTATTTGATGATCCATCCATAGCATTGCGTCTTAAAGATGATGATGGATACATTTCCATAGCTCCAGTGCCAGCGACCTATCAAGGCAATCGCGGTTATGGGGATATCGAGAGGCGGATGTTGCCAGTCATATTGAGTTGGGCTGTGACGGTACACAAGTTGCAAGGATGTACACATAGTTCCGCGGACCTAAAGCCTAAAATCTTTGCTATAGGCCAATTCTATGTTGCCTTGAGGTGGGTCAAATCCCTAAAAGGCATGGCTTTAAGTGATATTGACTCGAACAAATTACTCAACCATACCCATGACAACAGAGCCTTATCCGAAATGACAAGAATGAGAAATATGCTCTCGCATTAGATTCTTTCACCGACTTTCTTTGATTTTTGTTAATCGCAGAGACATAGACACGTACACACACACACACTCGTACACACACACGTACACATACAAATACACAAACGCGCGCGCGCGTACACACACTTACAAACACACACATAATACATACAAACATACTAAGAACCAATATATGGATACGGGTCAAACTAAGAACCTTCTTTTTTTGAAGTCGGTTAAAATACTAAAACTTTGTCCTAAGTGTAACAAATACTTTTTTTCTGAAAACCGCATAGAAATCGGTGCAGCCAAACTCGAGTTAATCGTGGACAAGCTTCCATATACGGGTCAAACTCAGAACTTTCTTTTTTTGAAGTCGGTTAAGGGCCTAAAACCTTCTCCTAAGTGTAACAAATATTTTTCTGAAAACCGCATCAAAATCGGTTCAGCCAAACGCGAGATAATCGCGGACAAACATACATACATACATACATACATACAGGTCAAACTGAGAACCTCCTTTTTTTTGAAGTCGGTTAAAAAGAAAATTCTTTCGAAAATTATGATTAAAATATATATATACTTGCCAAAATTACACCAAGATGTCACGGTTGCACTATAACTGTACCCAACGCCAGAGTTCAATAGAGGTCATTGCGAAGCTCCGAGCGATACGTCCACACCTTGAAGGGCCTCGCGGCGTACTGATTTGAACGTATTTTGCGCGCAGTTTTATAGTAGTTTTAGAGTAATTTTAAAACGCATTTCTTGAATAAAATTGAACCACATAAAATTTTCTTTTTGATGATTTTTGTTTAAGAATATATTCTTCTATATATAAATTCTTTATTTTGAAAAAACAAGCACGTATTATTGTAAAAATAATGATTTTAGCAGCAGCTTTTTGTCGTAAATTTCACTTTGATTATAGTATGATTATTTACGTTTGGGTCTAAATCTTAATATATAAAATCCTTGCGTTACTGACTGACTGACAGACACGCTACAGCCGAAACTATTGGGCGCAGGAAGCTGAAATTTGGCATGTATGTTCCTTGGGGACCGTAGGCGTGCACTAAGAAGGGATTTCCCGAAATTCTCACGGGATCGGTCAAAACGGGTAAATTAAAATAAAAAATAAATCCTCACTAGCTTTTTTTGTTGAGAATATGTACGGTCGCGGTCTAAAAATGTTTACCACTTTTCAAATTACATTCTTTGTCACGCTGGGTTCAGCAAGGTCTAAAATGCTATATCTGAGTACTTATTACTTTTCAATCATTGGTAAGGCATCGATTCAAACAAAAAGAGTATGTATATTTTTAGGTCGATGAAATAATTTGACATAGTGACAGAATTGCATTTATTTTGCTGTAAAAGTTCTGTATTTTAATATTATTATAAAAACCCTTACTTGTTATAATAAAATGGTACTATCTTAACAAAAGCTCACTTATGTGATCAGCATGCACTTTATCGTGACTAGCATACCATCCACTATATTTATAGCTCACAGTCTGACCGCGCCCTGATTTTCGCTAGACGATATCATCATCATCATCACCCTGGCATTTTCTTAGTTGCATCCCAAGCTTGAGCTTCGGAGCCCAGGGCCTGCTATTACTGGTCTACCGAGATTTGACTGAATATCAGTTTTACACGGAGCGACTGTCATCTAACATCATTCTAAGGTTAGACCAGTAGTCAGTAGGTATATTTGAGGGCACTGACTTCCCACTAATGACTGCCATAGATCATGACAGCCGGGACTGCTTAACGTGCTTTCTGATGCACGGGGGTGAAACACCGCCAACTTCGGGCTAATTATTAAGAATTTCTTGACAGAAATTCCTAATAAATTGTCGCTAAGAAATTCTTGACAGAAAACCTTAGCAACATTTTCCGAGCCCGACCCGCGAATCGAACCAGAGACCTCATGATCAGCTGTCGTATGCACTACCGCTAGACCAACGAGGCAGTCTTACACTAGACGATATAAATATTGTATTTTTTTCAAAAAGGTTTTATATTCAGGATGTCGTATTTTCGCCATCCCTTTCATTATAATCTGTCAATGTAAAAGTCATTTGATAAACTTATTAATTACAAATACCAAAATCGTAAATAGCAAGTTTAAAATAACATTATTTGAAGACTACAAATATTTTAGTTTCAGTGTAAATATCATGCTAGTAATTAAATGAACGTATATTATAAATGTGGAATAATAAATCGTTATTGACACCAGTTGCTACGCAACGCATGTTATCATAGATTGCTTGCCTAGTACAATATCGTCGTCCTTGTGTCATTGATGTGTTCATGCAATTATAAACCTTAAGGTGGTAAACACTTTCAGACCGCGACTGTACAATCATATAAACGAGTTTTTGTATGAAATTTACAATTGATTCCGAATATATAAAACTTAAAAATTAGCTCCGTAATGGAAACGTCGAAAACTCTGTTTGTTTATATGGCCGTATGTCACAAATACTTTCATAATATAAAAAATCCTATCTCAAACTTATAGAAGAAGATATTTCCTATAATAATATGTAATTTAAAGTCTCGTAAGATATATTGTTACAGAGATAGCATGCTTTGAAAAGTACGCATTTTGTGTCAAGAGACCAAAATCAGCGTTAACGCTCTTAAGACAAAAGTCTTCAACGAGTGCGTCCTACCCGTTATGACTTACGGGGCCGAGACGTGGACACTGACGGTGCGACTGGTCCACCAATTTAAGGTCGCTTAGCGAGCTATGGAGAGGGCTATGCTCGGAGTTTCTCTGAAGGATCGAATTCGTAATGAAGTGATCCGACAGAGAACCATAAATCGACATAGCTCAGAGAATTAGCACGTTGAAGTGGCAGTGGGCTGGTCACATCTGTCGCAGAACCGATAACCGATGGAGTAGCCGTGTTCTAGAGTGGAGACCGCGCCTTGGCAAACGTAGTGTGGGACGCCCTCCGGCTAGGTGGAGTGACGATATACGCAAAGTGGCTAGCAGCGGCTGGACACAAAGAGCCGAAAATCGGGCTCAGTGGCGTGCCATTGGAGAGGCCTATATCCAGCAGTGGACTACGGCAGGCTGATGATGATGATGATATCCTATTCTCGGGATCTCTTCAGTCAATATATTGATATCAACTAAAAGGTCTAGTTGATCAGTGTTTTTATCGACAATAGGATATTTGATAAATAATACTAAAAACTATATTACATCAGTTACATCACCAAAACTGCATGGCATTTACCATGCCCAATTGCCCACCCCAGCATCGCCTAGTGCCCATCTCAGAATTTCGGTTCATTATCATCATCATCATCATCAGCCTTTTATTGTGTCCCACTGCTGGACACGGGCCTCTTCTTACTATGAGAAGGGTAAGGCCGAATTTTGGTTACCGATTCGAAATTCTAGGCTGGACACCATTATTTTATGAGACCCAGGCACACCCTGAAAAATAATCTTAGATACGTCAATGTACATACCCATTATTGCCGTAAGCAGCGCCGCCATAAGCGCCATACGGCGGGTACAACGCGCTAGCATAGTCCGGCAGCGCAGTGACCGCGGCGGGGGCTTGCTCAGCACTGGGAGTAGAACCCGCTCCCGCGACCGCTCCTGTGCCCGCCCCCGCGCCCGCTCCCGCTACACCCGCGCCCGGCCCCTCCGCAATGGAGGGGATCTGGTCCACCAGGGATTCGAGCCCTGATAGGGACTTCGAGGCCACGTCTTGGGGTTTGGGTTTCACTGCGCCCGCGTACTCTCCTGGTGAGCCTGCGGATAAAAAACGCTTAGTAAAATACCCAATAAGTTAATAAAAAAAAATTTATATTCATATCGCTTGCCTAGGTGTGCGCTATCGCGGCAAAGACTAGCCAATGTCACTCTCCGTGTCAGGAAATAGGACGCTCCTATTTCCTCACACCAAAATCATTCCGTAGCTTCGCTCCGTTGCGACGTGATAAAGGGCAAACAACCGAACGTTGCAATGAGAAGCTAATCTGAACATCTGTCCAGATTTCGGAAAATGAATCTGGTCACGTGTCCAGAGTGGCATTTGGTCCTGATTTCAAATTTCAATATCGTTTGGTTGCCATAGTAATTTTCGTCGAGCACGTGACATATTGAAGGCTGATTCCATATACTTTTACCCTTAGCGATATCGCTCATCTAATGCCACTTGTCTAGACCCTCTAGTAAGGCTACCTATTAGCGTCGGTGGTCGTGGTCAGGCTGTAAGAAAGTAGCTATTTTCTTTTATTCCCTTACCTGGCTGGTGATGGTGCGGCGTATGATCCCCGTGTGGCGTATGCGGCGTGTGCGGCGTGTGTGGCGTGTGCGTGTCGGGCGGACGGAACGTTACCTGGCTGGTGATGGTGCGGCGTGTGGTCCCCGTGCGGTGTATGCGGCGTGTGCGGCGTGTGTGGCGTGTGCGTGTCGGGCGGACGGAACGTTACCTGGCTGGTGATGGTGCGGCGTGTGGTCCCCGTGCGGTGTATGCGGCGTGTGCGGCGTGTGTGGCGTGTGCGTGTCGGGCGGACGGAACGTTACCTGGCTGGTGATGGTGCGGCGTGTGGTCCCCGTGCGGTGTATGCGGCGTGTGCGGCGTGTGTGGCGTGTGCGTGTCGGGCGGACGGAACGTTACCTGGCTGGTGATGGTGCGGCGTATGATCCCCGTGTGGCGTATGCGGCGTGTGCGGCGTGTGTGGCGTGTGCGTGTCGGGCGGACGGAACGTTACCTGGCTGGTGATGGTGCGGCGTATGATCCCCGTGTGGCGTATGCGGCGTGTGCGGCGTGTGTGGCGTGTGCGTGTCGGGCGGACGGAACGCCGCGCCCCCTAGCGGAGAGAACGCCTCGCCGCCGCCGCCGCCACCGCCCGGAGGACTCGATCTACTGGAAACGCGAACATTATGCACGTTCATAAATATGAACCAAATTATTGTCGATGAAATTAATCACGAAAAGGATGGTAGACCAAGGCAGAGTTTAATCGTATGTGTGAAGATGGATTTCATGTCCATTCTCACACAGTTACAGAGGAAGGGCTAAGTCATCTTGGAAGAGAGAAGAATGAAGGCGAACATACACATGATCATACCACTCCGACCCCAAATAATGATCAGGGCAAAACCCCAGGATTTTATTCTTGGTAGGTTCACGTGTGAGATTAAAACGATTTAATAATTGATATCTCAATAGTTCTACAACAAAGTTAAGTATTATTCCAGACTGGAAATTTTGACTTTACAGGATTGCCCACTGCATACATCTGATTTTCAATCACTTCAGTTCCGTATTATCCTCACAGTATTTAGATAATAAATATTTTTTTTTCTTAAAAAGTAATTTTATTAACACTTCATCGCATAATCATAGAAAGGTTGAGGTCATTTATGTACAATGACGAAGAAAATATACACAAAACAACTACAAAACATCTCAAAGAATTACGTCATAGAAATAAAAGTTACTCACCTATTAAAATTGCTAGGGTACATGGAAGGATGTTGGTGTAGCTGGTCTAATCGTGGACTCTCCGCTACGCCGGCACCTGTAACATACACACAGACATTTATAAATACATCTCTATGAACAGCAATAATTTACAAAACTTACCTGCTTGCTTGGCTAAGATACTGAGATTTTTAACATAGATCGAAAATACTAAACTATCGGCCGGTTTCAATATTCGATCTATCTAATGGACTTGAAGATTTGAGATACATATATGACATAAGCTCTATACAAAATATGTCAAACATGTATCTCATATCTCCAAATCAATGGATAGATCGGATATTAAATTTAGCGGTAAACCAGATATAAGGACAAGATACAGAATTAAATTCAGTACCGTACAATAGGCGGCCTTATCAATTAAAATTGCTAAAAGCAATTTCTTTCAGACAACCTTTGGATAGCAAGGCATAGATTAAATATTTGTTTTATATAATAGAATCACGGATAAGAGTATAATAGAATAACGGATGTAAAATAAACAGGATTTGAAAATAAAAATCTAGGTTCATCGGATTTCGTAGATATCGAGCCAGCGTTTGTAATCAGTAATCAGTAATCAGTAATCAGTAATCTTTATTTGCATTCCACAATGTGAGCTTAGATGTAACTTAGGAACTATGAGATCATCATGGACCCTGTCGGGCACAGCAAAAATTAGAAGGGAGGAAGAGAGCATAATAATTCGTTATATTTAATACTAATTAATTTAATGGATAATTTTTCTTTCAATAAATAGTTCATTATTATATTAAGTATAATTATATGTATTATTCTGTTATCTTGTTTATGCTTAATTATAGTTAGTGGGTATTAAAATTATTTATTTAATATTAATTTAAAAAGTATCGTTTAGGTACTCATTGATGCTATAATAACATTTACTTAATAGTAATAATCTTACTTTATTTATAAATCGGTTAAATTTTGTTTCTTCCTTTATTGTATCAGGTAATTTATTGTATAGTTTTATGGACATTGCGTATGTACTTGTTGAATGTAGGTTTAAGTTAGAGCTGGGAAGGTTTAGCCTATTTTTATGTCGTAGTGTGTACCTTGTTTGTTTGTCTTCTCTTTTAGTGAAGAATTCTTTGTGTTTTCGCACAAATTTGCAAATTTCTAATATATATATTGAGGGCAGGGTTAAAATATCGTGTTCTTTAAAATGAGGTTTACAAGTGTCGGTTTCGTCTATATTTACTAAAATCCTGATAATCTTTTTTTGTAGTGTAAAGAGAGTTAGCGCGTTTGTACTATTGCCCCACAAAATAATGCCATAGCTGAACCATGCGTAAGCGTATGCATAGTAAGTCGCTAGAGCAGTTTGCAGATTGGTCGTCTTTTTGACTTCGCGGAAAGCGTAAGTAAACTTTGAGATTTTGGCCCTTAGTTTCTGGACATGTGATTTCCAATTAACATGAGTATCTATTGTTAGGCCGAGGAGCGAGAATTCAGAGACAGTTTCTATTTTAATGTTTTTGTAAATGAAGTTCAATTCTAATGGAGTCTTTTGACGGGGGTGGAAAGGCATAATTTTAGTTTTCGTAAAGTTAATTTCGAGGTTGTGGTCGTTCATCCAAGATATTGTTTTGTTAAGCGTATTTGATAGCTGTTCGTTTACGTTAATATTGTTTTTACATGAGGTGATAAGAGAAATGTCGTCCGCGAATAGCACGCATGGTCCATCTATGTGTCTAGGAAGGTCGTTAATATATATCAGAAATAAGAGACACCCAATGACACTACCTTGTGGGATAGAAGTGTTAATTATTTTCATATTTGATCTGATATATTCTATTTCATTGATTTTATGATTATAAAATGTTATTTCTACCTGATGTTGTCTATTTCTTAAATATGACGTGAACCATTTATGAGCCTCGCCGCGAATGCCGATTCCTTCTAATTTTTTTAGTAATATATGGTATTGAACTTTATCGTAGGCTTTTGTCATGTCGAGAAGTAACCCAACTGCATATTTTCTGTCATTTAAGATGTTAAGAGTCTCCTGTATAAATTTATATATTGCTAATGTGGTTGATCTATTCTTTCTAAAGCCGTTTTGGCATTCATTGAATATTTTATATTTCTCGCAGAAATTATAAACTCGGCTGCACATGGCTTTTTCGAATATCTTTGAGGCTGTTGGCAAAAGGGCTATTGGGCGGTAATTGTTGGGATCCGTTTTAGAGTTTTTTTTATGTATAGGTTTAATGGTCGCCTTTTTTAGATGGTCAGGGAAAGTGCCTTCCTCGAAAGATTGGTTTATTAATAAATAGAATGGCAGAGTTAGTTCTTCAGCGCATCGCTTCATTAGTAAAGGTGGTATTTCATCTACGCCGTGGCTTTGTTTATTTTTGAGGTTTTTGAGTAGAGTATAAATTTCGTAGGGTTCAACCGGGCTAAGGAACATGGTATTTTCAGTATGTTGTATAGGAACGTCGTGACGGCCATCTCCAGAAGTTTGGGTGTTACTTTCTCCAATCGATGAGAAGAAATCATTAAACGTGTTGGCTATGAGATTAGGGTCGGCAGTGATGGTATTATTAATTTTTAATTGTATGTTGTTTTTTTCTTTTATAGTTTTTTTATTCGTGCGTTCGTTAATGATGTTCCACATAGTTTTCATTTTGTTATCGGATTTCTTGAGCCTTTGTATAAAATGAATTTTCTTTGCCGCTAAGACGGTTTTCTTTAAGATTTTTTCATAGCTTTTGTAATGCTGTTTTATTAACTGATTATCAGATTTGAGTGAAATAATTTTCAGTAGCCGTTTATTTCTACACGAGATTTTAATACCAGTAGTAAGCCAGTGTTTTTGGTTATTAGTTTTTAGTTTTATTTTTCTTTTAGGTATACTTTTATTTAGGGTATTTTGCATGATTTTATTAAAATTTTCGTAGTTTTCGTTTAAAGTTTTTTCACTTTTTATTATGTCAGTCCAATCAAGATCTTTTAAATTTTCTTTGAATAGTTCTATATTTTTATTACTAAACAGTCTTTTTTTAGTATGCCATATTGTTTGTTTACTTTGATGATGTGGGGTGGTATGTATCACTGTGGCGCAGTGATCTGAGAGACCGAGCTCTTCGACAATCGTGTATAAGTATTTATCATGGAAATTTGTAAATATAAGATCAATACATGTTGCTGTGTTTTGAGTAATCCGTGTAGGTTTTTTAATTTGTTGTATAAATTTATATTCCAACATGAGTTCTAAAAGATTGTTAGTTTTGATATTATTCTCTAAGACATTTACATTAAAATCGCCTCCTAAAATTACATGGAATTTAGAGTATTTATTGTTTATACGTTCAAGAATTAATTTTAACTGTTTGTAGAATATATCTTCCTCTCTCCTATTCCAATACATGTTTACTATAACTATATTTTCTTTATTTAATTTTACAGCACAGACTTCCAGTACATATTCTATGGACATTTTAGTAATATCACTTATTTCCGCGAACTCAATATGTTCTTGTAAGAGGATGCAGACGCCGCCACCTGTTCGGTTTTGCCGACAGTATGATGCTCCAAACTTATAGCCGCTAAACTGCATTAATTGTTTCTTTTCTTCTGTTAGCCAAGACTCCGATAAGCAAATAGCTTCATATTTTGGATTTTGTTGAATGAAGGCTTCCACTATGTGCTGTTTGTTGTAAAGGCTTTGTATATTCTGAAATATAATTTTAAATTGACGGTCTTTGTTGGCGAAAAAAATTACTTTCTTCGGGCAATGTCGTAACGTGTGAGTGGGTTTGATTTATGGTTTCTAAATGTGACCGGTCATATTTGTCTTCTTGAGACTGATTTATATAGCTTTTATCCAAAATATTTATTCTTTTTCCTTCTATTAGTAGTTGGTTATTACGAATTACTGCATATAATCCTTTCTTTCGGGCTTTAATCATTTCGTCACGCATTAGCTGTCTTGCTTTTTGTGCTTTAGTTTCTAAGAAGTCGGATAGGGCCAATCCGGTGTTATGGAAGTAATATTTATTTTCTTTTATGTATTTAACCATCTTCTTGCTAATTAATTCTATTACTAATGGACGATTTTTTGTAATGTTTCTACCCATTCTGTACGTTTCTTCTATATAACCTGTGATATCAACGTGCATTATTTCTCGGAAAATATCCACTAATCTGGAATGTAACTCATCTTCTGACTCTTGATAGTATTCAGGCAGACCGTAAAGAACAAGTTTTTTTGAATAGTCTTGAATTTTGTGCCTTTCTGTAGCTGCTATCTCGTTTTTAAGATCGTTTATTTGGTTTTTAAGTCTTTCGTTCTCTTTTTTCAAATTTTCCATATTTAAGTTAATTTGTTGTATCTCTCTTATTCTAAGTTCGTTCTGCGTGGATAGTGCATTATTTTCTATTTCTACTTCTTTTTTCAATTTCAATATTGCTTTGTTTATTTCACATTGGATTGTGTTTTGTAATTCAGCTATAATGGATTTGTTGTTTTCCTTTAGTCGCAACATTATTATTTCGCTTAAATTTTGTAATGTCAATTCGCTTTGCATTATATTTGGTGTTGTATCTTGAGAACATAGTATTGTGTCTCCTATTATACTCAGGTCTTCAGAACATGCTGTGACATCACTAGCGCAAGTTGTTCTTTTCCTAATGGTAACGTTGTTTATTTCTGGCGATGATGTTAGCAGTTGGTTAGATTCGCGATCTACTTGGCGTATCGGGGTATTCTCGTTTATTTCCGCTACTATAGAATATTTATTTTCTTCAAGTTTGAGTTAGTTTATCACAGAAATATGCTATAAATATCAACGAAAAGTTAATAATTGTTGTAGGTATAACTTGCTATGCAAAGAGTTTCTTTTACATGACTGCTTATGTGATTTTGAAAGGATATACAATTATACAGATACATTTTTATTGCCAAATTAAGAAGATCAAAACGGGTGTACCGCAAGGATATGTTTTAGGACTGAAAATGATTCTATTATTTATATTTTGTTACTATTTTTACTGCATAATTGAATTTTGTGAAATTTAAGGAACTTAATATTATCATATTTGATTGTAATATTTAACTATATTTTTTTCTGAATTAAATGGTAACTTTATACAATAAATAGTTGACAGGCTAGTACTTTGTTCCAGGTGGTTTTTGCCATTACCAGGGCAGTAATGTCTGGCAATATGGGAGGCTTGCTAGTCTCTCATATTATTATTCAAACCCTGATGCTATAGATTGTGGGTAGCACTGTCCTCACGTGACAGTGTAAATACCTGGGAAATATCACTATTTCAATGGCGGTATGGAAGCACAGGTTAGTAATATTCCTGGAGGTGTGTTTGAGAACTAGAAGTAACTGCTATTCATTAAAAATAGAAAGTTAATAGTATCCTTGGTAACAAGGACAGCGGGTAGCACTAATCCTGATTATGAATGTACGCGGTAGTACTAACCAGTGGCAGTCGTGTGCTGGCGGTAGATATAACTCACCCTGGTCCTGCGGGTAGTGGTAGGTACTACGAGTTAACACTATCCCCGATGGCAGTCATGTGCTGGCGGTAGATATAACTTTCCCTGGTTCGCGGGGTAGCACTACCCCGATGGCAGGTTATATAGCTATAATCGATTTTAAACTTTCGCGATTTGTATACATCATAGAAATTAATTTAGCGGGTCTTAATCGCGTTAACTTAACTTATTTAAGGTATAAATATCTATTTGTTACCGACGTTTCGCTCGTCTTGCACCGAGCGTGGTCGCGGAGAGACTGATGAGAGCTCAGCGACGTCTTGTGGAAGTGCGGGTTTCAGCACCTATCCTCACTTGGCCTTTATTTAAGTTCGCAATGTCGGTACTACGACACACTACACTAATGACGTCTACACACTGTTGAGATTTATCACTGCGGCGGTGTTTACACTTGCTGATGACTGGATTCCAAGTAGCCGATAATCTATATCCATCCTCCCGGTTGAAATTGTTATATTTCTTGATTTCTACCGCTTCACGTACTATCCTGGAGTAATAGTGACGATCGGTGGATAAGACTTGTGGTTGATGCAGTTCTATCCAGTGGTTTGGTCCAGACTCCAACAAATGCTCAGCTATCGCCGACTTGTTAATATGTCGGTTTTTTAAAGCTGCGATATGTTCCTTTACCCTTTCAGCGATTGTACGCTTAGTCTGCCCGATATATGAACTACCACAGCTGCAATCGACTTTGTAGACGCCAGGTGTTTGGAGAGGAATTACATCCTTTGGTGTACGCAGATTGTGTGCTATCTTAAAGAGCGGACTGTATACAGTCTTGATGTAGTATTTCTTGAGTACTGTTCTAACTTTGTCCGTCACTCCCTTTAGATACGGCATGTAAGCGGGCACTCTGCTTACTTCAGGTTTACGCTCGTTCCTCTTCCGACAGAGTAAGTTTTTCTTGTATCCGTTGCACCTAAGTACCTCCCGAACATGTGACAGCTCACATGCCGTATCTAAAGGGAGTGACGGACAAAGTTGGAACAGTACTCAAGAAATACTCCATCAAGACTGTATACAGTCCGCTCTCTAAGATAGCACACAATCTGCGTTCACCAAAGGATGTAATTCCTCTCCAAACACCTGGCGTCTACAAAGTCGATTGCAGCTGTGGTAGTTCATATATCGGGCAGACTAAGCGTACAATCGCTGAAAGGGTAAAGGAACATATCGCAGCTTTAAAAAACCGACATATTAACAAGTCGGCGATAGCTGAGCATTTGTTGGAGTCTGGACCAAACCACTGGATAGAACTGCATCAACCACAAGTCTTATCCACCGATCGTCACTATTACTCCAGGATAGTACGTGAAGCGGTAGAAATCAAGAAATATAACAATTTCAACCGGGAGGATGGATATAGATTATCGGCCACTTGGAATCCAGTCATCAGCAAGTGTAAACACCGCCGCAGTGATAAATCTCAACAGTGTGTAGACGTCATTAGTGTAGTGTGTCGGAGTACCGACATTGCGAACTTAAATAAAGACCAAGTGAGGGTAGGTGCTGAAACCCGCACTTCCACAAGACGTCGCTGAGCTCTCATCAGTCTCTCCGCGACCACGCTCGGTGCAAGACGAGCGAAACGTCGGTAACAAATAGGTATTTATACCTTATATAAGTTAAGTTAACGCGATTAAGACCCGCTAAATTAATTTCTATGAAGGTTATATAGCTGTTTGCGTGCGCTATGTAATTATATCTCACCTTGGTCCTGTCAGTAGTGGTACTGCGAGGTAGCACTACCGCCGATGGCAGTTCTGTGCTAGCGATAGATTCAAATCACCCTCGTCCTGCGGATAGTGGTACTGCGGGGTAGTACTACCCCGAAAGGCAGTTGTGTGCACGCGGTAGGTATAACTCACCCTGGTCCTGCGGGTAGTGGTAGTGCTCCTGCTTGTCGTGCTGGCTGGAGGGGGAGTGCGTGTGGTGCAGGTGCGGGTACTGCAACCTCGCCTCGCCCTCGTACAGTGCAGCGCCGAACGAGCTGCCTCCCACTCCTGCCGGGGACATCTCGCTGCCCGCCGACGTCTGCGACAAAACCGACAACATTCGATCATTCAGCAATCTCCCACGCTGTTCACCAACGTACTTAAAGATGTTCTCAAGACACTGGACTGGACTAAACGGGATATTTATGTCAACGGCGAGTACATCTCAGATCAGATACGTCGGACGAGCTTAGAAGAACGCTGTACGACCCTGATGAAGCCTCCCGGCGGATTGGTCTCGGCATGCACTTGGATAAAACGAAAGTCATGTTCAATGAACACGTCGTGTCGAGACCGATCTGCATTGACGGTTCCTTGCTTGAAGTTGTGCAACAGTATGTCAACCTAGGCTAAGTAATACAGTTGGTAGGAAATAGATTCGAGAAGGAAATCGATAGGAGGATTCAGTTGGGATGGGCGGCATCCGGTAAGCTTTGGATCTTCTCTTCGCCTATTCCGCAAAGCCTTAAGACACAAGACTTCGACCAATGCGTCCTACCAGTAGTGACATACAGTGCCGAAACCTGGTCACTCACAGTCTGGCTGGTCCATAGATTTAAAGTCGCTCAGCGTACCATGAAACGAGCTATGTTTGGTGACTCTCTAACTAAAGGACAGAATTGCAACGAGGTCATCCAGAAGACAACTCGAGTTACCGACATAGCTCGCCGTATAAGCAGGCTGAAGTGGCGATGGGCTGGTGAAGAACCGAGGACCGATGGAGCAGACGAGTCTTAAGAGTGGAGACCACGTTTCGGCAAACGAAGAGCGGGACGACCCCCTGACACCTAGTCGGGGGCGTCCCACTTTTCGTTTGCCGTTTGCTTTTTTCGGGTCTCCCTTGTTTGACCGAAAGGAATTTGACAAATTTTCACTTCCCAAAAAATGTTTCGCATAATTAATTTCATTTGTCAAATTATTACATAGCAAAAAATCTATTCACAAAAAATTGTAACGCAAACCTAATGTTTGGGCAGTGAACGTATAAACTATAACTTGTTTACCAACTAGGGTAGACCGAGGCGAATCGGATCACTTTTTATTTGAGGACATAAAAATCATACTAAAGTGTAATATAATGTAACTTTAATTTCCAAATCGGTAATCAGTAATAATTTGGCTACACATTAAACATTTCGAAACTCAAATTACTCATAAATTGTGCAAAATATTAATCAAAAGGTAGAAAGAGAGAAATATCCGAATCGCCCCAATTAGCGGGGCGAATAGGATCATACATAAAATTTAGATTTTTATGAAATATAGGCTTTTGTATCAAAAGCAATATTAAAATAATTAATAATCAGAATCAAAATCTGCCTCGTTGGTCTCGCGGCATAAATGTGCGCGTGGGATCGGGAGGTCCCGGGTTCGATTCCTGGGTCGGGCAGTGTTATTGGGTTTTTCTGTCACGAAATTCCCAGTAGCAGCACGGAGTCTGGAAATGTGCCCGGTACGGCAATAGGCTCGCCCCTTATTACGTGGGACTAAGGTATATCTGGCGAAAAGTGGGTGTAGAAATACACCTCTGCCTACCCCTTCGGGGATAAAAGGCGTGACGTTGTGTGTGTGTGTGTAATAATCAGAACAATATTATTTACTAAAACACAAATCACATCGATACGGGCCTTCTTTCCCACCCAGATCAGCACTTTTTTCATGGCACCATTCTTCACATGATGGTGGATGAATGATTTTTTTTATCAGTAAATCAGTAATCTTTTTGTTCTTTTATTATTATTCTTCTTCTTATTTTCTTTGGTATTCAGTCAGTTTCTCTTATTTTCACGGCTTTTTCGGCAGTTTTTAGTTTCTTCTTAGCAGCTCTTTCGTAAAGATTAATCTTACACAGGGGTTGAGTCAAATGCTATATTGGTTTTATTGTCTACCACGTATCTTAATGACATCACTGCAGAGAGAAACTATTCTTTGTAAATTCGTGTATGGTAATTTTTAAATGTCAGCAGCCAGACCTAAGATTATTTCTTGGCCCAGTACTTTGTTTGGGGCTATAATTTTTATTTGGGGACCATTCTTCTGGTTTTTATCTTTATTGTTTGTCTTTTATATGTGTGAACCATCTATGATTGAATAAAAATACTTAACTATTGTCTAATGTAAAATAAATGATTTTAAATAAGTGATCCAATTCGCCCCCGATGACGCGATCCGAATCGCCCCATATTGAAGACTTTTGAAATAAATATTTCACATATTAACCTATAATACTGTGCTTAAAAACTAAAATGTTTTCTAATATAGACCTATTCCCAAGCTGTTTAAGCTATAAAATTCAAAGATTTAACACAAGTTCTTACATTTACACCAAGAAATAGTAAGCATGTATTTTAGATGAGCGCGAAAATTTTAACGCACACAAAAAGCGACTCACTGGCGAGCGGCGCTGACGCCGATGTACTAGTCGTATCGAAACGAAACCGATGGCAGGAGGTGCAGGATAGAAGTGGCTCGTGAGCCGCCAACAGCTTGCGTTCCGTATCAACGATTTATTAAAATTATTCACAAATTTCTTATTCTGATCCGATTCACCCACTGATCCGATTCGCCTCGGCCTACCCTAGTACTTTCAACATTTTTTATTTAGTCAAATATTTCCATTCCAATCCATTGGTATAACAGTTATTATGCAAAATCAATAATAAATTATCCTAATCTAAATAGTTCAGTTCCGGGTAACCTACTAAAACAATCTCTTTTTTCTATTAATGCAAGTCGTTTCTGGCACTCGCCGGCCGCTACCGCGGCACCGCTCGCTTCGCTCGCTCGGCTCGTGCGTAGGAGGTCACAGTTCTAACCTAACCTAACCATTTTTTTAATAATTAAAACCTACTCTAACTACTTTCATAAATAAACTAATATCACCAAACGTTTATTGTCTGAAGATTGTTTGCTGTAATAAATAATTTGATTAAAGATCAAATGCCATAATGACATTATACTTGGTCATATTTTGCCAAGTAAAAATTTGACCAAATAAAAATATGCGTACTAAGATCATTCGAAACATTGCAATGGTATAAAAAAAGTTTGCTAAAATTTGTTTGGGTAATGAAATTTTGTCAAAATCTTTTCGGCAAAACGGCAGGATCCCGCTTTTTCCTTGGTGTATTTCCCATCAAACGCCTCTTATGTCACCCACGTAATGACATGGAATGGTGATGCGTTGTATTCTTCTTCTGTCACTAAACGGAGATTTCGCGTTGAATATAGGAGATAATATCTTAATATCCGCTGTAGCAAATAGGGAATGCAAATCTCGCGAGATTCGGGCTCAAGCGAGATTATGAATAATACTGCGAGATCTCGCCAATTTCGAGATCTTGAGAGGCTATATCCAAAACAGCATATATATTTTGATTAAAATGAAATTACAAAAACCAAAATAAAAAATGCTAACATACCTTGTTATAATCCGAGAGTGAGGAATTACTATTAGAGCCTGGGTGCATATCGGTGCTACCCATGGGGCTCGCGTCCCTCTCTGGGTCGGGGTCTCGGGGCGGCTCGAAGTCCAGGGCCGCCATTCCTGGCGAGACAGGCCCCGGGGACGAAATGGCGGCGCCTATCTCGCTGGACAACTCCCCGGCGAAGGACCCGCCGGTGTTGGAGAAGTGGTGGGGTTCTGTGTAGGTAGGGGTCCGTGGTGGTGGTGCCGGGGACGAGTGCTGGCTGTAGGGCGTGTGTGCGGGGGAGGGAGTGTAGCTGTGCAGCGCCCCCGCGGGGGAGGCCGCCGGGAAGGGCGTCGTGCCTCCCACTACGTTCACGTTGCCGACCGGCGCTGGCGACCGGGAGAATGGCCGGTTTTGCGACTGTGGAGAGATTCATCATTATAATAAGTTACAGTCAGACTCGCGTCTGTTACCAAAATAATGAGAATAGAATACAAAGTAGAATCATCATCATATCATCCTTTTAGCGCTATCCCAGTTTCAATCTGGGGTCCGCTAATTAGTCTAACTGTATTTGTCTGAATATTAGCTTTTACACGGAGCGCCTATCTCAAATGCTGGGCAACCGTGGGCCTGATACAGGGGCTGAATAAAATTACAAGGCAAAAAGAGCAATGACTATGATTAAGTGTCGGATTTTTTTCATCATTTAGAATAGGGTTTGTACTTGTATAGGTGTTGTAAGCACCTAAAATGCAGTAATAAATATGTGCTGACTTGTACAGGTTTTGTAAACAAGCAACTCTTTATGTTTAGGATGAGAATGAGGTGTGTATGTTTGTGTGTAGTGTGTAGTGTGTACATACCTGCGGCGCGGGCGAGTGCGAGTAGGGGTGCGGGTGGTGCGGGTGCGGCGACTGCGAGAAGCGCGCCTGCGGGGCCGGGCTCTGAGCACACAAACAACAACAGTTAGCAATCACATCACACTTATACATTTGTTTGAAATAGAATTAATTTTTATTATAAGTCAAATCGATTAGATCGATTGAGTAACATTTTGTTTAATCTATTGAAAATTTCTGACAATGGTCACACTGAACTGTCACTTCCGTTCCCGCCTTGAAAAATTAAGACGCCTTTTTGCCCTCTCGCGTGGAATATTGTAATAAATTGATCGCCTTTTTGAAAGCACATAAACTAGCTTCGCGAATTTGTATTGTGAATTCTTATAAACTGCCGCCTTTGGTTTGCCCGGCAAAAGTTGAGATGAACATTTGTGAAATATTGAACTTTGTAAAACACGTGTGTGAATTCCTGTTTGGTGCCTGGAGAAGGACTACGCTGAACTGGACCCTGGTATTCGATTCTCTTGTTATTTTGGTCAAAATTATGAGTTAATCCTATAGGTCCACTTCAAGAATATCACCAGTGAAGATATCAGGTGAGTTGAAACATTTTATTAATATTGGTTGTGATTCGCTGTGCTACCGCAGTGAAAGTGTTTAGATATATTGTCTATCGTGGTCAGGTAGATGTATTACACCTTCCACTGCAACTCTGTTCTGAAAATCCCTACCTGGCTACGGTAATTCTACACAACATTAGATCATCTTTATTCTAAGGTAAGGACTTCAACTTGTAACTTCTTCTTGCTTGCTAACATATCGTCAAGTGTGCACGATTCTGGGATTTGGTGCACTACAGTATATGGCTCATTGTCTATTATTTACTTGTGACGATGATGTTTATTTATTTATTTAATTAGCTCTGAGTACACTATAACTTTCAACATATAAATACATTGTAAACTTAAATCTAAATCCTGCACATCTCTGCGTTATTGCAGGGACACCATCTTAAAATATTGCAACCTAGCTCTGTAGAATGTTAGCTTTTTGCCCAGGTTACTATTATATGTCAGATGCCATAAAAATATTTTCTGAAGTATTTCTATACGCTAAATGTGAACCTTTTAACTTGGTGACCAGGCAACACTGCAATACTCAATATGGCTCCTTACAAGAGAGTTATACATAATCATTTTTGTGGTTGAGTGTTTAAAGTTCTTACATTCTCTCATAACAAAGCCTAACATTTTGACCCTTTAAGTACAATATCATCGATTTGCTGAATAAAACTCATTTTTCTATCAAACTGTACACCCAGTCCCGCATCGCATTCACTTCCTCTAGCTTTTCATTGTTTAGCTTTTTTGTAAGTTCCTTCGAGTAAATTTTATATGTTTACATTTATTAACATTCAGTGACATCTTGTTACGCTCACACCACTGACTCAATCTGTCAAGGTCACTTTGAATAACAGCGAGTCAGGAGAGCTTCTGATAGATTTTGTATCTTTAAGATCGTCAGCAAATCAAAATGCCTTTGAGTTCTGGAAGCATTTGCAAATGTTGTTGAAGAAAAGAATAAAGAGTTGCGGACCTAAATGTGAACCCTGTGCAATGCACGATGTTGCTACGCAGGGTTCAGAGCTGCAACCATTCACTACCACCCTTAGCATCCGCCCGTGCAAGTTCGACCTGAACCAGCTTAGTAAGGGATCCGACACATCGTACATCTTAAGTTTAGTTAGAAATATTCCATGGTCAACTGTGTCGAAAGCCTTACTGAAATCAGTTTATACGGCATCTACTTGGATACGCGCATCCACCAACTCTAACATCCTCAGCATATTATGCAACCAAGTTCGTAGCTCTTGATCTGCCCCTCAAAAAACCTGACTCACTACTTCTTAAATTACATATATACAGATATAATTTAAGAAATAGTGAGTCTAAAGGTTGTTTAAGTTCGTAGCTGATCGCAACGTGTCCCTATAGGCATGATTTCGAATTTTATCGCAGACGACAGCAACACACGGCAGCGATATTCTATTGGTTCTGTGTGTTCTATGAGACAAGATGCCTGACGTCATTGAGAACGTCATTGTCAATACTAAAGTGCCTAAAGTGCGATCAGATACCCGCTACGGCGTGTCGTAGACGTTGTGTCGATCGCTACGGTAGGTAGTTCATAGAAATGCATACAAAGCAGTAGTGTCGCGATGACACGTTGCGTGCAGTTGGGGTTTAGTCGGCTACGATGCTACGAAATCGTATTTTTAAAGTCTGATTTGATCAAGTCTAACATACGCGTAGAAAACATTGTAAAAGGCATATATTATTATATTACACAGGATGTTTTGCAAGTCACCAGACGGATTTCCAAACCCTGTATTTTTGGATACATAATTTATCGAAGTGTAGTGGTGTAGTATATAGTGTACCTGTGCCTGGTGCTGGTACGGCGCGGGACTGTGCGCGTACAGCGGGCTGCGGCCGCTGAACGTGGCGGCGCGCGGCGCGGGCGAGCCGTAGCCGCCCCCACCACCACCCGCGCCGCTCGCGCCACCGCGCGGCGGGGACGGCGCCGAGAACGCCGCGGGGCTCGACGGGAACTATACACACACGGTTGATTATAGCCTTTATTGATGTCACCAATATTTTTCTCGAACGAATTTTTCTTTTTTGATGTATGAACTGGAGACTTAGAACGACCCTTTTGATCGTCTTTCGCCTCTTTCATTAAAACGAAATGACCGACGGCGACGGTTTGATGTATAGGTAGAGTGCGAATACACATACCTGCGGTTGCGGCGTGCCCGCGGGGCGGGCGGGCGAGGGCGAGTAGCCCTGCGAGCGCGGCGACGCGTACACGCCGCGGGGAGACGCCGCGTACCCGCCGCCGCCCGGCGACGCGTACCCGCGGGACATGCCCAGCGGCGCCGACACGTCCAGGGGAGACTCCATGCCTACCCACATAATACATCGTTGAAATATATAGATACACGTACAAGGAAGACTCCATGCCTAAGCACATAGACATACGTCATCAAAAGATATATAGTCCGTGCCACGAGAACATAGAGTTTTTGTAAACAAAGAATTTCTACTAAGTCACTTGGCGACAGTTCTGTCAAAAACAAATAATGTCAAATCCAATGAGCGCAACGGTACATAGATATGTGTCATTGTAAAGTAATATATCAATTGATCGTGTTTTTATCGATATATGCGCTGTCAACAGTGTTTTGTGGTACTGGAACATGTCAGACGCCTGTAACGTCAACATTTTGCGTTAGTCTATTGAAATGTTATATTCTTGGGCTTAGCGGGCATTTATCAAAGGATAAATTTTTTTTTAGATATCAAGAAGAGGTTAGTTTAAAATACAAGTGTCAAATTCATCAAAATTTTCCGGAAAATTCGACCACTCAAACACTAAATCAAATATAATTTATTTTCGTAAAAATAGATCATTTTTGGATACGTCAGGAAATCATAGATATATTAAAATATATATATTCGAATACATAGTAGCATAATTGAGAATTAAAAATAAAGGACTGTTCAAAAGTATAAAAGTTTACTATAGCATAAAATCTAAAACACAACTGTTTGAAAAAAGGTTGTGTAGCCCTGAACGTGTGTTTACAAAAAGTCTATATTCTCGTGGCACCAACCATAAACACATGTCAAAGGGCGACTCTATGCCTGCCTACACACAAACACACGTCATTGAAAGATATAGATACACGTCCAAGGGATACTCCATGCCTAAGCACACAAACGTACGTCACTGAAGGAACAAAATGACGCAATGAACACACAAGTTATACCCTAAAGCCACACCACAGTTAACTGTGTATACATGTGGTTTTCAGCCGAGAAATGTTTTGTAAATTACTATATAAATCAGACGCAAGAAAACCGACAATGTTTTATTAAAATCCTCATGTCAAAAAGTTATCCCTAGAGCTTTAGGCATAAAGCTAAATTTTACGGTACAGAATAAACAATGGCTACGGCTTTGAACCTAACGGTTCAAAACACATAGTAACAACGGAAATGTTAGTTAAAACTAGCGTTTTTGCGACTTATCCATAGCATTAGACAGCGTACATATCTATACTTCGGTCAAGAAAGGACATTCATTATGGAATTAAAAAGTGACTCGTCTGGTTTTCTTCTCTGACGGTAATCTGAAAATCTGACTTCTTATTTAGAACAGAATCCAGAAGATTGAAAATGATAGTAAGACATCCAAGAAGTTCGGCTTTAACAATAGGTGTTTTTCGCAGGGTTCAATCCTCGGACCATTTGTATTCTATATAATACACAAGTTTGTGTTACGCGCGGATTTAATATCAACTGCATCAATTTTGACAAAGAAAACGATGTAATTTAAAATTAATCAATAATTTAAAATTAATCAATAATTTAAAATTAATCAATTATTAAAAAAAAACATGTTAAGTCCTTTGCCAGTTGTAGTTAGCAGTTGTTAGCAGTCCTACATACTGTCAAGAAATTAACTATAATATTCTTTAAACAAAATTTTTGAACGATGACCAATGTAATCTGCCCACTAACCTTGATTTGGCGGTTGCTGTTGGAAATAATTGGGCGCATCGTTAGTCAGCTGTTGGTGCTGCTGATGGGGGTACAATAGACTGCCCTGCGAGAGGGGCGACGGCAGCTGCGGGGGGAACTCGCCCCCCGCGCCGTGCGGCAGGTAGCCGCCCTCGTGGTGACTGTGAGCGTGGATCGGTTGAAGTGTGTTTATGTTGTTGCCTTGCTGGACTAGGGCGTTCGTTTGCTGGAATTTAAAATATAAATATATTTTAGATTTGGAACCACGCGCCTGCTTACTAAGCTGTAAGCAGGTGTAAGAGACATGGTTAGGTTTACAATTAACTAGAAAATATTGAAGTCTCCGTTTAAAGAAGGATGGGGGAATCGTAAACGTAATGATTGCAACAAGTAGCTATTAGGACAACCTAGTCAGGATTTAGAAAGCAGCAGGAAATATTGCTTTAGTTTGGAATATGAAGCACATGACCCGGTATTTTCATTTGTATTATGGAGAAAAACAGGGTATCTTTACAGAAGAACCCTAATTTTTGTCCCAAGGTTTGTTTAGGCCAACGGTGAATTTTAAATAACTGCAATCATGAGCAGGTTGATAATATAACTGCTGCAGAACTTCACGAGTTTTCTTAATATTGCAATTTGCCATGACATGCGTCATTCAACAAAAAACTAAGTGAACAAACCTGATGTTGTTGCTGCTGCTGATGCTGCAACAAGAACTGTTGCTCCTCGGGCCGTATCTTCTTTGGTCGGCCCCTCTTCTTCTTAGGCGGCTGCTCCCCTCCGGCGGAGTCCAGCTGCGGCGGTGGCCTCGGCGCGCGGGGTGCCCTGGGAGTCGCGGGGGCTGTCTCACCATTCTCCAGCTTGACTTTCTTGGGCCGGCCGCGTTTCTTCTTGAGGGGGACTTCCGTGCCGTCCTCCAGAATGATCGTGTCGCCCGGCTCCGGTTCCATCGTCAGTCTGCAAGGAGCCTAGCTCACTGCGTCTGCCTTTGCTACCCGGTGCGACCGGGTGTGTGTGGGTCGAAGGAGCGATAAGCGCTTATAAACTCACCTATACTTCAAGTCCAGTGTGGTAGTGTGTGTATCGGCCACGGACTTAGCATCATCACGCTAGCAACATACGAATAAGCGTGACTAAGGGGACTCGAGCCTTCGACCCATTATTTATAGGATAAATAGTAATATATGTATATTTGTCACCAAACTCAATCCCAGAAACTGTTCACTTCGAATAGATTCGCACTATTGTTTACATGAGGACAGAAAGTTTCACAGATCTCATCAAAAATGCCAATTTTTAACCCTGCCTTTATATTTACACCTGATTTTATATTTTACAGAAATAAATTAAAAGTAAAGATAATCATGAGAAGTTTCATTATTTATGCCACTAATCCAGTGAATAGCAGGGTCACAAATAAATAATGAGACGTCTAGGTAGGTCCATTCTAGTTGTCAAATCAAAGCGATCGAATTTCAGTGAGTTTGGACACCTGGATGCGAAAAGCTGCACGGATGTAAAATAAAATGAATATGTTTGTCTATGCAGGTCTTCTGTATTGTTATAATTTTCTTATGACTATTAAAAAGTAAATTTATTTTTGTAACCTTAAAAATGTTTTAAAATTTGAATGGCTTTCATATTTATACTCCAATTATTTAAATAATGCAAATGTGGTATGCAATTTTGCAAAATCTTTGAATTTATACTCCAAATTATTGACACAAATCATTGTATTTGTTTCGACACGAAAAATTAAAACGCCAAGAAAAATAAGCTTTTCGGAGATTAAATTTTAGTAAGATATTTACACCTGGACTAGACTAGCACAAGTTCGAGGCAAATAGCAAGAACAAAGAGAGGCTATGTCGGGCTGTGGATGATGATGAAGATTAATGTTTGATTAGACCGGGAAGATAATTTAAGAAAGCGCTGAAATGTTTAATTTTATTTTCTTCAATAAAAAAAATACTGTATAGTACCGATCGTTTTAACCAATGCGAATCTAATCGTGCGAATCAATTTAAGTGTTAACTATCTTGTGACCAGAATCAAAACAAAAATATACACAGGATTGTGCCTAAAACAAATCACTGAGCATAGTACGAATTTTCCTTAGACTTAGTCGAGCGTCAGAATGCATTATATATATTAACTTTAAAATTCACTTATCTTGTGGATTAATTAAATTGAATACGATGAAAACTACACAGGCCACTCAAAACTTAGTACCAAACTGTTGTATTTGCAATTCCCCTAAACTTTAGAAAACGGCAAAAAACTCTAGCAAAACTTCAAAATTACTTTTAAGTTCGTCATAGTTACATAGCCGGTATTGTCTCCCTGCGTTCTGACTAGAGCTTTGGGAGCTAAATACGAGTTTCCAAAGGCCATTTCAAGGAACACACAGGGTGTGTGTTCATCAAATAAGCCCTGTTTTAGGTGGTCGAAGGTCTATGTTCGACTAGCCTAAACAACCCTTCTCTGAAGAATTAAAGCTTTAAAGAAAAGATAATGTAATTTTTTATAGAACTGATTTTTATTTAAAATTCTGATGAAATTATTTCTAACTTCCATAGTTTAGGAGAAATTGCAATTTTAAAAGTGTGGTACCAGTTTATACCTTGACCAATGGATTAACTGCAAACTATGTGTTAAATATGAACAATAAGTCTATCAAATTGTGAAAATAAAAAACAAGTTATGAAATATATACACACTGGTGTTCAACTCGAATCAGATCTTTGAAAATTAGTACTACGGCTTCAATATCGACAAAAATATTGCACATAGCAAACTAAATATTTAAAAATTTTGTCTTTATATAATAAAATAGTTGAAAAAAAATCGCTATAGCTTTGGAATAGTTTGTTATACTATGTTTTAGGCAGTGAAGTAATGTTACCGCTTGGTTTGGCTGAAACAAGTGGAGAATTTGAAAATAAATGGACTATACGTTCAATGGATATAAAGAAAAATAAATATTTTTACTAAACCGGGCATGCTAATAATTTTTCCAATAGAAAATAATATCTAATAGTATTAGTTATATTAATTTTATATAAAATCATAGACCTAGTGTCACATTTGCTTATTCTGGTTTATTTTTCCATAGACTATAATATTCTATCTGGTGATCACAATTTGGTGACAAATTTATCATAGACAAACATAACTATGGTACAAGTATTATATTCAGAAAGTATCAATCAGAAGAAATATTTTTAAACTGTCAAGAAATATAATCAAAACAGCATCACAACATCACGCCTGCCATTTCCTGAGACAGGTAGACAAGTGTTGCACAAATATTTATGCAGCAACAATGCTTCGAGCACAAAATCCATGCTGTTACTGTGAATTTCCTGACAGAAGAGTATAAATTAGCCAGATCTAGGAATCGAACCTAGGAAACCACAATCGGCTCTCAATTGTTTAATACTGGTACCTATATTAAACATTTAACAGCAAAATGAATAGTATTAATTAATTGAATAAACTAACGCACTAGGAATAACTCCTGTGTGGCAAAGTATTTGGCCTAGTGTAGTTGTGTGAGTAGCTCAACAGCATACAACTCACGGATGCAAACAACACCTAGACTAGGGAAAAAACAACAATTCGAGCCTCACACTATATGTTGTCCCATTAGGATAGCGAACCCGACGTCACGTCAAACACATCTTCAAGTGCTGTCACTTGACGACGTGTTTACATTTCATTATTTCGACCAGGCAAATTTAAAATTGCCATTCGTCGACATAATATGGCAAACTATTCAAACAACGAACAAAAGACACGAAATCCTTAAGAACTGCGCTTCTATGTAAATCTGTATTCATTGACTATGTGTTGTCCCATTTGGATAGCGAACCCGACGTCACGTCAAACACGTCTTCAAGTGTTGTTACTTGACGACGTGTTTACATTTCATTATTTCGACCAGGCAAATTTAAAATTGCCATTCGTCGACATAATATGGCAAACTATTCAAACAACGAACAAAAGAGTTATCAGCAGGCCAATTCTCGTATTTTTATATGACATTGAAATTATATTTTGAATGGACTCAGAAGCGGTATTCTGATAACCATTCAGTAATTATCGTATAATTTGAAATAAACAGTTCGTCGTTAACACATATTTTGACACTTGTTTCAATTTTCGATCTAGTTACGATTTCATTCAAATATCAGATAATTTAGAAGAATACGCTTTTGTGACGTAAGTATGACACTGACATGATATCGAAACTATATTTATTTAGCAGAATTGGGCCCCAGATCTTGTGGATCGGACAATTTTTATTTATAATCTGTTTGGGCATTTAGCATATAACCTAGATTGGCTCAGTAATTATTAAAACTATTGTTCCACCCATGCTTTTAAAATCGACGGTGTGGAGCTGTTTTAAACTGGCAACGTTTGGTGAGTGTAAGAAATTTAAATATGATCTGCAGAATTTCTGTCGACACCATTGTTTGGCGCCTGTTTTTTGGCATTATGAATTCTTGATCTGTTACTATACCCACGGGATCAAATGGGGCTTAGGCGTACCGAGATACATGCCAGGAGAGACAGCCGACTCCCCTAGAAGTACTGAACAGTAATAGAAAAAGTTGTCCTGCTTCTAAATCGCTTCTTTTGGATTTATATGTAACATTTATTTTTCGTTTCTTAATTGCCTGCTAATAGAAGCGTGTATAATGTTGGTTTTATACCAACCTTTAACCGAATCCTGGCTATGGCAATGAATCGAGGTAATTACACCTGAGTTCTTAACCCGCCCTCCCATGTAGTATGATTTGCCGGTTAGCTCAGTGGGAAGAGCATCATTCTACATCTCCACCAAAGAAAAATTCCCAACTGCATGCATCTCCATCAACGCAAAATTGAGAAATTTTGAGATGATAACACAAAAGTTGGCAAAATGACTCATTGTTTTTTTATGCATGTTTCGACTTTCGTTGTTATACATGGTGTTGTTGACTATATACACGGTGATGTCATACCTGCGTATCTCCATCTCCTCCTGCGGCCGGCGGCTGGTGTTGTCCGGGAAGACCAGCTCTTGCTCGTCCACATGCGGTACGAGCCCGTTGAGGTAGTCGCGGAACTTCTTGAGCGCCGCGTAGAACGGGACCTTGTCCGCCGCGCGGGGGAGCTGCGCGCACCGAGCTGATGATGACGGCATCACCCACATGTACTGAGGAAGGTAATAACGGTTAGTTTGGGGTAAGCAGGGTTCTGGCGGGCACATACCGGTTACAACAGGAGTAGAAGCCCGCAAGATGGACCGAGGATCTTGAATGTGCTTTTTTTATAGTAATAGGCGGCACACGAGCAGACGGATCGCCTGATGGTGCACAATTACCGCCGCCCATGGACACAAGCAACACCACAGGAGTCACAAGTGAGTTACCGCCTCTTGGGGTTGAGAAAAGGGATAGGATGAGGAGTGGGATGAGGAAAAAGAAAAAGGGGGATAGGCCCTACTGCACTCACACTCACCGAACAACATCGCTCCATTGCGACGTGAAAAAAGAATAAACACATTTTCGCATTTGAAAAGATTAGTAAGAATTAGGTACAGAGCACATTTAGGTATGCTAATATCATAAAGCTTAGGAGTATGTTTGTTTGATTGAACCTGCTAATCTCAAGAGCTACTGATCCGATTTGTTTAACTCTTTTTTTGTGGATAGCCAATTTATTAATGGAGACTATAGGCTATATAAAATCACGCTATGAGTTTAGGGTGTGCCTTTTTAGAGCTATTACTTCGCACCCGTGACTGATAGCATTTTTTTATAGTAGTAGGCGACAAACGAGCAGACGGATCGCCCGATGGTAAGCAATTACCACCGCCCATGGACACAAGCAACACCACACGAGTCATAAGTGCGTCGCCGCCCCTTGGAGTTGCGAAATGGGATACGATGAGGAGTGGATGAGGGAGAAGGAATAGGGGATAGGGCCTCCGGCACTCTCACTCACCGAACGAAACGCAACAGTTTAGGTACTGTTACTTTACGTCGATTTTCTGTGAGAGGGTAGTACTTTCCCGATCGAGCCGGCCGATTCATGCTGAAGTCAGCAAGGCTGTACTACCTTAGCATGATGTCACATAGCCTTCCTAAATAATGATCAATAAAATAGACAATAAGTTGAACCCATGGAAGACAGGTACATGTAAACTCACAGTATTCGTCCCAGCGATGGTGTCCGGCTGTTTCCCGAAGCAGAAGTCCTTCTTCCCAGAGAACACCTCGTAGATCAGCTTGCCGTTGAACACGGCGACCTTCGGGCGGAAGGTCTGAAGCTTCTCCAGGAGTATCGCAGAGCCCTCCTTGATCTCCCGCCGGGTGAGGTCTGCCGAGCCCTTCGTGGGACGGGACACCATGTTCGTGAAGCCGATGCCGAAGTTTAGTAGCTGGAATGTGTGAAAAGAATCGTAAGTATGTATACATACATCTTATCTAATACTAATATATAAAGCTGAAGAGTTTGTTTGTTTGTTTGGTTGAACGCGCTAATCTCAGGAACTACCGGTCCGATTTGTAAAAATCTTTTAGTATTAGATAGGTAATTTATCGAGGAAGGCTATAGGCTATATAACATCACGCTATGAGCGACGGGAGCAGAGCAGTAGCCTTAAATAACGCGGGTGTAACCGCAGGCATCGTCTAGTAATATATAAAGCTGAAGAGTTTGTTTGTTTGGTTGAACTCGCTAATCTCAGGAACTACTGGTCCGATTAGAAAAATTCTGTGAGTGTTAGATAGCGCATTTATCGAGGAAGGCTATATAACATCGCGCTATGAGCGACGAGAGCGGAGCAGTAGCCTT
This sequence comes from Euclidia mi, assembly GCA_944739405.2. NCBI lineage: Eukaryota > Metazoa > Arthropoda > Insecta > Lepidoptera > Erebidae > Euclidia > Euclidia mi. The sequence continues at coordinate 33,559,313 of OX123207.2, forward strand.
AAATAACGCGGGTGTAACCGCGGGCATCATCTAGTAATAAATAAAATTTAGGTTCTTTTTTACATCTCCTGCACTGGGAATAAATCCTGTGTCGCGGGAGGCTTTGTAAACATATAACCAACGTACAGTGAATACACAGACTCGAAAGAACAGTTTATGGATGAAACAAAATGTTGTCTCGTGTAAGAATCGATCCCACAACCCTCGACGCAGTGTCAAGCGACGAGGCGACCACTTACACCAATACGCCAACCGCGCAGTAAAGTATATGTCTGTGATTTCAAAACAGCGCATAGAGTTACACGATACCAACTCATAAACAATTTTTAAAATGTTTGTGTTTGTCCGTCTTTCTGTTTGTCTTCGGTACTCTCCAGAATGGCTGAACCGATTTTACTGAGCCTTTCTGGGATGATAGAAGCCTTTGTAGGTCTATAATTTGACCCGGTAGGACGAGCTGGTGTCGAGATATTAGATCTAAAGCGGGTGAAATCGCGGGAAACAGCTAGTAAGAAAATATATTAATGTCTACACAGTTATATGCATAATATATGCATAGTAAGGCAGCGATAGCCTAGTGGTGATACCAACAGACTGTCATGCAGAGCACGCATCAGTGGGTTTTCGAAGTTATGTGCTTATTAAATTATTCATTATCGCTTGCCCCGTGCCTTTGAGAGCACGTTAAGCCGGCTGCTAAAGGTCTTTGGTAGGAGTTATGGGGACACAGTACATACTGATACTGCTCTAAAGCCATGGGATATAGCCATCCCTGTGATATGCAGAGGTCAGACGGCAGTCGCTCCATGGAAAACCCGATATTCTGACAAAACTGGTTAGACCAGTAAGTGGACCCCGGATTCCGAGGCGGGCAAGTCTCGGATGCAAACGGGATAACGCTAGGACGATGATGATGCGAAACTATTTTTCCCAATTTATAACCTAAAACACCAGTTTACTAATCTTCTGTCCCGAACAAGATCAAATCCTGGCAAAACCAGTCACAACCGCCGCCACATGAGGCCGTAGGCGTAAACTTGTATATAACTATATGTGTAGTATACCTTATAGTCCTCATCAGCGCTCATCTGTTCCCTCGTGAGGCCGGACAGGTACAGGCACTTCCAGAAGTGGTTCCCCGGCCCGGCGTAGTGGTGGCCCTTGTATGCCGCGAACAGACCTGGGTTGATGCCGATCTGGAACAATAATAATGTGGATTGTAGAAGGACATACAAACATACACTCGTCTCTTGTTAGAGTAATTGCCGCTTGATAACAAGCATGCATTCGCTACTTTTGTTAGTATCGGTCTTGCCAGTAAAAAGCAGTAGAACTTCTCTGATGAAGACAGGAGAATATATCAACAAAAATATTAGAACTTTGAACTATGTATGGATGTATGAAATGAAATAATTATTCTCCTATGTCGAAACCTAGCACAAGTGCGGCACATGGGCACTGTCAAAACTAAAGACAGGAACTAAAGACAGGACTACAGGAATCCTTTATTTTTTAGTAAGAATGGCAAGGATCCAAGTATGTTTCCATAGTAATTAGCTTAGCTTTTTTATTATTATTATAAAAAAAGCTTTTAAACTAAATGACCAGGGTGAATATGAAATAATTACTATAATTTGTATACAGGATGTAAAAAACCCTTAACGAAAAATTAAATCCCATGTTGTATCAATCACTATGATCATTTTTTACTTCGGCACCATTTTTTTTATTTATTTATAGTCTCACGCCTGTATCCCCGACTGAACCTACCGAAGGGGTAGGCAGAGGTGTAAATATTACACCCACATTTCGCCATGAAATATCAATCATGGTGCCACCCAAGGTTTCTCAGCAAGTAACCTTATAAATATAAGTTTAATTTATTGCTCATTTACCCCACAACAAGACGAGTACTTTCCTAGCAGGTGCCGGCCGTATAAATGACGGCACGTAATTTATGCTGATTCGTATCGTTTTCAATACTGGACGTAATAATAGCCTTAAAGTTATCCATATTCAAGTAATTTACCACCTCTTGTAATTTTTATAAGAACATTATTTAAAAAAAGTGTCAAGTTTTGAGCTTCAAAAGCTTTTTCTTGTTTTCAACAAGACATTTCAAATCTAGATTTAGTAAATAATTTAGCACTATACAGTCTCAGAAAACGAGTATATATTTTTTTATCAATGGTAACAACACTTGTTTATATTTAAAAAATTAAACAAGTATAATATAATTTCATTCGTACAAAAAAATATTGGCTTTAATGATTAAATTTACATAAAAGCCCAATATTATGAAACCGATCAGTCGAGTCTTACGAGATATGCGATCGATGAAACGCACGCACGGCGAGTGGCCTACTGTAGTATTAAGAGACATGTAGACGTACGATATTTTGACAGCCTTGTCATTTTTGAAAGTAGCTTACCCACATCATCATAGTCAACATCGAAGGAAATCAAACAGCCTTTGCAGGCTGCAGTTTGATATGATTTACGGTCAATGGTATTACAAGAAAAAGGTAGATACGTTACCTACGTAGTAATAAATCCGTAGTAACGGTACACTAACGCATACATCGATAACTCCATATTTTACTTTATTTTCGGTTGACAATGTGTCAGTTTCACTGTGACGCCGGCTCGCGACGTCACACACACATGTCAGACTTGCCAACTGGCTTATGTTTAGCGTCCTGGTTTTGGTACGTCTATAACATATCTATGTACTTCTTTTTACTTTTGTAACATCATTGTTTACGGTACATAAAGCTGTTGGTCTCAGTTCTTGTCTCACACACAAGAATCATTATGGTCTTCGATACCTAGAGGTCTAGTGCAAGTTTTGATCAAGTTGAAAGTCGTTTCTCGATAGGAACAAATTCCACATTTAATTACATACACTTTTTAAATGCGGTGCCGGCTGACCGTAACTATACGCTAAGGGCGCTGTTAAAAGATGTATGGAAATTGTGGCCGTGGTGACACGACGCAACGCGATCAAATTCGGCATAGACCCCCAGAGTAGATCCCAAACAAACAAGGAAATTAAAATTGATACGTTGAACGATAAATGCTTTTTATTTTCCAGCGACGTCGTACACATGTAAGCGAATGGTTTTAATACCAAAGTTGCTAAAGTTAGGCATCGTGAACCACATGCAAATATTTGTATATATTATCTTTTAATACCGAAGGTCTAAAGCTATAGCTATATTGTGATAGGTATACGAAGGTACGTAGTTGATCATACTCACAATGATGATGTCGAGGTTCTCGGCGAGGTGGTCGGGTAGGGTCCGCCTCGAGACTTCCTCCTCGCTCATGCCGTTGAACCGGTCGTGCTTCTTGCGCTCCTTCACCGGCCGCGGCACCATCGAACCGTCTAGAACGCCGTCCGCTTTTATCTCCATACTGGGGACAAGGATAATAGAAAGGTAAGTCAAAATGTCTGTATGTTTCGTGTGAATATACAGAAAAAAAAAGAAATATATATATATTATATTTATATAAACATAATCGCAGGTTAGACGGCAGTCGCCCATAAATTTCTCGTGATGGCAGTCTCTCCTTGAGAAAGCAAATTTTCTGTCATATCTAGTTAAACTAGTTGAGGCAGCAATAGCCTAATGGAGATACCAACGGACTGCCATGCAGAGGGTATCGGGTTCGAATCCACGGCGCACACCAATGACATTTCGAAGTGTGTATTAAATTGTTAATTATCGCTTGCCCCGAGCCTTGGAGAGCACGTTAAACCGTCATGAAAATCTTTAGACAGTTGTTACGGGGAGTCAGTACCCTCAAATAAACTGATACTGGTCTAAACCATGGAATATCGCTATCCCTTTAAGTTGCGGAGGTCAGACGGCAATCTTTCTGTGGAAAAGTAGATATTCTGTCATATCTGGTTAGACCAGTAAGCGGATCTTGGGCTCCAAGGCGTGTCAGTCTTGGATGCAACCGGGATAACGCTAGGGCGAAGATGATGATCTGGTTAAACTAGTAGGTATATGATGGGCATAATACGGTCAGATGACAGTCGCTCTTTGGAAAAGCTAATAGCGGGCGCGGATCCTAGTCTCAAGGACGAAAGTCTTGAATGAAACCTGTATAACGCTAGGATGATTATGATGATCTGATAAGACTAATGCTCGGAGCCGACCTCTAAAGCAAAGGTCTCGGATGCAACCGGGATAACGCTAGGGTGATGATGATGGACCTAAATTATAAATATCTGTACACATACACACATAGACTCACGCCTGTTTCCCCGAAGGGGTAGGCAGAGGCATATGAAACGCCCACTTTTCGGCAGTGTTTTGATCCCACGTAATAGGTGGCGAGCCTATTGCCGCTTATCGCGGGATATTTTATTTGCCAGAGCCTCGTCCATTGATCGGCAGGTGCACCACTTGCAGGTGAGGTTGGCTTGGGACTCTAAGTTCTTGTTGGGAACCCTATGCACCATAAATATCTGTCTGTGTACTTATTATAAAAAGCTATCCTACTGCTGGGACTTTTCTCACAATGGGAAGGGTTAGGATTAGGTCCGCTATCCTGGCCAAGTGAGGATTGGGAGATTTCACTTGTCTTTCGAGAACATAAGCGATATCATAGGCGAAATCGTAAACGATAATCTATAATATAAAAATGAATCGCAAAATGTGTTGGTAAGCGCATAACTCAACAACGCCTGAACCAATTTGGCCAATTCTTTTTTTTATATGTTCGTTGAAGTTCAAAGATGGTTTTTACGGCGAGAAAAATTCTAATAATTGCCGGAAAACCCAAAAAACAGCCCTTTTCTTTTTCCCATACAAACGTTTTCGAACTAAAACGTAGAGTCAATTTGTAATTTATTACCGCTGCAGAAAGTTCAAATTCGCGTGCGCGTTGATATACTTCTTTGTTTGATGGCAGTTTTGACAGGTTTCCGGACCTGAAGTCTCAGTGCTGCCGCCCAGCGGGCTTCATGTCAGAAGAAACCCATTGATAATCCCTACTTAATATTATAAATTCGAAATTGTGTATGTATGTATGTTCCGATTTCACGCTAAAACGGCTGAACCAATTTAGGCTACCATAAGTTGTAAAAATTAAAATGGGAGGGGTTGAAGGAAGGGTAGAAGTTTGTACGGCACAGATTTACCTCTTGGAAGTAAGAACGCATGCGCTGATAATTGATTGCTGTGCATGTACTATCGCATATCTGTCAGTACTGTCACGTCATACCTACATAATGTCATATTGTGCACGTTGATTAAATTGTTCGCATATCTATACTTCTATACTAATACTAGAGGACGGCAGCAGCTACGCCTGCTTTTTTTTAAATTTACCTGTTTTGGCCGATCCCGTGGAATTTCGGGAAATCCCTTCTTAGTGCACCCCTACGATCCCCAAGGAATATACACGCCAAATTTCAGCTTCCTGTGCCCAATAGTTTCGGCTGTAGCGTGTCTGTCAGTCAGTCAGTAACGCAAGGATTTTATATATCTATACTAATATAATAAAGCGGAAGAGTTTGTTTGTTTGTTTGTTTGTTTGTTTGTTTGAACGCGTTAATCTCAGGAACTACCGGTCGGATCTGAAAAATTACTTTTGTATACGATAGCCCAGCTATTCCGGAAGGCTATAGGCTATATAACATAACGCTTCGACTCTTTGGGGCCGGGCAAAAGGCTAAAAAGGCTAAAACATAATGTCGGCTAATCTCAGGAACTAGCAGTCGGATTTTTTAAATTGTTATTGCCTATGATAGCCCAATTATTCCGAAAGGCTATAGGCTATATAAAATTACGCCACAACTTTTAGGGGCCAGACAAAAATAATAAAATGGTCAAACGAGAAGGGGGAGGGTTGGGTCAAAGGCAAAAAAAGGCTAAACGAATAGGATACAATCTATATGGGTAACGTTTTCGAGATTTTTGGGACGCTGATTAATAATAGGAAATTTATTTATGATCCAAGATGGTGAACGGGAAATCAAAGATGGCGGATGAGAACATTTTAAAAATCAATATGGGTATCACCTTCGATATTTTAAGGGGTGGGGAATCGAAATACAACATCTATTTCGTGATCAAAGATGGCGGATGGGAAATCAAAGATGGCGGATGGGAATCTTTAAAAAATCGATATTGTTATCGTCTGCGATGTTAAAAGGGATGGGGAATCCAAATACAACATCTGTTTCGTGATTCAAGATGGTGGATGGGAAATCAAAGATGGCGGATGGGAAAAATTTAAAAAATCAATATGGATATTGTCTCTGATGATTTAAGGGATGGGGAATCCAAATACAACATCTATTTCGTGATTCAAGATGGCGGATGGGAAATCAAACATGGCGGATGGGAAATTTTTTAAAAATCAATATGGGTATCGTCTCTGATGATTTAAGGGATGGTGAATCCAAATACAACATCTATTTCGTGATCAAAGATGGCGGACGGGATTTTTTCTTAAAGTCGATATGGTATCGTCTCCGATATTTTAAGCAATGGGGAATTCAATATTTTATAAAAATCTATGTTTGTTTGTTCATCATTTATAGACTCTGAAATGATAAGAGATTAAGCGCTAAGTCAATAGTAACTTTGGAAAAGGGGCTTGGAAAAAAGGGAATTAAATAAAAACTCTTAAAAAGGCGATACGGAGTTCGCTGGGTCAGCTAGTCTATAATATAAAAATGAATCGCAAAATGTGTTGGTAAGCGCATAACTCAACAACGCCTGGACCAATTTGGAAAATTCTTTTTTTTAAATGTTCGTTTCAGTTCAAATATGGTTTTTACGGCGAGAAAAATTCTAATAACTGCTGGAAAAACCCTAAAAACAGCCCTATTCTTTTTCCCATACAAACGTTTTCGTACTAAAACGTAGAGTCAATTCGTAATTTATTACCGCTGCATACAGTTCAAATTCGCGTGCGCGTTGATATACTTCTTTGTTTGACGGCAGTTTTGACAGGTTTCCGGACCTGAAGTCTCAGTGCTGCCGCCCTGCGAGCTTCATGTCAGAAGAAACCCATTGATAATCCCTACTTAATGTTATAAATTCGAAATTGTGTATGTATGTATGTTCCGTTTTCACGCTAAAACGGCTGAACCAATTTTGTTGAATTTTAATATAGGGATACATATATTGGACCATGGAGACGGATATAGGCTACCATGAATTGTAAAAATTAAACTGGGAGGGATTGTAGGGAGGGTAGAAGTTTGTACGGCACAAATTTACCTCTTGGAAGTAAGAACACATGCGCTGATAATTGATTGCTGCGCATGTGCTATCGCATATCTGTCAGTACTGTCACGTCATACCTACATAATGTCATAATATTGTGCACGTTGATTAAATTGTTTGCATATCTATACTAATATAATAAAGCGCAAGAGTTGGTTTGTTTGTTTGAACGCGCTAATCTCAGAAACTACCGGTCGGATCTGAAAAAATATTTTTGTATACGATAGCCCAGTTATTCGGGAACATAACACTTCGACACTTTGGAGCCGGCCAAAAGGCTAAAAAGGCTAAAAGATAATGTCGGCTAATCTCAGGAACTAGCAGTCGGATTTAAAAAAAAAATATTGTCTATGATAGCCCAATTATTCCGAAAGGCTATATAGAAATTACACCACAACGTTTAGGGGCCAGACAAAAATAATAAAATGGTCAAACGAGAAGGGGAAGGTTGGGTCAAAGGCAAAAAAGGCTAAACGAACAGGATACAATCTATATGGGTATCGTTTTCGAGTTTTCGGGACGCTGATTAATAATATGAAATTTATTTAGTGATCCAAGATGGCGGACGGGAAATCAAAGATGGCGGATGAGAAAATTTTAAAAATCAATATGGGTATCGCCTTCGATATTTTAAGGGGTGTGGAATCGAAATACAACATTTATTTCGTACTCAAAGATGGCGGATGGGAAATCAAAGATGGCGGATGGGAAAATTTTCAAAATCAATATTGGTATCGTCTGCGATGTTAAAAGGGATGGGGAATCCAAATACAACATCTGTTTCGTGATTCAAGATGGTGGATGGGAAATCAAAGATGGCGGATGGGAAAAAATTTAAAATCAATATGGGTATCGTCTCTGATGATTTAAGGGATGGAGAATCCAAATACAACATATATTTCGTGATCAAAGATGGCGGATAGGAAATCAAAGATGGCGGATGGGAAAATTTAAAAAAATCAATATTGGTATCGTCTGCGATGTTAAAAGGGATGGGGAAGCCAAAAACAACATCTGCTTCGTGATTCAAGATGGTGGATGGTGGTTTTTTTTTAAAGTTGACATGCGTATCGTCTCCGATATTTTCAGGAATGAGGAATTCAATATTATATAAAAATCTATGTTTGTTTATTCATCATTTATAGACTCTGAAATGATAAGAGATTAAGCGCTAAGTCAATGGTAACTTTGGAAAAGGGCCTTGGAAAAAAGGGAATTAAATAAAAACTCTTAAAAAGGCGATACGGAGTTCGCCGGGTCAGCTAGTTATAAATAAAAATATTTCTAAAGTTTGACTTTGTGTCCCTCTGTTCTTGCAGTATTTCCTCAAACCAAATTGCTAGACGTATTTTCATAGGAAAGCATAGAGCCTTTTACATCCCAGACCAACCAGCACAGAACATAATAAAAAAAATGCAATCGCTTTTAAACGAAAACGACAGCTACTTCTTGGATAATTTATGGACAATCTTATTAATCACTTAGCGGAAAATAATACGGCACCTATAATTGTATCCTCAATGGCGTTTTTTAATGAGTGGAGTTGGCAAGCACTGCGTCCATTCAGCCAGAGGAGTCATGCCGGCACTTATAATACTCACGGGAAGTGGTCTGTCTATTCTCGGATAGCACTACTTACGTTTTTGACTCAATATGATGATTATACAAGTTTATTTAGCGGGTTTTACTTGAGATATCTAAGTTCTATAAGGCATCAATACCTCGTTATCTTCAGTCTCTACGCGACCACGACTGTCGGCAAGTACCGATGTATTATGCCTGAAATATCTAGTCATCGCGAGTTCTTACTCGCGATGACTAGATATACCTGCTAAATAAATTTGCAGAATGTACACAAACCGCAAAAGTTTAAAATCATCAATATGATGATTTAGAATAATCGACGTTTCCGCGGAAGGGATGAAACGTTTTTGCGCTTTTTTTATTGGTCGTAGTGAGATCAACTAGCCTATATAAAAATATTTTTTTCTAAAGGGTGAAGACGAAAATCACAAAACAGTGGTCTGTCCTAAGTCAAACTCAAAACTCAAACTCAAAATCATTTATTCATTTAGGTCACAAAGTGACGCTTATGAACGTCAAAGATTAAAGTTAATTACTAGATGATTCTACATTTACATTTACTGCCACGTTCGCAATGCAATAGGTAGAACCACGAGAAAGAACGGGCAATAAAACTCGTGGCCACTCTTTTTAACTGCCAGTATAATTCTTTTACATGTTATATTTGTAAGGAGCTGCAACTGTTTCACATTGCAAGTTATCTACTATTGCAAAAGTTAATAGTTATTGATATCATACTCAAGCAATAAATTATGTTCATTTAGTAAGCCTCCCAAAGTGAATATGGTGAAACAGGAGCATCCACTTACGTCTTTTGATGTAAGCAACTCGCGAACATGACTGTTCTGATCTATGGTGGAACAGTATGTTCCGAAAAGTAATGGTATATGAACCTGCAGCAATTTACAATCTATTAGTTAGCAGTTCATGTCCTAAGTTACATACTTAGAAATTGGACCATAAATCATTAAAAAGGTAATTCTATAAACCTGTATACTCTTTCTTTACCCATAGTCTGCCATAACTATATTATATGCGCCTATGTATAATGGCAGCCGAGAGAAGTCTTCTGAAACTAGGTACAATATAGGACAAGGGAGTAAAAGAGCTGAGTCTAAGTAAAAAAAAATATTTACTCAAGCCGTCGGATCTCGATATTAACGCGTTTTTAGAGCAATATCCAGTTCTGGCACCGTGCCGAAAATATGTTGATAGGACCGCTCCTTCTACACGAGACCCAAACAACAAATATATATACTTATTTTGTATGTTTCAACGCGATAACCTTAGGACCTGTAAGATCAATATCGAAATCTCGATCGACAAAGATCTTAAAGACAAAGGACTGAAAGCTGACAAAGACACTGAAACAGAATTTGCTGAACACTCAATTGAAAACATTTTATGATAATTCTATCCCTTTACAGCGTTTCAGACTACCTCCGTGGTCCAGTGGATAGCGTATGCGACTGCTGATCGGAGGTCCGGGGTTCGATTCCCGGGTCGGGCAAAAGTGATACTGGGTATTTCTGAATACTCAGTAGCAGCCCGGAGTCTGATGATGTGCCCGGTAACGGCAATAGGCTCGCCCCTATTACGTGGGACCTAAAAATTCATGGCAAAATGTGGGTGTCATATTTACACCTCTGCCTACCCCTTCGAGGATACCGGCGTGATAGGTACTATAAATAAATAAATAAATATACAGCGTTTCGCTGACAACTGCTAGAGTCTCTCAAAAGTAGTTTCACAGTATCACAGTGAGTCAAAACGAGGATTCGGCCAACTATACCACACTGGCCAGTCGTCGCCATCTCTTCGCAAAGATTCATACATACATAGACTCACGCCTGTTTCCAGGAGGGGTGGGCAGAGACTACGGAACGCCATTTGCAACGATCCTCACATCTCTCTTGCTTCATTCACTCCCATTAAATTTCTCACGCATGCTCTTCGGTTAAGGGTACTTCTAACCTGTCCTTTTTTTAGGATGTCTCCAATCTGATCGGAGAACGTCCGTCTAGGTCTTCCCCTTCCTCCTGTACCATTCACACTCGCCTTCAGTGGCGTAGCTAGCTTGGGTGGCACCCGGGGCAGCAGTTGGCGCGGATGACCTTTCTTTTTTTTTTGTCGATACTTACCTAACAATTCCGGGCTAACTCTCGAGGTGCTGTGCTCGTGCCTGTTTTTTTATATTTTTGTACATTGTTCTTAAAGTTGAGTTTGGGTGTAATCCCTTTTTTTGGATGGGTGGCACCCCAAAAAGGGTGGCACCCGGGGCGGACCGCCCCTCCCCCCCTTCCTACGCCACTGCTTGCCTTATATATATTTTATTCGCTTCGTATATTTTCGTTAGTCACCTCTGATGACATCCACGGATCGAAACGGGGTAGTGACACTGTGTATGCTTATCACAGTCATCACACATTTATCGTGGGAGGAAATCCAACACTCGACCTCCGCTTTAGCAGTCTGAGTGGCTATCCACTAGACCAAGAGGCCAGTCAATAAACAAATCAATCTATACACATAAATAAAATTGGTGTGTCTGTTTGTAAAATAACCGCTTTTTACTTAAGGCGCTTACAACTGCTATAGAGTTGAGCTGTTGCTGTCACTGTCGGATTGTATACATAAGAAAGAGAAGCGACGACGACTATACGTTCAGAACTTTTTACAAACCATAAAATTAATTACAGAAAATGTATTGATTAGATTAAAAAAAATAAAACAGTATTTCGTTAGTATGTTGCTTGTTGATTAATTGGTAAAAAAATCAGAATGATTGTATGTATTTTAATATGCTTTTTAATCGATAAAATATTTTTAAGAGGTATCTTTGTGATTTTTTCTATCGACTAAAGTTAGTTGTATTATGTTTTCAACACACTACTTAACTAGATTACCTATATCCTGAAGAATATCATATATGTTTCTGATTGTGTTAACTGCATTGAATCATATACTTAAAAGCATTATAAAACTCGCGTTTAGCTCTTGTAGTCCCCTTAATGCATATGGATGTATACATGGTACATATACCGAAATGTCATTTTTTACAATTGTTGTCTGTCTGTCTGTTTGTTTGTTCTCGCTAATCTCTGGAACGGCTGGACCGATTTTGACGGGACGTTCACTGGCGGATAGCTGATGTACCAAGGAGTAACTTAGGCTATAAATTAATCAGGTACGTGAAGTAGTTCTCTCGGGACGCGGGTGAAACCGCGGGAAACAGCTAGTCTAAAATAAATGTCAGCGCTATGAGCGCATCTAGTCTATAAGTCTATTTATAATAAACAAATATTTTCGCTCACATTGTAAGTTGCAAAAGGATTAAGATAGCCACGTTAGGGTACAAAAAGTACAATCCAAAAACATTTTTTTTTTTTGAAGAAAAAGAGAAAAAATATTAATCTGATTTATTTTGGCACGCAAGGCACTTAAACATGACGGAAGAAAATTGTAAAAAAAGACAAGAATACAACATCTAAAACTACAATTTAGACTGCCTATGAATCGAACCTTCCACTTCAGTATTACAATAACACCACTGAGCAGTATATGCAGTAAATACACCGTTACATAAGTACAGCCTCGCAAGGTGTTGGCCCGTAGGTACCTCGGGTCACGGTAACCCAGTGGCGGGTGTGTCCAGACACCATTGTCCGACAGACAAAGTGCACATAAATGCCGGAACACATTTGCATTATGTTTCGTGAAAGCCGCATTGTCACCGGCACATCGTCTCGACGGCACAGATGTTTTTCTTTAGTTTTTCTATTGCATCTCAACTTTCTATTGCATCGGCTATTAAATTATAAATAGGTATGAACTCTGGACTGAAAGTTTCGATGCAAAGTTTTTGTGATACAAATATTTTATACTAAGCCAAAAGTAAGAAGGAGTTTAAAACAAAAAATATTCGAATGAAGTTAATCATTCGTTCAAAATTATGAACGTATTTGCTAGTGTTTTGCCAAGTCAATATGAGAGAAACTTTACTTTTTTTTGTCTATGCTTCTATCATTTAGTGATTTGTCTCAACGTGGAAGAAAAAATATAAAAGAAAATTTATCACATTCATAAAAGGTAGTAGAGCCTTGCTGATTTCAGCATGAATGGGCCGGCTCGACCGGGGAAGTACTACCCTCTCACAGAAAATCGACTTAAAGTAACAGTACCCAAACTGTTTCGTTCGGTAAGTGGGAGTGCCGGAGGCTACATCCCGTATTCCTTCTCCCTCATTCCACTTTTCCTCCTATCCCTTTTCCCGACCCCAAGGGGCGGCAACGCATATGTGACTCCTGTGGTGTTGCTTGTGTCCATGGGCGGCGGTAATTGCTTACCATCAGGCGATACGTCTGCTCGTTTGCCGCCTATAACTATAAAAAAAAAACTTCTGAACTATATTATAGATCTCAGAGTAATAGTTATGAATCAATTTAACTTGTCGACTTTGCACATGGCAACTTGTAAGTGTCGGAATGACTTGTTTTTATGTAAGTTCCGTTTTCATGTCAAAACGGCAGAACCAAATTTTGACATACAAATATAGGCTACTTTATCCTGCGAATATGAAACCTGATAAAGTTGAGATTGGAAGCCAAAATTCTTACAAGGATACTATGATTTTACAATTAGGGATTGGTATTTGGTACATATACGTCGTTGCCCATAGCTCCTGATGTTGCCTCGTGCAGAGGCGAAACACGCGCCGAAGAATAGTCGGCGCATACAGCGGGATACTGCAAGTCAGGTATCTTCCTAGAACCCATACCATTCCTATATCCCTTATCCTTTTAGAGGAGTTTGGTATTGTCAACTTTTTTGTATTGCAATAGTTGGGGTAGTCAATCCGAGGGTGCGTGGTGGGTTCCTTTTTCCTTCCATTAGGTTACATAATATACGTGTTTCTAATATTAGCTTCTTGGACATAATGCACAAAACCTTTTATTCGAACGCGGAGCCACAGACGCAAGCTAAGTTCTCTATAATTAGTTTTCAAGATTAGTAATATAATTGGTACAGACAAACATTAACGCTACTTTATCGCGAGGGGCTAGGCAGAGGCATTATTGCAATCACATTACAGATTTCCAGTAATCGACGGCGATCATTGCCTATTTATTGACTACATTCCCAGACACTGTAACTGTACAATAAAGAATTTATAGACAAAACCAAGTAACTTATGTGTTTTGTTTCTATCCAAACCAGCTAGGAAGGAATCCGGTGCCAAGGCGAACTTGACAAACATCCAATCAAACAGACACAAAGTTAATGTTGTCAAAATATGCAAAAATGTCTTCACGGCGACAATAATTTCACAAATCAGAGTGATGTTTTGTAATTCTATTTTTTTTTTATAGACTCACGCCTGTACCCCCGAAGGGGTAGGCAGAGGCGTAATATTACACCCACATTTCGCCATGAATTTTAGGTCCCACGTAATAGGGGGCGAGCCTATTGCCGTTACCGGGCACATAACTAGACTCCGTGCTGCTACTGAGAATTCGGGAAAACCCAGTAACACTTTGGTCCGACCAAGGAATCGAACCCGGGAGGAGCTCCGATCAGCAGTCGCATACGCTATCCACTGGACCACGGAGGCAGTCACTGTAATGTTTGTAATTCTACTGCTTCTGAACAGCGTGGCCAATTTCAATTAAGCGATTCTTATCATAGTTGTTCGTATTCGTATCATCTGTATATATAAAAACCCTGCGTTACTGACTGACTGTCAGACAAGCTACAGCCGAAACTACTCGGCGCAAGAAGCTGAAATTAGTATGTATGTTCCTTGGGGACCGTAGGGGTGCACTAAGACGGGATTTCCCGAAATTCCCACGGGATCGGGCAAAACGGGAAATTCGAAAATATATGCGTGCGAAGCCGCTGGCGTCGACTAGTCTTATTATAGTTGTTATACTGGTGACCTATACTACGAAAACGGTTCGGATTTTTATAAAGACCATCCTAGAATGGCCTGACTGTTATTAACAAACTGTGAATTACACAGTGTTGTATCGTGTGATTGGACCCGCAAGACTCACATCATCAGCCTTTAACAGTCCACTGCTGGACTAGGCCTCTCCTTTGAAAGGAGGGATTGGCCTACTATACCACGATGGCCCAACGGGTTTGTATAGGGTTTGTATCAAGTTTTCCTTATCCTACAGTGTTGATCTCTGCATAATATACTCCCTCTGTTGGCTCTTACGACACACATGGGATGATACGGGGTGGTGACATTCCGTATTCTTAATCCGTCACCACACGGACATCGAAGCAAGACTCGAAGCATGCTAAATAGCGAGGCTTCTGCTTAAAACTTTACGTCAAACGGACAATCAAATTGACCGGAAAAGTTATTGTCCAAATTCATAAATGCGGTCACCGGTTAAATTCCGGACTTGGTTATAAAGCTACTGTAGTGGTGAAAAATAAATTAAATCAGTGCCGGTTATTGTCAGTCGGGCCAGCTAGTCTTACTACTGTTACTAACTCGAAATTTTGTGAAGTTGGATGTATGGATGGAGTAAAATGATGGAGGTTTGTTTCTCTGCGCGCAAAACCTACCGAACGGATGTTGATTAAACTTTACAGCAACATAGCTTATAGCACAGTCAAATCACAGCCGAATCCGCGAACAGAAGCTAGATCTTTATTAATATATTAAAGCTAAAGAGTTTGTTTGGTTGAATTTGCTAATCTCAGGAACTACTGATTCAATTTGAATAACAATTTCAGTATTGGATAGCCCATTTCTCAAAGAAGGCCTTAAAACATTACGCTATGAGCCAAGGGTGCAAATAAATCTCAATCTTATACTAATACTAGCTGACCCAGCGAACTCCGTATCGCCTTTTAAGAGTTTTTATTTAATTCCCTTTTTCCAAGCCGCTTTTCCAAAGTTACCATTGACTTAGCGCTTAATCTCTTATCATTCCAGAGTCTATAAATGATGCAAAAACAAACATAGATTTTTATATAATATTGAATTCTCCATTCCTTAAAATATCGGAGACGATACCCATATCGACTTAAAAAAAAATCCCGTCCGCCATCTTTGATTTCTTATCCGCCATCTTTGATCACGAAATAGATGTTATATTTGGATTCACCACCCTTAAATCATCAGAGACGATACCCACATTGACTTTTTAAATTTTTCCCATCCGCCATCTTTGATTTCCCATCCGCCATCTTGAATCACGAAATAGATGTTGTATTTGGATTCCCCATCCCTTCAAACGTCGGAGACGATACCCATATTGATTTAAAAAAAATCCCATCCGCCATCTTTGATCACGAAATAGGGTGTTTTTGAATTCCCCATTCCTTAAAATATCGGAGAAGATACCCATATCGACTTTAAAAAAATCCCGTCCGCCATCTTTGATTTCCTATCCGCCATCTTTGATCACGAAATAGATGTTGTATTTAGATTCGCCATCTCTTAAATTAAAACATCGGAGACGATAAACATATCGAATTTTTTAAACTTTCTCATCCGCCATCTTTGATTTCTCATCCGCCATCTTTGATCACGAAATAGATGTTCGATTTGGATTCCCCATCCCTTTAAATATCGGCGACGATACCCATATCGACTTTAAAAAAAAATCCCGTCCGCCATCTTTGATTTCCTATCCGCCATCTTTGATCTCGAAATAGATGTTGTATTTGGATTCATCATCCCTTAAATCATCAGAGACGATACCCATATTGATTTTAAAATTTTTTCCCATCCGCCATTTTTGATTTCCCATCCGCCATCTTGAATCACGTAATAGATGTTGTATTTGGATTCCCCATCCCTTTAAACATCGGAGACGATACCAATATTGATTTTTTTAAATTTTCCCATCCGCCATCTTTGATTGCCCATCCGCCATCTTTGATCACGAAATAGATGTTGTATTTCGATTTTCCACCCCTTAAAATATCGAAGGCGATACCCATATTGATATTTAAAATTTTCTCATCCGCCATCTTTGATTTCCCGTCCGCCATCTTTGATCACGAAATAGATGTTGTATTTGGATTCACCACCCCTTAAATCATCAGAGACAATACCCATATTGACTTTTTAAATTTTTACCATCCGCCATCTTTGATTTCCCATCCGCCATCTTGAATCACGAAATAGATGTTGTATTTGGATTCCCCATCCCTTCAAACATCGGAGACGATACACATATTGATTTTAAAAAAAATCCCATCCGCCATCTTTGATCACGAAATAGGGTGTTTTTGAATTCCCCATTCCTTAAAATATCGGAGACGATACCCATATCGACTTTAAAAAAATCCCGTCCGACATCTTTGATTTCCTATCCGCCATCTTTGATCACAAAATAGATGTTGTATTTAGATTCGCCTTCTCTTAAATTAAAACATCGGAGACGATAAACATATCGATTTTTTTAAACTTTCTCATCCGCCATCTTTGATTTCTCATCCGCCATCTTTGATCACGAAATAGATGTTGTATTTGGATTCACCACCCCTTAAATCATCAGAGACGATACCCATATTGAATTTTTTAAATTTTCCCATCCGCCATATTTGATTTCCCATCCGCCATCTTTGATCACGAAATAGATGTTGTATTTGAATTCATCATCCCTTAAATCATCAGAGACGATACCCATATTGATTTTTTAAATTTTTCCCATCCGCCATTTTTTATTTCCCATCCGCCATCTTGAATCACGTAATAGATGTTGTATTTGGATTTCCCATCCCTTTAAACAACGCAGACGAAACCGATATTGATTATTTAAAATTTTCCCATCCACCATCTTTGATTGCCCATCCGCCATCTTTGATCACGAAATAGATGTTGTATTTCGATTCTCCACCCCTTAAAATATCGAAGGCGATACCCATATTGATATTTAAAATTTTCTCATCCGCCATCTTTGATTTCCCGTCCGCCATCTTGGATCACTAAATAAATTTCATATTATTAATCAGCGTCCCGAAAATCTCGAAAACGATACCCATATAGATTGTATCCTATTCGTTTAGCCTTTTTTTGCCTTTGACCCAACCCTGCCCCTTCTCGTTTGACCATTTTATTATTTTAGTCTGGCACCTAAAAGTTGTGGCGTAATTTCATATAGCCTATAGCCTTTCGGAATAATTGGGCTATCATAGGCAATAACAATTTTTAAAATCCGACTGCTAGGTCCTGAGTAATGTTGGTTAATATAGCATATAGCACAATAGCACAGCACGCTAATTTTATTTCGCATCTAATAGCAAGTTCAGTCGGCTCTCGTTCGTGCTATAAAATAGCATATAGCATATAGAATCAAACATCGCGCCGACGCGACGGCATATCGCAATTCGCACGTTCGCAGCGCTGCGAATTGCGATATTTGCGATCAGTCTTCGCATGCTAACGCGAGCAGCTAGACGTGAACTTGCGTAGCGCGTGAATTTTAGCTGTTCGTTGGCTCGCGCGATTTAAGTAGGCATATAAGTTCGCGAGTTATTTTACGTTCTCAAAAGTTAAGTGTTTTGTGTTTGATTAAAAAAATCTGTGATAGGACACGTAATACTGAGTATCTATGAATTATCTGTGTAACATGTGTGTTAAAATGATTTAAATAACTCAATATAATTATATACAGTCCTAAGTCTGAAAAGTATGAAGGAAAATTAATTGACTTATTTATTATTAATAAGTTGGTTAATATTAGTTTGTTGTGCATAATGATTACATTTTATACTTAGAAGAAATGTACAAATATGTATATGTATTGTTTATTCATGTTTAAAATTACCGTTCACCATGTTATCTGCCCCACACCACGCGTTAAGTCTTCAGACTCGTTAGGCAAATAGCATGTTTGTCGACGCTATATTAACCTACGTTCAAATATAGATAGCGTGACAGCGCCCAAAATAGTAAGTACATGTGCTAAAACTAGCGGTCACACGAAGGGTGTTGACGCTTCGCACGATAGCATGATATATTATAGCATTTTTAATAGCATGCTAAAAAAAATTAGCATATAGTTCATAGCATGCGATTGATAAATAGCAGATTCGAACATCATTAGTCCTGAGATTAGCCGACATTATGTTTTAGCCTTTTTAGCCTTTTGCCCGGCCCCAAAGGGTCGAAGCGTTATGTTATATAGCCTATAGCCTTCCGGAATAACTGGGCTATCGTATACAAAAAGAATTTTTCAGATCCGACCGGTAGTTCCTGAGATTAGCGCGTTCAAACAAACAAACAAACAAACTTCCAACAACTTCCAACAACTTCCGCTTTATTATATTAGTATAGATATAACGCTGAAGAGTTTGTTTGTTTGTTTGGTTGAACACGCTAATTTCAGAAACTACTGATCCGATTTGAAAAATTCTTTCACTGTTAGATAGCCCATTTCTCGAGGAAAGCTATAGGCTATATAAAATCACGCTATGAGCGACGGGAGCGGAGCAGTAGCCTTAAATAACGCGGGTGTAACCGCGGACATCCTCTAGTAAGATATAATGGTAGGCTTAGCTAGTATTATATTATTATATTTCTGATAAAAACCACACAGCTCTACATTACTTAGCTCTCTGATGATACACAAACGTGACTGCATGCACGTTTTAATTTCTCCAAGCGCCTTGTTTTAGCAACCAAGCATTAGCTATGTTTAGATAATTCGCTAAACGTAATACGCGTGGCCCACTAATCGTCTCTGCGATCTTGTTCCATTAGCCGCCGGGCGTTTTTTTATTCATACTAACCTTATTACACTCAAACGTAATGTAGTCAGGAATTGGGTACATATGCAACAGATCGAACTGTAGCAAAAGCAAGAAGAGAAATAGATCCGAGTTCAGAAAAATGGCACGAAGTCGAAGAGTTCCTGTGTTGCGAATAGATGCTGGGACGCGAGTGGTGTCTGTAACCATTTGTGAATCGCACAATTGACCACTATGAAGACTGAATGAACACAATGAGCATGAGTATATTGGCAGTGACCACGGACGTCATTGCGCCATCCACCCCACAAATGACTATGTATACCAACCAAATTTCTATGTGAAACTCATCATTTCAAGCTATACATAATTGTTTTGTATACCCTCTTACACGGCGTATGAACAGAACCATACAAAAAATGACTTCAGACCTCAGCTCGGCGCTTAAGAAACGTCATTAGTCGGTTTTATTGTTATAACACTAAGTGGAAAGCCAGGCCAGTCTAGCAGCGGAGCGTCGCTAATCAGTTAGCACGTCTACCAAGCCCTAAATAAATAAGATTGCGTGACGTTAGAAAGTGAAAATCATCAACTTTCCGTCTCAACGATTCCACCTTGATCTGATTATTTCGCTCGGATTTTTGGCTAGCGATAGTGCTACCATCGGTTCCGGTACAGAAATACCCCCGCGACGTAAACACATCGCGGTTTGCGCGTGCGCTCGCGCTACTCGCCACCAAACACAACACGCATCATTAAGCGTCTTGTTGACGCCGCTATCAGTTGCTCAATTGATCAACGCGCAAACGCAACGCGCATACCGTAACCGAAGCTTAGACAAGATAATTGCACACGACATCACATCTGCGTGCCAAATGACGCCTGATTAACATTAAAAGTCCATTTTCAGCGGACAAGGAATTTTATATTTGTTTCTCTTCACTTAAAAACCATGTTATAAATCTTGTGCGATGCCGGGGAAATTTTATTGTGAATAAAAGTTTGCATACATGTAAACAAACGGGTATGAAATGCTTTTAACTGTAGCATATAGTTCCGGATTCTTTAGTAATCCTAGTCACAAAAAGATTTCATACTAACTGTAACTAAGCAATACTTTACAGCTAAAAAGAAGGATAAAGTAGGCTCCCCGTGGTGTCAACTATCACGATAAGTAGTTTCTCGACAATAGGTTTAGCGTTTTATTCACGCAAAGGCAGAAATATCGCAGATGAGGAAAACTTTTCTTACAAAAATGACAAAACCGAAGTTGCAAAAGAAACGGCGGCCTCAAAATACATTCAAATGCGACATTTACAATTGTTGTTTAAGTTAAATTTGACATGGAACTGACGACATTGCCTATCGTAAATAACCGTTTAAAGCGTTAGCCTATGAGGAGGCAAGAGCCTAGCTGCCTGCTGTGATCAGTTTCCGGGAAATGGAAGTTTAAAAAATTTTGCTAAGCGAGAATAGACGTGACTTCTATCTTCCCTAAGACGTGAGAAAACATTGTGTACGATAAAAGAACAAAGAAAGAGTATATATAGTATAGTCATTAAATTCTGCATAATAATCTGTTGTATAAAAACGACACTTTACATACAGTGTGTCACAAGACCCATCACCAAGTCTACTCGTTTTGGACATCATGCCAAGTCATACTAAGCAAAAATAAAACTGGGGTAATGTTTCGAAATACCTACTTATCCATGGGTGCATAGAACATCCATAGAACAGGTTGGCATGGTAATTGCATCGATTTTGTACCTAATTACAAAAATTCCATAGTAACTTTTGAGCCTCAATATCTCCTGAACCAGTAATTTCCCAGGTATGGTGCCGAAGTAAAAAATGTTCGTAATGATTGGTATAATATGGGGTTTCATTTGTCGTTAAGGCTCTTTTAACACCCTGTATAGTAACGTATTAAGAATATAAAGTGTCACTACCCATTGCATTCAGTGGCTGTCGTAAAAGTCGACTAAACTATACGAAACAAATAATATCTTGCGGAAGGGACGAAAAACTCGTCATCAAACCCTATGCCAACCTGTCTGGCCAGCGTGGTATAGTAGGCCAAATACTCACAATGCTATTTTGACGCAAATTCCATACATACATACATAGACTCACGCCTGTTTCCCGGAGGGGTAGGCAGAGACTACGGAACGCCATTTACAACGATCCTGACATACCTCTCTTGCTTCATTCACTCCCATCAGATTCCTCATGCATGCTCTTCTGTTCAGGGTACTTCTAACCTATCCCGTTTTTAGGATGTCTCCTATATCTTAACAACGCGAAGGATAATAGATTTTAAGTAGGTATTGAAGAGTTTGCAATAGTATAATAATAGAAGTATACATTGTATAATCCCATACGAGCTATGTTTACATCCATGCTTTTTAAAACATGGTCTTGATATTTGAGCACTCTGTATTTGAAATTCAATACAAGGACAAGGGGATTGTTTTATATTTAGTATTTATCGATGTTAGCTTTTATATTTGGTATGTTTAGGATAATATGGAACTATTTCAATACTCAAAATAAGTTGTTTTATGAACTTAAAAACTATTTTCATTTTTAGTTTTTAAATCTAGTACCGAGAGGACGCCCGCAGCTGCAGCTAGACCGCAATTTTTAATTTAGGCGATTCTTTCTGTGAGAATTTTGGGAAGTTCCCTTCTTAGTGGTACTCCTGTGGTCCCCAAGGCACATACATGCCAAATTTCAGTTTCTTGCGCCACATTTTTGGCTGTAGCTTGTCAGTCAGTCAGATAAGTCGGTAACGCAAAAGTTTTATATACACCGATATTTCGATATTAGCTTTAATATTTGATATAGGGAAGTATAATAATACCTACCCAAAATATATCGTTTAATGAACTCAAAAATGATTATCATTAACGTTCGTAAAAAGGGATTGTTTTTATATTTACTATTTTTCGATGTTACTTTTTATGCTTTGTGTAAGGGTAACAATGAATAATCCTCAAAATATATATTTTATTGAAGTCAAATCTGATTTTCATTTACGTAAGTATATTTTTTGAATAAATCAATTGTGTGGCACGGAACGGCAAGTTGCGTCGCAACCCAAGTGTGAAGCTAAAGGGCATAGTGTCTGTGTATTGCATCAGTGGTGTATGCGCGTGGGTCGTATGCCCGGTTGGTTCCGTGGCGGCGGAGAGACGAACCAACGAACTGGGTCGGGGCTCGACGCGAGACTCGCTAATTCGGGCGCGGGGTCAACGCCCCAGCACACGCACACACTAATTGTGTCACCATGCTGCATCACAACCTACCTGACTATATCCCGATGCTATAGCTATACCTACGGTGTTATGTACGAGTAGTGAAAATTATAGGTATTGCGTCATCTTTAGAAAATTATTGCCGTTCATTTAATGAGACAAGGACGGGTCAGATAATGCGGTTTAGATTTTGCACGAGATAGCTATACAGGTTGTTCTTAACGACTAAAGTATTAAAATGATCATCCGAGATATCGCGGGTTCGAACCCACTATTTTTCTATACAAGGCCCACAGTATATCCGAAAGAGATACTCTAGCATGTAGTATTAATTTGTAGCGCCATTTACCAGTAAGAAAAAGCGAGACAACGCATCCCAGTATGGCGATGTCCTTGAACAAATACATACACAGGTCCATTGACGAGTGAGACGACATATTTTTGTGGTTCACTCCATTCACCATGCTAAATGACGTCATCCCGTTCTAAGATAGGACACGAGAATAGAGAATTGCAACAATATGAAATGTCGGGTTTGTGTGCGAATTGGCTAGCCAGTATAAGCTAATCTACCTATGTATTGCAAGCGTATACAATGATAGTTCAGGTTATACTGGACGCAGTAATGTTCTGGTTTGGTCTGTATATATGACAGTTCATATGGCATGGTGTAGTGGTTTAAACGGTAGCCTTGCCATTTAGAACAGCACAAAGGGTAGTGGGTTCGATCCTCACACGAGATAATACTTTATATATATATATAGACTCACGCCTGTATCCCTGAAGGGGTAGGCAAAGGTGTAACATTAGTAGCGTTACACCCACATTTCGCCATGAATTTTTAGATCCCACGTAATAGAGGGCAAGCCTATTGCCGTTACCAGGAACATCACCAGACTCCGTGCTGCCACTGAGAATTAGGAAAAACCCAGTAACAATTTTGCCCGACCCGGGAATCGAACCCGGGACCTCCAATCAGCAGTCGCATACGCTATCCACTGGACTACGGAGGCAGTCTAGGTAACACTTTTTGTAGCTAATATTCGTGTTCAAAGATGAAAACCTTGGAAGCAAGCGTGATAATGCTTAGACAAAGATGACACGATAATATAGGATCCCTTAAAGGTCTAGCTTTGGTCAATAATGGGCTTATGTTTAACTTACCACCAGATATAGTAACATATAACAGACAAAAATAGTACCTAAATGATCACCAAAATGAAACCCGCATTTTAATGTAATATTATAACCAACATTTTAACATTTCGCTATCCTATTTAAACAAAATGACTCCAAATAAATCATTGTTAACCCAAAAGTAGTAAATGATCACCAACATTAAACCAGCATTTTAATGTTAAATTATAACCAAAGTTTTTTGTTATTTGTATGAAATACCAACACATAAATTGGATTTGGTTACACCACCTACTTTAATAAACTAAGTTGACGGAGCCCTGCTTCGCAGGGGTCCTATTTTTATTAAGGGTCACAAGAGAACCTAACATAACCTATTTATTTGTTGGTGATCATTTACCTACTACATTTGGTATTCGAATACAATTTGAAGTGCAGTCCTGACTAAAATATCTAGTAATATTGTAATTTTAGACTTTATTTTTCTGGTGTTAAAGTGCATATATATTTGTGGTTAAAGAACTAAGGGTATCAAAGCATTTTGTGCTGGTCATTATATTTAACGCCATTTTCTGTCCAAAGACTAGCGTGTGAATTCAATACTCAACCAAAGGTGGCAAGCATTCTCTGTAACACGAGAGGGCCGTATCGACCCGAACTGTAATACTCTCAACGCAAAGAAACGGTCCCCTCTCTGCAAGCGTGCGGTGAGTGAGAGTGCCGGAGGGCCAGTACTGCCTTCTCTGTCCTTTTTTTCTTTTTCATATGGTCAGCGAACTATGTTCTTTGTAGCTGCTTAATATAAGGTAGGCTGTAGGTATATTTGCTATCCAATAACTGTGTAAGTTTCTAAGCATTAATTATAAATTCGATGGATGTTTGTTACTTTTCACTCAGAACTACTGGACGAATTTTGATGAAACTTTGCATTAATATAGCTTACACATGAGCGTAGCAGATTGGCTAGCTTTTGTCGCAATAACCGACACCCACGCGGGCAAAGCCGCGCGTAAAACAACGAACCTAGCGTTTAGTCGCAAAATGCCTAATCCACAAAATAGTCTCAAATGGACTAATTCGCTAAATGCCTAATTCCCAAAAGGACTAATTCGCAAAATGCCTAATTCGCAAAGACTAATTCTCAAAAGGACTAATTCGCAAAATGACTTAATTGATCTAATAGTCTAAAAATAAGAGAGTAATGAGTTTAGAGGAAGCGCGTGAGGTTTGTAAGGATAGGAGCAAGTGGCGTTCGGTTGTCTCTGTCTACCCCGACGGGAAAAAGTCTTTAGTAAAAAGTATTTAGCGAATTAGGCTCTTTACAGCCGAAACATACTAAACGCATTTATATGAAACTTTTCGGCAGTATTATCTATACATCGGAATAGCTCATAGTCTACCATTTCTCGCTATAACAAAAACTAGTATACAATAGGGAAGTTTCCTGCAAGTGAAATAAATTATACAAGTATTTTTATCAAGTGAAATAAATTATTCAAGTATTTTTATCTAGTGAAATATGTCAAAATAATGGAAGTTTCATTCATCAATTAATGTTAAAACTTTATTTAACATTTTTTATTGACAATTTATTGATAATAAGTATTCTATTTGACAGCGAAAAACTATGACGTCACTAGGTCTTATTTCATCCAAACGCCGTAGCAAAGGTAGTTTTTGACATTTAATTAAAAGTGCTTGATTTGACTATTTGGAAACAACCTTATTATAAATATTAAAACACTACGATTCGATTTTCGAAAAATAAATTGCAGTACATAAAAGGTTATTACGGTTTTTTTTTTTCAAATTTTATTTCAGCGTAGCCATTAGGTTCTCCCTTAAGTATTTACCTTGGACTTTTAATTACAATTTCACCATTATCGTGGGTATAGCTAATTACTCTCTGATAACTTATCCGTGTAGAAGCGATTAGGTGTAATAACGCCGTAAAATTTAGTTTCACTTCATTCATTAGATTTTATGTTTTCAAAAGTAATTTCAACTTTCAGCTATAAAATTGGACTTGTATTTTCAATGTCCCGTTGCTATCATTATATAAAAACTGTATATATAAAATTCTTTCGCTACTGATTGACTGACAGACAACGCACAGGCGGAATAATTGGGCACAAGAAGCCGAAATTTTGTATGTATGTTCCTTGAGGACCATAAGGATGCTCTTAGAAAGGGTTTGTCAAAATTCCCAAGAGATCGGTAAGAAAATTGTGCGGGCGTAGCTGATGGCATCCTCTAGTATAGTATATGAGATATGCACTGAGCATTCATTGGAAACGAGAGCTGTCAATCTATAATAATTTATCACGTAGCCGACAGAGTAGAGAATTGTGTGATAAGAGAGTGCAGTTGTAGGGTAAAAGCAGATGTAGTGTTGTCACTTTTGAGAAAGGCATGTTATTAGGTTTGGGCACATGGAGAGGATGGATGACGATAGACTAACAAAGAAGATATGTAAGGCAAGTGTGTATGGGACAGGACAAAGGGGAAAACCTAGGCGGCAGTTCTCTGACCAGATTGGAGACATCCTAAAAAAAGGACAGGTCAGAAGTTAACAGACGCATGCATGAGAAACTTGATGGGAGTGAATGAAGGAAGAGATACCTCTCTTGCTTCATTCACTCCCATCAATGTATGTCAGGATCGTTGCACTAATGGCGTTCCGTAGTCTCTGCCTACCCCTCCGGGAAACAGGCGTGAGTCTATGTATGTGTGTACGTACCTGAGGGCCTAGTGGCATTCGCTTCTAATTTCTGTCTCATTCTTTGTTCACCCCGTGGTATCGAAAGCCTATGCCAGTTCCATACATTTTCGCGCTTAGCAAATAGCTATATCGCTAATCTAATGCCACTTGTATACAGAGCCTATTAATATTGTACCAAAGCCTTTTGTCGTATTTCTAAGGTTCTGGTGACAGACAAGCCAAAGTGCTGACGTTTGAAAAACTTCCACTGGTATCGTAAATGCAACGGTCATGTTTAAATCTAATTAAACACGGACCAACTGTCAAACGCCCAAAATCGGACGCGTAACATTGAATAAAAACGGCTTTTTGTGTTTTTGTACGTCTACCTAATTTCTTTAGTAACCCTTTTTCTAAAATAAGAGGAGCAGTCCAACAATGAATGTGTCGTCAAAATTGGTCGAGTCGTTTTGGACAGCAGCCGGTGCAGACATACAAAAAATGTAACGTTGTCTTTTTATAAAGTATCAATCTCACATAAACGTGCGACACTAGTAGTACCTAGTTTCCTACGGTATTTTAAAGATACAAAAGTTTGTCAGCGAATTCGTTAGCTTAAAAAGTAAGCAAATCATCGCTCTGATGTATGTATCAATTTATGAGCGGTGCAATAAATAAATATGAAATCTAACAAACTTCCATATGGACATGTGTAGATAAATCTCGGTTGAACCCGCAGAGCACGTAAGTACTATATACCAGTTGCGTTAAAGTATGCTAACTACGATTCGCATGATCCTACAACACTATACGGGACATCGAGGACACTGCGGTGGTTGGTAGAAGCCTTCAAACACACACCTCCTCCTTCAGTCCCATCTCGGTCGCCTACATTTATACAGCCGAGTTAGCACGAAAAACCTTTCAACAAAAAAGAAATGTAAAAAACTGCTTACCCATTCTCGTCTTTAATCTTCTTCTTCCTCCCCCTTTTCTTGGGTTGGTTGAGCATCATCTGCTGCGGATGCATCATGTGGTGATCATGCGCATGGTGTTCATGCTCATGATGCATATGCGGCGGCACTTGATGGTGCTGGGGAGCCGCCAGCATAGCACACATCGCCTCCTCCTCCACAAACGAGTAAGGATCCTCACATTCCCTCTTAATCCCATTGTACATATCCTCATCTCGTTTCTGCAGTCCAGGGTATTGGTGCTGGTGCTGACTCATGTCGTACGGCATTTCTGGCTCGCGTTTAAACCCGTAAGGTTCGCCACCATATTTGGGGAAGGGGAAGTGTTGGTAGTGTTGTGGTTCTGGTTGGTGAGGGGGCGGTGGAGCCGGGGGTTCGAAGTGGCGGTAGGGTTCGGGTTCTGGTTCGTAGTGGCGCATGAGAGGCTCGTAGGGCGGGTCGGGCGGCGGGGAGGGCTCCGCGGGCGGCGCGGGCGAGCCCTCAGCGCTGGAGGGCTTGCGGCGCGCCGCCTCGCCACTGTTGCTCGTCTCGTAACCGTCGTCCTGGTTCTCCGTCGGCTTCGGCTTTTCCTCGCCCTCCTCCCTGGAAACACACATTCATACATTGTAGTTTACGTCAAGCTATTCATCATCACTGTCGTCCAGGCGTTATCCCGGTTGCAACTATCGGCCGGTTTCATTATTCGATCTATCCATGGATTTTCAGATTTGAGATACATATTTGACATAAGCTCTATACAAGACATGTCAAACATGTATTGCAAATCTCCAAGTCTATGGATAGACCAAGTATTGAAAACGGTCGTAAGACTTTTCGTTTTGGAGTCCGAGATCCGCAACAGTTGTTTCATCATCATCAGCCCTGTATATATACTGTCCCACTGCTGGGCACGGGCCTCTTCTCTCTATGAGAAGGGTAAGGGTTGGCAGACTTGACATGTTTTCCGAGAACATTATGGAGAACTCTCAGACATGTAGGTTTCCTCACGATGTTTTCCTTCACCGATAAGCAAGCGATAATTAACAATGTAATACGCACTTAACTTCGAAAAGTCATTGGTGTGTGGATTCAGACCCGAGACACTCTGCATAGCAGTCTGTCGGTCTCTCCACTCGGCTATCGCTGCTGCACAGTTGTTAATGTCCGCTAATACTCCGTCAAGCTGGTTAGACTAGGAAGCTGACCTCGAGTGTCAAGGCGAAAAGGTCTTGGATATAATTGGGACAACGCTAAGACGATAATGATGACTACGTCACAATACTTATTATCTGAATGATACTTTATCTCTAAAATTATTGTACAAGAAACGTGGGCAAAGCACGCACGCTTATTTTAAGTCGAGGAACAATAGCTTAATCAGTTCATCGGGACCTTGGCGATATAGTCTTAAACAAACCAAAGACGAAATCATTAAGTCGGTTTTCGGCAGCAGATGTGATGGTCAATTTATACAATATAGTCAGTAAACACGATGTTCACATGACACGGTTGACAACACTGAGTTAGTATTTTGCTTAGACGCAATCGTGAAATAACCAAGGGTGCCTGGTAAGTAGCTAAAACAACAAATAGTAATAATCCAAAATATCGACTCAAGCGAGAACCAAATCCGAATCACCCGCAATACCGCAATGACCAAAACCATACCGTTATTCTTGATATCAAAATAAAAACAATCAAAAATACGTTTGCAGTAGTATCAGAAATACGCTACAGAAGTATGAATAAATCACCGCTAATTTAATGTTCAAAACGTTAATATAACGGGCGGTTACATAAATACATTTAACGTTTATTACCGGAACAAGTTGTAAATAAAACATCTCGATTTGGGACTGAGTTTATTAAGAGACGACGTGAAGTGGACTCAAAATCTGTTTGTAAGGCGCAGGGCACACCGACAGAGAGACAGCTGTTTAGCCTCTTGCTATCTTCTTTACTCGTACATAATGATATAGTAAGGTATGGCCGACGAAGTGATTAAGTACGCCAGTATGAAGATGTTAATATTGGCATCGATGGAATCGAAGTTTTGAACAAAACAATATGCTTAAATCACTTAAATAGACGCGAAAACACACATAATTCGGAGGAGACGCCAAATGAAAGGAGTCTCCCGTGACTGCTGGGTGTAACCCATAGGGAGACGTCAGTGCTATGACCGTTTCTTGCCTGCTGATAAGAATGTCTGTGACAAGCCAGCTTTGACTATGCACCCTCTGCTAACCGTGTTTTTACATCTAGAAGACCTGGATCGGTTCTCATAATTAATTTATGATTATTATATAGATATATTTTTTATCTTGAACACATGGTTCTAGCTAATAGATTTGTAGAACCAAGACATGATAGCGGATCTAGTATATTCAGATCGGAACAGTGCCATAAATAGGGCTGTGCCGTTCAGGTTGGCGATCCTGAAGGTTCACAAAAGTAGCCAGAGTATCTAATTTAACATTTTCCAAGGGTGCAGATGCAGATATTGATGCTTGCACCTGATGCAGGAAACAATCGTTTTGGCGGTCTGAGCCTCGGACCAGAAGACGCTTCATCCGTGTGCCTTATGCCTAACAAACCGCTGCGCTGTCGTGCGGTCCAAGACAGGCATATGATTTGTGGCGTCGTATCATCGTTTTGCGCTGATAAATGTAGCGAGTAGCTGCGTTACGTTTAAGTCACGCAAATCTTTTGCGTCCCTCTCACGCGAATTCCATCTACGGATTTGATTGCAGTTGAAAAATAAACCGTTTTGATTTGTGTCAGTAGGACAATTGTGGGGATTGCGTACGGATTAGATTTATCGAAATAAAAACATTCTGTTTGAAGTTTAATTGAAGGCTTTTCCGGGACTACTCTGGCGCTGCTTTGAAATTGCACTGAAGAAGCAAGTGGCGTTATATTGTCTCTGCCTACCCCAACGGGCATAAGGTGTGAGTGTAAATATGCTCTCTAGCTCTCTCTAGATACATAGTGTATTCAATGTTTTACGTAGGCTATATATTCGAAATGGTTAACTTAAAATAGGATAGTGTCGACGGATAGGAGGGACATAAACGAAAGATCCGTCAAAGCAAAGATAATGCTCTTCGCGGGAAACACCGAAAGGAAACCCGGTATGCCCATACCGTCATATCCCATAGTGCAACCGAAAAGTTGGACAATTCAAGTGAATGAACTCTGGATCCAACTCTCCTTCGCTTCTTTGTATTGGTAGTTAAATATGTATATTTCTTACTTTATTCTGTCTCTCAAAAAAATCTAAAGCAATAAAAAAAGCAAATTAAAATTGCATTAATTAATTTAATAATATAATTAACAGGAATACATTCCTAACACATTCAATTTCGCTGGTTTATGTCTAGTGTAAATAAAAACAATTAATTCGTAACGCCAATTACTAAAAATATACTACATCTTCATAATTTCACTTATAATGAACAGCTCTAATTCAGTTTGACAAATTGCGGTGCAGTAATCTTGTAGATGCGTCATGCAATTTATACATACACGTTTCATTTAAACGGATTATTTCATTCAAGATGATATAGGTGATCACGTGATCAGTCTGTATATTTGTACTGGTCTCAGGTATAGCTAGTACAGGTTGAAACAAGAAAAGGGTCTTTAGAGTACCGTAGCCACAGATATAGATCTACATAGATAACGCAATTATCACGATTTGTATTGAAACCAAGCGTGCCGACTTTTTAATACCTACTGTGACATTGCCTGTATCACGAAGTCGAAGCGATGCGCGACAGTATCGCTTGTGCGATATTCATCGTCTCCTAATACACAACGTCAGATCAAACTTCCGAAGCAAACGCGGCAACGTAATGTGAATAAAGTTTACTTAACGGTAAAACGGACGCGAGGGACTGAAGTTAGTGGCGACCAAGCTCGACGCTTGGTCGGAGTTCAGACACGCGAAGTGCATGCATTTGCGTTATCTATGTAGATCTATGTCTGTGACCGTAGCCATCATCATTGTCTTACCCTGGTCCCAATTTATTTGGGGTCGGCGCAGTATGTCCTTCGCTTCCATACTTCTCTGTCTCCAGTCATCCGATTGTTTACCCCTTTCTCTTTCATATCCATCCTCACACAGTCCATCCATCTTTTCCTTCGCCGTCCTCTCCCTTTTCGTCCTTCTACATGCATATTCATCACTTTCTTACCTACGTACATCTCATCTCTTCGCATAACATTTCCATACTAGGCCAATCGACTCCCTTTTACCTTTTCATCAATGGGCGCCAAGGGTTCCGTAGCCAAAAATTGCAAAAAATTTAAATCTAATACCTAGATTAATCATGCCTGTCTGTCTGTCTGTATGTCACAGCCATTTTATTTGTTGCTAGGCAGCATATTTATTGGTAAAGTTTATTGGATGTTAAACGCTACTGCTCGGTAAATAAATTACCATAAACAAGTATTAAAACAGGTGAACCCGTCGTTCGCAGAAAAAAAAAATGGACGCTATAGAACTGTCATTATAAAAAGGGTAAGCACAGACAAGTACTATTAAGTCGACGTATCGCATGATTTATTGAATGTAAATCGTACGGTACAGCCATTTAGATCACAATAACTGTCAATAGTAATACAGTAAAACCACAGTAGAGCCATTGAATACAGATTATAGATATAGAAGCGCAGTTCTTAAGGATTTCATGTGCCGATTCCAAGTGGAGACTGTCTCCAGTTTAGTTCGTTGTTGACGCCGTTGGCGGCGCTGGCGTCCTTCTCCGTCTCTCTTGCTCTTACACAGGAGGCACATTCGTCTCTCTTGCTCTCGTAGAGACAGCTTTCACAGCGGCAATTTGTGTCACAGAAACTTTGTCTTCAGAGCGCCCATAGGAAATGCGCCTCTATGTAAATATCTGAGCTCTTTGGTAGAGCTAAAAATCTAACAATGTATGAAGAATAGACACGGCCTGTCTATATTTTCGCAGTCTGAACTACTGAATCTAAACATGACATTGACCAATAGAGGCCACTAAGGAAGGAGTTTTATATCAGAAGTTCAGAAGTAATTGGTGTGAAGGGGAAAATAAAGATTGAAAACTTATTCGTCTAAAACACAAGAATGACTTCATGACTGCCTCGTTGGTCTCGCGGCATAAATATGCGCGTTGGATTTGGAGGTCTCGGGTTCGATTCCCGGGTCGGGCAAAGTGTTATTGGGTTTACCCACTTTTCGCCAGATTTATTTAAGTCCACGTAATAGGGGGCGAGCCTATTGCCGTACCGGGCACATAACCAGACTCCGAGCTGCCACTGAGAATTTCCTAACGGAAAAACCCAATACCACTTTGCTCAACCCGGGGATCGAACCCGAGACCTCCCCATCCCACGCGCACGAGGCAGTCTAGTAATAAGCCGAAGGCATAAACAATAAACTACATCTATATAAGAAACCCCGCGCTAGAACAAAAAAGAACCCACGTACTTAAAACACAGCATCAAATAAAACAGATCAATTGATTCCAAACCCGCGATTAACCGACTGATGTCACGCAATATATGACCGTAGGACAGCCGGTTAAGTTTCAAACTGCTTTCGGTATATTTTAGTAACAGCTGATCACACATGCGACTATAACGTTCGTCGAACACATTATGCCACATGTTATAAACATAAAGATCAGGCTGAATGAACTCCATTCATAAAAGTCTTGAATTATTACTAAGCAGCTACTTGCGATCGTCTTGTAGTTTTGTATTGATTATAGTTAAGTGATTTGTTGGTTTTATTTAAATTTTATTGTATGTCGGTTGTACTGTGTATTTTGTTGTTGGTTGGTCTGTTCGGCTAGTTTAGATCTGAGATTAAGGGGCTTACAACCGCTATTGAAGTCATTTAGCTAGGAAAAGCCGGCATCATCAGGCCTGGCGCACTTCGCAGTTTAGGTATAAACTTACAAGTACCTCGGCCGACCACGTCGACGTGGTTGGATTTAGTGTGTTGCCGCGCGCCGCTCACATTAGACGTTGCGACCGCTCCGTATTCTCACGCGCCGTGTTCATACACTGTTCAAATTATATACCTAAACGCCTTTAACAACGAAAATGTATCATCACAAGTATAATGCAAAGTATTGCTCAATTAACTGTGTGTCGAAAACGACTTGAAAATTTGATTTTATTTTATTTATACGAGGGTCAAACTGAAAGTTCTTAGAAAATCAAAAACTGATTACATTAGCCAGTTATTAGTTTTATTATATCTTTTCAAAATATTGTCCATTGACGCCAATACACCGCTGCATGCGATGGAATCACTGGGAAAAGCACTTTGCCCACTCGTCCTTATGGGTCTCTTCAATGGCATCGCGATACGCAGCCACCGCTTCTTCAGCATTCTTAAACCGCTTTCCTTTAAGTTTTTCTTTAATTTTTGGAAATAAATAAAAATCACAAGGCGCGAGGTCGGGGCCATACGGCGGGTGACCCAGTAATTCAACGTTTGATGTCGCCAAATAGTCGATCGTTCGCTTGGCGGTGTGCGACGAGGCGTTGTCGGGGTGAAGGAGGATCCTACTGCGAGGTCGTTTCTCTCGAACTTTTTCCAAGACAAGTGGCAAACAATTGGTAGTGTACCATTCTGCAGAAACTGTTTTTTGATCCTCTAACACAATTGTTGCGAAATGACCTATGGGTCATTCCATGTAACGGGTGTAACAGGTCGTACACTTTCAACTAGTGATTTAAAATGTTTTTTATGGAAAACATATTTATTTTATAAATGAAATAAAAGCCTTTTAGTCTATATTTTAGTAATATTAATTTTAATTTCCTATAAGTTTCATAGATATCGAGAAAATCTGCCTTAAGTACCGTAACGGGCGTAACTTGATTTTGCCGCTCACTTTCGGATGGTGTGACATTTTTGCAAAACTCTGCGAATTGCCCTTGTTTTATTAATAAAAATTTAAGTAAATCTGGAGCCAAATTAACAACCCACCATCTGCAATATTTATTAAAGAAAAGCAGGCGATAATTTAAAATTTACGTAAATGTTTGTGCGTAACGGGCGTAACAGGCT
This sequence comes from Euclidia mi, assembly GCA_944739405.2. NCBI lineage: Eukaryota > Metazoa > Arthropoda > Insecta > Lepidoptera > Erebidae > Euclidia > Euclidia mi. The sequence goes on from OX123207.2 coordinate 33,593,989, forward strand.
TTTGTAACGGGCGTAACGTGTACGAATGAGAAACGAAATTACATAGGAAATCTTTAGTTTTTGAAACTTTTTGAAACACAAAACAAACTTTATGATGTAATAAAACTCAAGTAATGTTTACTTTTCAAAAATATTAACAGTATATTCAAAATTGTAGTATGTGCGGATACCCTATTTTTTTGCATAGGATCTGGTAAAATTCGAATAATATTTCGATTATTCGAATTTTACCAGATCCTACACTAAAAGATAAGGGTATCCGCTGATCCTATTCCATGATTTTTCTTTTGATATTAATTTTGAGTTCATATTCATCTTCATAGCCTCTCCCCCTCTCTTTTTGCAGGTGCTCGGCATGCTTTGCTGGGTAATTTTTCATTAAATTTCGATAGTTTTTCATTCTTACTTATGCTGAAGGCATCTTTTCGTGAACCTTGAATACCTATAATAAAAATAAAAGCCCTTAATAAAGCACCCTACATGCAAACAATAGCAACTAAAGCTTATATTTGTCATAAACAGGTTTAAATTGAAAATAAAAGAAAATTATAGAATAAAACCGGGTTTAATAACATTATTACTTTAAAATAAGACCTAATTCGCCCTTAATATCACTTGTAAGCTAATGTTTTGCACCCGCAAAGCCTCACCAAAACAGTGTTACACCCGTTACGTAACGGGCGTAACGCAATTTAATTCTAGCGAAATAAACATAATTTAAAAATTAGGTATAAAATCAAGACATTGGCCATTTGTTTCCAAACACAACCTTACTTTCCCAAAGCCAGGAAGTCGTAAGTGCAACAAGTAAGCCACAGATTAAACTTTTCCCTTATTTTCGTAACGGGTGTAACATGCTATGTCACCAGTTAAAAAACCCTATAAACAAAAGAAAACTTACCGCTTAAATAAAATGTTGCTTTCACCAAGCAGTTCATGTCTCTCCACTCAAATTGGCGCCAAGTAAGCTTGTCAATTAACGTCATATTTTGTGTTACAGTGTTTCTATTTTTAGCTCCAAAATATCTATTACCGCGCGAATATTTTCTCATACTTTAACACGAGAAAAAAATGGTAATAAAGTAAATTTTGTAAAAATTTTCAGTTAATTCGTATGATTCAATGTAATTGTGCTTACTTAGACAGATACTTATGTAAAAATAGTAAACTTTAATAAATTTTGAGTGGTAGCGTTTGACATGGAATGACCCCTATCCTTCCAAAGAACGAGGCCACCATTTCTTTTCCCGCACTTCGATCTCTCTTCACTTTAGTTGGCAACTCCTCGAAAGGAAACACCCACTGAGCAGATTGTCTTTTGGTTTCAGGATCATAACAGTAAATCCAGCTTTCGTCACCTGTTAGTATGTCGAACACAGCATTTGAGTCACCTCCGTTAAATCTTTCAATCATTTTACGGCACCAATCCACACGATGGAGTTTTTGAGCCTTAGTCAAATTATGAGGTATCCACCGGGCGCAAAGCTTCCTGACCGCTAAATGTTCGTGGAGGATTTTGTGCACTTGACTCATACCGATGCCTAAGCTTGTCCGAATCTGCTGATAGGTCACTCTTTTGTCAGTCTCTATCATACGCCGCACAACACAGATGTTATTTTCAGTCGTCGCCGTAGAAGGCCGTCCCTCACGTACATCATCAGTGAGATTAGTGCGACCACGTTTAAACTCATTAAACCAGTTGTAAACAGTCGCACGAGATGGGGCTTTATCGTGAAAGGCCAATCGTAGTCTATCATAACTTTCTTGTTGACTTAAATGACATCGAAAGTCATAAAAAATCATTGCACGAAAATTTTCTGGTGTTAAATTCATGTTGACGTGACACAGACAATTTTCAATTTGCCGCCAAATCGTAAAACAAATGACAAATGAATGAAATATATACTCAGTAATATTGGCAAAGAGTTCTATTTTCAAATTTTAGAATATTTTTTTTATTATATTGTTTATAAGTGGCCAGTTCTAAGAACTTTCAGTTTGACCCTCGTATTACGAGAGCAACTTGAAAATTTGATTTTTTGTTTGTTGAGATATCTTAACGATTATGGTGTCAAATTAAAGATCTAGTTCAAAAACCATTTTATCTGTTTGAAACATGTAAATCGGTCCACGCGTTTAGGAAATAACTAAGAATCAGTATAGTAAAAATGTAAACAACCAGAATTTTTGTGGTATTTGTTCTACGAGCTCAAATAGTGGGATAGGATACTTATATGATAATTATCTATTATTAGGTACGTGGTCAAGTAGGTAGATAGACGATGAATAAATATTATAGTTGCAGCGGCAAGTCAACAACCCTAGCGCGCCACTCCGCGCCAGACAGTGACAGCGTTATGTGTTAGAAAAGAAAGGGAACGGTTAGGTTAATATCGCATTAGGCACTGAGTGCTTATGCGAGTTGAATTGCACTTTGTTGCTTAGTAGCAAGAGTCGCAAATTCAATAAATTGGTTTGACAAGTGAATTTTCTGTACGTTAGTACTATTCTTTATTCTGTGGCATCATCTAGAATAGGGTTTTGACATGTATAAGTGTTGTAAACAACCAAAATGCAGAAATAAATATGTCTTTATGAGTTGAGCTGTTGCTGTCACTGTCGGATTGTATACATAAGAAAGAGAAGCGCGACGACGACGGGACGTTCAGAACTCTTTACAAACCATAAAATAAATTAATGACAGAAAATGTATTGATTGGATTAATAAATAAAACAGTATTTCGTTAGTATGTTGCTTGTTGAATAATATGTAAAAAAAACAGAATGATTGTATGTATTTTAATATGGTTTTTATTCGCTAAAATATTTTTTTGAGGTATATTTGTGATTTTTTTCTATAGATTAAAGTTAGTTGTATTATGTTTTCAACTACATTATATCCTGAAAAATGTCATATATTTTTCTGATTGTGTTAACTGCATTGAACTATATACTTTAAAGCATTATAAAACTCGCGTTTCTTGTAGTCCCCGTAATAATGTGATTATGACTAAAGTACTTTTTAAAGTGTGATGTGATGCCTGAACATAATATGAGAAGGTATATCGTTAAATGGCATAATATGACTACCTTAATAAAAATAAAAACGATAGATTTACCGTTACAATGATTTATATATTAAAATGAAAACATTCTGTTGGTAAGATATTCTATGAAACGGTTGCTAATGCTTACGGTTCGCGCCAAAATTGGCTTATAAAAATGTTTGTAAAATCTTTAACGTTACAAGTCAATTATATAAGGCATAATTATCTCGCGATACTCATGATAAAATTACGATATAAGGCATAATTATCTCTCAATACTCAGGAAAAAAATCATATAATTATCAAAATCCGTTGCGTACTTTACTTCTATAAATAAACACGGAAGCAAATTTATTAACCCAGAGATTAAAAAGCGTTAATACTTTAAGTAGACATAATTTAAACGATAATATTTATCGATATAATGATTATAACATTATGGTCTTGTGACATGGGAATGTGTCGAAGTGATGTGATTGTGGTATAGTTAGGGGTTGTTTTCAACCCCACGTTGGGGTGAATCGTGTTGCGGCGAGGGGCGCGTCTAAATATTTATAAGATCTATGCGTTACTAGCGTTCGGGGTACCGGTACACGATTTCATTGAATTAATAGTGACAGATTAATTGTAAATTATATAATTTGCGGGGATTCTCTATGTTGTTCTCAACATAAAGTACAATTTCCACACCCTTAATTCACAGTAAAAAAGTGAAAAAGTACCTTTTAATATTGCTAATTTAGAATGACTTTATGAGGATGAATTTGGCGAAAAATAGGTCTACCAAACAGCATTACTTATTTGGTTGAAACACACGACCTAGTTCCCTAAATACATATAATAAATATAAACATGGGTTGGTTTTTAGTCAGTAAGAGTCTGACAGCCCCCTTCGCCCTTCCCCCAGGGCGGAAAATTCTCATGGAGTCCTCCATGAGGATTTTCCAACACGACACCAAAAAAAAGGTGCCTTCAGTCTTATTTTGCACGATTTAACAGTTTATTCTGATTTACTATCTAAGTAACATTTAATGAAAATAGGTTATTATATCATCGCACACTCTTTAAAATAATTTTAGGTTAATAAGTATACTGTCTATATTGTATTATTAAAATATTTTGCAACGCATATCAACACCTTGTATATCAACCAAAAGACGTCCACTGCTGGACATAGGCCTCCCTCCAGGCTCCCCACATGGACCGATCATGAGCCACCCGCATCTACCATTTACTATTTATAAAAACCTTTTAATAGTACCCTGTATTTTTGCTATCAGGATTAAACCGCTGAATTGATGCAATTTCCGATGAAGGAGGCCGAATACTCACAAACAACCAGTAATTTAATATATTGATAATCTACATCACTTGGCGGAAAATAATACAGTCTATTATTATAACTTCAATGTTTTTAAATGAGGCGAGTTTATATTTTTTATTTAAGTCGTGTTGGCAAGCACAGCCTCCATTCAGCCAGAGTTGTCATGTCATATACTTAAACTATTTTTAGGGTGAACAAATGAGAAGTGGCAAAGAGTTCTAAGGCTACCGCATTGACGAGAGTGTCTTTGTCAAATGAATCAAGTGAGAAACAACAAACCGTTATGGAGAGGAAGAAAGGAAAGGAGTGTTGTGGGTTCGATCCCCACACGAGGCAACACTTTGTGTGATTCATAAATTGTTGTTTCGAGTCTGGGTGTTTATTGTGTCCGTTAGTTGTATGTTTATAAAGTCCCCCGCAACACAGGATTTAGTATTTGTGCGGGGGAGTAGTATTAAAAAAAAAAGAAGAAAAATAACACAGAAGGCAGAAGACTTGTACGAGTCTCAATATAGGCTAAAAGTAAAGTGGCTGTGACATACGGACAGAAAGACAGACAGGTCATCATTTGTACTGGGTGGGAGTCAAACCCAAGACCTCTAGCTTAGAAGTCGGGGTCACTAACCACTAGAACAACAGGCCAGTCATAAAGTCGTCGAGTGCATTCAGGAGGAGGAGGAGATATAAGCGAAGTTTCTCACCACTGTATAGGCATACATTTAAAATTAGATTTTAAATTTGTTTTAAGTTATCTAGCAATTAACTTAAGCGGAACTTATCAGAAAGCTGTCAAACTGGTCCATAAGGAGCCTTCCACTAATTATGTAACACGTATAAACAGGGCAGAGGGTCGATGAAATGTTACATTGTATGATGATGATGTAAGAGACCAACTGTGAAACGACAATGGGAAAGGTCAAAAATCATGAAAATCGTTTGACGTACCTACATACATAGACTCACGCCTGATTCCTGGAGGGGTAGGCAGAGACTACGGAACGCCATTTGCAACGATCGCGATCGTGACATATCTCTCTTGCTTCATTCACTCCCATCAAGTTTCTCATGCATGCTCTTCTGTTGATGTAAGTAGGAATAAATCCTGTGTCCTTATAAACATGCAACCAACGAGAACATGGAAAACCTAGACTCGAAACAACAATTTCAGGATCACATAAAGTGAAGTCTCGTGTGGGAATCGAACCCACAACACTCGACGCAGTGTGAAGCGGCGAGGCAACCGGTTAAACCACTACGCCAACCGAGCAGTCAATAGTTAGTTGGGTGATGTATGTATAGTTATTTGTGTGAATGTATGTAAGTATGTTAGTTCGTAACGTGTGAGTTATGAATGCGCGGGTATACAACGGTGTCAACGTACTAACAGAATAGGACTCCCTGGGTATACCTGGTACCTGCTACCTACAATACAAGGTTTATGGATATGAAAATCTTTATGGTGTAACTAAAATGTGTGGTCACTTTAAAAAACACTAGCGGTCATAGCGTGAATTTTTACTAGTTGTTTGTAAAAGATCGCCAAAGTTAAACAACGCTTACGCAGGTCATCATTTGGATGGGATATCGCTTGTGCCATTTACATCAGAGGGCTACCACTTCGAAAGGGGACAAAAAGCCGTCGGACCCGATTCTTGACGCACATACAAAAATCTAAAACCTTGTACTAAAGCCTCGTTGGTCTTGCGGCATAAATGTGCGCGTGGGATTGGGAGGTCTCTGGTTCGATTCCCGGGTCGGGCAAAGTGTTATTGGGTATTTCCGTTAGGAAATTCTCAGTAGCAGCACGGAGTCTGGTAATGTGCCCGGTACGGCAATAGGCTCGCCTCCTATTACGTGGGACCTAAAAATTCACGGCGAAATGTGGGTGTAATATTACACCTCTGCCTACCACTTCGGGGATACAGGCGTGAGTCTACAAAAAAAAATCCTTGTAGGAGACCTTCAGGCGGTCTAACTAAACCTAATCTAACTAAACCCGGAGAGTCTGGTGATGTGCCCGGTAACGGCAATAGGCTCGCCCCCTATTACGTGGGACCTAAAAATTCATGGCCAAATGTGGGTGTAATATTTATACCTCTGCCTACCCCTTCGGGGATACAGGCGTGAGTCTATAAATAAAATAAATAAACTAAACCTCCGACACTAGAGCTGGCTACACACTCAAGACAATTTTTTTTTAAACAACCTGTTTTATTATTATTGTACATTCAGAAACGGCATGAGCATCGTTTTGTGAGCGAACATGGGTGTTAGTCATATGTGACGTCACACACACAAATACATACTGCGCACACTACACACTCACGCTTGTGACGGGTCACGGAGGCGAGGGACGGACGCACAGATTTTTGCGGTTTGATAACCTTTTCTGCCATTAAATACATACATATAAATATACAGTCTGTTTGTCTGCGGATGGATGCGAGTGGCTCAGGATTTCTCGATGTGGAGCCTTGGGGCCTATGTCTAGCAGTGGACGTTTTTGGCTGATATTATGATGATAGTCTGTTTGTTTCCCTGAGAGGCAGACTGTTTGTATCTATTAACATAAATCTGTTTTATTTTTTATCAGCGATATAATATCTTGGCTTGATATAAGTAAAACTGTACAAATTATACACCGTGTAACTCTGGTGTCGGAGTTCATACACCGCCCGAAGGCCTAACATGAGGAAGCGAATCATATCCCAAGTCCAGAAAACAAGAGCGTGACGTGTCCTTTAAACCACGGTAAAGCTAATAATCTTCCTCCTAGCGCTATCCCAGCCACAAACCGGGGTCCGCTTACTAGTCTAACCGGCAGGCCAATTCAGAATGTCACGAGTTCTAATCGTACGATATGTCAAATTATTGTCCTCGTCTTTTAGCCTTAGCCTATCAGAGATATTTTGAACAAATATTCATTGAATTCGGTTTATTTATTAATTTACTTCATACCGAACGCATAAAATTGATAGGAAATGCGATAGTTTTGACAAAAAATGAGGTAGCCCGTTTGACAATTAACGGAATCGAATGTCAAATGAGATATCGAAAGATTCTGAATCGCCCCCCTGATTTGACTGAATATTAGCTTCTGCACAGAACAACTATCTGTCTGACATCCACAACCTAAAGGAATAGCGATTTTCCATGGTTAAGACTAGTGTCAGTTTATTTAGAGGCTCCTGACTCCCTGTATGACTGTCAAAGATCTTCATGACAACCGGGACCGCCGGCTTTACGAGGCACGGGTCAAGCGATAATTAGCAATTCAATACGCACAAGGTAGATTATAGAAATGCCACACGTGGTATTACCCCTATTCACATAATACAGTTGTTTAAAAAAATAATCACTTGTTATAAAGGGCCCATAAAGTGTATACGAAATAGACAGAAAATTCTTCAAGGGATTTTACATGTAAGTATTGAGGGAATGATAACCAAGGTATCATTCAACATGTTTGGAGGCTTACTATACTCTTTACCATCAGACGGACGGTAACCATGTTTACACATAGATGGTGTAAAAGATACATACATACATAGACTCACGCCTGTTTCCCCGAAGGGGTAGGCAGAGGCATATTAAACGTGTTTTGATCCCACGTAATAGGTGGCGAGCCTATTGCCGCTTATCGGGATATTTTGCTTGCCAGAGCCTCGTCCGTTGATCGGCAGGTGCACCACTTGCAGGTGAGGTTGGCTTGGGACCCTAAGTTCTTGGTGGGAACCCTAAGCACCTATAACTCTGGTAAAAGATATCATAAGGAAACATATTTACAAAACGCTGTTAATATTCTCACATCTGTCTGTACGTTATGCTTTCACTACTAACCACAAAACAGATTTTGGTGCAATCTATTAAGAGTATACTCAGAAAAGAACGGCCTTATCACCGTCCGTCTGTCTGCAGTTTAACTCAAGCTAAAGAGCAACTAGTCAGAATTATTAATTTCGAGCACTCCTAAAAAGGTTGTTATTATGAGTAGCCTATTTTAAATGAACTTAAAATTTATTCAAATATCAAATATAGCTATATCTCATAAAGATTGATTTGATTTGATTTGATTTATTCATCTTTTGAATTCTGTGAGGTTTTTTCAGATAGGTCTTAAAAATAATGCCTAGGTCGTATGGCATTTGCGAAATATCTATCAATCATAACCTAAACAGAGGAGCATGATGAGATTTGATGGGAGTGAGAATAAAGCAGGAGAGTGATGTCAGGATCGTTGCAAATTGCGTTCCGCAGTCTGCCTACCCCTTCGAGAGCCATGCGTGAGTCTAAGTATACGTATGTTTGAACGTATAACCTATTCCCAACCATAAGAATTTAAACCATAGTATTTAGGACGATATAAGCTATTGTAAAGAATGACATGTTTATTGAAATTGCTAAGCAAATTATCTGTTAGACTTTCAGTGAGCCGATAGTTATATTGTATAGTAGTTACGCTATAATATGGAGCACAGGAAGAGTAACAATCTGATTCTTGCTGAATCATCTATCTAAAGTTTTATTAGGCTATACGAATAATTGTTATTTACTTCCTTACATACATCAAAGATGTTTTTTCACTGTTAGACTAAACTATCGACCGACTGGTAGTTTGTTATCTGAAGGGTCTCTACAGTCAAGTAAGTCAAAATTATTTCAATGTCGTGATTGAGTCCTAAATAAAAGTACAAAACAAATCTCTCGGTATCCATACTAATATTATAATTGCAAAAGTGAGTTCGTTTGTCCTATTTTCACGCTAAAACAACTACACGTATTTTAATGAAACTCTGCAGTACTATAGCCCATACATCTGAATAACACATAACCTTTTTTGATAGCTGACACCATCGAAGGCTTAGCTGCGGGTGTCATCTAGTGCAGTAATAAACGAGATTAAAGTTAGCCAGACATTTTTCCTGAAAAATATTTAGCCGTTTACCTAAAATCCACCAAACTATACAACATATACAGTACTAGATGGCGCTGTCAGTAATTCAATAACATGATCCACGACGCGGATAAAACCGCGCGCGGTAACTAGTTACGACATTGTTATTCACCGCGTACGTTTCGCGTGTTCACCCATAGCTAATTAATTAAATTACTGAACACTTTTTGACAAACGGTGTGTTTAGCAATTTGTCAGTGCCAGTGTTTTTTATAACGAGTTTTTCATAGATACGATACGTATACGACGCACTCCACGGCCGAAAGAAAAAATAAAAAGGAACGATCGCAGCACCTGCTCAACGCTGCGCAAACTTTGCGCACGTATTGATAACAAACGCAAGGTGCACTATCACCTTTCTACTAAAGCAAATTTTACGTCTATCCCCACTAGGCTTACAACTATAATACTCATTACTCAGAGGCGAGTCTTCGGTATTTCTTGCGAAGTCATTCCGTCAAGGACGACGGTATGAAAGTCATTGAAATGGCTGGCTAAAGTCACCTCTGAATACGTCGGCTTTAATATTACTGGCACAACGGATTGAACCTTACTAGCATACTCATTCAGCTCGGCAACTAAGCTCAAGGCTCGTAGCTAGCTCATGCCGATAGCGCAACGGATTAACTGCTCAGAAAGCACCTATGCCTTCGCATCATTGTTCGACTGGCGTCCGTTTTGAACCTCTCTCTCACACACTGCGAAATGATTCTACTTATATGTAGCTATATGATCGAGTGATATTGGTGCATTTTCATGCGCAGTGCCCGAGAAGAGCAAGTACAATGACCCAGTTCTATCCGAGATAACAGCGGGCGCAGATATTTACTTGATGATTAAACTATACCGCCGCTCACATTGTGATAACTCCGTAAGGCATACACGAACGTAGCTCCTTACCAGTATATGTATACGTAGGTAACATTCAGCCACACGTACGTGAGTGTGTGCTGTACATAACGTAGGTATATAGCTGTATGTACACATCCCAGCGAACCTCAACAGCGCTGTCTTCACGCGCTCTTTATCCCGTTCGACGTTGCTAGCAGCTCAACTTAAAACGGTTACCACACATATCTAAACGGAAACCACATTTAGTCGACCCACATTCCCAAACTCTTATTGACCTGCTTAGAAGCAGAAATAGTTTTTTCTAGCCGAGCTCCAAGTTGCATGCGAACAGTTTTAGTGCGAAATTTAGTTGTGTGCGTTCACAATGCCACGTCATGTGTGGAGGACACTTCCTCGTATAGATAATGTATGTATATACACATTGTATGGGTGTGTCATTATAGCTAATATTTACTATGTTTTTGCAGAAAATCTATATGTAGAAGCTAGAAGGCTACTGGTTTTTACTGGCCGAGAAAAATATTCGATCAATGCTACTGTTTGACTGTCTTTCAAGCATCCATTTCACACGCGATTTACGACCTTTCTTGTATAAATTTTACAAATGTTTGTGCACGCAAACATGTGGAATCAACTATTTTACATACTTTAGTGGTACAGGGTGTTGTGTATAGATACGTTGGTACAGAGTGATGTCATTAAATGTGTCGGTCGATGCTATGATAAAGGCTTGGGCGTCGTACAACTGACAGGGAGAGACAAACCGACACTGGGGAGGCGCCCGGCCGCCCGTAAAAACGAACCCGGCCGCCACCACAGACTGACGACCGTCCACTACATACATACATACATCACTATAACCAACGTACACAACACACACACACATACATACAAGTAATTGGTACACCGCATAGCGCACACAGATTTCAAGAATTTCGTCTATCCGAAAAGTGATTGCACTTGAATCAGTTAGCATGACCCTTGCAGCTGATGAATAATGTATGGTTGAAAAACGCTCTCAAGATGTTTTAGGTAAGTACACATGTACGAATAAATCGTGAGCATTGCGTTCAGGTACCAATCTTTAAATAGTTAATTAACTCGTCGAACCGACGACACTCTGCGTATTTCGTAAATGTGTTTTTGCGAACATGTGTAGTTACATAAGTGTATAATATATAGACACTGAGAGGGTAAGCCTCGGTTACGTTGCTATGGTTTGCCGATCGATGCCGACGATCTACCAACGTACTTATTAAATAGTGGGTATCTTTTAAATCGCCGTCACCTAGCTTCTGAATATTGTATGTATTAAACGTTGTCCTTTACTAGCTAACTACTAAATAGTTCGTTGTCAACGGCACGTTGAATTTTACAGCAGTACAGGGACAATAAATTGTCTGTATATCCTTTGAAAGACATAATTTTTTCACATATTGGATATAATAAGACAGCAACCGAGTGCACAATCTCCAGAAAAACGACTGGAGAAGTAGGTTTAACAAAATTCATTTTTGTATAGTAACCAGGTTTTCCAGAATACTAAAAAAGGTGCTATGTTGTTAGCAAGGCTCTAATACTCCGTCGTTTGAACAACTCAGCAACTGCTTTTTGCAATGTCAGCAGCGCGCTCATACCTTTCATATTGCAAACGTTTGCAGAATACAACCATTTATTATCTGGCTGTTTTCTTTCCCCACTAATCTATAGTATATACTAAATATTAAAACGTGAAGCAAAAACTCTGTACACATTTTTATGGGAATTAGTTTGGTTTATCTGCAGAAGAAGTGTGGATATCCAATATTTTTGTATGATATGGAGTGCAATGCATCAAATCGATAAAATAAACCGTTCATAATTTATTTTATAAACAGACAATGTCGAGCACAAAGGCTCACAGATGTCAAAAGAGAAGAAAATTAAAGGCACGAAAAGAAGGAGGTCGAATTTCGGCCTTCAGCATTCATATTAACGCAGGTGAAGACAGCAAGTTAAAACCACGAAAACGTTAAAAAATAACGTTATAATTACAACGGTTAGTTGAATACTAGAGGTTCCTACTTGATAAGTAATTAATTCTTAGTTTAGAAAGTATTTTTATCTAACGTTCCACTACTGTTGAGCACCTACTTTATTAGCTGACATTATTATCTAAAGCCATATACACAAAATATATTTCACATAATGCAAGAAGTACTTTAATAAGTGAAACATATCTTTTTTTAGGCTTTTTTTATAGACTCACGCCTGTATCTCCGAAAGGGTAGGCAGAGGTGTAATATTACACCCACATTTCGGCCTGAATTTTTAGGTCCCACGTAATAGGGGGCGAGCCTATTGCCGTACCGGGCACATTACCAGACTCCGTGCTGCTACTGAGAAATTCCTAACGGAAAAACCCAATAACACTGCCCGACCCAGGAATCGAATCCGAGACCTCCCAATCCCACGCGCACATTTATGCCGCGAGACCAACGAGGCAGACAGTTTTAGGCTTTTCTTATCACAAAACAAAGATAATGGCAGCCTCAGTCCTACAGACTAGATGATGATGATGATGATGAAAATAGTGGTAGATGTATCAAAGAAGTTATATTCAACTCAATGAATATTGGCGCCAGCTTGTATGCAAACATGAAGTATTAGTCTATGCATAATCTTATGCACAGGTATGAGAAGGGCTAATCATCAAACTATTGTAAACCAAACACATTGTCTATGTTTTGAGTATTGCAAGGCGGTTTAAGTACAGCAATACTGCCTCTACTTATATACATACATACATACATGGACTCACGCCTGTTTCCCCGAAGGGGTAGGCAGAGGCATATTAAACGCCCACTTTTCGCCAGTGTTTTGATCCCACGTAATAGGTGGCGAGCCTATTGCCGCTTATCGGGATATTTTGTTTGCTACTTATATAAGTTTTAAGTATCTTGATTTGGTCATCTCAATACATGTAAGTGAAAATGCAGAGCAAAAGACAATGGCAGAATTTGGTCTGGGTTTGTTGTGGCGATCTTAAACTTCATATGAACAAAACAAATTGTTATTTTTTTCTATGATTTTTAATATTTTCACTTTGTCTCGTTAAAGCCAGAGTGACAGAAATAGACGTTTGACATTAATCCGTATCGATTATTAAATAAGTAATCGATACGATCGACATTTATAGCGTTGGTTTGGTTTTAAATATATTTTTTAAAATGCAGCATAATCTTTAATCAACATTATATCAATAAGCTAATATTTTTGAAGCAAAACAACTTTTAAATCAAATAAAAACGTCACAGCATCGTTTTAATGTTGTATCGAGTTCACATAAAATCGATTTAAAATGTGCAGCTCTGCTTTTGTCTTTTGCTGTGACAGTTAGATGCTACAGAATACTTCTGCGTTTTGATGTCAATCTGTCATATGTCATTTGATAATTCAAACGTACCTACATCATTCATTCTTAACTAAAAATTAAAACACCGATATCTTCTTTTTCCAGGTTTCCCGAGTGAAACTAGAATCATTTATAGACTCTGTTACTTACGTCGATTTTTATATATATTTTTTATTACTGTACGCTTCAATTTAAATTCAGACATTTTGATTTATGGAGATCTGCCATTGTCCTTTACTAAAGAGTTTGCAACAGCTACAGATTTCTAAGGACACACGTACTAGTCGACCAAGCCAACTAGACGAATGTCAACGTGACAAAATTCAACATAATTCAACAATTATAATCCAGAAATTATTTATCGTAACGTGCGAACGCGGCGTGTGAACGTACAATGCGCCTGCAATCGGTACTAGGAATTTCTGGATTATAATTATTGAATTATATTGAATTTTGTCACGTTGACATTCGTCTAGTTGGCTTGGTCGACTAGTATAATCCTAACTCCATTCTTGCGTCAAATGCTTTCAGCACTCTTTGTACCTAATGCACGTTCGCAATTCTAAACTGATTTAAGATCATTTCCGAAGAATACACTACGCGCAATAATGAATCTTTCAAGTAAGTTTCCAATATTCGCTACAGGAGCGTGAAGCTCAATTGATTTTTTTAGCAAAAGTCCACCAAAAAAATCTAGCGTAAAATTAGCAAATAGATTGAGCTACCATTACTAAGCATAATTGAAGGACTATTAGGTCTTCTTATTCTGTTTATGTAAGCTTCACAAAACAGCATGCAATAACTAGTTAGAATAGACAGAAATTATCGCAGTTCTACTTCGTCAAAATATAGTCAACGGTTCTCTCTCTCTATATCAGGTTTACAGAGTACTTTAACGTCTAAATACATTACAATTAGTTGATGTGTGGGTACATACGTGAGCCATAGTGCAAGCAACCAGTCGTCGAGTATACAATATGTATAGCACATACACACGTCTGTAAGTAGGATCGTTGCGCGGATGAATAAATTTGCCTGGCTGCATGGTTTCCGTTCTAAACGGAAAAATCTTTTTTATAACTACACTTGCTTGTGTTTGGTGAATTCACAATCGTGCTTGATAGAGTAATGTCAAATGTCAAGGATAGGGTTGTCATTCGTACGTTTGTAAGGTTATACTCGTGTTTCCTCATTGTCTCAAATGAATGACGCACTTCAACTTGCAGATACATTACTGTGTGTAGTTTCCAGTTGCTTACTGTTGCTATGCACAGCGAGAATTTGACTCGCTGAATCATTATAAAAGTTAAGAAAAGAACGAGGTCATCTCTTCTATAATAACGATGTATTTCTTTACCGTAAAACGTTTAAAAACTGTTTTCCACTATTAGAAAACGGTTTACGCTCGACGCCGATATTGAAAACTTCACAAAGAGGAAATCGTTTGACCGCGGACAACTAAAAAAAATAATACAACGCGCACGTATATTCTATTATGCACTAAATTTAAAAATTAAAATCAATTCGCGAACATTTCACTTCCACGATTCTTATTTTGAATGCTGATTGTTCGATTGAATTAAATTTTTGTATGTAGCAACCCTATCAGCGGTCAGAGGCCAATGTCTAATATGAGTTAGCGTTATGAACGCGTCGCGTAGAATTGTGCACTTTTTTATCTGCGGTAGTTCCACGTGTAGTTAAACGATTAGGTAATTGGTTGGAGCTTAAAACGAAGGGGGCGAAGAGACAGGCGTTTTCGACGAATGGCCCGGCGACCCTGTCCGTTTCAAGCACGACCAGTCCGTACTCATGGACTAATCGGAACGCCAAGTGGTATCAGCACGAGAATTTTTTACACAGATTAGTCACGTAACGTGTTGCTACGTCACAAATTACAGAATTTATAGCGATACAGCAAGAATTAACATGTTTATGGTTGTTATTACTGAGGAACGTTGTTAGTGAATACCTCCGAGTCACGAGGGCCCGTGTTGCCAGCCTTTTAAAGATCTGGGACGACTATGGAAAAAAAGTGTTTTGAACGTAATAAGGAGCAAGTTGAAAGTAAGTATCGTAAAGTGACAAATGTGCACATGAATGTAATGAGACTGTCTGTTATAGAAATTGTTTGTGTGTGAACTATCTTTTTTCCTATTTAGGGTTATAGATAGATTAAACTAGGATATAAGCTGGAATTCGTCGAAAGCTTTGTGTATATTAGTTTATTAACAGAGATACAACATGCCTAATTTCTAAAGAAATAGGAATATACAAGTCTGAGGGACTAAAGCAAACCAATTCTCTAACACTTGCCGTGTCTGGCGGGTCGATAACTGCCACAAACACTACGAGGAGACTTTTTCGAAACAAGTATCATGCCTTCTCTATCTATCCGTCTAATAAGACAAAGACAACATGCTTTTGGAATATATAACATGTTTGAACTAATTTGCCTAATAAGTTTCGACTGCTGGTAATTAGAAACAATATGCAACATTCAAATGTGTTTCTTTTTTGTAAATAACTCTTGATACCTATACATAAGTGTCCAATATCAATTACCTATCGTTGTTTAGAATATGCACATCCTTATGTATAAGTTTTACATAATTTGAATACTATTCCAATAAAGAAACATTGGTCTTTTTCTGTGGACTTTTTTAATCAGAATCTAAGAGAAATAGGTGTATTACCCACTTGAGGACAATCGATAAATATTATTCTGAATAGACTTAGCTGTATACAGACATGAAAGCCAAATTTCAGCTCATTTGGCCCTAAAATTTCGAAGCAAAATGGCTGTAGGTAACAGTGGGATAGACAGGACACACGAGAAATAGAAATCCTATGAGCATTTCGTTATTTTTAACAAAACACTAAAAACACATTCGGCTAACTGCTACTGCAGTTCGAGCAGAACAATAACTGGAAGACGTTCCCAAAAACTTATTAGACCTAACGAAAACTTCTATACTTCAAAGCCGGGACTATATATTCGGTATGGAGTAATTGGCAGCTATTGGTAGGCTTTTCTAAAATACCTGCTTGATTGAAACAGTTTCAACAGGAAAACCCAGTTCCCTTCACCCGATCAGAGGTTAAAGGTCTATAATGTGCTGACAATATAAGAAACACATTGAAATCAAACATTGTAACATTCGCGTAAACCCAAGAAGATCAATATAATTCACTTTGAAAGAGTTTCACTTTAGTTTTCAGAATTCTTCTACCTACCTATTTAGTTTTAGAACCAGAAGTGGATTTGAACGTTTAACTGCAGTACCAGGTAGAGGTCTCATGTGACTGTCATGACAGCGGACGCCCATCTACATGGTAACAGCTGTGAACGTAGCTTCACCTAGTTGATACATTAAGAACATTGGCCATGCATACTCTATGCACTATGGGATGAATGTACCCAGGTCTTAACAAAGCCTTTACAGACTTCACTACTTCTACTAATGCTAGTATAATTGTACACAATATATTACGAAACAAAAGGCAAACCGCGTTCGAAAAATTCAATAGCTGGATTAGAATGAAAGAGAAAGCATAACGCTTCTCGCTCTTTGTTCCAGCCATACTGTTTTTTTTTTCTACAGACATGTCTCGCGTAGGGATAAATCTTGTAATGCGGGAGAATTTACAGACAATCAATCAACGGACACAAGGTACAGGGTTCAATTACACATAAGTCACAAGATTTGGGCAGTACAAAATGACCACTATGCCATAAGTGTACTTGTTGTGTACATGTGTTAGAATTGAATAGTTAGATGTTTACCAACGCAAGCTGAAATGGCCTGACTAGCCTCTGATATAGCAAAACCGTAACGCCTAGTTTGACTGGCTCCAGCGCTGTCAGTCACCGTACGAAACGCAACAGCACGGACAGAGTTTACGAGGATATTCTATGACAGGTTAGTATTTTCATGGACAATGCAGCCCTGAAAACCTAACACTGAAAGTATGGATGACGAAAGACTGACAAAGAAGATATATAAGGCAAATGTGAATGGGACAGGACGAAGGGGAGGACCTAGGCGGACGTTCTCTGACCAGCAGGCCGATTCAGAATGTTACGATAAGTTATCGTACGATATGTCAAATTATTGGCCTCATCTTTTAGCCGCCTATCAGAGATATTTTGAACAAATATTCATTGAATTCGGTTTATTTATTAATTTACTACATACTGAATGCATAAAATTTATAGGAAATGCGATAGTTTTGACAAAAAATGAGCTAGCCCATTTGACAATTAACGGAATCGAATGTCAAATGAGATATCGAACGATTCTGAATCGCCCCCCGGATTGGAGACATCCTAAAAAAAGGACAGGTCAGAAGTACCCTAAACAGAAGAGCATGCATGAGAAACTTGATGGGAGTGAATGAAGCGAGAGAGGTATGTCAGGATCTTTGCAAATGGCGTTCCGTAGTCTCTGCCTACCCCTCCGGGAAACAGGCGTGAGTCTATGTATGTATGTATGAAAGTATTCTTGATATAACTTCGAAAGCACCTTTTAAGGCTTTTTGGGCTCATCTCAGGAACACAAAAGACCATCAAGAAGAGATAAATCCCAGTATCGCGAAGGACTTTACAAATATACAATCAATATAAATAAAGAACACCTAGAGACTCGACACAAGAATTTGTGTTTCAAAAAATGTGATCCCCGTGGCGCAGGCGAACCAAAGTCACCGACATAGCTCTTCGAATAGTCCGGCTGAAGTGGCAGTGGGCAGGGCACATAGCCAGAAGAACGGATGTCCGTTGGAGCAGAAAGGTTCTGGAGTGGCGGCCACGCACAGGACGTCGTAGTAGAGGTAGGCCTCCCGCAAGGTGGACTGACGATCTAGTTAGGAGGGCGGGCAGCGGAAGGATGCGGGTGGCTCAGGATCGGTCTATGTGGAGAGCCTTGGGGGAGTCCAGCAGTGGACGTCTTTCAGCTGATATGATGATGATGATGATGCCCCGTGTAGAAAGAATCTACTGCTAGGCATAGCGCTAAATAGCCAGACTCTCATACTAATCTACTTTAACTCACACAATAATTATGTAAAGTCTTTTACATGACGATCTTCTATGGCATAGATGTAATGCTATTATATTAGCCGGTCTACGTTAGAGCGATGTAGAACCTTAGATTGTGCAGCTATGTTAGTGTGTGGAGCATTTTGACTATTGAGAAACAGACGAACAAGCACGGGAGAGACTTGATGGTAATCTATAACCCAGTATTATAAACATGGGTTGGATTTTTTTTCATAATAGAAGTAATTAAAGATATGGAATCTTCTGCCTATCGTTAGAATACAGGCAGAAGTGCTTGTTCCAACCCATACCTTTAATATATTTTGTTACCTATATTATACGTGCGGTTTTGTAAATAATTACTAGATATTCTCAGGGTAAGTGTACAATAAATTATATGCATATACCTAAAGTTTTAAGACAATAGTTGGTACCATCCCTAGGAGTAGGTAAATACTCAGTGCTATATCGCCTAGTATTGTGTGATCCACAAATGTTTCCCCGAAGGGGTAGGCAGAGGCATATTAAACGCCCACTTTTTGCCAGTGTTTTAATCTCACGTAATAGGTGGCGAGCCTATTGCCGTTTATCGGGATATTTTGATTGCCAGAGCCTCGTCCGTTGATCGGCAGGTGCACCACTTGCAGGTGAGGTTGGCTTGGGACCCTAAGTTCTTGGTGGGAACCCTATGCACCCCTAAGTAGATAAATGCTCAGTGCTCTATCGCCTAGTATTGTGTGGTCCACAAATGCTTGATGCAAGTTTATACGTATCGTATTATCCGTAGTTTGAATGTATGCACAAGTGTTTGATGACAGAAGGATTAATTCCATCAAAAGATATTTTTTATAAAAAGAGCACATGGAGCACAAGATTTAGGTAATCAATACGCAATGCGTTTGGGATATAACTCTACGTAACCTTCCAGGGACACAAACGTATATGATGCGCACTGTTGTTTTCAAAGAACAATTTTTAGATGCTTTTAGTGGGAGGTCAGGCACTAACGCAATACCTCACACTAACACGAAACTTGTCTTTGTCGTTACACACGCACACATTAACAAACTTCACACAAACTTGAAATTGCCTCACACACACATGCACAAGTTGTGAGACACAACTTTATCAGTATATACCTACTAATAGTTGGTTTATATAATTCAAAATACAAATCGTTTTAATTACGATTCTGGTTAATCACGGGCTAGGTCGTGTTTGTAATGGTATTTGTGGGTAGGTAGACGTCATGTTTTTTTGCACGTAATGGGCATTTCGAAGAAATATTTATAATTCGTACAAATCGCCATATTAATTTTCGGAGTATTCCAATATAACCAAAGATTCACACAACACAAGTTAAAAAGATCGACTGGAGCCGAGGTTTCTGGATCTAGTGGCATCTAACTAAACATGATGGTTCTATTCCTTTTAAGATGTCCCGTGCCTCGGGAAGCACTTTAAGCCATTGGTCCTGCGCCCAATCTCTCTCCGGTCGTATCGCATGTGGCGCGTCCCATCGGACTATGAGAGTGAGGGAATAGAGAGTTCACTTGTGTATGCGCACACTTGTGCACTATAATATGTCCCGCGCATTTGCCAAGTCTCATATATAGACAAGCCGCCGTGGCCGGAATCGGTCGGGCGGACATCATTCATTTTAAGATGCACAGGATCAGTGCAATGAATTAACTCTTCAACACTCTTATACGAAACTTCAGTACAAATGGTAGGTATTGTGCGAATGTTTGAATATTATTACTTATTTAAAAATATATATTAATCTAGCAAATTAATTACGATAAGCTGAGTATATGCTGGACGAATCGGCCCCCTCATCTGTTCACTAAGGAAAGTCGTAGAAAGCCAAAGAAAAACCACTCGGTCTAAACGGCTTCCGTGGTCCCATATTACAAATCTGCGTATGGCCGTAGAGGATTAGCAACGAAGATGCATTTGTTTTATGATAAGATCATCAGGTCAGAGAAAGACATTAACTTTTTAAGATCGAATCTTGCAAAGGGTTACGCATCACCAACAACAGATAAAGGGAGTTGCAGCATAAAAGATCTCTTGCATTTTTTTTTTATGGTAATAGGCGGCAAACGAGCAGACGGATTGCCTGATGGTAAGCAATTACCGCCGCCCCTGGACACAAGCAACATCACACGAGTCACAAGTGCGTTGCCGCCCCTTTGGTTTGGGAAAAGGGATAGGATGAGGGAGAAGGAATAGGGGATAGAGCTTTCTTTGCAGAATCAGAGCCGTTGTACAAGATTTTGGACATGTTTGCGACCACTGGAATAAAGAAGTAGGTAGATGGGTGGGTCAGAATATTAGATTTGGCGGGAACGATAGGGCTTGCGGTGCTCTGACTCACCGGACGTCACGCAACAGCGCATATATTGCTAGTTTATTATTCCGGGTACAGTAGCTATGCAAGCTTAGCCTGATGATAATTGGTTACCAGTTCTAGACTGTAAGGTTTTCAGGGTATCATAGTAAGTACAATAGATGTACAGCGCAAAGACCATAAGTACTATAATCATAGTATACTTAGTCGCTTATTAAGGTGTTTCAAAACTCTTATCACCAAATAAGTAGTTTCGGCATAAAATAGCTGTGACAGACAGACAGACATGGCAAATCTATAAAGAGTTACCGTTTTTTGGCTAGGGAACCCTTAAAACATAGCACAAGCTTGTTTAAATGCAATATTCTGTCTAGTACATATATTCTGAAAAGTATTAGCTTTCTCAAAGAGCGGCAGTTCCCTTTTTAGCGAAATCCTTGATTTGAACAATGCGCCGTGACGGTTCCCAGATTCATGTAACCGTTCATGCAAAACCACTTCAGAAAAAGATGGAATTATCAACAAATCAGTGGGTTAGAAGAGACAGTTTGGGTACTATGCCGCTTTTGTTTCGCTACTTATGCAACGAAAATACCACAATAGTTTTGTTTAAAAGATTTCGCGTTGAATATGAGTTCTTGAGACAGCATATATGTACAATCAAACAAGTCGGCGGTGGACCAGTTTGAAAAAAAATCCCTTGGCTAGCTCATAGAGTCGAGGCACACTAGAAACTGGTTTTGTATACGAGTGTCAATGTGTGTGTAAAATAGCACTGGAAGCGACGATGTCTTGCTGAGCGATTTTCGCCCTTATGGTGGTCAAGCGGCAAGTTGTTGGACTGTACGTAATATGAGTTGTCAAAGCATAAAAATAGTAAGAATAGAATACAACAAGACGTAATTTTACGGAATTGAAGAAGGTAGGTATTTCCCCATTATAAAAATACAATTTTGAAAATGCCTCTAGATATTTGATCTGTCTTGTTAGTTATTTACTTTAATACACATTTACATAATACCTTGGTAAAAATAACAATTAGATAAGTACATGTATATTAATACTTACATAGGAAAATATGTACTAAACACACACACATACATAATACACAATAATACTGTAAATATAGCTAACACTATTTTTAACCAGATTTTTTTTCTTATCCAATTATACAGACAGAGAACACATAAGCCAGTTTATCTTAGGATTTCCTATAGATATGAAATACTAGCCCCCGTCGAAAATTACGTTTATCAGCATAAAATTATTACGATCTTTGTATTTAATTATGTATATTATTTATGCATGAGAAACGTATAATTTGTAAATAAAGTTTTAATTACCGACTTGGGATCATTCAAAGACGTTAAATGGTACGTTTTGAAACTAGTTTTTCCTAACGACATCGCTTGGAAACTGTTATCTTTAATATAATAAATTATTGCAAATTTATTAGCGTATAATAAAGTGCATATCACGGCAAAGAAAGACATTTGTATAAAACCGGACGTATTGACAGCAAACTGCTAAAAGGGTGTGAGTGGTGTGATGCTACTAGGTTTTACCATAATAGCAAAATGTCTTAATTGACACAAAATCTGGACCAAAAATCTTGTAAAACATGTAGATCAAACTTAAAGTATAAATATGGAGAATTTTCAGACATGCAGGTTTCTTCACAATATTTACCTTCACCATTAAGCAAGCAATAATACACAATTTAAAAAGACATTTGTGCATATTGTGGGTATTTGTCGTAGTCTCTGCCTACCCCTTCGGGAAACAGGCGTGAGTCTATGTATGTATGTATTGTGGGTTTGAACTTAAGACCCTCTTTGCAACAGTCGGTTAGTTTCTGCACTAGGTTATTGCTGCCTGTCTGTCTAGAAACCACAGCTAGCCCAGATTTTATAGAAAATATAAACAGTACTTTATTGATTTATGACCCAAATTCTTATTTGATAAAATAATTCTTATAAGCGTGAATGAAACTTATATCTTAGAAAACCATCGACCTGCAGCAAAAATATGAATCACTGACACAAGGAAGAATCGGCATATACCTTGTCGATAAGTAGTTACTAAAACATACAATTTGACATGGCCTCCTATAAATTTTATTATTAGACACCCACTCATCTCATGGTTGCCTAACGTGAACAATAAGGACATATTATAATTTCCATTAATATCATATTCCCACATTATCATAACAATTAGACACAATGTGAGAAAAAGCCAAAAAATATACGTACACATAATATAATGCATGATGTTTGCATAGCTATGTGTGGCAGCGTTAAAACAAATATTTCAAATCGCTTTTATAAATATGTGTTTAAGGCAATTTGAAATATTTTTGTATATTTGAAATTTTAACATATCTGCATGACACATACTATGATTAACATGTGCCATATTGTTTCATGAATAATTACTATATAAATATATCCATTAGAATATAATTAGTGCATAATTGATTAATGTTAATTACTTTTTCAAGGCTCCATAAACCGCTGCTTGATTTGGAAAATAAAGAATGTAATGTGTTGGTGCATGCTACCATACATAAAAACAAGCAATTGTAAGTAACGGGCATAACATGCACTAAAATGGATGCTAGTTTTAGTTCTTAGTGTCAAAACTCTATTACTAGCGACAGTTCATTGTAACAAAGGAATTTTAGACAATACTGCCTAGAATAGAACACTAAAAAATCGATCAATGCCACCTTGCTAGTATAATATAAGTTTTCATTTCATGTTCGCGAATACAACATCAAGTCACCCGCAGTGAAGTGGCTACCACTTAAATGGTTGCAGCATCTCTTCGTCAACGTTATGCAACAAAGAAGTTGGTTACAAAACCAGAACTTAAGCACTCTTTAGCAGATAGATCCTGCTTGTTTAAAACTATTAGGTATTATTTTCATAAATGAGGATTAAATAATTACTAGGTTTGTCTGTGTATGGTCAGGGACTCATCAACTACGAGAAGAGAAGCTAGACACGAAACAATATTTAAATATGAATTATCAGCTTGTGATATTAGTGCCATCATCATCTTAGCTAAAAAAAGCTGGAAAATGTGTATAGGGCAGTTGTTTTGGTGAGAAATTAAAAAACTGTTTTGATTGATTGAAAGCATATACATTTAGCCTTAGTGTCACTCCTCTATGCTGTCTCCCCTTGTAGACAAACAAAGGACATATTTTCATTGCTTTCCTACAATATTCTTGTGGAAGTATTTAAGTAGGAATAAGCTTTATTAATAATTAATAAGTACACAATATAAGACGTGCAGCTATTTATAGCTGACACATAGAAAGAGAGATTAAGGCCCTGCATCGCAACAATCGGTGAAGGAAAATAAATTCAATAATTATGAGGACAAACTATTAAGTGTGGTCGAACACAATGTGATGCATGTACTCCAGTGTGTTGTCATGTTTAATTACTACACACCTAACATAAAACCTATGGAATATTTTACATAAATTTCATAATTGCCAGCTGGTAATTTTACCCTTGATTCTAAAGTGTCATTTGTTTAAATTATAATATATTTGGTTGTAACAACATTAATTATTCAAAGTTTAGGGTTTTGTAGCTAACAAAGCTGTAAACAAAACTTCTGTCTCTAAAATTTGTCGAAACAATAAATTGAAATATACCTATTTCAAGCCTTTTCGGTATTTTTTTTAAATAGTGATGATCATGCTAAGTTTGGTATAATATGTAATCCATGTTTAGTCATGAGGTCTTTAGAGTCAGGGTCCTAGGATTGTTAACAAATTGATAAGTAAATACAACTAAAAACTAAAAGACAGTAGCTGTCCATTGGATGTACCTAGAAGTTGGAGGGCTATGCTGATGACAGCAACATACTATGTTGTTGACTATTATGCTTGTTATTCATACATTGTCTTTGTTTAAAGGATTAATGATATATGTTAGACATAAAGTAACTACTGTGCTTTTTGATGATAAAATCATAACAGCAAATTACTTGGTATACTCATAGTTTCTCAAGTAAAGGTTAAAATCATAAAAGGCTTTCAGAAAGATCATAGATTCCATGTAAAAACCGGACATCTATAAATGTTACTGAAGCTTACTTTGTTCCATAACCTATACAGATGACAAAAGAAAATAAAAAAAAGAAAATAAAGTGCCAATAATACTACTATGATAATGATTACAAGCCATCTCCAAATCATATTCATTCATAAAGATCTCTGTTTAATATTACTACAGTTTGTAATGTTAAATAACATGCAAATAAAATTAAATCTATATTAAAATATTGTGTAAACAACAGATAAGCTAGTGTGTTTTATAGTAAGCAAAATGGTTACTGCACACAAACAAAATAATGATATACTTAGTAACTTGTTAATTGGTAAACATTAATTCTAAGTTATTTAATAAGACTTACCAAGTAATTGCTTTGACAAGTTTGCCACGAATGTTTGACACATAATTGTAATTAGCACTAAAATACTGCATCATATTCACCTACACAATATCATACCTAGTTACTATTCAAACTCTCAATGATTGATCACTTAAGATTGATTGTACACATTCACACTGTCATTGTTTGTTTATATTATCAATTTTATGAATTATTTGGCTATTAATTTGTCAAACATGTGCTTCAAATTGTAAATCAAAATGATCTTAACATAATGTTTATTATATCATAAATTGATTCATAATGGCTGTGAATTAAATGTTCTTAATACATATGAATATTTGATTATGTGTGCAAATTATATGTTTTATGATGATTTGTTTGTAAATAAAGGCAATGATATGTATTTATCTGTATTGGCAGTTCTTGTGATGATTTTGACAGATATTTTACTTTGTTTTATGTGAATAATAACACATTTCTAAATTGTATAAATTTGTGAATTTAAAAACAGAATGTTTCAACAAAATAAATGTATATAAAAACTAGCTCAAGATAGAACTATCCAGTTTTCACACTGTTCACCAAAGAATGCAGAGATAAAACAACTTTGTGTGCAATCAAGCAGTGATGTAACACAGTCACTTGAAAACCTGTAGTCCTTCTAGTTTTATCACTCCTACCAGTTTGTTAATAGTTTGCTAAGCAGGTAAACGACCTGAGTGTAGATAGGTATGGGACACAATGCCAGACATGTGTGCACACTCAACATCACCTGAGCATGAGGCCGGCTGTTGCTCACATGGACTGCACACCTCGCTCGGCCACGGCCACTTCACACTCACTGGCACAATCACATCCAACACTTATGAAACTGTTGACTGAGCAATCAACTGGCAGTTGGTGCATATACTAAGTGAGACAAGACAACAAGCACTTGAGCCCAGCCAGCGGCACACTCTCACTATCCATGTCCACCGTGACACACTGATGCACTCACACTGCACTGCTGAGCTACTACTGTCGTGTGCGGGTGCTGCTCGCGCGGCTCGCCCGTCGGGCCGCGTTCGCAATATCACTAATGGCACCAATCACGACCTAACCTCAAAATGCACACTAAAATGAACAATTGACAATCACACAGATGTTAGCAAACCCGACAGTACACACATGACATCACCTCTGCGACTGTGTCGCTCGAAATTTCACAAAGAACGCTCGCGCTGGCCGTGCGAGCCTAGCAGTATGGATTTGTGGGCAAAATGCTTTGTTTGAGTAGGTAGGTACGTACTCGCAGCCTTCACTGCATATAGCTATACATAGGTAGGCGCGTATGTTAGGTATGTGTAGTGTGTAGTGCACGGGTTATATGCACCTAGCCATAATTCACTCGGGCGTTTCGTGAGCGCCACGGCCGAGCCGCGGCGAGTACGAGGCCCGAGGACGAGTGCGCCTCTCGCGCCGCCCTTTGTCTCGGGGGCGGCGCGACAGGTTTCGTGCGCCCCGCAAAAACTGTAAACACGATTCTGATTTACGATCCCGGCTGTCCGAGTCATTCATACGGGTGGCACCGGGGCATGTGCGGGCGGAGGTGGTCACGCTCGGCCGCCGCGCTCGCTGCTCGATCGCTATCAGCGGCGCTCCGCGGTGTCCTCGCTCGGCTCGCGCGAGCACTAGCGCGAGCGGACGATGCGACCGTTTCGAAATGGCGCAACGCGGAGGCCGTGACGCCGCGACCGCACGAGCGAGAGAATGTCCGCTCGGCGCGAGCGAGAAACGAGCGCGGACGGGCCGTTTCGCAACCTCGGATGGGCTCGCGGGGACCGAAATAATCCACGACGTAAGTACGCGGGCGGAACGAGCACGGCACGCTGCAGCGCGGTGCGGACGAGACGCAGATACTCACGGCCTGGCCACTCGCAGCGGGTCAGCAGCGCCGGCGTCCATGGCGCGCCCAGGCCCTGGCCGCGGCCGGGCTCCGGGCCGTCGGCCGAGCGACGCAACACTCTCTCCGATCTCACTCGGAACGCGACGACGAACACCGTCGCATCATCTTGACGACACTGCACATCGACCACGGCACTTCTGTACGCGTATAAACACTCCGCGAACGGTGTTTTGTTACATCGGTTGACTTTTCTTTGAAAAATCAATATACATTTTCCCAGAGTTTAGAGATACGGACGAGTCGATGTCCAGCGCAGGTTATGTGCGTGAAGTTTGCAAGCTTTTTTAGCGCACCGGTGTTACCAACATTTTTTTGCCCATTTTTTGTTTTGGGTGTTGTGATTTTTTCTAGTGATTTGCAGCAAACTTCAGACTAGTCGCGGAGCGTTGGGTCTTTCATAATGCTCGCGTTGCCGGGCACAGTGGCGCCAACATTTGAAATGGCTAACTACGGGCATCTACGGGCGAGTGTTTGGGTTCATGATCATGGGTTCTGAGTAAAATAAATACACAACTTTAGATTAACATTACTGTAATCAAGTTTAACATAAACTATTAGGCATGCACATCGTCAATACGTAGATTTACATTACAGGTAGCATAGTTAGTAATTATAGCCGTAAATATGTAAAATAATACATACACACAAAACACAAGATATAAAATCAGAAAAAAGCGAAATAAATATCTTGTTTCGTAGTTCCGTCGTTAGTCGATACTGCGTTTCGGAATTAAGTTGGAGGAGTTGAATCTCACTTTAAGCATAAAAAGTGAAGAGATCACACCTCCACTTGATCCTTCACGCGTTTATTATTGCTCGATGTCCTTGAAGATAGAGGTTCGATGACGTGATGTGACGGCATGTGCTTGGATGCTGAGACGTCGACGAAGCGGCTTCACGCGTGAGCTGGAAAGATAGATCTGGCAGCACATGGTACCAAACTGTCAAGATCCCCTGTCCAACTCAGACGTGAAGCCATAAACGTGGCCCGTGTTCATCTTGAGACGCGCTCTGAAATACAAAATGAAATATTTATAGTACATGAATATTGTCTGGTGCGTGTTTGTTCAGTGTGACAATCGCGGTGCGCGCGCTCGATATGGAGCCGGGCGGCTCGCTATCACCGCTCGAAAAGGTGCGGCTAATGTTTTCTGATAAGAGCAACGCTTTTCCCTGTCACGTCAGCGGCCCTGTATAGCTATGTACCGAATGTAGACGCAATATAATTATCGTCACATTAAGAAGATAATTTGTGAGTACTGGGAGCAAATCACACGGATCGAGCCGGCACATGTGGCCCATTGGACCACCATATGTTATTACGTAATCGTCGTCGTTTTGTATTAACAGTGACACTAATTTAACCGCGAAACTGATGGCTCAAAGAACAAGTGGGCACGCAAACTGTGGGATATTTGAATCGCAATAAGTAGGTAGATAAAGACTGCCACGTCGACACTTTCGAGTGTTCGCAGCGGCGACGAAATGTGGATAAGCAGTGGCTGTAGGTTCACCAGGATCTGCAGATGGAACGACACTGTTACAGCAGCGGGGTTACCGTATCCTGGATGCGCCGGGCTCCAACACAAGAACAACACGAGTGGCTCGTCCCCACAGTCAATCGTAATCACAGCTCACAGTCCGATAGAGACCCGATCGATCGATGGGCCCATATTTATACTTTCGTCGATATCTTCAGATATGATATCGGTGTCACTACGACACGAGGTACAAACGTCCACCGTGATCGTGATAAGATTCGACGGAACGGGGAATCGATTGGCCCCTGGCGTTGGTATCAGCCGCGCAAACACTTCACTCAACCAATAGGCAAGGTATCGGTGATAAGAGTTGCTTCGCCCGCACCTCGGCCTCCGCGCCGCGCGCGCCGACCGGGTCCTGCGCCACCGCGCAGCTATCTGCTATCAACGACTGCACTACCACGACTAGATACATTGTTTACCCACCAGATACACCTTTATTACATTATAATTATCATGTTGCTGCAGATAAATTCATTGTTTTCTCATAGACGCGGCCAAAAAACATCAACTTAGCTGCCTCAGCCTCATCTTCTAAAACGAATAGAAGTAGTTAGCTGTTAGCTCCGTTCTAGCATGAAGTGACTCACATACCACCAGTTTGGAAAGGACCAGTTCAAATATTATTTTAACATATAATACGATTTAATGCGAATAATATGGCGTATATTGATAACATAACGTTACTAGGATATGATACGTGGAAGAATTTCGACATTATAGATAAGGTGCGCGCGCGCGTATCAAATGGTGTCAAAAGATAAGACATTAGGTGTGTACTTTCTGGATCATACACCTGTACGTACTGTGCAATTGCTGAATACACGTGGGGTTCAATATCCCTTTAGTTATACACTAGCGCCGCCTCCTAGTTTCACCTGTTTTACAACTACCTACGTCTCTAAGTAGGTACCTACTTTCTGCGCTACCAGTAGTAAGGACTTGTATCAATGTTCAATGCCCCACGTGGTCCAAGCATGAGGTTTTGCCTATGACCTTCCTCAAGAAAATACTAAAAACTAAAATATCTATTTACATCAGACCGGTAGTTTTGGAGATAAGCGCGTTTAAACAAGCAGTGTACATCTGCATAGGTTATAGGTATAGATGTACCAACTCAACTACTCATATACCTCATACATCCATATCTGTAAATACT
Organism: Euclidia mi; assembly: GCA_944739405.2. NCBI lineage: Eukaryota > Metazoa > Arthropoda > Insecta > Lepidoptera > Erebidae > Euclidia > Euclidia mi. The sequence goes on from OX123207.2 coordinate 33,624,018, forward strand.
AAAAACGTAGGTAGACATAGTGTATTTAGGTACTCATACAATTGGCTAGTAGGTAATAGAGCTCTGCTAGAGTCTCTTAGTCTGTTTTCGGCAGTAAGTAACTTATACTAAGGTCCCTACTGAGTACTAATTTTCAAGCAAGAAAGAAGCATTCAAGAAAGCATATTCAATGTGAGCAGGCTCGAAAGCAACTAGATTGAATTCCCAATTCGATCCAGGACAGGGGCCAGGGGACTCGGCAACGGTTGACAGCACTACTGTAAACAGCTTGTTTTCGCAAGGTAAATTCATTTGTTACATGTTTTTGGTGCAGCCATTATCTAGTGTAAAGACTGACATAAGGAACAGACTGCTACGCAGAGGGTCTTGAGATCAGACCCACACCAGAGGGTACCACTGGCTTTCCGAAAATTTAAATTTCATTAATTATATACCTGCAAAAACGTGGCGGAAGACATCATGAGGAAACGTGCATGTCTGAGAGATTTTCATAATGCTCTCGAAAGCCGAACTCATCCTTCTCATAATGACATGTGACCTGTGCCCAGTGGGACATATAACAAACAAGCCTTAGACAAATGATTGGTATCGCTTCGCTATACTAGACACCGCGCTTCCTAAGAAAAACAGGTCCAGAAGTGAGGCAACTCATTGTGACAGTGTGTGTCAAACAAAAGCATCAAGACGCATGCGTGAAGAATTGTGTTGTCAGCTTCTCAACAGTTACCCGAGTAAATGGGAAAATATTTATCCTGTGGTCTAGTGGATAAGTTATTGGTCTCAAAATCAGTTAAGAAAATTCTTAAAAATTACAATTCATTAAGAGCATCAATATATTTGTGTATAGGTTAGGCGTACCGCGTAAGTTCCTTTATGAGAAAAATGGTTGGTATATTATTCAATGATTAGGCCTCATTTTATTATGATGGTTTGTTTTATGTAGTTTTTTTTATTTATAGACTCACGCCTATATCCCCGAAAGGGTAGGCAGAGGTGTAATATTACACCCACATTTCACCATGATTTTTTTGGTCCCACGTAATAGGGGGCGAGCCTATTGCCGTTACCGGGCACATCACCAGACTCCGTGCTGCTACTGAGAATTCGGAAAAACCCAATAACACTTTTGCCCGACCCGGGAATCGAACCCGGGACCTCCAATCAGCAAGTAGAACCTCAAATCAGTCGCATACGCTATGCACTGGACCACGGAGGCAGGCTTATGTAGGTACTTATAGTATTTTGCAAATTATTATTAGAAATAACCATAGAGGAAATAAGGTGTTTCCAAAAAGTACTTTCTATTTCCATGCTATTAGTTCATGTAAATTTAGTTAGACATTATTAATTTAACATGAATAGTCGTGAAAACTTCTTTGAATAAAACAATAATCTTACACACTTAATTACACATATGATTAGGTAAACCATGTTTCTTGGGAAAGATGTTCAGTTTCTAACAACTAACATTTTCACCTTATTTGTAAAGGTATAAACATAAAATAATATAGAAAAAGGTTAAATATATAATAAATACGTTAGATAAAAGAAATAGTAAAATATAAGGAAATACAATAACTATAGATTCACACAATCAAAATCTCAACTGTGGGGAAGTTGATACTTGTACTAGCAGCAACACTGAATGGCGTTTTCGGTTTTTTGTAAATTATGTTGATATTTCATAATTATTTTTATTTTACAGATAGTATGTTATACCAGAGTTCTTCTTATTTCTTGCTGAGTTATTTTTACTCAGGATAAAAGCACAACTTGGCATTGTACAGCGAATTATTTCCGTAATTAATTTGGTGGATAGGATATGGCTGTCAGTGTGACAGGCTCAACCATGCCAGCTGGCATGGTTTTTTCTGCCTCATTTTACAAGTATGAGGGCTCCGTCTAGTAGAGCAGAGCGAGACCAATCATTAGTCTATGAAACAAGCTGTATAATTATGATCAAGATAGATTTTTACTGGTATTGTTACACACTTCCTTGTGTCCTTCCTTGTTGCACACTGGTTCCTTGAAATGATTATGTAGGTTCACCTATCCTTCTTGCCTGCTGGAAGACAAGATGGAGCAGAACAAGAATAGAGACTAGAATGATATCTGTTAGCCATTTGTATCTTATTGTGATTTTTATTATTTTTATGTGCTGTTGGTTTTTCAAAGATAAATAAATAAGGGTGGCTGTGGCTGATTTCGATTGGACTTTCACTGCAATTATGGCCTAGTGGTTTAACAGAACGGCTAACAGTGCCGAGTGTTCTGGATTGATGTTATGATGACACGCAGGGCCGGATTTAGAGGTCTGGAGGCCCCGGGGCAACGGAGGTGTGGAGGCCCCTAATTATTTACTGATTATAAAAACTAAGGTTGAGTAAAAAAATAAAATAGTACTAATGATTACAAACGTAATTAGAGCGTTATATAGTATGTTTTAAGCTTTGGAAACATTTTCAGCTAATTTGCCACGATTATTTAGCTAAAATCCAGCTTCAGGAATAAGTTACTTATAATACAATGTAGAGTTAGTTTCGATGGCCGATTCTGTCATGTCGTCGTTCACAGCCTATTTTGGATAATTTATTTTTTGAAAACAAGCGCTCTTCACTGCTGATCAACACCATATATTAAAAACAAGTATATTCTTAACGAAAAACCGATAGCTGTTGGAGCAGACAGGGGTAGGCCTCCTGCAAAGTAGACCGATAATCTGGTTAAGATCGCGGGAAGTGGTTGGATACGGGGCGCTCAAAATCGGTCTGCGAGGAGAACCTTGGGGGAGGCCTATGTCCAGCAGTGGACGTATCTAGGCTGACATCATGATATTCGTAATTTCGTAATGTAATTTCTATATTTGGTAGTGCTGCTTGTAAATTCTGATTTTCAAGGATGCGATGATCAAACTACTCTTTGGATAAGTCTCTTTCAGATCTCTTTCAATACAAATTAAACAAACTTATTGCCCAGGTTAGGTTCTAAATCATATTTTTTAACTTTTGCCAATTTCTATGCAGCAGCATATAAATTTGCAGCGTCTATCTCTTCTAAATGATTGAAAAATCCGAATTTCAATAGAACTGGCTCGTATGTATCAGACAGAAAGTAAAAAATCGGACACTTCTTGCTTGATGACAGATTTGCGTTTCGTGCTATCATGTAATCGAGTGGCCCCAAGTTTTCTGTTGCGGAATTGTTTATTTTGTATGTACTCGGCAGTATGTATTTGATAATTATTTACCTGATTCTTTATATTAATCAGAATCGCTTCATTTGGATTTTGAAGATTTTAAATTCAGGCACTACTTGTTTGTTGCGTTGAATCACTTTAAGTTGTCGTTTCAAAAAATGGTACAAAAGCCTTTGTGATAAGAAAACAAATAGGTGGCGCAGCAAGCTTTATCCTCCCAGAAGAAAAAGGGGAATAGAGCGACCGGCACTCTCACTCACCGAAAGAAACGCAACAGTATACTAACTACTACTTTACGTCGATATCCTGTGGGTGGATACTAGTAATTCCGTGGTCGAGCCGACTCATTCAGGCTGAAACCAGTACGCCTGCAGCTAGGTTAAAGAACCGTGCAAGTGCGAGTCTGATTCTTCCACCAAGGGTTCCGTACAAATTATGAGATAAGGAGGACAGTGTTATCTTTTAATAATAATTTATGTGTAGTTAAAAATTTATAAAATGATATAATAATTTTAAATATGCACATCAAGCCTTTATCATTAATCTGATCTGCCAAATTTCTAGGTCAACAGGAAGTACCTACCATATGAATTTTAATTTCCCTGAAAGTGTCAAAATATGCGTTTTATTGCAATATAAACGGCCGTATCGTTTTTACCCGACTGCGCGACGCAAAGGAGGGTAATGTGTTTATCAGTCTATGTATGTATGTATGTATGTTTGTTTCTATGTGGCGTTCTAGAGACCAAATGCGTAGGCCGATTTTGATGATTCTTACGTCAATCGATTCGTCTTAACCTTGCGAGTGTCACTAAAGACATGATAGTTATCAAAATTCACCACAGCGTCAACCAGACGCCATATTGTCAAAATGAAAAAAAAAAAAATGTCGATGAACTATGTCATGTGGGGTGTCGTTGAATAGGTATTTTAAAATCATCTTTAGGTTCCTTTTATCATTTTTCATTTAAAATAATAGTTTAGGATATATAACGATTTAAACTTGTTTAACAAAACAATCATTCTCGCTAATGTTGTTACTTATTGATTTAAGTTTTTACTTAAAGTATAAACGATAAACAAACAAAAAAGCAGTGAATAACTAAAAAGTATAAAATAAAATAAAAAATTAAAGAAAAACAAAAAACCCGACTGCGTAAAAAATAATTTAAAAAAATACGTGACAAAAATAATTTAAATAAAAACTAAAAAGAAAGAAACAAGGCTAGTAGTTTAGAATTCTAATGCAGAACAGAACGACTCACAGTCGGGGCCCCTTGGAAACATTTGATTAGTAAAATTTGAATGGGCCCCGACTGTGAGTCGTTCCAGTCTCTCAGTCCCCTTTCAACTTAACTATTAACGCACATACACTCACAACAATACACCTTAGCCGTAGTAGAAAGTAGTGAAAAATAATGCCAAAACCGATTAAGTCTTTTGATTTTGATCGCGACGTTTATTTATAAACTGAAACTTCTTTGAACATTTCCGAAGAAATTTTAAATTATCTTACGCCTGATTTTGGAGGACAGAATTCTTGAGTAATTCGTCATTACAATTGTGTAGTTTTGCAGTACCGGACATTTTTGTTTTAATATGTGAGAGCAACATCGTTTTGTTCGTGCAAGGATTGTTGGTAAACAAGTATGTGGAAAATAATGTCCATCGAATTTTTGAGATATTTTTTTTTGTCCTTGTTGTGGGGGCCCCTCTCTTGTGGAGGCCCCGGGGCCACTGCCCCGCCTGCCCCCCCTTAAATCCGGGCCTGATGACACGACATGAAAATCTTTGTGTGGTCTCCAAAAAAATCTTCTATGACTGGATATAATTTTGTCCGAATGTTTTTAAGTCCAGTAAACAAGTAGATGCTTCAGGCTCATAGATATTCAGGCTCTTCGTATACTTATTAGCTCATTAAATAAAGAGTGATTGGCTGTGATCGTTATCAACCTGCTGTAGCCCACTCTGCAATGGCACGCCACTGAGTTAAATTTCAGGCTTTTCGCGTGCAACCACTGCCAGTCACTGCGTAAATTGTCACTATATCTAAACGGAAGGCGTCCTACGCTACGCTTGTCACTACCAATGAATACAGATTTACACAGAAGCGCAGTTCTTAAGGATTTCGTGTGCCGATTCCAAGTGGGGACTGTCTCCAGTTTAGTTCGTAGTTGGCGCCGTTGGCGTCGTTCTCCGTCCCTCTCTCTCGTAGTTAAGATACAGTCAGATACACTGGAGGAGAGAGAGACAGCTGCCGCAGCGCGACTGCCACGCCGCCAAGTGGCAATTTGAGGCGCAGAATGTTTGTCTTCAAAGCGCCCATATGAAATGCGCCTCTACTATGTAAATATCTGAGCTCTTTGCCACTACTCCGGAACATCTCGAATACTCGTACAAACTGCCCCGTTGAAACAAAATCTCAAGCAAATATTCTGCAAAGTCCCTTACCGTCCCGTACCTTCCGTCAAATCTTAAGACTGTAAGATGAGCTAGCTAGAGCTAACACGAACGTAACTATGACAGGCGATCAATTAAAACCGAGTTAGTACACCATACAAAACAGTACTTACGTAGATTTTTTATACCCATCGATATGAGCCGTGCGTGGACAATTCTCTACGAGACATCTGTAGTTATGCTATAGGATCTTGTCTGCTGCCTAAGGCAAGTTAGGAAGGACCCTAAAACCTTTTATTATGATTTTGACAAAATGCACTTAAAATCTCATTTTACATACACGACTTTATGACTCTATTGAGAGGATTTAAAAGCTTATAAGTAGCTTGATATTTTTACAGGACCAACACCATGGGACTTTGTATTTCTAAGTAATTTCAGTTAGATCTTTACACTGTTTGAGGTTTCAAGTGCTTGTTATAAGAGCCCTTTATAGATAGAGTTCTGAAAAAGGGCTCTTGGAACCCCTTATCACCTCCTTAATAGATTCAAACTAAAGACTTGGTAGGACTTTGCACACGAATGGATTTTCTCAAGTCGTTCATCGATAGAAACATTTCTGGACATTTAGTAGGAATATTTTTTTTTAATTACGGGATAGGTTAAATACAATTGAATTAAAACTAACTATAAGTGGCTATTTACACATAAATTAAAATAATTATTCCTATACTTAAATAACTAACAGATAAAAGGCAATACATAAAAAAGTAAAAGCAAAATTTAAAGGGCGTCATGAAAATCCTCCACATCGCCATCAATTGGAAGCGTGCCCAGAATGCTGGCAGCATTGCCACGTTGTATGGCAATGCTGATCTTTTGTGCCAAATACAGGCCAGCATTCTGGTCACGCGAGGCGTCAACAAGTCTCTTTGAAAGATCTCTAAAAAGATAGTATGGTATTTAATAGGTAATAGTCAGTAGTATCCATTCGTATGTAAATTTTGACAATGCTCTCCCCTAAGTCTTTCACACGTAGTCATATCACATTGCCTTCATAACACAGATGGTAAGCCTTTGGGCATAAAGTATCCTATTCAAATGTATGTGTCCATATATTTCAAGTCCAAAATTTACCGATTTTTCATGAAAAGTGATTCACCTGTAGCTTATAATATTAACAGAATAGAGTTCTGAGTTGGTTTCAATTTATTGTAGGTAAGTCTAGTAGGTACCTATTGAGCAAGAAGTTCCGTCTTGGGGGAGCTGTTTTTTTAGGATTCCGTAGCCAAAAATGGCTAAAAACTGATTCCTTATTTAAGTTTATATTCTGCAGTCTATAATAATATAATTAACAACATTTGCATCAATCCGCAAAATAAAATTATGATTAAAACTATCTGCTATAGACTTGCAATTGATGAAGTGGTGTAAAGGAATTAGTTACGAATTGAAAATCTAATTGAATACACACTTGAATTATGTTATCCTAGCTTCTTTTTAAAGGTAGTAGAGCCTTGCTGATTTCAGCATGAATGGGCCGGCTCGACCGGGGAAGTACTACCCTCTCACAGAAAATCGACGTAGAGTGAGAGTGTCTGAGGCACCATCCACTATTCCTTCTCCCTCATCCCACTTCTCCTCCTATTCCTTTTCCTAACCCCAAGGGGCGGCAACGCAATTGTGACTCCTGTGGTGTTGCTTGTGTCCATGGGCGGCGGTAATTGCTTACCATCAGGCGATCCGTCAACTCGTTTGCCGCCTATTACTACAAAAAAAAGACAGGTAAAGTTACCTGCGATTCAGCAATCCCTAGTGTCTCAGTAGTCTATGTTTGTTTCCTGGACGTGTAGGTATGGGCAAACTAGTTTTCAGTTGCCACGATTAATATAATCCTTTTGTTTGAAAATATTTATTTGCAATCAAATTAAAACTAACTACTTATAGCTAAGTGACTATTTACATATAAAATAAAACAATGATTTCTATACTTAAATAACTAAAAAATAAAGGAGATACATTAAAAAAAAAGAAAAGTAAAATGAAAATTGTTTTTCAAGTAGGTAACTACTCTCGCACTAGATAATAATCCTGTGTCGAAAAAACAAGCATAGAACCAACTGCAACCGCTTAAAGAAGACCCAGACTTGAAACAACGAATAATATTTTATTTTTAATACAGACAAATACAGAGAGAAGTCAAATAGTAATGCAGACTATCTTCACAGTCCAGTGGATAGCATATGTGTCTGCTGGTCGGAGGTCCCGGGTTCGATTTCCGGGCCGGGCAAAAGTGTTACTGGGTTTTTCCGAATTCTCAGTAGCATCACGGAGTCTGGCAATATGCCTGGTAACGGCAATAGGTTCGGCCCCTATTACGTGGGACCTAAAATTCAAACCATGGCGAAATATGGTCTTAACAATGCAGCTCTACCTACCCCTTCGGGAATTCAGGCGTGAGTCTATAATAATAAAACGTCAAATACGCCTAAAGTATTTCTTTTATTTTCTTTCTGGTCTTGCCATTATTACTTTTTAAACTACTAGTTGCGGCCGCATTTTGTTTGTATGTGAAGATTGACATTCGATAGTAACTGTCTCCAGCCAATAGCATTCTTCTCAACATGTTTCTACTTATAAATTTAAGGTCTTCTATTGCAGCTAGAGGCTAGAGGAATAAACAATTAAGATAAACGGTACGATCATCATCATCATCCTTTAACAGTCCATTGCTGGACTAGGCCTCTCCTTTGAAAGGAGGAATTGGCCTTCTATACCACGCTGGCCAAACGTGTTGGTACTCGTATAGGGTTTGTATCAAGTTTTCCTTCTCTTACAGTGCTGTTCTCTGCATAATATGCTCCCTCTGTCGGCTCTTACGACACCCATAGGATGATATGGGGTGGTGACATGCCGTATTCTTAATCCGTCACCACACGGACAAACGGTACGATAGGTTCACAAAAAATCACAACATTAATTTGTAGTTTTAACCTATCTGCTGTGATCAGAAAGCGTCCTTCCTGACCGTGGCTTGCAAAGAGGTTATCAATAAGGTATCTGTACCAGTGATGGACGGTTTAAGGTCGATGAAGTACGTATAAAATTTCCAAAAAAAAAAGTTGCGGGCCGATTCTTGCAATGGCTGTAGATAAAGTTGGTTATGGTTTTTTAGCATCTAATAAGAGAATACTACATTCATTCTAGTCATTTCCATAAAAATAAAATTACGAATAAAATTGGCTTAAAATTATCCAGTAATGGACAAGTCATACACCAATGATTGACACCTAGTTATGGACAGTGTTCCGGTATTGGACACCTAGTAATAGACACTTGATAGATACAAATAAATAAACATATTGTTTGTTTAGAAACAAATTTTATTTGCTATTACGTATTCTAAAAGAAAAGTTCTTATTAATCATTAAATAAAGTACTGTATGAAAGATCTTGTTTGTAGTACCTACAGTAATGGAATGAACCAGTGATGGACACCCCAGTAATGACACGTCTGTCCATTACTGGTAAAAAGCTTTATAAAGTCATGGAAAAAAGATATTTCATTGACTTCGAGAAATAAATCTAGAATCGACTAAAATCTTTAAAAAAATGCCCTGCACTAGTAATCGACACAATGTCCATAACTAGGACATGTCATAATAACAGGTACTAGTCATGGACATAGCAAAAAAAAAAACAAACCACGTTGTTATTTGCAATACATTTAATTAAGATTGTTTGGAAAAGGGGTTAATTCAGCCACAAACTTATTATTTATTCATTATTACCTTAATTGAATTGACAAAAATAACTCATCAGCAACTTACCTCGCTATCAAACTCACTTAAAAAACGATATCACTGGTGACACGCGCTGTTTATCTTTCCACCAGTTTAAAACTGAACCACAGACATACATCAGCTGTCAATATTTTGACACTTTAATCCCTTTTCTCTGTGGTAAAGTATTGCCAGGTAACAAAAGCGTTGTAGAATCCTTATTTTTTAGGACTCAATCAATAATGTTCATAACTGGTACGCTGTCCATTACCGGTGCACTTACCTTACCCCAATATATGTTAGACCAACAATAAAATATATTAAGTAGGTATATCTACGTAAGCAAATGCATTAAAAGATGAGTCATCACCGTCCAAAGTCTTGCATTGAACTTATCAGCAATAGATAAACGTACGATGCGGCACTAATATGCCGAAGTTTCATCATTTGTATTCAGGTTAACCCAGTGATCCTTGTGGTTATGCAAGAGGCCTTCTTAGGGACCAGGGTTTTCAGAACACTGGCTTTCCTTGGTATTTATTGATTTGACTGCACGGTTGGCGTAGTGGTTTAAGCGGTCGCCTCGCCGCCGCTTGGTACTGCGCCGCGTGCCGTGTGTTCCATTCCCACACGAGACAACCCTTTGTGTGATCTACAAATTGTTGTCTCGAGTCTGGGTGTTCATTGTGTCCGTTGGTTGTATGTTTGTAAAGTCAACCGAAGGATTTTCTTCCTAGTGCGGGAGTTGTAAAAAAAAAGAAAAAAGTTATTCATCTTACCATTAACACCGTTTAAGGTTTTATGTTTAAGTCCACCATTTCTGACATATCCACGGGCTTTAGTTACATTTCTGAGGATAGAGACATCGTTAGCCCTGTGGAGATCAGTCAAATAAACAAAAATAGGTTTGAGGAATCTAGCACCGTAGACCGTCGACTGCCTCCGTAGCCCAGTGGATAGCGTAAGCGACTTCTGATCGGAGGTCCCGGGTTCGATTCCCGGGTCGAGCAAAAGTGTTACTGGGTTTTGCCGAATTCTCAGTAGCAGCACGGAGTCTGGTGATGTGCCCGGTAACAGCAATAGGCTCGCCCCTTATTACGTGGGATCTAAAAAATGCATGGCGAAATGTGGGTGTAGTTTAATGCTACTATGTTACACCTCTGCCTACCCCTTCGGGGATACAGGCGTGAGTCTATAAAAAAAGAAATGTTTGAGGAATCTGGCACTCAAACTCATTATATTTCCTTCCTCCTGTTTCTAAGTCTTTGCTTTCCAGAAAATGACTCGACTGCCATCATCGATAAAAAATAATACAGGCACAGAACACTGTTAAATGCTAGTTTATAATAAAGATACGAAATAGTTGAGGCATAGTAAAAGCCACAGTACCGCTGCCGATTGGTAACGTTTCCGGAGGTCATTACTACCAAGACTACGTACTCATAGAAAAGCATTTTTTGCTTATTACAGAACACAAATAAAACGCAGGTTTTTGACTTCATTGATTTGAAAAAAGTCTAGCCAAAAAAGTGTTGAAAATACAAAAAAATGTTTTTGGTAACGCTAGCTTTTCGGTTGTATTTGTAGAAGATCATGACAGTTCTGATACCCAGATCGGATCAATTTATACAGAGATATCCTGCTGTGACAGCCTCCATGGGCCGGTGGTCGTATGCGTCTACTGATCATAAGGTCCCGGATTCGATTCCCGGGTCGGGCAAAAGTGTTACCTACTAGGTTTTTCCGAATTCTCAGTGGCAGCACGGAGTCTGGTAAAGTATCTGGTAACGGCAATAGACAGATTCATAACGTAGCGAAATATGGTCTTAATATTATACTTTTTTTTAATATTATACTGCCCTACTCCTTCGGGGATACAGGCGTGAGTTTTATATATGTACCTATACATATTTTTGATCAAAAAACATTTCTACTCCATATCATTCCTTGAGGGTCGTAAGAGGCGACAAATAAAAATATACGAAGCAAACTGCAGTACAGATGTCACTGCCTCATACCTACAGGGTGCAGGAGTCTCCCTGCAGTACTTTTGCCAATTCGTGGTCCAACTCTCAAGAACATCTTTGCTCCATCGACTTTGGACCACTTTAGCTTGCTAATTCGCTGATCTTTTTTTTCTTGTTGTAACCTGCGGAGTTTGTGATAGTGATGCTAAGGTGAATTTCGCACGTTTTCTGTGCTTCTTGTAAAATGATAAGTGTTATTTTGACTCGTGTCGTTTTAGATCTTAATTTCGTCATCTCAGCCGAAAGTTTTTCCACACAGACCGATTTTGTGGCGCCCGCATCTATCCACTGTCCGCGCTCTTAACAAGATCGTCGGCTCACCTTGCGGTACCTCTGCTGCGACGCCCAATTTATGTCAAATTAATTTAAGAAACATAAATCTATTAAGTATTTTTAGTGCCATTGGTGAGGCTCCTCCAGCAGTGGACTATGCCATGGACTATGACAAGCTGATGAGGATGATGAAATGTATTAAATGAAATGTAATGTAAAAGAAGATGTAGTGACAAGCATCGAGAAAGGTATGTTAAGAAGGTTTGGGCACGTGGAGAGGATGGATGACGAAAGACTGACCAAGCAGATATATAAGGCAAGTGTGGAAGAGACACGACGAAGAGGAAGACCTAGGCGGACGTTCTCTGACCAGATTGGAGACATCCTAAAAACAGAGCAGGTTAGAAGTACCCTGAACAGAAGAGCATGCATGAGAAATCTGATGGGAGTGAATGAAGCAAGAGAGATATGTCAGGGTTGTTGCAAATGGCGTTCCGTAGTCTCTGCCTACCCCTCCGGGAAACAGGCGTGAGTCTATGTATGTATGTATGCATGTATGAAATGTAATTAAAAGGACAATGTTGCATTTACAAACTCACATCAATAAGTGCCTTGAGTAAACATATTATATCCTCATTAATTTTTAATGCAGCGCTCATAGCGTGACTAGACATAAAATTATTTTCGTTATTTGTGGTTACGGATTACGGATATTAGATTATAAGAAAAATAACACACAAAGCAAGGATGTAAAAATATGCTTGCAGTAAGTAAGTCAGTTCAAACGTGCATACACCCTGTAATAATATGAATCATTTAGTATCGGAGAGGGACCGATTGACAAAACAGCACTACCACGCAAAGAGCTGCAGTTGAGTGATCTAGAGCTGTGCTCTTGAATCCTGTGGCAATATTATAGTCTGGCTCCTAAAGAAAAAGGAATGCGGTAGTGGGAATGGATCAAAAACATAATGCATATATCATCATAATACATCCTTCACCAGTCCACCATAGGCTCCTCCTTATTTGCGTCACATAATAGCATTGACAGCATTGTAAGTAGGTACAGTCGAACAACTTCCCGCTAGACCACCATAAGGACGAGAATCGCTCAGCAAGACATCGTCACTTCCAGTGCTACTTTACCCACACATTGACACTCGTTTACAAAACATGTTTCTAGTGTGCCTCGACTCTATGAGCGAACCAGGAGACTTTTTTTCATACTGGTCCACTGCCGACTTGTTTGTTTGACACGTCAAACGGGTTGATAAAAGGTTTGGTGTCGAGTTTTTCGTCTCTTCTCGAAGATACAATTTGCAAACGCAGCGTCGGTGCTCCTTTACGATACGAACTTTGTAAAGTATTTCTATTTTCCAGTCGAAATGAAGCCTAGAAGTTAATTTGCGAAAACGATAACTTTAATAACTTTTTGGGACTTCATAGGTGCGATGCTGTCTGCGACCACCAAAGAAGTAGGTACGCCACTTTTGGACGGACCACTCGACCACTCAAGTTCCTTTAAAAGTTCCTTACAAGAGTTTTCTCTTCTACACAAAACGATTCAGAAGTAGTTCTTCAATATTCAAGCCAACGAGTATGTAACTAGTTACCCAAACCTCATCTAGTTCCACGATGCAATCAGAGCAAAAATCAATGCTCCCACATTCAGTACAAAACGCACCATACTACGTCATTCCTACGTTGCGAACATAACATTATCCATTCAGTATCCATAAAACCACCCCGGCCATATAATATTTACTGACCTAACGCAACACAAGGCCCTATTAAAATCTCGAACGTCAGCTGACAGATATAAAATTCCAAATTGACCGTTAAAAGGTCGGTTTACATTCGGCGTGCACCCATTCATCAAAAGGGAAACCGAACTCAATATATACGCTAAAAGCAAATCAATTGTTGTCACAGTGTCCGAGTAGTACACTATTGCATGCAGTCGGTGAATCACAAAAGTGAAATACAATAAAACAGAATTGTATGAATATCGGCGGGGTAGAGGTGAGAGGGGTTGAGGGTTCAGTGAAAGCCGTGTCGGCGCGCGGCGCGGCGTTCGCGAGTCGCGGGCCCGGAAGGTACTAGGGGGTGTTGCGGGGTACAGGAGGGGTACAGGGGCGTCCGGGGTCTGGTGGTCTGCGAGCCGCGAGGGTGTGAGGCGCCGCCAGGCCCACCGCGGCCGTGAACTGGAACTTCGGAAACTTCTGTCGTATTGTGTTTACATTGAACTTTGTTATGTGGGTTAAAGTTAAGCCAGAGTTCAGCGGCGTGTGTGCCGCCCGTTTTACTCAATTGCAAAGTTCACTCTCAAGTTTGTCCTATCGATTTTCATCTCGTGTTTACCAAATGTTTCAAGGTTGTCGGCGGTTATTCTCATATGTGTATTACAATCTGTACTGATTACTGTCATATGATATTGAGTTATTGCATTTGGAAACGTAGACAGCGGTTTTGATATGCGTCGATATTTCAGCAGGCAAGCTGGAAACTCGCTTTCATATTCAGCACTTTCATTTCGTTGAATGGATTAACTTCGTAAGGGTATTGGAAACACTTACTTGATCCATCTTATTGATCAAGAACATATGTGTACCTCATATCTAACAGATGTAAGTAAGTACCTAATCTCATTGTCCTAGTTTTCTGAACGCTTCGAGTGTTTTAGTTTTCGGCTGAGTACTGGATTTGCCTCGTAACGCGACGTCTAGACTACTCTAGACGGTCGGCGGTCAAACGGTAATCGTTAAGTATCCAAAAGGGATCAGAGTAATATAATATTTATAATACTGTTACAATATTGAAGAATACGGGATCCTACTCGTACTATCGTTAATTATAGACGTTAATGTAAACGTGGTCATAATGAGAGTCCAGCGTCTAAATCGTTTTAAGTTTATTCTTTTTAGGGTTTTTGCCTAGGCATTATAATAATAATAAATTTATTTCTCAAAAAACACAGACACACATAGTATTCTTATAATATGCTAATAGTGTTCAAAGAATTGGAAAGAACTCCAGACCCCTGTACTAGTTAAAAACTGTATCACAGGCAGTTGGGTCCCTCTTAACAAATTTGTTGATTTGTATTTTATCAGTACAGCAATATAATTACAATTCATTACATATTAAGCCCTTCTTCATATTTATTTAGTAGTGACTAAGTATACTATCAAAATGCCCAAATTGTTCTCGTTTCTGGCTGGACTCAGAGAGCCGAAAATCCAGCTCAGTGGGGTGCCATAGAATAGGCCTATGCACATCCAGTAGCGGAATACGGCAGTCCGAAGATGATGAATAAATAATGTCCCTAGCTTGACCTAGTCCAATTAGCATTAGCTATCATTAGGTAGATATGAGATAACCGAAACCGGCGAGCATGTATGAAAAGAGTAATATGAGTGTACAGTAAGCGCATGAGGTTTGTAAGGATAGAAGCAAGTGGCGTTCGTTTGTCTCTGCCTACCCCGATGGGAAAAAGCCGTGTGTATGTATGTAGATATTAGATTCGGTACCAATACTGTGATGAACTAATTATCTTTTATAAAAACAAAATCATCCAAACGCAAATTTAAAGACAGGCAACATTTGTAGCTGATTCACATTTCACATCACACATTCAATTACCGACACAATCTGATAAAAATAACAATTTCTTTTATCCAGTATTAACATAACGCATTGTTTTCATGGAAATGAGATGATAATGTATTGAAACCATTTCCGAACATTACACGTTTTTATAAAAATGCATATAAGGAGTGTCAGAGAAGCAGTATTCAAGACGTTGTTTGGTAACTATACAGAATAATCTATGAGGTAGTGAAAAAGAATTGAACATCCTGACGCCGCAAATAGGTATTTTGTGGTAACGTATGTTAGTATTTTTTTATAGACTTACGCTTGTAATCCCCGAAGGGGTAGGCAGAGGTGAAATATTACAGTAACACCCACATTTCGCCATGAATTTTTAGGTCCCACGTAAAAGGGGGCGAACCTATTGCCGTTACCGGACACATCACCAGACTCCGTGCTGCTACTGAGAATTCGGAAAAACCCAGTACCTAACACTTTTGCCCGACCCGGGAATCGAACCCGGGACCTCCGATCAGCAGTCGCATACGCTATCCACTGGACATGATGGTGTTGGTATTATTGCGTGCTTACTGCTTATACAGTCAAAGCACAGCCGAAACTAATGGCCGCTGAAATATGGAATGTCCCTTGAGGAACGTAGGTGTGTACTAAGAAGAGATTTCTCGAAACTTTCACAGGGTTCCACAGGCACCAACAAAATTTTAAAAAATGTGTGTACGTAGTTGCAGCCGTCATCTAGTTAATCATATCTTTACCTACCTATGTACAGTCGAACAACTTCCCGCTAGACCACCATAAGGACGAGAATCGCTCAGCAAGACATCGTGGCTCCCAGTGCTACTTTACACACACATTGACACTCGTATACAAAATTTCTAGTGTGCCTCGACTCTATGAGCGAGCCAAGGGATTTTTTTCAAACTGTCCCACCGCCGACTTGTTGGATTGCACCTACATATAAGTAGCATTTGGTGGCGAATGAGTCAGAGGCCTACGTGACGATCACCGATAATACTTGCTCACAGCCATAGGCATTGCCAAGGAGACAAATTCAAGAAGCTACTCTGCGTAGAAATTGAAATGATGTCTCTAGCACTCGTCAAACATAACCTATCTACACAGCACGCATATTTACCTGCGCCTTTTCTTACGCCTAGTTCTATCTGAATTGTCCTTTTCATGGTAAATAGCTATCACCAGCTTCCAGTAGCGTAGACAGCGCTCATAGCGGATCATTCTCACTAGTTCCACCAGCAATTAGTTCCATGGAACTAGTGAGATTTTATTTTCTCAGTAGTTCCACCGTAGTTGTTAGGTCCATGAAGAGAATGATCCCTCATAGCGAGACTTGACTTGTCGATGTTTGCACAGGTCGCCACTTGGATGGGAGACCAAGTGTGGGATCTACATCAGAGCGCTAACGTGCTTCGGAGGGCCACGTTAAGCTGTCGGTCCTGGTTCTTGTATCAAGATAAGAATCGTTAGGCCATGTCGAAAGCGTTTTTGGGCTGTCGGAAAACTGCGACACCAGAGTGCACACTCTCTTCCTCATGCAAGTTCTGTTCGCCAGGAGACCAGAGCAATAAGTTATATCCACCGTCTACAGCTGCAATATTTCGTAGAATAAAGTTTCCCACCAATTTTCACTGTTATGTCTTTGGTTCGATTGTTCGTCTTTTTTTTTAGTAATAGGCGGCAAACGAGCAGACGGATCGTCTGATGGTAAGCACTTACCGCCGCCCATGGACACAAGCAACACTACAGGAGTCACAAGTGCGTTGCCGCCACTTATGGTTGGGAAAAGAGATGGGATGAGGGAGAAGGAAGAAAGGGGATAGGGCCTCCGGCACTCTCACTCACCGAATGAAACGCAACAGTACAGGTACTGTTACTTTACGTCGATTTTCTGTGAGAAGGTAGTAGGTACCTACTTCCCCGGTCGAGCCGGCCCATTAATGCTGAAATCAGCAAGGCTCTACTACCTATAAGTTTTTCAACGTTAATTTTACCTCCACCTTAGAGATCCTGTGCGTATCCTAAACAATGTTACAAAATGATCCATGACCATTCATAAACATCATTTTGTTACCTATTTTAAGTATCTGAAGACGCTTGCCTACATATACAATTTCAAGATGCTAAATACGATGATACTTTTTAAACAGAAAGTTGGCACAGGCTTTTCAAATTTCAGCCACGTTGGTAAAATGACTAAATCCTCAATGCACCGTATCGTGCAGTCGTGCAGCAACCGTTTTTCTCAAAAGAGCGCATCTAATTCGCCCGCATACAAAAACTAGGTACAATCCGCCAATAGTTTGGAAACTCGAAAGCATCTTCAACCTTAACCAATTGGTAATCTCAGGTAATTTCTTTATTTACTTCGATGACCTGACGTTGGATACCGTTTTGATGAATAAATACAGTAAATACTGTATTGTAACGTCAGTCCTATGTAACGTCTGCGTGCCACCAATATTACCGTCTGAATTATACTTTTCGAAAGACAAGTTGAATGAATAAAATAAACTTACATAACTTCACGTCTTTTATCCCCGAAGGGGTAGGCAGAGGTGTATTACACACCCACACTTCGCCAGTTATGTTTCGGTTCCAATGTAATAGGGGGCGAGCTTATTGCTATCTACCGGGCACATTGTTAGGCGAGCGATAATTAACATTTTTAATACACACATGACCTTGAAAAGTCAGAGGTGTGTGCCCGGGGTAACTGGGGATCGAACCCGAGACCATCGTCTCGGCAGTCCGTTACGAACACCACTGGGCTATCGCCGCTTTTTTAAAAGAAACGGATATGAAAAACTCTAAGTTACGTATTTTAGTCAAAATCAGACCCCTTAGTAGGCAATTACGGTAAAGAAAAGACGGTCCATTGTGATGTGTAAGTAGTATAGTCTCTTACCAGTCTGCACATTTATTGCTACAGTCTTTGAAAGTCGGTCAGAACATCAGAAAAAGGCCGACATATATCCTCAAAAATGGTAGCCAGATTAAATTCAAAGACTCGTAAGCAAGTTGCGGTAAACGGGGAAGGCCAAAGAAATGCTGGCTTCGTAAGGGATGATATGCGTGCCAACCAACTTACCACCAGGGATGCTGGAGACCGTGCGAAGTGGAGGAGACATAGCCGGAAAGCGGGCCCCGGACTCCAAGGCGTGGGTTTTGGAGCGCAACTGGGACAGCGCTAGGATAATGATGATGATGATGACGACTAAGCAAGCTGTGAAAGTGCCAAAGTTTTCATGTTACGAATACTAGCATGAAAACATGAAAATTCGTGAGTATGGAAGGATGCATGTATGTTTGTTACTCTTTCAAGCAAGACTACTGAACGGGTTTTGAAATAACATAGTCTCTTTTTGTCCCTATAACCAACTTGGAAGCGGTCGAAGCCGTAGGAGATAATAATATTAATAATAAATAATAAATTGTTTTATTTCCAATAAGTGCAAATACATTTACAATTCAGATGTTATAAGTAAAAAGGGATAAAATCATGATTGCCTGTACTAGGTTGAAAACCTGTGCTTCAGGCGATTAAGTGATATTATCTTAGGTATATATGGTAAAACTACATTAAAATAACTATATCGCTGAAATACAAATAGATGTACAAAATGATGTTCTTGTTTCTATTTTAATATTGTAAGTAACTCTTCTGTCTGTTCATATGACGTATCTTGTAAATAATTACAGAGTGTTTTTTTACAGTTATAAAGTTTAAGGTATATAAACTTATGACTCTATTTAATTTGTTATATAAAAATGCACCCATAAATGTGTAAAATCTATTCGTAAAAGTAAATTTTGAGGTCGGATGTGAGATGCAGACTAAATCTTTCCGCCGTATATAATATAGGTAGGTACATCAAACCATTATCAAACTCTAGACTGCCTCCGTGATCCAGTGGATAGCGTATGCGACTGCTGATCGGAGGTCCCGGGTTCGATTCCCCGGTCGGGCAAGAGTGTTACTGGGTTTTTCCGAATTTTCAGTAACAGCTCGGAGTCTGGTGATGTGCCCGGTAACGGCAATAGGCTCGCCCCCTATTACGTGGCACCTAAAACAGTCATGGCAAAATGTGATTGTAACATTACACCTCTGCGTACCCCTTCGGAGATACAGGTCCATAAAAAAAACTCTAGATGATTTTATTTTTGAATAAATTTTCCATACCTTCAGCCTTCAAATCTCAGTACTAAACATAATATTTGGGCAATAACACGCAATTTTATCCTCGCTTGTGGGTGGGACTCGTATCACAGTCACCGGTTATATCGCAGATAGCGGCCGCACCTGAGCCTACTTCTGTTATCACTACGCTACACAGGTTACTGATAAACTTTCACACGAAAAACCGTGTTTGGTGTACATTTCATAGTGTCCTAAAGTCGAATATGTTTTGCCTGAAATATGTAAAATTGTCCGTGTGGTGACGGATAAAGAATACGGAATGTCACCACCCCATATCATCCCATGGGTGTCGTAAGAGCCGACAGAGGGAGCATATTATGCAAAGAACAGCACTGTAATAGAAGGAAAACTTGATACAAACCCTATACCAACCCGTTTGGCCAGTATGCCAATTCCTCCTTTCAAAGGAGAGGCCTAGTCCAGCAGTGGACTGTTAAAGGCTAATGATGATGACGGAAAATTAATTTTCTGGAATTCGTTATTTTCCTATTCGTTTATTTCTTTTTACCCGACTGCGCGACGCAAAGGAGGGTAATGTGTTTATCAGTCTATGTATGTATGTATGTATGTTTGTTTCTATGTGGCGTTCTAGAGACCAAATGCATAGGCCGATTTTGATGATTCTTACGTCAATCGATTCGTCTTAACCTTGCGAGTGTCACTAAAGACATGACAGTAATCAAAATTCACCACAGCCTCAACCAGACGCCATATTGTCAAAATGAAAAAAATAAATGTCGATGAACTATGCCATGTGGGGTGTCGTTGAATAGGTATTTTAAAATCATCTTTAGGTTCCTTTTATCATTTTTCATTTTACATAATAGTTTAGGATATATAACGATTTAAAGTTGTTTAACAAAACAATCATTCTCGCTAATGTTGTTACTTATTGATTTAAGTTTTTACTTCAAGTATAAACGATAAACAAACAAAAAAATAGTGAATAACAAAAAAGTATAAAATAAAAAAATAATTTAAAGAAAAACAAAAAACCCAACTGCGAAAAAAATAATAAAAACTAAAAAGAAAGAAACAAGGCCTGTAGTTTAGAATTCTAATGCAGAACAGAACGACTCACAGTCGGGGCCCCTTGGGAACATTTGATTGGTCAAATTTGAATGGGCCCCGACTAAGCTGTCGGTCCCGGCTGTCATAAAGATCTTTGAAATCCGTATAAGGCGTCAGTCATCATCATCTTCAGCCCCTTACAGTCCACTGCTGGACTAGGCCTCTCCTTTGAAAGGAGGAATTGGCCTACTATACCACGCTGGCCAAACGGGTTGGTGTAGGGTTTGTTTTAAGTTTTCCTTCCAAAATCCGGTTAGATTAGTAAGCGGTTAGGTTCCTTTTATCATTTTTCATTTTACATAATAGTTTAGGATAAGTATATAACGATTTAAAGTTGTTTAACAAAACAATCATTCTCGCTAATGTTGTTACTTATTGATTTAAGTTTTTACTTCAAGTATAAACGATAAACAAACAAAAAAATAGTGAATAACAAAAAAGTATAAAATAAAAAAATAATTTAAAGAAAAACAAAAAACCCGACTGCGAAAAAAATAATAAAAACTAAAAAGAAAGAAACAAGGCCTGTAGTTTAGAATTCTAATGCAGAACAGAACGACTCACAGTCGGGGCCCCTTGGGAACATTTGATTGGTCAAATTTGAATGGGCCCCGACTGTGAGTCGTTCTGTTCTGCATTAGAATTCTAAACTACAGGCCTTGTTTCTTTCTTTTTAGTTTTTATTATTTTTTTCGCAGTCGGGTTTTTTGTTTTTCTTTAAATTATTTTTTTATTTGTATGTTTGACTACGCGTGGTGATCTCTAATGCCGAAGTTTTTATGTCGCCTGTTCTTCTGATCGAAAGCTACGGGCCCTCTGATGGAAGGTAGCACACAGATGAAAGTGCCATGTTAAATAGTCACCCATCTAGGAGGTGACTGTAAATGTTTCGTAAGTTATGCTGGAACTCTAGTTCAGAGATTGGGGACATGGCTTTGTAAGCATTACCATAACTATGTCAAGGAAACATAAAATCGAGAGGGCTAAATACCATGAAGTAAGAATGGAGAGAAAATCGGACCTCTCTGGCTGTCACATCTTCAGACTTCTAGTAAAGAGCTCAGATATTTACATAGAGGCGCATTTCTTAAGGGGGCTCTGTAGACAAACTTTCTGTGAGCCAAATTGCCGCTTGGCGGCGTGGCAGTCACGCTGTGACAGCTGTCTCTACGAGTGCAAGAGAGACGAACGTTCCTCCTGTGTATCTTAACTACGAGAGCAAAAGAGACGGAGAACTACACTGGCGAGAGTCGCCACTTGCAATCGGCACACGAAATCCTTAAGAAATGCGCTTCTATGTAAATCTGTATTCAGTGCTAACTAGAGAGATGAAAAAAGTATCCTCACTGACCGAACGAAACGCAAAATAACACTACTGGGACAGGTCCTGTTGGAAAATACTATCTGTTTACCCAGTTGAGCTAACTGATTTTTGCTGAAACTAGCAAGGTTTTGCAGAACTATTAATCAATATTATTTTGATAAACTTTAAACTTTTTACCCGACTTTGGCGAAGCTGCAAAGGTCAAAGAGAGGTTGCCGAATTTTTGCTTATTCACATCAAGAAGTTTTATTTTATTAACATGCAAATGCGACAGTATATTCTGTGCTGTTTAAGAATAATAGCCTTAAATAGAAGCTTAAAGGCATATGATACAACTTTTGAAACTTTAGCTACCGTCTGCAGCTTGGTAAAGACAGTCTTTACATTATCCCTTTCACAAAGGATGGCAACGTATTTATGGCTCCTTTGATGCTACAGGTGTTGCTCGTCTGCTGCCAATGTCATAAAAATACATATGAGAATTGCTTTAGGTGTGGTGGTATTAGTTACGTCAAGATTATGTCTGATGCAAATAATTTGTATAAGCTCGCTTTGTTTTCTACTTATTCTTATTTATTTCTCCCTTTCAAGATGTAGATATATAATATTCTTGGCATGTTCAACGTGGTAAAAGAAGGGACTCTTTATACCTGTCTTGGATATAGACCTTTCTCCTATACTCCTATCTTTCCACTTGTCGCAAAAAATCATGGTTGTGGTGGTCAGTCTCTAAATTCGTAAATACGTTAATAAGTTTTCTGAATATGTTTCCTGGAATATAAAATAAATGCTAGGACACAGACTAACTAGCCTTTATCCCCGAAGGGGTAGGCAGAGGCCGCAGAGGTGTGATATTACACCCACATCCTACACTGAAATTCTAGAAATACGTACCTAAAAATAATTACTATATTATTATTATACCGTGTGGTTGACGGCATAGAATACAAGTGTCACCACCCCCTATCTTCCCGTGGGTGTCGTAAGAGGCGACTAAGGGATAACACGATGCAAATACCATCTTTGCGTAGAGACGGAAAACTCGACATCAAACCCTATACGACTGCCTCGTTGGTCTCGCGGCATAAATGTGCGCGTGGGATCGGGAGGTCCCGGGTTCGATTCCTGGGTCGGGCAGTGTTATTGGGTTTTTCTGTCACGAAATTCTCAGTAGCAGCACGGAGTCTGGAAAATTTCCAGACTGTGTGGAAATGTGCCCGGTACGGCAATAGGCTCGCCCCTTATTACGTGGGACTAAAGTATATCTGGCGAAAAGTGGGTGTAGAAATACACCTCTGCCTACCCCTTCGGGAATAAAAGGCGTGACGATATGGATGTAAATAATTATTACTGTGTCATGAATGTCATGATTGTCATTAACATTAATCCTAAACGTGGAATTCTAATCAAAATGTGTACACATTAGATTAAAATACTTTTTATCTTGTTTGAGTTTGATAGCTTAATCAGAGTTACAGTAGTTATTTTATTCGACTGTATCTCAGTAAGTAATTCATGGCCATTTTAATTACATTACCTTCGTACCTAACGATACGAAGTAAAACAATATTAATAATAATTTAATTATGTCTGCGTCCGTCAAGATTTAGACATTTGTAAGGGTGAAATTAAATACACAGTTCGATGTTTCTGACTCTTGTGGTACTTAGTAATGTGTGGTTTCATGAAATATTTGTAGCCATAGAGTATAAAGGGCTGATGATGACATCAGCCCTTTATACTCTCCCACTGCTATGCACGGGCCTCTTCTCACTATGAGAAGGGTAAGGCCATATTAGTCCATCACGCTGGCCAAGTGCCGGTTGGCAGACTTCACATGTCTTTCGAGAACATTATGGATAACTCTCAGACATGCAGGTTTCCTCACGATGTTTTCCTTTACCGTTTAGCATAATTAACAATTTAATACGCACATAACTCCGAAAAGTCATCGGTGCGCCGGTGCGCGCCGTGGATTCGAACCCGGACCCTCTGCATAGCAGTCTGTCGGTCTCTCCAATAGGCTATCTATATATATTAAATTTGTAGCCTAGTCACTGCAAGCTCGGTGCAATCGTGTTATAAGTTAGTTTATTTTATACGTCTAAAGTCTAAAACTTATTCTGAGTAGGTAAAAGTAAAAGTAGTCAGACCTGACTAACCCATCGAGGAGTGAAAATATAATCATGGATTTATCCAGTACTAAACTTAATGTTCTTCAGACTGAATTTTACACAGCCGCAGGTCTCAATGGAGACTAGCCAATTACGGGTGACAAGTTATCTACCCAAGTGTGTAACGCGAGCGCACTCTTTATACCTAACTTAGCTTACTTAACTTCACCCCTTTTATTCCCGAAGGGATAGGCAGAGGTGTATAGGTACACACCCACATTTCGCCAGTTATGTTCAGGTCCCAATGTAATAGCGGGCGAGCCTATTGCCATCTACCGGGTACATTATTAAGCGAGTTACTCTCATAAACCGATGAAACAGCATAATATATAGAAAGATGGTCTCATGGAACAATGACTTAAAATGCTTTGATACATGAAGCACACATCCTGACCATGGCCTTGCTAACAAAGCCAGGTTATCTAAAGGATAAAGGTAAGGTAATTTAATCCCTTACTCTTTCACAAACCGATGGAACAGCATCTTCGAAACGACCGTAGAATGATTAAAGATGACTTCACCTGCCTTGGTAGTTGATATACAAGGCAAATATCCTTGTAAGTCAGATTATCTAAATGTTATAGTTAGGCGAATCCCCATTACGACTTTATCGTCAAAATTATTTTCTGAGAATATAGATACTCAGAAAATAATTTTGGCTAACCATACAAAAGTACCCTGAGTAGTCCACTCGTCTGATGACCTCTTTTAACACCAATGAGGTGAGCAGACTTCTCAACTTCTAGTTATTTTTAGGGTTCCGTACCTCGAAAGGAAAAACGGAACCCTTATAGTATCACTTTGTGTTCCGTCCGTCCGTATGTCAAGACCCTTTTTCAAGGATACCTATACATATTTCTCGTTGTAGTAGTCTGAAGGTCTGAATAATTTCAATTGGTAATCATAGTGTAGGTACTCTAGGTAGGTGTAGTGACGACATAGTTACGCAAAGTGGCTGACAGCAGCTGGGTACGAAGACCAGAAAATCGGGCTAAGTAGCAGTAGGCTTTCTAGAAATGACTGCAGATAATGACATCATTTTCAGACATGGTATTTTTGAATCCCTTAACATGTAGATACGTATATACTTCTTTAGTACTTTAAAAAAAAATGTCTCACGCCTGTATCCCCGAAGGGGTAGGCAGAGGTATAATATTACACCCTCATTTCGCCATGAATTTTTAGGTCCCACGTAATACATAATAGGGAGCGAGCCTATTGCCGTTACCGGGCACATCACCAGTCTCCATGCTGCTACTGAGAATTCGGCTTTCGCCCGACCCGGGAATTGAACCCGGGGCCTCCGATCAGAAGTCACATACGCTATCCACTGGACCACGGAGGCAGTCTTCTTTAGTAACTACCTGTTAATTGTTTTGAATAGATAAAGCTCAATGGGCACTTCCATGAAGCAATTACTCTACAATATCCTTATCTTAATATCCTTTATCAATACCAAGTAGGCAGCCGTGTGTGATTGTGGCTTGTCGAGCACTGTACATGTCTAACGTAAACGTCTACACATTATAATAAAAAAAAATAATTAAATACATGTTAAGTACCCACTGTCCGTGTGGTGACGGATTAAGAATACGAAATGTCACCACGTAGTCCAACAGTCTGTTAAAGGCTGATGATGATGATGATATGCCCACTTCTTAAGGCAGCGTTAGTCCAGTGGGGATATCAACAGACTGCCATGCAGAGGGTATCGAGTTCGAATCCACGTCGCGCACCACTGACTGTTCGGGAGTTAAGTGCGAATTAGGATGAATCCAAACGAGCGTAATTTTGTGAGTCGTGAGTCGCAGAATTTCGGTTGCAGAAAGAAACTCTATTGTTGTTAGTAACTCATTTTGCGTCGCCGTGTGAATCAAATAGGACCTTTCAATGAAACCGAATGCAGCAGAATTTCTGCAACCGAAATTCTGCGACTCACGACTCACAAAATTACGCTCGTTTGGTTTCACCCTTAAATTGTTAATTAATGGTTGCCGGTAGCCTCAAAGAGCTCGTCAATCTTTCGGCCCCGGCTGTCATGAAGTCTTTGACTTTCGTTATTAGATTACTTTCTGTGCTATACGGTCTCTGCATCCACAAATAATCTGATACTTGGTTGCGGAGGTCAGACGCCAGTCCCTCTGCGAGAAGCTGATATTCTGTCATATCTAGTTAGACTAGTAAGCGGACTCTGGGTTCCAAGTCTTGGTTGCAACCGAGATGACATTACGACAATAACAGGGGCGTCGCCAGCCGATTGTCTAGGGGGGGGCAAACACGCCAGCCCATGGCCAAGAGGGGGGGGGGGGGCAGGTTGATATGGAAAATGAGAAAAGTATCGAGAAAAGTACTAATTGTAGGGTTTTTTGCATCTCTAGGGGGGGCAGCTGCGCTCCCCCCCCTGCCCCCCCTTGGCGACGCCCATGGACAATAATAATAATGAGCAGAAGAAATTGTAAGAGTCGAAGACATTTCTTTGCATGGGGACGATGGAAAAAAGAGGGTTTTGATGACTGTGTTTCCATTATTGACTCCTGAGGACGAACAGAGTTTTGTAGGGTAGAGACTTGATAAATTCTCACACAGCTACTCCGCTAACCCTATCTTAAGCCATAAAATTGCGAAAGACCTTTCGTAAAAGGGTTTCGACTGCCAGACCTCAAAAAATTATTACAGCTGCAACTGACAGACGAGGATGCTGGGGACAAAGAGCTCAGATAATTACATAGAGGCGCATTTCCTATGGGCGCTCTGAAGACCAACTTTCTGTGACCCAAATTGCCGCTTAGCGGCGTGGCAGTCGCGCTGTGACAGCTGTCTCTACGAGAGCAGGAGAGACGAACGTTCCTCCTGTGTATCTTAACTCTACGAGAGCAAGAGAGGCGGAGAAAGACGCCAGCGTCGCCAACAGCACCATCATTCTACGAACTAAACTGGAGACAGTCTCCACTTGCAATCGGCACACGAAAAATCTGTAAGTATTCATTGCTGGGGACGATGCTGGATTCGAACCCGATACCCTCTGCATAGCAGTCTGTTGGTATCTCCACTAGGCTATCGCTGCCTCAACTCAACTCAAATTGTGTTTCATAAAAAGTTTAGCCTCGTGTGGGCATCGAACCCACAAGACTTGGAACAGTGCTAACAGTGTTGGATGTGAGTTTCTTTTCATCTCTGCATACCTATATGTACAGGTTTATTTATGTTTTGTTTCGCACTATCAAATGCTTAAATACTTATTGTCAATGACTCATCAACATGAAAGTGCTTTTGACTGCAGGCTTGATATATTATTTGCTATTACGCTCACCCTTCAGGAGAGCCTTTGGGAAATCTATACGCATATAGATATGAGGTAAGTACCTATGTAGGTACACCGAGGCATTTCTACAACATGTCCATTTATGTTAAAACATCAACAGGAAAGTAATAGGGCACTATTCATTCTATGATTAGGTATCATAGAATGAATAGTGCCCTATTATATTATTATATATTGTAGAAAGATAAAGTAGCATCAACTTATAAGAGCAGCTTTTGGTAGTAAATATTCTACCACAGACACTTTACACACAACACCGTCTAGTCCCAAACTAAGTAGATCTTGTACTATGGGTACTAGACAAAGGATAAACATATATTTTTTGCGACCTATTGTGTAGCAGTCGTTTACACTACAACTACGCCACCGGGTCGCTAAATATTTGACAGCAATGATATTACAAGAAAGAGGTAGATACGTTACCTACGTAGTAAGTAGTAATGAATCCGTAGAAACGGTACACTAACGCACACATCGATAACTTCACATTTTATTTTATTTTCGGTTGACAAGATATGTCAGTCTCACTTTGACGCCGGCTCGTGACTTCACCATAGAGATATAAAGGATAGAGTGGCAGAATAGTACCTAACTCAATACTGTGTCGTGTCCGCCGGTGGGAGAGAGAACGCAACAGTTTAAAGGTATGGGCAAGGCCCCTGCATCTCTCTTTAACAACCCATGCTCTACATTCTACAATAGGGTTGGCAACTGTCAAAGTGTGTTGTCGTTGTGTCCCCAAACATTAGGGCATGTTACATTGTCAATAATATCACGATACCGTGGTAATATTGATAGTGTAATAGGCTGTATCGCGGTATCGTGATAATATAACAAATTATTCAAACATCTTGAAATCCGTGATACTCGGGGGGCGGGGCTTCAATATTATTGAAATGTAAGCGCATCGAGATATTTTTCTGTCAGTATGCGTTCGCAGCAATGGCGAAACGACGTCAAAGTTGTGACGATTCTTATGTCCTTTGTCAAAGTGACGATGACGAATTACGCTTATCGTTGATGCAGGAGGTAAAAATGATCTAGAGGAATTACCTAATTCTTCTTTATGAAACATGCCCGTCCTTGTGGAACCCAAAAGATAAAAATTAATTAAATAAAATTAATAAAGATGAAGACTTCGGCAAGTTGTTGTTGTTGTTGTTTCTGAGTGTTAGTATACATACATATTACATAGTCTCACGCCTATAACCTCGAAGAGGTAGGCAGAGGTGTATTTTTACACCCACTTTTCGTCAGATATACTTTAGTCCCACGTAATAAGTGGCGAGCCTATTGCCGTACCGGGCACATTTCCAGACTCCGTGCTGCTACTGAGAATTTCGTTATAGAAAAACCCAATAACACTGCCCGACCCAGGAATCGAACCCGGGACCTCCCGATCCCACGCGCACATTTATGCCGCGAGACCAACGAGGCAGTCGTATAGGGTTTGATGTCGAGTTTTCCGTCTCTACGCAAAGATGGTATTTGCATCGTGTTATCCCTTAGTCGCCTCTTACGACACCCACGGAAAGATAGGGTGTGGTGAGTTGGTGACACTTCTATTCTATGCCGTTAACCACACGGCTAACTGTAGTCTGTTAGTAAATGTGTATATTGATTTCGTTTTGAAATCCAGTCTTTTACCCAACACTTCCTCTTTTTGCGCTTAGTTTTTAATGCGCATACGCGTATTATTGGTATAGCGGCTTTCCTTTTAGAATCCATGTTCTTTTTAAAATTTGTTCAAATTTAATCTTGCACTAAACACTACTTTCTCTAGTAGTTTCAAACGCGTACTGATGATGATATTATTGATAATATAATAGCCCATGTCAATACTTGTGATATCGCGATACTAGGATCATGATAATATTGACAAGTGTAACATGCCCCATTGAATTTGTATCAATAAAAACAACTTTTAAAACTATTCATTACTGATAAACTGAAATAAATAATAGTTACAGGTAGCACGCCAATTCACGCCATTGCGCTATGTTGTGCATGTACTGTTAGAGAGATGCAGGGGGCCTTTAACTGTAGCGTTCTCTCTCGCACTGACGGACACTCATTGGCCCCTCTCTGCCACTCTATCCTTTATATCTCTATGGACTTCACACACACATAAATGTCAGACTTGCCAACTGGCTTTTGTTACGAAGTAGGTAACTATTTAGTAATCTTTGCTTTTGTTTAGCGTCCTGCTTTTGGTACGCCTATAACATATCTACTTCTATTTACTTTTATAACATCATTGTTCGACAACATGATAATATTCTGTACAGAGTCCAGTTCACATCCAGTGGCGGCGGCGTTAGGCGTCAGCGAAGTCGGCTATCACTGACGACTTCGCGTTTAAAGAGGCCTCATAATAGGTACGGTGTACAAGTATTTTAGATATTATTAAAATACTAGAGGATGTCTGCAACTGCGCTCACACATTTTATTGTAATTTGACCGTGACTTCCCAATCTCGTAGTGAATCCCTCCTTAGAGCACTATTACGGACCCCAAGGAGCATACATGCCAAATTACAACTTATTTATTTATTTATAGAATCACGCCTGTATCCCCGAAGGGGTAGGCAGAGATATTACACCCATAATTCGGCATGATTTTTTTAGGTCCCACGTAATAGGGGGCGAGCCTATTGCCGTACCGGGCACATTACCAGACTCCGAGCTGCTACTGAGAATTTCCTAACGGAAAAACCGAATAACACTTAGCCTAACCCGGGAATCGAACCCGACACCTCCCGATCCCACGTGCACATTTATGCCGCGAGACCAACGATGCAGTCACAACTTCTTGCGACGAAGAATGTTATAGGTACATATAATATTTTATACAGATTACGTTTTTGTTATTAGGCTATCTTAGACTCAATCAAGGTATTAAAAAATTAAGTCATAATTAATAAGTCCCTAGGTAAATATTAAATGCAACCTTTGCTCTATTTTCATTGGGAGAATGAAGGAATCATGAAAAGCTGATGTTGCTAATGTCCACGTTTCCACTAGCGCCACCACTGTCTATGGGTGAAAGAAGTGCAGGTAGGTGAATCTGGGTAGGGAGAGTGTAATTTTAGACGCCAGTGCGTAGAATTGATCTATCACTATAGACGTGTTCTAAACTATAGCTAAGGAAATATTATGTGTAGTATTAAAAGCTGAATGCATGAGTTACATGACTAAACTTTTTCTGTAATTGTTTTGCCTCTGGTGTACAATAAAGCATTTTCTATCTATCTATCTATCTAAACGTTGTCTAATTAGTCTCGTAAGTCTTAAATGAAGATATGCCTCCAACGGTCCTTTGAGAATTTGATATCCTTTATCACATTCTCAAAGGATCAACGTGGCGGCGCGCCTATATCTGCACCCACTGTGCAGGCATAGAACTTTAGGTACACGTGGAGTTGTGGAGCCTGTCGTACTAATAAATGTAAGAAGTTTGGGCGATGACTGTTTTTATTATTATCACCTAAACTAAACAGATGAAACTGACTAGACATTTTTCATAATTCAAATTCGTTATATACAAAATTGCGTGAAATTAGCCAAGACTTAAATAATAATTGGTCATCGTTGGTAGAGATTTACTCCATAAGTCTAAATTTCTAAAAGATGGCTGGTATCCTGTTTTCGTACATTTTTTAGTCAGAATGCTGTACATTCAGCAGCGGTGTGTTACTAACCGCATTAAATCTAGGTGTTGTCATTTATTTTTTACTCCAAAGTTGAAATTTCGTGGCCGTGTGACGAATTTCTCACTTAAAATCAATATTGGATGAAAATATAAATTTAACCACGCTTATCTTAAAGTCAATATCTAAAATAATATTTTTGGTTGTTCATAGGACAGGGTAACAACCTATAATCTTGTAGTGAATAAATACTAAGCATGCCGTTTATTTGACAACAAGCACGTTGTTTTTATTTGTCCAGTGATATCTTTGAAATAAATAAAATACTAAGAATCATTACTATCATGCTGCTATCATTCTTTCTGTAATCTTAGGCTGTCAACATATGAGGTTCTAAGGTATCTACTAAGTGTAAGAATTGAGTACTGGGAGGGTAATGCTTCAAACATTTACCTAAGTTCCATAAAGTGCTATTTTTATACGAAAATGCTGGGTAAGTTTATATAGAGAGTAAAAAGAGCAACTTTCACAAAAATTCGTCCTGTCACCATATTAGAAACAATGGCCATAGAAAATCCAGACTCTGAACACATTCCAATATGGATTTAACACAAATGATCTTTATTAGTCCGCTCGATCCAGATCTTGGGTGCAGTTACAGAAGAAGAAATAATCGCTGATGCATGTTCGTGAATATGTGAGCAAACATTTTTGATATTTTTATTAATCTTTTGTTGCAATAATTTGCAAATCATACCATAACAAACGGGTACCTACCTACGTACCTAGATTTTGTTTGTTTAGAGTTAAGAAATACGATGGCATAGATGACAATAGCATTATTCTTCATTGTTATCCCGGTTGCATACAATACTTACCTACTTTTGCCTAGGAGCCCAGGTTCAGCTTACTAGATTGGGTTTTCCACAAGTGACTGCCACCTGACCTCTGCAACAGAAGTATATAGCGATATGCTATGCGTTAAACCAGTGTCAGTACAATTAACGGTGCCGACACCAACTTTTTCTGTTCTTCTTTATTTTATTTATTTATTGAAATCAACAGCTTTACAATCGTATAACTATACATAAACAATATCCATATTAAGGCTAATAACAGGCTTCAAGTGTAATTATTAGAAGTAAATACAATATTGCTGGATTGAGCATACTAGGTAAAGAGGTAAGCAAAATCTTAAGGAATAGTAGGTAACAAATGCTTAAAATCAAAGTAAGGCACGGCATAAATAAGCGTAAATGTACCTATAGCAATTGAGTGATAACAAATGTTTCTCCTATTATGAATACAAAATGCATCTCCTGAATTATAATATAAAAAGTGTACACATAAATTATTTATTTAATTATTATTATCATACATGTTTGTGATAATTTGCTTCACATAGTTTTTGAATTTCGATTTTGAAGAAAATAATAAGTCCGCGTAGTGAAAATCAGAATTGTAAGTACGAGGCATTCTAGTCAGTGGCGAGTTAGCTGCATAATACGTGGTACGATGAGGTACGTCCAGTAAAGGGGTATGACGTGTGCGTCGCAAAGGAAGGCGTAGCGCCACACTTGCCACTAGCTGTTCACAATCTATGTGACCATTTTCAATATCATGTAGAAAGCTCATATCCAATAGCTTTCGTCTTTCTTCTAAAGTAAGAAGACCATGTCGGCGACAGTCCTGTACATAAGGTATTGTCTGATAGTGCAGTCGATAGTTAAGATTATCAAGACACTCTTTCTGTATTCGTTCGATACGATCTTTGTAGACCGCATATTGTGGAGACCAGACTTGACGGGCATATTCTAAAACACTGCGGACATATGCATAGTATACGGTTTTGATAGCAGAATTATCATTAAATGGTTTACAAAAACGTATAACAAAGTCCAAGTTCCTAAACGCCTTGCCCGATATATTATCTATATATGATCACTAAGAAGCATTTTTTCTTCCGCATACATAAGGTAATTCGCATATTTACTATATTTCCCTATGTCATAAAGGTAGGCGATATAGAAAAGTGGGCCTAAATGGGATCCCTGCGGGACGCCAGAAGCGACTTCTACAAAGTCTGAATAATGTCCTCCAATAAATACTGCTTACGACCTTTTCGTAAGATATGATTTTACCCTTCAAACAGATCGCCATGAATACCTAACTCAAAAACTTTCTCAACAAAGTGGCGTGGTCTACTCGGTCAAAAGCTTTTTCAAAATCCAAGTAAACCACGTCAATTTGTCCACCCCCATCCATATTTGTTAAAACAAAATCTATAAAACCGGTTAAGTTAGCGATCGCAGACCGATATTTCAAAAAACGGTGCTGCTGAGCAGATATACCTACCTCTTGTAAGAGTGGAATAAATAGAATTATAAACGATTTTTCGAAGACTTTAGCGACCGTATTTAAGATAGATATACCTACCCCTGTAATTATAAATATTTGCTTTTGAACCTTTTTTATGAATGGGTACTATAAGCGCCTTTTTCCACATTGAAGGAAAAATAGCACTACTCAAAAATGTATTAAAAATATAACAAAGTGGTCTTATTAGAGAAGATGCACAGCACAGGAAGACCAAAACACAGGTGGAATGCCGTCACTTCCAGCACCCTTAGACACATCCAATGATTTTCTTGCTCTTTCTGTTTGCTCTGTTCTGTCAAAGATCTTCACGACAGCCAACAGCTTAACGTTCCTACTCTCCAGTTGGAGCGCGCCGTAGGTTTTGAACACTTTGAACCTGAGACCTGTGTAGCAATCTACTCCTCTAGGCCACAAAATACTTAGGCAGCATAAGCTAGAGCATTATAAGCTGGTGTCAACGGAGCTCACCTTACTACCCACCTAGGTATGCACAGTAGCCGGCAAAAGTAGCATGAGTATAACCCACAACGTCCTGTTTAGTGTACGGGAACAAATACCAGAATCGCGTACCTATAATCATCTTGTGCTCACAACACGACTAGAGCCGACTAAACTATCCTTTTGTATTGTTAAAAATAACCTTCAAATATGGAAACCAGCTGGTCGTGTAAACAAAATAGCCTTAGCTTGAACGACCTTATGAATAACAATTACCTACGTTCAAACATTGTTAGAAACTTTCGTTGTAAAGATATCTTGTTGAAATATTCTAATACATAGACACATTTCAATTAAGTTATAAGTATTAGAGTTACAGTAGCTTCTTCAGTTAAGATACGAGTATGCGATGAGCTATAAATATAATTTAATCGTTTATGACATCATGGTGAACATTTACGCACCATGCAGGTTGTCTATCGTCTACAACCTGTTTTGAGCGCCTGCGCCCATCTTCCAAAGGCTACCGTACTTACGCTTTGAGTTATTAGTTATTGAGTAAGTGTTTATAAACGTATGCACCTTCGTTTCAGTCACAATGGTGGCTCGGCTTTATCTCGTTTTTTACACTTTATTTGTTGAAGGCGCCCGATAAAGATAAAGATAAGTGGCTTTTATCGCGAGCTATCGCGCGAAAACTACTCGCTTCAGGAAGTTATGCCATTCAGTGCCGATTCTAATATTAATATTTTATATGATGCAATTATATTACAGTCCGTGGTAAGATGTACAATTTCGGCTAGGTTCACTATCCTTATATATTTTCATGAATTTTCTGCAGTCGTACTTAAGCCACCTTTCAATTATCTAATTTAAAGAGTATTTTTGATGACGTTCGTAGTTATTTATTCTCATCTCATCTGTTTGATTTCAGAATGGGTGGTAGTGTTTTTCTAACACATACTTTGTTAGTAGGAGTCTAATCACTGCAATGGTTAGCGTTAGACACGTTGCCTACGCATTTTTTTAATTTAACTAAATAAATTGTTCAATGTAAATATTTTAATTACTGTGTTAACGTTCCACGTATGAAATAATAAACTTCTTAGGTAATCTATTATTACATTATATGCTGTTGGTAGAGATTTTGATTTTCAATTAACTTTACTTTAGGTATGGAATTTGAACTTGACTTCCGTGTGGTGACGGATTAAGAATACGGAATGTCACCACCCCATATCCTCCCATGGGTGTCGTAAGAGCCGACAGAGGGAGCATAAGTATTATGCAGAGAACAGCTCTGTAAGAGATCGAAAACTTGATACAAACCCTGTACCTACCAACCCATTTGGCCAGCGTGGTATAGTCCTCCTACAATCCAATTTGACCTTTTTATAAAAATCGGTCATAATAAAAAAATCATCTCAACAAGAACTACTTAACACAAAGTTAACAGCACATTACGAAAGTTCTCAATGTTGTGAATATTACCAATTTAACTGAAGTAAGTTAACTTTACAAACATTGTGTTCATTAATCAAAAGTTTGGCGCAGCGCCTCATATCCTCCATCTCCGCCTCCGCCCACCCTGCCTCTCGTAGAGACATATTTATAACTACGACTAATATATGTATTTTCTGGTTTTAGGTCTCACTTCATACCCCAACTTTTAATTATTGGCAACACGGGCTTCCGAAAGGTCAATATTTGACAAATGGCTGAACTGTCATTTTCCTGCGGAATAAACACCACGGGACGATCGTTTATTTATTTTTTTAAATAATAATGGATGATATTTGTAGATTATGTTGTTCCACAAAATTTGTATCTAACAATATATTTGACGAAGAGAATGCTCTGTATTTGAAAATGTCGTTATATTTACCGATAAAGGTAACAATTGTTGCAAGTTTGAAGTACGTTTTTCATATGATATTTTAACCTATATGTAATAAATATGATAATTGTGGTTGTGTATAGGTATTCAAGAACGACAGGCTGCCCCAGAAAATCTGTGACAAGTGTAGTTGTAAAGTAAACGACTTCTATCAATTTTGCAATGAGACGATTGAAGTTCAGACTAGGTGAGTTGATTCAGTCACTTTAATAGTCGGCCGAAACCGGCATATTACACTATCTTACTTTATTTTAATAATTCGTTAGGGTCTAAAGATTGGTTTGTTGTTATTCCGAGCCAGTAAGACATTTGTAGGTACATGTAGGTGCCTACTATTTGGTATTTTATAAAGTTTGATTCTAAAATCTACAGTAGATAAGTGTTGCATTAGAAATGTTACTGAGATTATTAATTTGGTATAATGAAAAGGATTCCTCCCACATTTCAGGTTGCGTGCATTACTCACTGCGGGGACCTGTGTTGATGAAACAATAGACCTGTCCATTGTTAAAAATTGCAACTCTCCGCCACCTTCTAATCTAAACTTAGGGAAACTATGTGACCGCGGTACGCAGACAGAAATCGATAATGAACATGCATCAACGGAATGTAACAATGTGCCAGTGGAGATTAAAAAAGAACCTATACCTGATATACCACCACCAGTTAAAAAAGAAAATAATAGTTACGGTATGGAAGCAGATTCTGATAATTTTGACCCCATGTCCTCAGACAGTGAAGACATATCGTTAATAACCCTTAAAGCCAAAAAGATGAAAAAGTCTGAAGTAAATGGAGAATTCACTTTAAAAAGAGGGAAAAAGAAAAAGCGTAATTTGGATGAATGGGAGGATTTTATGACTACATTACCTGAAGGGACGTTGACTGTGATGGATGGAGAATCGGGCCCTGGCCTTCAGGTGGAAGTTGTGAAGGAGGAACTTGATGACCAGCCATGTAACTCTGAAATGTTAAGAGTGTTTCATTGCTGCATCTGTCTGGTCCAATGTTACACTAGGAATGAAATGATACAACACTACAAGTATGTATATTTTTATATTAATAATAAAATGATAAAAGGAAAAAAAAAAAAATATAACACATATCATGAAATGAAGTCCTCTTTTCTTCCTGAACATCTTTATGAACGCCATAAACACAAAAACTACCAATCAGATTTTATAGTTTTTGAAAACAGATAGTGTGATTCCTGTGATAATAGTTTAGGCACACAATTTACACAGGCAGAGCCACAGGCGAAGTCTAGTGTATACCTAATAATATTTTGTTTGCAACCAGTGTGATGCTTCTGATAATGATTTGTTGCTACATTATACCACAGATCATCTGAGACCTTGAAAAATAAAAAATCTGAGACCTTCCTAACTGGGGCTATTCATGGGGCTATTTTATTTCCGTCAAATCTACATTAGATAGCGACATCCAGTGGACGCCGGGCAAACGCCGACAACTTTTCGTAAGGTGCAAAATACCGCGACCCTTTTTTTCTTATAGGGTTTTTATAAGGCCAAAATATATATTTGTTAAAATTACTTTTTTCTATACTAAATGTAATATTTACTTGACGATAGTGCCATCTAGTGATACACTCTGGCAATCATTTGTTGATTGAAAGCTATATGGCAAATAATTGTGGTCGTGGGGGGTGTTGCTGAGGGGTCTAGTTCATAATATCGTATAGCCACTACATAGATGGTCGCTGTATCGAAAACGTTCCATCGACGGGCGAATGTATCGACAATACCCCAAATCGATGGTACGCTACATCGACAGTACCCCAAATCGTTGGTACGCTACATCGTTAGTACACTAAAACGACGGTATGCTACATCGACAGTAAACCAAATCGATAGTACGCTGCATCGACTACCCGAACCAGTAACTCCTAAGATTTACCAGCATGAGTTGGTAAATTTTTAAATAAAAAAACACTAACTTGACAGAGCTCTGCTTCGCAGGGCTCCTATTTTTGGATTAAGGGTCACAAGAGAACCTAACATAACCTACTTACTTGAGTTACAGTCTTACCTAACCTTCATTTCTTTTTGTCTTGGCAAATTGTTAAAAACTTTAAAAATCCTCGTCTGGTATTCGATGCAGCATACTATCGATGGAGTTTACTGTCGATGTAGCATACCGTCTTTTAGTGTACTGTCGATGTAGCGTACCATCGTTTTGGGGTACTGTCGATACATTAGACCGTCGATGGAGCGTTTTCGATACAGCGACCATCGACGTAGTGACTGACGATATTATGAACGGCTACCGTTGCTGAGCATGTAAAATATGGACCATTTCAAAATATCTATTAATGCAATGAAACAGTGTCAAATGCTATTAACATGCCAAATATGATTTACTTTTGTTTGCTCAAATTTTACCTAAAATATTATGTTTATTGACCATCGATTTAGAAATCATTTCCCGAGGCGCCATCTATGATCGCTTTTGAAAACTAAAAATAAAATGTTCGTATTGGGACTCCATGATTATACACCACTATTTTTTAATTAGTACAAAAAATTTAATAGGGCACTAAGTATCTTTAACTGATCATATTTATGTAGTTGAAAAATAAAAACACTGAGTCCCAAAACTGTCTCAAAACTGTCCACAAAAATACGTGATAATTGGTAAATGCAATACTAATACTATGACCGACCCGTGTACTATCATAGTAAAATTAACCATTGATAATTTCCCCCCCCCGCCCCTCTGCGCATGCGCCACGCCCCGACGATGCGACAAACAGTACTAAATTGTTAGCTAAAGTGAGCGTATCTAATTTCGTTGCAAAAGTTAATTGTTTGTCTACGTTTGCCCGACGCGATGGCCTATCATATCAGTTCATATCACGGGAGTATGTAGCTATGCTTCGTGCGTACTTTTTGAGTGGAAAAATCGCGAATGCAGCTGTGTACCCATGGACATCGTATTGTGAGTGTACAAAAGTGACCGGGTCAGTGTCAAACAATTAAAACAGTGCATATTGGATGCTTTTGACAACGGTGGTGGACATTTCGAAGGACAATGGAAATACTTGTAAGTTTAGTAAATAAAACGTACTTAAGTAAATAATAATTTGATGCGGTCGGCTCAAAATCGGTCTGTGTTCTCCACACACCTTGAGGAAGGCCTATGTCCAACAGTGGACGTCTCTAGGCTGACATGATGATGATAAAATAATTTGTAAATAGCAGATGATTCTAACTTCATAAATACGCCAAAATTACTCTTTTCTTTTAGTCCAGAACACCATCTTTTATTTTGATATTTGTTTGCTTTCTAATTACATACCTCCGTATTTAATTACTTGTTAAACGATAAATTTTACCAGTCATAAGCCCGAATGAAGTACGAAGGAGAGGGTAGAATTAACAAAATTAAAAAATAACTACCCACATTTATTATTTTCCTTCATTTTATTTTCTATGGCTACCTACATCATAAGTGCGACAGAGAGAATGCGAATGAGCAGGATGAAATATTAACAACGAATTAGTGAATGGATTGTAAAATATGACTATGATTTAAGTGAGATTTTCTACAATAAACAAATGATAATAACTTTGCTCTTTATTGATATTATGAAATTCTTACGTCACATATATGATAATAATATCTTCGCTAATCTGCCCTTAAAGTTTTTGTACTAATTAAAAAATAGTGGTGTATAATATGTAAATTACTTATTATTTTTTTGCTACTAAATTCTATTGTTCAATTTTAATGACAGTGTGCTTTAAGTTTTCGGTAAAAATTTCGAAATACGTCGCCATTTTAAGGGGTTGTGAGGAGTAGAGTAGTGTTGGGGGGAGTAGGGGGTAGGGTTCGGGTCCCCCTCACAATTTTCACCCGCCGGAAATACTTGGTTCCCTTAGAAAAAATAAAAATTATATGCTCTCAAACATCAGTGTGTATGGTGGTGCCAACTTCAACTTTCTTCACACTAGTTTAATAAACTGAGGATGACGGAGCCCTGCTTCGCAGGGCTCCTATTTTCGGATTAAGGGTCAAAAGAGAACCTATTTAGTTACTTCCATAACTTCCATAACTCCCATAACCATAAGCACTCGAAAGCAAAGGAATGACGCACAAAGAACAATGGTCGGTTCCCATACAAAGGTGGACCAGAATTTATTTTTTCACGTCTTTTGCTGTGGAGTTATTTATCAATATTTTTATGTTACTTTATTTAACTTTAGTATAGATATGAATTTTAAAAACTTGGGAATACCTTTTTATTCTTTATAAAGTATGTTTGAGGTTATGAACTAAATTGTGTTTTTATTTAGTTTATTCGTAAAAATATGTAAATTAAACAATTCTGGTACCTAATATATGTGTGTAGAAAAACATGTTCTTCTAACAAACAAACTTAAACACTCAATTCACAGCAAGCGAGGAACGAATGACGTTGATGTACCGGGTATAACAGTGACAGATACAGAAATGGAGTATTCGTTCCATTTCACGTCATTGTCATTCACGTCAAATCTTAGATTTTTCATTAAAAATAATTATAATTATTATATTAATAACATAAATAATTCCTATTTATCATATCGTATAATGAAACGCATATTTTGACAATAAGATTATGACTGCGTTCATAACATTTTATTTTTGTTTAGGGGTACAGTTTAAAAAATAAACTGTAAATACATTATTTCTTTCTCCCAAGTCCTAAAAATATAATAATAATAATAATAATAATAATAATAATATATTTATTTTGATCACACAATACAAATTCAAGGTACATTCATAACATTCACAGTAAAGAAGATAATAATATAAAATCATGAACATATTATTAAATTGAAAACAAACAAAAAAAAAATTAAAAAATAATGTCATACAATCCAAAGTCAAAAGAAAATAATTAAATATAGGAATAAAAATAGGTTGGTACATAATAATAATTACATGTGAATTCATTTGAATACAATTGATTCTTTATGCTAGGCTCGGTACTGTGTGTCAAAAAAGGCAGCAGCTCAGCATATTGCTGCAATGTTAATTGCAGCGCTGATTTTCAGCTGGCGCCTCTTTGTGGCTAGCGGGTCAAATATATTTAAATAGTCATATGTGTTTAGAGCTAAAAGTCTGAGTTATATGATTGACCAATACAAGGAAATGGCTAACTCTAAAATACAAGCAATACGGATATACGAAATAATAATACTAGATCTAAGATACAAGTAGGTATACGGATATACGAAAAAATAAAAATAGGAATGTCAGTTAAGTGAATAAAATTAGGTAATAATATATAGATAGGTATGTCTAAATATACGAAGATTAATAATATTATAGTGCAGGTCAAGTGTAAAAAATAAAAAAGATGTCAAATAGTTATGTCAATAGTTAAGGTATAGATCAAGATTACAAACAATATGATGTCAATAAACAAAATAATAACATATCAATTATAATATTATCATTTCAATTATAATATGTAATAATTAATACCATATTAAAAATAGCTATGTATTATGAATATTTAACCTTTGCAATATGATACAACTAGCTAACTCATTTAAAATAAACTAAATTAAAATATAATAAATAACTTAAATAACTTAATGCTTGTCAATCTAGTCTAACAATCATTAATAAAAAAAAATCAATTTAAAATTCGGTTATGAGCAAGTTTTCTGTTTTTGCAATAACATAGTTTTGAGTTTCCTTTTAAAGCTGAGCGCACTGTTTAAAGAGCGAATCGGCGGCGGCAAATTATTCCAACACTTAGTTGCGTTGTACTTGAAACTACCGCGAAAGGCAGTCGTCTTATGAGTCGGAACACGCAAGGGTACAGAGGTCGCTCTTTTTGGGTATTTACTATTTTCACTCATCCACTTTAACTTGTTAGACAAATACCGCGGCACTCCGGTATTAATCACACCAAATAACAGGGTTGCCAAGTGAAGGTCTCGTCTATATGACATTTTAAGGATGTTATGTGTATTTAAAAACGGAGTGACATGAGTTCTAGGCGGTATTACATAGCAAAAGCGAGCGCATGCGTTCTGCACTCTTTGAATAAGACAAGCGGTTTTAGCTAGCAATCTCG
Organism: Euclidia mi; assembly: GCA_944739405.2. Classification (NCBI taxonomy): domain Eukaryota; kingdom Metazoa; phylum Arthropoda; class Insecta; order Lepidoptera; family Erebidae; genus Euclidia; species Euclidia mi. Next base: position 33,665,875 of record OX123207.2, read on the forward strand.
GTCCGTAAGCGGTATCCAGGTAATTAAACTTGGAAAGAATTAAGGAATCTATGAGCTGCTCACGTAGCGAGACGTCCAAATGATTACGAATTTTGTAAATAACTTTTAGACGGTAAAAGCAGTTTTTTACTATATTGGAGATATGGCTTTCAAAACGTAACTCATCATCCATTAATAGACCGAGATTACGAGCCTCATGAACTCTCTCAATACTTTTATTTTCAACGCAAATTGTAGCGTTATGGTTACTTATTAACCTGCGCTGATGCTTAGACCCCAAGATCATAAATTTTGTTTTGCTAGCATTTAGAATGAGAGAGTTAGACTTGGCCCACTTAGAAATTCCTTCCAAGTCCTCATTGACTTTTTCTATCGCTGCTTGCGTATCATCAGGATGGAATGAGTAATATACTTGTACATCATCCGCGTAGATATGATATTTACAATATTTTATATGATTAATAATATCAGCACTATACAAAATAAACAAAAGTGGACCAATAACCGAACCCTGCGGCACCCCTCTAGTGACGTCAGAAGGTGTCGACCGCGCCAAGCTTTTGTCTGGATTACTTACTTCTACATATTGAGAGCGATTACTTAGATATGAATTAAACCATTTCACTGCATTTGTATCAAAACCATAAAATGACAATTTGGATAAAAGTAATGAAATATTTAAGCTGTCAAAAGCCCTTGAAAAATCTAATAGAACAAGGGCTGTACCCTTTCCTTCATCCTGGGCCGCTAATACATTATCAATTACATCGATAATAGCAGTTGCAGTACCCCGGTGTTTCCTAAACCCTGATTGAACCTCTGGCAGTATGTTGTTAACTTCGAGAAATTTACTCAATTGTGCTGCCACTACCTTGTCCAGAATTTTAGAGAGGCAAGGTAAGATGCTAATTGGCCTAAGGTCCTTAACATCAGCTACTTCGGCATTCTTGGGTATAGGTCTCACCACTGCTGTTTTCCAGTCCGTTGGAAATTTACCGTCTCGAATAGATTTATTAATTATCAATGTTATAATATCCAATGTTTTTGGGGTCAACATCGTAAGCATGTCAAGCGTTATTCCATCAACGCCTGCAGCATTAGACTTAAGTCCATTAATAATCTTAGCAATTACTGAAGGTTCAACGGGCTCCAAACTAAAAGTAGCAGACCCAAATCTATTAAATTCGTAATATGTAAGAACAGATATGGAAATGTTAGAATCTCCAGGTACATTTAAAAAGTGATTGTTTATTACGACTGGATCATTAAGGTGCGATGGTACTTCAAATGTATGTTGTTGTATTACTTTTGATTTTAGGTTTTTCCAAAGAAGTTTAGGGTTTTTGATTTGTTGATTAATGTGTTCTGCAAAGTAACACTTCTTCTCATTAAAAATTGCGATCTCTACCTGGTGTTTTAGCAGTTTATAATATTCTTTATGTGTATCACATTTAGTGCGCCTGTACTTATTAAGAGCGGCATCTCGTAAGCGCATCATAAATTTTACATTGCTAGTGAGCCAAGGGGCTGGTAACTGTTTTATAACTCTAGATTTAATTGGTGCATGAAGATCAAACAGCCAAGTTAATGCCTTAGTGTAGTCGCAAACAATGTCGTCAATGTTCTCATGTGCTTGTATACGGTCCCAATTAATAAGCTCGCTGTCTGCGTTAAATTGATCTATATTAATGTCACTCAATGACCTGTAACTTATCAATTTAGGCTTTACCTTAGGTTTTTTCATCATCAACTCACACGTCACAAATGCGTGCCCGAGGGTTCGCCCAAAGCAATCCACATCGGTATTCCGTACTAGAGCATCAGTACAAATAATATCAATGAGTGAGCATGAGCTATCCGTGAAATGTGTCGGACTAGAGACAACTTGCTTAAGTCCCGTGCATGAAAGAAAAGTATGTAGGTTCTTGTACTTGGCATCAGAAGGGTTAAGTATGTTTATGTTAAAATCACCCAAGAGTACAATACGATCGTATTTAGGAAAGGAGCCAATTGAGTCCATAATACTATTTAAAAATATTTGCGTGCCTAATGTCGGGGGACGATATGCGGTACCTATAATTACAGTATTATTGTTTAAATTCATTTTCAACCACATCTGCTCTATCGCTGGATTCTCAGGATGTGCACAGACCCGTACATTAAGGCCACGCCTAATGTAAAAACCCACACCTCCACCACGACCATTACGGATACACATAGGACGGGGCACATGTTTTAAACGATATTCGGGTACAATCGGCGCCCGACCTTCCTCACCAAGTTTTAACCAGGTTTCATTTACGGCCAAAATATCAACCTGATGACGCAATACTGTGGCTATGAAATCGTCATGATTGGTGCCAAGTGAGCCAGCATTAAACAATCCAACCTTTATATACTTGACATTAGGCATTGCATATGTTAGAAAAATAAAAACCAATAATTAAATAAAATATATGTAGCCTGGCATTACAAAAACAACGAATACATAACAGCATAAAGATAAATAGTATGTATTTGCTTTGATCAAAATAATAAAAAAATGTACTTTTTTTTGGTATAGGACTCATTATCAGACATGCTAAAGGCCAAAGTGACCATTGTTCTTTCACATTAGCTGTCAATATCATCAATCCAAGATGGCGGGTTGCGTTTCGTTTCAGGTTTTTGACATAAAACCAAAATTTACATTTGAAAAACTGTACTAACGCATAAAAAATACGTTCCGTTTTGCACAATTGCCAAAGTATAGGTCGGTTCACGAAAGATGACCACTGCGCAGAAATCATTTTTTAGGTCCCCGTGGAGGTGCGGGGTGAGGCGCGGGTGGAGTGCCAATGGCGTGGCTGCGTTCTTGACGCATTCCCTAAATGCGTCAAGAATGGAGCAACGCCATTGGTGCACGAATGTACATATGCGCGACGGCCGCCATTTGTGGTCAACTTTCGTGAATTTACCTATATTTAAGATTTTTTGGAAATTGTTTAAAAATATTTAGACGCAACTCCGGCAGCCAAAATTACTTTGAGGGGATTAAGACTAACTCCCTTAAGCCCCCTACACCACCAATACCCTCAAATTCAGGCGACTTGTTTTAAAATCCAACCCAAGTTTTCTATTGTCATGCTGAAATGATATAGATAATATTGTGATAATTATGAAAAGCAGTTTTTATAGTAATTCTATCTATCCATAATAGCTTTTACTATCTCTTAAGGGGAATATATTTTGCTGCCTTCTTGTTATTAATTGTTGGTTTGATTCCGGGTTTACCTTTAACACCAAATTAATAAATTACATGCTTGATCCCCACAGGAGACAAAATGTATTGTGATGACCCATTCACATCTATATACATCTGTTGCTTGAAGTCTGGATGTTTTTTTGTGTCCGTCTCTTGAATGTTTGTAAGATCTATGTCTAGTGTGGGCATTGTCTTTTTTCTATGACATTCTATATGTATAAATAAAAAATCGGAGTGTCTGTTTATAATATTAAAATAACCGCTTTTTACTTAATGCATATGGATGTTTACACGGTACATATACCGAAATGACATTTTTTACAATTTTTGTCTGTATGTTTGTTCTCGCTAATCTCTGAACGGCTGGACCGATTTTGACGGGACTTTCACTGGCGGATAGCTGATGGACCAAGTAATAACTTAGGCTATAAATTAACCGGGTATGCGAAGTAGTTCTGTCAGGACACGGGTGAACATCGGGAAACAGCTAGTTATACATATGTTCAGCAATCTGTATGGTATTGACATGTTTGTTCATATGTGTTCCAGACAACACGACAGTGAGTCAGGCGCTAACGAAGCGCCCGTAGCGCCGCCGCCTCCCGACCAGGAGCCTCTGCGATGCACCCGGTGTAGAAAGGTAATTTGTTCGCTAAGAGGGCTACAGAGGGCACATGACGTTGTTGATACTGCTTCTTGTCTCTGGGCAAGAATAGATAGATGCTAGTATCGAGCTTGTTAGGGCGAGTAGTTGTCTACATACTCACACGAAATCAATTTAAAAGAGGAACATTTAATTAATGGCACTCAACATTTTACAAATGGCATCAAAGTTTAGGAATTTTGAGTACCTCTACAATGTTATTGTTAGTATACATAATATAGTGCAAATATTTAAAGGGGTAATTGTACTCGATAATAAGCATATTTTTTGTAGAATTTTGTGAAATAATAAATCAGCTACTAACTGAATAATCAGCTAACATACGAAATTTGCCTTTGACCTTAATGATAAACTACAAAGAACATAGTTTCGTCATGTCTGTTCGTCCGCATGTTTACGAGAAAATTAGAAAAGCTGAAATATAATATAATTTTATCCATTGTTTATACATACATACATAGACTCACGCCTGTTTCCCCGAAGGGGTAGGCAGAGGCATATTAAATGCCCACTTTTCGCCAGTGTTTTGATCCCACGTAATAGTTGGCGAGCCTATTGCCGCTTATCGGCATATTTTGTTTGCCTCGTCCGTTGATCGGCAGGTGCACCACTTGCAGGTGAGGTTGGCTTGGGACCCTAAGTTCTTGGTGGGAACCCTATGCACCTTATTGTTTATATGTTGTGGTACAGACGGTGTCTCGTAGCGAGTGGGGTGTACACTGGCGTCGTCACTGGGAGCGCGACCGCCGACCCTACCGCTGCGCGCTCTGCGAGAAGGCCTTCCGCGACCCGCACCAGATACTTAAACATGGTAACATATTCTATGTATAATATGTATGTATTTACAAAAAAGTATATATGTATGTTTATCCATTATCTAGTACCAATAGGACAAGCTCTGCTTAGTTTGGGCCTAGATGGTGATGTGTGTATGTGGTAGAATATTATACATACATACATACATACATAGTCTCACGCCTATAACCCCGAAGAGGTAGGCAGAGGTGTATTTCTACACCCACTATTCGCCAGATATACTTTAGTCCCACGTAATAAGGGGCGAGCCTATTGCCTTACCGGGCACATTGCCAGACTCCGTGCTGCTACTGAGAATTTCATGACAGAAAAACCCAATAACACTGCCCGACCCAGGAATCGAACCCGGGACCTCCCGATCCGTGAGATCGGGAGGGTCCCGGGTATTTTTATATTATAGAATATTATATTATTTTTTGTAATATAATACTTAAATACTTTTTAAGTTTCTACCTGTTTATTAAGATCGAGTCACAAATTGCTTAAAATTACCTTTTTTTTTAATAAGAAAAAAATAATTGACTGTTAGGTGGTACGAAGTTCGCCAGGTCAGCTAGTTATATTACTTATATTATTATATTATATTCTATTACTTACCTTCTTACAAGATTCTTACAAGTTAGCTTTGTGTTTGATTCCACAGAGCACGCTAATGTCATCTTTACAGTATTTTATGTCTAGTTATAGTTACAGTATTTTATAGAGAGTGTATCGCGCGAGCGACGAGGCGAGCGGCGAGATGCGCGAGTGTAAACGCTCTCTAGTGGCTCGCCTCGTAGCTCGCCTCGCCACTCGTGGCGCTCGCGTCGGAGGCGATTTTTTAGGCACGAGTCAAAGGGCCTCGCAAGGGACGCGAGCATTGTGTTGACACTCGCGCTCTCGTTTCAGTTTGTTTACGGCGCCCTTCCGTGCAGGTTGTGTTCTTCGATTTCAATTAAAAATGGACTGGTTCCAAAAAGAAACGCTGTAGTTCTTGGAACTCTATCAGGCTGAGCGAATAATTTGGGATCCAAAACATAAGATGCATAAAAATACCCAAAAAGTAAAATGATGTGAGGCAAAGATTTTCTGATGTTATGTGCAGACCGCTAGCAGAGTTCTGTTCAAATAAAAAATATATTTTTCTTTTTAAGATGGTAAAAACTTGTTAAGGCTAGAGCTAATGCCGCTATTACCGCACTAATGTATTAGAACGCATCGCGAGAGTGTAAACAGGCACTCGCTACCTCGCAACAACACGCGAGCTGCGAGGCGAGGTACGAGGTGAGAGTGTAAACTAGGTATTAAATTCGTACAAACCATCGTAACTTGAGTCATACCTACGCGCGGTCGACCTTAGTACCCAGTGTGTGCTGAACTCAAAGCGCGTAAGAACACACTCGGTACTGAGTGTGTATTGAGCTTGAGGTATGACTCGCGTTCCCCATAGAGTAAATAAAAAAGGTAACAAAACTTCACGCCTTTTATCGCCGAAGGGATAGGCAAAGGTGTATTACACACGCACACTACGCCAGTTATGTTTCGGTCCCAATGTAATAGGGGGTGAACCTATTGCCATCTGCCGGGCACATTGTTAAGCGAGCGATAATTAACATTTTTAATACACATAGTTATAACTTTGAAAAGTCAGAGGTGTGTGCCCGGGGTAACTGGAGATCGAACCCGAGACCATGGTCTCGGCAGTCCGTTACGCACACACTGGGCTATCGCCGCGATAAAAAGGTAGATACAAATGAAAGAAAAAAAATACAGTTCATTACCATAAACGACGAAAGGACATGAGAATAACAAAATAAACAAGACGCTAAAATTATGAGTACAAGCCTTTCGTGTGCATTAAAATAGGAGGACTGCCTCGTTGGTCTTGCGGCATAAATGTGCGCGTGGGATTTGGAGGTCTCGGGTTCGATTCCCAGGTCGGGCAAAGTGTTATTGGGGTTTTTCCGTTAGGAAATTCTCAGTAGAAGCACAGAGTCTGGTAATGTGCCCGGTACGGCAATAGACTCGCCCCCTATTACGTGGGACCTAAAAATTCATGGCGAAATGTGGGTGTAATATTACACCTCTGCCTACCCTTGCGCGGATACAGGCGTGGCTTATAAATAAATAAATAAAAATAAAAAACATCACTTTGAAAAGTCAGAGGTGTGTGCCCGGGGTAACTGGGGATCGAACCCGAGACCATGGTCTCAGCAGTCCGTTACGTACACACTGGTCTATCGCCGCGATAAAAAGGTAGATACAAATGAAAGAAAAAATAAACAGTAAATTTCCATAAAAGACGAAAGGGCATGAGAATAACAAAATAAACAAGACGCTATAATTATGAATATAAGCCTTACGTCTGCATTAAAATAGGAGGTCAGTAATGCCACACTTTCTGACAATACGTTAGACTTATACGTCTTACATAAGACCAATCCTAACACTCGTTATGAATTATGACGTACCGAAAATTTGAACCGGCCTGTAGCTGCAATACATAAATGTCATATACGTCCACGCGCTACTGAGCCAAACAGCGAAATGGCGAGTGAAACACGTCAGCGGCAAAACCTCGCCGGCCGCTAGTTGTACGCCACACTATCAAGTGCGGGCCGCTTATCCTCCACGTGTAAGCGCTCGCACGACTAACTACAATATTTTGTACTTCGCCCTGATTGGCTCTTGCGAATTGTATCATAGTTAAGCTACCATTCTTTGTAAATCTAATTTTGTACATATATTTAGGCTAAGTTTATTTTGTAAATATATTCTCTTTATACAACTACAAGATCGGACTTATCATTCTGGACCTTCACCAGCAGCTACAGACCCTACCTTACAGGCCGATTAGAATGCATTTTTGTAGCCCGCCTTGCCCCGCATACCTCACCGCTTTGACAGAATTGTTTGTTTGTAGCAATTCCCCTCCCTTCCTATGGCACTGAGTTGTAGGTGTATAAAACGGCGAAGACTAGTGTTAGTATACATTAATTATAAAATTTTGCTTCTCTTGTAGGTGAGACGCATAGTTACGGCGAGGGTGCTGAAACGGTGCCAGTCAACAAACGGTTTGTGTGTGACCTGTGTCCTGAGGGATTCGTTTATATGAGGTACGTACTAATTCCTTCCTCTTTCTTCTTCTCACTTATCCCTGGCAAACAGCCGGCTGTTTCACCAAAAATTTAAACGCTTAGATAAAAACATTGTTTTTTGTCGGTTTATTACTTATTATTTACTTGATGCTGCCCAATGCCAACTCCACAGTTACTTTGTCACTAAAATATTCACTGCACGTGTGTCACTTCGTCGTGTTTTGGGTATGATCCCAACACGAAACAACACTTTGTATGATCCGTTAATTGTTGTTTTGAGTCTGGGTGTTCATTGTATGTGTTGATTGAGTGTTTGTGAAGTCCTCTGCGACTGTCTTTGTCTAGATAATTCATCCTCCTAGCATTATCCCAGTTTCACCCTTTGGTTCGCTTACTAGTCTATCCGGATTTGGCTGAATATTAGCTTTTCCACAGAGCGACTGCCTCTCTGACCTCTGCATCCTGAAGAGATAGTTATATTCCATGGTTTAGATTAGTGTCAGTTTATTTAGAAGGTACTGACGCCCTGTAACGACTGTCAAAGATCTTTATGATTACCGGGACCGACGGCTTAATGTGCTCTCTGAGGCACGGGACTGAGAATCTAGATAATTCAAATATATAAAATGCAACTTACTTTGTTGAAGTGACTTTGCTTACTAGCCAATGTACCCCCTTCGAAATGTCCCTTATTTGATACACTAGGATCTGGCAACCCCACTAGCAGTATACATATCTATTTTCTATGATGAGTATTAATAAAGTTTTATTCTTGTAGGTACCTACTGTCGCACCGCACCCGCGCACATCCCGAAGCCCTCGGTCGCGCAGTAGCGCTGCGTTGCGCAGTTTGCGCGCGGCACTTTGCGCACGTCAACAGTTTGCGCAGACACTTGCGCTCGCACACAGGCGAGCGCAACTTTTTGTGCAACGTGTGCGGGAAGGCGCTGTCGTCTAGGGAACATCTCAAGTTCCATATTAGGATACATACGGGGTACAAGCCTAATGTGTGCAAGTAAGTGTAGTAATTAACGTAATTATTCATTCATAAAACCAACATTCCTCATTTCCCTCATAAGCAAAATTCGTAAAGTAGTAGGGTAAAGTAGACATGGCTATTATTGTTCAATAATTTTGTTAAAAATAATTGCATCCGGTCGATATTTTACCTTAAAACTACAGGCAGTTGTTGTTTCGAGTCTGGGTGTTCATTGTGTCCTTTAGATGTATGTTTGTAAAGTCCCCCGCGACACAGGATTTAGTCCTAATGCGAGAGTTGTCTAAAAAAAAAAAGGGAAACATTTAACAAAATATTAAATTTTACCACTTCCTTGCATTTATATATTAAAAATGGCATCGTTTGTAAAAGCCAATACAACTCGTTTTGAACATCATGGAAATCTGACTCAGAACAAATTTAAAAAAATACTTAGTCCTTACCTTTTTTTTTGGTGTTGGGTTGGAAAATCCTCATGGAGTCCCTTCGCCCTGGGGGGGAAAGATAAAGGAGACTGTCAGACTCTTACTGACTAAAAACCAACCCGTGCTCCTCATGTACCCATGTGTCGGAGGGTAGGGTTTCACCAAAGCATTCCTCGCTACCCCCCGACGGGTATTGGCCCGCCAGATGGTCAGGCGGACCCCGAACGAAACCCCCTTGGCGGCGGATGAAGGTGTTGGGCTCCGCCGCCAAAACACCCAGCGGCCGCAGAGGATAGGGAGGACGGCTACGCAACACCGCATCTCCTCTTCCTCAGCGGCCCCACCGCGACGCAACGATGGAGCGCCCCCATTTGGTCGCGGGAGATAGGGCGCGCGGCAACGCAACACCGACACGCCTCTCCTCCCGCGACCGCACCCGAGTGCGAGGGACAGAAGAACTGTCCCTCGCACCCGCCCCTTTGGACGCATCCTGCGCAGGCCTCCGTCAAGCCCACGCGGAGCGTCCCCTCCTGGATCCCTCTTAGCTTCACCGCGGTTACTGTGCCCCCCCACCACGACACGGTGGAGATCCCACGGGCGGGGACTTAGTCCTTACCTTGCTGATAGAGCGTGTATCTTTGATTTTTTATTGGACAAAATGTCAAATAATTGAGTAGTGGATACAAATTAAAATTGAATAATTAAATTAGCGTGACATTGCAATGATGATTGTAAAAGTAATCTAAAAAAAAGAATAATGCAACATACACAATATTATCAACTAATTAAATACACTTTGACATTTATTTTCTCTATGTACTAACATACATTTATTTTGAAATTCAATTTTTATCTTTAAATTACACTTTGACAAATATTTGCTAACTTTGACATCTATTCATCATAATCAGCCTTTATCAGTCCACTGCTGGAATAGGCCTCTTCTTTGAAAGGAGGAATTGGCCTACTATACCACGCTGGCCAAACGGGTTGGTATAGGGTTTGTATCAAGTTTTCCTTCTCTTACAGTGCTGTTTTCTGCATAATATGCTCCCTCTGTTGGCTCTTACGACACCCATGGGATGATATGGGGTGGTGACAATCCGTATTCTTAATCCGTCACCACACGGAAACATCTATTAAACAATTTAAATAATTAACCGACATTTTGAATTGAAACAGTTGATTGTAGAATTTTAAATTAAGATTTTGCATGCCGACTGGTGAAATATGGCTGAACTAAAATGTCTTTTGTACCTGTTTTAATAATGTATGTAATATCCATATTTGTAAAATAAATAATCTTTTATCTTTATCTAATCTTAATATTCAAAAGCATGACTTAGGTAGAATTAACTTGCATAAAATGGGACATGCTTGCATAAAATCACAGTTTGTTCAATTATATTATCCAAAGTTTGATTCACATAACTTTTTGACTTTTTATACATACACTTATATTACCTACTTATCATTTTTTATACTTGACTTATTGCACCAGGCGCGGTCCGAAGGGGGAGGTCACAGGGGACATGACCCCCCCCAAAATCTACGGTCAAATTTAAAAATCTCAAAAATTTTACAACTAATAAAAGGAAATTTTTAGCTATCCCCTAACAGCGATAAATTCGCGTCGATATCTGAATATACAGAAGAAAATCTTCTTATTGTCAAGATAGCATCTGAATTCTATTGCCATTTTTTAAGTCCGATCAAGTCCGATCCGCAGCTGGCATCACAGCCAGATTCGTTGTGGCCGTAGGCTTACATCAAGGGTCGGCGCTTAGCCCCTACCTCTTCCTGTTAATTATGGATGCTAGGTATATTATCAGACATACAGGCAGAGGCACCCTGGTGAATGCTGTTTGCCGTTGACATCGTTCTGGTAGCAGTGAGTGGACAGAAGGTGCAGAGCAAGCTGGAGGAGTGGCGGTAGAGATTGGAGAATGTGGGCCTGAGAATAAGCAGAACTAAAACGGAATATATGTTCTGTGACTTTGGCGGTCTCTCCAGTCCTATACCGGTTACACTCAGCGGTACACCGCTACCAGTATGCTCCGATTGCCGCTACCTAGGTTCACTCCTGCAAGATGACGGCGGAATTGATCGGGATGTTAGGCAAAGAATCAACGCAGGATGGATGAAATGGTGACAGGTCTCAGGCACAATATGCGACCACAAAATGCCTGTGAAATTAAAGGGCCGCATGTTTAAGTCGGTTATAAGGCCTGTCGTACTGTATGGAGCTGAGTGTTGGGCTACAAAGAAGATGGATGAGAAACAATTGTGGCAGAGATGAGAATGTTAGGATGGATGTGTGGAGTGACAAGAATGGACAGAATTAGGAATGATTACGTAAGATGTCAATTTAGAGGTTATATGAAAGTGGCGCCCATTGATGAAAAGGTAAAAGGGATTCGATTGGCCTGGTATGGATGGTAGGTAAAAAGTGATGAATATGCATGTAGAAGGACGAAAAGGGAGAGGACCGCCAAGGAAAAGATGGATGGACTGTGTGAGGATGAAAGAAAGAAAGAATGAATTTATTTGCACTAACACAATGCTATGACAATAATTACAGTAATAAATAAGAGCTAAAGAACAAGAAAAACAAATCAAAGAAGTAAAACGCGCAAAATTTCTCGCTGGCTGGCGCCACTGTAGGCACGGCTTTATCTACTCATGTAGCTGGATGGATGGATATGAAAGAGAAAAGGGTAAGCGATCGGATGACTGGTGAGGTGATAGAGAAGTATGGAAGCGAAGGACATACTGCGCCGACCCCAAATAAATTGGGACCAGGGCAAGACAATGATGATGACCTATTTTTAGGGTTACCTCACAAGATAAAAAAAGGAACCCTTATAAGATCACTTTCTTGTCTGTCTGTCTGTCCGTGTGTCACCACCGATTTTCTCAGGAACGGGTGCACCTAGCAAAAAAAATTGGTGGAAAATTATACCAGATACTGAGGTCTATGGTTCCTATTAGGTGTATAAAAATCAGGGTCCTGGGTCAACCCGATAAAAAGATATGGTCAAAATTAGATTTTTGCGAAACTTGTAAGTACCGAAATTGACCTTAACTTTCACCTTTTTTAATTTTCAGAATTTTTCCTTTACTTGTGCTGTAAGACCTTGGTTTAAACCAAAATTGACAATTCTAGGTCAACCGTAAGTAGCCTATAGGTTTTGGGTCGAAAACCTATATGGTAGTTCCCGTTGAACTAGAATCACGAAATTGGCCAAATTTCGTAATTCTAGTTCAAATATATACCCAAAAGCAGGGTCTTATAGCACAAATAAAGGAAACATTACAAAAAATAAAAAGTGGAAAATTTAAGGGTGTCCCCATACATACATAGTAGACTCCATTTAAGATAGTCCTCTAAGTTGTATGGGCGCTTATACAGATTTAGAGGACTAGCGTATTTAGTACGAACAAATTCGTTCTTATCAAATAAAGTAAAATGCGGAACCCTCAGTGCGCGGGTCAGACTTGCACTTGCCCGGATTTTTATTAGTGTAGTGAGTGACCCCCTCCATAATTTCAGGCTGCGACCGCGCCTGTATTGCAGTCTTGTGCAATACAGTAGTAGTACAAAATGTACTAGGCTGCCATATATCAAACGATCATGTAAGTATGTCAAAATTTAGATAGAATTGATATAAATTGTATGTAGATACATATGTCAAAAGCCTTTTGGCGCATAACGTTCAAAGTGCAAAATGGTAAAAGAGCAAAATGTTAAAGGAGCAAAATGGTAAAAGCGCACAACGTTAAAAGAGCAAAATGGTAAAAGCGCAAAATGGTAAAAGCGCAAAATGATAAAAAAATCTGTTGTAAAGACATAAAGACATATTTATTTCTGCATTTTGGTTGTTTACAACACTTATACATGTCAAAACCCTATTCTAGATGATGCCGGCTTTTCCTAGCTAAATGACTTCTTGAGAAGAAAGGCCGAAACAAACTCAGAGTCATTTCTTTTTGTCACTTCATTTTGTTTAGTATTTTCTTCATCTTTTAAAGTCCAGACAAAAAAAAAAGGGTTTAGTATGCAAGTACAATGCAGGAAATCATCTGACGCTTTTGACTGACTCGGCCAACTGATGGCCCGCATTCAACAGCAATCGTACGGCTCAACCTTGATTGAGGGAGCCAGCACGATCTGTATCACTATGCCTCCACGCCATCAGAAGGTGTATGCATAAGCATGTCAGCCTAAGCCATCAGACAGGTTGCCACAACTATATATATAACTATATGTAAGTAACTAAATAGGTTATGTTAGGTTCTCTTTTGACCCTTAACCCAAAAAATGGGCTCCGTCAACTTCAGTTTATTAGACTAGTGTGAAGACTGCTTGGCAGGGCTCCTATTTTTGGGCTAAGAGTCGAAAGAGAACCTAACATGGTTATTTAGTTACTTACAACAGATTTTTTTATCATTTTGCGCTTTTACCATTTTTTGTTTGAACCTAACATAACCTATTAATTTAGTTGGTCGCACCTAACCCTAGGCACTAGCTGTTGATAATAATACATACATACATACATATCGTCACGCCTTTTATCCCCGAAGGGGTAGGCAGAGGTGTATTTCTACACCCACTTTTCGCCAGATATACTTTAGTCCCACGTAATAAGGGGCGAGCCTATTGCCGTACCGGGCACATTTCCAGACTCCGTGCTGCTACTGAGAATTTCGTGACAGAAAAACCCAATAACACTGCCCGACCCAGGAATCGAACCCGGGACCTCCCGATTCCACGCGCACATTTATGCCGCGAGACCAATGAGGCAGTCGTATAGGGTTTGATGTCGAGTTTTCCATCTCTACGCAAAGATGGTATTTGCATCGTGTTATCCCTTAGTCGCCTCTTACGACACCCACGGGAAGATAGGGGGTGGTGTCACTTGTATTCTATGCCGTCAACCACACGGCAAATAATAATATTTAATTTATTTTTCGGAATTTTAAACTTCAGGATTTTAAACTTTCGGGCAAATGAACTTTCGGGAAAATCTGGCTCTTCGGGTAAACAATAGACAACCCTAATAAGCGAGGCAACAGATTTTTTTATCATTCTGTGCTTTTACTATTTTGCTCTTTTAACTTTGTGCGCTTTTACCATTTTGCTCCTTTAACATTTTGCTCTTTTACCATTTTGCGAGTGCTTACCATTTTGCGCTTTGAACGTTATACGCCCAAAGGTGTCAAAAGACCATTATTAATATATTTTTCTCACCCGCTAGTGTTACCGTGTTTTATTGTTACATCAGAAAGGATGTTTTTTTTTGGAATATAAGTGTGATGATTGGCCCTGGACGGAGCAACATAATCAGGATCAATAGTTTCAACATATTCATGATTATTATTTGTGATACGGCCTAAATCATACCCATGAATACATTTTTTATCAGCATTACAATCAAACCAACTTGCTGTTCTTAAAACTGTTTGTTGCACTGTTACATCCCAAGGGACCTGATACACGGAAAGGGTGCCCTTAAATGGTTTCAAGTTAGTTGGAATTAAGCTTTCTTTTGTTATTATCTCACTTTCATCCACTTTTTTAATAGTAATATTTTCAACTGTGCTTATTATCATGTCATAAAATTGTTCATATATTCCAATATCTTGACCATAAAGAACCATGCGGTCGGCAGTCCTTTTAAGGACTGCTCCCACGCCATCCGGAGCAGCCTTTCCATGTCCAGGTTCGAAATAGTTCCATGTTATTTTAACGATTTGAGGAAAATCCTTACGTATATGACTGATTATAAAAAAAACATGTATTTGTTCCTGTATTGGGACGACGGAGAATCGGATAAGAAGTGTAACGTGTCAATAAAGGAATTTACTTAAGGAACGTGATGTATTATGGGCACCAAATGAGCCCAAATAGCCTCATGACTTTCTTCAGATTGCTTCTTCCTAGGCATGTCGATGTCTTATCTAAAAATATTAAAATTAATTTTAAACAAGCATAAAAAATTATGTAAAGAAAAGCTGAAACAAGTAAGTACGCAAAGCAAGTCATGTAAAAAATTCGTAAAATATAGTCACATTTTGGTATTTTACGTCTATATTTACTGTACGAGATAGTGGTACCTGCCCAATGTTCATACTTAATTATGATGTTTACAACAATATCAATACTCCGGGTCATTAACCTAATAAGTTGTCATTGTTAAAAACACGGACGTCATTAATCTACCGCATTCGTCATTATACTTTACATACTTTTTCAGGATAATGATATTATCAATAATGACGATCACAAGAAAACGTGTCGTAACTTTTTGAAAATGAAACGATTATGCTTAAAACACCTCAAGAGGGATTTAAACCCTTTAACTATATATAATGAAAGCAAACATTTTGATGAGCACAATAGTTAATTGCTACGATATGCTAAAAAAGGATAATGACTTCAAAAAAAACACATTTTGGAGAATCAAATTTAAACTTACCTTTCAGAGAAATCCGACACGTGCAATCCGTTCAAAGTGTATGACTCAAGTGAGGTGTGCCGAGGGGAAGCCCGTAGGTATTGAACTGACTTTGTTAGAGTTTTCGGGACGGAGATAAATTGCACACATATTTTGTTTAAATAATGATGATTTTTTTGTAACAATTTTTAACAGGCTGATTTTGTAATTTGTTTATTGAGCGAAAAGTTAAAATTTATTAGGATTGAAGATATTAGATCTTTGAAGTCAACTTCACATTTAAAACAAATATTTTTATTTGTATTTGAATATTTTATGTGACCAAATAGCCGGAGACAGGCGTGTGGGACACATAATTTAATGACGATTCTAGTAAATATTTGCATATAAATCTAATTAAAATAATTTGTTTTTAGTCAATGGATAGTTGCATTAGTATGAAAGTATCGGAAATCATTCGGTTTTCTCCTATTGTAGTTTTATTTGTCAGGATACTACGGCCAGAATTGTTTTATCCTCAACATTGAAGAATGTCCCTCATAACATTTTGTTATGGTCCCAAAATGTGCCTTGTAAATACGCCAACCATCAAACGTAATAAAAACTAGAAAGATACCATAGATATTCTCGTATTTAATATTGTAAGTTAAATGTTTGTTTCATATACAAAAATATCCCGCCACACGGTTAAGCAACTTACGACTGAATAGCGGAATCAAGACGGCTCACAAAAAGATTCAAATGCATCAACAAAAACATTTTTGTCAAATAAACTATCACGCAATATCGTATCGGCTGAGACGTTTAGCTCTCAGGTAGGTTGTGGGGGTTCTAATAGAAACACTGCTAAAAGGAACAGGTTTTTTATTATGTCTCACTACCGCTTACATACAGTATGACCGACTAGGTAAGCACTGGCCTAAAGGCTGGACTGTAGACTCCTGCTCCTCTCCGACGCTCGCAGGGTAGTGTGCTCGTAGGGTCGCCGGTGAGCTGGCCGAAGTACACGCTGGGTAGGCAGCTCGGTGGTCGAGGTGTAGGCTGAGCGGTAGGCTCAGGCGGTGCAGCTGATGTAGGCTGAGCGGTAGGGTTTAGGCGTAGGCTGGTGCAGTCAGGCGTTAAAGGCCTGGCTGTGGGAAGCTAGTAGGTAGGAGCTGATGCGTAGGCAGCGGCTGGTAGAAGCACGGCGCCAGCAGCTCGTAGGTCGCAGCTAACAGCAACCCGTAGGGAGAACTGGAAAGAAGCATAGGGAATACACAACAACCGGTCAGGAACAGGCTGTCCCTAGATCGGCTGTTATGCTTAGGAGACAGATACTACAGACAGAACATATAGGCACACAGACAACTAGAGTATGCTTACCCCCAGCGGGACAGTAGATATATAAGTAGAAGGCAGAATAAATATGTATTAGTAGTAGCAGCGTAGCGACGTCTAGGGAAAGTGACCGATTTAGATCGCGCACCCATAGATATATATTATATAGGCATAGACCTATGAGTCACAGACGGCCTGTGATCGGCCATTACCTTATATGGTTATAATTCCTAGCGAAGCGTTGCTCGGGCTAGGCTGGCTCCACCCACTGCGTTAAGCGCCTGTAGGTATTATAACGCAATACGGAGTATTACGTTAGACGGCATAAGCCCAATAGGCACCTAGTCACCAGCAATCGGGATTCCATTATTCTTCAAATTATTTTTCAACGCGATAATACACATTTCCTATGATTGACGACCCCGTGGCGTAGCCGAAGTTCGCGGGATAGATTCTCGTTCAAATTAAACATTTTTGTTCGTGGACATGGATGTTTGTCTGAGTGTTTCTATGTATAATATTATGTATGTTTATCCATTGTCTAGTACCCATATTACAAGCTCTGCTTAGTTTAGTACTAGATGGTGTTTTTGTGTGTATGTGGTAGAATATTATCTGTATATATAAAATCCTTGTGTTACTGACTGACTGACTGACTGACAAGCTACAGCCAAAACTATAAGGCACAGGAAGTTGAAATTTGGCATGTATGTTCCTTGGGGATCGTAGGGGTGCACTAAGAAGGGATTTCCTGAAATTCCTACAGGATCGGGCAGAAACAGTTAAATAAAAAAAAATTGCGAGCGTAGCTGCGGGCGTGCTCTAGTTATATTATATTGTTAGCTGACCAAGGGCGGCGAACTCTTACCACAATTTCTTGCCCTCAATATTTTTTATTAATCGTCTATCTACCTACTTGACCACGTTATAATAAAATAATAATTATCCTATGTTTAAGCGTATGGTTACACGGTAAATTTTATTAAATTAAAACAAACCTAGAAATATCCTTGTTTAAATGGTTAGTGATATTTTTTGTTTACTTACTTCAAGTTGCCTTCACGAATTCTTAGGAAGTATTTTTCGTCTGTTCGCTAGGTATAAATAAGTAACTGCACCTTACTTACTCAGGCTATTAGTAAATTCTGAGTCTAGGTATGTAACCACTTACTTAATCAATTATAATTTACTTTAAACTAAAAAATTCAAGGAACAACACGATAATCTAAAATATGTACATAAGTAAGTGGTAGGTGGGTAGGTCTAATATACAACGCATAATGTGTGTGAAATGACCCATTGAAATAAAAATAAGTTTTGAAATAAGTACTCTTTTTTAATCAATTTACAAATTATTATCAATGTTAATATTAAAGTTTTGATTAAATAGGTACACCGCACCAGACTTGTGATGAGACATTTTGTTGTTCACTATTAAAATTCACGTTATTAGCGCACTCTGAGCGCGAGCGGTGACAACGGACTAACTTGGCGGCTTGGAAGCCGCGCGAAATGTAGGCACTTATCGCTGTAGGTACGGCCGAGTGTAGGAGGCCTGGTAATGCGAGGACAAGCATTTCGTCGAGTCATTTTATTTACGTAGATTATGAATGTTCCAGGACGTGCGGCAAGGGTTTCGTGAAGAAGTGCAACCTGACGCTGCACGAGCGCGTGCACTCGGGCGAGAAGCCGCACGTGTGCTCGCACTGCGGGAAGGCCTTCAGTCAGAGGTCTACGCTTGTTATACATGAACGGTAAGACATAGGCACTGTTTAACCTCACCCCGCACGAGCGCGTGCACTCGGGCGAGAAGCCGCACGTGTGCTCGCACTGCGGGAAGGCCTTCAGTCAGAGGTCTACGCTTGTTATACATGAACGGTAAGACATAGGCACTGTTTAACCTCACCCCGCACGAGCGCGTGCACTCGGGCGAGAAGCCGCACGTGTGCTCGCACTGCGGGAAGGCCTTCAGTCAGAGGTCTACGCTTGTTATACATGAACGGTAAGACATAGGCACTGTTTAACCTCACCCCGCACGAGCGCGTGCACTCGGGCGAGAAGCCGCACGTGTGCTCGCACTGCGGGAAGGCCTTCAGTCAGAGGTCTACGCTTGTTATACATGAACGGTAAGACATAGGCACTGTTTAACCTCACCCCGCACGAGCGCGTGCACTCGGGCGAGAAGCCGCACGTGTGCTCGCACTGCGGGAAGGCCTTCAGTCAGAGGTCTACGCTTGTTATACATGAACGGTAAGACATAGGCACTGTTTAACCTCACCCCGCACGAGCGCGTGCACTCGGGCGAGAAGCCGCACGTGTGCTCGCACTGCGGGAAGGCCTTCAGTCAGAGGTCTACGCTTGTTATACATGAACGGTAAGACATAGGCACTGTTTAACCTCACCCCGCACGAGCGCGTGCACTCGGGCGAGAAGCCGCACGTGTGCTCGCACTGCGGGAAGGCCTTCAGTCAGAGGTCTACGCTTGTTATACATGAACGGTAAGACATAGGCACTGTTTAACCTCACCCCGCACGAGCGCGTGCACTCGGGCGAGAAGCCGCACGTGTGCTCGCACTGCGGGAAGGCCTTCAGTCAGAGGTCTACGCTTGTTATACATGAACGGTAAGACATAGGCACTGTTTAACCTCACCCCGCACGAGCGCGTGCACTCGGGCGAGAAGCCGCACGTGTGCTCGCACTGCGGGAAGGCCTTCAGTCAGAGGTCTACGCTTGTTATACATGAACGGTAAGACATAGGCACTGTTTAACCTCACCCCGCACGAGCGCGTGCACTCGGGCGAGAAGCCGCACGTGTGCTCGCACTGCGGGAAGGCCTTCAGTCAGAGGTCTACACTTGTTATACATGAACGGTAAGACATAGGCACTGTTTAACCTCACCCCGCACGAGCGCGTGCACTCGGGCGAGAAGCCGTACGTGTGCTCGCACTGCGGGAAGGCCTTCAGTCAGAGGTCTACGCTTGTTATACATGAACGGTAAGACATAGGCACTGTTTAACCTCACCCCGCACGAGCGCGTGCACTCGGGCGAGAAGCCGCACGTGTGCTCGCACTGCGGGAAGGCCTTCAGTCAGAGGTCTACGCTTGTTATACATGAACGGTAAGACATAGGCACTGTTTAACCTCACCCCGCACGAGCGCGTGCACTCGGGAGAGAAGCCGCACGTGTGCTCGCATTTTAAACATAATTATATTTTTTTAGGCCGTGTAGTTGACGGCATAGAATACAAGTGTCACCACCCCCTATCTTTCTGTGGGTGTCGTAAGAGGCGACTAAGGGATAACACGATGCAAATACCATCTTTGCGTAGAGACGGAAAACTCGACATCAAACCCTATACGACTGCCTCGTTGGTCTCGCGGCATAAATGTGCGTGTGGGATTGGGAGGTCCCGGGTTCGATTCCTGGGTCGGGCAGTGTTATTGGGTTTTTCTGTCACGAAATTCTCAGTAGCACAGTAGCAGCACGGAGTCTGGAAATGTGCCCGGTACGGCAATAGGCTCGCCCCTTATTACGTGGGACTAAAGTATATCTGGCGAAAAGTGATTGTAGAAATACACCTCTGCCTACCCCTTCGGGGATAAAAGGCGTGACGATATGTATGTATGTATGTATATTTTTTTAATTTTATAGACTCACGCCTGTATCCCCGGTAAGGTGTAAGCAAAAGGGTAAAATTACACCCACATTTCGCCATGCATTTTTAGGTCCCACGTAATAGGGGGCGAGCCTATTGCCGTTACCGGGCACCTCATCAGTCTCCGAGCTGCTGAGGTAGAAATCTGAGAATTTTAATTTTAAAGTAGTAATGCTGTGTATTGTTGCGCAGGTACCACAGCGGCGCCCGGCCCTACGTGTGCAGTCTGTGTGGTCGCGGGTTCGTGGCCAAAGGCCTGCTCTCCATGCACCTCAAGACTACGTGCATATAGCGACTAACCACCGCTACTGCGAGTAGTTACGGTAAATAAATAATTATTTATTTGACATCTTTTAACATTATGAGTATTAACAGTATTAGAAGTACCCTTAACAGAAGAGCATGCATGAGAAACTTGATGGGAGTGAGTGAAGCAAGTAAGGTATGTCAGGATCGTTGCAAATGGCGTTCTGTAGTCTCTGCCTACCCCTCCGGGAAACAGGCGTGAGTCTATGTATGTATGTATGTAACATTATGAAGTTGCGTACATTGACATTTCGCACACCACTGTTATGTATATGTCTATACTAATATATCTAATAAAGCTGAAGAGTTTGTTTGCTCCTTGAACGTGCTAATCTCAGGAACTACTGGTCCGATTTGAACTGAACTATTTTTGTGCTGGATAGCTTATTTATTGAGAAAAGCTATATAATATCAAGTTAAATAACACGGGTTTAACCGCGGACAAGTATTAAGTCGGAACGAAAGTTCTCAGGGTCTGATTGGTTACTGATTTTTAATATTTTATTTCTGAATAAGTATTCAACGTATTTCGCGTTTTGACATCTTGTAAAGAATTTTGTGCTCTGTCTAATAGTGTATTTTGTTTCTATGTTTAATATTTTGTGACTTAAATGGGCTTAATTTAACATGTCTAAGAAACAATTTCGTACGATTTTTATATGACTTCAAATTGGGACAATTCGCTACCAAGACAGCTCGCCAAATTAACCAAGTGTGGGACCATAATAGCGTTAGACAAATTGGTATATACCACTGTACAACAATGGTTTAAGAAATTTCGTCAAGGACGACAAGTTGAAGACCCTGGTGGAAGCTGACCCATCGCAAACGGCTCGAGGGATTGCACAGGAACCAGGAGTCCGTCAAGATGCGGTCTTAGATGGTTTAAAATGCATTGGAAAGGTGGAAAAACTCGAAATGCGGGTGTCCCACGATTTGAACAATCGACAGAAATTGTCACGTTTCGAGGTGTATTCTGCGAAATCAAAGCGACTATTTTTTGGATCGAATCGTGACGTGCGATGAAAAGTGGATTATGTACGACAATAAGAAACGTTCGGGACAGTGGTTGAACGCCGACAAGTCTTCCAGGCACTTCCAAAGGCGAATATCCACCAAAAAAGACTATGGTTACAGTATGGTGATCCATTAACTTTTTTTAAACCTGGTCCTACCAACACATAGGAGTCTTATCGTGAGGAAATCGTCGAAATCTATCACAAATTGCATCAAAGCAGCTGGAACTGGTGAACAGAGTAGGTCCGATCCTGCTCAATGACATCGCTCCTCCGCATATTTTACAAATCACTGTACGAAAATTAAACGAATTGAACGTCACCCACCATATTTTCTAGACCTCTCGCCAATCGATTACCACCTTTTCAAGCACTTTGATAACTTTGTCGCAGGTAGAATCGTCGCTAATCAGGACCAGACAAAAACAGCATTTGTCGACTTCATCGAATCCTTATGAGACGGCGGTCTCAGGTAGGATGTCGGGGTTCGATAGAAGCACTGCTATACTGAACAGGTTTTTTATAACGTCTCACTGCCGCTTACATACATTATGACCGAACTAGGTAGGCACTGGCCTAAAGGCTGGAGTGTAGACTCCTGCTGCTCTTCTCGGCTCGCAGGGTAGCTGCTCGTAGGGTCGCCGGTGAGCTGGCCGAAGTGCACGTTGTGTAGGCAGCTCGGTGGTCGAGGAGCTAGCTGTGCTGAGGCTCAGGCGGTGCAGCTGATGTGGGCCGAGCGGTAAGGCTCAGGCGTAACCCGGTGCAGTCAGGCGTCCGTGGCCTGGCTGTAGGAGGCTGATGCGTAGGCAGCGGCTGGTAGCAGCACGGCGCCAGCAGTTCGTAGGTCGCAGCTACACCAAACCGTACGGAGAACGTCAGGTGTAGACTCGTAGGGTGAACTGGAAACAGCATAGAGAATACACAACAACCGGTCCGGAACAGGCTGTCCCTAGATCGGCTGTTATGCTTAGAAGACAGATACTACAGACAGAACATATAGGCACACAGACAACTAGAATATGCTTACCCCCAGCGGGGCAGTAGATAGAGAAGTAGAAGAATAATACTTGGTTGTCACTACCACCAGCAGCATAGCGACGTCTAGGGAAAGTGACCGATTTAGATCGCGCACCCATGTAGAATAGCGCGCATAGACCAAAATAGTTCTAAGTGTAACGCAATACGTAGTATGACGTTACACTTAAAACCAAATTTTTACAATGACGGAATAATTAGAACGCTGTAGCACGTTGGCAAAAATTTATAGATTGTAATGGAGCTTATTTCAATTAAATCGAGTAATTATTACTGAAGTTATGCCACTTTGAACTTTACCCTTTATTGAAACCCTGAGAACTTTTGTACCAACCTAATATTTGAATAAAAATATAGACGTTGATAATAATATACTTAATTTTGTACGAACATCATCCAGTCAATGAAACATACAGATAATGCATACTTATTATCAAAACACGATATTATTATGATTGATATTTCGGTCGAACGACAACATTCCGGTTTGTACGAGAACCGATAATATCTGGCTACTCATAATTAGGTAAATACTTGCCAAATTACTTATTTGTGATCATTGAATGTTATTAAATTTCAAAGTAATTATATGTGTGTATGAATCACGGGTGTCTCGACGTAATCTAGAAGTTTAGACTGGCGGATAAAATTAGGCGTGTTTATGATGCGTAAAGTTCGTGATCTGATCATATGTATGTCATAGTAATAACAAGTGTAGAAGATAATGGGTAAATCAATTCAACGACAATTTTCTGGCGGTCACGTTCGTGCGTTGAAATACTAGTTTAGCTAGCTACTTTGTCCGTGTTTTAAATAATAAGGCAGCGATAGCCTAGTGTAGATATCAACAGACTGCCATGCAGAGGGTATCGGGTTCGAATCCACGGCGCGCACCAATGACTTTTCGGAGTTATGTGCGTATTGAATTGTTAATTATCGCTTGTCCCGTGCCTCGGAGAGCAAGTTAAGCCATCGGTCCCGGTTGTCATGAAGATCCTTGACAGTCGTTATAGGGCGTCAATACCTTCTAAATAAACTGACACTAGTCTAAACCATGGAATATCGCTATCCCTTCGGGTTGCAGAGGTTAGACAGGCAGTCGCTCTGTGGAAAAGCTAATATTCAGCCAAATCTGGTTAGACTAGTAAGCGGACCCCGGGTTGAAACTGGGATAACGCTAAGGGCCTTATCATACTAGCGGTTTGGGAGCGGTTGCGGGGCGGAGCGGACGCGCAACGAATTCGGTACGGGCTCGCAACGAACAGGCCGCGCATGCGCAACGAGATCGCCGCGAACAGCCGAGTGGACGCCATTTTGAACTGTCTCGTACAAATGCTCGTCCGTCCGTTTTTATTATGATTATGTTGATTATTTATAGGTAAATTGTGAAATAATTTAATCGTTACTGTAAAAGCACCGTTATGTTGATTATTTATAGGTAAATAATGATAAACCGATTAATAATATTAAAGAAGTATAATTAATTATCTCATGTGTACTTATTTAAGGTTAACAACATACCTTATAGTAATTACGAGCTTTTCTTCAGGTGACACCGATAATCTCAAATGTGTGTCTTTATGTCTTATGTCAGTTTGTATCAGATGCAACAACTCATAAAATGTAGGTCTTGACATTCGCAGGTAGGAACAAAATTGTTTTGGATTATTTTTTATTCGTTTGCAAAACAACACAAAGTAGTCGCTCTCTTCCATTCGTTTAACTGATAATGGATCTTCCCAAATTCGTCGATGCTTTCGTTTTCGTCTCCGGCGTCTTCGAAGTAATTAAGCCAACAGCAGTGTTTCCTCGTCGGAATCCATTTAGTTACTGGATGTACTGTACGTCGATAATTTGCTACAAACACGCGACGAAAACGTAACGTATTCGCCACGCGTCCGCGGCGTCCTCGCTGCGCAGCCGCGGCGTGTTCGCGACGCATTCGCTGCGCGTCCGCTCCGCCCCGCAACCGCTCCCAAACCGCTAGTATGATAAGGCCCTAAGAGGATGATGATTTGTCCGTGTTTTAAAGTAATTTGCACATACATTAATTTAGTAAAAAATATTTTATAGCAGTTTTACTGACATAATAATATCGTGTTTTGATAATGAAAGTAGCATAAAACAGACGGAAAAGAATTCTAACATTCGCTGATTTATCTTTAAATAACCCCTTTCCCACTTTCTAATTCTTTCAATGTACACACAGGGCTTTAAAGGCATAATATACATTAACTATGTATATTATGCCTTTAAAGCCTACAAAGTTTGCATTACATATTGTAATAACTCCTATTCGTAAATCACATATTATAAAGACCAGATAATCGTAAATGAACAATGTTCTCAATTATTTAGTATAAACAAAAACCTGTTGTCGAGTATTGGAGTATTTGCACCACATGTATAATTATATCCACAGGGGCTATAGTATACGACCCTGTGGTACCCCAGTCTTAAAATTTAAAATTACTAGCACATGTCATACATAATTGCGTCATCAATGATATCGTACTATGTTATTATATGGTAGTAAGGAGTTAAGAGAAAGTCAGATAATATGGTATTTTGACCTTTAAAGTCATCTGATAGTCTGTGCTAGATAACGCAGTCAAAAGCCTTAGTGTAATCTTTTGCTGGCAGTTTGTTTATAGCAAATTATATTATTACAGCGAATGCAACAGGGCAAAGTACAGCTGATTATATGTATAGTTGATAAACCCTGGCTATCTCGTCGGGGCTAAATAAACTGCTCCTACGTTACTATATTTTGAATTTGACTTACCTCTTTGCGTTTGTTACTTTCAATGGCATCGAAAGAGCGACCAACCAAGTAGGTGCATAGACAATAATGTCATTGGTTTGATTGGAAGTTTTATTTAAAAAAACAAACATTATATTTAGGTATACGAAACGCAAAGAACGACATAATATTATAGGTTATGGGGAAAACAAAAGTGAGATTAATTTTTATAAGACACTAGCGAATTCCCCAAACAAAGCCCTTGTTACTCAGAGATAATGGAGTATTTTAATATTGAAAGATTGCTTGAGACCGGTCCAATAGAAATTTAATTCGTTACAAACATATTTATCTTTATTATATTAGTATAGATAGATACATAAAGAACAGAGAGCACAAATTTACTTGTGCTTCATAAATACTTACACTATTTGAAGCTTTCTTTCCACGCCAGACGCTCGAAAGACTTAGCCGGTAACTAAATTATTTGATAAAGTAACACACACAGGCTCTAAAGAAAATAAAGAGGGAAAGGATTGTGAGAAACTGAGATCTTACCTTCCTTACCAACCTCTTCTATATTCTTTTCAAGCTGCATTCTTTATGCTTCCTGTAGACTTGATTGTATATCCTTGTTACTGTTTCTAATATCATGGCTACACTTTAATGATCGTCTATGTATTTTCATGTTACTATGTGTTTTTATTTGTTTTTATTGCGTGGTGGACTATGGCCCTACCCTTCTCATAGAGAGAAGAGGCCCGTGCCCAGCAGTGGGACAGTATATGATGATGATTATGATGATGTGTTTTATCAACGAATAATATACATACCTCATGTTTTTAACTTAATATATTATAATTATTCCACACGAGACTTAAGATTGTGTGGCAGACCGAAACTAACTTTGTTTGTATTATGAAAATTAAGCTGTTTATCCAACCACAATGATAAAAGGTCAATTGTATATTATTTATCTTGATATTAATATTATTTGTTGCAGAATTATCACGCGAATACGAAGAAACGTGGAACACAGACTGAAGTAAAGTAATAATTAGCATATATAGCATTTACCAGACATAACAAATTTTAAAAAGAGTATTTTGGCATTTCTCATGTTTTGGTTTTGTGCGAAGTGATTAAAATTAAAGCGTATTTTTTTCGTTTTTGGATTTATAAGTTGATATATAATGTGCCGCAGCAATGGTGACATTAATTTAACATACATAAAGAGCAAACATAAAACAAAAAAATTGGTTGCCTGTAAAGACGGTATACGGGCGAAAGTTTTACGTGACAACGACTTTGAGTGGTAAAATAATTTTAATGTGAATATTCATTCGTATAGTAGGAAGAAGGATGAAAGACGCGTGCCTTTCACTTTTTATGTCTGTCTCTCTCGCTCTTAGGCGGGACGCGTGCCTCTCACTCGCTCTCATTGTGAGCGCATAACGTGAGCGGAGCGTAACGCAGTTTCTTGAAGTGTCACCCGGCAAACCAATTTATAAGACGTTGTCACGTCAAAAAAAGAAAATGACGGGAAACACTGTTTCAGCCCCAGTTTTATTCAATATTCTTTTCTACTTTTTGGTATAATGTATAATTCGAAATAGTATGTATGTTGTCACTGTCGCGACACCGTTAATAAAAGGACAATGGTAGATCTCCACACATCAAAATGTTTGAAATTAAATTGAAGCGTACAGTAATAAAAAATATATCAAAAAATTTGTCGTAAGTAACAGAGTCTATAAATGATTCTATTTTCACTCAGGAAAGGTGGGAAAAGAAGATATCGGTGTTTGAAGTTTTAGTTAAGAATGAACAAAGTAGGTAAAAGAAAAGTTATAGTATGAAAGTTAAACAATGTAGGTAGGTACGTTTGAATTATCAAATGACATTTATGTCAGATTGACATCAAAGCGCAGAAGTATTTTGTAGCATCTAACTGTCACAGCCAAAGACAAAAGCAGAGCTGCACATTTTAAATCGATTTTATGTGAAATCGATACAACATTAAAACGATGCTGTGGCGTTTTTATTTGATTTAAACGTTGTTTTGCTTCAAAAATATTAGCTTATTGATATAATGTTGATTAAATATTAAATAACTGCATTTTAAACCAAACCAACTCTATAAAGGTCGATCGTATCGATTACTTATTTAATAATCGATACGGATATAGCACTCACATCTATTCCTGTCACACCATTGTCTATGGCAACAATCAAGTATTCGTAATCAATTGGAATGCTTTTTATCATCATAAAATACTCCAGCTTTAACGCGACAAAGTGCAAATATTAAAAATCGTTAAAAAAAAACAATTTGTTTTGTTCATATGAAGTTTAAGGTCGCCACAACAAACCCAGACCAAATTCTTCCATTGTTCTTTGTGTTTTAAGTTACTACGGAATACTTAAAGTTATATGAAAAAAAGCGCGTAGCAATTCAGATGATTATTAGAATTTCAATCGGATCAGTGCAGATTTAGGGTGTCTGCCCATTTGTCGGCAGTGGATGTTGATTTAAATGAACACCTGAATTCCTTAAATTATGCGTTGTGATATTTTATCTTATCTTCTTGAATATGTTTTGTGTTTTGACTTCAGACGAAATATTCCTTTATCTAACTCGGATTACTGAGTATTTCTTTTGTGATAGCGGAATAATTGTCACTTTTTCTTATTAGTTATTGATTATTGTCTCGTTGACTTCCATTCTACTTCTGTAGTTGGTCTTTTGTTCTATAAATGTCTTCTTTTTAAAGTTTCCTCTACTAAATCTATTTTATCTATGTACCTCAAATTCTAAGTTCTGTTTATTATACTATTTTACAGACACTATTCTAATGCATAGCAGCTATGACTCAGCTTTTTGAAATTTTAGTTTTATCTCTATCTACTTGTGGCAGAGTTTTGTGTCCTATTAGAATACATATTTCACTGATTGGTCTGTTAGCTTAGAATTATTAGGTTTCATCTGTCAGTAAAATTAAAACATGAAAGAGTGGCTTTTGCAATAGCCATACTGTCAATCCCAACCTAGATGTAATAATTGTTGTGACATTTATTGGAAACGTGACTCTGCGGCCTGAATAAAGTTTAAGATTTAATTAGAATCTCTTTAAATTTTTCCGTTGTCGTTGTTTATCTAACGGTAAATACTAAAATAATTATTGGTTTTCTGATTTCGAAAACATTTATCATTTGGAAATTTTAACAAACTCGAAATCAAACAATTTCTGCATTGGCCTAATCGCGAAGATGTAAATATTTGAACCAATGAGGGACATCCCCGAAAGAGTGACCTCAGTTTGACAATCGCAGAAATATTCCTCTTTGCTTTATCTCTGCTAAAGGTCATGACTCATGTAGCACAGATGATTCAATACATATTAAATTTGATATCGAATATTTTGATCAAACTACTTTGCACTGATTTTGCATGACTTCGAAGTTTTTGAGATTTTAAGGGGAAAACAAGTTTAGTATTTTTAAGAGTAGCTTTTTACACGATTTTAACGCACTTTATGTATCTCCAGTTCACCATCCGCCAGCAATCATCAGCTTATTGCAGTCAACTGCTGGACGTAAAGCCTTCCTTAGGGTACGCCATAAGACCCGATCTGACTTTTTTTGTCATCCAGCGAGTGACTGGAATGGCTCCTCAAATCATCGCCCATCTCGCACACGCAATTCAATAAAATGGAATAAGAAAATTGCTTTAACTTTTTAATTGCTTCTGAACTTTTGAACATAATCTGCAAATAGGTATTCAATTGGAAATTAATAGATCCCTTTTACGATAATGCTGTGCTATGGACGCCGTCATATTTTCATTTAGAAATTACCTATTTTTGTTTTGCCATAAGACTCAGCCTATTTAGGTACCTATTTTTCTATCACAGTAACTGTCAATATTGTGAAAGATTGAGAAACAGTTAAATTATAAAATAAACATAAAATAACAGGTACTTATCTGTGTATGTTATAAGAACATTCTGGAAAGCACCGGACATAGCGCCACTTGCTCCAGAGCGATATCTATCACGTTTTGAGTTTGTGGGGTGAATGTTACAATTCTAAACCTTTGTTTCAAACATTTATGTTCATGTTAAATTCTCCATTAATATTAATATGTAGTCTAGGTCTAATGGCAGGAGTTAAAATTATACTATGTTAAATCTGATTCTAATACTTTCTCGTGGAAGAGACGGAATATCAAATGCGACATCAACTCCGGCTGACCAGCGGTATGTTAGGTCAAATCTTCCTTTTGCCTGACAATGATATTGTAACGCAAATTAGGCGAGGCTCTTGTCCAGCTGTGGACGTGTATCGGCTATGAATAAAAACCTGAGACTAATACAATTGGCCTCACTAGGCTCTGTTACAAAACTATTAGGCTTATGAAGTATGACACCAATGTGTTGTTTATTACATTTCCGCCATTTTAGAACATCTGTATTTTGGTGCCACTGAATTTTAAACACAAACATTTAAAATAATGTTATTCTAGATGCAGTTTCAATATTACCATTAACGCAGATAAAATCTATCGGTTAATCATCATTATCAGCCTTTTATACTGTCCCACTGCTGGGCACGGGCCTCTACTCACTATGAGAAGGGTACGGCCATAGTCCACCACGCTGGCCTAGTGCGGGTTGGCAGACTTCACATGTTTTTCGAGAACATTATGGAGAACTCTCAGACATGCAGGTTTCCTCACGATGTTTTCCTTCACCATTTAGCAAGCGATAATTAACAATTTAATACGCACATAACTCCGAATAGTCATCGGTGCGCGCCGTGGATTCGAACCCGGACCCTCTGCGTAGCAGTCTGTCGGTCTCTCCACTAGGCTATCGCTGCTTATCGGTTAATCACAAGGTCAATAAAGTTAGGCAACAGCAAAAGGTTTGCCGATGGGTATGAAGAATGGTTATTATATTTTTGCAATTTTTCATTAATAGAGTAAAAATAGACGTTATAATAAGTGTTCTTTAATTTCATATTTAATTTTCAATTATTTCTGCTTATCAAATACATAATATTGTTGGAAACAAATGATTTTCTTTTAATTTAGTATAATTGGCGTTAAATAAATATTTAAACGAAAATTAAAAAAAGGAATGTAAGCAGCAAAGTGAATATAATATTCATGATAAAGTCAACATTTCTATACCGCGGGGTGTTTTACAAATTATCAATCAACTGACACAAAGAACATCCAGACTTTAAAACATCATTAAAACAACAATGTGGGTGTAATATTACACCTCTGCTTACCCTTTCGGGGATACAAGCGTGAGTCTATAAAAAAATAAATAAAAATAAAACAACAATCTGTTTAGACAAAACCTTGTTCCGGGTGGGAATCGAACTCAGACACTGTCTATTCTCCTGTTCGTCCATAGTAAACTTTGGAACAGCCGTTTTAAAATTGTTAAAATCAAGCCATAATTTATCCCATGCGCATATTAGAGTCCAGCGCAAAAATCACTTAAAATTTACCGAACAACTGCCTGAAATATAACGCTCATGACGTGAAAATAATGTGGGTGAAACCGCAGTCAAAAGCTAGTTGTCAAGTATAGTAGTGAGGATTGTATTTATATACACTCATATACCTTGTAAATAAAAATACAAGCAAGTACGCTATGAAGCATTCATAGTAAGACCTTGGTTGGTCCAGCGGAGGCAAATTAAGTGTAATTGATTGCGAGTGAGTCAGCTGTTTGACTAGCTTGACGTTATCTTAGCTAAAGTAAATATCATTATTTTGATAGTATACTATTTATCACCGATGTGTTTACTTATGCAAAATAATATCTGTATATATAAAATTCTTGCGTTACTGACTGACTGACAGACAAGCTACAGCCAAAACTACTGGGGGTAGGAAGCTGTAATTTCGCATGTATGTTCCTTTGGGACCGTAGGGGTGCACTAAGGCGGGATTTCCCGAAAATCCCATGGGATCGGGAGGGAACTGTTAAATTAACAAATGTGTGGGCGTAGCTGCGGACGTCCTCTAGTTGCAAATATTATTTTGAGCCGCCGAATTTGTGTTTCATTGCTGGTCAAAGGACTCCACTTCTAACTTCCACCAGTCGCGATCTTATGCGAGTTTCTGCCAATACTTTTGAAAAGCGTCTGAGTAATCCTGCCATCTCCTCCTGGGGCTTTCCCGTTGCCCTTTTTATTTATTTGGCATATACCTCGTGGTTGTTTCCACCCATAGCGGTTCTGGCAAAGTTGACAAAAAAAAAAGACATTTTAATATAGCAAAATAACATAAAATATTAGCCAATAAAAACGAGACTATCGTTGTAGAGATTTCTCGTTTCTAATTAAAATTACTTTTAAAGCCGTAGGATCTTGGTATGAGATTCCATGAAGATATTCAATTTACTGTCAAAGGTGGTAGCACTCAAAGACACACCTAAGTTTCCTAATCATACCAACTGCAATAGGATTTAGAGTGGAAACAAAATATAAATTTACTAACATTTTTCTCATAACTTAGAACTGTACTTAAAAAAATATAACTATTCTTAGCATTTATATGCATAAAAGCAGTAAA
Source organism: Euclidia mi (assembly GCA_944739405.2). Taxonomy (NCBI): domain Eukaryota; kingdom Metazoa; phylum Arthropoda; class Insecta; order Lepidoptera; family Erebidae; genus Euclidia; species Euclidia mi. The sequence continues at coordinate 33,698,224 of OX123207.2, forward strand.
ATCTATATTTGTCTTTTTATTTCTTAAAAATTATACTAGGCCGCCCTTAACTGGCCGATCCACCCTAAAACAATATATTAAATTAATATCATTATCTAGTAAACATTGTCAAGTTCTGGTAAAATCTCGTATTCTCTCCATCTATAAACACCGAGACCCCAATATTATACTGCATTTCTTATCACATCAACAGTTACAAGCCAATATATCTTCGATTCATTGTAAATATTGTCTGTATCTTACCTACTTGGTAATTATGAGAAAAAAACATGATGTCTTACAAATGTTTCGTAATTGTGTGAGATACTAGACTTCGTCTATAGCTCTGCATGCACTTGGTTTTCTTTCTTTTCTATATTAATTTAATACTAGCTGTTTCCCGCGGTTTCACCCGCGTCCTGAGGGAACTACTTCGCGTACCCGTTTAATTTGTAGTTACTCCTAAGTTACTCCTTGGTACATCAGCTATCCGCCAGTGAAAGTCCCGTCAAAATCGATCCAGCCGTTCCAGAGATTAGCGAGAACAAACAGACAGACAGACAGACGAAAATTGTAAAAAATGTCATTTCGGTATATGTACCGTGTATACATTTTACTAAATGCATATGGATTACTTTTTAATAAATGCATATGGATACGTTTAGTAAAAAGTGGTTATTTTAATATTACAAACAGTCACTCCAATTTTATTTATGTAAGATTGTAATTATTTGTCGTAGGACAGCTAGATAAACCTTATATTAGATAGCAGCTATACACATAACTAACAGTTAGGGACCCCCGGCCAAAATTGGAACACAGTGGAGGGTTAGCCGGTAGAAGTCCGGCACACTCCTCTGCCGATCAACGCGCAGAGGAAGTCCAAGAAAAAAAATGTTAATAACTGAAAGAAACGTGTGTAACTTTCGGCATATTTTCTACTTAGGATGGAAACTAGGTAAACACGTTAATAAAAATGGAAGCTATTGTCTTAAAGTTAATAATATCAAGAAAGAAAAGATTTTGAAATCTGTGGCACAGCATAATAGGTCAAAATGACACAGGCGCTATGTAATATTTGTGTGGTTTTTAATATGTCCAATAATAATAATAACAATTGCTATTTCAAATAATTTTGTTACAAAATATGTCAATAATTTTGACCCAATATTGCCTTATTATTTCAACTCATCCCTGCTCAGGGTCATTTTGACACCGAGTTGTAAAATGTTTGTCGAGGCCTAATTTCATATTGTTTATAAAAATAATGTAAGTAATTGTATGTAATATGATTGTCCTCATTAGCAGTTAAGTCATGTATTTTTTACTTAGTTACTCACATAAATACTTAGCATAGTTTGACATACTATTACACATACTGCGATTTTAATCATTGATTTATAATATTGTCAAAGATCCGTAGAAGAGTGACTCAATATTCCATACTCAATAATAATAATAACATTCTACCACATTCACACAACACCATCTAGTCCCAAACTAAGCAGAAGCTTGTACTATGGATACTAGATAATGGATAAACATACATATATACTTTTTTTTTGTATACAATACTTTATTGCACTCCATAAGTTACAGAAAAATGTTACAATATCACAGTAACAGACATATTATGGACCCTGTAGGGCACGGCAATATACATAATTATGTATAACAGAGGAAGATGCTATTATATTAATTATAAATGAAATTACTTCACTTCTTTAAAATATATATTGCGAATGGGTTGGCAAAAAGGATCCGATATAACCCATATATACAGGGTGTCACAAGACCCATCACCAAGCTGAAGTCTACTCGTTGTGGACATCATGCCAAGTCATACTAACCAAAAATAGTACCTGGGAAACGAACTTTTTTTTAAGTTTTCACATTTTTAAAACCGCAATTAAAAGCGCGCGCGTGTAATGCTCGAAATACCTACTTATCCATGGGGTTATAGGACATCTAAAGAACATATTGGCGGGGTAAATGCATCGATTTTGTACCTAATTAGAAAAATTCCATTCTAACTTTGAGCCTCAACATCTCCAAAACCAGTAATTTCCCAGGTATGGTGCCGAAGTAAAAAAATGTTCGTAGTGATTGGTACAACATGGGATTTCAGTTTTCGTTAAGGGTCTTTTTACACCCTGTATTTTTCAACATGCAAAACTTGATATAAACTATTTTCATCCATTAACCAGATCAATGAAGGTCGCTCTTCTACGGATCTCTTACCAATAGTAGTAAGATGAAAAAAATATATTTGTAAGGAGAAGTTGCAACTTCCATATAAAATTACCCCACGTCCGACAGCTGAGAAAAATATCTCAAATAATAGATAAAAATGAGTAGTAATAAATGGCATACCTCTGATTGTCATCCTTACTGGCTATCATACTTAGAAATTGCTCCAAATATTGTTTTAGGCGCAGTATTAAGTACTTATCTTAAAAATATTTTACTTTCAATCATGCAATACCTACTACTCTAACGACCATAAAAAAGTGGAATAAAGATTATTAGATTAAACAAATGAACATATTTTTTTTATAGACTAGCCTGCATTCCTGAACACATTTTCTAAAAGGGCCGGCCTAACGGAGAGTAGCGATCGATAGAGTCCGCTAGGGGGCGCATTTAGAAAATGTATGTAAATTGTTCCCGACGACTAGGCTATCGTCCACCGTGACGATCGAGTGCAAACTCGTACTAGACCCTCTGATATCATAATTAATTCCTCATATGTCTCGGAAAATCATATTAACTTCTTCGCTAGTTGCTTTCAACTTCGCAAAGGGAACTCTGGTGGTTTAGATTATGTTCTTCGACATAATCTGCTAACAAGTTTGGTTTACCGTTTAAGCATATTTAGTCTTATTGTTTGACAAAACTCTTCAGTATAATGTGCTTTATTACTAACCTAGTATAATAACTATTATCAAACGTGAGTTATTACAGTGTTTAATTGCTTTTTAATCCTATTCTAAAACTAAAATCAGAAGTTAGTATATTACAGGTTTTCTACTCCTGAATTAATATTTAGACCAATTATTTTTTGTGCTAGCCAGTAAAAATGATTACCGGAAGTATATAATTTTTTTATACTGATTTTTAGCGATTTTTTGAGATACTTCTCTTTGCAGTCGGAAGTGGGGCATTTTTGCTACTTCTTCTTTGTAATGTGTTTTAACAATGATAACCTTTGTAAAATAATGATTCATTTTGTTATCTGCAATATTTAATGTAAAATAGGTTCCTATAAATTGAATAGCAGTATGTGTAATAGCGACATATCACTTGGTGTAATACTTCTAAAGTGAAATACCTAAATAGCAAATTAAATAAATAAACAGCAGATTCTGAACTGATGGTAATTTTTGGGTGAATAAAGCCTGGTTTGCAAAAGACAAAGTAGTCATTTGCATGCAAAGTAGTCATGCAGGGTCAAAAAAGCTTGAAATAATGATAAACTTGGCTTGGTAAAAGGTTATTATTATTTCAAGGTGTTCTCGAAAGACATGTGAAGTCTGCCAACCCGCACTTGGCCAGCGTGGTGGACTATGGCCTTACCCTTCTCATAGTGAGAAGAGGCCCGTGCCCAGCAGTGGGACAGTATAAAGAACTGATGATTATGGTAAAAGGTACTAACCTACAGTTTTTAGACAAGTAAAAAATAGATTTTCTTCTACTTGTGTCTGTTCTTGGACCAATTAGCTTACATTTTCTTCAACTCATGCTTTTGGACTTACATGGCCAAAGTCTTTCTTACTTTTTTTAATCTACCAAAGAATAGATATGTTATGCCAAGTGAAATGTCACTACGAAGTGATGTGGCACGAGTGGTTGTGCCGGAGAAGTGCCTCGCCTTGTGATAATAAATATGTTAACTTGTACGCGTATATGTTCAAATTATATCTTAAGATTGTCAAAAACCACTGCGGCCTCCTGGACTACCCTTAGGGAGGGGTGGGAGGTGTCTACCACAATATGTAGCGCTCAAAGCCTGACCTGCCTTAATTGATCGGCAAAGTTAAGCAACGCTTACACAGGTTACCACTTGGAAGGGTGATCGCGTGTGGCATTTACTGGTAAATGTCCTTACTTACTGTAAATGTTCTTTAAACCTAAAGGTCACTTGCGGTCACCCATCCAATTGGTGAGCGCAACCGTGCTTCGGAGGACAGATAAAGTTGTCGGTCCCAGTTGCAGGAAAGGGAAACCCCGCCGCAGTGGTAACAATGCTACCGTGATTCATTTAGATTATACCTTTAAGGCAACTCTCGCTAAATAACAGAGGGCATAGTACGAATTTGCACTCGATTCGATCGATGCGAGTCGATCGTCGATGGGAACAACTTCCATGTGTTTAAAAGCGCGGAATGCGGATAGTAACAGTCAGTAGGTAGTAGTAGCGAACATAGCGAGACTTGGCTTGCCGTTCGTAACAGACCGGCAAAGTTAAGCAACGCTTGCACAGGTCACCACTTGGATGGGTCACCGTGTGTGGCATTTACATCTGAGCGCTACCGTGCTTCGGCGGGCACGTAAAGCTGTCGGTCCCGGTTCTTGTCTAAGGATAAGGATCGTTAGGCCATGTCGGAGGCCTTCGGGCGGTCTGAAAACTCCGACACCAGAGTTGGCCACACACTCCCACGAAAAACAAACAAACAAACAAACGGTCAGTAGAGATCGCTAGGAGGCGCTTAAAAATAAAATGGAAATTATTCTCATCGACAAGCGACTCAAATCGAGAGCAAATACATACCTACTAGGCCTACAGATCCTATGACTTATTTCAGACAATCTTCTTGTAAATATAAGTTATCGTTTTGTATTGGATTGCATTTATTTTTATGATTATCATCTGTAATTAATAAATTTAATAATTAAGGTATGGTGTAAATATTAATAAATTGTAAATAATCTGATGTTTGTCGTTTACTGTTTAGTTTATAATTTGCACAATGGCGGTGTCTCGTCAACTGAACAAACGATTTGTGATTTTAACAACACACACTGTGTATAATAATAAGTGGAAACATGGATATGAACCAAAAAATTTGGTCTTTTATTTGTAAATCCCTATTGTTCTTCTCGAGTCTATGGTACAGGCACCAGCCCAGTATGTGGCCACAGCAAAGGCACTGTCGGTGGCTCGGCATAGCTTTTTTTTTGTAATAAACGGCAAACGAGCATTCGTATCGCCTGACGGTAAGCAATTACCGCCGCCCATAGACACAAGCAACACCACAGGAGTCACAAGTGCGTTGCCGCCCCTTGGGGTTGGGAAAGGGGATAGGATGAGGAGTGGGATGAGGGAGAAGGAATAGGGGATGGGGCCACCGGCACTCTCACCGAACGAAACGCAACAGTTTAGGTAGGTACTGTTACTCTACGTCGATTTTCTGTGCGTACCTAGTACTTCCTCGGTCAAGCCGGTCCATTCAAGCTGAAATCAGCATGGCTCTACTACCTATAAAATCTAAAAGAGATCAGCCGCCGAACATCTATGCGGACATTTGGGACAGTCCAGCAGGTGGCTCATGGTCGGTCAGTCAAGCCGGCCCATTCATACTGAAATCGGCAAGGCTTTTCTGTGTCCGTATGGATTGAGGAGCCACTTCAGATTTTACAACGAAGCTTGGTCCGTTATTTAGTACGAAGAGAAATAATTTTGTAGGCCAAATGTTGAAATTTGTACTAAAGTATTTAAAAAGTTATATCAATGTAAAGGTGGCTCCTCAGTATATACGTCTGAACTGAGGAGCCACGCTAGAACTCGAAAAGTATTGAATGAATATTTATGAACATTTTGTATCATTTTGTACTAACTGTGAACAGCATCTACAAAAAATCTGAGGATTGTATCTTTGATATTCAGGAAGATATTATAGTGTGGCTCCTCAATCCATACGCCATGCGAGTGTGAATTCCGTGAAAGTAGTCATTCGAATTATGTTTTCAGTTTATGGTCATTTTGTAGTAGTTGTATTCAAATTTGTATTAACATTATAGACTTGTAAAATCAAGGGAATTTGTAAAAAATACAAATGTATGTGGCTCCTCAATCCTGACTCTGTGCAAATAAATAATTAATTGAACCTATCTGAGATCACAACGGAATCAAACACCCGATACGGCTACATTTTGTACACATTTATACAAAATAAATATGTACAGCTCAACACTGTAATACATTCGATAGCTGAAAAACAAATCACTTTTCGATATAACCTAAAAATGTATGATTAGGGTAACCATGACTTATAATTACAATGGCATTCCATTGTAGTACCTACATATAACGAATTTGAAAGGAAAACTATCACGGCTAAGTAGACATCACTAGTTTACGAGTAATCGTCGGTTAACTCATAAATACCTATTTCTGTGAGTTTACTTTGGGAGCGCTGGCTTAATCTTAAAGATGCCCGTTTTTAGTCTCTTGTGAAACAGAAGTTATTATCAATAATGGCCATTATGGGCAACTACGGAACCCTACATTGCGCGTGGCCCGACACGCACTTGGCCGGTTTTTTTTAATTAGTAATATTTCCAATTGCACTGATCATCATTGATGTCTGCCCACCAATTCCTCGGCGTTTCCTGCTCTTTCCTATAACCACGTAAAAATCAACCGCGCGTTTAGAAGTATCTGTCATAAAAAATCCTATCTTTTAATGTTTGTTGTTATTTAATTAATCATGACACGGGAATTAATTCTGCTTCTAATTTTGCTTCAGAGTGGCGTGCTATCTCCGTTACTTTTCGCAATTTTTATAAATTCGGTCTCCAAACAGATACTTTCGTCCTACCACCTTTATGCAGAATTCACAGTAAATTTTAAAGGTGTTTTCTAATATTAACTCAGATCTGGCGCATATCTGTAGGTGGAGCAAAAATTATGACCTAGGGGAGAACGAGGTAAGACGGGGCAGCGGGTAAGACGGGGTACCTACCCAGGTAAATTCACAGTTCAAACTGACCTATCACGCTCATTCATGCATCGTTCGATGCACCACAATGGTACTTGTCAATCGCCCGGTGGTTAATGGTTCGCAAGTGCACACATGTCGAAAACAATAAAAAAAAGTGTTTTACTGCAAGTTGTTTCTTACATTTTCTTCTAGTTTGACACGTGATTGCCGTTTGTTAAATAACTCTAACTGGTGAGGTGATTCTGTGATTGACGCTTAAACTAACCTATAATAAGATAAGCATTTTGTTTCCTTAAGATTGTTAACTGTTTTTTTGTTTTGTTTTTATTGCTAGAAAATGGCTCTGCATGCAAGATGGGGTAACTAGTACTCCTTCTTGAATGCCAATGAGAAAAATTGTTTTTGCTTAATTTTCGTAAAAATGCTTTTGTTTTTGTGTGCTTATAGTTTTTCTTTTTAGAATGGTTAGTGACTATAAACGCACCACTAACAGGGACACGCCATGTATGTTTTGTCTGGAAGTATATTCCGTTTCCATTGAAGGGTATATTATGCTCACTATGTGGAAGATGGTCTCATAATAGCTGCGCGGATATAGATAATGATGATGATGACGCAGTCATCCATATCTGCGAGTTCTGCCGGTCCAAATAATCATCTTTATCTGTAATCATACTCATCACCCCATCTTACCTCAGGGGGTGCCCATCTTACCAGCACCATGGGGCAAGACGGGGCAAAATACCTTTATTTTATTTTTATTTTTCTCTTAAATTTGTAACTAAAAGTGCCTAATGACACCAAATATTAGAAAAGTAATAATAAGTTGTTAATAAAAAAATAAATATAATTGTTTAACTATGTATTTTTTTATATAATTGACCTTTAAAGCTTAAGTACCCCATCTTGCCACCCTCTCCCCTAAAGGTAAATCCGTTAAAAACCCAGGTAATCCTAATTGGCAGTTCCAGGATGATTTCAAAGATCAATTTGTCACAGCTGCCTCAGATTCAATTCGATGTTACATCTAATATCAGATAACGTGAAAAACCTTGGTATTTATCTGGATAAAACTTTTTTATGGGGCAGTCAAATACAGGAGACCAGCCGTAAACTGTTTGCTTCAGCTGGGTCGTTCCGTGGGTTCCGGAACTTTCTTCCCACCACCACCAAGATTACGCTTGCTCAATCCTTGCTTCTCCCAATACTCGATTATGTCGATGTCAGTTATCTTGATCTTAATGAGGACCAACTTGATAAACTTGAGCGCATAGACTAATGATTGGTCTCGCTCTGCTCTACGAAGCGATACCAATCATTTGTCTAAGCTTGAGCGTTTCCAAAACTTCTGTAAGTATAAGATAATTGTATAAGTATGTATCATATGTAAGTATTATTCGTACCTATGTATATTATGTATTTATTTACATATATGTGTAGTACCTACCTTATTTACTGTATATACATATACCTGCGTATTTATGTATAATACTTATACAAAAACAAATTTTACTAGTGATCAGATACTTTTAGTCACAACAAAGCTTTTTGTCTTTTTCAGTCTGTCCATCCTAAGGTGGTCCACTTTACGATAAGGCCGCTCTTATGCATTTGATATGTATGTATACATTTAAGTCATGTACACCTAATTTGTAACAACATTTTCACAATAAAGTATTATCTATCTATATATCTAATTTTGTCAGCATATTTTTGTTTTTGCACTAGGTACACAAGCTTAAACCTCGCGACAAACAAGGCAGTCATTCGCCGATCATTGAAGCAATAAATGATGAATGATTATCGATATCAGAGGTCTTATTTCGTCCATCGATTAAAACGGGTCATATACGATAATTAATTAGTCTGAGTAGATAACTGTACCTACCTATATACCTACAGTTAGCTTACAGCTTAAAGCTGAACTAAACTTTCTCATGAGGTCAATTTTAATCTAAGCTACAGGTCACGTTAAAGTTTACTCCCTTTATAAAGGTAGGTATTTATAAGATTTGTGATCTTATACCTATTTAAGAACTTAAAAAGAGTTTAGTTCAACTAAGTAAATAATAACACGCCTCCCCTAAAAATTTTAATGGGAGTTGAAAGTTCATTTGATACTAGAGGATGCACCGTAGCACAATTTATTTTAATTGAACCGTTTTCCCGATCGTGTGGGAATTTCAAGAAATCCGGCCGGCAGCGTCATGGGGGCGCCTGTCACGGCATATAGCGAAAAATTAGAACTGGTTGGAAAACTGTTGGGAGGGGGCGCCATTATCAAGATTTGCCCCGGTTAAAAAAAACGTAGATCCTTTACTGAAATTTGTCCCTACTACGGTCCCTCGGGAAAATACATGCCAAAGGAGACCACCCAAATTGGGCTAATAATTATTTTGCCGGCCAATCTATAAAATTGTGATGTTTTGATAGAACTCACTATTTAAAAAAAAAATTAACATTGGGTACTAAATTTATGTCATTACTATTTTTTATTTATTACCGTAGAGCAGTTTTGTTACTTTTGTTTTGTCAAAAGTGATGATCCTCCTTCCTGTTCTCGACATGTGGTTAAAGGGATGCTGCGTTGCGGCCTTCTCACTTTCCATGGTTGTTTCGGCCGGTACTTATGGAGGATAGGCCTGGAGGCAACGTGAAGATGTCTCAATTCTGACAGCAGCCGCAACCCTGTCGATGAAACGGCGCCGGCATTGCAAACGTTGGCGAAATGCTTAGACGTTCCAGGGCTGTGAACTCACCATCATCTTAAGCCATTCTCCACTATTTTTCTGTAGGCCTCTTCAACAACTTCCATTCCGTTCTGTTTTGGGCAGTCTTCAACCAATTACTGCCTGCTATCTTTATGATGTTATCTTTCCATCTCATTTGAGATCTTCCAACTGGTTGTGTACAATCCCACGGTCTCCATTTCAATATTTGCTTGCACCATGTTTCGGGTTTTCTGGCTACATATCCGGCCCACTGCCACTTTAGCTTCGCTACTCTTTTGACATCTGATACTCTACTTTCTTTTCAAAGCGATTTATTCGTCTTTTTGTCTCTTAGTGTCACTCCTACCAGTTTTCTCTCCATTGCCCTTTGTGCTACTTCAAGTTTCTGGTGTGCTGCATTTGTAGTAACATAAGTTTCAGCTCCGTTGGCAAGCACTGGCAGGACGCACTGGTGAATGTTCTTGCTTTCTGTTGCATAATATTCTTAGCAAAAGCAAATGCCAGTTTGTTGGTTAGATTTGCCCATCTTTATCTCTTGCCCTAGGTATATATTCTTATTTATTGACGAATTCCAATGGGGTACCTCTTACTGCAATTGTTTATTCCGCTGGAGCCGAACCCTAACAGGGTCACGGTGCACGACGCGGTGCTAACCGCAATTCACCTGGCCGCCCTCAAGGGACACCGTGGTGGTTATAGTGAGTAGTCCCAACCACGCACTAAAAAAAAGGTGGTTTGCATATCTTAAGTTCGCTTACTGTGCAGAGAGTTCAAACTGAAATCTTGGGTGGTGGAGGACAAACAAGGTAACGCGTTACATGAGCTGGATTGCTTAACCAACAGATGGCGTGAATACTGTGAAGATTTATACAAAGATTCACCAGCCAGCACAGTTCAGGCATGGTCACCGGTTGACGCGGAACTCGAACCAGCGATACTAAGGAGCGAAGTTGATGCTGCAATAAAGCGCCTAAAACCCAAAAAGGCGCCAGGTCCTGACATGATAATTGGTGAGGTTTTGAAAGTGCTTGGAGACACGGCTGTTGACATACTACACAGTATCTGTGACTTGATCTGGCGAACAGGCAGGTGGCCAAAAGACTGGACAGAATCCATAATCTTGCCACTTCACAAAAAAGGCTTAACGAAAAAGTGCGAAAACTATCGCACGCTCGCTATTATCTCTCATGCCAGCAAGGTTATGCTGCATATAATCAACGCCAGATTACGCCACTTTCTCGACTGGCAAATACCTCAGGAGTAGGCGGGTTTCGTCAAAGATAGAGGCATTCGCGAGCAAATTCTAAACATCCGCTAGCTCGTTGAAAAATGCTATGAGTTCAACACGCCTGTTGTCATGTGCTTCGTAGATTACAGTAAAGCTTTCGATTGTGTCAATTGGTCATGCTTGTCGCAAGTCTTGTCCGAGTTTGGAGTACCCCAACATCTTATCGCTCTAATTAACTCCCTATATACCAGCAGCCCGGGAGTGGTAAGAATTGAAAAATCCCTATCAGAACCATTTAAGTTCGGGAAAGGAGTTAGGCAGGACTGCATCTTGTCGCCGATACTATTCAACATCTACGGCGAGTATATTATGAGACAAGCTTGCGAAAGATGGAAGGGGGTATCAACATAGGAGGCAGGAAGATCATAAACCTCAGATGCGCCGACGATAGAACGCCATTCCGATGCTGCGAACGAAAATGAAATGGCCGAACTCATCGAAATAGTGGAACGAGTAAGCTACCAAATAGGCCTCTCTATAAACCGGAACAAAACCAAGGTGATGGTCGTAGATAGCTCTAAACAACTTGAGCACACAGGAAGCTTACAACTGGACACTGTCGATGAGTTCATCTACTTGAGGTCATGCATAAGCAGTGACGGCTCTTCGGAAAAAGAGATACGCCGCAGGAATGACAGAAGTATCACCAGAGCAACGAAAATGAAATTAGTTAACACACTCGTCTTCCCTATATTTCTTTATGGAACCGAAACATGGACACTGAAATCGGCAGACCGTAAACGCATTGACGCGTTTGAGATGTGGTGTTGGCGCAAAATGCTGAGGATACCGTGGACCGCACGAAGGACAAACACCTCAATACTGAGCCAACTCAGGGTTACTATTAGGCCTTGTAATATCGGAGGGTATTGAATTCCGGAACTGAGTTACGATATTGGAGTGTCAATTCCGGAATTCCGGTACTGGTTCCGGAATCGGTATGCTTTTGAAAGATTTAAATTTCTAATATAAAATAAACCTGTATAATGCCCAATTAAACAAGTTATATACTTTTCATTAGTCTATAATTCGTTATACATTGGATAGATCAAGAGTTTACCATTGAATTTGAATACCTCAACATTTTTTACAGTTTTTATTAATTGACATGCCATGAATAAAAAAATAGTATAATTATACATTGTTATAAAATCAGGCAATCTAAAATTTCTTCGTCTTCATTAGCCTGTAACAGTCCACTGCTGGACTAGGCCTCTCCTTTGAATGGAGGAATCGGCCTACTATACCACGCTGGCTAAACGGGTTGGTATAGGGTTTGTATCAAGTTTTCCTTCTCTTACAGTGCTGTTCTCTGCATAATGTGCTCCCTCTGTCAGCTCTTACGTCACCCATGGGATGATATGGGGTGGTGACAATCCGTATTCTTAATCCGTCACCACACGAATCTAAAATTTAACATTAAGATAATAACAAAACCGATTCTCAATATTCCTAGATCATGGTTTGCCAACGTGTCATGTAAAGTAGCGTATTAGGTGTACCGTGTAAGACTGACCGATAAAATTCAAAACACCGTTATACACTAAAAAACAGGCATACTCAAGTGCGCGTCAAAGCAGCGAAGTTAAAATAGGATTGGGTGGGATATATCTGTAAGATACATCTCGAAAAGTGGACATACATCACCACACAATGGAACCCTGAAGGCGACACAGGGACAGGCCGAAAACACGATGGCGGCAGTGCTTGATACTTTTCTAGCAGACTGGCAAGATAAAGCCACAAATCAGCATTAAAGGGAGAGTGTGAAAGAGACCTTAGCCCAGCAGGGGGACAGTGACGGTTAAAACAGAAACAAAACTTTAAAACAACATTTGGAAATAAAGTGAGAATTTATGCACTTTCCTCGTTTTATGGGTAGTTGATTGATTCAATGTTGAAAAAATCGTGGGGGCAAGAATCAATAAACACTTTGAAATCGATTTTTTTCTTATGAAATTTAGTTTCGAAAAAAGTGATGGTCTATTGCAGCAAGTTACAGGCTCTAGGGTGCATGGCGGGTGTCAGAGACTTCCTAACCTCAGCTCCCTCTAATTTAGCAACAGTCTCTCGCGAAGTACCTATGTGATCTAAGTGTCCGTTGTCCTCAAGCAGCAGTAGGCTCTAACGAATAAATATATAATTATGATTATAACGATTGAGACGATTGAGGCCGGTGTCGCTTGTTTATCAGGCACCTTTCCATCATTGTTTGCATTTGTTGATAGTGAAATTTACTACTGTAATATGCTGTCCAGATCTTGGAGAGCTGAAGTGAATGATACCAGCACTGGTCCCCCAGACCAGTAGGTACTTTTTCTGAATGAGCTTTCTCTTGTACAGAAGATAGCCTGTTCTCCCTGGTTCAAGCGCTTTGATGAGCGATTCCTATTGTCGGACCTGACCCATTTTATAAGAAAGAAGAAGAAACGTTAGATTTAAATATTCCCTCTATATTGTGACGGTTGTGTAAACTCACATAGCACTCAATGCGTGTTTGTTAGTGTACTTCGCTTAATTATTTCTGCAATTGTTTCCTTTCTAATTTATTTTAAGAGAATTATAATTGTTTGTAACACCCAAGAGGAGCGCGAAGTCGCTGGGGAAGGAATGGTGACCTAACACTGTGTATTTATTGGCCACGTTTACAAAAAATGTTATCTAGAAAAATCACTTTGTATTATTTATGAATACCGGAATCACGATATTTGGGCCCTCAATTCCGGTATTATGATATCGGAAAAATCGTCCGAAATTCCGGCATTACGAAATCTCGGCATTCCGGGATCCATGCCCTAGTTACTATAAGACTGTCGACCATATGCCTCAGCCGCACAATGAAATACTTCGGGCATATTGCGAGACACAATCCTGACAATCTAGAGAGGCTAACAGTAACGGGCAAAATTGAAGGTCGTAGACCCAGAGGACGCAGCCCCATGCGATGGACCGACCAGATTCGCACCATACTTGACACCGGCATTCACAACGCTATTCACTTTGCTCAGAATCTCAAAAAATGGTAAACTATTATAAAAGATAAGATCCTGAAGGGAGGTCCCGACCCTCAGTAATGAGGAAACGACACACAGAGAGAGCATATCTAATGTACCACACAAAGCATATTACATGGGACCAGCACACGATAGCTCTTCTGCCATTAAGGCATACAGAACATAAACAAGGACTAACAGAACAGATTCTTTGAGCTCGAATATTATCTCACAGACTACACTAAGAACTTTAGAGTAGTAATAAAAAGTGTTTATTTCGTACTATCTTCTTAATATATAAAATCCTTGCGTTACTGACTGACTGACAGACACGCTACAGCCGAAACTATTGGGCGCAGGAAGCTGAAATTTGGCATGTATGTTCCTTGGGGACCGTAGGGGTGCACTAAGAAGGGATTTCTCGAAATTCCCACGGTATCGGCCAAAACGGGTAAATTAAAAAAAATAATAATAATTGTAATTATTTTAGTTGGCCGGAACTTTTAGAATTAGCCTAAATGGGTCACCTCCTTCAGCTTCTTGTGTCCAATAGTTTTGGCTGTAGCTTGTCTGTCAGTCAGTCAGTCAATAACACAAGGATTTTATATATACAGAAGATAGTAAAGTCTGTGAATGTGGATGTAGATAATAAGCTGGGCTTCTTCGATAGGTCGATAGGTAGGCCTATTAGAAACTTAATAAAATAGGTAAGTAGTAAGTAAAGTAGGTATATTTTAAGGGATCGATGAACTACATCTGTTGATACAGACAAATATGTAGGATTCCTCAATATTGCTACTGATAACAGTAGTAGGTATATTTTGAGGAGGGAGATAAGAATAGCAAAGGAAAAGCAGTTAAATGTAAAGCTTTCTTCAGAGTACAGAACGAAATACCAACAAGATGTACCTACTAATATCGGTCTGTCTGATCTAAAGTAAAGAACAGTCTACTCGCTGTTTTATTGGGTCCTTAAGTCCACGTTTATTTCCATCATTCTAACTAAATACTTAATATTACTTAAGATAATGACACTGATAGCCTAGGCAGGTTATCCATTTGATTAGCACTCTACGCGTTTTCTTTCTAAGTAGATAATCCGCAAAATGATAACGTTTATAACTCTAGACATTCCGTCGTAGATATCTACACATTATCGTACAAACACCAAGATATGGACCGAAAGGGGAGACCTGTAGGGGTAAATTGAGGCAATAAAATTAACACGTAGGTAACTACGTAGTAAGTGTCTCAAGCCTTTACGGATGAATTTTATGGTTATTTCCAACAATTAAGTTTATGTGGCTTGAAATAAATTTTTATTGAGATAGTAGTAGAGCCTACTTAGTTAGACTAGTAAGCAGACTCCAGACTGAAACTAGGATATGGGGGTACTATAAGGATGATATTAGCTTGAAATTTTTACTAGTATTTAGGTATATTATTTTTGCCATCTTTCTCATTTGCAGGCACTAATTTCGAATCGTCGAGCAATTTCTGACGATGATGTTTTATCAAAATATGCACCTATTCCATTTTGCTTGAATTAGAAATGAAACACCACAAAATATTAAAGCAAATTAAGCTACATGTATAGTTTTCTGTGTGATCATAATTATATGGAATTTAGTTTTCTGTGTGATCATATACGGGTTCGAATTCACGGCACGCACCAATGATTTTTCGAAGTTAAGTGCGTATTAAATTGGTAATTATCGCTTGCTTATCGGTGAAGGAAAACATTGTGAGGAAAACTGCATGTCTGACAGTTCTCCATAATGTTATCGAAAGACATGTGAAGTCTGCCAACCCACACTTGGCCAGCATGATGGACTATGGTCTTACCCTTCTCATAGCGAGATGAGGGCCGTGCCCAGCAGTGGGACAGTATAAAGGGCTGATGATGCTTATATGCAATTAAGAATACAAAGTATCACTACACCATATCAATCTGTGATCGTCATCAGAGGCGACAAAGAAAATACATCACAAAACATCTTTAGGAAGAGAAGCAGAACTGAACGCTAGACTATATCAACCATCTGGCCAATGTGGTAAAGCAGGCCATACTGGGGGATGGCCTGCTTTACCAAAATGGCCACTGCTTAAAAAAATTACTTGAGCCATTGTGTTACACCACTTCCAAGTCATCATCATCCTCCTAGCGTTATCCCAGTTTCAATCCGAGGTCCGCTTTCTAGTCTAACCGGATTTGGCTGAAAATTTGCTTTTCCACGGAACGACTGCCTGTCTGACCTCCGAAGCCCGAAGAGATAGCGATATTCAATGGTTTAGACAAGTGTCAGTTTATTTTAGAGGTAGGTACTGACGCCCTATAACGATTGTCAAAGATCTTCATGACAGCCGGGACCGACGGCTTAAGGTGCTCGCTGAGGCACGGGGCAAGCGATAATATTAATAATTCAATACGCACATAACATCGAAAAGTCAGTGGTGCGCGCCGTGGATTTGAATACGATACCCTCAGCATGGCAGTCTGTTGATATCTCCACTAGGCTATCGCTACCATACCCCAGTCAATTGACTCAAATAAGGAGAGGCCTAGCTATGTCCAGCTGTGGACTGCGAAAGCCTGTATAATGATGATGAGTAATGACTACATGAATAATGTTATGATAGAATCTTAATATAAATGACAATAGAGTAAACCAGTACGGTAAGCTTGAGACACTCACAAGAGTGCCTCAGGGCACCCTGCTAGGTCCTGTATATTGCAGCGAGGGGCTGAACTTTAAGTAGTTTCTTTTAAATTTGAACAATTGTACGGTAAGGGGCGGTGTTCTTATTGGCTGTCACAAAGCAATGTTATAGATGCTAAATATTTGTAGAAAAGCTCCGAAACAAAATTTTGAATTAAGTGCCAATCACTTAATTTTATATTTGGTGCAAATTGTTGAATTTTTGAAGTGAGTAAACGTCATCCGTGTGGTGACGGATTAAGAATACGAAATGTCACCACCCCATATCATACCATGGGTGTCGTAAGAGCCGACAGAGGGAGCACATTATGCAGAGAACAACACTGCAAGAGAAGGAAAACTTGATACAAACCCTATACCAACCCGTTTGGCCAGCGTGGTATAGTAGGCCAATTCCTCCTTTCAAAGGAGAGGCCTAGTCCAGCAGTGGAGTATTAAAGGCTGATATGATGAAACGTAGAAGGCTTACTTCTTAAAATAAAATCATTGGGAATATTATCTAACCCCTCATTTTCCTCAATATTGTGTGATGCGCATTTACTTCACCCTTGTACAGATATCGATCAAGAAACGATTTACTGGTCGGTTGAACCGTATCTATCTACTGCTACTTTAGATCATTTAGATATTTGCTCGTATAATTAATAGCTAACGTATCAACGCTATACTGAATAACAAGTATGCTAATAAGGCGACGAAAATAAATAGATCCATTATTGAGACGTAGTTTTCATCTTATAAAACCAGTTATGGAGGTATATGACTACAACAATTTTGGCGCCCCGGAGGTTTCTACGGCGCCATTGCAAAAAAAAGTTACTGACGCTCGCTGAAGAATCCTTCTTGCTGGACTGGTAAACAAAGTAGCTAGTTTTACGATAGTTAAGAGCTTTTATGGCATCATTATTTTTATGAGTGTTGCTTCACCACCTCTACCAACCACCACCACTGAAATACCACTTAAACCACCTCGACTGCCAACGAAAGACGAGGGAGGGACACTGGGTACAGAAGCTGTCCAGTCTTCCTCCCATGGCGCCATGTTCAACGGAACCCGTTCTCAGGGAAGGCTACACGCTCTCACCTGTACTTACTGGCGGCTTGCCGGAGCAACGAATCCTAATCGGCCACCAGAGCTCCCCATGCTCTGGCCCGCGGCCCCGTTGGAGGATTTTATGAGGGCACCTATTAGATTGCGCCGTGTCAAAGTCGAAGTAGAGGCTTGTGGTATTTAAATTTTTCGTTGCTAAACCGTTTTGGGCAGTCCTATGGCAGAACGGTCATGACACCACAAGCTTGTTTCTGAAGGAGCTTGATTTGAAAGGCTTTAAAGCCAGAGCCTCCTATGACCCGCACGCCTTTTTAAGAAGGGTGCTTATACGTCATAGTTACGCCTTTAGCTGCTTTAAAATCCTGTCCTGCAGCATTTGACACTGTTTGCTCTCGGCTAAATGCTTATTGAGTCGTACTCATGATGTTTGTATAAGTGGGGAGGGTACCATTTGGACGAGGCATCTAGCTTCCAAAAATACAGGACTATGTCATTAGTGGCCGATGCTTGAATCAGCATGTAGGTATTTTTATCCTTACTGTATTTTGTTTAAGATTGCACGTATATACCTTGACCTGTGCCCCTGGAAACTAAGTAAAATATCAAACAATTATCCACCTGTGTTATCAAAATCAGGTCAGCTATGATAAACCTGAGGCTAATTAATCTGCTGCGAAATGTAGGTACAACATCTTTGACTTAAGAGTATTGTTTGTAAAATTTAAATCTCTGGCACCACTTTTATTGCTTTATTTCATAATTTTATTAGTTTGTTTTGTTACAAATTGCTGCGGTAATAAGATTATATAAGCAAATGCATTTATTATGACACATTTTAACAATGGAAAGAGCTAGTTGATTGAATCAGGCGTTACTTGGCGGAACTCCATTGTAACCTAATGGAAGGAAAGAGGAACCCACCACGCACCCTCGAATTGACCACCCCAACTATTGCAATAGAAAAAGGTTGACAATATCGAACTCCTCTAAAAGGATAAGGGATATAGGAATGGTATGGGTTCCAGGAAGATACCTGACTTGCAGTATCCGATGAACGATGGGCAACGACTGAGACTCAGTCGTTGCCCATCGTTCCTGAGGATGCCTCGTGCAGAGGCGAAACACGTGTCGAAGAATAGTCGGCGCATACAGCGGGATACTGCAAGTCAGGTATCTTCCTGGAACCCATACCATTCCTATATCCCTTATCCTTTTAGAGGAGTTCGATATTGTCAACCTCTTTCTATTGCAATAGTTGGGGTGGTCAATTCGAGGGTGCGTGGTGGGTTCCTCTTTCCTTCCATTAGGTTACAATGGAAAGAGCATCAAACCAAAAAAACAATCTGTACCTAAAGGTACGTACCTATTTCAATATATCTTTAGTCTTTCGACTGAGGGTCGGAGGCTTTCGATTCCAGTTCTTTCATTTTCTCCTTCGACTGTCATTTGTTTTATACGACATGTTTACATATGGGCGGGCGTGAATTATCGGGTAAGGAGATGGTAATTAAAATAACCGTTGTACATCCCTAGTATTTACTCACAGTACAATCAATAATTAATCATAGAAAACAATTACAATTTCTATCAAAAACTAACGTCCACCGTTCACGTGGCTGCGAGCGCCCCGTCAGCTGTTCACCAAGCTTCAATCACATTCATAAAGTGTCCACCACGCCAGTGCCCGGTGTTCGCTATGGGAATGTCACTCTTCTATACGGCAAGTAGCAATATAAAAAAAAGGTTGTAGTATATGAGGTTACCAATGAGGTTCGCCTACATATCTATATATGTATAAAATTCTACCATTACTGACTGACTGACAACGCACAGCCAAAACTATTGGGCGCCAAAAGAAATGAAATTGTGCATAGTTATATGTTCCTATGTACATACATACATAGACTCACTATATAAATTTAAACTTTCGTGGTCATTTAAACTCGATTTAAATTGTCTTTCGGGATATATACCACGTACCTTTGTTTGGAGTAACCGATATTTCGGCACTGTTGCAAGCGCCATGTTCACGGATGTAGGTACTGAGGGTATTGCGGGTGGATGAATGTTACGAGCAAGTATAACGGTCTACCCGCTTTCTTACTCGATTTTTGCGTACAACACCACTGCCACTGTTTTCACTATCGCACTGTACATGATCACGACATACTACACTCACTACGTCAGCTCGCGGTTTGAGTTTTTCCGTTTCACGGGTTTTACATAGACGCACCACTGGATGCCAGATACTCGACAGTTGAAACCCATCCTCTCTATTGAAATTATTAAACTTTTTGATTTCAATAGCCTCCCTAACCATTCGGGGTATGTAGTGGCGTTCTGTCGAAAGCACCTGAGGGTTGTGTAACTCAATGCAGTGGTCGGTACCCGAGTCTAAAAGGTGTTGAGCTATGGCTGACTTATGTGGCTAGTTATTTTTGACTGCCCTGATGTGTTCCTTTATCCGGCAAGAGATGGTGCGTTTCGTTTGTCCTATATAGGAACTCCCACAGCTGCAGTCAATTTTGTATACACCTGGCTTTTCTAATGGAAGACTGTCTTTCGGCGTTCTTATATATTGAGACAGTTTCTTAAAAGGAGTGAAAATAGTCTTTACTGAAACTTTGTTAAGAATATTGGCGATCTTATCTGTCACTCCTTTGACGTACGGTAAGTACGCTGGGTGTCGTTCAACCTTGAAGTCCAGGTGTTTTTTACCCTACTGTATCCGTTTTTGTGTAGAACGTCGCTTAAATGCGAAAGTTCCTTACCCAAATGTTCATCGTCATACAAGCTGTATGCCCGGTCGGTAAGCGACGTTATAACAGAATTCAGTTGACGTGGGTGATGATGTGAGTCGGCGTGTAGGTAGCGATCTGTGTGTGTTGGCTTTCTGTATACAGTAATTATCGCCACTATGGTGGCATCCCCCTAAACATGTACATTGACATTCTTACTGAAGGTTTAGACGATATTTTTATATGTGGTCAGGAGAATAAAAAAAAAAGAAAAACCATATTTGAATGTGTCCCCTGCATTTTAAGGCTTACGTATATCACGTGAGGCTCTAAACGTATGGTTGACCACGTTTACACATACATACATACACATACATACATAGACTCACGCCTGTTTCCCCGAAGGGGTAGGCAGAGGCATATTAAATGCCCACTTTTCGCCAGTGTTTTGATCCCACGTAATAGGTGGCGAGCCTATTGCCGCTTATTGGGACATTTTGTTTGCCAGAGCCTCGTCCGTTGATCGGCAAGTGCACCACTTGCAGGTGAGGTTGGCTTGGGACCCTAACTTCTTGGTGGGAACACCTTTACACCTCTCTGATTTATCACTTTTGGCAAAACAAAACTGCTCTACGGTACCTACTTTGAGAACTTTTGAGACATACATTCAAACCCAAGTATTGTCTCAGAGAATAGACTTAGAAGTTTGGTGTAATAGTAAAAAATGTTCAAAATAGTGTATTCCATTAAAATTACTCAATTTTATGGATTGGCCGGCAAAATAAAAAATAGCCCAATTCGGGTGATCTCCTTTAATTCACAGGCAACACGTTTATTGCTTTATTTCATTATTTTATTGTTTTGTTTTGAAAAGTTACTGTACCTGCGGTAATAATTAAGATTATGATTGTGATGCATTTTATTGTAGCACAATAAATAAGTGGAAAAGGTATAAACCAACAATCAATAAGTCAACAATGATTATTGATTGAACACAATCTTTAGTTTATATAAAATTCTTGCGTTACTGACTGACGATGACGCAAGGGGTAGGAGGCAGAGGGACGTAGGGGTGCACTATACAGGGTGTAAAAAGACCCTTAACGAAAACTGATATCCCATGTTGTATCAATTACTAAGAACATTTTTTACTTTGGCACCATACCTGGAAAATTACTGGTTCAGGAGATACTGAGGCTCAAAGTTAGTATGGAATTTTTCTAATTAGGTACAAAGTCGATGCATTTACCCCGCCAATATGTTCTTTAGATGCCCTATGACTCCGTGGATAAGTAGGTATTTCGAGCATTGCACGAGCGCGCCTTTAATTGTACATACATACATACATATCGTCACGCCTTTTATCCCCGAAGGGGTAGGCAGAGGTGTATTTCTACACCCACTTTTCGCCAGATATACTTTAGTCCCACGTAATAAGGGGCGAACCTATTGCCGTACCGGGCACATTTCCGGACTCCGTGCTGCTACTGAGAATTTCGTGACAGAAAAACCCAATAACACTGCCCGACCCAGGAATCGAACCCGGGACCTCCCGATCCCACGCGCATATTTATGCCGCGAGACCAACGAGGCAGTCGTATAGGGTTTGATGTCGAGTTTTCCGTCTCTACGCAAAGATGGTATTTGCATCGTGTTATCCCTTAGTCGCTTCTTACGACACCCACGGGAAGATAGGGGGTGGTGACACTTGTATTCTATGCCGTCAACCACACGGCAAATTGTGGTTTAAAAAATGTGAAAACTTCAAAAAAAACAGCGTTTCCCAGGTACCTATTATTTTTGGTTAGTATGACTTGGCATGATGTCCACAACGAGTAGACTTCAGCTTGGTGATGGGTCTTGTGACAACCTGTATGTTTCCCGAAATGTCCAGGGGATCGGGCAGTAATGATTAAATTAAATAAATGTGCGGGCGTAGATGCGGGCGTCCTCTAGTCATGAAATAAATTGATCAATGCAAAAACGTTTTTAACAGAAGTTACCTCGATTTTTCTGTTCAGATTTTGATTTTGGCGAAGATTTGGGTGCAAGCGGTATTAATTACAACGGCGCATCCAGGCAGCTAGTTGTAATGGTAAAGATTTTTTTTATACCGTCACTCACGC
This sequence comes from Euclidia mi, assembly GCA_944739405.2. Lineage (NCBI taxonomy): Eukaryota > Metazoa > Arthropoda > Insecta > Lepidoptera > Erebidae > Euclidia > Euclidia mi. Next base: position 33,720,795 of record OX123207.2, read on the forward strand.
CTTTATTGCCGAAGTGAATAGAGGCGAGCCTATTGAGCCCTTACCTCATACTACATTGCTCCGTGCTGATAATGAGAATTCGGAAAAACTCCGTAAACTTTTAACCGACCCCGGAATTGAACCCAGGTCCGCCCAATCAGCAGACGCATACGCTGTCCACTGGACTACGGAGGCAGTAAAGAAAATAACATATTAAAACGTGCTGCAAATGAGAAATTGTGCAAATCATATGAATTTTAGCACTTATTGCTTCTTTAATAGTTACGTGTCGCGTAAAACTTTGTGATCGGTTTCTAAAAAACATGCACATCCTTGAAGTATTATCGTTTTTTGGTATGTTTTATTTTTTAACAGTCATGTCATGACAGTAATTATAAAAAGAATCTGAAAGCCTAATAGATCTCATATATAAGAGCTTAGGTATATTTTATTACATATCAATATAGAATTCTTTTCTACACGTTTATGTTAGTGGGTGTAGCAATATACCTCTGCCCACCTCTTCGGGGATATAGGCGTGAGACTTTGTATGTATGTATGTATGTTACTGGGGTGTTGCTAAATGGCTGGACCAATATGGATGTTTCAGATATGTACATACCTGGATCTGATCGAGATCTAATTAGATTGTTTTAATAAATGTTCAGAATTATTGGCTATTCGTCTATTTCTTGTTTACGAAACAAGTTGTTACGTTCGATTGTCGTTTGTCTGTCAGACGAAAAGTCACCTAACTAACACAACTTCCTCGCGGTTAGACCGTCGCGCGTCGGCTTGTTTCAAAACTAGTCAGGCAAACCCGTACAACAAGTTGGCATAGATAATATAATACATAGGTCACATCACACCTATTCACAATATTTGTATAACAACTCAATTTCAAATATCATCTATCATTTATATTGACGTCAGTTCAATTATTAAAGCCGTTTTCTCGCGCTTTATCATCATCAGCCCTTTATACTGTCTCACTGCAGGGCATGGGCCTCATCTCACTATGAGAAGGGTAAGGCCATAGTCCACCACGCTGGCCAAGTGCGGGTTGGCAGACTTCACATGTCTTTCGAGAACATTATGGAGAACTCTCTGACATGCAGGTTTCCTCACGATGTTTTCCTTCTACGATAAGCAAGCGATAATTACCAATTTAATACGCACTTAACTTCGAAAAGTCATTGGTGCGTGCCGTGGATTCGAACCCGAGACACTGCGTAGCAGTCCGTCGGTCTCTCACTCGGCTATCGCTGCTTTTTTCTCACGCTTAATTCAAACAATTTAAAAAAATATAAAGCTACTGGCATTCAAGACAAATTACATAAGCATTCTAAGTTCTAATCGTGTTTGGAATTCGAATTCTGGAGCGCATTTTGTTTTGTTCCGAGCCCTGGCTGAATAGCGACATAATTTTCCCGCCTAGTGCGTAGCTGTATGCACTTATAACAAACAGGGGGACTTATCTGATCGAGTAATAGCTTTGGGAGTCAGGAGTATTTGCTGGGAGTCGCCAGTCGGTGTTCGTGCGCAATATCAATCACACGTTAGTAACCGGTTGACCGTCGCACTGCGCACACGTATCGCGGACTGCGAACACTATTTTTCACATTATCAACGACCTTGGCGCTATTTCGACGCGGGAGTTCTATCGCCGCCGCCTGCCTTACCACGTGTGAGTATCTCTAGATTTACGACGTTTTACTATAGATCAGAACTTACGATATAATTTCCAAATCATAACTTCCAATTCAGCTAGCCAGTTGCTTAGATCGGTATGTACTATGTAGATTACTGGTTAACTATGTTTTGCGGGGCTTTTATAATAGGCGAGCGTTTGTACCTATGTGTGGAGTTAATCAACCGAATAAATTAGCAATAATTAACGAATTGTGTGGAATGCGAAAAATACGGTTGACAGTGCTTTGAATTTAGAACATGGTGTTTATTTTTTTTACTATAGATAAGACTATGAAGGCCGACATCGAGAATAACGATTTGAAATTAGAACTGTAAGTGCATACTGATGTTAAATTCTGTATCTGGCGCCTGAACCATCGCTGAATTATTTATTTTTATATTCATCTAATAAAACTTGTTTTTCTACTTCTGTCAAAAACTTGTGATTACGCTTTAACTCTACGTAGATAATTAAGCTTTATTATCACTATCAAAAACGTTAAATAAAATAAAATTGGTACCTACCAGAATTGAACTTCTGGAGATAAATATTATGACATTGGATTGATAGGAAAGGTCATTGGACTAGTGCGTCGATTTTTCTGTACAAAGAAAAAAAAAATGTAGGTTAAGGCGGCTCTACAATTTTCTTTCGTAGAAAAATCAAATATTTTTTGTTATGCATGTGTGCGTCAAGTTTGTTTGTATTGGTGTGTTGAATAAATCTATAATAATTTTGTAAAAAGTTTAAATATTTTTAAATGTCATTCTTTGCATACATATTTGACGTGTGTATGGATAACTTTAATGCTTTATCTACAAATAGTAGCAACACACACTTGCAAGGATTAGGTATTTGATTGTAAATTAGCATTAACTAGGGTTGCCATGTTTGGTATATTATGGCATGTGTGTTTAGAAAAATAATAGTAAGTATTTTATTTCAAATTTATTATTTATTCACGTAGAGAAGTCTGCTTTAAAAAAAATACATTCTGTCATAGTTTAACACGTTATCCCTTTGAGTTGCATAGTTCAGTAGGGAGTCGCTACATGAAAAAGCGACTCTGAACTTCAAAGAGAAATTCGTACCTGAAATGTGTATGAATATACTTGCGCTGAATGATCTTGCTCAAATAAATAGTTGCATAGGTTTGCATACATGTTTTTCAAAGTTAATAGTGGCACTAGCAAAGAAAATGTCGATATCAAGAGCGTAAATTCAGTTAATAACAAACAAGGTTTTATCAAAACAGACAACCCTACTGCTAATTTAACTCTTTGTATATGTGTGCGTCTGAAAAATTAAAAACATCGTACGTTCATAAATTAATTGTATCCACGCGCTTGTTCTACGTCTAATTACTTGTCAAATCGTTCTGAAATCGGTTACAGTTACAGTCCACAGTTGAGTTTCCCGCCATCCGCTGTCAAGTGTCATTATTTTGATGAGATCACTATTATGACAACAAGTAAATAACTTTGTACAAATAAAAAAAACGTCATTTGTGTAAATCTGTCGTATTTAATAGGACACATGTTTGCTTGTACATGTTTGGATAGATTATTGTAGTTTGCGATCGATAATGACTTGACTGTCAGTGGTGTTTTATGTTTTTACACGGTTGTAATATTGTGAATAGCAAAATGGAGGGCTTTTTGTGTATAAATAAATTATTCTGGCCTTGTTTTTGTGTGTTACCTATGTGACAGAAATAAATTTATAAAAAGATGCACTGTTAGCAAATCTAGCTTCTGGATGAAGTGTTAGTTAGGTACCTATAGGTAATATAATAAATAAAACAAAAAAAAACTTTAAAGAGCAGGAACTAGTACCTACATGAATATTTTTTAATTGTGTCTATTTGTTTTCAGAGTGCTTGCAATTCGACATAGATCCTACCTAAGTACTTTTTATCTTATAACTAGATGAGCCCGCGGTTACACCCGCGTTATTTAAGGCCACTGCTCCGCTCTCGTCGCTCTTAGCGTGATGTTATAAAGCCTATAGCCTTCCTCGATAAATGGGCTATCTAACACTGAAAGAATTGTTCAAATCGGACCAGTAGTTTCTAAGATTAGCGTTGAACCAACCAAACAAACAAACAAACTCTTTAGCTTTATATATTAGTATAAGATAAGATATGTAGTAGGCAATATTCTTGAAGTCAATTAGATTACGTCTTTACACCAAAGATATAGGCTTTGTCATGGTATGACAGTAGATTACATTCCATAATCAATGATAATTGGCCCTCTGTTCGTTAATAAGCAAAGATTAATTATCAGATAACAGATAAAGTCTTTGATAAAGGGAGATTAACTCTCTGAGAAGAGCCTTTTTATGGCGAATTAAAAAGAGGCCTTTTTAATTATACTACTTAAGTGTTGTAAAGTGTTTTAATGGCTTGTCTTAATAACATTTTGTATTGGCGAGCTATGAATGATAAATGGTGTTTACACAACTGATAACACAAAACTAAGGATCAAGTAAGAATTTAATTACGCTAAAACGCTTTAAATTTCTGATATGTTTTTTTTTCTCTTTTTTTTTTAAAGGCAACTCCCGCATTAGGACTAAATCCTGTGTCGCGGGGAACTTTACAAACATACAACTAACAGACACAATGAACACCCAGACTCGAAACAACAATTTATGAATCACACAAAGTGTTGTCTCGTGTGGGGATCGAACCCACAACACTTCGGCACAGTGTCAAGCGGTGAGGCGGCTGCTTAAACCACTACGCCAACCGTGCAGTCAAGTTTTACTAAAGGACGCCTGCAGCTACGCAGATTCTTTTAACTTTAACCGCTTCTTACCGATCCCGTGAGAATTTCGGGAAATCCATTTTTAGTGCACCCCTTTGGTCCTCAAGAAATATACCTACTGCCCAATAGTTTTCACTGTCGGTCAGTCAATATCGCATGAATTTTATATTTCACCTACTTCATCCCCAGCCAACAGTCCATTGGACTAGGCCTCTTTTTTGAAAGGAGGAATTGGCCTACTATACCATGCTGGCCAAACGGGTTGGTATGGGGTTTGTATCAAGTTTTCCTTGTCTTGCAGTGTTGTTCTCTGCTTAATATGCTCCCTCTGTCGGCTCTTACGACACCTATGGGAAGATATGGGGTGGTGACATTTCGTATTCTTAATCCGTCACCACACGGACTACACCATCACCTACTTATATACCAGATAATGAAAACAGATATGGTTGAATCTTTATAAAATTTTGTCAAAATGGCTTTCGAACCTTTTTTTTATGGTAATGGGCAGCAAACGAGCAGACGGATTGCCTGGTGGTAAGCAATTACCGCCGCCCATGGACACAAGCAACACCACAGGAGTCACAAGTGCGTTGCCGTCCCTTTGGGTTGGGAAAAGGGATAGGATGAGGAGTGGGATGAAGGAGAAGGAATAGGGGATAGGGCCTCCGGCACTCTCACTCACCGAACGAAACGCAACAGTTTAGGTACTGTTACTTTACGTCGATTTTCTGTGAGAGGGTAGTACTTCCCCGGTCGAGCCGGCCCATTCATGCTGAAATCAGCAAGGCTCTACTACCTGGGAGAGAACCTTTTGCATACTATGTTTAAGTTACGTACGTATACGCGTTACGCGACCAACTCTACTTACATATTCTAATGAAGTTTCGCCGATTTGTACTAGTAAGAAAGTCGTAGGTCTACAAAAATCTTTTACGATCGCTTGCTAAGTGTGATTTAAAATTATAATCTCGTTTTAATATATTTTTAATCACAAGCTTACACTTGCCTTGATATTCAGTATGTTTGGGTCAAATGTTACGAAATGAATTACAACAACATGATAATGCATTTTTCCGATAAGCTTGATTCGGTACAAAATAAATCTCCGATTGGTTCTACAAGGAGTTCAAGCTTTAAATGTTTATTTTTAATATCTTCTCAAATTTTAAGCCTAAAGTGTTTGTCTAGAATCTAGAAGCAGCGATAGCCTAGTAGAATAACAGACTACTAAGCAAAAGGACTCTCTCAGTATTCGAAGATAAATGTTGATTTAATTAACTTTTCATCTACTATGGCGTGCTGATGTGCATCAGGGCAACATACCTAATTAAGATTTATCTAATTTGTACTTGGGATAATTACACAAGAATTATGGTCATTCGAAATATTTAAAGCTTTGAATTAGATAGATTTTTCTGTTTTCATGTGTATGCTGATGCATAAACTGAACGAAGGTGACCAAAATGGCCCATCGAATTTAGATTTTAGAGAAAAATACATATATACATACATACGTAGTCTCACGCCTATAACCCCGAAGAGGTAGCAGAGGTGTATTTCTACACCCACTTTTCGCCAGATATACTTTAGTCCCACGTAATAAGGGGCGAGCCTATTGCCGTACCGGGCACATTTCCAGACTCCGTGCTGCTACTGAGAATTTCGTGACAGAAAAACCCAATAACACTGCCCGACCCAGGAATCGAACCCGGGACCTCAAGATCCCACGCGCACATTTATGCCGCGAGACCAACGAGGCAGTCGTATAGGGTTTGATGTCGAGTTTTCCGTCTCTACGCAAAGATGGTATTTGCATCGTGTTATCCCTTAGGCGCCTTTTACGACACCCACGGGAAGATAGGGGGTGGTGACACCTGTATTCTATGCCGTCAACCACACGGCTTAAGAGAAAAATAACGAGGGAAAAAATAACTGCTGGACATAGGCCTCTCTTTGTTTGAGTCAAAATAGCATTTTGAGTCACTAGAAGGATTTGGTATACTATACCACGCTAGCCAGATCGTTTTGTAAAGGGTTTCATTTCATGTCAAAATCATCGCCTCTGCACGAAGATACTATTCGTTTCATGTAAATTCCTTACTCGCCTCTTAAGACACCTACGGAATGAAATTGGGTGTGAAAAGTGACACTTTATATTCTTAATCCGTCCCTACACCGAGTACTTCGTAATTAGAACTGATTATTCAATCTTTGTACCCTACTGTCACTCCCCTGACCTCTGCGAGGGACCTCAGGGAAAGAAAATGATACAAACAGTAGGTACATATCTTATCAGAACTCAGACGGACTGAAAACATCTACGCAGTTTATTAATTATTAAATCAAGAGCAAGTCGTAAAGTCAAAGCATATAGATTTGTAATTAAAAATAAGATGCAAGTAATTAATAAGCCAGACTTGTTTATTTTCTAAATCAACAATGGGAGCTCTTGTTTGTCCATGCCAGCATTATCGAATCCTGTGACAGGGTTGCCCAAACATCGCTATGTCTTGACCCAGTAATTTTAATGTTTCTCCATCGAAACCCACCAAAAGTTTGTAAAATGTCTATTTTTAAAGGTGTGTAACTGTGAAATCTCCGATTCTGCCGCAATGTATCTGCAAACAAGATTGTTATTGCAACTAAAACCTTGCACTTGAAATGTTGTTACTGTTGTTACCTTGGAATATCATTACAAGCCTAAAGATATCAGTGAACTAATAAAATACGGTCACAACTTCGAAAAGTCGGTAGTGTGCGCTGTGGATGGTATCCCGTGGACCTCTAAGTACGGTATATCACCACATTTTGAATTTTAGGTCCCACGTAATAGAGGACGAATTCCGTGTGGTGACGGATTAAGAATACGGAATGTCACCACCCCATATCATCAGATGGGTGTCGTAAGAGCCGACAGAGGGAGCATATTATGCAGAGAACAGCACTGTAAGAAGGAAAACTTGATACAAACCCTATACCAACCCGTTCGGCCAGTATAGTAGACCAATTCCTCCTTTCAAAGGAGAGGCCTAGTTCACTGTGACTGTTAAAGGCTGACGATGATGAATAGAGGACGAGCCTATTACCGGGCACATTGCCAGACTCCGTGCTGCTACTGAGAATTCGGAAAAACTCAGTAGCACTTTTGCTTAGGAATCGAGCCCAGGACCTTGCGGTCCGCAGACTCATTCGCTATCCACTGGACCACAGAGGCAGTCACTTCACTAAGCTGTCTTAAAAAAGGTTACAGAAGAGATAAATCATATAATAACGTAAGACGTATATACTTTTTCCTTGTCTTGTTTACAATTTGGTTGCGTTGTGTCTTGCGTCAGCATTGTCGATAGTTAGTGTCTAGTAAACAAATAATATTTTGGCGAGAACAAAGCGATTATCGGGTATAATATACGTAACAGGAAGGCGTGGTTGTTTATGTAGAGAGACTTGGAAGAGTTGGAAGTGGCGCTAGCATGACCCAGGGTTTTCCAATGGGTAAAGTATTGTCTCCGGTAGGATTAAATTTCATTATGCGTTTTGAAAAAGGGCTTGATGAAATCCTTCATTAAAGTCTATTATATGTGTAAGCAGCGATAGCCTAGTGGAGAGACCGACGGACTGCTACGCAGAGGGTATCGGGTTCGAATCCACGGCGCGCACCAATGACTTTTCGAAGTTATGTGCGTATTAAATTGTTAATTATCGCTGGCTAAACGGTGAAGGAAAAACATAGTGAGGAAATCTGCATGTCTGAGAGTTCTCCATAATGTTCTCGAAAGACATGTGAAGTCTACCAACCGGCACTTGGACAGAGTAGAGGACTATGGCCTCACCCTTCTCATAGTGAGAAGAGGCCCGTGCCCAGCAGTGGGACAGGTTATATAGGGCTGATGATCATTATATGTGTTATTTCAATGCTTGGATTTTAAATGATACATATTTATTTAATCCATATTGTATTTTGGAATAACTCATTTAATTGCCTATAATAATCCGGAAGTAGGAAATGCCGTGAAAATGACCGAGCAAATCCAGGAACTCTACGTAATTGGCAAAGCTAATTAAAGTAATCATGGTGCTGTGTTAGGATGTTTTAATATTTATGTACAACTAGGGGACGCCAGCAGCTACGCTTGCATTTTTTTTAAATTTACCTGTTTTGGCCAATCCCGTGGGAATTTCGGGAAATCCCTTCTCTTAGTGCACCCCTACGGTCCCCAAGGAACATACATGCCAAATTTCAGCTTCGTGCGCCCAATAGTTTCGGCTGTAGCGTGTCTGTCAGTCAGTCAGTAACGCAAGGATTTTATATATTAAGATTACTTATAAAATTAAACCTTATTTCGCTATAATCCTCTAGCCTGACATAGCAATTTATAAAAGCCTTACCGCTCTTTATAAAAGCCTTACTATTCGTAGAACAAAATATAAATTACTATTTTATGAAGCTGAAGGAAATTCACAAGTAATCTCAAATAAGTGAACATAGACAAAAAAAGAAGTCGGTAGCAAAACACAAAAAATAAAGATAATTAGACATACCTACCTACTTCAGAAACAATCACCAGCCTGGCGCAAGTTCCTAAGAAAAAACGGGTTAGTCCCGCTATGGTATGGTCCCGGTATGGCACCCTCTTAAAATACCTATCAAAAAGTCCCGCTATGGTACCCTTCAGTTTTTGGTACTGTTGTAAAGAAAAGTTATACAATGCGTTAAGAAAAAAATAGTATTAATAAAAAATATCTTTTCTTAACTATTATAGTTAAGCAAGATAATATTTATTAATACAATTTTTTAAACAAATCACGCTCGGTAATTGTCGTTTCACTTCAGGTAGTTACCTGACCAACCGGTTTTTTCGTAAAACAATAGAGACGAGCCCTTCCTCGAATTGGGTTAGTCCCGCTATGGTATGGTCCCGGTATGGCACCCTCTTAAAATACCTATCAAAAAGTCCCGCTATGGTACCCTTCAGTTTTTGGTACTGTTGTAAAGAAAAGTTATACAATGCGTTAAGAAAAAAATAGTATTAATAAAAAATATCTTTTCTTAACTATTATAGTTAAGCAAGATAATATTTATTAATACAATTTTTTAAACAAATCACGCTCGGTAATTGTCGTTTCACTTCAGGTAGTTACCTGACCAACCGGTTTTTTCGTAAAACAATAGAGACGAGCCCTTCCTCGAATTCGTATCTAGCTCTTCCCTTTTGTTTTTATGAAAATAGAGAGAGACAGTATTATTCCGGGTTTAGTTTGCTATTTGCAGCTGTACTTTTGCGATATGAGTAATTAGGATAGCTTGTTAGTTTATCTATTGCAATGTCTGGGTCAAGTAGTGCACGTGGTGTAAATTTAATAATTATTGACAGTCGACGCGGTGGAAAAACTTTATTACGTGCCGGACATAAATATATTAAACGCAGAGAAAATAAAAATTCAAGTACTTGGCATTGTGTAAATAGGAGAAATAGTATTAAATGTAGTGGATATATAACTATTGAGAATACCAATAATACAATAATTAAAGATTATAAACACAGTGATCAGTGCGTGCCACATTTTGAAGACAATGAAGTTCAAATGGCTATAAGTGAGTGCAAAAAAGAAGTAAATTCAAATTACGGATCAGTACAGAAAATTTTCGAAAAACACATGGGTAACTTAAAAGACAAAGGGTTACACCTTACAGGAAATGTTCCTGACTATAAAAAATTAAAAACAGTATTATACAGACACCGAAATAAGTCGTTGAACGTACCAAAAACACAATTTAAGAATGTGGAAGAAATTATAATACCAGAAGAATTTAATAAGTATGTATTGGCTGATTATTGTAATGAAGACTGTAATCGAATAATTATATTTTCCTCGACAGAAGTAAAGGAATATATAAAATGTGTAACGCATTACTTTGGTGATGGCACTTTCGACGGCTGCCCAAACCCATTCGAACAAGTTTATGTCATTCATGGAGACATGGGAAGCACTGAGTTATCCACGAATGTAGCACCATTATTTTATATTCTGTTAAAAAACAAAGAAGGGAAAACTTATGAAAAAGTTTTCGAATTGATTAAACAAACTTTGCCTGAATGGCGTCCATCGAAATTTACCTTCGATTATGAAATAGGAGTAATAAATGCAGCAGCGAAGATTTTTCCTGATATCAAAATAAATGGATGTAACGTACATTTTCAAAAGAACGTTATCAAAAAAGCGAAATCTTTAAATCTCATGGAACACGAAGAGTCCTCGAACCATGTTAGGCAATGCATAGGCTTGGCGTTTTTGCCAAAACAAGATATTGAAGACGGCTGGCTGCATATAATGGAAAATAGGTATAATATCTTGGTTACTTTCCAAAATGATGTTTGAGTACTTAACTCTAATTATATGGCAAAAAAGTAAAGAACAACAATATCAGTAAGGACCTGTTAATTTCATTGCTTTACAAGTACGAACGTTTAATAAGTATTTTTTTCAGTTTCGACGATGAAGCTATGACCAAATTCAATGACTATTTTGTCACTCAGTGGCTTGAATATCCAGACCTCATTTGGTGTTGCCATAATGAACGCCATAGAACAACTAACTTGGCGGAATCATGGAATGGCAGATTCAACAAAGTTATTGGAAAAAATCCCAGTTTGTTATTGTTTCTGCAAACAATTGGCAACGACACATGTCACTTTGATATAAAACAAGCCAAGTAAGTTGTATTTTTTAGACAATATTTTTAAGCAGATATAATATTTTTAAAAGCAGATATATATTTTTTTACATAATACGAGTACATAGAAGAATTTGAAAATGGATTTGATTTTATTTATTTTGGTAGATATTATTGGTTGTCGCCTTCTATTACAGACGGTTACTGAAAAAAATATAGCTTAACTTAAATAACTGATGATTTTTGTTATAGCTTTCGACTAAAAAGATCACCTATAAATTCAAGAAAAAGAACAAGTATAGAAATCGACCGCCAGATTCAAAAGCTAACAAAAAGTTACGAAAATAAAGCTATCTCCATTGGTGATTTTCTGATTAACATATCAAAGTCAACATTTCGATCAGAACATTTAAAAAAATAGTTTATTTTAATTTTGTTTTTAGCCTATTAAAATGTTTAATACTTTTTCTCGATGTTGATTATTTTTTGTAGTTTATGTTTACAATTTGCGCCTTTTTCTCCATGTTGATTATTTGTAATTAATATATTTGTCTAGTTGGTTGTTGATTATTTTTGTAGTTTATATAAATTTACAATTACTGCCTTTTCTCAATGTTGATTATTTGTAACTAATATTTATGTCTGGATGTTGTTTTTATTTGTAGTTTATAATATTTACAGTAATACTTTTCTGAGATGTGGATTTTTTATATTTTTTTTATTGTTGATTATTGGTAATTAATATTGTTGATTATTTTAAAAATTACACTGCAATTAATATTTCGTTTTACTGTTTGATATTTTTTTATAAATATTTTGAATTAATAAAAGACTGATTTAATATCGCAAACAGACGTTTTATTGATACACTCCTAAAAGTATTTATTTATAGATACACTTTTCTTTTCAGTTGTACCTTCTATTGTCTAACGTAGATCTAAAAGATGGGTACCATAGCGGGACTTTTTGATAGGTATTTTAAGAGGGTGCCATACCGGGACCATACCATAGCGGGACTAACCCGAAAAAACCGAATGTATGAAACGTGCTATCTTTTTTATGGCTACTATTATATGTATAAAACGTGAAGATAGCATCCGACACTAAGTACCCTTGGAACAGTATTCTTTCAAAGTTAGACGGGTTATACGTACATCACCGCCTTGGCTGTCAATAGTGTTAAATGTCACAACTGTCACATTATTATCCAGATTAAACTTTGCCGCGTTATGTAGTTTGTTTATAAAACGTAAAAAACATACTGTAAAAGTGCTTTGTGTATACCAAATAAATGTGATTTTACACTTCTAGTATTAGTGTTACTATATTTATTTGATTAGCATTGAAAGGAGCGCAATGAAAACAAGCAAAATAACGTGCGAAATATGGCATACAACAACATGCCGGTCAAGCAATGTAAAAAGTGTACCTACACTTTTTAAAGCAAAATGTCCCTAGATAAAGATCAATGAATATTTATAATGTTATATGTTATATTTCAATGAAACATAAAAAATAAGGAAATATATTAAAGTTTCATATCCTAGTACTTTGTAGGTAAAAAATAGTGCTGCTTGTCAGTTATCGATAATCCGTTATCAGAAATTGGCACAAGGACTAAAATTTCTATTTTTTTTTCTTTTTAGATGTAAAAATGGGTAGCTGCATCTGAAAACCAAGACTTGATTTATGTGCCTATTGAAAAATTACATCAGTTGAACTATGTGTGTGGCAAGCATTTGACTTAAAAAAAAGGGAACTCAAGTAAGAAAAACAGCTGTGCCTTGTATCTATAGACATTTCTTTAAATCCTATTACAGAAGAAATGTTGAAAACCTTTCCATTACATGTTCATACATATATCTTTTAGTTCTGCGTATTTTTCTTCGCTAATCTGGAATAGATTTATAGAATAGGCTAATTTGTTTGAATAAACACATAAATATTAAATACATATTTTATTTGCGTTGGAAAAGTATAATTCTAGTCGAAACATAATTATAATTATTTCTTACCGACTATTATCGATATCGATATTTCGTTAATCACTAGAGGGTACATCCCTATATTGACAAATATGACAATGCTGACAACATAAAAACGATGTCAATTAGTATCTTTATGTTGGTACGAGTTCTCCCTGCACGTTTCATACAAAGCTGAAAGTCTCGCATGATCTATGGCACATCCGCCTCTTCTTACGTAGTATTTGTATACTCTTTGACAATCACTAGCCACAGCAAAAAAAATATACAAGAAAAACTTATTAGCAGGTGATTTTATGCAAAACTACAAAAAATATAAATTGTTTCTAATGTTTATCAGATGGAATGTTGTGATACGCCATTAGCGTGCGTAAATAGATATTGAATAATATGCGTGAGCGTTACGTAGTTGCGCGGGGGACTTAGGGCTGTTTATACATATATTTTATTTATTTTTATTTAAAGGTTATGTGTGTATTAAAATAGGGTGCATAGGGTTCCCACCAAGAACTTAGGTTCCCAAGCCAACCTCACCTGTAAGTGGTGCACAGTGCACAGTGACGAGGCTCTGGCAAACAAGGCTTGCCACCTATTACGTGGGATCAAAACACTGGCGAAAAGTGGGCGTTTAATATGCCTCTGCCTACCCCTTCGGGGAAACAGGCGTGAGTCTATGTATGTATGTTATGTGTGTATTAAAATGTTAATTATCGCTCGCTTAATAATGTGCCCGGTACTCCCGGTAGATGGCAATAGGCTCGCCCTCTATTACATTGGGACCTAAACATAACTGGCGAAACGTGGGTGTGTAATACACCTCTGCCTACTCCTTCGGGGATAAAAAAAGCGTGAAGTTATGTTATTGAAAGGTAAACCACTAGAAAGATGGAGCAAGTAAATTAATTTTAGAAAAGAATGAAATCATACCATTTTTTTATTGTTGATTTAATTATTTCGACTTTGCGTTAATATGAAACAATCTCTTATTTCAATTATGGAACTGTTGGTTGATCAACGTATGACAATTGGGAAGTACAACAAAGTAAAAACATTGACATTTGTCAAAGTAGAATTGTATTTTCGTCAGTAAAATATTATTAGCGCGGTTGAAAACCCTATCAGGCGCCATTCGCGATTTCCTCGTTTTGTTTACACTGTTTCACTTTCGTGGATATAACAGAAGATGTTGCGATGAAACAATATCCACTATTTGCCAAAACATTACCATCCACTGTTCTGTAATATAAATGTTACAAATGAGAAGATGTTTCGTTGTTTTTCTTTCTTGACGAACGAACGGATGGACAGCCATAGGGTTTTATTATTAGGCCCAGATACCCGTCCCCACATTATTCTTTGCACATCTTAATACATTATCTGCTGCTATGACAGAATGTGGCAACAATTTACGTCACTATACAGTCCCGTCAATGAATACAGATTTACATAGAAGCGCAGTTCTCAGAAGGATTTTGTGTTCCGATTCCAAGTGGGGACTGTCTCCAGTTTAGTTCGTAGTTATCCGTGTCTCTTGCTCTCGTAGTTAAGATACACAGGAGGAACGTTCGTCTCTCTTGCTCTCGTAGAGTCAGCTGTCACAGCGCGACAGCCACGCCGCCAAGCGTAATTTGGGTCACAGAAAGTTTGTCTTCAGAGCGCTCATAAGAAATGCGACTCTATGTAAACATCTGAGCTCTTTGGTCCCGTCAATCTTAGACGGAAGCCTATGAATCCACACATCACCCAGTATCCTAATAGCTCCAATAAAGCGTGTGTTCCCCTCGTCCCCGTCTAGCGTCCGTCTGTATGAATATATAGCAGGACGCGTCTCGTATCTCCGTTCCCCATTGCACACATCCCAGTTGGGTGTTATTTATAGGTTGTTACATAAGGCTGGCTAAGGCGATTGGTTCGATGCAACACTTTCTAGCAAGGACTTAGAGGAAACGTACCAATACGTTCCTAATAGGGAATTCGTTTTATTTCGAAAAATTTGCTTTAGTAGAGTAAAAGTAAAAATTATGGACTAGGTACATCCAAAACAAATTTTATATTATTAAATTCTAAAATTTTGGAATATTCTGGGCACGTAGACTTGAAAATATAGGTAATGATATTCCGTAGCGGCGGTAGCCCAGTGGTGTACGTAACGGACTGCCGATGCCGAGACGATGGTCTCGGGTTCGATGCCCAGGTACCCCGGGCACACACCTCTTACTTTTCGAAGTTATGTGTGTATTAAAAAATTATTCTTAAATGTTTATTATCGCTCGCTTAACAATGTGCCCGGTAGATGGCAATAGGCTCGCCCCCTATTACATTGGGACCGAAACATAACTGGCGAAGTGTGGGTGTTTAATACACCTTTGCCTACGCCTTTGGGGATAAAAGGCGTGAAGTTATGTATGTACCTATGTATATTCCGTATGGAGAACGTATTCTATAATTAGTACTTTTCCCTCTACTATCAGTTGATCTCTCTGTTAGCTGTTGTGTAGGCATGTGGTATCTAGCTGGGCCGGTTTCACCCGCCCTCCATAGCGTTACTTTTATTTTTGCTTGGCTCCAAAGTGTTGTGGCGCGATGTTATTTAGCTACTCCATAGATTCGTTAATCATTAGGCTGGCATTCTGGCAATTGCAAAAAAAATGTTTCGAATTCAAATCGATCGATTGTCAAATCAATATCTGATAATAAGTGCAAAATGTTTGTGTCATCTATACTAATACTAGCTGACCCGGCGAACTTCGTACCGCCATACCTATATGTATTATACATATATAAACATTCATCTTGATTCATTCTATTAAAAAAAACCGCATTAAAATCCGTTACGTAGCTTTAAAGATATAAGCAAACATAGGGACAGACAGAAGCAGTACTTGTTTATATTCTGTGACAGAAGACAGACTTTGTTTTATACTATGTAGTGATAAGAGTTTGTTGGTAAATTTGGTTAAACGTGCTAACCTCAGGAACTACTGATCCAATTTCAATAATTATTTTTGCGTCGAATAGCCTATTTATCGAGGAAGGCTGTAGGCTATAAAAACATCACCCTTTGAGGCACTGAAGCGCAGCAGTAACCCTAAATAACGCGGGTGTAACCATCATCTAGTGTTGGCGATGCAAAGATTATCCGCGCGCCTCTAGCGGTAAAATTTGGTAGTTGTCTGGGTACGACACTTTTGACAATTTACAATACAACTTTGCTTTGAGGTTATGGTGGTAATTGTATTGAGAGCTGTCAAAAGTGTCAAAAGTAGTAGTGATCTGTGAAAGAGTCGTACATGAACGGCTTCTAAATTTCGCCGCTTTTGTCGCTAGTTAGAATCTTAGCATCGCCAATAACATGCACGTTCTTAATATCAGATAAACATATATATGCTCACGCCTTTTTCCCGTCGGGGTAGGCAGAGACAACAGATCGCCACTTGCTTCTATCCTTGCACACCTCACGCGCTTCCTCTACATTCATTACTCTTTTCATATATCAGATATAGGGTTGACAATAACCATAATAATAGGTATGTTTTATTTTCTATTTCTTATCTAACTTAGCTATTTCATACTAAACAGTGTTGTAGTTACTCGTACCTATCTATTTACTTGTCTGCTTAATACTCCGTCTATTAACGGATTGCTGATCAATTACATCAACATTCGTGAATGTTTAATGAAGTCAAATATTTGATAGTTGATTGCGTGATCGTCAATAAGTAATTTTTTTATTGCCTTCGATGACAGAAGTCAATCTAGCCTTCCTGCCTACCAACCTTGTGGTTTGAATTGGCAGGTAGTAGGGCCTTGCTGATTTCAGCATGAATGGGCCGGCTCGACCGGGGAAGTACTACCCTCTCACAAAAAATCGACTTAGAGTAACAGTACCTAAACTATTGAGTTTCGTTCGGTGAGTGAGAGGCCCTATCCAGTATCCCCTATTCCTTCTCCCTCATCCCCCAAGGAGCGGCAACGCATTTGCGACTCCTCTGGTGTTGCTTGTATCCATGGGCGGCGTTGATTGCTTACCGTCAGGCGATCCGTCTGCTCGTTTGCCGCCCATTACCTACTATAAAAAAGAATCTTGGCAGAAGCACTTCTTACTTGCTAGGATTTTTCTAGAAACTCTCTTCCTCAATCTTAATATATAAAATCCATGCGTTACTGACTGACTGACAGACACGCTACAGCCTAAATTATTGGGCGCAGGAAGCTGAAATTTGGCATGTATGTTCCTTGGGGATCGTAGAGGTGCACTAAGAAGGGATTTCCCGAAATTCCCACGGGATCGGCCAAAACGGGTAAATTAAAAAAAAAATGCAGGCGTAGCTGCTGGCGTCCTTTAGTTTCTTATAAATTTCCTATGCGGACCCTCTCTCTAAAGACATATTTTTTTTGCATTTTGGTTGTATACAAGTCAAAACCCTATTCTAGATGTTTCCCGCTAAATGACCTCTAGACAAGAAGAACCGAAACAAATTCAGAGTCATTGCACTCCTCAGATACGTCTATTCTGGGGTGAAACAGCGTAACCGAAGACAAAGAAGTCAGTGTTACATCAGCATTTTATAGCTCTGTTACCTAGTTATTCTATTTTAAGCTTTCAACCTTCGTGTTATTTTCTTCTTACCAAAATCATCTTTACTCTAATTAAATTCATTCTATGTATAATACGTATGTATTAACAATATATATATATATATATATATATATATATATATGTTTATCCATTATCTAGTAGCCATAGTACAAGCTCTGCTTAGTTTGCGACTAGATGGTGTTGTGTGAATGTGGTAGAATATTATTATATTATTATTATATTCATTGGTTTTACTTCTGTAATTCTTAAAGTAACCAATCATGTTTCTCTGACGTAAGGTGCCACTTATCAGTACACGTCTATCTGGTAGCCAACGTCGTCAATACAAACTCACCAACCACTAACATATTATCTTAATATATAAAATCCTTGCGTTACTGACTGACTGACAGACAAGCTACAGCCGAAACTATTGGGCGCAGGAAGCTGAAATTTGGCATGTATGTTCCTTGGGGACCGTAGAGGTGCACTAAGAAGCGATTTCCCGAAATTCCCACGGGATCGGCCAAAACGGGTAAATTTAAAAAAATGCAGGCGTAGCTGCCGGCGTCCTCTAGTCACAATATAAAGACATAAGACTGTGATATTATTATGACTAATACTAAACCTACTTTGTAATACAAATTGATTAAAAACTTGCACGTCCGTACAAAAACGATACAAATACAAATAGACTATTTACCTGACGTCAGTAAACATGTATTCTATTTACCTGTGTGTGACAAATACATACGTATGTGTGCAAATGCATCGTCCAGTGCAAGATGACCTGTGATTGTGAAGACTTGTGTTTCAACGAGGGGTCAGCTTACATTGGTAAATTATCATACAGCTTATCTTGGTGGTTCATCTGTCCATTTTCCGATGAGCTCCTTTTTGTACAGAATTCTTATATAATGACAGGTCAAGATATTTTGGAATCGGCAGGACGGTGTGTACCTATTTGCAATTATAGGTACTATTACTTAGTAGGTACTAAGTACCTACCTCAGTACATGCCACGCCTTCCGCGATTGCTTAGTTAATGTGCATTTTACTGATAGATGTGTTTTTCTTACATGTAGAATCATATGTCTCAAAACGTAGGTAGGTATAGTTTTACCGCGGGCTTTGGTTCGATTCCCACACGAGACAATAGATTTTTGTTTCACGAGTGGGTGTCCTTTTCCTTTGGTTGAAAGGACCCCACGATACCGAATTCATTCCTAGTGCGGGCGTTTTCAAATACACACATCAACAAAGTCTAGGGATATTTTATATTTCATCAAATATCTAAAAATCTATGAAGAATTTTCTGATACAGTAAATAGAAGAATCATAGATTATTTTAAGGTCTTTAATAAAAATAAAAAACATTTCGTGTTTTTTTTTGTTTTAAATAAAAAAAAAAATTTTTTAATCATCATGGAAAATTAGTATGATAACAACAAACATTTCTTCTTAAAAAACTATTAATTTTAATAAAAATGGAAAAAATCTTGTAAAATCTAATCATTAATAATCAGTGTTGCCACCTCTTACATTGATTACACATCGACATCGATTGTTAATACTTAAAATTAAATTGTCAATGTCTTGCTGAGGTATGAGGTCCCATGTCCTTTGCAAGTGTTCGTAAAGTTGTTGTTCAGTCGTCAAATTTGGTGGAAAATCTCTCAAAGCTTTTCGTTGTAACATGTCCCAGGCATGCTCGATAGGATTTAAGTCGGGCGACTGTGCAGGCCAATCCAAAACTTGAATATCGTGCTCTCGGAGAGCGGTCGATACCAGCCGCGCCGTATGGCAAGGAGCATTATCGTGCATGAGTAGAAATTCATGGCCTATTTGAGTTCTGTGTGGGACAATAACGGGCTCTACTACCTCCTCGTGGTATTTTTGTGCAGTCATGCTGCCTTGGATCCAAACGAGTTGGGTTCGTCCGCCAAGACGAATTCCTGCCCACACCATGATTGTCCCGCCTTGGTATGGGTGGACCTCCTGAGGGTGCCGTAGACGGCTAACTCTCCCTGGAGCTCTCCAAACGCGTGTTCTTCGTGAATCCGGGTGAAACCCAAACCGGGACTCATCGGTGAACAGCACCAAAGACCATTGTTCGTCACTCCATGGTAAATGCTCCCGAGCCCACGAAAGCCGCCGACCGCGATTGCCACGTCGCAATGCTGGAACACGCAATGGTCTTCGAGCATGAAGATCAACTTCATGTAACCTTCTTCGCACGGTTTGGTCGCTTACCAGCAGCTGGTGGTCCTCCTGGAGCCTTTGCACTAGTTGCAGCGCTGTGATATTGGGTTGTCTTCTGGCGGTCATTTGGAGAAATCGATCCTGTCTCTGCGTAGTAACACGATATCTACCTGTGTGCTGTTCGGCCACATCTCCAGTACTGCGATAACGTGACCACAACCTTGATATCACATTTTGACTGGTATGTAGGGCCTCAGCAACGACGCGTTGAATTGCACCATTTTCTAACATGCCCACGGCTCGTAACATTTCATCTCGACTCAAATGACGACGTGACATGACTTTTAAAGTTCGTACGTCACGTTAAATTAAAAAAGAAAAACAATTAAAAACCCTTTTCATTAATAATTATAATAAAACAGTTTTAACTTTCTTTAATGTAACGAATTACTAGCAAATTTGCCGCCATATTTTGTTTATTATTTTGTTTTTTTTCTTTCCATGTTCAAATTTTGAAAATAGAAAAAAAAAGGGGTTTTAATCTGTATATAAACTTTTTGTGGAAACTAACAAGGTTCTAAACTATAAACTCGTAAATAATTTAGGATTAAGATATCCCTAGACTTTGTTGATGTGTGTATTAATAAACGGTAACCAGCCTTATAACTTTACTTGTGATCCATGCATCGCATTTAGTGAGCCGATCTATTTAATTTTTAATCTGAAGTTTTAAAGCCTACCCGTCTATTTTTTCGACTTATAAATTCCATCGTTGCAGCGTACAACTAACTCCTCGTTAAATATTCGTAGATTATTTTTAAAGTAAGGATTCAGGAATGCTCTTAAACTTTTAGCATGAATAAATAGCAACATTTTACTCGATTTGAGTTCTGTCATTATGCTGAAAAGGCTTTTACGCTATATTTATACAATTTCTCGCCAATTATCAGGAGCTAGATCACGCAGAGTAACCTCCATGGAAGTGGACCGATCTTACTGTCGGCATCTAGGTCGAGTCACTGGTTGTCGTCCGGTCCAACGACCTAAATCAGCCAGCTCTCTAGACCGTTTGATGTATATTATACTTAAAATCTAGCCTAGTCGTATGTAGTGGTAGACTTCGCACGTAGGTTCGTTCGCGTGGGTGTCGGTTTCCGCTACAAAAGGTTGCCTATGTGCTATGATGCTCTGTTTATATGTCTAGTCTCATCTTGTCAGCCTATTGCAGTCCACTGATGGACGTTGGTTACGCCACAAAGTTAAAGTCTATCCGCCTTATTACAAAACATGGACTAAATATAAATCGAGGTTTAGCCCTTAGCTTACCTGCGGAAAATTGATTTTACG
This sequence comes from Euclidia mi, assembly GCA_944739405.2. Taxonomy (NCBI): domain Eukaryota; kingdom Metazoa; phylum Arthropoda; class Insecta; order Lepidoptera; family Erebidae; genus Euclidia; species Euclidia mi. The sequence goes on from OX123207.2 coordinate 33,742,027, forward strand.
TGCACTATAAACACATTTTTCTAAAATTATTGTCATTAAAATTCTTTGGAACAAATGTCGAATAAAAATATGTAACTATTTGCCTCAAAAAGTCCTTTTAAAAATTCTCCATCAAGGTCTAAACCTGGTATTATTTTTAAACCATGTTTTGTAATAAGGCCCAATAGGTTTAGGTTATAGGTTACAAAGCAACACACATGAAGGTCAATTCCTTTTTTATACAAGACCACAAGACCTGAAAGCCTGTGTTCATCTACCCACAACCTTCCTTAAGTCCCTGGTTAAACTGGCCGGAGCCTGCGTGTCTAACTTAAATGCTACTAATTACCTATACGTAGATGTGTTGGTAAACACTACGTTTACCAACACGTCTACGTATAGGCAATTAGTAGAATTTTATAATTTTCGGTTTTGGACAAATCATGCTGCGGGATCTCATGACATGTGTCATACAGTTTCGCAGTCCATTGCTGGACATAAGTTCTCCATAGTATTGTCAGTCAATGGGAAGATTAGGCTTGCCTTATCACAGTGGCCAGATGAGATAGTGCTTTATGTCGAGTTTGATCTTCTCAACTGCCTAGTTGGTCTCGCGGCATAAATGTGCGCGTGGGATTGGGAGGTCTCGGGTTCGATTCCCGGGTCGGGCAAAGTGTTATTGGGTTTTTCCGTTAGGAAATTCTCAGTAACAGCACGGAGTCTGGTAATGTGCCCGGTACGGCAATAGGCTCGCCCCCTATTACGTGGGACCTAAAAAAATCATGGCGAAATGTTGGTGTAATATTACACCTCCGCCTACCCCTTCGGGGGTACAGGTGTGAGTCTATAAATAAATAAAAAATAAATAAATAAATGATCTTTTCAAGGATACTATTACGAGGGTCAAACTGAAAGTTCTTAGAACTGGCCACTTATAAACAATATAATAAAAAAAATATTCTAAAATTTGAAAATAGAATTCTTTGCCAATATTACTGAGTATATATTTCATTCATTTGTCATTTGTTTTACGATTTGGCGGCAAATTGAAAATTGTCTGTGTCACGTCAACATGAATTTAACACGAGAAAATTTTCGTGCAATGATTTTTTATGACTTTCGATGTCATTTAAGTCAACAAGAAAGTTATGATAGACTACGATTGGCCTTTCACGATGAAGCCCCATCTCGTGCGACTGTTTACAACTGGTTTAATGAGTTTAAACGTGGTCGCACTAATCTCACTGATGATGTACGTGAGGGACGGCCTTCTACGGCGGCGTTGTGCGGCGTATGATAGAGACTGACAAAAGAGTGACCTATCAGCAGATTCGGACAAGCTTAGGCATCGGTATGAGTCAAGTGCACAAAATCCTCCACGAACATTTAGCGGTCAGGAAGCTTTGCGCCCGGTGGATACCTCATAATTTGACTAAGGCTCAAAAACTCCATCGTGTGGATTGGTGCCGTAAAATGATTGAAAGATTTAACGGAGGTGACTCAAATGCTGTGTTCGACATACTAACAGGTGACGAAAGCTGGATTTACTGTTATGATCCTGAAACCAAAAGACAATCTGCTCAGTGGGTGTTTCCTTTCGAGGAGTTGCCAACTAAAGTGAAGAGAGATCGAAGTGCGGGAAAAAAAATGGTGGCCTCGTTCTTTGGAAGGATAGGTCATTTCGCAACAATTGTGTTAGAGGATCAAAAAACAGTTTCTGCAAAATGGTACACTACCAATTGTTTGCCACTTGTCTTGGAAAAAGTTCGAGAGAAACGACCTCGCAGTAGGATCCTCCTTCACCACGACAACGCCTCGTCGCACACCGCCAAGCGAACGATCGACTATTTGGCGACATCAAACGTTGAATTACTGGGTCACCCGCCGTATAGCCCCGACCTCGCGCCTTGTGATTTTTATTTATTTCCAAAAATTAAAGAAATACTTAAAGGAAAGCGGTTTATGAATGCTGAAGAAGCGGTGGCTGCGTATCGCGATGCCATTGAAGAGACCCCTAAGGACGAGTGGGCAAAGTGCTTTTCCCAGTGGTTCCATCGCATGCAGCGGTGTATTGACGTCAATGGACAATATTTTGAAAATATATAATAAAACTAATAACTGGCTAATGTAATCAGTTTTTGATTTTCTAAGAACTTTCAGTTTCACCCTCGTAGCTTCATGTATCTTTCTTAGTCGCCTACGATACCCTCGTAATAAAAAGGCGTAGTGACTTTTTGTAAACTTAACCCGCAACCACACGAAAATTCAAAAGAAGAAACTATAAATCTTATAATAAATTAGTTTATAATATATAACGCAAATATCAGTTTAATTTAAATTATCGTAAATACAAGACGTTTGTTATACTAATCATGATTTAGAATAGCTTATTTATATTGAAATGTTAATTTATTTGCTCACTATAGGGTCATTTCGCCTGTTCGCGTCCACCCCCCTATTCGCGTCCATTTTGCGGACCTCCCTTTAAAAATGCTCGGAAATAAGTATACTAACACACTAATAAAATGAAAAGTCAGTATCGCCAATACCTCGACGTATAAGAGACACGCACAAATAGACAAAAGTTCCGTGCGCCCAGCCTATCCTGTTTAAAAAAATTAGTTAATCTCGGTTGTTCAACAAAAGAGTGCAGATGCGCGGGATATAAATAAAAAAATAGTGTGCAGCGGCGTGTTTGACGGTATTTTTTTATTGTTTTATGTGAATTTTAGGATATATAGCTGTTTCTAGACATTAATAATGAAAAGACGAATAGTATGAATTATGAATTAGCTTGTTTTTTTTATAGTTAACAATTAAAATAAGGTGGACGCGAATTACTACACCGAATTTATAAAACTTCCTCTTTGCGTCCACAATGGACGCGAACTCGTCTATTTATGATTTCTTTAGTTGTTTATTTTTATGTGATTAAAATATGAGAGAGAAATTAGGATTTTGTTTATTTTAACATTAATAGTATGCAATTGTAATGACCAATTTGCGTCCACATTATTATGATTGTAATAAAAGATACAATTGATATAATAATCGACCACAAGTGGACGCAAACTATACCTGCAAGGGATAATATTATAGCAAATTGTGTCCATACTTTCATGAAATAGAAATGATCGCATAAATACATTCTATATATATATTTTTTATAATTTAAAATGCATTTTTGATTAAGACTGAGTTTTTACATTGAATTATTACATTTAATTTCTTTTATTCCATATTTTTCTATTCAAGATGAGTTCTTAGGAGACAAGAAAGAAGAAGGAAAAAAAATACAAAAGATGTTTAAATAAAGAAAGCGTTTTGTGATATTCGTGAGAAGAAGAAATCGATAAAACAAATATGTACATAATTATGTAAAAATTATGCTATTCCGAAGACCACAATACTGGACAACATGTACCTATCGTTATTTTTTTGTCTTTGATTTTAAGTTCCATCGATATTGAGAACAATAAATAGTTATTTATAGTTTCTATAAAGTGATTTAATAATGATAATAATGTAGACTTTTTATAACTTTAATCTTAAATGTAGAAATTGTTAAAAGCCAATCTTTCTTTAGATTGTCTTAACAATATCACCCTTATATGAAGGATTATAAGGCTGATATTGTTAAGACTAAGCTGGTGGACGCGAACTGGTCCACAGGTGGACGCAATTAGGATTTTTTGGACGCAAACTGGGTAAAATGCCATATTTTGAAGTTTGTCTATTTAAAAAAAAAACATAACAAGTTTCGAACAAAACTGAATGTTATTATTAAAATAGACTATATAATGAACGCATTACATAAATTTTTCATTGAATCAATTTGCTGGAACATTTTTATTTTCTCCTTCAAACTTGCCAACTGCACTAAATGGACGCGAACAGGCGAAATGATCCTACGACAAGGTCGGCTCTCAAGTTCATTAACTGTTAGGAGCGTGTTGTAACACACTACGCTGTTTACCGTATTACAATGTTTATATAACATGTGACACTATCTTGAAGTATAGTATCTGTATATATAAAATCCTTGCTTTACTGACTGACAGACGACGCACAGCCGAAATTACTGGGGACAGGAAGCTGAAATTTTACATGTCATGTGCCTTGGGGACCGTAGAGTGCAGTAAGAAGGGATTTTCCGAAATTGCCCATCTTCTTCTTCTTTCAGTGCCTCTCCAACTAGTGGAGGTTGACCGTTAGCTTCGTGTACTTCTCCTTGTCTTAAGCGAGGCGGAACAGCTCGGCAGCGCTTGCGATCCCCGTCCACTCTCTGATGTTGCGGAGCCAAGATTTCTTTCTTCACCCGACCTTTCTCTTTCCAGCGACTTTGTCCGTCATTATGAGTTTATTAAATTGCCCATGGGACCGAGAAAAACGATATAACGTGCGGGCACAGCTGTGGATATCCTCTAGTTCAAGAAAATAATGTAGATGCCTCCTAAGATGGTTTCGTATTTGGTGAACGGTTAACTTATCCTCTTAAAGAACAGAAATTTTAAAGGTAGGAAGGTCCTGGATGATTAGTACGACTTTACCACCAAGTTCAGCGAAAGCCTTCGGATCAAGGTGAGACATACGGTAACAAAATTTATACTAAACTCATACATACATACATACATATACTCACGCCTTTTTCCCGTCGGGGTAGGCAGAGACAACAGAACGCCACTTGCTCCTATACTTACAAACCTCACGCGCTTCCTCTACACTCATTACTCTTTTCATACATGCTCGCCGGTTGCGGGTACTTCGGACCTTTCCGTTTCTTAGGATGTCTCCAATTTGGTCGAAGAATGTCCGAACTAAACTCCACGTATTCAAATTTACTCCGAGCAAAATTGTGACAAAATCTGTTCAGTAATTTAACTGTAAAAGCATTAAAGATGGCGGAGGCGGTTTCTTTTGCATTAACAATAGTGGTAGGACGCATAAATAGCAGATTGAATTTGAACAAGATGATGTAACAATATCTACCTATTGCATAACGTCATCTATATTATGATCGCAGTATACCCGTATTCGAAATAATATAAAATATTATTCATACAATTAATGTATTATTTGAAACTTTAATAATTAAGGAAAACGTTGCAAAGTAATGGAACGCCCCGATTTGTCTCGGGAATGTCTGTCTTATCACAAAATATCGTTTTAATGTATCATGCTTTGACCTTTCTCTCATTCCTTCTGCGGTTATTAGTGATAATGTGTATGATTCCATAATCGTCTACGAAGACAGTCATAAGTTTTCTTAAAAGTTTTCCACTGCCACTGTTGAAGTTCTTTGTCAAGTAGAGTAATAGATAATAAATTTAAACTACAGTTTTCGGATTTTATAGCGATACATTAGTTTTACACATTGGTTTGACATAAAAATTTATTCCGAATGATCTAGAAACTACATTATTTATTATTATCCGACTATACATTGTTATAATACAACGTTTCGATTGAAATGTCGGATTATAATAGGTAAATAAAGTAGTTTATAGATCATTCGAATTTAATGTGTAACATTTGCGTAAAACCAAGAATAGTTATTTGTGCAACAAGAGAGCAAAGTTGTTTTTTGTTTCGAGTGCTGATTTTGAGTCCCGAGCAAGCGAAGGATTCTATGATTGATTCACGAGCGTAGCGAGTGAATCAAAGTTAGAATCCTAAGCGTGGTGAGGGACTCAACAGCACGAGATACAAAAAACTTTGCTCTCGTGTAGCACACATAACTTTTCACCTCAGCAGTGAGAACACATATTACTTAGGAGACATAGAAATGAACAAGAATAGATTGAATTCTGCATAATCACTTGTTGATTTAACTCTTCTGGTGTTAAAGTACAGTCATCACCGCTAGTTTCACTCATCTTATTAGATTATTTTATATATTATTAATATAATTTAACACGTTACGCTATACCTACTGTATCAGCATCAGCGAAATTTTTATTCCCGCTACTTTTTTAAATCGCGTTTTAATACCGCGTCCCTGATGTTTATTTTTCAAATCTATCATTGTTGTAATTCTAAATAAAAATGTATTGGTTAAATACCAATTTTTTACTATTAATTAGACTTATTTTTATTAAAATCCAATAATAAATTAAACATATAAACAATAACATATATAAAAAAGTAATTTCTTTATTACAAATATCTTTTTTTTTGCGTTGCAGTAGGTGTTTTCTTTGAGGTCGAATTCCAAAATCGAATTTCGAATTCGAAGGGGTTTGTTTTTTCACTCACTTTTTATATGCATGTGAAAGAGACAGAGCACAGTAAAATTCAAATGTTTCAAATTTGTGGCTGAACAATGTCAATTCGTGGCACTGAAGATTGAAAAATTAAAAAGCTACTTTGCCTCACGCTCGAATCAAAATCGCGTTTTGTTCACTGTTGTCTCGCAGCAAAAGGGGCATGTTTGAGCTGCTGTGGGGAAAAATATTTAGTAGAGTAACAGTTGACACTAGTATAAGTTGATATTCTGTCATATCTGGTTAGACCTGTAAGCGGACCTCGGGCTCCAAGGCGTGTAAGTCTTGGATGCAACTGGGATAACGCTAGGAGGAGAAGTTGACAAGAGTAGTATCATAAATAATTTTAAAGTAAATTTACATTAAAATTATTTATGATATTATGACTACTAGTATGACTATTATTTTATTATATTATATATTTATTTAATACAATCATTCATTTATCTTAAGTACGTAAATATTAATACATGCCACGAATGATGAATTCGTGGCTACCAATTTAATGTATACACTATCTGTTTACCCATATTTTTGTGAGGTTATATAAACTTTTGTATGATGCACACTCATTCGCAAACTCGTTCTTGTGACGATTAAAGTCGATTGATGCAATTACTCGTCTAATTGTGTCGTCCCCGATTGTTAGAGCACTCAGTAAATTAGCTATTTAAGCCAATAAATCAGTATGGCGCTGTTAGACTTGTTAGTATAGAGAGCTACCACTCCTAAGGATTGTCGCCTTATTGTGCCTCGTTATTGTTTCTGGAATTTCTGTAGTATCTGTTGCGCTGAAATGAATTGAAATGAGTGCTGTATGTTGAGACCAAAATTTTTAGTAGATTATACTTTATTGATTTTGCCAGGAAAATGTTGGGGTAGGTCTATGTACTTACAATCAAATAAGTCGGCGCTGGACCAGTTTGAAAAAAAAAATCCCTTGGCTCGCTCATAGAGTCGAGGCACACTAGAAACTGGTTTTGTATACGAGTGTCAATTAGCGTGTAAAGTAACACTGGAAGTGACAGTGTCTTGCTGAGCGAGTCAGCGATTCTCGCCCTTATGGTGGTCTAGCGAAAAGTTATTCGACTGTACGCACGCAAGTCTAGGCATACAGTTGCAGTCATTATCATCATCAGCCTTTAAGGCGCTGTACTAAGCGACTGTTTTGGAAAATGAGGGGGTGAAGCAGGGGAGGTGAAGGGCGCTTAGCTCCGTCTACTGCGGGGCGCCCCCCTTCATTCTCGTCGTGTGCGGCCGTATTCTGGCGACATCCGTATTCCAATATTTCAAAATCGCAAGCAAAACGTTTTAGCATATTGAATTGAGATACTGATATTAAAATTAATATTACATAAATCAATCTGTTTGTACAATATAGGCATAGCGCAATTTTTGTTCTTAGTGGAGCCATGAGCAAAACTGGTTTACATTAGACGTTATAGGTATTAATTTTTTTTTGACGAAATTATTGTTGACGAAAGTAGATAAATACGTGCCGTAAGATGATAAAAATAATTAAGTCAGTTCCATATATGGAGGCCCTAATTATTTTTGTTTTGTTTTTGTATAAAATTGGTAAAGCAGTTCATAGAATACCTACATCTAATTCCATTCCTGCCAGTTTTCAAATCTGTTTTGCAATAAATTGGCTGTTACATACGGGCGGACAGACAGACAGACATGGCGAATCTATAAGGGTTCCTACAATATATAAAAAACAACCTATATAATACTATCCTACAAAATATAAAGGGCTTTTACAATTTTTGGCTAGGTTACCCTAAAAACCACAATACTGCCCTACTAAGCGCAAAAGCTGTATCTCAACTAAAGCGAGTTACGAAATAATTGAAGTTTAGTAAAAGTTGGTTTATTTTATTTATTTATGGATGTTTTATTGTTATTATAGGCATAATTATTATGGTAAAGGTTTCGAAATACGTCGCCGTTTTTAGGGGTTGGAGTGGTTGAGGGGGTCTCGGAATCCGCCCTCACCATTTTCACTTGCCGGAAATACTTGGTTTCCTCTGAAAAAAAAATATCTCCAAACATTAGTGTGTATGGCACTGCCAACTTCCACATTCTTCACACTAGTTTAATAAAATAAGGTTGACGGAGCCCTGCTTCGCAGGGTTCCTATTTTCGGATTAAGAGTCATTAAGAGAGATTAAGAGAGAACCTAACATAAATTTGACATTAGCTGTCAATATGATCATTCCAAGATGGCGGGTTTGCGTTTCGTTTCACGTTTTTCAAGGTATAAAAACTACTACTAAGAATTTTTGGAAATTGTTTAAAAATATTTAGACGCAACTCCGGCAGCCAAAATTACTTTTAGCGGATTAAAACTAACTCCCTTAAGCCCCCTACACCACCAATACCCTCAAATTCAGGCGACTTGTTTCGAAACCCAACCCAAATTATAGAATTAAAATTTGAGTTACTGCTTTTTCGTTGGCTCTCCTCATTGTATGGAAAAATATAAAAAAATTCTTTCGCTTAAAATATGTGTTGTTTCAAAGAAAATAAATATTAAAATATATTTATTTATCATTTACTTACAAAATACATTGTCCGTGTGGTGACGGATTAAGAATACCGAATGTCACCACCCCATATCATCCCATGGGTGTCGTAAGAGCCGACAGAGGGAGCATATTATGCAGAGAACAGCACTGGAAGAGAAGGAAAACTTGATACAAACCCTATGCTAACCCGTTTGGCCAGCGTGGTATAGTAGGCCAATTCCTCTTTTCAAAGGAGAGGCCTAGTCCAGCAGTGGACTGTTAAAGGCTGATGATGAATGAATGAATGAATGAACGAAATACAGAGTTTACAGCTCATCAAAAGTTAGCTGTCTGCTGCAACCCGGCAGGTTTTCTTTATTCTCATCGAAAGTTACAGGCAGTGTGTGAGGTGATGAGGCTTCAATACTTATTATTTGCTGTTGTTCAAGAGGCACATTTGCATTTACTTTCCTTTTAAGGCTTGGTATTGTAGAAACTTCAAGCACTGATGAAACATTTTCCTCTCCGTGATTTTGTTTTATATTTTTGTTCAATGCCATCCCTTGAGCTCGACGAGAATCAACAATTTCAGGCAACTGCCAATTCATATAAAACGCCACAAGCTTTTCTTTCATTTTCGTCTCCCAGAAAACATCACCTCTTTCTATCATTTCTATTTTTAGTGGTTTACTTTCGCCACTCCACACAGCAAATAAACATTTTTGTTTGCGTGTAACGTGGCGTTGCCCCTGAATTTGGTAATAAAAATTACAATATTTGTTTAGACTAGTCAGTTAACTTTTTTATCATGTTTTCATATTTGTATTTTATTTGCTCTTATACTATTCTCCAGGCCATTCTTATAGGCAACTATAGAAGATTAAATTTCTACAATCGTGTTTGGACCTATTAATCCATCTGGCGTGGCACCATAAAACGGATAATCCACAAGGCTCGATTGTTACATTTTCTTACTTCGCCAGTTGTTGCAAAGCCAGTGGTTCATTTTAGACTCCTTGCGCAACTGCTTTTTTTCATTGCAAATATTTTATTTGTACAAAATAATTTTTACTAAGTTGGCTTTACTGCTGTTATCTCTTCTTTTTACCACTATACCAAAATTTGAATCTGTCAACATATTCTTACGCAATTCGAACCAGTCACTGCTATCCCTCGTGTATTTTTTGCTTATAACTCTTGAACAAATCGTGTTAGGAATTATTGCAGTCAAATGTTGTTGCTAAACTGTAACTTTAACTTCACTGTAATTACAATAAATATAATTAGTTAGATACTTTATTATTTAAAAAAATACTATAACTTGTGTTATAGCAAACAGAGAAGTCACCTACTTACTTATAAATGATTGATTTTAGAAATTAAAAATATATTAGATGTACTGAAACTTACCTAATAGTTAATGAATAATCAAAGTTTTACCCGATGTACCTAAATAGGTTTATGTTCACAACACAATAGTACAACATTCGTTACCGCTTATGTGCGGACTGCGGAGCGCCATATTAGCACTGTTTATTGTTCGCCGTGGCGGCATCTTAGCGCTCCAGGCGCTCTGACAAGCTAATGAATTTGCAATATAGGTACAGGTCGGTTCACGAAAGTTGACCAGAAATGGCGGCCGTCGCGCATATGTACATTCATGCACCAATGGCGTGGCTCCATTCTTGACGCATTTAGGGAATGCGTCAGGAACGGAGCCACGCCATTGGAATTCCACCCGCGCCTCACCCCGCACCTCCACGGAGACCTAAAAAATGATTGCTGCGCAGTGGTCATCTTTCATAAACCGACCTATACATAAAATGATTCGATTTTATGTTATTACTCTTTCAAACATTGAAAACTGTGGCAGCTATGTATTGTGAGAATAATTTATATAACTATATTATGTATAATCGCTAATGTATAACATAGTCAGTCATAAAAGACTCTTATGAAAATAATTTGTGTAAAATTTTTTCATATTTCATAATCACTTGGCCATGGATGAATTTATATTTTATTACGATGCTTTCTTGTACAAATTCTTCGTAGAACTTTATTTCTCTAATTGTCCATATTTTATTCTTCTAATTATATATTTATAAGCACAGAAACAATAACACATTAAACGCAACAAGAATATAAACTTAGGTCCTAATTATATGTGCCCACAGTCACAAGAAAAGCCTATTTGATTCAAAGTATTCAGTCTATAACATAAAACATGAAATTACGAACTCAAATCGGCGTATTATTAACAAACATGTTTACGTAAAATTTCGTGCAGCGGAGACGCAAGCGACATGACCTATCTCTCACAGGGCTCATAGCCGAATGATGAGGTCTGGGCGGGGCATAAACTAGCAACTGACACTCAGTACACCGCTTATGCTAATAAGGTTTAAATTGCCGAAGCGTTTGATATTGATGGAATCAACCGAGCGTCAAAATCATAGACGTTTGGCAGATTTTATTTAATTTTACAAAATATACACGTATAATATGAAAATAAATAGGGTAATTCTTTAGTTCATTAGATTCCCTACAATATTATCAAATAAAATATGACAGTTCACGATCAAAATATTACAAACAGTGAGACGAAAGATTATTTTCTGCCTTGTTTTTGTGATTTTTTTACCGTGATTCTATTTTACATACATGAAAAATTCTTTCAAAAGTCTTTTGTTCAGACTTTTGACTATAAGCTCTATTTTTTGCAAGTTTGTAGTATGTACCGTTATGGCTAGGTGCGCGACGAAAAATTAGGTGTTTCACGGCTTCTGAGGTATAACAGCGCCTTAACAGTCCACTGCTGGACTAGGCCTCTCCTTTGAAAGGAAGAATTGGCCTACTATACCACGCTGGCCAAACGGGTTGGTATATGGTTTGTATCAAGTTTTCCTTCTCTTACAGTGCTGTTCTCTGCATAATATGCTCCCTCTGTTGGCTCTTACGACACCCATGGGATGATATGGGGTGGTGACATTCCGTATTCTTAATCCGTCACCACACGGAAAGTTGCAGTACGATTCGAAGAATTATTGTCTTAAGCGATAAGAACGGTACCAAGATCAGAGTGTCTAGCTTAAGATGTGTAACAGCAGACGTCTTTCTTCTGAAATCATGATTCTTCATTGTACGCTATTAATTAAAATTGTATAATACTAGCTTTGCCTAATTATTTACGGCTACTGTTCCGCAGCTCAGGCTCATAGCGTGATGCTACAATATAGTCCATAGCCTTTGTCGATAAATGGATTATCCAACACAACGATGGAAATTTTAATATCTTAATAAATAAAATCCTTGCGTTACTGACTGACTGACAGACACGCTACAGCCGAAACTATTGGGCGCAGGAAGCTGAAATTTGGCAAGTATGTTCCTTGTTGACCGTAGGGGTGCACTAAGAAGGGATTTCCCGAAATTCCCACGGGATCGGCCAAAACGAGTAAATTAAAAAAAAAATGCAGGCGTAGCTGCTGGCTTCCTCTAGTTTATGTATAAAATCCTTGCGTTACTGACTGACTGACAGACACGCTACAGCCGAAACTATTGGGCGCAGGAAGCTTAAATTTGGCATGTATGTTCCTTGGGGATTGTAGGGGTACACTAAGAAGGGATTTTCCAAAATTCCCACGCGATCGGGCAAAACAGGTAAATTAACAAAATGTGCGGGCGTAGCTGCGGGCGTCCCCTAGTATATGTATAAAATCCTTGCGTTACTGACTGACTGACAGACACGCTACAGCCGAAACTGTTGGGCGCAGGAAGCTGAAATTTGGCATGTATGTTCCTTGGGGACCGTAGGGGTGCACTAAGAGAGGAATTTCCACGGGATCGGCCAAAACGGGTAAATTTAAAAAAATTGCAGGCGTAGCTGCTGGCGTCCTCTAGTTCAATTATAAAAAAGCTGCTGGCGTCCTCTAGTTCAATTATAAAAATCCTCGTAATCACTACATAGTATAAAACAAAGTCTGTCTTCTGTCTGTCTGTCCCTATGTATGCTTAAAACTTTAAAACTACGCAATTGATCTGAACGCGATTTTTTTAATAAATAGAATGATTCACTGATTCAAGAGGAAGGTGTATAGGTATAATACATATATAGCGGTACGAAGTTCGCCGGGTCAGCTAGTTTAAGTATATTACGGCCTGTTTCAATTTGACATAACCTGATCTCTAGTGGCCATATCCGTGGATAGATCGAATGTGGAAATCGGCGGATAGATAACACTCATACGAGGATAACATACCTACATATGTATGTTGACCAATGTTGTGACCACTTTAACTAGTGTACCATCCTCATCAGACCTGTATATAAACTGTCCCACTGCTGGGCACGGGTCTCTTCTCACTATGAGAAGGGTAAGGCCATAGTCAAGCACGCTAGCCTAGCGCGGGTTGGCAGACTTCACATGTCTTTCGAGAACATTATGGAGAACTCTCAGACATGCAGGTTTCCTCACGATGTTTTCCTTCACCGTTTAGCAAGCGATATTTAACAATTTAATACGCACATAACTCCGAAAAGTCATTGGTGCGCGCCGTGGAATCGAACTCAGACCCTCTGCGTAGCAGTCTGTCGGTCTCTGCGCTAGGCTATCGCTGCCATACCCAATCAATAATAATTTACAAGAACGTTTGGCGTGTGAGCCCGCACTTGACCCCATGTGTTCGGTAGTGATAACAAACAATTTAGACAACACGTTATCAACGTGTTATCTTTGATATTATAGCGCCATATTATCTTTGTAGGATAGGTGCTACTTGTACAGGTGTAACAAAAAAGTATGGTCACATTCAAGGCGTAAAGAGAATTCAGTCTGTAAAGCAGCCGAAACGTCGGATAATAATGAATAATGTAGTTTCTAATCATCCGGTTTAAATGTATTCTCAGTAAAACCAATATATAATATTCTATAATAATATTCTACCACATACACACATCACCATCTAGTCCCAAACTAAGCAGAGCTTGTACTATGGGTACTAGATAATTGATAAACATACATATACTTTTGTAAATACGTAAATATTATACATAGAAAACACCCAGACCAAGACAAACATTCATGTTCCTATACACAAATGTTTGACGTGACCGCGAATCGAACCCGCGACCTACGGCGTAGCAGTCGCTTACACTCTCGCTGCGCCAACCGGTCGTCGAAAATATAGCGATGAAAACCGTAAACAGTAGTTTAATTTCAACATTCTGATTATAAATAGTGTAGCTTCTGTCAGTGAACGCCGGTCCTTACACAGCTAATACAATATTTTACAAATTAAAGCTTTATTCTGTCTTTCATTATCATCATCAGCCTACCGTAGTCCACGGCTGGATATAGGCCTCTCCAATGGCGCTCCACTGAGCCCGATTTTCGGCTTTTCGTGTCCAGCCGCTACCAGCCACTTTGCGTATATCGTCACTCCATCTAACCGGAGGGCCTTCTACACGCGTTTGCCACTCGATCTCCAGTCTATAACACGACTATACTTCAACGGTTTGTGTTTTTAAGTCGAAATATGTAAATATCAGTCGAAATGACTTCATCAAAATTACTTTATTAGGATTTTGATAAAAAAATACTGTTATTTAAAGACTATCTTCCTGACGTGTTTATATAATCAATTATATTATGTTTATACTACATCATACATGTAAATTATTTTTACTGAAACTAAAGTAAATGTTTGCGAATCCGTGAGTGACGCTAATATGTTATAAACAGTGAATAAATATATTACAAAAGTTTACATGAGGTCTCTGGCCGGATTCTACACCTTGCACTTTTTTTTTATTGCTACAAGGCGTAAAAATCCCTTCGGTTCACCGGGGAAATTCGAGCAGGAGTATGTGGTGTTCCCACTTAAAAACCACCCTGATTGCCCATCAAAGACGCCCTCCGGGGACAAGACAGGGTACGGAAACGGTCCAGTCTTCCTTCCTTTGCGCCTCAGGTTCTATAATCTGAGCTTTGCGCTATGTTTAACCCGATCCAATCCTAGGAAATAAGGAGCCCTAGTGGGTTCGTAGCGGACCTGGGATTGGCCGTATCCTTACAATTTTTAAAAGAATAACTATACGAAATAAAAATATTTGAACATTGAATCTCAATGTATTTGCTTAGTATGAAATTTTATAACTGGCACAAAAATCCCTATTACGTGGGACCTAAACATTAATGGCGCAATGTGGGTGTAATTTTACACCTCTGCCTACCCCTTCGGGGATATAGGCGTGAGACTATAAATAAATAAAATTAAATAATCGAATCTATTCGCGTGCTAAATTTCGTCACTTTTCGTTAAGCGGTATCGATGACAAGCGACCAGACGATTGAACTTTGGCATTAATCAAGGTTTCTTTTGTATGTTTACTTACGTATGAGACGTCTGTTTGTACATACGTAAGTGATATGTGTATATATCTGTCTAGATAAAATTCTAGCGTTACTTATGAACTGACAGATAACTCACGAACAAGACTATAGGGCGCAAGAAGCTGATAAATTTATCTGGCATGACTGTTTGCGGCTGTTGGGATGCACTGAGAAGGCTTTCCCCAAAATTGACATGGGATCGAGCGCAAAAGGTTACATTCTTAAAGTTTTAATTGAATTTATAGTGAACTAGACGACGCCAGCAGCTATGCCTGCATTTTTTTTTTATTTACCCGTTTTGGCCGATCCCGTGGGAATTTTGGGAAATCCCTTCTTACTGCACCCCTACGGGCGCCAAGGAACATACATGTCAAATTTCAGCTTCCTGCGCCCAATAGTTTCGGCTGTAGCGTGTCTGTCAGTCAGTCGGTAACGCAAGGATTTTATATATTAAAATATGTGTACCCATATTTCATAAAGTTAGCATTGCAGTGTTCTTCTTGTCTACTTGACTGCAGGTTTGGCGTAGTGGTTTAAGAGGCCGCCTCACCGCTTGACACTGCGCCGAGTGTTGTGGGTTCGATTCCCACACGAGACAACACTTTGTGTGATTCATAAATTGTTGTTTTGAGTCTGGGTGTTAAATGTGTCCGTTAGTTGTATGTTTGTAAAGTCCCTCGCGACACAGGATTACGTCCTAGTGCGGGAATAGACTAAGAAAAAAAAGAAAAACTTTATAATATGATAAAAATACTGCCAAGTTTAGGTATATGACTTGCCCGAGCTGCCGACTCACTGGTTATGGTTCTGATTTTCATCCTGGACAATATTAGCCCCAGTTAATATGCAAAATTATACGACATTTGGCAATTCCCATCCTTAAAGCGCAAAACAGCCTCACGCGGGCGGAGCCGTGAAACAAACAACAATCTGGGAGAAAAAAAAAAGGAATGTCTAATGCCATGTTTACAAAGTCTTCTGTTTATTCTGAGGCATCCTAGATATCTGTCTACATGTCGTACTATAGTGTGTTTCCCTGTCTACTCCAGGGGTGTAAATACAGGGTGTGTCAGCAAACATTGCACGTTGTTTACCGCACATACGTCATTCGGGTGGCGTTACTGAGCAAATATGACGTGTCTGACCGACGCAGATAATGAGGCTTCGATAAGGTCAAATGATGGCCAAATTATTTTGTGTTATCAATGTACATATCTATAGACATAAATAAAATTGAAGTGTCTGTTTGTAATATTAAAATAACCGCTTTTTACTAAATGCATATGGATGTATACACGGTACATATACCGAAATTACAATATTAAAATTTTTTGTCTGTCTGTCTGTTTGTTCTCGCTGATCTCTGGAACGGCTGGACCGATTTTGACGGGACTTTCACTGGCGGATAGCTGATGTACCAAGGAGTAACTTAGGCTATAAATTAACCGGGTACGCGAAGTAGTTCCCTCAGGACGCGGGTGAAACCGCGGGAAATATGTAGCTAGTGTGATATAAAGATGTGGACAACTTAATTCCTTATAAATTTCTAGTTTTTTACCTGCGGGTTCGCTCGTGTGGGTAAAAACAGTTAGACAAAACTATTGGAAATTATTAAAATACTTTAAACTGTGGATATTTAAATCTAGTAAATTTTGAATAATTAGCCGTGTTTTCTGACAAGGACAAATTACCTGGTAAATACATTTTCAGTTAAATATGTCAATCAATCAATCAGCCTATTGCAGTCCGCTGCTGGTCTCTGCCCCTCTCAATATGCGCAACAATGACCGATCCTCTGCCTTCCGCATCCAGCCCGCCCCATCCACCTTTTTTCCCCTCCACCTCCTGGAGATGTGAGTGATAACTATCTGTCGGTCCAACAGCAATAAGAATGTTATTCATTTCTATATTTGTTTGACATGTTTATAGATGTGAATGTATATTTAGGAAGCTCCTCAAACGAAACTAATTTGTTTTTGATCGTTGTGCATAAAGTAGTTGTGTTGAATGTGTGCCTATTGACTGGCATATTACAGTCAAACCGAGCTAGGGTTGGCTAGAAAAATATATGCTTTGTGGTGATAGAAATCGGTCTATACGGACTTCATCATAGGCCTCAATATCAGATTATTTATACAATGTTAGAAGAGTTATCGCACTTTTTAGTATTTTTTTTATTGTAATAGGCGGCAAACGAGTAGACGGATCGCCTGATGGTAAGCATTTACCGCTGCCCATGGACACAAGCAACACCACAGGAGTCACAAGTGCGTTGCCGTCCCTTGGGATTGGGAAAAGGGTTAGGATTAGGAGTGGTATGAGGAAGAAGGAATAGGGAATAGGGCCTCCGGCACTCTCACTTACCGAACGAAACGCAACAGTTTAAGTACTGTTACTTTGTTATGTTATGTTAAATATTTGGCAAAATAGTTATACGAATATAGCGTTCTTCCCTTTGATCTAGTCAATAAACGCGAAAGTTTATGAAAATGCATGGCTATTAGAATAACTACCTACTGAACTGGAATCATACGAAATTTTGCAGTAGGTAATGAAAACTCGGTAGCTTTATTCTACATTAGAAAACACGTAGGCTACTAGTTGTCGCGATAGCCGTACCTAGTACCTACACATGGATGGAACCGCCGGCAAAACTCGTCGATTATATAAACTTAATTATCGTGCCTGTGTCAAATGTCGTGGTTAATACATATGAAATAAACTTGTATGATGTATACAGAACGCATAATTTAAAACCGCGACAACCTACTCGCAAAACTGCAGTTGCCACGCCGCTCTGCACAAGTTCCCAGAATCATCTATCAAGATAGTTTAGATTTATGATTTGATAGCCCTATTGCATGCGGGGGCCATGTGATATCTATATTGGGACCAATTGGTGCTCCTTAGATCGGAACACTGACGAATTCAGCAACAGTTAGCGTCCAGCCCAATTGTTGCATTCAACTGTTGACCCCTGCTCTTTGAACGTTGCTGCGACGTTTCTAGATGAATAATGTTTGCTATATTTATATATAGCAAACATTATTCATCTAGAAACGTTGCTATATTTATATTATTTGGCAAGGCAGCGATAGCCTAGTGGAGATACCAACAGACTGCCATGCAGAGGGTATCGGGTTCGAATCCACGGCGCGCACCAATGACTTGCCGGAGTTATGTGCGCATTGAGTTGTTAATTATCGCTTGTCCCGTGCCTCGGAGAGCACGTTAAGCCGTCGGTCCCGGTTGTCATGAAGATCTTTGACAATCGTTACAGGGCGTCAGTACCTTCTAAAATAAACTGACACTAGTCTAAACTATGGAATATTGCTATCCCTTCGGGTTGCAGAGGTCAGACAGGCAGTCGCTCTGTGGAAAAACTAATATTCAGCCAAATCCGGTTAGACTAGGAAGCGGACCCCAGATTGAAACTGGGATAACGCTAAGAGAATGATGATGATATTTATATTATTTGGCGATATGATTAAGTGTAGATACACTGATTGTTTAGTATTTCTAGCTGCGGTTCGGATAAACTTTGTGATTGATTAAGTAAGTAGCTGTTTGTGGGTCTTACGAGACAGGCAACTAAATATATTTAACAGTTACAAGAGAGTGCTATTATGAATTTTGTTTATCATAAATAGCCATGTTTGTGACATTGCTGACAAACTGCAAGAGTGTCGGCTACGCTTGTGTAGCTACGTCTTACGTCAACCGACACCTTACGTGGGTAACAATTTTATTGTCTTGCCATTCTACCTCCGCCGGCCCCGGTAAACGAGGAAGGCCAAAAAAATGCTGGCTTGACGTCGTAAGAGATGATATGCGTGCCAATCGACTAACCACCAGGCATTCTGAAGACTGTGCGAAGTGGAGGAGATATAGCCGGAAAGCGGACCCCGGGCTCCCAGGCGTAGGTTTTGGAACGCAACCGGGACAGCGCTAGGATGATGAAGATGATGATGAGCCATTTTTGTAAACTGTCCCACTGATAGAGATAGGCGTATATATAGCAGCGAACTGGGTAGGCTGTGCGCATCCCAGTATGGTCTAGTGCCCACCTCAGAATTTTGATTACCGATTCGAAACGGTCAGGACATCTAAGAAACTTCACTTTACACTATTGTTTTATTGAGACTCAGATCCACCCTAAAAAATAAACCTAGATGCGCTTATTAGAACAATTAGGCTATAGTTTACCACGCCGACCAAGTGCGGGTTTGCAGACGTCACATGACTTTCGAGAACATTATGGAAAAATCATGACTTGCAGGTTTCCTCCCAATAAGCGCCGCCGACGAGTGTAGACATTTTCTGTTACACACGATATATATTATTATCGCGCTAGAATGATAGCAGCTAGCAAGGGCGCTGCCAACCGATTGCCTAGGTGGGGGTTAAGGACGCCAGCTGATGGCCTAGCGAGAGGGGGAGGGGGAAGTTGATATGGAAAATAATAAAAGTATAAATTGTAGGGTATTTTTCATCTCTAGGGGGGGGGGCAGCTACCCCCCTCTGAGAGGCCCCCCACCTTGGCGATGCCCTAGGATTACAAAAACCACGGTACGTATCTTCAAAAACAAACAAGCATCCTATTGAAGGTTTAATTAATGGATTTGACTCAAGTGTTTGTAGTACTATTGTTATCGGATTGATTCATAAAAAAAACACACATGACGTGCGCAGCGTGAATGATAGTAAATGTTTATAATCCGTGTGCTTTCGCTTATTGTGATAGTGCGAGTAAGGGCGATAACAAATATTGGACACAAACAATATTTATTTTTTGGTCTTCAGGATTTTTTTTCGGTAGGATAGCTTGCAGTCTCCTCATGGTCTCGTCAGTAAGAGGATCAGGTTAGACCAAGGAGGAAGCGCAATGTCCAAGTGCCTCCAGGCTGTGTTAAATGTTCAATGACTTTCGACCGTAATTTGTGTATGTGATTTTATTTGTAAGTGGTGGCAAGTTACCGCAGTGCGCATAAAATGAAGCTAGGTAGTCTAGCACAAATTAGACCAGGGATTCTTAAAATGGGGCCATGTACCCCCGTTTAAACCACCATAAGGGCGAGAATCGCTCAGCAAGACATCGTCGCTGCCAGTGGTACTTTACACGCACATTGACACTCGTATAGAAAACCAGTTTGTAGTGTGCCTCGACTCTATGAGCGAGCCAAGGGATTTTTTTTCAAACTGGTCCAGCGCCAACTTGCTTGATTGTACATACATACCAATGATGGGTAAATTTATCAAGTGTTCCATGACGATAAAATATTATGAAGCTCTGCCTCAGACATAATCCTGTGAAAAGCGTTTCCTGTAGCAATGTCAAGGCATTCTCATCGTCGACATGATCTACCACGCTAGTCTCATCGGTGAGCATAAAACACGTCTATTCGATAGACCCCAACTTTTTCCTTCAACTTTTCTACATAGTTTCGTCCAGGTGTTCCTCTCCTTCCTTCGATTTCACCCTCTAATATTATTTTGACTGCCTCCGTGGTCCAGTGGATAGCGTATGTGACTACTGGTCGGAGGTCCCAGATTCGATTCATGGATCGGGCAAAAGTGTTACTGGGGTTTTTGCGAATTCTCAGTAGCAGCACGGAGTCTGGTGATGTGCCCGGTAACGGCAATAGGCTCGCCCCCTATTACGTGGGACCTAAAAATTCATGGCGAAATGTGGGTGTAATTGTGGGTGTGGCTTGTATCCCCGAAGGGGTAGGCAGAGGTGTACCTCTGCCTACCCCTTCGGGGATACAAGCGTGAGTCTATAAATAAAATAAATAAAAAATATTATTTTGAAAAAGTTATCGCGTCGTCCCAAGTGGCCAATCATCTTCCCTCTGATTTTCTATTCAGAACCTCTTTTTCTTTATCTTTTCTGTGTAATGATGGTTGTTCTAAGGTACACAAAAATATAAAAAAATCAACTGAATTGAGAATATCCTTTTTTTGAAGTAGTTGGCAAATATTACTACGAGGTCTGTCTGCCTTAGGCTGGTTTCAGAGTGATGCGATCGTGTGCGTTCGCGCAGCGGAATGTTGTTGAATTTAAAGATTTTAATTATGCAGATATTTAGTGTATGACGTCGTATAATTGTGTATGGTAAAAAAAAATTTGTGCACGCAGCCATTGTGGAGAAATTCACCAAAAACTGATTCCGCTGGGCGAACGTTGTCCTGGCGGAACTTTTTTTAATCCATTGACTTTAGAAGAAAAGAGATGTGTCCAAAAATTAGTGTGTATTTGTGTTTAATTGTGTATGTATGAATAAAATTGGTGCATGCATAAACTTCGGAGAAATTCAAGATTCCGCTACGCGAACGTTTGGCCATTAGCTAGTTTTCATATATAGCGCTTACATAGAGAGCTGTAGATTTTTACATACGTTGTTTTGAATTTGTTTATATTTGTTTAAAAAACAGATTTAGAAAAAATCGTAGGGCTTAAAAGATAAAAATATAAACGTTAAATACGCTTATTAGGTCTTAGTTCTTAAAGTATGCACTTTGGGGTCTAGATTTTCACGTTTATACAAACCTTGTAAGTGTCTGCAACATGTTGCCAAGTATCAATGATGTTCTGTTAGTAATTAAAGAGTTATAGGACAATTTACCATGAATAGATCACTGTTTACAAAGCAGTTAAATATCACGACGTTCTAAAGGAATTGCATGGTAAAATGTATGCCAATAATTAGTGTATTCATTGAACTATTCACATGCAAAATTTCATGTCATTAAATTCAGTTATTAAAGAAAAACAATTATAATACTGACGAAGCATCGAAAACCTACATAACCCGACCAAGTTCGGATAGCTACAAAAAAGCGGCCGTGCCATATATCTAAGAAACGTTCTTAACCTTCCAATATAGTATTTATTAATATGGTACAGTTGCGTACACAAGCGTTAGGAAAAATAAATAGTGAAACGCTACTACTAATCTAGTGTAATTGTAAGCGCGCGCGTGTGGCTGGCGCCGGTCAAACGCGTGACTCTGAAACCAGCCTTAGGCTGGTTTCAGAGTCACGCGTGTGAGACGCGCGCGCCGGCCGCTCTGCCGAAGCGCGCATACATTGCAATGAGAAACGCGAACTCGTTTCACAGTGGTCCGCGCGCCAAACACGCTGTTGAGACGCGCTGGCCGACGGCGCGTGCCGCGCGCGTCACTCTGAAACCAGCCTTAAACACCCAAGTCTGTGTATGTTGCAGCAATGTCACGGCCAGGCATATCGCCGCACATGACCTGCCGCTAGTCATCGGTAGACACAAAGCACATAAATTTGCCGACGAGATAACTGTGCCGATACGAGCACAATAATTAACCCAAGACTCCGCTTGTTAGTGCAGCGTCTAAATTTTCCTGTACGTCATTACTTGAATTATATACGGCATTGTATTACGTACGTTAATGACTGGCGGAAGACATTTAATTAAAAAATAGCAGTCTATTATCTAGTCACTGTCATAATTTTTTTTTTCGGTGTCAGGTTGGAAAATCCTCATGGAGTCCCTCCGCCCTGGGGGAAGGGCGAAGGGGACTGTCAGACTGTTACTGACTAAAAACCTACCCGTGTTCCTCATGTACCCGTGTGTCGGAGGGTCGGGTATCGCCGAAGCATTCGTCGCTACCCCTCGACGGGTATTGGCCCGCCAGATGGTTAGGCGGGCCCCGAACAAAACCCCCCTTGGCGGCGGATAAAGGTGTTGGGCTCCGCCGCCAAAACACTCAGCGGCCGCAGAGGATAGAGAGGACGGCAACCTGGCAACACCGCATCTCTTCTTCCTCTGCGGCCTCACCGCAACGCAACAATGGTGCGCCCCCATTTGGTCGCGGGAGATAGGGCGCGCGGCAACGCAACACCGACACGCCTCTCCTCCCGCGACCGCGCCCGACTGCGAGGGACAGACAGAACTGTCCCCCGCACCTTTGGACGCATCCTGCGCAGGCCCCTCCAAGCCCACGCGGAGCGTCCACTCCCGGGATCTCTCTTAGCTTCCCCGTGGGTGTCCAAGCCACGGTTACTGAGCCCCCCACCACGACAAGGTGGAGATCCCATGGCGGGGGGAGGGGGGGGGGGTCATCATCATCACTACATAGTATATAAAATAAAGTCTATCATCTGTCTGTCTGTCCCTATGTATGCTTCAATCTTTAAAACTACGCAACGGATTTTGAAGCGGTTTTTTTAATAGATAGAGTGATTCAAGAGGTAGGTTTATATGTATAATACATGCATAATATAGTAGCGTGGTGACGGATTAAGAATACGGAATGTCACCACCCTATATCATCCCATGGGTGTCGTAAGAGCCGACAGAGGGAGCATATTATGCAGAGAACAACACTTTCAAAGAAGGAAAACTTGATACAAACCCTAAACCAACCCGTTTGGCCAGCGTGGTATAGTAGGCCAATTCCTCCTTTCAAAGGAGAGGCCTAGTCCAGCAGTGGACTGTTAAAGGCTGATGATGATGATGATGATGATGATGATGAATATAGTAGAGAAACACTGATAGTTTTAGGGGTTTCTAATGTGATGTCGTAAATAAACACATTTTTTTTGGTACATTGCAAACGCTGCCTGAAACGAGTTAGATCAAAAAAAAACCGGTCAAGTGCGAGTCGGACTCGCGCACCGAGGGTTCCGTACAAACCTGTAAGTATATAAGTAAAAGTTCACCAGTCATAGTTATGGCACAGTCAAATAATCCATACAGTCGTTCGACGAACGCGTCTAGACGGGTCAATCGTGCGGGGGACAAGAGGTGAGACGCGGGAAGAGCGGTACCTACTTACGTATATCACTTTAGTTCCTAACTAGGTACATGTTTTTGGGGGCTGGCGCGTGCTTGTTTTTTGTTCGTTACTTATTTATTTGCTTATGAATATTAATTAAGATGGTACATACGACTTGTGCTGTGAGACATTGCAATTATTCAAGCTTCATTTAAAGATTTAAAAAATAAGCATTTAAAAAATCTGCGATTTCATCAATTTACTTACACAAAAATTTAAATTTCATTAATTTTAATTATTTATATTATTTTGAAACGTATGTATATACCTGTATCCACTTAAAATAATGTGCACGTACCCACTAATCTACTAACGTTTTACAATATCTCATGTCTGGCCAAATCAAATACTAATATATAAAACTGAATAGTTTGTTTGTTTGTTAGAAAGCGCTAATCTCAGTAACTACTGGTCCGATTTGAAATATTCTTTCAGTGTTAGATAGCACATTTATCGGGGAAGGCTATAGGTTACATAACATCACGCTATGAGCGACGGGAGCGGAGCAGTAGCCTTAAATAACGCGGGTGTAACCGCGGGCATCCTCTTGTCACAGAATAAAGTAGTAATTACTGTACGTTAACAACATGGCAGACGTAAGAAAATAAGCGTTGTAAGGTAATATTCGATTCAAGCGTGATTTTAATTTCATGCAATAAGTACCTAACCTAGTACCTTCGTATTAGGTAAGTGTACCTTTAAAATATTAATATGTATCTTGGTAACGGCGCGTCCTAGCTAAAAAATAACCATATTTTGGCCCCCTTTTATAAACCGTTTGTTTGTTCTCAGTAATCTTATAGCCCGGTCACCCATCCATAAAATGACCTGGATGTCTATTGCTTTACCTTAACGTAGTTTGCTCGAAAATAGATCTTCTAAATACTTCATATCGATAACATTGGCTCTGCAAGCTGATCCCATGGTTGCCCATCCATTAAACGACCACTATATCAATCGCTTTATTTTAACTAGGTTTGTACGATAACCACCTAGAATATCTGAAAAAATGCTTCATATCCTTAACCGCCTCCTACGACACTTGCGGTATGAAATAGGTGCTGACTGACACTTTGTATGCAAAGCTGTCACCGCAAGTGCAAACTAAATGCAAACTGTTTTATAATAATTATTCATCGTTAATTATTTTCATATAATAAATAAGTGATTTACACTATAATATTCATGTAGCGTAGCAATTGTTATATTTTTCTAAAATAAATAGACGGTGTTTGAATAAGTAGGTATTGTTTACATGTGGCAGCCCTAGCCTCCTTACCCTTGTCTAGACGTTGTCGGCTTTTTCTTCGAGATCAAAGGCGTCAAACTACTGTATGTCTTTATATACTGTGGTTATGGTATTTTTATTGCCAAATGAAATCCATAACATTACAGTATGGAAAGCTGGAGGAGCATAAATTAAAGAAAAAGGGGTCTTTGTCGTTTGTATTCAGTCATCCTTTATTTTATATTAACATATATCGCTTATCTTAATATATAAAATCCTTGCGTTACTGACTGACTGACAGACATGCTACAGCCGAAACTATTGGGCGCAGGAAGCCGAAATTTGGCATGTACGTTTCTTGGGGACTAAGAAGGGATTTCCCGAAATTCCCACGGGGTCCGCCAAAACGGGTAAATTAAAAAAAAATGCAAGCGTAGCTGCTGGCGTCCTCTAGTTTTATAATATAACTTAAATACCTATACCAGCCTTGCAGCAGCCTTGCAAAAGTCTGCTGATGAATGATGGTAAGATTTTACTCTGATTGTACCCTGTAGGTTTAGACTCCCTTGCGAGTAGTCGCGAGTTTGAAAATATGATTATATTGCTCTTTCTTTTGATTGCGTTGACATAGAAGCTTGATTTTGTTGCAGCCTAACGGTGTTATATACCTGAGTATTTGATATGAATTTCAATTTAATACCTCCACGCGTACAAGAGAAAGGGGTAGTAACTTTAAATTTATTAAAAATATTTTTTAAATGCTGTAGCTAAAAATTTACGGTTTTCGCAATTTTTCCTTCATATGTGATTTAAGATGTTACTTCGTACCAAATTCAAGATTCTGAGTTCACAGGAGTACCCTGTAGGTTTTGATTCACTTGCGAGTAGGCGCGAGCTTGAAAATATGCTTATATTGCTCTTTCTTTTGTTTGCGTTGACATAGAAGCTTGATTTTATTGCAGCCTTACGGTGTTATATACCTGGGTATTTGATATGAATTTCAATTTAATACCTCCACGCGTTCAAGAGAAAGGCGTAGTAACTTTAAATTTATTATAAATATTTTTTTATATGCTGTAACTAAAAATTTACGGTTTTCGCAATTTTTCCTTTATAAGTGATATAAGACGTTGCTTCGTACCAAATTTCAAGATGCTGAGTGCACGGGAAGTACCCTGTAGGTTTTGATTCCAATGCGAGTTTGAAAATATGCTGCAATTTGCAGCATATATGGCTATATCTTTTGATTGCGTTGGATTAGAAGTTTGATTTTTTTACAGCTCTATGGAACCGTAGATTCGAGTATTTAGTATAAATTTCAGTTTGATACCTCCACGCATTCTTGAGAAAAAGGGTCTTGACAGACGGACGGACAACAAAGTGATCCTATAAGGGTTCCGTTTTTTCCCTGAACCCTTATAGGATCACTTTGTTGTCCGTCCGTCTGTCAAGACCCTTTTTCTCAAGAATGCGTGGAGGTATCAAACTGAAATTTATACTAAATACTCGAATCTACGGTTCCATAGAGCTGTAAAAAAATCAAACTTCTAATCCAACGCAATCAAAAGATATAGCCATATATGCTGCAAATTGCAGCATATTTTCAAACTCGCATTGGAATCAAAACCTACAGGGTACTTCCCGTGCACTCAGCATCTTGAAATTTGGTACGAAGCAACGTCTTATATCACTTATAAAGGAAAAATTGCGAAAACCGTAAATTTTTAGTTACAGCATATAAAAAAATATTTATAATAAATTTAAAGTTACTACGCCTTTCTCTTGAACGCGTGGAGGTATTAAATTGAAATTCATATCAAATACCCAGGTATATAACACCGTAAGGCTGCAATAAAATCAAGCTTCTATGTCAACGCAAACAAAAGAAAGAGCAATATAAGCATATTTTCAAGCTCGCGCCTACTCGCAAGTGAATCAAAACCTACAGGGTACTCCTGTGAACTCAGAATCTTGAATTTGGTACGAAGTAACATCTTAAATCACATATGAAGGAAAAATTGCGAAAACCGTAAATTTTTAGCTACAGCATTTAAAAAATATTTTTAATAAATTTAAAGTTACTACCCCTTTCTCTTGTACGCGTGGAGGTATTAAATTGAAATTCATATCAAATACTCAGGTATATAACACCGTTAGGCTGCAACAAAATCAAGCTTCTATGTCAACGCAATCAAAAGAAAGAGCAATATAATCATATTTTCAAACTCGCGACTACTCGCAAGGGAGTCTAAACCTACAGGGTACAATCAGAGTAAAATCTTACCATCATTCATCAGCAGACTTTTGCAAGGCTGCTGCAAGGCTGGTATAGGTATTTAAGTTATATTATAAAACTAGAGGACGCCAGCAGCTACGCTTGCATTTTTTTTTAATTTACCCGTTTTGGCGGACCCCGTGGGAATTTCGGGAAATCCCTTCTTAGTCCCCAAGAAACGTACATGCCAAATTTCGGCTTCCTGCGCCCAATAGTTTCGGCTGTAGCATGTCTGTCAGTCAGTCAGTAACGCAAGGATTTTATATATTAAGATAAGCGATATATGTTAATATAAAATAAAGGATGACTGAATACAAACGACAAAGACCCCTTTTTCTTTAATTTATGCTCCTCCAGCTTTCCATACCGTAATGTTATGGATTTCATTTGGCAATAAAAATACCATAACCACAGTATATAAAGACATACAGTAGTTTGACGCCTTTGATCTCGAAGAAAAAGCCGACAACGTCTAGACAAGGGTAAGGAGGCTAGGGCTGCCACATGTAAACAATACCTACTTATTCAAACACCGTCTATTTATTTTAGAAAAATATAACAATTGCTACGCTACATGAATATTATAGTGTAAATCACTTATTTATTATATGAAAATAATTAACGATGAATAATTATTATAAAACAGTTTGCATTTAGTTTGCACTTGCGGTGACAGCTTTGCATACAAAGTGTCAGTCAGCACCTATTTCATACCGCAAGTGTCGTAGGAGGCGGTTAAGGATATGAAGCATTTTTTCAGATATTCTAGGTGGTTATCGTACAAACCTAGTTAAAATAAAGCGATTGATATAGTGGTCGTTTAATGGATGGGCAACCATGGGATCAGCTTGCAGAGCCAATGTTATCGATATGAAGTATTTAGAAGATCTATTTTCGAGCAAACTACGTTAAGGTAAAGCAATAGACATCCAGGTCATTTTATGGATGGGTGACCGGGCTATAAGATTACTGAGAACAAACAAACGGTTTATAAAAGGGGGCCAAAATATGGTTATTTTTTAGCTAGGACGCGCCGTTACCAAGATACATATTAATATTTTAAAGGTACACTTACCTAATACGAAGGTACTAGGTTAGGTACTTATTGCATGAAATTAAAATCACGCTTGAATCGAATATTACCTTACAACGCTTATTTTCTTACGTCTGCCATGTTGTTAACGTACAGTAATTACTACTTTATTCTGTGACAAGAGGATGCCCGCGGTTACACCCGCGTTATTTAAGGCTACTGCTCCGCTCCCGTCGCTCATAGCGTGATGTTATGTAACCTATAGCCTTCCCCGATAAATGTGCTATCTAACACTGAAAGAATATTTCAAATCGGACCAGTAGTTACTGAGATTAGCGCTTTCTAACAAACAAACAAACTATTCAGTTTTATATATTAGTATTTGATTTGGCCAGACATGAGATATTGTAAAACGTTAGTAGATTAGTGGGTACGTGCACATTATTTTAAGTGGATACAGGTATATACATACGTTTCAAAATAATATAAATAATTAAAATTAATGAAATTTAAATTTTTGTGTAAGTAAATTGATGAAATCGCAGATTTTTTAAATGCTTATTTTTTAAATCTTTAAATGAAGCTTGAATAATTGCAATGTCTCACAGCACAAGTCGTATGTACCATCTTAATTAATATTCATAAGCAAATAAATAAGTAACGAACAAAAAACAAGCACGCGCCAGCCCCCAAAAACATGTACCTAGTTAGGAACTAAAGTGATATACGTAAGTAGGTACCGCTCTTCCCGCGTCTCACCTCTTGTCCCCCGCACGATTGACCCGTCTAGACGCGTTCGTCGAACGACTGTATGGATTATTTGACTGTGCCATAACTATGACTGGTGAACTTTTACTTATATACTTACAGGTTTGTACGGAACCCTCGGTGCGCGAGTCCGACTCGCACTTGACCGGTTTTTTATTAAGTACCAACAAATTGCATAGATTTTAGTCAAAAATTTAATTATTTATTTAAAGTCCCATGACAGAAACTAGTACATGTTGAAGCAAACATATACTCGTAAATTGACTAAACATAAGTACTTATGTTTAGTCAGTTTATGACCAAAATACAAAGCGTTGTGGGGTCCTCGAAACTCATAAATTTTTGAAATTTTGATAGACTACTTCTGTATAAGATAAAACTGTGTGTATTCCTATTGCTAGTGATTAGTACATAATCTTTCAACAGATACTAATTATCTGCCGGTGTTGCTTAGATAGTAATGACGCTACTAGATTTATTTGACAATTTAATTGAAGTTTTTCCTTTGATGTAAACTGCGCAGGAAATTTTATGATTGAGCTTCATTATGTTTTCTGTCGTCGTTCATATTTTTGAGTCTATACCATGAAAAGTCCGAGACAAATAAAATTCATAGCGAATTTTATATTCCTTTATATTTTTTAAAATTGTTCTTAATTAAACTGAGGTAGTATTTGTCTTGAAAGCTTCCGTGTAACGTTATTTAAAATAAATATTTAAAACGTTTTGACAACTGATTCGTAAGTTAACCAACATTATACATCTTTTGTCAATATCTATAGTTTCAATCTATACCTATGATACAAATGAAGTAAGGAGTGCAAAAACGTCTTATTACCCGGGCGGTAAATAACTGAGGTCGAATAATAGGTCAAAATGTGTGACAGCAAGTAGGTACTTACAATATAAGATACAAACGATCTAAATTATCAACCAGTTTAAAATACCTAATACAAAATCTAATCTCATAAAATATCAACTCTTCCACAAGGTTACGCAATATGGTACATTCATATAATTAATTGTAACTAATTATCCATAAGTGTCTCAGACGTCACGAGAATCAACAAGTCATATCGCGCGGGTCGGCGGGTTATCGCCGCCGTATCGCGCGTGTGTACCCGGGCAATGCCACTCCCACCGGATTGCACCATAAAAAAACACAAAGCGATGACAGGAAATTGAAATACGGAAGATGTCATGACCACAACTGGTTAACTGGTGTAACTTACGAAGCAACTTCGGGATGAAAATAAAAATTGCTATCTCATGACTAGGGGCGTGTAAGCCATCCCCAAATGTCGGGCCAAATAAAGGTTGCACCTTTATTTTGTAATAATTACGTAATTGAGGGTGTTCAGCAAATCGTGGTTTGGAAGTAAGGTTAGATATCTTATTAGATACTAGAGGACGCCAGCAGCTACGCCTGCATTTTTTTAAATTTACCCGTTTTGGCCGATCCCGTGGGAATTTCAGGAAATCCCTTCTTAGTGCACACCTACGGTCCCCAAGGAGCACACATGCCAAATTTCAGCTTCCTGCGCCCAATAGTTTCGGCTGTAGCGTGTCTGTCAGTCAGTCAGTAACGCAAGGATTTTATATATTAAGATTATGGACGTTACAGTACGTTACATAACATACGGTGTCCGATCATTTCACAAAAAAACAAATGTAAAATTTTCATTTGAAAAATAACATTTGACAAAATTATACTTGATAAATGTATTATTTTACAAACTATTGTTTAATAAACTACTCATTAGACAATATATTTACTATAAAAAAGTTATTATGCTAAAACATTAATTTACAAATTGATTATTTTTTTAAACATGTTATTTGGCAAAACAACTTAAAGCATAAATAACATTTGACAAAATGCCTTGCTTGGTAAATATTTTATCAACCAAAATCTACGATAATACAACAATCTTTGTGTAGGGTCAACTGAAACAATGGCTGGTTAGGTTAGGTTAGAACTGCGACCACAACGCCAGAACCGAATTCTACTTATGTCGCTTAATTCAGGCAGTGTGTATTTTTTTTTAAAAGACTCAAGTTTCTATGGCATTAGTATTAATCAGGTATTAATACAAAATAATTACTTGCCTATAAATAATCTGTCCAAGATGAAAATTGCAACCAAGCAATTAAATATTTTCAAAATTTCGCGTAAGTATTGGTTAGAAATTAGTTATTTTTAAAAACTAATAATTTATCTTCTAACTTTTTGTACAATCACCAATTTGGCAAACGAATTATTTAGTCAAATGATTATTTTTAAAATAATTATTTAATATTTAAATTATTTTCTAAGTAACACATTTGCGAAACCTGTGTTATGTCAAATGATTGTTTTTACAGTAATATGTTTGCGAAATGAAAGTTTGTCAAATGATTAGTTTTTCAAACGTTGTTTGTAAAATGATCTTTTGTCATACGTCTTTTGTCAAACAATAGTAAACCATAACATACACAAAGCGAGATTAATAAAAATAGTAATAGGTACAAACGTATCGTGGTAGGTATATTGCGTGACAATGCAATAAAATGATTGTCATGGACCTGAGCTGATATTGGAGTTGGAAGGATGGCCATAGCATCTCCGCAATTTAACGGCACATCCCATCGAGTTTGAGCTCGTTTTATTCGTATTTACGGGCACTTTGAACTTCTAATATGTTCAGCACATATACTTTTTACGACTAATCCTTGTTTATTTATTTCTTTGATTACGACACGTTTGTACCTATTACTATTTTTATCAATCTCGCTATGTGTATGTTATGTAACGTACTGTAACGTACATAATCTTAATATATAAAATCCTTGCGTTACTTACTGACTGACAGACACGCTACAGCCGAAACTAATGGGCGCAGGAAGCTGAAATTTGGCATGTATGTTCCTTGGGGACCGTAGGGGTGCACTAAGAAGGGATTTCCCGAAACTCCCACGGGATCAGCCAAAACGAGTAAATTTAAAAAAAATGCAGGCGTAGCTGCTGGCGTCCTCTAGTTAATATTTAAAAAAGTAATGTGCAATGCCAGACATATTACATTTGTGATCATTTGCTGATCGAAATAAGTTGTTTGTGTGTGTACAGCTGTTTCTTAATAGACGAGACATCAGACAGCCATTTTATTAGTTCTATATTTTTTACCGATGACAATCTCCTATGGCGTCAAAGTGCCATGAAACTATGACCTCACTAACAAACGTATTCACTGACTCCATGATAATTTGTGTACCAATAAAATTACGCAGGTAGCTTCATCTACATCATTTTACGAAATAACGTGGCAAGTAATAAATTATTCAATAAACCTAATTGTTCAGCGAACAAAGAAAAACATCTTTCGTAATTTAATGAAGAATATAAATAACTTATAAATCGCTACACTGCGGGGTTAAAGGTGCCATTTCATTACTTCATTGATAAAAAAATGTGCGTTTAGTGACGGATTATGAATAGGTGCAAAATGCCACTAACTCATTTAATTTCGTAGGCGTCGTAACAGCCGATTAAGGTAAAAAATCTTTTGTTACCGTCGTAAGAGCCGATTAAGGTCAAAAATCTTTTGTTACCTAGCGTACGCACAAGCGATATCGCCAGAAGTACATTACGTACGTTTGACGTACATCATTTTAAGATTAATTGATCGGTATTTATTACGGTGGCTCTGCGGCAGAGTATGACACCAAAAAACGAAGCAGGTAGTGCCTCTGGGCAGACACGCAAAACCAAATACCAATCCGTCTGGCCAGTATGGTATAGAGGGCCAAATCCTCCTCTTTATTCAAAATGCTATTGTGACCCAAATACGCAGAGACCTCCGTCAGCAGTGGACTGTGACAGGCTGTACTATCAAAAGAAAAGCCCCATGGAAAATCCGTTTTCAATTCGAATTGATCGCTGTCAAATCTGTGTTTAATATATCGGATATCGGCGATCTGTTTAGGTGGTGTTTAGAATCATGACATGTTTTGATTAATCGTAATGAATATATTTCAATTAATCAAACCATTTTCGTATCTGTCAAGCATGTAACAAACCATCCTATCACCTGACTCATCGTGTAGTGGGTAGCCGTCTATCTTAACGCGTAAAAGTATATTTTTATTTTTAACTGCCCTGAATTGTGGGTTGTGAAAATAACAACAGGTTAAAATTAGAATATCAGCTATTTTACCAGCATATTAATAATTTTGTTAAATAATACCACGGGTATCGACCTTGTTTAATAACTGTCCCACTACTGAGCAGGGGCCATTTTCTCATTGAGGGAAGCATAAGGTCTAACACGCTGGAGTGCGGGTTCAGTTCAGTTAGCAGACCATTTTTTCCAGAACTTTATGGGGAACTTAGACATGTAGCTTACTTCACCGTTTTTATTCTATGTTTACCAAGCGATGTTTTATAATATATGTATAACATGTATGTTTATAATTTATATTATACTATAGGACGCCAGCAGCTACGCCTGCATTTTTTTTTAATTTACCCATTTTGGCCGATCCCGTGGGAATTTCGGGAAATCACTTCTTAGTGCATCCCTACGGTCCCCAAGGAACACACATGCCAAATTTCAGGAAAATCAAATTTCGGCCCTTCCCCGTTCAGCCGCTGGCAGCCCAGTAACGCCACCAAGCGGAGGGCTAATATCATAAGTAGTTTAATATTTTGTTTGATATATTGTGAACTTGACAAGGTCATTATCGCCTGTAGTGAGTACTGGTGCACTCAACGTTGAGGTTGATAAACTGGTCCAGACTAGCTTTCATATACTACTTATTACTGATAGGGCTTACTTTCGTCATAAATTATGTATTGGCATGTCTGCACGAATGACTCAATTGTTTATGCAACTACGAATCTTGGTGGGCAATTGAATTGTGATCATATTTTGGTAGCTGATGCTTCTATTAAACTTACCTACCTCTACTGGTTGCCTCTACGCGAAAGCTAGAAACGAACCGATAATAAAAATATAGTAAAGAATTAAAGAAGTGTAGAAAATTGATAAATACGGCCTATATTTTTTTGGAAGTTTTGCTTGACGGTTCAGTACTTGTTTATTTATTTGTTAGCACACATCCACATCATAAATATTTACTGTGTATTTACTAGACATCGCCAGCGGCTTCGCCCGCGTCAATTATACATTTAAACCTTTCTCTTGAATCATTCTATCTATTAAAAAAAACGCATTAAAATCCGTTGCGTACTTTTAAAAATTTAAGCATACATAGGAACAGACAGACAGAAGACTGACTTTGTTATATACATTTAAGGTAAACATTTACAAGGCCTTGCATCTAATATATATGTCAATTACGGTATGCATCGCACTGAAAATAATAATGTAGTAAAACTATTTTAAATCTACTTAGTTATTTTACACTTATGCAAAAATAGCAGAAAAACTAAATATAATAAATTTGGATTAAAATATGCTTAGAATTTTGAGTTCAACTTAAAGTAAATAATTTTAACAATTAAATTTTAAATTTACTGTAGGAGTCATTAAAGATGTTACAGTACCGATGACATTGCAGTTTTGTGATAAGCATGACCTGAATCCACTGCTAAGGTTGCTTCTAGAACACATCTCAACAACGGATAACAGATAAATATTTACAAAACAGCTATTATATTGATATAAACGAAATGACTTGTGTTTCGACCGGTCACTGATAACAGAACTGCACTTGCGCCTGCGCATTGGCAGCCAACGTTTGGCAAATGTTATCAGTTCGTTATCGGGGTATATTTGGCCAATGTTGGTTCATTTGTGTGTAGCGGATATTGGCCTCAGTGGGCGCGCCGTTACGTCAGCTTCACACCTCTCTCTGTATTTATAGATGAGTAACCTCTACAATGTAGGTATGGATAGAATGGCTGAGATATGAATAGGATTAAATTTTTTTAGATTCGTGATCTGTTAGGTAATGGGTCTATAAATAAATATAAATTTTTGATTGTCTTTCCGGGCACGTTTGCGTAACTTTGCCGCGGGAGTGTAAGCGACTGCTACGCCGAAGGTCACGGGTTCGATTCCCGCTCAAGTCAAACATTTGTGTGCAAGAACATGGATGTTTGTCTTGGTCTGGGTGTTTCTATGTATAATATGTATGTATTTACAAAAAAAAAAGTATATATGTATGTTTATCCATTATCTAGTACCTACCCATAATAGTACAAGCTTCTGCTTAGTTTGGGACTAGATGGTGTTGTGTGAATGTGATAGAATATTATTATTATATTATTATTATAACTTTGTTTAGTATCAGTTAGCCTGTCTGCGACTTCAAACGCAGTATTGCGCGTATCGCTGCCATAGCTAAGATAATTATAATCATAAAACATCTAACTTGTGCGCAATTGGAAAACTACTTACGATTTAATGATCTCATCTATACATATTATAAAACGAAGTCTCCTTCCTTCCTACCTGTATGAACTATTTCTATGAACGAGATAAACTCAAGAAGTGCCGAACGGATTTCTATACGGTTTTCACTGGCAGATAGAATGATTCCCGAGAAAGATTTAGGTGTGTTACGAGCTGGGGTTCGGTGATAAATTAAACTCCTATGCCACTGAAACTACACTTTACTTTACAAACAAAAACACTTAATTACACACTAATAAAAACTCTATTTCACACCACTAAACACTTCCGACTCTTCAGATCCTTCGCTGATCTTGATCGCTCCGCTTATTCAATTGAACTGTCTCGATTCCATAGATTATACAGATATACTAGTCTCGATTCGCTCGTCCACGCGGTATTTAAACCGACCGGATAACAAACTAGTCATTTCTAGTCTTCCCGAGAATGTTCTCGTAACATTCTTTCAATTCAATCTTCGAATAAACAAACAGTAACGCCATCTAGTAGAAAGTAGATGAAATACCTTTAAACTACCGATATATCCATTCTCTTCCAGTTCTCCCATTCACCGATAGATGGCGTTATTTTCAAATATCGCCATTCGTAACAGGTGTATATTCACGCGGGAGCAGCCGCGGGCGAAGTCTAGTATATTATTTATACGAAATATTGGCACTGTCCCAATAAACATATTAATCATCATTTCGTATGGCATTCTTTGCGCTGGATCCTATACCTACGTCTAATTTAGGTTTATTAGCCAGTTTTTGGCCGCTGCAAAGAGCTGGTGCAACTCGGACATACCACCAGGGAAGCGGTGGAGCGGACAATCATTCACGACGTGGGCTAAAGTTTGGTCGGGCTCTCTGCACCCATTTGTGAAGATGATGGTTGGATCATCCGTGTCCGGTTCTGAATATATTTAGTTTCACCCACATTGGAAGAGGAGCATCAAAACCAGGGGGTTTTGTGTTTGGGTCTGCGATCAGCTCTTTTTGGGGGTTGAAGAGCTCCCAAGATGCTCGCCACTTCGCTTTGACGTCAAAGTTGGTCCCCAAACGTTCAGTACCTTTGCAATTTGAACACATTGTGAAATATTTTAGCTTAATATCAGTTAGTATTATCGCAGTCTGAATCTATTCAATATTATGTATCGAATGTGATAAGTTGATAACAATTAGTTCAATATATTTTTATTTAACGTTATCTACAAGATTGGTGGCTAGACAGTGCTTTGCACAAATTTTGCTTATAACCGTGATAAGCACACGTGAATCCAGAAATTACCGTACTTGAGTCGTTTGGAAAGAATTAGCAAGCCGAAGTGGCAGTGGGCCGGACACATTTGTCGCAGAACCAATAACCGTTGGAGTAGCCGTGTTCTGGAGTGGAGACCGCGCCGCGCGCAAATGTAGCGTTGGACGCCATCATGCTAGGGGGAGTGACGATATACGCAAAGTGGCTGGCAGCGGCTGGACACGAAAAGCCGAAAATCGGGCTCAGTGGCGTGCCATTGGAGAGGCTTATATTCAGCGGTGGACTCTTGCGGGCTGATGATGATGATGAGCCTGTTGGGTTGGATACGCTCGTATTTTAAGAGCAGCTTATGATCGGTCTTCGTGGAGAGCCTTCAGGGGAGGTATCATATGACCAACAGTAGACGTCTGTAGTCTTAAATACTGTGGTATCTCGACGTCTCACGTGACCACAGGGCTTGTTTATTCTTTGTCCGGAGAATAAGCATTGCCGTTCAACGTGGTAATGTTGTCAGCCTTCTGGGCACGTTACCCGATGATAGACGTGCGGAGGAACTCTGCGATGCCTAAATCCTCATAAGATAACTTAACTCGTGTTTCTAAACTTTTTTCTTAAAAACATCTTTACATTTATTACTTTCAGTTATCAAATAATTGTCTTTTCAAGATACCGAATTCTGGACTCCATGGTTGAATGTTTACTACCCAAATGTACCGTGTGTTGCTTACATCAAAAGACGTAAGTGGATGCTCCTGTTTCACCATATTCACTTTGGGAGGCTTACTAAATAAACACATTTATTGCTTGAGTATGATATCAATAACTATTAACTTTTGCAATAGTAGATAACTCACAATGCGAAACAGTTGCAGCTCCTTACAAATATAATATGTAAAAGAATTATACTGGCAGTTAAAAAGAGTGGCCACGAGTTTTATTGCCCGTTCTTTCTCGTGGTTCTACCTATTGCATTGCGAACGTGGCAGTAAATGTAAATGTAGAATCATCTAGTAATTAACTTTAATCTTTGACGTTCATAAGCGTCACTTTGTGACCTAAATGAATAAATGATTTTGAGTTTACCATTTAATGGATCAGATATTTGATGTACCTACAATCAAACAAGTCGGCGGTGGACCAGTTTGAAAAAAATCCCTTGGCTTGCTCATAGAGTCGAAGCACTCTAAAAACGTGTTTTGTATACGAATGTCAATGTTTATGTAAAGTAGTACTGGAAGCGACGATGTCTTGCTGAGCGATTCTCGCCCTTATGGTGGTCTAGCGGGAAGTTGTTTGATTGTACGTCTTAGATTCGAATATTCTGGCAAAAGTTTTATCTGAATGGATAAAGCATTGTTTGATAACACTAATAGTTAATATTGTTATCATTATCTTTATAGTTTTGTGAGATAAGTACCTATGCTTTACTTACCGATTAGTCGGTCTCAGATTCGTCAACTAAGTCAGGCATAAGGTATAAAGGTGATAGTATTTTCATGGGTTTGCAATAAATTTTATTTCGCATGATAATAGTATTTTCAATCCGCACACGTAGGTCAAACATCACAAAAATGCATATACCTATATATATTGTTTGTCAGTATTTGATGTCATCATGGAGATCTTTGATAGTCTACGTATATGGGGCGTTAGTACCCATGAATATAATTTTTCATTTATAGTCTCACGCCTGTATCCCCGAAGGGGTAGGCAGAGGTGTAAATAATACCGATCAGTCGCATACGGTATCCACTGGATCACGGAGGCAGTTGAATATATTGTCACTAGTCTAACCCATGGAATATAGCTATCCCTTTGGGTTACGGAAGCAAGACGGCGGCGGTTGCTCGCGTATAGTCTGTCAAGTCTGTTTAGACTGTGCTGCTGAAATAACAGTACGACGAAGATGATGATGATGATTTATGTGAGTCACAGTGCAACAAACTACTGACAAAATTCATTTTTCCCAAGAACAGCATACATACATACATGCATAGACTCACGCCTATTTCCCGGAAGGGTAGGCAGAGACTACGGAACGCCATTTGCAACGATCTTGACATATCTCTCTTGCTTCATTCACTCCCATCAAATTCCTCATGCATGCTCTTCTGTTCAGGGTACTTCTAACCTTTCCTGTTTTAAGGATGTCTCCGATCTGGTCAGAGAACGTCCGTCTTGGTCTTCCTCTTCGTTCTGTCCCATTCACACTTGCCTTATATATCTGCTTGGTCAGTCTTTCGTCATCCATCCTCTCCATGTGCCCAAACCACCTTAGCATACCTTTCTCGATGCTTGTCACTAGATCTTCTATTACACCACAACACTCTCTTATCACAAAATTCTTTACTCTGTCATTCAAGAACAGCAAAGTGTATAAATGTACTCCTCAGCGGTACTGAGACTGATATTGACCTATTTATCACTAAATCAACGACAATTATGCATATGCTTTCTTAAAGATGGTTTGAGTCGGTTCTTTGATTGTGGTTGGACTGTATGGAACGTATAAATAAGATAATTTTTCTTTCAAATATATCCCCATTTCTTTAAACTAACGTACCTAATGCCATAATTTTGTCATAATTAATCTAACCCTAGAATAAACAGCGTAATATGAGGTTTATATGTGAAAACATGTTAATGGTTTTAAGACTTTTATTGTGATGTTATATAAGATATTGTAACTGTTTGTTGTCCCAATAAAATAAAATAAATGATGATTATGATATAAAACTACTCAAATTTTATGGGTGCACTACATACCTATATGTACCTATGTACGTACAGCAATGCTATTATCTTCTTCTTTCTTAATATATAAAATCCTTGCGGTACTGACTGACTGACAGAAACGCTACAGCCGAAACTATTGGGCGCAGGAAGCTGAAATTTGGCATGTATGTTCCTTGGGGACCGTAGAGGTGCACTAATAAGGGATTTTCCGAAATTCCCACGGGATCGGCCAAAACATGTAATTTTAAAAAAATGCAGGCGTAGCTGTTGGCGTCCTCTAGTGCTATTATAAATACTATAAAGTCATTTATTAATGTTTATTATAGACAAACAATAAAGACACTTAAGACTATTGTAAGAGAATTATTCACGGAAAATAACTTACCTACAGATAATGATCATAGATGATGCGTAGAACATGGCGATATACATATTTGCGATTCAAAAGAGATTAGTTTTAGGAATGTATCAGTACAAAATTAGATGACATATGTTAACGGAACTAAGAATGTATTTGTTTAGGACAGAGTTACAATAGATGTTATAAGAGAATTTATAAAGAACATTTTGGTCATTGTTTTTTAACCGACAGAATAAAGAATTGTGTGACAAGATAAGAGAGTGGTGTGGGGTGAAAGAAGATGTAGTGACAAGCCTCGAGAAAGGCATGTTAAGATCGTTTCGGCACGTGGAGAGGATGGATTACGAAACACTGACAAAGAAGATATATAAGGCAAGTGTGAATGGGACAGGACGAAGGGGAAGACCTAGGCGGACGTTCTCTGACCAGATTGGAGACATCCTAAAAAAAAACCGGCCAAGTGCGTGTCGGGCCACGCGCAATGTAGGGTTCCGTAGTTGCCCATAATGACTTGCTACAAAGGGTATTAATGTACAACAAATCCGACTGTTTATTTTGCTGAAAAAATAATTTTAATAACACTACTATAAGAACCTAAGTTTTGTTTAGAAAAATACTAGGTATGTATCCAGTTATGTATTGTAAACATAAAATGTGGTTTTCAAGATATACTACTACTATACATACGTAGTACCGTAGTACATTACAGACCAAAGTACGTATATCTTTAAGATTAAGCCAGCGCGCCCAATGTAAACTCACAGAAATAGGTATTTATAAGTTAACCGACGATTACTCGTAAACTAGTGATATCTACTTAGCCGTGATAGTTTTCTTTTTAAATTCGTTATATGTACTACATTTGTGATTTTTTTCACCTCTTCCAAATTAATAGTTTAGCCGGCAGAGGGTGGGGACACTTGAGTCTAACAATTTTGTTCACTTCAAAGCTTGATATTTGACAAACCAATCACTTGATCGAAAAATGATTTGAGCAAACTAATAATATTTTTTTAAAACCTATTCAATGATACCCCACATGATGGGGTACTCAACCAAAAAAATATTCAACCCCACTATTTATGTAGGGGAGATACCCTTAAAAAAATATTTTCCTAAATTTTATCCTACAGATTTGTTGCAATATCGTATGTCTATATTCATGTCAAATATCAGCTTTCTAGCACTAGGCGTCTTTGAGCTAGGCTGCGGACGGACAGACGGACGGACATGACGAAACTATAAGGGTTCCTTGTGGACTACGGAACCCTAAAAAGGACAGGTCAGAAGTACCCTAAACAGAAGAGCATGCATGAGAATCTTGATGGGAGTGAATCAAGCAAAAGATGTATGTCAGGATCGTTGCAAATGGCGTTCCGTAGTCTATGCCTACCCCTCCGGGAAACAGGCGTGAGTCTATGTATGTATGTATGTAATAAGATGAACTTTGGTCTGCGCGATGGTAAACGGTTACCGTAGCCTCAAATATGAGTGACCTTAATATCAATGAAAAGACAAAGAGGAAAGAGAGAGGTTTTCTTTCTTCTCCCAATCTACCTAGGAAAATAAGAGTGGGTAGGGCAAAAGGGTTACTGAGTCCTTTTAGACAAACACTTTATCCTTTATCCTTTATGATAATATAGTATAGAAGGAGCATTTATTTAAGAACAATAAGTACCTTAGTTTTCCATCACATTGATAAATAGGCCTGTATTAAACGCCTCAGATAAATCTATCAAGCAATTATTTATTGTGTCAGTTCTATATAAGATGCCGAGCTATTTGCTGCCTTTCAGACTTAATCAAGTAGTGAAAACGATCAAACGCGCTCCTCGTGCTTAGAATCTGTTACTGTGTACGAAAAGTTTTGAAAAGTGAGTGAGCTTTTCAGTTTTTTTTACTTAACAATTTTGTCTTGGTTCCTCCCAAATGGAAAAATATAATATCGCATTGGAGGCAATAGAAAGCTATTGAACAAATATAACCAAACACCACAAAGTGATCGGTTTCGTTTTCCCCATGTTTTTTATCTTTATGAATTAAGAATAAAGCCGTTTAATAATTTTTGAGCATATAATATATCCTGTGATCTCAAGATTTCAAGTGTCGGCTTATCTCTAAATCTATACATGTTACAAAAAATATTTCAGTTTCTGGTTACGTAAGTTAATGAACCTTACTGTTAGTGAGTGGGCACCTTTCGCCGTTATGGGACTGCTCGCTTATGGTTTCCCTCAAGGCGAAGATAAAATTACCAAATAATATATAAGTAAATTGTATATCATCAGTCCTTTATACTGTCCCACTGCTGGGCATGGACCTCTTCTCACTATGAGAACGGTAAGGCCATAGTCCACCACGTTGCCCCGTTGGCCAAGTGCGGGTTGGCAGACTTCACATGTCTTTCGAGATCATTATGGAGAACTCTCAGACATGCAGGTTTTCTCAAGATGTTTTCCTTCAGCAATTTAGCAAGCGATTATTAAAATTTAAAATACGCACAAAAATCTCCGAAAAATCATTGGTGCGTGCCGTGGATTCGAACCTGAGATCCTCTGCGTAGCAGTCTGTCGGTCTCTCTACTTAGCTATCGCTGCTGATAAATTGTTTAGTTTACTATAATATTATAATACTAGCCGTTTCCCGCGGTTTCACCCGCGTCTTGAGGGAACTACTTCGCGTACCCGAAAAACCCAAATATCTTACGGACCCCATTTTTTTCTAAAATAAAATATAGCCTATGTTACTCGCAGATAATGTAGCTTCTAATGGTGAAAGAATTTTTAAAATCGGTCTAGTAGTTTTTGAGTTTATCCATTACAACAAACAAAATACAAATTTTTCCTCTTTATGATATTAGTGTAGATGGTACATTTTCATCAGGACATTTGTTATTGATGTCTAGATTTTGCTCGCGTCGCCGCCTGTGAATATACTTTCCTCAGGAATTACACTATTGGTGAAACCCTTACAAGAATCCTTATGGTAGCTTTGGAGTTCATTGCGTTCATACAGACAGAAAGGACGCGACGGAAACTTCACTTACTTATAGATTTCCATTTTCCAAATCACATATGCTAATCCCTC
The DNA here is from genome assembly GCA_944739405.2 of Euclidia mi. Classification (NCBI taxonomy): domain Eukaryota; kingdom Metazoa; phylum Arthropoda; class Insecta; order Lepidoptera; family Erebidae; genus Euclidia; species Euclidia mi. The sequence goes on from OX123207.2 coordinate 33,785,130, forward strand.
CCTCTATTGTCCACAGATCACACCACACAACCATGTCGACGTTACTGGAGCGGTCAGCAGTGAACGGGTGTATGAACGGGCACGCTAAACACAACGGCAACGCACACGTCATCGACACCAATGGAGACTCCACACCCTGGGAACAGCTGTTCCTCCCACCTCCTCTGCGGCTTGATGATAAAATCAGGGCACAGAAGGTAAGGCTTACTTGACTCTTTTGATAGTTTTTTTTTATTTTATTTATAGACTCACGCCTGTATCCCTGTATTATTAAACCCACATTTCGCCAGGAATTTTTAGGTCCCATGTAATAGGGGGCGAGCCTATTGCTGTTATCGGGCACATCACCAGACTCCGTGCTGCTACTGAGAATTCGGAAAAACCCAGTAACACTTTTGCCCGACCCGGGAATCGAACCCAGGACCTCCGATCAGCAGTCGCATACGCTATCCACTGGACCACGGAGGCAGTTGATAGTATTGGTGCTAAAATTAATTGTACTTACTTCGTAACGTAGTGTAGAAAGCACCAACTAGATGGAGTGGCGATATACGTGAAGTGGCTGGCAGCGGCTGGACACGAAGAGCCGAAAATCGGGCTCAGTGGAGCGCCATTGGAGAGGCCTATATCCAGCAGTGGACTACGGCAGGCTGATGATGATGATGATGATGAATGGTACCTACCATAAGATATGTATTAATAGAGATGTAGAAGTCTCCGTGCCTCCCTGGTCCAGTTTATATCGTATGCATCAGCTGATAGGAGGTCATCATCAGCCTTTAACAGTCTACTGCTGCACTAGGCCTCTCCTTTGAAAGGAGAAATTGGCCTACTTATACCACGCTGGCCAAACGGGTTAGTATAGGGTTTGTATCAAGTGTTCCTTCTCTTACAGTGCTGTTCTCTGCATAATATGCTCCCTCTGTCGGCTCTTACGACACCCTTGGGATGATATAGGGTGGTGACATTCCGTATTCTTAATCCGTCACCACACGGCAACTGATAGGAGGTACTGGTCCGGCAAAAGTGTTACCGAGTTTTTCAGAATTCTCAGTAGTAGCACGGAGTCCGGCAATGGGCCCGGTAACGGCAATAAGCTCGCCCCCAATTACGTGGGTCCTAAAATTCGTAAGGCGAAATGTGAGTCTAATATTACACCTCTGCCTACCCCTTTGGGTATACAGGCGTGAGTCTATAAAAAAGATGTAGAAGCATTGCTAACTAAAATATACGTACCTAGGCCAAGTCCACTCGAGAAAAAAAAAACTCGATGTCGGGGAAGGCGAAGTACCTATGGGTATTTCTATGTATAATATGTATGTATAATTACAAAAGAAAGTATATAATTATGTATGTTTATCCATTATTTAGTACCCATAGTACAAGCTCTGCTTAGCTTGGGACTAGATGGTGATGTGTGTATGTGGTAGAATATTATTATTATTATTATCTACGTTTTTAAGCGTTTCATTGGACTTTTGCAATTTGATCCCCTACACATGAATATATACCCCACCGTACGCATGTGGCCGTTGAATATGAAACGTCAGAGGAAATGACAGCACTATCTTCCGCTCCGATCCCCTCGGCGTATTTTAACTATCACGAACAGTTCCGGTTATTCTATGAAAATATAGTTGTTTTGTATTTAATATGATTTTTCAATGAGTTATATAGATAAGATAACGTCTGTCCCGCTTTAGTAATGAGGCAGAGTGCAAATTCTTAAGATGGACAGTGACGTCTTTACAGTTTCTTACATGATCTTACTGAACGACCGTTTGGTGTAGCGGGAGTGTAAGCGACTGCTACGCCGAAGGTCGCGGGTTTGATTCCCGCTCAAGTCAAACATTTGTGTGCATGAACATGGATGTTTGTCTTGGTTTGGGTGTTTCTATGTATGATATGTATTTACAAAAAAAATAGTATATATGTATGTTTATCCATTATCTGGTACCCATAGTACAAGTTCTGCTTAGTTTGGGACTAGATGGTGTTGTGTGAATGTGGAAAAAAAAAGAATAAACCTTCTTCTTTTCGCAGTCCACTGCTGGCTATGCCCCTCTGCTATATACGACACAATAACATAACATAACTTCACGCCTTTTATCCCCGAAGGGGTAGGCAGAGTTGCATTACACACCCACACTTCGCCAGTTATGTTTCAGTCCCAACGACATAATAGCATTGTAAATATACGCGAATCTGTATACCATGCTGGCCGCCGGACGGTTGGTATAGGATTTGATGTCGTGTATTCTAACTTTTTACAAAAAGATACTATTTGTTACGTGTACTTTCTTTAGTCGGCTCTTACGACACCTACAGCATTATAAGGGATTGTGACACTCGCAGTCTTAGTCCGTCACTACACGGAGAGGTACCCTAGCTACCCTATATAAACATACATACATACATAGTCTCACGCCTATATCCCCGAAGAGGTAGGCAGAGGTATATTGCTACACCCACTTTTCGCCAGATTTATTATTAGGCGAGCCTATTGTCGTACCGGGCACATTACCAGACTCCGAGCTACTACTGAGAATTTCCTAACGGAAAAAGTAAAAACCCAATAACACTTTGCCCGACCTGGGGATTGAACGCGACACCTCCCAATTCCACGCGCACATTTATGCCGCGAGACCAACGGTGCAGTCCTATATAAACACACCAAATATTGAACAGATACAGTATAAAAAGCCATACATTCGTTTATTATCTAAGTCAACTAAGAAACCTTTCACGAAGGCAGTTGAGATTAATGGCTTCTTTCTCAATTATATTACGAAAGCGTCAGCACCAATCTTAGCAAACGCACTCGGTTAATGACCTTTATCACACACACACATACATACATATTATGTATGTGTAGACATGTGTGTGTGGGTTTGTATCAGTTTCTCTGTATCAAATATCAGATCTAGACGGCATATCGCCTTGCGTTGGTTTGAAGTGATTAAGAATTACGCACGAGTCTAATGATTTTGCATTATTTAAGGCTAGAGTACATTATAATGTGTGGATATGGTTCCCACCAAGAACTAAGGGTCCCAAGCCAACCTCACCTGCAAGTGGTGCACCTGCCGATCAACGGACGAGGCTCTGGCAAACAAAATATCCCGATAAGCGGCAATAGGCTCGCCACTTATTACGTGGGATCAAAACACTGGCGAAAAGTGGGCGTTTAATATGCCTCTGCCTACCCCTTCGGGGAAACAGGCGTGCTGGCGTGAGTCTATGTATGTATGTACATTATAATAAAAAAATCAGATTATTCGAGCAAGTCCCGTATTTAACAATAAAAAGTAGGATATATTCTGATAAATCCTGGCGCTTTGTTATTTATTATTCAATATCCTGAACGGCTCGAAATGCGGGGAATGCCTTTAGAGGCCCATGTCTAGCAGTTGAGGAAGTTTGATGGCGACGTCGATTCTGAAAGGCTCGTCTTAACCATCTTAAGCTCTTTACATAAACTGTCCTACTACTGGGAATCGGCTTTTTTTCCAATATGAGATATCTTAAGTGCGGGTAGGCAGACTAGTTAATCTATAATTGAATATGGCAGAAGCTAAAGTTCTTACGATCAGGCTACAAGTTTAAATTTAATTACACTTTTACGAGCTGGGGTTCGGTGATTAATTAAATGCACTATGCCACAAAACTGGTCTTTATTCACTAACACAATTTTATACACACTTAAGTTGGAATGTACTTAAGTCCAACACTTAGTGTTGGAAAAACACTAATAAAACACCAATTAAAACACTTCCGACTCACTTAATCTTCGCACTCCTTCGCTTGTTGATCGCTGTGATTATTCAACTGTACTGTGTCTATTCGCACGTCCACGAAGTATTTATACCGGCCGGAAAACATAACTAGTCCATTCTAGCGTCGCCTAGAATGTTCTCGTAACGTGCGGAAGCAGAAACGATACTTCGAGTAAACAAACAGCAACGCCATCTAGTAGAGAATAGATGAAACACTTTTAAACTACCGATATATCCATTCTCTTCTAGTTCTAAGTAGAAGTTCTTCTAGAAGTATATCCGGCCCTTTGGGATGCTTATATGAATAGAGTCATAGGTCCAACGTGTTGAGGCCCGTAGAGAGTTTTAATCTAAAATGTGATGGGACACGTGCAGCGGAGCCACTATAACTGCACTATTTTATACAGCTATAGACTAGCCGCACGTGTAAGATTATTGTCTTAATGTGGAATCAAATAGCATTAGGCTATGAGGATAGGTGTTTGATGGACTTGTAGTAAAAACTACAGATTACAAATGGCACCTGCCTGATACTCTATAAAGCATTTCCTAAACTCTGGGTCCAGACCCACCGGCGGGTCGCGAGTTATCAATGTTTAAGGTGGTCTTAATTCTAAATTCTTTATTGTACAAAAAAAACAAAAAATACACGAAACAAGTAAAAATAAATAAACAAATTATTTTTTTATACAAAGGCGATCTTAATTCAACACTGATTTTTCTACCAGCAAAGGCAGCAAACCTTTGTGACTGGAGAAAAGGTATTTTTTTATTAGGCACCTAGGAATGGGTAGCTGTATATCTCGGTGAATCTGTGCAATTCGCCAACACCTCACTAGGTTGACACGCGTATCAGTGGATCATAAAATGTAAACCACACAAGAGTTTGTTCAATGATAGCATTGTTATTGGTTTAATCTGAAAAGTGACAAAACATACATCATTGTTGTATTACATTACTAGACGTCGCCAGCGGCTTCGCCCACGTCAATTATAAATATAAACTTTCCTCCTGAATCATTCTATTTATTTAAAAAAACCGCATTAAAATCCGTTGCGTACTTTTTAAGATTTAAGCATACATACGGACAGACAGACAGAAGACAGACTTTGTTTTATACTATGTAGTTATTTCCGCTTACAGCTTGCTAACCGTGTGGTGGCGGATTAGGAATATAAAATGTCACTACCCTATTCCATTTGGTGGATGTCGTAAGAGGCGACTGAGAAAATTAAGGAAATGAAATAGATATAGATATAATTATTATATTTCTAACACACATAAGAGTAAACAACAACTTGTGTAGCGCGCAAACATCACCTGTAGGTTATCGTAACACGCGATAAAACGCGTGTGTCGCCGCGTGCGTGTCGTGTCGTGTCGCATCGTATCGCATCGCCTTGTATAAGTCACGACCCTAACTATGTTATAAGATAAAAGTTGACGCCATGACGGTGTATTTTGTAATCGTACGATCATATTGATCTGTTTGAAACCGTCAAAGTAAAATATCAAACATTATCATCATAGTGAGTCTGGTGATGTGCCCGCTAACGGCAATAGGCTCGCCCCCAATAGGGGGCGACGACGTACGTGGGTCCGAAAAATTCATGGCGAAATGTGGGTGTAATATTACACCTCTGCCTACCCCTTCGGGGATACAGGCGTGAGTCTATTAAGAAAAAAAACTATATGATCTGTGGCACTACCTCTCTGCAGCGATAGCTACATACCACTGAGGCCATCTAGCGAACGACGTCAAAGATAATCAACACGGTGACATCTAACGAACATAACGGAACTAAAGTTCTGAATCGCGCAAGCAAAGTTCTCACACGGGAGTATTATTATACAATTTTACAGGTAGTAGAGCCTTGCTGATATCAGCATGAATAGGCCGGCTCGAGCGGGGAAGTACTACCCTCTCACAGAAAATCGACGTAAAGTAACAGTACTTACCTAAACTGTTGCGTTTCGTTCGGTGAGTGAGAGTGCCGGAGGCCCCATCCCCTATTACTTCCACCTTATCCCACTCCTCCTCCTATCCCTTTTCCCAAGCCGAAGGGGCGGCAACGCACATGGGACTCCTCTGGTGTTGCTTGTGTCCATGGGCGACGGTAATTGCTTAGCGATCCGTCTGTTCGTTTGCCACCTTTTATGGTAAAAGGTGGCAAACGAACAGACGGATCGCGCGAAAAAACAAGTTCTCAAGTATTTTTAACGGACTGCAGTACACCAGGCACGATCCCCTAGCCTGGTCACAAGATCCTCCCTCTATTTGGAGGAACATACATACATAGACTCACGCCTGTTTCCCCGAAGGGGTAGGCAGAGGCATATTAAACGCCCACTTTTCGCCAGTGTTTTGATCCCACGTAATAGGTGGCGTTTGGAGGAACATCAAACATTATTCCCGCACATCTCCATAAAGTCTGCCTTAGATCATCTTATCAGCCGGTACCAAGGAAGTGATTTTTTTAGACCAGTCACCCAATGCCTTGGTTTAAAATATTCTAGTCAATGATTTACAAAAGTATCTTCTTCTAATTGCATAGTAAAGACATAGTAAAAACAGAATAGTAAGATAGCTTCATACAAATCGGCCGCCGCGCTGCCGCGCTGGTTTGAATGTACGCGTGAGTCGCCGGCGCCGTGTACGCACGCACTTTTCACGCACACAATCTCACGAGCGCGGCAAGCTCGGCGCGGATTCAGTACGGGATGCGCCGCGCGTCTGATCGAGCGCATTCATGTAGGTACTTCACTGCTCGCCCGCTTGAATTGTTTATATACATTCAGTTTTGTAATAAACGTTATTAATAATATACAATGTGTTAAACGACTGTAAATTTAACTTGTTACTTTTTCTCATTAAAAAAGGCATTTAGATAGTTATATAACGCTTAGGTAGTCACTAGGTATTTGAGAAAAAATAAATTCAAGCTTAAATTGTGAAGTATTCAGCGCGATCACTTAAAAAAGCGGCGAAAAAGCGCGAGCGCCGACAAAGCCGGCGCCGCGGTGTAAACAAGTGACAACCCGTGCGTCAACGCAAGAGTAGGCAATTAACTCGCCGAGCGGCCTCAGCTAACCTACTATTCTGTTTTTACTATGGTAAAGAGGATACCTATGTAACATTCAGCGCAATATACATGTAGGTATGTAATCGCATTTAATGTTGTTATAAGTAAAACCAAGAAATATTCTTCTCGTTGCTCGGTTTATTCAATACACCATTATACATATCAAAAAGTACATTTCATGCTGTTAAAACAATAATTTAATATAAAACCGTGAAATGAAATGTGTATTTTTTTAACTACGTTCTATTCTCACGGACCGAATCGAACTTTGGACTGAACAATCGGCTGCGCACTATAAATCATATATTATTCAATGAGCCGAGTGAAGTAAATGTAACGAAAGCAACGGATACGATAATCTTGCGATATAAATTACTAGCAAGCGTTTATACTCATCAGTTATATAAGGAAATTCTTTAAGTGTCCGTTTACATGCCACTGGAGTAAAACTTAAAAAAAAACCGATTTAAAATTACTGTTTTCTTTCTCTTTTAAAGAATATAGGATTCAAATCTTATGTCAATGTTCTCAAAATATATTGTAATAAGCACTGAATCAATATCTGCGGTAATAAGTATTTGGTCAACTTGATCTAATAGCGAATGGAGTAAAGCGGAATGTTTTAGTTTTATTTTTATGTCTTAAAATGTACTTGAATGAGCAATACACAGTATACTTATTCACTAACGTTAAAACTAAATATTTGTATCTTAATTATATGCCTTAATTTTACCGTGTGGTTGACGGCATAGAATACATGTGTCACCACCCTCTATCTTCCCGTGGCGCGTGGGTGTCGTAAGAGGCGACTAAGGGATAACACGATGCAAATACCATCTTTGCGTAGAGACGGAAAACTCGACATCAAACCCTATACGGCTGCCTTGTTGGTCTCGCGGCATAGGTGTGCGCGTGGGATCGGGAGGTCCCGGGTTCGATTCCTGGGTCGGGCAGTGTTATTGGGTTTTTCTATCACGAAATTCTCAGTAGCAGCACGAAGTCTGGAGATGTGCCCGGTACGGCAATAGGCTCGCCCCTTATTGCGTGGGACTAAAGTATATCTGGCGAAGAGTGGGTGTAGAAATACACCTCTGCCTACCCCTTCGGGGATAAAAGGCGGGACGATATGTATGTAAGTATGTAATTATATGCCCACATGGGCAACGCTTATTTCAAAGCCAAACAAATTTGCTCGTTTGTAGATTACCTACCTGGGTTAGCCTAAAATGTGCCAGCATCCGAGCCTAGAGAAGCACTTTCGTGTATATGCTTCAGGCAATGCATGTCTTTGAATGTGGATTCAGTTAACCAATAATAATAAAGGAAATAAATAATTATAGGTAAGGTTAAGTGGACTCACGGGTCCGGTAGCGAGGGAGACCTGTTGACCAAATACTCATATACATAGTTCCGGGTTAAACCTCTAAAAAGGTGCGCTTGATTATTTCTTAATTATTGCGCTCTTCGAGCATATTCATGTGAGCCGATCTTAAACAGAAAATTGTTTGTTGTAGAAGTTTATTAAAGTGTCAAAGTTGACGATTGATGGCCCGGCCCTCTCGTTCCGGTAAGTACTCGTTGATCAATGCAACCAACGCAGGCAATTACAAGTTTTCAATTACGATTGATGACACGTTCGTTGAAGATCATTAAGTGATTGCGTTGGAAATAAAATAGATATTTCTTTTATTGGTTTTGATATTTCTATTTTCTATCGAATACTTATATTTTATTGCTATTGGTGACGGGCCAACGGCTTATACATAAGACGGTGATCGGTAATCCTGTTTCTAAGACATGATTTAGGCCGAGCGCATACATACAACTGTTACATCTGCTAAACTGCTTCGTCGAGTTGTGTACTTTTCGTGATTTCTACTCAACCAAACAGTTTAGTTGATGGAAGTGCGCATACAATCGATTTGTTTATCTCCTCAAATCGACCAGTCTTTAGTCAGCAACGCTCGAGTCAAGGTGATTACAAAGATAGAGACGTGGCGCCGCTTCAAATCCTTATACGAGATTGGTAGTCGTGGTCAGTCACGGATCGACTGTTTAGTCGATGGTCTGCGCACATCAATACAATGCAATACAAATTGAGCGCTTGATCGATAGTTGTCCAACTTTTAAATCAAAAGCAAATCGATAAGCATTTTTGACTTTTTTGTCGAGCAACTATCGAGTTGATAGTATGTGCGCTTCAATATATTCTTTTAGACATATGATACACGACAAAATAGTTGTTCAATTAAACATTGTATGTATGCGCTAGCCCTTACATTGTTAACCGGCTGGTTCTACCAGGGTATTTCCTACCACACTTCTATCACTAGATCCTGTATTCCCAGGGGCGTCACCAGCCGATTGCCTAGGGGGGGGCAAAGTCGCCAGCCGATGGCCGAAGGGGGAGGGGGGGGGGATCAAGTTGATATAGAAAATGAGGAAAGTATGAATTGTAGGGTTTTTTGAGTCTCTAGAGGGGGAAGGGGGCAGCTGCCTCCCTTGGCGACGACCCCTTGAGTATTCCTACTATTGCGTTTTGTTCAGTATCTGAGAGTTCAAAGGCCCTTCCTTTCTCTTCTTCCTTTCTTGTTAGACGAGTAGAAAGGAGGAAGGAAGTGATGTGCGAGTAAGTAACTCTGCCTTTCCTAGTAAAGTGTTATTTTGGATTGGTTGACTGGTAACCGCTTACCATAACACTGGCCACAATATTATTGCCACCCTTATTTTTAAATAAAACAGAAGCTTTGCCATCTGGACAGAAGCAAAAAAGTATCGGATTCGATTTGGACACACAGACCAAGTCACTGGTTGTTCGTATACGTACTTAATAAAGGAGCAGGTAATTGAGGCAATTTTTATACCCTTACCCTTCTAATTTCCAGATCGCAGCTCGTCTGAGCGGTTTAATGTTGGATGGTACAGTTCTGAGGCGCGTGGTCTCAGTCTTCGAAGAGGAAATAGAGCGAGGTCTTCGCATGGAGTCGTCCAGTCTGCAGATGGAGAACACATACGTGCCCGAGCTCCCTGATGGCACAGGTTTGGGGTTTATTAAATACTAGACTAGGACTGTTTTACCCTCTTATGGTGGGAATTTCCGAAAATCCTCTCTTAGTGCTCCTCTACACTCTCGAAGAAACATACATGCGAAACTTCAGCTCCTTGCGTCCTATAATTTTGGCAGTGCGTTGTTTTTCATTCACTCAGTAACGTTATATACAGTGTTGATATGCATTTGCAATATATTTTCAGGGGTGAATATAATACTATAACTGAATACAAATACATTAGAAAATAACTCACTAAAATATATAAAAACTCGGTGTATTCACCGCGGCCGTCGCTCAGCTGATCGCCGCGAGCTCGCATTGCAGTTAACTAACACATGTTTCAGCAGTTTATTCTGATTTACTATCGAAGTAACATTTAATGAATATAAGGTCTTATATTATCGCACTCTGTTTGAAATATTTTTAGGTGAATACGTATAATGTCTATAGGTATATTGTATTACTAAAATATGTATTTTGCTAATGCAGATCAACACCTTGTATACAGATCTTTATGACTTGGTATTTTTAGACTCTTATGGATTTTAACAAGAGTCCGACATAGCTCTCCGAATAGTCGTAAGCTGAAGTGATAGTGGACAGGGCACATAGCTAGAAGAAGCGATGGTTCTTAGGCAGAATAGTTATAGAGTGGCCACGCATCGTACGTCGCAGCAGAGATTGGCCACCCACAAGGTGGACTATCATGCTGCAGATCGCAGGACGTAAATGGTCAGTGGCGGCTCTAGATTGGTATATGTGCAAGGGCGTCGCCAGCCGATTGTCTAGGGGGGGCAAGTACGCCAGCCGATGGCGTAGGGTGGGGGGGCAGGTTGATATGGAAAATGAGAAAAGTATTGAGAAAAGTACAAATAGTAGGGTTTTTTTGCATCTCTAGGAGGGGGGGAGGAGGGGGCAAGCTGCCCCCTGCCCCTCCTTGGCGACGCATGTATATGTGGAGAGCTTTGGGTGTAGCCTATGTCCACTAGTGGACCGCTTTTGTCAAAGTTATCATCTCCGACAAAAGAGTCCGACGAAAGCAATAGAACCCAACGTGATAATGCTCGAGACTGACGAAGACTGAAAATATAGAAGATTTCTTTGCTAAGGGCATCGCTCTTTCAGTGGCTACGATACTGCTTAAGAATACTCCGACTGTTGTAGACTCGATCCATATGGGACAATACTATAAGTGATTCAGAAATAGTTATTTCAATTCGGGGTGTTTATACTCGTATGTCGTAATCGAAAGTGTTTCAAGTTCACCGCGATCCAAGATTTATTACAGCATCGCGATTGAGATTCAATGCCACAATTTTAGAATTACGGCTGTAAAAAACAAATGGAGCCAAAAATAGTCTGAAGCAAACGATTGTATATTCTATTCAGAAGTGCGGAACAGTATGACGATTTTTCTTTTTTTAGGATACGCTACAAATCGCTTCATCTTTATCTCAATTGTCGATCGGCTGGTCATAATTTTAATACCAACGGATATTATTAGGTATAGCATTGAACCAAAAATACAAAACGAATAAACAATCTTTTTTCTTCCTCTTGAAAATGTTCTATTCTCAAATGGATATTCAATAAATTATAATTAGGACATATGTATTCTCAGACTGCCAGCCATATTCAAATCTATCTTAGAGTCTAATATTTCTTTATAACTTGTTGTAATGTAGCGTTGATAATAAGGTTGATGTATTACTTACATACTGGTATGCTTGTCTTTTTAGAGGAAGGAGTGTTCTTAGCTTTGGACCTGGGTGGCACGAACTTCAGAGTATTGTTACTGGAGCTACATGCCGGACAACTAGTTAGAGAGCAGGTCAAGCAATACCACATTAGGTAAGGACACATTATTTATTTATATCGGGAATAGACGTGACAGGGAAAAGCCGATACTCAGTTAGTTGGCGATTTTTTTTATGTATAGAGGTGGCAGGGACAGCGGATACTCAGTTAGTTGGCGAATTTTTTTATGTATAGAGGTGGCAGGGACAGCCGATACTCAGTTAGTTGGCTAATTTTTTATATATAGAGCTGGCAGGGACAGCCGATACTCAGTTAGTTGGCGATTTTTTTATGTATAGAGGTGGCAGGGACAGCCGATACGCAGTTAGTTGGCGATTTTTTTATGTATAGAGGTGGCAGGGACAGCCGATACTCAGTAAGTTGGCGATTTTTTTATGTATAGAGGTGGAAGGGACAGCCGATACTCAGTAAGTTGGCGATTTTTTTATGTATAGAGGTGGCAGGGACAGACGATACTCGGTTAGTTGGCGATTTTTTTATGTATAGAGGTGGCAGGGATAGCCGATACTCAGTAAGTTGGCGATTTTTTTTATGTATAGAGGTGGCAGGGACAGCCGATACTCAGTTAGTTGGCGATGTTTTATGTATAGAGGTGGCAGGGACAGCCGATACTCAGTTAGTTGGTGATTTTTTTATGTATAGAGGTGGCAGGGACAGCCGATACTCAGTTAGTTGGTGAATTTTTTATGTATAGAGGTGGCAGGGACAGCCGATACTCAGTTAGTTGGCTAATTTTTCATTCAATGGACAGCCAATACTCAGATTTACTTACTTACTCAGACTTACAGTGCCAGGTCTAAAATATTGAACTTCTTATTTGTGTGATAGGGATGATGGAATCTAGTTTAGTTCACTTCCAATACACCTAAATTATAAACCTATTGCAATTCAAGCTATACTCGCAACCTTATGCTGCAGCACGTTTGTCACTATAAACAATTAAAATTGTACATGTAATTTTAGTCTTTTTTTGCAGTTTAGCAATTACTTCTTGTTTGTTTTCATACTATTTCTGCTGCTGCTTGTCGTCGGTCTACTTGACCAAGACTTTGGACCATAGTGGTCACACAAGCTTCTTACTTTTAAAGTGCACTAGTTTTCTATCTAATAGTAGCTATAATGCCACAGTTATTTCAGTTAGTGATGTTATCTCATGTTTGGGTTTATTTGACACCACGCATGTTGTATTTCAGTGATGAACTAAGGCTGGGCACTGGTGACGAATTGTTTAACTTCCTGGCTGACTGCGTGTTGGACTTTGTACATCTACTGGGCATGGAAGAGCAAGAGTTCTCCTTAGGTAAATAAATTTAAGTGAATTACAGTTTTTAATTTTTAAATTTTAGAATCCATCTTAATTTTACCCTTTGGGCAATATGTCCAAAAATTTCGGTCAAGGTTTATTTCGCCACAATTTTTTTATCTTTTTTATAGTCTCACGCCTGAATCCCCGAAGGGGCAGGCAGAGCTGTAATAATACACCCAAATTTTGCCATGAATTTTAGGTCCCACGTAATAGGGGGCGAGCCTATTTTATATTTCCTACAAATACAAATAACTTTTAGTGTTCACCTTCAGAAATCCTTAATTCAGTAGGTTCAAGCCCATACCTAATAAGTCCCGTCCAAAACTAAATCCTGAAGCCACCACTTCCTCACATCATCCCACTCATCTTTATCTCTTGGAAAATCTTTACTTGCCTTCCACTCTACAAAACTGTTTTGTAATTTCCAGGGTTCACATTTTCCTTCCCAATGAAGCAGCACTCCATATCCTCTGGAGAGCTGATAACCTGGACGAAGAGCTTCAAGTGCAGCGGACTAGAAGGTGTTGACGTGGCCGCGCTGTTGCAGAGGTGTCTCAGAGCCAGGAGACTGAACATCACCGTGAGGGTGCTGCTCAATGATACTACCGGCACGCTGGTCGCGGGCGCGCATATGGATAGGGGTGTTGGGGTGAGTACCTTAGGCTAGTAACTAGAGTGGTGCTTCGTATAGAATTAATTATACATATTCGAATAGCAAGCATTTATTGAAAGAAACGTGCAGACAAAGGCCTTCATCACATTGGGAATGCTCGTTCTTCAGGCGTGCGCGGCCGACGTTCGCGCTGTACTACAGGGTGAACGCCGAGTGCAGAACAGGAGCGCACATGTCCAATGTGAGGTCGGCCTTTAGGTTACTTCATTTACTATAGAAACTAGATTAGTTTTATAGCTGTAGCGAAACGGCGAAGCCATATATTTAGATTTGTAAAGTTTGTGAGTTAGAGCGTATAGATTCGGAACCTTGGCTCTGCATGAGATCTGATATATTTTTCACAGTGCAAGACGGCCTCCATGGTCCAGTGGATAGCGTATGCGACTGCTGATCAGAGGTCCCGGGTTCGATTCACGGGACGGGCAAAAGTTTTTCTGGGTTTTTCCAAATTCTCAGTAGCAGCACGGAGTCTGGTGATCTACCCAGTAACGGCAATAGGCTTGCCCCCTATTACGTGGGACCAAAAATCCATGACGAAATGTGGGTGTAATATTACACCTCTGCCTACCCCTTCGGGGATAAAGGCGTGAGTCTATATAGAAAAAAACAGTGTAAGCCATATGCACTCGTCTTGTCGACATTTCACATGAAAATGTTTTTTATGGGACAATTCTTACTTTTTATTCCAATCTTCCAGATCGGCGTAATCCTGGGCACGGGTTCCAACGGCTGCTACATGGAGCGGGCCTCTAGAGTCCAGCACTGGGAAGCGGTCCACGAGCGGGTCACCGATGTGTGCGTGGACATCGAGTGGGGGGCCTTCGGGGACAACGGGTGCCTCGACTTCATCAGGACTGAGATTGATAAGGAGGTGGATTCTAGGTCACTGCTCAAGAAGTCTTTCACGTAAGTCATCATTGTAACCGCCGTAATTTTTTATCGGAATTCTCAGTTCTGCGCCATGGAGCTTGATCGTTTTCTGGTCAAGTCTTCTTTACATTTTGTTTATTTTCCTAAGGATAAAATAGTGTGAAGGGGTAAATGAGCGTCGGCTTTTCGGTACGTTATGCTTGGCGAATTTATCAATCAATTGAATGATGAAAGTTTAAAAAAAAAATTGTTCGGTCCCTTATATGAACCCTCGGAGAATCTTAACATCGCGATTCAAAAAAAGCACAACACCATCTATCGAGCGAAGTTGTAAACATTGCACGATCAAACATGGGGGATAGCTTCTTTTCTCTTTTTGCCTAAGGTTGACAACGTATATGTTATGTGTGATGCTTGGTTAGCATCAGTTATATCTAAGGCCCCTTGCCTTAGATAAAACTGATGCTAACCACCAAAAGGGCAGTAGCTCGTTTCATCATCTTCAGCCCCTTAGAGTCCATTGATGGACTAGGCCTCTCCTTTGAAAGGAGGAATTGGCCTACTACACCACGCTGGCCAAACGGGTTGGTATAGGGTTTGTTTCAAGTTTTCCTTCTCTTATAGTGGCTGTTCTCTGTATCGTATGGTCCCTCTGTCGGCTCTTACGACACCCACGGTATGATATGGGGTGGTGACATTCCGTATTCCTGTTCATCACACGGAGTAGCTCGTTTGCCATCGCAATAAAATACTCACAAAATGAACAAACATAGTAACTGGTACCTAACATCGACATATTTTCATTTGTAGTTGTACGCATTAATAACGTGAAGGTTTTAAAAAATAAATGGCATATTTACTCGAATATTTTATGTAAATATATTATATGTTTGTGACGAATACAGACTTCTCTGGTTGATCTATGCCATTAATCGTGAAAACAGCTAGAGATCAACATGCCATGTACTATACATGATACTATACGTGCCAATAATTGGGTACTCTATCCTTTAGGTAATTTTACCCTATCTTATTTATATAAAAAACATCTAAATATATTAAGATGTAATGTATGTTTCCAGTTTCGAGAAGTACATAAGCGGCAAGTACATGGGTGACATACTGTCTTGCACCCTGGCCGCGCTCGCTCAAGATAAACTGTTCCCGGTGGTGCCCACGCCTGGCGCTATCGTAGCTGCTGATGTCAGCGTTATTGAAGAGTAAGTCTGATTGTTTACTTTGGATTTTTGGTTTTGTGTGGTGTTTTTTTGTAGGGTTTTTGAACAAAATAAGTATTTCGTATTGGCTGATAGATGCTTTTAGAACTCACTTACTCACGTGGCTACGCAAGGGGAGGGTTTGAGGATATCGAAAGGTTGTTGACATTTGGGCTTGAATTTTTGTATTAAAGTTGGTTTCATGAAATTGGCTATCTAGCCTATCCTTGATTAGCGATTTAACATTTTAACAGAAATATGCCTCTCATGTCAAAATTTCTCTGATGTTTATCAAGGACCAGACTTGTTAGGAATGTTGGGTTTTATACTTCTACTAGTACTAACAACAAACATCTGAGGCCATCTGTAGTACAATTGCGGCGACAATGACTACTGGCGACATCTAACGGACACTGACCGAACTAGATCCTGAATCGCGCTATTAAAGTTTTCATACGTTCTCGTCTCATCTCAACTAGATTATATTTATAGTAAACGACTTAATAATATTCTAGTTTTCAGCCTTTTCCGTTGGGCCACTTTCTGTCAAGTACAATTTGCCTTGCTTGATCAGAGGATCCTCCCTCTAGTTGGAGGTATCACACCTGTTTCCTACAGACTTAGCTTGCGGTCTACGATTTCGAGTTTTATTTTTGATACATGTGTTGTGTTGTAGGGAGGCTTGTGCGGGCGGCATAACCCGTACACTAGAGGTGCTTCGTGCCAAGTGCGCCGGGAACATCTCGGCTGCGGATGCTGCAGTGGCTCAGTACGCTGCGCATGTCATCTCCAACCGCGCCGCACAACTCGTCAGCGTCTGTAAGTTTGCCTGATACTAGTTAAGGTTATTGCACAGATTTCACCGGTGTCTGACAAGTGCCTGACTAATTAATTTGTCAGTAAATTCACACAAATTTCGTTCTATTTTTTATTTGTCTGGAAGATAAGCCCTATATAGAGAGAATGTTCAATGGAGAAATGTAAAATGATGTTTTTTTTCTTCGCGATTTCTACACCTGTTCAATGTTTTTTTCGTGATTTGTACAAATGAGCAGCAAAAGCCTAGTCAAGAGATCGACGGACTCCTACGCAGAGGGCCTTGGGTTCAAACACACGGCGCGCACCAATTACTTTTTAAAGTTATGTGCGTTTTAAATAGTTGATTATCGCTTGCTAAACGGTGAAGGAAAACATCGTGAGGAAACCTGCATATCTGAGAGTTCTTCATAATGTTCTTGAAAGACTTGTGAAGTCTGTCAACCTGCACTTGGCCAGCGTGGTGGTCTATGGCCTTATCCTACTCATAGTGAGAAGAGGCCCGTGCCCAGCAGTGGTGCAGTGTATATACAGGGCCGATGATAATGGTACTAATATTTCTGATTTACCCGCATTGTTGTAGGCATATCAACACTACTGCGTCGCATGGACCGGCCACACGTGACGGTTGCGGTGGACGGCTCCGTGTTCAAGCGACACCCGCGCATCGCAGGACTTATGGACAAATATATCGCTCTACTGGCGCCTGAGCACCCGGTAAGATGGCATTTTACTATATAGGATTGTCTGCATTGTATATTAATTAAGGAATCCAGAGATCTATTTGTCTTGTTTTTTAGACCTACATCGTCCTAACGCTGCTGACCCCGTTGCGATCCAAGACACTCTCCTCTCGTTCCCCGAGGTCCACTTCCGGCATTATCTCCTTCACTTATTAATGTCTTGTTAAGCTTAAGACCAGGAGTGGATTGTGAAGGCTGTAAAGGGAAGGATAAATTATTAAACAATAGGGAAGAAGTTTCAAACCTTATCTACCATTAAATAATACAAACTGCTGCAATCTCGTCTCTCTGCCATTCAAGAAAACCCTAGTGCTTTTAATCAGAAAGAACTCTTCCTCCACCACGATGGAAAGCTCGCAATTTTATACATAGCGCCTCATTATGACAACTGAAAATGTGGTTTAAAGCGGTAACAGATGGGGATTTAGAGTGCGATTTTCTATATCTGGCCATTTGCTACTCTGGGGTTGGGGTTGTACATTCATGATCAAAGAGCTTTCCTATATAGGTAGCTCTTCTTGCGATTATTTGTAAGACTGGACAGCATTTCCTTCACAAAAGCCCCCAGTTTTCTGAAGAGTCATTTCAGTGTTCTGTTTAAAAAGACCCGCACTAGGAATATATCCCATGTCGCGTAGGACTTTACAAACATACAACCAACGGATACAAAATTACACCCAGAAAACAAACAGAATAAGGACTTCTTTAGGGTTTCTTTATTCAGCAGGCTTCACACAAACTACATGTCGATCTATCTTCTATTCTAGTTCACCCTAATGGGCGCAGAAGACGGCAGCGGCAAAGGCTCAGCCTTAACCGCCGCCATCGCCGCTCGCATCGCCAAGCGAGACGCGTCGTAGCCGAGCTCGCCCGAAGTTTGCCGAGGTTACCCGAGCGCGCCCGAAGTGTGCCGAGGTTACCCGAGCGCGCCCGAAGAGTGCCAAGGTTGTCCGAGCGCGCCCGAGTGAATAGTGCCATCTGCATTTCATGTCACGTAGACGGTACTCTGTTCAAGATAATAATAAATGAAATTATTCATATAGGTATGTGAGATAAAATATTTAAAAAAATCTTTACATTAAAGTTGTATCTCTCTAAGATTCGATGTCTTATTTTTTTTGGAAGCTGGCCATAAATATAAATGTTGAATTAATTTGTAGGTAAGATAGCTCATACAAATATAATTTTAATTTTGGATGTATCAGGCGGACCTTATATTCTAAGAACATATATGTCATTATTCCTCTTCTTCTATGCTATGCTTTTCGACCATAATATTTTTTTATTACTAGCACAATAGATCTAATTTATTGGTAACAGCTAAGTTCCATTCACAGGTGGCATCCTAGTTCTTACTTTTTATTGTCTTGAACAGAGTATAGTGTCAAAATGACACTTTAGTGACTTCACCGATTATATTTTTAAGTTGTGATGTTGACGCTCATTTCATAGTTTATTTAAGTTTGTATGCCTGTATGTCTGCGAGTTAGGAGCGAGCGATAGATACTAACTGAATGTAAGCGTACGGAATATTGTAGAAAATGATTTGACGATAGATGGCGTTGTATGACTTGACAACTGACAGGAAACTGACATTTCAATATGGAGTTTTGACAACTATGACGTTTTTGGCCTAATAAGAAATTATGTTGTTGTGAAGGATCTTACATGAATTAATTTTCTTAATTTATGAAGAAGTTATTATTATATTATATATTTAATTATTATAATTTATTAATTATATTATAAATTTATTATAGTTATTATTATGTTGAGTTATATAACGCCATGTGTTCTTCGTATAGTATTGTGATCAAGTTTATAATGTGATACTGTAGAAGTACTTACAAATAGAAATTCTCGCAACTGTCGATGTCGGCTAGGTTCATATTTTTTGTTTTGGTAGTGAAATATTATCGTCGAATTTTCACTAAAATGTCTAGGTACACACCATTTGGGCATTTGGACAAGGAAAATATAACCAAGAAGATTTAACTTTTGACGTCACTAAGTAAATTAAATAAACGTAATTTTCGTTAAGTTTTAATGAAATTAATATTCAAAAATATATTTAGAAAATTAGTGATAAAACTCAAAAGTAGCGGTAAGTAAAATAGTTTCGAATTAATTTTTGTTTGTTAGATTTTCACTCTAGCTTTGAGATTTAACAATTCGTTTTTATTTCGGATGTAAGACATTTTATTGTATCTCATTAAAAACTTGATTTTGTATGTTTGTATGTATGTTTATAACGCTCGCTGGCCGAGTGTGAAATACACTAGATAATATGTAAGTAAGTAGAACATTTGTTTAACAGATGTAATATTGGTATAGACTCATAGAGCAAGTAGACATCGTCTAATACAGGTATATTTTGTGTTAGCAAATGTATATAGATGACTGACAGACTATGTGTAAGGAAAAGCGCCATAGGCAATTTACTAAGAAAAAAATAGCAAGACTTTTGGTCAGCTCACGTTTCACCTCGATTCGATTCAAGTAATGTGCACTGATTGCCTTGCTTCGAATTCTCTCTCGACGCCGAATGACGATTGAGTCGAGGTGACACGTAAGTTGGTTGAACTCGTACTAGCTCCCACATATTGTATCTTACGATACAAAACAGTTTAGTTTCAGATGTATAGTTACCGATACTAAAGCAATTCATCACTAGTAGGGGTAGCTGCAAATAACTAGTGCCATCTATCTTACAATGACAAACTACTAGCGACATCTTTAGGATAAAAAACGAAACTAACTATTGGCGATGCTAAGATTCTAACTAGAGACTCTAGCGGCGAATTTGGAACTTGTCCGAGTACGACACTTTTGGCAACTCTCAATACAATTACCACTATAACGTCGAAGCAAAGTTGTATTGAAAGCTGTCAAAAGTATCGTACCCGGGCAACTTCTAAATTCGCCGCTAACGGCGCCCGGATAATCTTTGCATCGCCAATATGAAAAATGATCAGAGATTGTAGAAGATTTATTGTATGATAAATCATTAAACTTTTTTATTTTTGGATGGTCATTGCCTCTGGTCGCTAAAGGGAACATATCATGTGCCATACTCATTTCGTTTATATATTGTAAATATTAAGACGCAATTTTATAATATATTTACATTTTATGTCGTTTTAGTACATTTTAATTTGTTACTATATATAATAGATAGGTTAACCAGTACAATGTGGGTGTCATCGACGCCATTTTGTATGAAATATAAACAAATTGTCGGCAGTCAAGTACATTTTACAAGAGAGAAATAGATTTTACATCACACAAATGAATATAAACATTGGGTTTGTGCAATAAAAAGGAAGGATTAAATTACTTTGAGTATAATCCTTCCACAAAAGACTCAACTCATAGGCAGCTCAATAGCTACCCAGTTCTACTGGTGCTCACAAATTATATAAATTATATTATGATTTTATTATTATTAATAATAAAATCAAATAAAATATTATAACACTCAGAATTTATGGCAAAATGGTGCAAGAACACTTTTTTACATTAAAAAATAAAAAAAGTGTTCTTGCAGTATCAAGCGACACATTTACTACTGAGAAAATGCGTGATCAATTAAATGAATTATTAGATCTATTAATACACTGGTTGAGAAACGATTATATAAGTGTTTAATTAAACTCATATTTAATAATAATATTTTTTCCAATATAATGTTTAATTATTTCGTTGTTATATTGTTCTGTTTTTATATCTAGTTTTACAATTAATTAAGTAGATAGATATGAATATGTCACTGTTATTAGAAATGTGTATTTTTATTAATTTCCTTTCGCTCACATTATATTGGTCATATAAAACTGTATCATCATCAGCCTTTAACAGTCCACTGCTGGACTAGGCCTCTCCTTTGGAAGGAGGAATTGGCCTACTATACCACGCTGGCCAAACGGATTGGTAATAGGGTTTGTATCAAGTTTTCCTTCTCTTACAGTGCTGTTCTCTGCATAATATGCTCCCTCTGTCGGCTCTTACGACACCCATGGGATGGCTCGCGGTGGTGACATTCCGTATTCTTAATCCGTCTCACACGGACTAAAACCGTAAATGTAATTAAAAATGGTGCGACATAAAAAATAAAGAAGTTCCTTAAAAAGAAGATGTAGTAATTTAAAATAATTTTACGTCTCTGATATATCACAAGCCTTTGATTATTAGAACCATGAAAGCGTTATGCATAATGCTGCATATTGCAGTCTGTACTCAAATAAAATAATAAGCTAAAGTAAATAGTAAAAAAGTCGTAAATATTTTGAGGAGATCACGAGTCTCTTTTTGGTTTACAAAAGAAGAGTCTAGGAACCAAATTAATTTCCGGGTGCGACAAGGTACTATATTCGGTCCAGTGTTCTTTTTCTTTGTTAATCACCTTGTAAAATTCGCAATAATTTTGTTTATCCTGAATGTAACATATTTTCTTATAGAATCTCGTAACACTGAATCAGACGAAATTAAATTAGCGGACTATTAACAGATAGGGAATTTGGACTAATTTTAAGAAAAACTTCACTTAGTAACTAACTTTTACCTCAAATTATAAAGACTTATTTAGAATGGTTGCTCTGTTAATAACGGAAGGAGTAAGTTACTTTTAAAAGAGGCCAACATCTTGGCCTATCCTCTGGTACCTCAAAAATGTCAGGTTTGTTACGAGTTTATAACTTTAAGTAGCTGTTTCCTGCGGTTTCACCTGCGTCATGAGGGAAGTACCCGGCTAATTTACTTATAGCCTAGGTTACTCCTTGGTAAATCAGCTATCCGCCAATGAAAATCCCGTCAAAATTGGTCCAGCCGTTCCAGAAATTAGTGAGAACAAACAGACAGACAGACAAAAATTGTGAAAATTGACATTTCGGTATATGTACCGTGTATACATCCACATGCATTTAGTAAAAAGCGGTTATTTTAATGTAACAAATAGACAATTCAATTTTATTTATGTTACACACATAAATAGAATAGGTAGAATATAGACGACGCCACAATTTTATTAGTCAAGGTTGTAGTTTACTATCTAGTGAGTCACAAACAACTTGTCACCAGAAGCAATGAAAATATATAGTCAATAAACTACTCACCTTGTTTTACTACTATAACGAAGTATTTTTTTCCTTCTATAAAGAAAAAGGAGATATTCATGGAAATTCTCGTCGAATTAAGCTAACATCTGAAAATTTGGGTAAGATCCTTAGCAATGGCCGATTAAATATCACGATAGCTTAAAATCAATTTGGCTTCACACCAAGAAAGGGCACCACAGTAATTCATGCTATTAGAATAGTATTAATGGAAAAAGCTCTTGAAAATAAGAAAAACCTGATCAGTGTGTTTTTGAGCTTCAACTTTCTTTTCTAAAACCTTGCGGTATCTAAGTACTGATTGACCGTCAAATTACACCAAATTGACGGGTTCTGGCTTACTTCGAGGCGGCTGACACCTTGTCTTGAATGGTCTTTATTGATCAGAACTATCATGAGGCAAGGCGAGAGGTTCACGACGTTCCTGAATGCTATATTTGAATTTTAAGGAGCATGTGTACGGACGTACACACTACAAAGCGGGGTAGAAGCGCATCGGGCTTTTTAAAGAACTTTGACGTACAAGTAGGAGTGCACCAAGGTAGCGCACTAAGCCCGTTACTCTTCAATGTAGTGATGGATTATGTTTAGGCAAATATTGAAGAACCAACACCGTGAAATAAACGTACATGCTGATTTTCTAGCCCTGATTTCAAACCACTAACAATGGAGACACATTAAGTAGGTAGTTAAAAAGTACCTTTTCACCACAGCCAGCTCAAACATGCCGCTTTTGCTGCGAGACAACAGTGAACAAAACGCGATTTTGATTCGAGCGTGAGGCAAAGTAGCTTTTTAATTTTTCAATCTTCAGTGCTACGAATTGACATTGTTCAGCCACAAATTTGAAACATTCGAATTTTACTGTGCTCTGTCTCTTTCACATGCATATAAAAAGTGAGTGAAAAAACAAACCCCTTCGAATTCGAAATTCGATTATGGAATTCGACCTCAAAGAAAAAGACCTACGGCAACGCAAAAAAAAAAGATATTTGTAAAAAAGAAATTACTTTTTTTATATGTTATTGTTTACATGTTTAATTTATTATTGGATTTTAATAAAAATAAGTCTAATTAATAGTATAAGAATTACAACAATGATACATTTGAAAAATAAACATCAGGGACGCGGTATTAAAACGCGATTAAAAAAAGTAGCGGGAATAAAAATTTCGCTGATGCTGATACAGTAGGTATAGCGTAACGTGTTAAATTTTATTAATATATAAAATAATCTAAAAAGATGAGTGAAACTAGCGATGATGACTGTACACCAGAAGAGTTAAATCAACAAGTGATTATGCAGAATTCAATCTATTCCTGTTCATTTCTATGTCTCCTAAGTAATATGTGTTCTCACTGCGGTGGTGAAAAGTTATGTGTGCTACACGAGAGCAAAGTTTTTTGTATCTCGTGCTGTTGAGTCTCTCACCACGCTCATGATTCTAACTTTGATTCACTCGCTACGCTCGTGAATCAATCATAGAATCCTTCGCTTGCTCGGGACTCAAAATCAGCACTCGAAACAAAAAACAACTTTGCTCTCTTGTTGCACAAATAACTATTCCCTCGCTATAGAGAAGGAGGAAAGAAGTGCATAAAAACTAGAATGATATATGGTGAAAGAGACCTGAGAGTCTTCAGACTGCTAGAACAAAACGTTCAAGAAAAATATTAATGGCGTCGCATTCTTAGAAAACCGATCCCGCGTAATGGAATAAAGCGAGACAGAAGAATAATAAGAAGACAACCTTGGCTGAGTCAGAGCCGCCTGATGATAGTAAACGGCTTACAGTTGGTGTTTGACATCAACCAGGGGTTTCCAACTTAATAGAGAGAGAGAATAAGAAAGCTATCCTTTGAATCTTTCTCATACAAAGTAGAGAGAAGTAGGAAGAGAAGTTGAGAAGAGAATGGGTTCTCCCTTCGTTCCGCTGTAGAATAGACTGATAAAAGACAGAAGATACATAGCAATAAATGCACTTTTTCGACATGATTAATTCTTCCATACTAGCATTACTACTACTACAAAACTAAAAAATGACAATAAAATCTTGTTGAAAACAAGTCTTTATTGACTAAGTATGTCAATACAAGCAGGTATAAATGTGTGTGTAGTCGTAAATCGTTACCGCGCGTACCTAACTTTTTGCTCAGGAAATTATTTATTTTTAAATTGGCGTGAGAATAGCTCGGCTATAATGTAACAGTACAATTGCTTCTAGTATTACACGATTTACGTGATAAATAAAATAATCTTGAAGAACATTTATTGTGCTAGAAGAACATCGTTTAGTACAATTAGTTTGAGATTTATTTGCCATTTTTATTATAGGTGCAGTGAAGAAAGTTACATGGTATTTTAAGGCTCTCTCGTAACATTTAGCCAGCAATTGATTGATACTAAACGTATTATTATATTATACATTTTTATATTATTTAAACCATAGCTTTGTTTCATCCTATCGTTTAAGGATGACCGAAAGCAATGTTAAAGCGGTTGAATATTACTTTCACGAAAGTCAAGTAGTGAAAACAGTTTTGATTTTCCGTCAAATATAAACATCCTTCTCATAATAATAACTGTAGGTTAAGGGGCGGAACATATCTGACCGAAGATGCGTCGAACGTATCTTCGGTCGCGTCTATTCCGTCAAATGAGTCGGTACACATCTGACGGAAAATGCGTCGAGCGTATCTGCACACATTCACTGAAAGCGTGGCTATTATGCACACATATCAGTTTGTTCGTGCAGGGCCGCACTCAGGGCAGCTCAATATTTTACTGTCATATTCTTTTACCTAATCATTTTTCGTGTTCCCTGATGTTATGTAGTCACTGAAGTCCTGTAGTTATTTATATTGCAATTCGAGTTTGACTATTAAAAATATGTCGGACTTCGAAGATTTTTTAGAACAAGCGTTATTTAAATATATATCCTATTTAGGTATGGAGGTTCAAAAATAAAAGACGATAATACGATTTGGTTACGGTTTTTCACAAAACTTATACAAATGATATAGAAGGGGTTACAGACTACAGTTGCAGAGCAAGACACAAATTTTCTATATAGGCATGTATGGAAATTGTTCCCGTGGACCTTTACCACCTCATACCAAAAAAATGGCCCTCGATCCAAGCTAGCAAATATGCGTACACTCATAGCTAACACTACATTATTCTACACATTTCGTTTCTGGAAAAATAAGTAAGGTCTGGCGGCCCTGGAATCTTACGATCTTAAAATCACCGATCTGGGAATGACATGGATATGGTATGTCCAATACCTACGAATTTAGCGTGCACACCTACGAAATTAGTGTGCACACCTACGAAACATTGGGCAAATAAAATGGCTGCCATTTGGGCTGTTCTCCAGAATGTAATCGATAACGATATTGAGCCGGTTAGAGGAGAATAATACATTTTTGTAGTAAGTTACCTTTGTTAGTTTAAATCTTTTGCCAGATTAGTTTATTCCATAATGCAAATGTGAGCGAAAATGGCAAAGCGAAAGACGACCCTTGTATGAAACATGTAACAAAATATTCTCTGAGAGCCAATATCGGTTTTTTAGACATATTTATGCACAAAAACAAAATTATTATGTTCGATAGACAACGATTTCACAGCAGCAGATGTACCACAAACCTAGGCGAAAAATATGGCGATAGTGGCACGAATGACATTTCTAATAAAATATCGTCATGATTAATTTATTCAGTAAACTATGGCTATCTCTTTTTTCTAACAGAGATATCCCTAAGACAAAACGAGACAACATTATGTTTGGTGGCTGTAGGTCGATTTCGTATATATGTGTATAAAAAAATCATGGCGAAATGTGGGTGTAATATTACACCTCTGCCTACCCCTCCGGGGATACAGCCGTGAGTCTATACAAATATAAAATATAATAATATATGTGAATAATGTAATTTTTCTATATGTACCTACTATTTGCCCTCTCCATTTATATTCCTTACTCAAAGGTCAAAATTCACGTGGTGCGTGGTGCGCGCGACGTCGACGGATAATCCGTTAGTACGCTCGACGTACTAACGGATTATCGGTCAGGTGTGAATGGTTGAACGTTTTTCTATACATTTGTATGTATTGGCGTAACGCGACCGATAAAACGCGACGGATCTTCCGTCAGATATGTTCCGGCCCTTGTCTTGAATGTCAAAGATGTTCGCTTTCCCATTTTCTATATTGGACCATCTGGCGAGTTAGCTTTTCATCGTGAAAACTTGCATAAATGGAAAACGACCCTGGATGTTTGTTGAAGTCCTCTGTAATAGATCACTTATGCCTGCGTCGCATAACGTAAACGGAGAACTAAAAGTATTATCGTTCTAGATTTCAGTTCATTGCGATCAAAACTACCTCAACTGCTCTGATTCTTGATCGACAACCTTGTCTCCTCAAGCCGTAATGGTGACGATATTCCACAAGATAGGTTCTCCAATTGTTCTAGCGGCCATGGTGAGCCGCACTGTTAAAGCACATGATAACATGTCCAACGTATCATTTCACCTTTGTTATTCACAGTATCGATGGACAGTTATCGTGGCAGATAAGCGGTAATCGCTGACGTAGTACTTCGCACTTAGATCCTGATGGTTAACTGTTTACGTGGTTTTGAGGACGTAAATAGGGTGGTATTAGTTTGACATTGATACGTTTATTGTGGTAAGCGCTGCGTCGCTTAAAACAACGCATTATCCTAACTATCAACATAAAAAAAATATCTAGATATACTTGGGCATATTATGCAGCGAAAGCCTATTGGAGATGCAGATACCAACGGACTCCTACGCAAAGGCTATCGAATTCAACTTCAAGGCGCGCACCACTGACTATTGAGAGCACGTCAAGCCTCTGCCCCGGCTGTCATGAAGACGTTTGACAGTATACATACATACATAGACCATAGATCACGCCTGTTTCCCGGAGGGGTAGGCAGAGACTACGGAACGCCATTTGCAACGATCCTGACATACCTCTCTTGCTTTATTCACTCCCATCAAGTTGCTGCTCTTCTGTTTAGGGTACTTCTGACCTGTCCTTTTTTAGGATGTCTCCAATCTGGTCAGAGAACGTCCGCCTAGGTCTCCCCCTTTGTCCTGTCCCATTCAAACTTGCTTTATATATCTTCTTTGTCAGTCTATCGTTATCCATCCTCTCCATGTGCCCAAACCACCTTAACATACCTTTCTCGAAGCTTGTCACTACATCTTCTTTTACCCCTTTGTCAGTCAATACCTATGAATAAATATACACTAGTCTAAACCATGGAATATCACTATCCCTTGAGGTTGCAGAGGTCAGATAGGCAGTCGCTCTGTGGAAAAGCTAATATTCAGTCATCTAGACTAGTAAGCAGACCCCGGGTTGTAACTGAGATAACACTAGGAGGACGATGAGTTTTTTTTCTAGTAATAGGCGGCAAACGAGCAGATGGATCTCCTGACGGTAAGCAATTACCGCTGCCCATGGACACAAGCAACACCACAGGAGTCACAAGTGCATTGCCGCCCCTTGGGATTGGGAAAGGGGATAGGGATGAGGAGTGGGATGAGGGAGAAGGAATAGGGGATAGGGCCTCCGGCACTCTCACTCACCGAACGAAACGCAACAGTTTATGTACTGTTACTTTTCGTCGATTTTCTGTGAGAGGGTAGTACTTCCTGGTACTTCCCCGGTCGAGCCGACCCATTCATGCTGAAATCAGCAAGGCTCTTATACCTAGAAAAGAGTGATGGAAAGTTTAGGTGGGGATTTTTTTATCCTGTTATATATTAAAAACTGATGAAACAAATAGAAGAATTAAACAAGCCAAAGTTGAAGCATAAAACAATGACGATTTAAATATAAATATTAAACTCACTAGTAGATTACAAGTAGTAACGGCATGACCATTTAAATTACGATTAATTTTGTGAACAATTATATCAGATAATTGGTGAACACAGTCAACTGTAACGTGATAAGGTATCAGAGCGGTTGATATTAGATATTTATTGTGCACCTTTAGCATATAAACATTATTTATTTTCGCAATGAATGTAATGTGAGCAGGGTATTTTCACTGTAGGATGATATATGATGATATATTTTCACTGTATGATGATAGGATGATTCGGCTACTAGCAACAAAAGTTCGTGGTAGGTATAAATCCCGAAAGACAATATACAACTAAATAGGACTATTGTTGTCCAAATGAGTATAAGTAACAAAAAAGAAAAGAAAAGGTAGCCATGACTGTCGTCCTTTGTGATAAGACTAGAGGACGCCAGCAGCTACGCCTGCAATTTTTTTAAATTTACCCATTTTGGCCGATCCCGTGGGAATTTCGGGAAATCCCTTCTTAGTGCACCCCTACGGTCCCCAAGGAACACACATGCCAAATTTCAGCTTTCTGCGCCCAATAGTTTCGGCTGTAGCGTGTCTGTCAGTCAGTCAGTAACGCAAGGATTTTATATATTAAGATAACAGGTGTGTGAGTACCTAATTTGTAGTAGTGATGTAATGTCGAGTAAAGTACCTATACCGCGATGTGTTTCGCAAAATGCGGCCGACATAAGATACTTTAATTACTACATACGACAATTATTACCTATAATACCTAATTTAGGGATACCTAGGTACCAAGTCGTAAGTGATTTTAAATAGACTTTGTTTTCCTTTTAATTTCGACTTCCACAGATTTTTGTTACTTTTATCAGTTGTATAAGTACATGTATGTAAATACCGCAATGATAAAGGAGTTCTGCCTAACTATGTTGTCTTTTAAAATAAATAAAAAACTATAGTTTGCCCAGGCAGTCATACTTACAGATCAGAAGAAATTATTCACAATTTATTGTAATATTCGATGATTTGGTTGGTGTCTAGTGATATAGATACATATTAGAACAATTTACGCTTACGTATGCACATTTACGAAGTGCAATTAAATATATGAGAAGCGACACACGGCCACATTTGCAAAGCCTTATATGGAGTCAATTACTTAAGAACATGAGTGTTTATTTAATATCTAACAGACTGCATTTCACCTTAGTCTACTTACCGACTTGGAAGATTATTAATGTAAATGTAAAAAAAATGTATTAATTAAAATATTATATTACAACGCTGCCACTTGTGGCACCCTCATATTAGGACATATTATTATACATATACTAGAGGACGCCAGCAGCTACGCCTGCACTTTTTTTAAAATTTACCCTTTTTGGCGGATCCCGTGGGATTTTCGGGAAATCCCTTCCTAGTGCACCCCTACGGTGCCGAAGGAACATACATGCCAAATTTCATCTTCCTGCGCCCAATAGTTTCGGCTGTAGCGTGTCTGTCAGTCAGTCAGTAACGCAAGGATTTTATATATTTAGATTGTTATATATAAATATCGTACTGAAAATACTAATAGTAGTATGGGTAGTACCTACGTACTACCCATACTACTAATTTCGTCTCAGGGTATCAAATGGTTTTTGTAAAAGCTGTACATGTACTAAAGAGTTTATTAATAACATAACATAACTTCACGCCTTTTATCCCCTAAGGGGTAGACAGAGGTGTATTACACACCCTCACGTCGCCAGTTATTAATAACAGAACAAGTTAATTATTTTATTTAAGTCCTACTAAGTAAAGTGAACTACCCATTTATGACTAACAAAAATCTACGACACTATATTTTATTTTCTACGTTTTACAGGAGTTTACTGCAAGTATATTTGAGTACAGACGATCTCAAATATGTACCCATCTGTTATGTTATGAGGTACTATGAGGTCCCCTCTCCAGTATTTGGGGCTCGGTGGAGGGAGACTGTAGGATATTCCCAGAAACGATCGCACCTACTCACACTCTTAACGACTCATGGAGAACGGCGGGGTCACGGGGGCTACGCTGATATACGTACAGTCAACTACAATAGTTGATGAACACATTCAATGTTACAAAACATCAGAACACTAAAAGATTCCATTAATAAGTGTCGCGACGAGAAGAGAAAATAATCTTATCATTAGTAATTTACAATAATCAGTCAACACCAATTTTCCATAAGTCGCTGAACATGAATAGCGACCAAATTAGGTTAACAAATAGAGTAAAGTTTTCAACGCAGAACGAATTGTGGAGATTCCTTTTCCACCAAAGAGCCCAGACCTCAATCCGATAGAAAATCTGTAGGCTCTTATGGTGCAGGCATGGGATCGTGAAACACCCCGAACTCGTGTTCATGTGATTAACCACGCAATGGACACCTGGGAGAGCTTTAGAGGGCAAAATACTTGCGAGAATATGATTAATTCAATGCGGGAACGTCTACAGGCAGTTATAGATGCAAATGGGGGTCACACTCGATTTTGAAATTAATAATGCATATTTAAAGTTATTGCTTATTTATAATTTAAATAAAAAAATATTGTAATTTAATTGATTATTTATTAAATTGTTTTAATGATTATTATATTATTTTATTTCTACTAATTCGACAACACCTTTATATTTACACTGAGTAATTTTAGCACAGTTCGAAAAGTTCCTGAACATTTCAAATGACAAAATTAGATCAACAACCAACAAAATGAAAACTTTACTCTATTTGTTAACCTAATTTGGTCGCTATTCATGTTCAGCGACTTATGGAAAATTGGTGTTGACTGATTATTGTAAATTACTAATGATAAGATGATAAGATTATTTTCTCTTCTCGTCGCGACACTTAATATTCTAGACCCCGCCAGAGTTGGTTGGTCTCGCCTGGTAGTCTTCATTTCTCGCATATACTTATGAAAGTTTGTTTCATACATCACGCTTTCGTTTCTAAAGCTCTACGCTGTATAATTATATAGTTTCCATGTCCACACATCCTGACACAGCCTTTTTATTTTTGATGTCGGGTTGGAAAATCCTCATGGAGTCCCTCCGCCCTGGGGGATGGGCGAAGGGGACTGTCAGACTATAACTGACTAAAAACCAACCAGTGTGCCTCATGTACCCGTGTGTCGGAGGGTCGGGTATCGCCCAAGCATAAGTCGCGGCCGCCCGACGGGTATTGGTCCGCCAGATGGTCAGGCAGGCCCTGAACAAAACCCCCTTGGCGGCGGAATTAGGTGTGAGGCTCCGCCGCCAAAACACCCAGCGGCCGCAGAGGATAGGGAGGACGGCAACGCAACACCGCATCTTCTCTTCCTCTGCGGCCCCACCGCGACGCATAGAATGGTGCGCCCCCATATGGTCGCGGGAGATAGGGCGCGCGGCAACGCGACACCGACACGCCTCTCCTCCCGCGACCGCATCCGGCTGCGAGGGACAGACAGAACTGTCCCCCGCACCCGCACCTTGGGACGCATCCTACGCAGGCCTCACCCAAGCCCACGTGGAGCGTCCCATCCCGGGATCCCGCTTAGCTTCACCGTGGGTGTACCTGAAACCCACGGTTACTGAGCCTCCCCCACCACGACAAGGTGGAGACCCCACGGGGGGGATCCTGACACAGCCTGGATTCCTGGATTCTTCTCTCAAAATAAATTTCTGCCGTCCACCTCATGTACAGCCCCTTGAAAATAATTCTGCCGGTGTCCATGCTCGGAATTTTATTTAATTACAAGAACACACCTCGTCCCTTAGAAGCATGTCAACAAACAAAATGGCGATACTAGCCTCCATAACTTGCCATTGTGTGTCAAGGTGAGGATGATTAACGGCACACACAAACACACACACTCACACATAGATACACCTGTAGCTACTACCTGTTAACAAACATGTTGTACAATTGTGTAATGAGCTGTAAGTTAGGCTGTTTACCCACTGGTAGCTTGCCTGCATCGTAGATAAGTAAGGACTTGCTGGTTTTATCATGAACTGGCGACCTCAATCTAGGACTTTATAAATTAGTTAGGCTTTTATTACAAGTTGGTGAGATCGATCGAGGACCTTTAAGAATTACTGTGTTCTCATAGCGGTTCGATATAAAATAACGTACCTAGAGAACTGGACGTCCAATTAGCTACCGCTCCTTAGTAAACATCTTGAACCAAACGCTATTTCTCTTTAAATACTGTATTGTGATCACAGGTAGTAGAGCCTTGCTGATTTCAGCATGAATGGGCCGGCTCGACCAGGGAAGTACTACCCTCTCGAGAAAATCGACGTAAAGTATCAGTACCTAAACTGTTGCGTTTCGTTCGGTGAGTGAGAGTGCCGGAGGCCCTATCCCATATATATTCCTTCTCCCTCATCCCACTCCTCATTCTATCCCTTTTCCCAACCCACACGGGGCGGCAACGTACTTGTGACTCCTGTGGTGTTGCTTGTTTCCACGCGGCTTACCATCAGGCGATCCGTCTACTCGTTTGCCGCCTATTACAATAAAAAAAATACTTGAATGGGTTTTTATGCTTGTGGAGACGGTCAAATATTGTATTCGTATATCCCTAAAGCATGGCTGAGAAATCTTCAATTAATCAGATATGGAGATAATGGAGAACAACTACTAAGATGCATGCCTACGCGGGCGTCCATTGCAATTAAGACTAGGTACATCTTTGGTATTCTTCCAGACCAACATACGGTAACAACTATTAAAAAAGATGTTAAAGTTCTGTTAAGATCATCATCATCAGCCTTTAACAGTCCACTGCTGGACTAGGCCTCTCCTTTGAAAGGAGGAATTGGCCTATTATACCACGCTGGCCAAACGGGTTGGTGTAGGGTTTGTATCAAGTTTTCCTTCACTTTCAGTGCTGTTCTGCATAATATGCTCCCTCTGTCGGCTTTTACGACACACATTGGATGATATGGGGTGGTGAAGTACCGTATTCTTAATCTGTCACCACATGGAAGTTCTGTTAAGAAAGAAAATAATATTAAACAACATACCTTCATTCTAAAATTTGCATCCAAAGGTTGTCTATTATAATGAGGTAAGATACACTAAAATATTTTTTTGGTGGGCGAAAACTTGACCAACAGTTAGTATAACTAAAAAAAACTTTGGTGTATTTTCCTAACTAGTGAACACGTTTCCTAAACGTGAGCGATGTTATCACGGTTCTATTGAAACACGACAGCGCTTACTGCCACTGAAGCGATTATCGATTAAATATTACAAGTATGGCCATAATTTGCACGCGACGGCACATTCGTTACCAGATGACTAGTTTCGAGAGGGAGAGGAACATAAACGGAATCTACATAGATTCCTCAAGAGATTGAATCGACTTGGAAAAGAAGATTTTTAAAGGCAGCACTAAACTTGACTTCAACATTTTTGTTTCATCATCATAAGCCCTTTATACTGTCCCACTGCTGGGCACGGGCCTCTTCTCACTATGAGTATGGTAAGGCCATAGTCCACCACGCTGGCCAAGTGCGGGTTGGCAGACTTCACATGTCTTTCGAGAACATTATGAAGAACTCTCAGACATGCAGGTTTCCTCACGATGTTTTCCTGCACCGATATGCAAGCGATAAGTAATAAACAATTTCAACTTTTGTTTGCATAGGAACTAAAATGGTGTTTCCCAGTCTTATCCGTATTTTACCATGAAGCTGGAACTCAAATAATAAGTATTTCAACTTTGTCCAGATGGACTTTTATTATTAATTGTCTGGTGAATCCAAATATTCCTAATTTACAATTTGATAATATGAAAGTTAATGTATATTAATACATACTTGCTACAAGGCAGCGATAGCTTAGTGGAGATACCAACAGACTGCCATGCAGAGGGTATCGGGTTCGAATCCACGGCGCGCACCAATGACTTTTCGGAGTTATGTGCGTATTGAATTGTTAATTATCGCTCGTCCCATGCCTCGGAGAGCACGTTAAGCCGTCGGTCCCGGTTGTCATCATGTTACAGGGTGTCAGTACCTTCTAATTAAACTGACACTTGTCTAAACCATGGAATATTGCTATCCCTTCGGGTTGCAGAAGTCAGACAGGCAGTCGCTCCGTGGAAAAGCTAATATTCAGCCAAATCCGGTTAGACTAGGAAGCGGACCCCAGGTTGAAACTGTGCTAACGCTAAGAGAATGAATACATACTTGTTACAAAATAAGCAGCGATAGTGGAAAGGAACAGGCTGCTAAGCAAGAGGGTCACGAGTTCAGACCCATGGCATACACCACTAAGTTATTGAAGTTAAGTTAAATTGTTAATTATCCGTGCTAAACGATGTAGTAGAGCCTTGCTGATTTCCGCATGAATGGGCCGGCTCGACCGGGGAAGTACTACCCTCTCACAGAAAATCGACGTAAATTAACAGTACTTAAACTGTTGCGTTTCATTCGGTGAGTGAGAGTTCCGGATGCCCTATCCCCTATTCCTTCTCCCTCATACCACTCCTCATGCTTTCCCTTTTCCCAACCCCAAGGGGCGACAACGCAGTTGTGACTCCTGTGGTGTTGCTTGTGTCCATGGGCGGCGGTAATTGCCTACCATCAGGCGATCCGTCTGCTCGTTTGCCGCCTATTACTATAAAAAAATAACGTTGGCAATCATTGGGAGAATACCCGTATATCTGAGAGTTCTCCATAATATTCTCAACAGTCAACAGACGTGAATTCAGTCAACACGCACTTGGTCAGCGTGGTGGCTTATGGCCTTAATCTTTTCTTAATGAAAAACAGAAAAAGAAGGACAGATTAAAAGCGAGGCTGATGATGATTATATTAGATACACAATCAAGAAAAACAACTAAATGGATGTGAATAACATTTTCCATACAGGTAGGTTTACATTCATCACTAGCTGTTTCCCGCGGTTTCACCTGCGTCCTGAGGGAACTACTTCGCGTACCCGGTTAATTTAAAGCCTAAGTTACTCCTTGGTACATAAGCTACCCGCCAGTGAAGGTCCCGTCAAAATCGGTCCAGCCGTTCCAGAGATTAGCTAGAACAAACAGACAGAAAGACAAAAATAGTAAAAAATGACATTTCGGTATATTATTATGTATCGTGTATACATCCATATGCATTGAGTAAAAAGTGGTTATTTTAATATTACAAACAGACACTCAAATTTTATTTATGTGTATAGATGATCAGCCTGCAAGAGTCCACTGCTGGATACCTATAGGCCTCTCCAATGGCCACTGAGCCCGATTTATATTTAGGCAACTTACACCACACGAATTTAGCAATTTTTAATTGGAATTTCAATCAGAAGCCGCACATTATTATTTAACTACATAATTATCTCTGGAATAGGTACTTTTTAATGTGGTACCTAAGTATTCCGAATGAATGAATAGTACCTGTTTAGTACGTATTTGCAGTATAACGATGGAGATTACCACCGTTTACGTAGATAAGCACTCGGCAGCAGGGACGTATCGTGGGAACCGTCCAAGGGCGCGCAACAATTCGTATTTAAATGACTACTCGCTCTTATCATGGTATGGAGGCGTGACGCGACCGTTGACAATGTTTCGTTAGTTCAATATTTATTAGTATCCTCATCTGGATAGAATTAATGTTTCATCATCATTTAGCCTCTTTGGTCTCGCGGCATAAATGTGCGCGTGGGATTGGGAGGTCTCGGGTTCGATTCCCGGGTCGGACAAAGTGTTATTGGGTTTTTCCGTAAGGAAATTCTCAGTAGCAGCACGGAGTCTGGTAATGTGCCCGGTACGGCAATAGGCTCGCTCCATATTACGTGGAACCTAAAAATTCGTGGCGAGGTGTGTGTAATATTACACCTCTGCCTACCCCTTCGGGGATACAGGCGTGAATCTATAAAAAAAACATCTTTATCAGGCTTCTTCAAACTATGAGAAGGATAAGGCCATAGTCCACCACGCTGCTCAAGTGCGGTTTGGCAGACTTCATAATTTATGACTTTCAAGGACATTATGGAGAAGTTGAGAACAGTTTTGTGCCTACAGATGTTTCAGTTAATATAGCTGGCAACTAAGTATGAACTTTTACGACGCAGTAGCTAGTGATAGCATTTAAACACACCGAAGGTCGGTGGTTCGAATCCCGCTCAAGTCATTTAATCACTTGTATCCGTGAACACGGATGTTTGTCTTGGTCTGGGTGTTTCTA
Organism: Euclidia mi; assembly: GCA_944739405.2. Classification (NCBI taxonomy): domain Eukaryota; kingdom Metazoa; phylum Arthropoda; class Insecta; order Lepidoptera; family Erebidae; genus Euclidia; species Euclidia mi. The sequence goes on from OX123207.2 coordinate 33,821,672, forward strand.
AGTAAAATATGTAAGTATTTACAAAAAAAAGTATATGTATGTTTATTCCTTATCTAGTACTATTAGCGGCAGCGATAGCCTACTACAGATACCAACAGACTGCCATGCAGAGGGTATCGGGTTCGAATCCACGGCACGCACCACTGACTTTTCGGAGTTATGTGCGTATTGAATTGTTAATTATCGCTTGTCCCGTCGTCCCTTGTCTCGGAGAGCACGTCAAGCCGTCGGTTCCGGTTGTCATGAAGATCTTTGACAGTCCTTACAGGGCGTACCTCTAAAATAAACTGACACTAGTCTTAACCATGGAATATCGCTATACCGTCGGGTTGCGGAGGTCAGACAGGTAATCGCTCTGTGGAAAAGCTAATATTCAGCCAAATCCGGTTAGACTAGATAGCGGACCCCTGGTTGAAACTGGGATAACGCTAGGAGGATGATGATGATTCCTTATCTAGTACTCGTATAACTTCTGTTTTAGGACTAGATGATGTAGTGTGTATGTGGTGGATTATAACAAAAAAATAAGGTAAACATTATGAAGATTACAGTACTAATAAACATTAGTACTGTAATCTTCATAAGCAGTGAATTTGCTGAGAACATACACTCGATTAACAGAGTCTAAACACATTTATACATCAAGTGTACAAAGTGATAGTGCAGTTTAAATTGGGGTTAAATATAATGACCACCATAAAATGCTTTGATAGGTACCCTTAGTTCTTTAACCAAAAATAAATAGGTACTCAACACCAGAAAAGTGATCATTTACTATTTTTGTCTGTTTTAAGTTACTATGACCACCATAGTAACATATAACAGACAAAAATAGTCCAAGTTAAACATAAGCCGTTTAAATTGGACATGAATGAGTAGTAATATGAATCAGTGATCAAATCAAATATGTGGGTTTTATCAGCAGTTTACTGTGTCAATGTCATATGACCTCTTTTTGAATGATACAGTTTATAATAATGGTTCCAAAATGATTTTTTTAAATGGATACTATAGATTCTGTCCGAAAACATAAAACATGTATAAGGAACTAGCTGTTTCCACGGCCACGGTTTCATCCGCGTTACTTTTGGTATCTTAGCCCTATACAAAGTAGCTCATGGCGTGGTCTAATACAGCCTATAGCCTTCGTCAGTAAATTAGCTATACAACACGAAACTAATTATTTAAATCAGACCCGTAGGAAGTAGTGGGATTAGCGCGTTCAAACAAACTCTTCACCTTTATTATATTAGTAGGTATAGATACAACCTCCACTTGGGATCTCCACCTTGTCGTGGTGGCGGGGCTCAGTAACCGTGGCTTGGACACCCGCGGTGAAGCTAAGATGGATCCCGGGAGTGGACGCTCCACGTGGGCTTGGGTGAGGCCTGCGTAGGATGCGTCCATAGGTGCGGGTGCGGGGGACAGTTCTTTCTGTCCCTCGCAGTCGGGCGCAGTCGCGGGAGGAGAGGCGTGTCGGTGTTGCGTTGCCGCGCGCCCTATCTCCCGCGACCAAACGGGGGCGCACCATTTGATGCGTTGCGGTTGGGCCGCAGAGGAAGAGAAGATGCGGTGTTGTCAGGTTGCTGTCCACCCTATCCTCTGCGGCCGTTTTAGTGCCTGCGGACGGCGAGGGGCTGCTGCCCTTCCGCCAAAAGGCAAGAAGGCGGTTGGCGTCGAGTTGAGATGGCTCATAAGGAGAGTTTCCACCGTAGTCAAGAACAAAAAAGGTAGAGATAAAAAGAACATATTTCGTACCCACTACAAGCAAGTCATAGCTTTGGGTACGCCACCATCGTGGCGCATGGGTAAGGGTAAGGCACATCATAAAAAAGTGGCTTGAGACACGTCACGGCGTCTTAATCTGCCGATTTACGGATAGACCAGGATCCGGGGATCCCGCCTCCATACACGTATGTATAGCATTATTATGGAGGTTGCCACACCCCTCACGATTACAGGGCACACTTTGGTAGAGTGCCCTCTCGCTCCCAATCCTAGTTCTGTATATCTGGAACGGGAGATATTGTAACGCTGCCGCCTCCTTCTGTGAGGCTGTCATGTTGATCGAGGAGACGACGGAGCGGCAGAATCCGCCAGACATCTGCTTGATTGGAGATCTGTGGGTTAAAAAACTCCGCGTTCTTAAAGACATTCAGTCGCCGAATTAGATTATGATAAGGAGGATGTTTTTAAAGGTTTTCCTTCTTTTTATTTTTATTTTTTGTGTGAGTGTGTGGTCAACTCTTGTGTCTGTGGAGTTATCAGACCACTCGAAGGCCTGCGACATAATCATCAGCCCTTTATACTGTCCCACTGCTGTGCACGGGTCTCTTCTCACTATGAGAAGGGTAAGGCCATAGTCCACCACGCTGGCCTAGTGCGGGTTGGCATACTTTACATGTCTTTCGAGAACATTATGGAGAACTCTCAGAAAGTCAGGTGCGAAAAGTCAGGTGCGTGCCGTGGATTCGAACCCGTCTCGGGTTCGAATCCATCCATCCTCTGCGTAGCAGTCCGTCGGTCTGCGCCATCGCCTAATATAATTATTATTCTTATCCCGAAACAAGCACAGGGACAGAGAGCTTTGCATGCCGTCTGAAGCATGATAGCGTTCTGCTGTAAATGCCACACGCGGTCACCTATCCAAGTCGTGACCTGTGCAAGCGTTGCTTAACTTTGCCGAAGCCAACACACGCTATTAGCGCTACATTTTCCTTTACGTCATGTAAATAACATTCATAACTACACACACTATCAGCTAAGATGAATCATTAATAACGTGTATATACATATATGCGCACGTGTGTGTTGTGCAAGAGAACACGTCAAGCCAGTTTCATTCAAGTTGGCGTTTAGCTAAATAGGTTTAATGTTTCTTGTAATGGTCGTAACATAATTTACGGTATATGTGCATCGAATACACACCGAGTAACTAGAAGATGTGGTAATTCAAATTAAAGTAATTTACAGACTTTTTTAGGTAATATTGATACGAGGCAGCGATAGCCTAGTGGAGATACCAACGGACTGCCATGCAGAGGGTATCGGGTTCGAATCCACGGCGCGCACCACTGACTTTTCGGAGTTATGTGCGTATTGAATTATTAATTATCGCTAGCCCCATGTCTCGGAGAGCACGTTAAGTCTTGGACCAACGTCCCGGTTGTCATCTACTTGTCATGAAGATCCTTGACAGTCGTTACAGGGCGTCAGTACCTTCTAAATAAACTGACACTATTCTAAACCATGGAATATTGCTATCCCTTCGGGTTGCGGAGGTCAGACAGACAGTCGCTCCGTGGTTCAGCCAAAGCCGGTTAGACTAGTAAGCGGACCCCAGATTGAAACTGGGACAACGCTAGGAGGATGGTGATGATTGATACGAGATTTCGCCCGTGTTGGTTATCGGGACAAAAGGTGACGATCCTTGTGCAATTTTGATGTTTGGCTGTATGCAAGGTTTCATCAAAATGCGTTCATCACTTTTTGCGTGAAAGAACGACATACAAATACATTTTCGGTCTAATAATATTTGTATGACTTATCCGAAACTGTTAAAATCTGGTCAAATTGCACTCCTTGCTGGAGAGTAATTTGACCCACCGATTCGATAATATTTGACCAGACCGAGATCGAACTGCTATTGACATTTTATATGGATCAACCCTCAAAAATATGCTCTCCAAGGCAAGATGTTTTTTATCATTTTTAAAGGTAGTAGAGCCTTGCTGATTTCAGCATGAATGTGCCGGCTCCACCGGGGAAGTACTACCCTCTCACAGAAAATCGACGTAAAGTAACAGTACCTAAACTGTTGCGTTTCGTTCGGTGAGTGAGAGTGCCGGAGGCCCTATCCCCTATTCCTTCTCCCTCACCCCACTCCTCATCCTATCCCTTTTCCTAACCCCAAGGGGCGGCAACGCACATGTAACTCCTGTGGTGTTGGTTGTGTCCATGGGCGGCGGTAATTGCTTACCATCAGGCGATCCGTCTGCTCGTTTGCCGCCTAATACCATAAAAAAAAAGTTGTAATACCTTTAATAGGTCGATTCTGAGATTCTATTAAGTAACTCTTGACAGAAACATCCAGGATCGCTTTTTGTTCGATCCAGGAATCCAACCCGAGACCTCACGATCGATTACACTATCGCAGAACCTTCAAATCTTACCAAATCTTACAAAACACGTGCTAGCATGTATTTAATCGTTTCCTGCGCAAAAATATATAACATAGCAGGATATTACATATTAGCAGTGCCAATAATTGCACCTTATAATTTGATCAACGTTCGGTATTGCTCAACCAAGGAAGATACTACAATACTTCACAAGGAAAAGCGTGCCCTTGTGAGGTCATTTTTACGTCCGTCCGAATGTTAATACTGTATATACTTATATCCGGCAAATTCAACCGCCAAGGGCCTCAGAATCATGTACTTAATCACTGGTATAAGTTTTCGGTACGCTGTTCCTGACATCCAGTATACCTTCGATATCACAAACATGTGAGAATATGGAGCTGAATAAATTAATATAATGTAATGTTAAAATTTTAAGTAACTCATGACTTACATCTTCATACAGGGTGTAAAAAGACCCTTAACGAACACTGAAATCTCATATTGTAGCAATAGTTACGACCATTTTTTGCTTGGGCACCATACCTGGGAAATGACTAGTTCAGAAGATATTGAGGATCAAAGTCAGCATATTTTTTTTCTAATTATGTATAAAATCGATGAATTTATTCTATAGGTGTCCTATGCACCCATGGATAAGTAGGTATTTAGAACGATGCACGCGTGCACTTTTAATTGCGGATTAAAAAAAATATTTCCCAGGTATTATTTTCGCTTATTATGACTTGGCATGATGTCCAAAACGACTAGACTTCGGCTTGGTAATGGGGTCTTGCGACATCCTGTATATTGTACCCAACCCGGAATCATATCAGCTTTAAAAACTGCATTATATGCGGTTCATTCGTATATAAGTTACGATGCCAGAGATACAGAAGGGCAGTGGGATGAGGGAGAAGGTATAGGGGGCAGTTAAACTAGAAAGCGTATCCCGTCCGAGAAGAAAGCTTTGGATCATCATCATCATCATCATTAGCCTTTAACAGTCCACTGCTGGACAGGCCTTTTGAAAGAAGGAATTGGCCACTATACCACGCTGGCCAAACGGGTTGGTACAGGGTTTGTATCAAGTTTTGCTTCTCTTACAGTGCTGTTCTCTGCATAATATGCTCCCTCTGTCGGCTCTGACGACACCCATGGGATGTTATGCAGTGGTGACATTCCGTATTCTTAATCCGTCACCACACGGAATAAGCTTTGGATGCAACCGGGATAACGCTGGGACGATGACGATTATAATGATTTAGTATCATTCCCGCTTTCAGTTCTATCAGAACTTACTAAAGTCATTAATGACGACTGCCTCCGTGGTCCAGTGGATAGCGTATGTGACTGCTGATCGAAGGTACCGGGTTCGATTGCCGGGTCGGGCAAAAAGTCTGACTGGGTTTTTCCGAATTCTCAGTAACAGCACGGAGTCTGGTGATGTGCCCGGTAACGGCAAAAGGCTCACCCCCTATTACCTGGGACCTAAAAATTAATGGCGAATTGTGGGTGTAATATTACACCTCTGCCTACCCCTTCGGGGATAAAGGCGTGAATAAAATTAATGACGAGAACTTATCAGTGTTTTCACGTGACTTATTATAACAAGCACAATGTGGGTGACTAACTCTGATTACTTGACGCGAACAGGAAAACTGCAGCGCGTTATATTCAACAATCTTGTAATATCGTGATGCATAATAACTAGCTAATATTACCTACGTTATGATGTTGGTCATCTGCTGTTTTTGATTTTCATAGTTCCTGCAAATGAGTTTTCGTTTGGACCTTTTTACTTCCTGCAGACTTGATGTAGTTGGTTTGAAATCATTTTTGGATGTGGAGCAAAACAAACTATATTTTATGGTTAATTGAATCAGGCGTTACCTGGCGGAACTCCATTGTAACCTAATGGAGAGAAAGAGGAACCCACAGCGGCTGAGCCGTTGCTCAGTCAGAGAATTCCTCTTAATTTCTACTAGGAAACTATATGTTGAATGAAAATATTTTTTGGCTACACGATTGCTTAATGGATACTTCAAAATGATCTTTTTGCAAACTACCAGCTGCGTAGCGCTCATAGTGTGATTGATTTTTTTTAGAGGTCATCCCTTGCATGGGTGCCCAGCTGTGCAGCATTTTTTTTTAATTTTATTTACAAGTCTGATGTTATTATAGAAGTCATCATCATCAGCCTTTAACAGTCCACTGCTGGACTAGGCCTCTCCTTTGAAAGGAGGAATTGGCCTACTATACCACGCTGACCAAACGGGTTGGTATAGGGTTTTTATAAAGTTTTCCTTCTCTTACAGTGCTGTTCTCTGCATAATATGCTCCCTCTATCGGCTCTTACGACACCCATGGGATGATAAGGGGTGGTGACAATCCGTATTCTTAATCCGTCACCACACGGATATTATAGAAGTAACTAACAATATCTGATTAGCATCGACTAGTTTCAGATTTCTAGTTGCAAAGGGTCGGGTCGATTGGCAGAAAACTACCTTCTCACAGAAAACAACGTACATACCTAAAGTAAATGTATCTAATACGTATTGTTGTGTTTCATTCGGTAAGTGAGAGTAGTTTTCCTTCTCTCTCATCCCACTCCTCCTTCTATACTTTTTCCACTTTTCTGGTGTGTCCATGGTCGCGATAATCGCTTATCATAAACAGTTAAATTCGCGTAAAAATAAAAACTACAGAAGTTAAAACTTTGTGATCGTACCCAGTGAGCCAACCGTGAGTCATATCGTTTTAAATATCTGCGTTAGTTTATTTTCTGACTCATCACCTGACGACCATTTAGTTTGAATTGGCTTAAGATGTACCTACATGATAAGGTGAACAAAATAGCGTAAGATTTTTTGTCATTAGCACAGCTTCTGATTTGCTCAAGGACACTACCGTTCGTTAGTAGCTTCTAGAAAATGTATGGAAAATCTGCTAGAAGAATCTTTGGCGAAAGATTCTGGAGTGGTGGCCACGCACCGGACGTCGTAGCAGAGGTAGGCAAAGTGGACCGACGTTCTTGTTGGGATCGTGGTTAGCGGTTGGATGTAGGCGGCTGTGTCTAGCAGAGGACGCCTATCGGCTGATATAATGATGATCATGATGGAAAACTTTTCTCCTCATGAACGCCTCGTTCATTAGAATTCAAAAGTTGGACTAGAGCTCCTGATGTGTCAGCCAGTCGAGAGATGTATTATTGTCAGCAGATGATTCCTAAATATAAAAAATACCAAATATAAAAAGAAGAATGGCGGTACGAAGTTCGCTGGGTAAGCTAGTTAGGAATGAAGAAGGTTGTAGTGTAATTTTAAAGGTTTTATTAGACTACCAGTGCGCAGCTACTACGGTTCGCTAGTAGACTATATTTAGCCATGTGAACAGTATATTTAGTCATATAACCGTGCGAGTTCACGACGCACCACGGTCGTGAGACAAGCGCACGCACGCGACGCTGCCTGCATAATGCATAACACTCACAGTGCTAAACATGACTGTTACTCACAATATCCGCTTTTACTCTTTTCACTCACCGTGAAAAAAGGATATTTGATTTTATGGCTATTGGGCTTAGGCAGCGGATTGAAGAAAAGTATTTATCTAGCGAAAAATAGTGAATTATTGAATAAAAGAATCTTTTATTACCAAAGTAAAATATGATAGGTATTAAAAAGAGTTATCATATGGCCTATAAAATAAATATTTTAGGCTTGTGCTGTGGTAAACGGAAAACATGTTAATTTAACAGATCTTGGCGTCCATTTCCGTTAACTATTAATATATTTACCTCAGACTGCTTCCGTGGTCCAGTGGGACTGCCTCCGTGGTCCAGTGGATAGCGTATGCGACTGCTGATCGGAGGTCTCGGGTTCGATTCCCGGGTCGGGCAAAAGTGTTACTGGGTTTTCTGAATTCTCAGTAACAACACGGAGTCTGGTGATGTGCCCGGTAACGGCAATAAGCTCGCCCCCTATTACGTGGGACCTAAAAAAAAATTCATGGCGAAATGTGGGTGTAATATCACACCTCTGCTTACCCCTTCGGGGATAAAGGCGTGAGTCTATAAATATGTCGAAGCGTCAACAACTTCAATTTATTTCCACGTAATTGACAGTTAGTCGTTCGTTTAGGAACGTCAAGTAATGACTTGGGGATGGTTAGTGCGGAGTAATGGCAACACTGAACGAATGATCGAATAAAGTGTCGATCCGGAAGTGTGTCAAGCTTTTGACATTGACAGGTACTGACACTTCTGACGGTTAAGTTGGCTAACCTGTAACGATAGCATAGACGCCACGTGCGAGCGCTCACTTTTGATCGGACTGGCAGAGTGAACAGACAACCATTACTCCGTGCTAAACTTCCCGCGTTCCTAAATTTCTAATCAAGCCGTATCATAGGCATCCGTGTTGATTTTTGTAATCTGAGTTTAGAATCAAGTGATTAAAGTACTAAAGAAGATATTGGAAGTGTTATTTCGGATGTCGCGACCCATCGATAACGAATCTCCGTCATCAGACGTGGGATTGGACGCCAGCGACCCACGTGTACAAAATGGAGACGCCAGCGATGAAAAATGGATGCGGCTCTTGGAACTACAGAACCGGAATTTCCTGACGCTTATTCAAGCAATGAAAACTCCTTCCACGTCGTCACATGGCCTACGTCTACCAGATTTCGATCCCGAAAAACAAAATGTGGATGCACGTGCTTGGGTGACGACTGCAGAGATGTGCCTGACTGATCAAGACCAACAAGGCGCCCCGCTTATGATCGCATTAAGCCGTGCCTTGAAGGGAGGAGCTTCAACGTGGCTTTCCACAGTGTCGTTTCCCGGCATGACGTGGACCGATTTTAAGCAACTCTTTATTGCAAGGTACGATACTCCCACTACTATTGCTTCGTTCTTGATCGACTTGCAAAGTAGTAGGCCTAGTGAAAATGAGTGCCTTGCTTCTTATGCTGCTGGCTTAATGACGTCGATTATGGCGAGATGGAATGGCCTTAGTAGCGAACGTTTGGCCATTGCTACTATATTGGCTCACATTTCGCAATTCGATCGCCGGGTGCAACGCCTATCCTTCACGACCGATATTCAGACACGCGGCCAGCTACAACAGGAGCTGCAAGCGGTTTCTTTTATGAAGAGAAAGCTACCTAGCGAGGACCGCGATGCCCCTGACAAGCGATACAAACCAAATGGTACTGCGAGGCCTCTGAAGTGTCTCAACTGCGGTAAGCTGGGTCACAATTCCGTGAACTGCTACCGCAAGGACATGAAACAGGATACTCAAGCTACACCGAAGCTCCACAACCACGGTAGTGGCAACGGAAGAGGTTCATCGCCATCTGTGAAGCCCCATGCATCCACGATCACCTGCTTCCACTGCCACGCGCAAGGTCACTATGCGTCGAGCTGCCCAGGACGCAATGAGAAGAACAGCGCCAACTCCGGGACATCCAAACCTACTAAAGAAATGAGGGTTGACCTGTGCCTCCTGAACGCGCCGACTGGAACTCTAAGTCACTCTGGTGAGCAATTTTCATTTTGTTACGACTCTGGTGCCGAGTGTTCCTTAATTAAAGAATCTGTAGCCTGTAAATTTAAGGGAAAGCGCATTGACGAGACTGTAACTATGACTGGGATAGGGCAGACTTCCGTGAACTCTACGATGCAGATTTTGACCTTGGTTGAGATTGGTGACATTGGTATTGAGATTTCTTTCCATATCTTGCCTGATCATTTTCTACGTTATGATATTATGATTGGTCGTGAGATCCTGGAACATGGTTTGACTGTTCAGATGTCTATTGACCGAATTAAAATCTCTAGGTATCCATTGGTTGCTTCTTGTGAGGTAGAGCGAATTCCCGGAATTGACTGGGACACTATCGATACTGACGTACCATTGGATCGTAGAGCAGAATTAGTGAGTATTTTGCAGTCTTTCGAGAAGTCTTTTACTACAGGCATACCTACTTCCCCAGCCGACACGGAACCAATGAGGATTCGTCTGAAAGATCCGAGTAAAACTGTGAATCGTCGCCCTTATCGTTTGAGTGTGGATGAGCGTAAGGTTGTGCGTGGTAAGATTGACGAACTACTTCAGGCCGGTATTATACGCCCTAGTTCATCTCCCCACGCTAGTCCTATACTCTTGGTGGAGAAAAAGGACAAGTCTCTTCGACTATGTGTCGATTATCGTGAATTGAATGATAACACGATCTCTGATCGTTTCCCTTTGCCTCTTATATCGGATCAAATCGATAGGTTGCATGGAGGATACTACTTTTCCACCATTGATTTAGCATCAGGGTTTCACCAGATCCCCATTGAAGCGGAATCTATTGAGCGCACTGCCTTCGTTACCCCTGATGGTCATTTTGAGTACTTGACGATGCCTTTTGGCTTGAAAAATGCACCCGCGGTTTTTCAGCGTGCTATGATACACGCTCTTGGAGATCTTGTGAATGACTATGTCGTCGTGTATATGGATGACGTCTTGGTCATTGCAAGCGACATTGACGGAGCCTTAGAACGTCTTTGCGTTGTCCTCAAAGTGGTGTCCGAAAAGGGTTTTACTATCAACTTAAAGAAGTGCGCGTTTTTGAAACAAAAGGTAGAGTATTTAGGGTTTGAGGTCAACCGTGGAGAAATTCGTCCTAACCCGCGTAAGATCGAAGCATTGACGGCTCTACCACCGCCTGAGACTGTGACACAGTTACGGCAATTTATCGGTTTGGCATCTTACTTTCGCCAGTTCGTGCCAGGATTCTCACAGGTGATGGCGCCGTTATATGCTCTGACTTCTGGGAATGGTAAGTTGACCTCGAAGCCAGAACACGAGGAGGTTAGGCAAAAGATCGTAGCCGCCCTCACAAATGAGCCTGTGCTCGTGATTCACGACCCCGATGCCGAAACTGAAGTCCACACTGATGCTAGTGCCATTGGCTACGGTGCGGTTTTACTGCAAAGAAAAGAAGGTAAGTTACACCCAGTGGCCTACTACAGTAAGCGAACATCTGACGCCGAATCGAGGTACCACTCATATGAACTTGAGACCCTCGCAGTGGTCAATGCTGTAAAACATTTCAGGCATTATCTCCATGGTCGCAAGTTCAGAGTAGTCACCGATTGTAATTCCCTGCAGTCCACGCGCAAAAAGTTAGACTTGACGCCACGCGTCCACCGATGGTGGGCCTTTCTGCAAGGATTTGATTTCGACATAGTCCATCGAGAAGGTAAGCACATGTGCCACGCCGACTTCTTCTCCAGGAACCCGTTACCGCAGCCTGAAACTAAAAATACGGTTAGTGAGAAGGTAGTACAAAAACAGGTAAACGTCGCAGAGCTTTCACAAAATTGGCTGATGATGGAACAACAACGTGACCCAGAGATTTCAAAGCTCTTGACAGAAATCGATAACAACGAGCTCCCTGCTGATGTTGCTAAGACCTACGAACGACGATCTGGTCTCCTGCACCGGAAAGTGCAACGAAATGGTAAGAATCGTTGGTTACCTATTGTTCCCCGTTCGTTCCGCTGGTCCGTGGTTAATAATGTCCACGAGGGAATAATGCATTTGGGATGGGAGAAAACGTTGGAAAAGCTCTACGTCCTCTACTGGTTCGAGAACATGTCGAAGTTTGTGAGGAAATTCGTAGAGAACTGCGTAACCTGTAAAATCTCAAAGACACACACAGGTAAGATCCAGGCGGAGATGCATCCGATTCCAAAGGTAGCTATACCATGGCACACAGTGCACATAGACGCCACCGGGAAGCTAAGTGGCAAAAACGAGAAAAAGGAGTACGTCTTCGTTCTGATAGACGCGTTCACCAAGTTCGTTATGCTGCATCACTCCCTGCACATCGATACGGCAAGCAGCGTCAAGGCGCTTAAGGATAGTGTCGCTATCTTCGGTGCGCCATCGCGCTTGATCGCCGACCAAGGACGTTGCTTCGCCAGCAAGGAGTTCAGGGAGTACTGTGCCTCGGTAAATATAAAGCTACACTTGATAGCCACAGGTAGTTCTCGTGCCAACGGACAGGTTGAGCGAATAATGTGCACGCTCAACAACTTCAATTTATTTCCACGTAATTGACAGTTAGTCGTTCGTTTAGGAACGTCAAGTAATGACTTGGGGATGGTTAGTGCGGAGTAATGGCAACACTGAACGAATGATCGAATAAAGTGTCGATCCGGAAGTGTGTCAAGCTTTTGACATTGACAGGTACTGACACTTCTGACGGTTAAGTTGGCTAACCTGTAACGATAGCATAGACGCCACGTGCGAGCGCTTACTTTTGATCGGACTGGCAGAGTGAACAGACAACCATTACTCCGTGCTAAACTTCCCGCGTTCCTAAATTTCTAATCAAGCCGTATCATAGGCATCCGTGTTGATTTTTGTAATCTGAGTTTAGAATCAAGTGATTAAAGTACTAAAGAAGATATTGGAAGTGTTATTTCGGATGTCGCGACCCACCGATAACGAATCTCCGTCAAATAAATAAACTTATTTACCTTATTTTATTACGTAGGTGTCGTCAGTGGCGACAAATAAAAATACACAAAGTAAAGACTATCTTTGCGAAGAGAAGGAAATCTCGATATCAAAGCCTTGAGGCCTATACCAACCAGTTAATCCAGCGTGGTATAGTAGGCCAAATCAATCAAATAAGGAGAAGAATACGTCCAGCAGTGGCCAGCGATGTACAATCGAACAATCAGATGGACCGATGATCTGGTTGGGTTCGGGGCCACCAGATAATTATATGCGAGCGACTCAAGATCGGTCTATATAGGTATCTATAATAATAGTTAAAGCCTTGGAGGGCCTTGGAGGGCCTTGGAGGAGGCCTATGTCCAGTAGTGGACGTCTATCGGGTGATATGATGGTGAACAAATGCCTTCGCTGATACCTTAATTCATATCTACTCAGAATTATAACACTTGAGCAAACTTTCTCAAAACTTCTCGCATCTCAATATTTTTGCGCGTCAGTTGCAAAAAGATGGCGTCATCTTCACACCTCTGCGCCAGTCTGGTATGTCACTTCAACTTAGCGAATCATCTGTGTGAATATGTTGGCAAACATTGTTTGACGTAAGCCTAATAGTTTCCTGGTTTGCATATTTTATTCTTGCTGTGGATATTTGAGGAAATGTATTGTTTACCTGCTGTTTCCCGCATCCTGAAAGAACTCCTTCGCGTACCCGGTTAATTTATAGCCTAAGTTACTCCTTGGTACATCAGCTATCCGCCAGTGAACGTCCCGTTAGAATCGGTCCAGCCGCTCCAGAGATTAGCGAGAATAAACAGACAGACAGACAAAAATTTTAAAGAATGACATTTTGGTATACGTACATACCGTGTATCTGTCGCAGGCATTTTGTATGAATCCGCCGTTTACATACGGCGTCGTCAGTTTACAAACGCTCGCGGTTATGTAAAATGCCGAAGGCAAAATGTATATTGCCGCGCCATTATTTTGCCTTCGGCATTTTACATAACCGCGAGCGTTTGTAAACTGGCGACGCCGTATGTAAACGGCGGAATCATACAAAATGCCTGCGACATATCCATATGCATTTAGTAAAAAACAAGTGCGTGTCGGGCCACGCGCAATGTAGGGTTCCGTAGTTGCCCATAATGACTTGCTGCAAAGGGTATTAATGTACAACAAATCCGACTGTTTATTTTGCTGAAAAATAATTTTAATAACACTATTATAAGAACCCAAGTTTTGTTTAAAAAATACTAGGTATGTATCCATTTATGTATTGTAAACATAAAATGTGGTTTCCAAGATATACTACTACTATACATACGTAGTACCGTAGTACATTACATACCAAAGTACGTATATCTTTAAGATTAAGCCAGCGCGCCCAATGTAAACTCATAGAAATAGGTATTTATAAGTTAACCGACGATTACTCGTAAACTAGTGATATCTACTTAGCCGTGATAGTTTTCCTTTTAAATTCGTTATATGTACTACATTTGTGATTTTTTTCACCTCTGCCAAATTAATAGTTTAGCCGGCAGAGGGGGGGGACACTTGAGTCTAACAATTTTTTTAACTTCAAAGCTTGATATTTGACAAACCAATCACTTGATCGAAAAATGATTTGAGCAAACTAATAATATTTTTTTAAAACCTATCCAATGATACCCCACATGATGGGGTACTCAACCAAAAAAAAAATCCACCCCACTATATATTATTATGTAGGGGAGATACCCTTAAAAAAAATATTTTCCTAAATTTTATTCTACAGTTTTGTTGCAATATCTTATGTCTATATTCATGTCAAATATCAGCTTTCTAGCACCAGGCGTCTTTGAGCTAGGCTGCGGACGGACAGACGGACGGACATGACGAAACTATAAGGGTTCCTTGTGGACTACGGAACCCTAAAAAGCGGTTATTTTAATATTACAAACAGTCCAATTTTATTTATGTCTATATAGATTTCACATACATAATACGTGTTCAATGCATGTGTTGCGACAGTTTGAACATGTAAAAATAGAAAGTGCGTGGTCTATCTGTATACGCCGATATTATTGAGAGGGATTTGAATAAATCCTATTATATTGTACTGAAATATGATCAACGTGGCTTTAAATACCATTGAATTATTAATAATCTAAACAGAAAAGGTTACTGTATTATATTTTGCTGTGCAATAAATTACACAGATATAATGATGTATTCTATCTATCAACGTAATTTACGTAAACTTTCATTTTAGTAGAAGTTGCTGTTTTTCAATAAAAAGTACGCCCGTCCTGTGAAGTCGACGCTTGTAAAGTCGACTTGATATAAATTCATCCAGTTATTCACCAAATCGTGATGGACCTACAATAGAATAATTTATTTGTTATAAACAATTAGTTGTACTAGGATTAAAATTGTCTCGTATCACGCGTGACGGCGCGGCGTATTGTCTCCGCCATTGTGACTGCGTGGTTGCGTTCCATTCAGTAATATGTAGGGGAGCTACTGGTTTCTTTGTTTTGTTTTTCGTGTGAGTGTGTGGCCAAACTCTAGTGTCGGAGTTTTCAGACCGCCCGAAGGTCCGACATGGCCTAACGATTCTTATCCTGAGACAAGAAGCGAGACCGACAGCTTTACGTGCCCTCGGAAGCACGGTAGCGCTCAGATGTAAATGCCACACACGGTCACCCATCCAAGTGGCGACCTGTGCAAGCGTTGCTTAACTTTGCCGATCTGTTACGAATGGCAAGCCAAGTCTCGCTATGAGCGCTACCAACTAGAGCTACTTGTTACTATTCATGTTATTTACTAGACTTAGCCTGCGGCGACGTCTGCGTGGGACTCGGTTATCGCGGTTCAAAGTATTTCTGTCTCTCTTCAGTCTCCTAACTACCCCCCACAAAAATTATACCGTAACATCGCTCCGTTGCCACTGCCATGCAGAGGATGTTTTATTTTTATTTATAGGCTCACGCCTTTATCCCCGAAGGGGTAGGCAGAGGTGTAATATTACACCCACATTTCGCCATGAATTTTTAGGTCCCACGGGAGCGAGCCTATTGCCGTACCGGGCACATTACCAGACTCCGTGCTGCTACTGAGAATTTCCTAACGGGAAAACTCAATAGCACTTTGTCTAACCCGGGAATCGAACCTGAGACCTCCCAATCCCACGCGCAAAGTTATGCCGCGAGACCAACGAGGCAGTCAGAGGATATAAAGTTTAAAAAAAAACCATATCGCGCGTCACTGCCTTTCCGAGAGTGCGTTTTAAATTGATAAATATCGGTTGCTTCATGCCTCGGAGAGCACGTTAAGCTGTCGGAGCCGACTGGCATGAGGATCTTTGACTGTCGTCATCAGTAGTCAGCACCCTTTGGGTTCGAGTCAGTCTGTCGTCGCATTGCGTAAAAGCAAATGTTCTGTTACTAGCCGTTTCTAGCGGGTTCACCCGCGCTTCTCCTGACGGAACTGCTTCGCATACCCTGTTAATTTATAGCCTCCTTGGTACATCAGCTATCCGCTAGTGAAAGTCCCGTCAAAATCGGTTCAGCTGTTCCAGAGATTAGCGAGAACAAACAGACAGACGGACAGACAGACAGACAGACAAAAATTGTAAAACATGTCATTTCGGTACGTGTATATTACATCCATATGCACTTAGTAAAAGCGGCTATTTTAAAATTAATAATAATAATAATTTAAATTACAAACAGACAATCCAATTTTATTTATATGTTTAAATATCGCAGCAATGAGCGTTGTCTTCATCCTTCCCTTGTCATCATGACCATGATAGAACGTCTCTTGGACCCCACACCTTTTTAGTACGATATTATGTAGGTATCATTTTATTTTTGATTTTTCGTTTTGTTTTTTACTAAAGCGCGGTTTATAGTTTTTTACTATTATTACATTTTAATTAGAAGTATTGTAGACAGCCCTATAACGTGTGATGTAAGCACTTCACGACCTCTGCTTATCACGCGACGCGACGCGGCGAGAAGGCCGATTGTGCCGCACGACTAGCGATCAAAACGACCACACAAGCTGACCTTCCATTACTAGGAAAGTCTTTACAACAGTAGCTGAATGACATAGCTTAACTTACTAGCTTTACTAGCTTAACTTAATCTATATTCGTACGGCAATGTTTTACAGTGGCAGTTCAGCTAACGTTGGATATTAAGCTTGATTGGTAGTAATTGCCAGGGTATGCTGATCTACCCCCCGTGGGATCTCCACCTTGTCGTGGTGGGGGCTCAGTAACCGTGGTTATGTCACCCACGGTGAAGCTAAGCGAGATCCCAGGAGTGGACGCTCCGCGTGCGCTTGACTGAGGCCTGCTCAGGATACGTCCAAAGGTGCGGGTGCGAGGGACAGTTCTTCTTTCCCTCGCAGTCGGGCGCGGTCGCGGGAGGAGAGGCGTGTCGGTGTTGCGTTGCCGCGCGCCCTATCTCCCGCGACCAAATGGAGGCACACCATCGTTGCGTCGCGGTGGGGCCGCAGAGGAAGAGGAGATGCGGTGTTGCGTTGCCGTCCTCCCTATCCTCTGCGGCCGCTGGGTGTTTAGGCGGCCCAGCCCAACACCTTCATCCGCCGCCAAGGGGTTTTCTTCAGGGCCCGCCTGGCCATCTGGCGGGCCAATACCCGTCGGGGGGTAGCGAGGAATGCTTCGGTGATACCCGACCCTCTGTCATATGGGTACATGAGGAACACGGTTATTAAAAAAAAGGGTATGCTGATCTGCTTATGTGATTAGTTTATTTTCTAAAATGTTTAGTTCCATCATATAGCCTTTCGCAGGTCACTGCTGAATGTAGGTCACTCCTAATCATCTGTGTCAGAATAGCATTGAGATTTTTTTATAGACTCAAGCCTGTATCCCCGAAGGGGTAGGCATGAATTTTTAGGAATATATATATGGACGGGAATTAACGCGAACATGCAAATTAGGTATTTACATACCTTATTTTGCTTGACGTTTCGAGACGGTTGCACGTCCCGTGGTCGCAAGCTGATTGGTGTGGCGATGTCACGTCTCCGAGTGCAAGGTAGAGAAGATTCTATTTCTACCTCGCACTCGGAGACTTGACATCGTATATATATTCTTAAACATGCAACGCGAGTGTTTAAAAGTTTCTATGAATTTTTAGGTCCCACGTAATAGGGGGCGAGCCTATTGCCGTAACCGGGCACATCAAATGACGCCGGGCTGCTACTGGGTATTCGGAAAAACTCAGTAACACTTTTGCCCGACCCGGGAATCGAACCCAGGACCTCCGATCAGCAGTCGCATACGCTATCCACTGGACCACGGAGGCAGCCACTACTGTCTGTTTAAACACAATAAACTCAAAAACTACGGAATAGATCTTTGTATGGTTTAGGTGTATAATCCACGCAGATGAAGCCGCGGGATTTAGTTTATTATATTAGTAGAAACAATGTCCTAGCACAGAATAAATAGCACCTACTAACATACACACATCAACAAAGTCTAGGGATATCTTAATCCTAAATTATTTACGAGTTTATAGTTTAGAACCTTGTTAGTTTCCACAAAAAGTTTATATACAGATTAAAACCTCTTTTATTCTATTTTCAAAATTTGAACATGGAAAGAAAAAAAACAAAATAATAAACAAAATTTGGCGGCAAATTTGCTAGTAATTCGTTACATTAAAGAAAGTTAAAACTGTTTTATTATAATTATTAATGAAAAGGGTTTTTAATTGTTTTTCTTTTTTAATTTAACGTGACGTACGAACTTTAAAAGTCATGTCACGTCGTCATTTGAGTCGAGATGAAATGTTACGAGCCGTGGGCATGTTAGAAAATGGTGCAATTCAATGCGTCGTTGCTGAGGCCCTACATACCAGTCAAAATGTGATATCAAGGTTGTGGTCACGTTATCGCAGTACTGGAGATGTGGCCGAACAGCACACAGGTAGATATCGTGTTACTACGCAGAGACAGGATCGATTTCTCCAAATGACCGCCAGAAGACAACCCAATATCACAGCGCTGCAACTAGTGCAAAGGCTCCAGGAGGACCACCAGCTGCTGGTAAGCGACCAAACCGTGCGAAGAAGGTTACATGAAGTTGATCTTCATGCTCGAAGACCATTGCGTGTTCCAGCATTGCGACGTGGCAATCGCGGTCGGCGGCTTTCGTGGGCTCGGGAGCATTTACCATGGAGTGACGAACAATGGTCTTTGGTGCTGTTCACCGATGAGTCCCGGTTTGGGTTTCACCCGGATTCACGAAGAACACGCGTTTGGAGAGCTCCAGGGAGAGTTAGCCGTCTACGGCACCCTCAGGAGGTCCACCCATACCAAGGCGGGACAATCATGGTGTGGGCAGGAATTCGTCTTGGCGGACGAACCCAACTCGTTTGGATCCAAGGCAGCATGACTGCACAAAAATACCACGAGGAGGTAGTAGAGCCCGTTATTGTCCCACACAGAACTCAAATAGGCCATGAATTTCTATTCATGCACGATAATGCTCCTTGCCATACGGCGCGGCTGGTATCGACCGCTCTCCGAGAGCACGATATTCAAGTTTTGGATTGGCCTGCACAGTCGCCCGACTTAAATCCTATCGAGCATGCCTGGGACATGTTACAACGAAAAGCTTTGAGAGATTTTCCACCAAATTTGACGACTGAACAACAACTTTACGAACACTTGCAAAGGACATGGGACCTCATACCGCAGCAAGACATTGACAATTTAATTTTAAGTATTAACAATCGATGTCGATGTGTAATCAATGTAAGAGGTGGCAACACTGATTATTAATGATTAGATTTTACAAGATTTTTTCCATTTTTATTAAAATTAATAGTTTTTTAAGAAGAAATGTTTTTTGTAATCATACTAATTTTCCATGATGATTAAAAAAATTTTTTTTTTTATTTAAAACAAAAAAAAACACGAAATGTTTTTTATTTTTATTAAAGACCTTAAAATAATCTATGATTCTTCTATTTACTGTATCAGAAAATTCTTCATAGATTTTTAGATATTTGATGAAATATAAAATATCCCTAGACTTTGTTGATGTGTGTAGTCCTAGTAGATTGCAGCAAAAACTGACGGTAGATTCGTAAAGGCTTCTAAAACGAAGTCACGATCTCATACAAATATAATTAGTAACGATATTGTCTCACATTGTGGACTCATTAACACACATTCACACGGCGAACATATGTTTGTGAAGGTTATCTGCCTATTACATAGATTCAAACTCGTGAATAAAAGCTAGGAGTAGGTGTCTGGCGTAGGCAAGTGGAGGGTGCACCTTTAATCTCTGCCATTAATGACTTATTTTGCCTCACAAGGAAACTGTTTTCATGTGTTTCCACCAACAAGAGCTAAGCAGAAATGACCCATGATGGCTATGGGAAAAAGAGTTAAACTGAATCTTTAACTTGATCTTTTTTTATAGTAATAGGCGGCAAACGAGCAGACGGATCGCCTGAAGGTAAGCAATTACCGCCGCCCATGGACACAAGCAACACCACAGAAGTCACAAGTGCGTTGTCGCCCCTTGGGGTTGGGAAAAAGGGATAGGATAAGGAGTGGGATGAGGGAGAAGGAATAGGGGATAGGGCCTCCGGTACTCTCACTCACAGAACGAAATACAACAGTTTAGGTACTGTTACTTAACGTCGATTTTCTGTTTGCTAGAAAGCGGAGTAGGGTCATGAATTGAATCGAGTAATATTTTTCTATTTTTATTTATTCTTCATCGCGTCCTGCTAATCCTTCTGTTTTATTTTTCTTTACTCAGACAGTAAACTTAGGTATTCTTGGTGGATTTTTTTTCGGCTAATCACTTTTTAGCCTTAGTCCTTCAGGTAGAAGCCTAGCTTAAGTGTAGAATTTGCAGGACAGCAAGTTTCCTCACGATACATTTTGTTCACTATTTCATCATCATCAGCCTTTAACAGTCCACTGCTGGACTAGGCCTCTCCTTTGAAAGGAGGAATTGGCCTACTATACCACGCTGGCCAAACGGGTTGGCATAGGGTTTGTATCAAGTTTTCCTTCTCTTACAGTGCTGTTCTATGCATAATATGCTCCCTCTGTCGGCTCTTACGACACCCATGGGATGATATGGGGTGGTAACATTCCGTATTCTTAATCCGTCACCACACGGACAGTTCACTATTTAGCAAGCGATTATTAATATAATCGCACATCCTGTGCAGTCACTGGTGTGCGCCAAGACTCTCTACGTAAGCAACCTGTTCGTCTCTCTTTTAGGATAGGTACTCCTGTATACCTAATGACAAACAATGATAGGTATATTTACACTCGTAAGCGAAAACAAGGCAGATTCCGACAGAGTTTAGTGCGTCTATGTTTTGTCACAACACTAGTCTGTTGGTGAACCTCGTTGGTCTCGCGGCATAAATGTGCGAGTGGGATTGGGAGGTCTCGGGTTCGATCCCCGGATCGGGCAAAGTGTTATTGGGTTTTTCCGTTAGGAAATTTTCAGTAGCAGCTCGGAGTCTGGTAATGTGCCCGGTACGGTACGGCACGGTAATAAATCTAGTGTAGCAATATACCTCTGCCTACCTCTTCGGAGATAAAAGCGTGCGACTATGTATGTATGTATGTACTGCTGTTAGTTTAGCTAGACGTCTAGTGGATTGGATCCTGACAGTTATGCCGAAGGTCGAAGGTTCGATTCCTATTTAGGATAGATCTGTGTATGGTGTTTGTTGATTTGAGCCGTGTAACTTCTCAAATTCAAATTCAAAATCAAATCTTTATTGCAAACTAAGTGTACATTAGGTGGTATACATTGATGATAAACTTCAGACTTAGTGCCTTTTTCAGGCGTAGCAATGTGATATATTACCTAAATCAAGGTCTCAAATATAGGTATTTTATGTATTTAAGAATATATACATTCTATGTTTATTATTAATTAAATTGTTAATTTGAGCTTGCCCTGTGCCTCGGAGAGTACGCTAAACCGTCGGTCCCGGCTGTCATGTAAATCTTTGACAGTCGTCACGGTGAGTCAGTACCCTCAAATAAACTGATACTGGTCTAATATGATATAGATGGAATATCGCTATCCCTTTGGGTTGAGGAGGTCAGACGGCAGTCGCTCTGTAGAAAAGTAGATATTCTGTCATATCTGGTTAGACCACTAACCGGACCTCGGACTCCAAGGCGTGCCAGTCTTGTATGCAACCGGGATAACGCTAGGGCGATAATGATGATGGATATTCTAAGTTTATTAGATATCTGGTTACCACTGTACAGGTTCTGTCTAAGTTTAAAATTATGTGACCGCTTATGAGCTGTCTTACTATGAAATTCACTATTCGATCTATAGATAGATCTGTAAATTTTAGATTCGTTTTTGACATAAGCTCCATACAAAATATGTCAAACACGAATCTCGAATCTCCTAATCCATGTATGGATCGATTATTGAAAATGGCCGTTAGTATATATAGATAATATATATTATTGTTAATCTTAATATATAAAATCCTTGCGTTACTGACTGACTGACAGACACGCTACAGCCGAAACTATTGGGCGCAGGAAGCTGAAATTTGGCATGTATGTTCCTTGGGGACCGTAGGGGTGCACTAAGAAGGGTTTTCCCGAAATTCCCACGGGATCGGCCAAAACGTGTGAATTTAAAAAAAATGCAGGCGTAGCTGCTGGCGTCCTCTAGTCTAAAATAATCCACGTCATGTCTACGTACAAATAAATAAGGTTTTATCAAGCATGGCCTTCGTACATCGCAATGTTTAACCGTTTAACGACTTACTGTTAATAGGTGACGTAGATACAACACTAGATATACATATATAATGGTCTTATTATAAAACTTGAACTAAACAATGTCTCAAGTTCAGCCACGGCTTTAACTGTGTAAACATAATTATTAAGAATGACGTTCAAACTCAAACTCAAACTCAAAATCATTTATTCATTTAGGCCACAAAGTGACGCTTATGAACGTCAAAAATTAAAGTTAATTACTAGATGATTCTATATTTACATTTACTGCCACGTTCGCAAAGCAATAGGTAGAACCACGAGAAAGAACGGGCAATAAAACTCGTGGCCACTCTTTATAACTGCCAGTATAATAGTTTTACATGTTATATTTGTAAGGAGCTGCAATTATTAATAATAATTTGCTACTATTGCAAAAGTTAATAGTTATTGATATCTATTATAATCTATTATAACATAATTTATTGCTTGAGTATCAAGCAATAAATTATGTTCATTTAGTAAGCCTCCCAAAGTGAATATGGTGAAACAGGAGCATCCACTTACGTCTTTTGATGTAAGCAACTCGCGAACATGACTGTTCTGATCTATGGTGGAACAGTATGTTCCGAAAAGTAATGGTATATGAACCTGCAGCAATTTACAATCTACTAGTTAGCAGTTCATGACCACGAGTTACCCTCACCTTTTAACCTTACACGTTGGAACACATATACATATATATGTATACTAGACGATGCCCGCGGTTACACCCGCGTTATTTAAGGCTACTGCTCCGCTCCCGTGGCTCATAGCGTGAAGAATTTTTCAAATCGGACCAGTAGTTCCTGAGATTAGCGCGTTCAACCAAACAAACAAACTCTTCAGCTTTATATATTAGTACTAGACGATGCCCGCGGTTACACCCGCGTTATTTAAGGCTACTGCTCTGCTCCCGTGGCTCATAGGGCTGTCCCGTGATGTTATATAGCCTATAGCCTTCCTCGATAAATGGGCTATCTAACACTGCAATATTTTTTTAAATCGGACCAGTAGTTCCTGAGGTTAGCGCGTTCAACCAATCAAATAAACAAACAATCAAACAAACAAACTCTTCAGCTTTATTTAATAGTATAAGATTAGATGGTAAGGGTTAAACAAACTATGCATTCGTTTAAGGTGATTCTTCTTTCTGACTGGTAATGTGTCCAGAAGACTGGCAACATAGTTCCTTTGAATGTGTGTGTAATTATTTTTATTTTTTATTAAATAAAGACAACTCCCGCATTAGGAAAAAATCCTGTGTCGCGGAGGACTTTACAAACATACAACCAACGGACACAATTAACACCCAGACTCGAAACAACAATTTATGGATCACACAAAGTGTTGTCTCGTTTGGGAATCGAACCCCCAACACTCGGCGCAGAGTCAAGCGGCGAGGGGGCCGCTTAAACCACTACACCAACCGTGCAATCAATTCAGAAATACTCATCTGTCTTACTGCAAATTATGGTGGAGCAAGGGTGTTTTCTTTATACAATTTTTTTACAATATTCTCTCTTCTAAGGGTTCTATCAGACAGAGAGCGGTCACGCGGTCGAGTGTTCAAGCGGTCAGTTTTGCGTTCTTTGTGTTATATTACGTTACATAGGGTCCTATCAGACAGAGAGCGGTCACGCGGTCTATGTAACGTACACAAGGAACGCAAATCTGACCGCTTGAACGCTTGACCGCGTGACCGCTCCCTGTCTGATAAAGCCCTTATAGTGTGGATAAAGTGTAAAGGGGGGTTTATAAATAACCTTTGGACAGAGATATTGTTGGTAAGTAAGCAGTGGTTGTTTTAGGAGATAGGTATTAATTGTTTTTGCTTTAACTATCATAATCGTTTATATTGTCGCGTCTATTATCTGGTGTTTTGATTAATCGATAGACCGATGCGATAAGCCCCGATAAATGTGAATTTTGTCATTATAGTAAGTAATATTATAATATAATGATATCATGACTAAATTGTATGTTAGCTATTACAACAATACTAAGATATAAATATCACTAGAGGATGCCAGCAGCTACGATTGCATTTTTTTTTTAATTTACCTGTTTTGGCCGATCCAGTGGGAATTTCGGGAAATCCCTACTTAATGCACCCTTACAGTCCCCAAGGAACATACATGCCAAATTTCAGCTTCCTGCGCCCAATAGTTTCGGCTATAGCGTGACTGTCAGTCAGTCAGTAACGCAAGGATTTTATATATTAAGAAGATTAGCAGACTAGGAACATGGCCGATGGGAAAATCCGTTAAACAAATCATATCAATAAAATGCACATAGTTATTAAAAAAATAGATATTAATACTAATCCTTCATTCGTTCGGTATTAATTCTGAATCGCGGGGGACTAAAATATTTAACCACTAGAGGATGCCCGCGGTTACACCCGCTTTATTTAAGGCTAATGCTCTGCTCCCTTCGCTCATAGCGTGATGTTATATAGCCTATAGCCTTCCTCGATAAATTGGCTATCTTACACTGAAAGAATTTTTCAAATCGGACCAGTAGTTCCTGAGATTAGCGCGTTCAACCAAACAAATAAAATCTTCAGCTTTATATATTAGTATAAGATCCGTTGGTTATACCTTTATAACCAACGGATGGTTAAATATTTTAGTCCCTATCCCTATGTTTATAATTATGTATGATGTCCCTATCCCTATCCCTATATTAAATATTTTATAACCAACGGATGGTTAAATATTTTAGTACCTATATCCTCGATGTCCTTACATCGAGTATCGAAGCAACCATTAACCTCTTGGTCGGAATGCCAGACACAATTAAAAAGCTATTGTGTCTCGTGTGGATCCGCGTTCCGGCATTCAAAGGGTTAATACATCTTAAAAAGTTTCCTCTTCGGGAATCAAACCCACAATACAGCAAGGTAACAGCTAGATGACCGCTTAAACCACTGCAACATACGAACACTACCATTCAATACAAAAAAAAACTACAACTTGAATCTGCTCGCTAACGCGCGACCAATTTTAAGAAAAAACTTGCTTCTTGTGAATGGTAGGTAATATAAAAAACAGTATTTATTTCCTGCTGCATGACGTATTGTACTACTGTAATGAGGTTTATCTCATCTCAAGCTGTTTTACGATTCGAATAGGGTAAAATATTGTACCTACATATTATGGGATTTCTAACAATAATCTGTATTTATATACATTTTATACATTCACGGCAGTCGGCACATTACAGGCACGGGACAAGCGATAATTAACAATTCAATACGCACATAACTCCGAAAAGTCAGTGGTGCGCGCCTTGGATTCGAACCCTCTGCATGGCAGACTGTTGGTATCTCCACTAGGCTATCGCTGCCATACAACAATATAATAGTGATTATTTTATTATTTTCATAAATAGCTAAACAAAGCATACTAAATAATATTATAAGGCGATAAAAATATTTTTATCCCACGAAAGGCACAGCAAGCTTGTATAAACAGTATTTGTTTTATTCATAGGCAATTTACATTTAATTTTTTTTGCTGTCTGCACAAACGGCACAGATTTGCTCTGTACCAAGTCAACCAAGTGTTCTGGGTTCAGTTTCCACAGGGGGCAAAACTATACGCGATTTGAAAAAGGTTGCATACGGGCCAAACTATACACGATTATAAAAATAAATTACGTATATCATTTGTGTGCGTGCCTGGTCAAAGAGCTCAGATATTTACATAGAGGCGCATTTCCTATGGGCGCTCTGAAAACAAACTTTCTGTGACCCAAATTGCCGCTTGGCGGTGTGGCAGTCGCGCTGTGACAGTTGTCTCTACGCGAGCAAGAGAAACGAACGTTTCTCCTGTGTATCTTAAATATGAGAGCAAGAGAGACGGAGAACGTCGCCAGCGCCGCCAACGGCGCCAACTACAAGCTAAACTGGAGACAGTCTCCACTTGGAATCGGCGCACGAAATCCTTAAGAACTGTGCTTCTATGTAAATCTGTATTCATTGACTTGGTGTATTATATTTATCTATGACTTGGTTATAAGGCAAGACAACCGCTGACAACGCCATCGGTCAAAATGATTTCTAGTGATGGACAATTAGTAATTGATTATTACGTAACTACATAGCACTTTAATTAGGTAATTAATACGTTGTTCAATTACCATGTTAAATATGTTTAATGGTACAAAACAAGTATTTTTTGTTTGGTAATGCAACTTTGTGGTTCTACTTACTCAAGAATTTTCGGCCAATTATTAATTGGCCGATTAAAATGTTGCTAATTCACAATTACTGCTTCTAATATAAATACATTTGGTCGGCTCTAATATCAATAATTTATATTATTATGAATTAATTAACTTATTATTAATATATTACTTATTATGAGTATAAATTAAATCTGATTGACCCATTGGACTAAGTAGCTGTTAGTGATCTTGCAGCCAGGAATCTGCAAGCAAATATAAACCAATGTTTGGTTACAACTTATCTATAGTATGTATATTTGTATTCGAGAATCTGTAAGTATGTATTATTATCAGATGCCCGCTAGCCGTAGCACAGTCATTAAAACGCGAACTCAAATCTCCAAAACCAGTGGAGGAGCATCGTCGCAGTGTTGCCAGTCTGTCTGGCAGTGTTTTACAGGATGCGTTTTGGAAAATGTGCAGAAGAACTGCCCTACATGATCCTCCGTCTCCCTTCTACCATCCGACGACCGAGCAAACGAGTCAGCATCACCGATAGTGGATCATATCCATACTTACGAAGTGCTTTACTTCCTTTTTATTATACTGAAACTTTTTGCCTGAGTCTGAGTTTCTGGAAGGTATTTTCAAGTCGCGGGCCCATAGGAACCTTCTTGATAAACGTGCTCCATCTTTGACCGTATCATCACTTGCTAAAAGAACCAACGAGCCAAAAATATTAAACAGCAGCTACCAGTGGCGAAGCCCGGCTTTTATTTTGGTTTTATCCCTCAGATACCTAAACACTTAACATAATAAAATTGTCTATGACAAAATACTGATTTCTTGGGAACACCTCTGGCACTTGCCGTGTGGTTGACGGCATAGAATACAAGTGTCACCACCCCATATCTTCCCGTGGGTGTCGTAAGAGGTGACTAAGGGATAACACGATGCAAATACCATCTTTGTGTAGAGACGGAAAACTCGACATCAAACCCTATACGACTGCCTCGTTGGTCTCGCGGCATAAATGTGCGCGTGGGATCGGGAGGTCCCGGGTTCGATTCCTGGGCCGGGCAGTGTTATTGGGTTTTTCTGTCACGAAATTCTCAGTAGCAGCACGGAGTCTGGAAATGTGCCCGGTACGGCAATAGGCTCGCCCCTTATTACGTGGGACTAGAGATGTAAGTGCGGTATTATACCATTTATATTGAAATGTATTAAACGAAAAATACCTTACGTTTACTACGGTATTTTATGTATTAATCAATTGTTCTATATTTTTGAAGTAAATGATCATAATAATCATTAAAAAACTGAATACGGTGGAATTGCACAGCAATAAAACATGAAATTATATTTTAAGTTTGTATTATTATTAATTACTATTAGCTACAACAATATTACCATAAAAATAGGGTTGGGTTTCGAAACGAGTCGCCCGAATTTGAGGGTATTGGTGGTGTAGGGGGCCTAAAGGAGTTAGTTTTAATCCCCTAAAAGTAATTTTAGCTGCCGGCGTTGCGTCTAAATATATTTAATCAATTTGCTAAAATTCTTAAATACTTCGGCAATTATGCAAAACGGAACGTAGTTTTTATACTTTAGTTCAGTTTTACAAATATCATTTTTAGGTTTTATTTGAAAAACGTGTAACGAAACGCAAACTCGCCATCTTGGAATGATGATATTGACAGCTAAGGTCAAATTTGTGCGTCATTGCTTTCGAGTGCCTATGGTTAGGTGCGCCTGTAATAAGTAACTAAATAGGTTATGTTAGGTTCTCTTTTGACCCTTTAACCCAAAAATAGGAGCCCCGCGAAGCAGGGCTCCGTGAAACGACCGGTTGGTGCCGCGGGAGTGTAAGCGACTGCAACGCCGAAGGTCGCGGGTTCGATTCCCGCTCAAGTCAAACATTTGTGTGCATGAACATGGATGTTTGTCTTGGTCTGGGTGTTTCTATGTATAATATGTATGTATTTACAAAAAAAAAGTATATATGTATGTTTATCCATTATCTAGTACCCATAGTACAAGCTTTTGCTTAGTTTGGGACTAGATGGTGTTGTGTGAATGTCGTAGAATATATTTTAAAATAATTATAATAATAATAATAAACTTAGTTTATTAAACTAGTGTGAAGAATGTGGAAGTTGGCAGTGCCATACACATCGATGTTTGGAGAATTTTATTTTTCAGAGGAAACCAAGTATTTCCGGCAAGTAAAAATGGTGAGGGGGGCTTCCGAGACCTCCCCTCCTCCCTCTCCAAACACTCACAACCCCTAAAAACGGCGACGTATTTCGAAACTTTTACCTATAAATACGCTAAAAACAATCGAAATATTATTTAAAGAAAAACACGTAACATTTTTAGTTACGTCAGAGCAAAGGGGTCCTCAAACTTATTTGAATCATCTCATTATTTATTCAAAATTAAATTATGTTCCACTCTGCGTGCAGACACGTACAGCCCGAACCCTAATACCAGATCCATAAGAAAAGCACAGACGTTGGCCCACGCCTTTTGTCTTCCTAGTTCAAAAATCCGAGATATAGAGGATCTTCATCCTCAAATAAAAATCCTCTTGTGTTGCTACGTTCTCGGTAGATGACGACGCAGTACTTAATGTATGCTAGCACCGTACTTTCAGCTAAATCATCTTCATCACCACTTTCTTTAACTTCGAATGTGCTGTCTCGAAGACGAAGATTCGCGTAAATCGAGACCAATTTAGAATTACGTAATTTGTCTAAGCGATTTCGGACCTCGCAATGAATTCTTCCAAAACTTAAAATTCCAAAATTAAAAAATTAGGTATTCTAAAACAAAGAATACAATCGTAACTTAAAATATATTTAATGATTTAAACTAGAACTTGTCGCAATATCGCAGGGTCTTAAAAACTGAATCAGAATATAAAATACATAAAATACCAATAATACCGTAAGTTATAATAAAATACCCGTTTAATACATAGCCTTTTGGTTTTATACGGTATTTTTACAACACTACGTGGGACTAAAGTATATCTGGCGAAAAGTGGGTGTAGAAATACACCTCTGCCTACCCCTTCGGGGATAAAAGGCGTGACGATATGTATGTATGTATGTACCTCTGGCACCCCGTAATACCTACTAAGTCGTTAAGTAAATACACCTTAATTATTTATTAATAAGAATCACACAAAAGACCCACGTATAGTCATTAATTAAGGACCTACTTAATATTAATTAAAAATACGGTACTTTACTGAAAGATATTTAGTTTTAATCTAGTAAAATTATTGATAATATTTCTGTTATCGTTTCCCGTTTAATGTCAAGAACTGATTAACAATTGGCGTATCATCAAATCACTTAATTGTAATTTGACGTAGCATTAAAACTCAGCAAAATTCACAATTCACTGTTTTAAGCACAATTATTAATAAATTAACTGTTTTGTCGCTTGCGACTTCGGAATGTAGTGTAAATAGGTTTTAATCATTTTGTATGACCAACTCTCATAGACAATGGTGAATCTTATTGGCGTGGGTGATCCATTTTTTTTTGGGTAAAAGTTTCGAAATACGTTGCCGTTTTTAAGGGTTGTGAGTGATGAGGGGAAGGGGGGGCGACTCGTTTCGAAACCCAACCCTTTTTTTGTCCTAGTCTAAAAGGTATAGTTTTTATAAACAGTAATTCAGAATCTGTTGTGTCATTTCAGTATCAGCATAGCTACGGTGTACGGTGGCTTTCGTATTTACCAAGCCAATATCTACTAAACTACTCAGTAGACATCAAAGCGTTAACAGCCATGCAGTTTGCCGAGGGTACCTATCGGGTCCAAGACCACGGCACGCATGGCTGACTTTTCGAAGTTATTTATACTTAAACTTTAAAGTATTGATTAATGCTTGCCCGGGGCCTCGAAAAGCATATTGAGCCCTCAGTCCCGAAGCTGCGTAGGTTAGTCAGCTTTCGCCCTGTGGTTAAGCTAGTTTTGACGATGACCTTGCACCCACAAGCGAAGCCGTGGGCAAAATTTTGTTAACCCTTAATTTGGCAAGATATTTTATCTTTATCTCAAATATTTTTCTTAAAATATATTATTATAATACTTGTAAAAGGACTGTAAAAAATATTTAAAAAAATATTCACCCCCCTTTTACTTAGAAACCCTTAGTATAATATACTATACATAACTTGATGTTCAGAATTGTACTCACCTGTTTGTTTGTATAATATACTATACATTAGCGACAGGGGATGACTTGTGGGAAAATTAAACAGACAATTAAAGCTCACAATTTAATGAAAATCAATCATTGTGCTAACTGTAAAAGCAATTTCTCGTATTTGGTATAAAACACAATCGTAATTGACATTTTGTACAAAAAACGTTTGTCTGTCCCTTCTTACAGTAGAGTCAACCACCGTATGTTGTGCCAGCTTATTCATGGCCAGTTTTATCACGTCGGATGTTATCAGAAGGACGGCTTCTTTTTGACGCGGAAATCTTTTGATTTTCTTTCAGCGGGACATCTTTGATTCGCTGTGTTGATCAGTAGGTTAGTGTAGGAAACGGTTCAGAGAGAAGAGAAGATATATTTGATGGTACAGATGGTAAATCTCCATCCCAGGACGAACACGACGGCATTACTGCAATAATTGGTGAATAAGTTGGCTCTCTTGTAGGTGTTTCAGTAGGTACTATCTAGAATAATCGATGGAGAATTCCTCAAGTCATCATCACTGTCAGGTATAGTACATTCCTGGCGAATGTTAGGTGACAAATATTCTTGTTCTGTATTTGACGCTGATACGAGGTAATTATCATCCGATAGCAAATGCATTCTTTCGAGTGACGAGTCAATAGAGGGAGTATCAGTCTCCGAAGACGAGTCACACAGCATGTCTTTACCAAAAAGATAACTCTCATCATTTTCATCGCCTGACGATGTACCACTATCATCAGACCTACTATCTTCTGCAGGAATAAGAGCCAGAATGCGATGAGACCTGGTTGTTAGTCTACGCTGTTAAATAAAAAAAGAAATACATGCAAAAACCGCAAACCAAGATAATAGAAAAATGCCCAAACATAAAACAGCCCGGTATTACATGCACATTAGCAGGATTCGAATCAGAAATGTATAGCCCATTATACTAAAGTTAATAAGCCCACTTTGTTGAAAATAGCGAAATGTATAACCAGTTATACACAAGACTTTGGTGTCATTTTTCACACAAATTATTGAATACAAATTAGTAGTTTGATAGTTATCTCAATTATCAGTCATTTTGTTCAGATAGAGCACATTCGTCCAACTAAGCGTGGCACGTTGACAGCTATGTGTGCGTGACCTTTGGCGACTGGCACTGTACGGACACGCGCGTCTATGTGTGTGAAAAGTTGCCAGATTATGAATAATCTCCCAGTATTTTGCATATAGTTATGTAATATACTTATATTCATTTGCGGTTTTGAAGAATTTACCATGGATTTAATTAATGCTTTTATAAATACACTTCTTAACCCTTTACTTGGCAAAGGTTTTTATTGTATATATTCATTATTTTTCCACATATATCGCATTTAATACGTGTCAAATACATGTAAAAAATGCAGAAAAAATAATACATATATAGTTTTGGAAATATAGCATGTGCATTTAAATGCACATTGCCAGCTTCGTCGAATTATCGCTGTAAAAAAGCGTGTGCATTTAAATGTACATTGCCATGTGCAGACGAAATTGAAACACGACTTATTTAAGATGAAACAACGGTTGATTAAAAAAAAACTACTAGTAAAGAGATCAAATATGAGCAATAAAGACAACAACATGATTGTTTATGACCTTTTGATAGCTAGAAAGCTGAAATTTTCACTAATTATGTATTTCGGTTGCCGCTATAGGCCTTTTAAACAATAAAAAACATCTTTAAGTACCTACTACAAAAGTTGTAAACACACAAAATACTATTAATAATGAGAAATCAGTAATCAGACATGTCGACTATGAAATTTATTATTATTATTTTGTATGATAATCATAAAAACAATTACGACCATATACCAAATAAAGCCTCACGTTGTATTTTACATATATTAATTTAGTCTGACTTTTTATGCAATTCTTGCATCTCCCTTTATTTGTAAATGATGGCAAGTGTCTAAAGTGGTCATATCGGCCGTAGTCGGACATCTGCGGTGTAACAAATTTCGAACTTCTGGACGTATACGAAAACTTCTTAATTATAATAATAATTCTTTGAAAGGTGGTGAGATCATTACTTATAGCCCATCGAAAGTCTTTAAGTTTAATTTGCTTTGCATCTTTGGTTTCACGACGATAAATGAGCCATGTATTATTGACACATATGTCAAGAACCTGTGAGTATAAAGGTATAATATACCAACGATGTGCTCGCATTTCAGTCCGATAAAGAGCTACTAGCATATCTGCAAGGTTTACACCTCCCATACAACAGTTGTATTCTTTTACGATGTTGGGACATGTAACAGGTGCTTTGCTTTTTGTGTTTTTACAGTATCGTAACACCTGATGCACCTGCTGCGAGTCAGTATAAGTACTGGCCGTAGTGACACACTTGTTGTCAACCCATTTTGTCTACTGCTATTTTACATCCATTAGAAACGACTTGAGTAAAAGATCCACGACCTTTATTTTTAGCTTTTTACCAGTAGGTAGTTTGGCTGCAGCTCCTCGAAGTCTGTTTTGCCTGATAGTCCCTAAAGCAAAGATACCATAAACATTACTCAAATGTTCCAGCAATTCTACTGAAGTGAAAAATTGTCGAAATATAGCACTGAACATGCATAATGAAGTTCATCTTCCGAAGAACCACTTTTTCTATGTCGGAACTAGCACCAGACTTAGGCACTAACGCCAAAATAAAGAAATATAAAAAATAAACATATAATAGTAAGAAATAATTTAATTGAAATTCATAATGTTATTTTAAAAACAATGTCCTTCAAACTGGCAATGTATCTATAAATGCACACAGCCTAGTGCTGGTAGGTCTGTTAATAGTTTGGCAATGTGCATTTAAAGACACATGCAAGATAACATGAAAATGTTTCCAAGTAAACTATTTCAAACTGAAAAAATCTATATTTAATTCACCAGACTGTATATTTAGGTCCTGTTTTTATCACTTTTTTATTAAATGTCATTAATAAATAATATGATTTCAATCAATTTTTACCATGGATGCCGTAGACGCACGCGCATGCTCCACCATCTCGCGATCTACTGAGTACTCAGACCAATAAAAAACTAAAGACGTAGTGAATCGGGGCTAAAACTGAAGCACGTAATATGAAGACGATTCGGCAATATGAAGACGGCCGCTTGTCAGTCAGTCTGCCACGGGTCGCGACGTGAGTGACAGCCTTTGACGAACATTTTTAAAAATTAATAATTTCGAAATTATGGCTTCATGTCTTATAAACAGCTGCAAAAACAATTATTATTTTTAAAACAAGTCAACTGGTATTACTTTTCACAAGAAAGTCATCGATTATCCATACTTAACACAAAAATAAATAATTCATATATTATCACCGCCATTTTCGACGCCATTGCATCAGTGTTGCAAATTAATTAGATTATTGTTTTGTCAAGTATCGGGGAGTTTTGATTATATTACGGAGCGAGTTTGATAAAATGTTGTTATTGTAATAAATGCTAAGTATGTTCTAGTATGATAATTATTAAGATGAACTATTTTACGACTGGTCAAAAAAACTGAAATGTGAAAATATTTTCATTACGAATAGATACTTACTTCAGAGATTTATTGGTATTCGAAATATTTTTTCAAATTTCGAGTATGAACTTAATACTCGTATGTATGCCGTGGAACATCAAACGAGCTTAATAATATGTATCATTGATAAATACATTAATATAGGATTTCATCATATTGCAAAACAAGACACACTTGCGAAAAGCTGTGACTGAAAACGCCAGAAATATAAAAAAAATGCATAGCATAAGGGTCATTAAAATTTGTGATTATAATAAAAAAAATATTCTAATATATCTTTTATTTTACAAAACCGAAGGAAACAGAAACTTAATATATTTACCAACATTATATTATTAATCTTTAATACTTTTACCAAATTATCATATCATACTGAGGAGTCACTGCACAATGTGTGCAACATTATTATCTAGTACGCGTACTTCATAGTACAGTGTTAGCGTTGACTGTGTGTGTGTAACTACGCACACATAGCCAATGTTAGCCCTCACATAATGCGTTGCAATTATTTAAGACGGCTCCGTCTTTAGTTTTTTATTGGTCTGAGACTGAGTACACCAAGTGTCGCCAGGGCTCAGTAATATTTTTTATGTCTAATACGGGCATTTCATGGGTGAATGAGTAGAAAATAAATAAAAAATGTACTTAATTTTGCTTGTAGAATATTTAAAAAAAACTGTGCATTTAAATGCACATCGTCAAGTATAGGGTTAAATGTAGGTACCGAGTTAAGTTTTAACTACTTCGTAAATCTGTACCTATATATAAAATCCTTGCGTTACTGACTGACTGACATTCAAGCTACAGCCGAAACTACTCGGCGCATGAAGCTGAAATTTAGCATGTATGTTTCTTGGGAACCGTAGGGGTGCACCAAGACGGGATTTCTCGAAATTCCCACGGGATCGGGCAAAACGAGAAATAAGAAAATATGTGCGTGCGAAGCCGCTGGCGTCGATTAGTTGAGAAATAAATAGTATGTATGTACACACGGCACCAAGTCAAGCTAAACAGTTGCTGTACGATTTTGATACTTATTCCCTACGCCATAAGTATGTATGTACACACGGCGCCAAGTCAAGCTAAACAGTTGCTGTACGATTTTTATACTTATTCCCTACGCCATAAGTATGTATGTACACACGGCACCAAGTCAAGCTAAACAGTTGCTGTACGATTTTGATACTTATTCCCTACGCCATAAGTATGTATGTACACATGGCGCCAAGTCAAGCTAAACAGTTGCTGTACGATTTTGATACTTATTCCCTACGCCATAAGTATGTATGTACACACGGCACCAAGTCAAGCTAAACAGTTGCTGTACGATTTTGATACTTATTCCTTACGCCATAAGTATGTATGTACACACGGCGCCAAGTTAAGCTAAATAGTTGCTGTACGATTTTGATACTTATTCCCTACGCCATAAGTATGTATGTACACACAGCGCCAAGTCAAGCTAAACAGTTGCTGGACGATTTTGATACTTATTCTTTACGCCATAAGAACGGTGCAAAGGACAAAGTGTATAAGCTTGACGAGTAGCAGGGTGTACACGAATATTAGGATCGTTTGGGGATCGAACTCAAAACAATATAATGTAAGGTATATACTAATGGAAATTGAAATTCTATTACTATATTTATGAGAAAGAAGATATATCTACAATATACTTTTATAATACGGTAATGTATTTTTCATTAACATGACAATCATTATCACATAATCAATTGACAAGTGCATTTTCCCTAATTCAGGCAGAACGGCGTCGACAAAAACTGGCAACACTTACATATTTCTTGCACAAATACGAATTTTATCGAAATTAAATTAGGAAACAGTCAAATTATCAATAGTTACCTGTGAAAAGATATTCCATTTTCCTGTTTTTGTTTTTAGGAACAACTTTTACAGTGTTTAAGAACACAAGACGGCATTTTGAGAATTTAAAAGTTGAAGTGATCGTGACGTGTGAACTGTACGATGCTTCGTAGCGCACTGAGACGAGTTTGTATTCGCTTTTCAATTTTGTATTTGCTTTAGTGGCCGCACGCAACTGTGCCGCGCGTTCCATCTGATACTACTTCTCATATCTGTGGTTGACGGTCCATTTTCGAAAACTTTTTCGTACTATATGTCACTGTCATTTCTAAATACAGACGTCCAAAATATTTTATTTTATTTGTTGCCATAGTGAACAGTGTAAATCAAAATTAGAAATATTTGAAATCAAGTGCAGCAGTTTTTTTTTTAAGTATACGTATAAACGTTGTCGAATTAAGGGCTAATAAAGCATACCAGGAATAGATTTTACAAATTAAAAAACACAGAACGAGCATCAAATAACTCCGCTAGTATTTGTGTTCACGACCTTCGTACGTACTTCCTCGCATTGTTGGTGTGGCGTGTGGGAAGCGGCAGTACAACATGTGAGAAGTGAGAACAATGCAAGTGGAACCACGTGGATACAATATGCTTGAATGGTAGGTGTACTTACTGAAATTATTATGATTTTACCTCCGTTCACGTAAGTTCTGGCTGAAGTTATACTCGGCACTGTTGAAGCCTAAAGGGTAAATAATGATAATACTGGACCTCAGCCGCGGCGCCACTCGCATGAATCCAGGTGGACTGTGGATTTTTTTAATTTAAAATCACACTTTCTATTGCCTGCTTGACTGCCTCCGTGGTCTAGTGGATAGCGTATGCGACTGCTGATCGTAGGTCCCGGGTTCGATACTCGGGTCGGGAAAAAGTGTTACTGGGTTTTTCCGAATTCTCAGTAGCAGCACGGAGTCTGGTGATGTGCCCGGTAACGGCAATAGGCTCGCCCCTTATTACGTGGGACCTAAAAATTCATGGCGAAATGTGGGTGTAATATTACACCTCTGCCTACCTCTTCGGGGACACAGGCGTGAGTCTATAAAAAAAATAGTAAAATATTACTTATTTATTGGTGAAAGCTGTACAGAAATCCGTTTGTTCGATTTTTAGTTTATCGCGTCTATAGGTACAGACAGGACGATTAGATCCTGGGAAACACACACGGATTCCATACCAGGGGCGTCGCCAGCCGATTGCCTAGTGGGGGAGGGGGGCAAAGTTGCCAGCTGATGGCCTTGGGGCCTTGGGGAGGGGATATGGAAAATGAGAAAAATACTGAGAAAAGTATGAATTGTAGGGTTATTTTAATTCCGGGAGAGGGGTGGCAGCGGCCCCCTCTGTCCCACCTTGGCGACGGCTGATAGCTTATAATTATACATATGTATATCGTTTTAAATACAAGCTAATATTCTCGATAAATTACGCTCAGACGGAAAAACATCGAGTGGGAATTAAACCCGTACCTTCAGTCTAGCAGTAAGGACAACAGGCCAGTCTTGACCACATAAAGTAAACAAAGGAAATAAAAGAGAGGCAGCAATAGCCTAGATGAGAGATCTAGAGATTGCCACGCAATCCCTAAAGTATGTATCTTTAAGATACTAATATATAAAGCTGAAGAGTTTGTTTGTTTGTTTGGTTGAACGCGCTAATCTCAGGAACTAGCGGACCGATTTGATAAATTATTAGCAACCGTTCCCAATATATTTACTTCAGTCTGACCAATTTGTTTTTGATTTTGACAAGAAACATACATAACGTCACGCCTTTTATCCCTGACCCAGGAATCTAACCCGGGACCTCCCGATCCCACGCGCACATTTATGCCGCGAGACCAACGAGGCAGTCGTATAGTGGTGCACCTGCCGATCAACGGACGAGGCTCTGGCAAACAAAATATCCCGATAAGCGGCAATAGGCTCGCCACCTATTACGTGGGATCAAAACACTGGCGAAAAGTGGGCGTTTAATATGCCTCTGCCTACCCCTTCGGGGAAACAGGCTATGTATGTATGTGTAAAGGAGTTTGTGGAAACTCCGCCAAATAACCGAAACAGTTTGTGGATGACACCAAGCGTTTCTTCATGTGGGAATCGAACCTACAGCGTACCATTCGTGAATTTGAATTAATGTTATCTAAAAGAGTATAATTTTTACGACACAAATTCATTTGACTACTGACGATGTTAGGATATCCGGATTAGTCAGACACTTCCGGCTGAACCGGAAGTTTCATCAGCTGCCTCAAGGTTAATTATTTACTGTTTTTATCAGCTGGTTTCTCTGAGTTGTATTTGTAGTAACGTTAAAGCAACGGTATGTGAATGGCTGTCTCGTTTGTCTCGCGACATAAATGTGCGCGTGGGATTGGGAGGTCTCGGGTTCAATTCCCGGGTCGGGTTTTCTGTTACGAAATTCTCAGTAGCAGCACGGAGTCTAGTAATGTCCGGTACGGGAATAGGCTCGCCCTCTATTACGTGGGACCTAAGAGTCCATGGCGAAATGTGGGTGTAATATTTACACCTCTGCATACCCCTTCGGGGATACAGGAGTGAGACTATAAATGAAAAAAATATAAAAAAAATAAAACGCAAGTGAATCTACGGTCATTGATTGCCAGTGTGCCAAATGTAAGCAGGGGCTGTTGAAGAGCTAACAGTAACTAGAAACGGCTTCCAAATAAACTACAACCAGCATAGGACTGGCCCGTTGGTTGTGGATAGAGGATAACCCTCACTACTTCAATCAGTATCTATGTTATAAATCTGGATCAAATTTTACCACAACAAAAGTTTGCAAAGCAACATTTCTGACAGAAATTATCAAACTAGCAAAGTATGTGCTTATGCCAGTTCAATATCAAACAGGTCCAACTTAAAGTAAAAAAAAAAGACTGTAAGTACCTAGGTACTCTAAATAAAATATAGAATAATTCTCGCCCCCTATTAGGTACATTGGGACAGAAACATAACTGGCGAAGTGTGGGTATGTAATACACCTCTGCCTGCCCCTTCGGGGATAAAAGGCGTGAAATTATGTTATTCTCACACGATTATATGATCCGTAACTGATAAACAGACTTATAGGTATATTTTTAAATATATATTATAAACAAACTATAGTACAAGAAATATGCTACGCAAAAAATTGTCTTGGGAATCGAACCAACGTCAAACAGACAAAGTGACCATTGAACCAACAGGACAGTCAATTAAACTAACGACCAGTCCGAATATTTGATTGAATTTCATATTTGACATTTAGTATAAAGTTTAGGGATACAAAGTTGACATAAGCTCCATACAAAATATCTATAGGTAGAGGTACACATAAATAAAATTGGAGTTTCTGTTTGTAATATTAAAATAACCGCTTTTTACTAAAAACATATGGATGTATACACGGTAGCACGGTATGTAGGTATACCGAAATGACATTTTTTACAATTATTGCCTGTCTGTCTGTTTGTTCTCGCTAATCTCTGGAACGGCTGGACCGCTTATGACGGGACTTTCACTGGCGGATAGCTGATGTGCCAAGGAGTAACTTAGGCTATAAATTAACCGGATACGCGATGTAGTCCCCTCAGGACGCGGGTGAAACCCCGGGAAACAGCTAGTGTCAAATATGTATCTCTAATGTCTAGTAGACAATTCCACGGATAGATTTATTATTGAAACCTAGCCTTTTTACCAAGATTCATTATACCAAAATATTCAGAAATTTTGTAACACAAATTTCTAGTAAAAGTTATGAATGATAAATGTAAGAAATTATCTTAGGTATATTCTGCTTACCTACCTATCTACTTTTGTTAACTTACGCCTGAGTAATCAGAAAAGATAATCGCTTCTTTATAAATCTATAAAGATAGGTACCTATTCTAAATTAAGATGTGACTATTGTCAAATAAAAGGTAAGTAAATAAAAAATACGTGCTGGAATTTCCTGTTAAATCTGACGTAGTTAAAAATAACATCACGTGCAAATATACCAATATACACGACTATACCTACTTGCCATACAATGTATGAAACATGTTTAAATTGTAACATACTGTGTATCTAAGTACATGACGAAATACACATGCACGTATTCATGTATGTACCTACCTATACTATGTATGAATGCTATGGGATGTCCTCTATCTCTGTCACACTCACATACACACACAATTCATGTTTTTAAATACATTTTATTGATAATAAAATCAAACAATAATCGCATTCAAGTACTCAAGTACCCGGACTACGCATTTAGATAAATCAAATTAATAAAAACCAAAACATTAGAATTCGTTAAATAAATTACACAATAATGTTTCATTCCTATGTACTATAAAACGTATGTATAGCGGCTAGGTACCTACGCTAAGGTATATACAACAACAAGTTATTCAATTCAATGGCAATTTGTATGAACTATATAAATTATATTACATAATTTATACGGTAAATAAACTTTACATTAATTGTACAAGACGGGCAAGGTGCAGGCTACCTGCGACGAGGCGGCGGCGCAGACCGATGTCATTGTTCTATTTGATAGGACCGCGCGAGTTGGCAACAGCGCAGCCCCGCACTTACCGGCTCGCGAACACCCCCCGCACTACACTACACATCACAGTTTCTTAACTATGTCAAACTTGGACTTGAGGTCCATGGGCACTTTCTTGGGGTCAATCTTCTTCTTGGCTGCGAGGTGCGCGCGCATCTCGGCCGCCGTCATCTGCAGGTTGAGGCGCGGCAGGTCTGCGGGCGGCGGGGAATCCGCCGCGTCCCCCGCACCGCTCGCGGGCCGCTCCGGCGCCGGCGCGTCCAAATCCGGCACCGGCTCGCCCGGCGCCGGCGCTACCACCAGCAACTCCGCTTCCTCTCCTCGCTCCTTAATCCTCGCCACCACCTGCTTGTGACTCTCCCCTGCGATACTGTGCCCGTTCACCTCCAAGATTCTATCACCCCGCTTCAAGCCCGCGCGTTCCGCCGGCGAGCCCTCGTCCACTTTGCCGATGTACTGGCCCGGCTTGCCCTTCTCGGCGTGCAAGTTGAATCCATAGCCGTCGAAGTTGGGTATCTTCCGCACGTGGCAGAGCCGCGGCTCGTTGGCCACCGACCCGTTCGCGGACATGTTGATCAGCTCGAGTGACGCGCGCTTCGCGTCGCGCACAGCCAGTGACTGGCGGGTGCGTCCCGCGCCGCTTGCGTGCCGCGGCGCCCGCGCCCCGCGCACCTGCGAAGGCTCGGCTCAGGTGTGACGGTGGGGGGGCGGAGGGGCGGCCGCAGCGCCGCGACTTCCAGTGTACACCGGAACGCCGCTGAGGCGCGAAGTATCGTCGCGAGTGTCACGGACGGGCGTACGTAGCAGGCGTGTTGAGTGTTCCCGAGGAGTTAGTCCGGGGTGAGTACAGTGCCTGGGGGCGAGCGGCGTGCGCGCGCGCCGGTCGACGGGACACGTCACCGGCGCCCGCGCACGCCCGCAGGGATCGAGGCCGCGCCGCTTTCCCGCAGACTCGTTGTGTGTCATACGCCGCTACTCACATACCAGCTGCTTTTGCGCGACCCATCGTTTTGCCACTTGGAATGTTTCTAACTTTCTGTTAGTAGATTCTGATAGGTCACACGGCATTCCAATTGGATCGGTCGAAAAGTACATCCAACTTTCATTAATAGGCGGTATGATCGTTTATTGTTAAACATCAACGTATACATAAAGAAGGATACAACACATCGCAGAAGAAAGTTATGAGCAAGAGGAAAACAGTGTGAACGGTAGTTGGTAAATGTGTGTGGTGTCCGGTAGATGGCGCGAGGCGTGCGGAGCATCTGCCGGGTCGTTGCTCCGGTCGGTCGCACGTACGCGCCGCTGCGCTGATAACAACACCGGCGAAGACGTGCCAACATGCCTCAACACACGCACAAAAACACAGGAGACGCAAACTCGACAAAAAGCCACAGAAATGGTAAAGCAGTTCATAAAAACAATAATTCTACAGAGACCAAAGACCAAGCTTATAGTCCGGAAGACCCTAACTCAACGGAAACGGGTCCTGCCGTTAAAACACAAGCTATACTTGGTGAGGCAACAGTTAAGGCAGTTATGGATATCCGGTGTGCGTGAGCATCCAAATGACTTGACGATGCGAAGACGTCATTACGATTTATACAATAGTGATTTAAAGACGAATTTGACGAAGAAACACATTGAAATAGAGAAGAATGGTGACCAAAACACGCAATGTTTTGTAAACGAAGCATGTTATTGGCAAAACGTGGAATAATATTTTTCTAATCAAGAGAATTCGAGTAACCTAATGTTTTATATGAATCGACAGCTCATAAAAAATTATATTTAGATGATAAACAGTTTATGTATGTTGTTATGTACGTGATTTTAACTTCAAGTTGCTCTAACGATCTAAATTCTTAGTTTGTTTAATAAACAAAAACATGAAACAAACATAAAACAGTTTTTGTTCTCTGATTCATAAAGATCAGTTAGTTATACCGTATATA
Organism: Euclidia mi; assembly: GCA_944739405.2. Classification (NCBI taxonomy): domain Eukaryota; kingdom Metazoa; phylum Arthropoda; class Insecta; order Lepidoptera; family Erebidae; genus Euclidia; species Euclidia mi. The sequence goes on from OX123207.2 coordinate 33,864,478, forward strand.
ATGTCGTTTAACAGCGAAAGATTGATGATGATGAGATGTCGGTTGATACATTTTTCTATTAGACTTCAGGCAAAGTTCTATTATAAATCTTTCTTCATTAGTCGGTCTAATAGTGACTAAAGTATAATTGATATTTTAAATCGTCTGAGATCTTTAACCAGTCAAAGGTTCTTCAAAATATCGCAATCGTTACTTGGGTCTAAAAATCTAAGGCAGTTTCCAAAGTATAATAATAAAATCTGCCTTGACTATAAACTTTCGCAATGCTGCAGTATCGTACACTACACTACCCAGGTGCGGTACACTTCACATGTCTTCCAACAGCATTATGAACAGTCCCTCCGCGACCACAGCCGTTGCAAGCCGGTAGAAACGTAGGAGAATAACAGAGGTATTTATGCCTTGAAATAAATAAATTATCGCGACTAGGACCCGCTAAATAATATTGTATGAAGCATTATGAAGAACTCTCACAAACAGTCATACAGGATTTCTCACAACGTTTTCCTTCACCGTTTAGCTTAGTTTCGAATGAAGCAATCCCACTCGGCATTCCAATTATGCTAAACAATTAGTTCGCTAATGCTTCTTTCCTGTAATTTACAAACAACTTTTTATAGTGTGATTTTGTTGCAGTTTTCACTTCACATTCGGAAATGAGACCGATAATACAACCTTGTGGCACACCAATTGTTAAGTTTCAAATGGATTGATTATCATTTGTAACGTGTAGAGAATTGTCTCAACTTACAAAGAAAATAGACAAGGAAAGATTATTCTAGGACGCGGAGTACACGATGCAACGTTCAAATAGTTCTGTAGATACAAATATAAATTACTAGAGAACGGCCGCAGCTACTAACGCTCACTTTAATTTATAATAATATTCTACCACATTCACACAACACTATCTAGTCCCAAACTAAGCCTAGCTTGTACTATGGATACCTTTTTTTATAAATACCTACATATTATACATAGAAACACCCAGACCAAGACAAACATCCATGTTCACGCACTCAAATGTTTGACTTGAGCGGGAATCGAACCCGCTACCTTCGGGCGCCAACCGGTTGTCATCATTCATTCATTTTAATTTAACGGCTTCTACCTGAAAATGGGCAATCCTTTCTAAGTGTCCCTCCTCAGTCCTCAAGGAACATAAATGCATTTTTTTTTTACTTCTTGCGGTCAATAGCTTTGGCTGTGCATTGTCTGTCAGTCAGTCAGTAACGCAAGAATTTTATATACCTATACCGAAGATTGGAAAAGGGAAACACGAGGGAAATAAGACAGAACGCGATGACGACGATGACGACCTCAAAACAGTTGTTTCTCTAAATTGCACTGACAATTGAAATTGAACACAGGCGATTTTTTAGATCCATTGAAGATTCTTCTTCATATAATTTTAACCGACTTCAACAAAAAAATGAGGAGGTTCTCAACTCAGCCGGTATATTTTTTTTTGGATGTATGTAGGTACACCGATTTCTTCCTTCTTTTTTCGCTTGATGCGGAATAGTTTCGACTTGGTCCCATAAATCTTTGTTTGAGGTAGGCCCAGTTGTTGTTACTTTATGATAGATATTAGTAAATAGCACATATAATGGGTAGTATTTAATTAATATTAATACGTTATTATTTTTTACTTTTTTAGGGTTCCGTACCTCAAGGTAAAAAAAGGAACCCTTATAAGATCACTTTCTTGTCCGTCTGTCTGTTTGTCTGTCTGTCTGTCTGTCCGTGTGTCACCACCGATTTTCTCAGGAACGGGTGGACCTAGCAAATTGAAATTTATACCAGATACTGAGGTCTATGGTTGCTATTAGGTGTATGAAAATCAGGGTCCAGGGTCAACCCAATAAAAAGATATGGTCAAAATTAGATCTTTGCGAAAACTTGTAAGTACCAAAATTAACCTTAATTTTCAACATTTTTAATTTTCAGAATTTTTCCTTTACCTACTTGTGCTGTAAGACCTTGGTTTTGACCAAAATTGACAATTCTAGGTCAACCGTAAGTACCCTATAGTTTTGGGTCGAAAACCTATATGGTAGTTCCCGTTGAACTAGAATCACAAAATTTGGCCAAAACCAGGGTCTTACAGCACAAATAAAGGAAAAATTACAAAAAATCAAAAAAGTGGAAAATTTAAGGGTGTCCCCATACATACATAGTAGACTCCATTAAAGATAGTCCTCTAAGTTGTATGGGCGCTCATACAGATTTAGAGGATTAGCGTAATTCAACCTCAAATAAGGTAAAATGCGTGCGGAACCCTCGGTGCGCGAGTCAGACTCGCACTTGCCCGAATTTTTCTTCTTTGAAGTCGAGTCGGTTGTTTTTAACGTAGTTATTTTTATCACATCAATAAAGTTTCAGCCAGTTGGACCCGAAACAATTTATGTGAATGAAGTAATCACCCTGGTTTCGGTTAATGATAATGAGAAATACAATTATTTTATTGTTCTTGGACTAGATGTGGCTATCATACACTGATATGATGTAGCGTTCATGATCAGATTGCAAATAACTTATTGTTCCTGTTTATGACAATTCTATAAAACCTTAGTTCAATACTTCAATCAATCATAAATCTAATACTAATATATAAAGCTGAAGAGTTTGCTGTTTAGTTGAAAGCGCTAATCTCAGGAAGTACTGGTCCGATTTGAAAAATTCCTTCAGTGTTAGATAGGTAATTTATCGAGGAAGGCTATATAACATTACCCTATGCGCCACGGAAGCGGAGCAGTAGCCTTAAATAACGCGGGTGTAACCGCGGGCATCATCTAGTAGGTACATTGATATGCAGGTATAACAACTTAACAACTAAATGTGTTAATTTATAGAAGTCGGTAATCTAATGTGCTTACTAGCACATTACTTAAAAATGTGCAATGACAAAATGAAGATGATTGACAGAATGAGAAAGATCATAATAGTTTTTTTTGTTAATCACGTTTACAGTCATTTTAAAACTATACTCTAACCGTGCCGGTAATACAATTTTATAATTTACAGAAAACTGATTACGATACATTACATAATTTTCTGAAAATAGAATGAATGTTGAAAATTTTTTGTATGTCGTGTTTAGAGAAAGAACTAAAAATGACTGCATAATTATGTATTTAGCTCTAGTCTATCTAAGCTTCAGTCTCTATTTTAAAATAATTACGCCATTTATTTAAATACTAGAGGATGCCTGCGGTTACACCCGCGTTATTTAAGGCTACTGTTCTGCTCCCGTCACTCATAGCGTGATGTTATATAGACTATAGCCTTCCTCAATAAATGGGCTATCTAACACTGCAATAATTTTTCAAATTGGACCATTCCTGAGATTAGCGCGTTCAACCAAACAAACATACAAACAAACTCTTCAGCTTTATAAGTATATTAGTACTAGAGGACGCCAGCAGCTACGCCTGCATTTTTTTTTAATTTACCCGTTTTGGCCGATCCCGTGGGAATTTCGGGAAATCCTTCTTAGTGCACCTCTACGGTCCCCAAGGAACATACATGCCAAATTTCAGCTTCCTGCGCCCAATAGTTTCCGATGTAGCGCGTCTATCAGTCAGTCAGTAACGCAAGGATTTTATATATTAAGATAAGATTAGTTCTGTTCTGACTTTTCAATGACCCAAACATTTTTTTTTTATTGTATTTGCTGCGTAGTGATGAAAGTCTCAGGCGTAATCGAAGTTAGGGTTCACAAATGATAATACCAGCTTAAGATAAAAAATGCTTTGGATATTAAGATTGATATGAATATTTCCCAACAAAGACTTGGTAACCATTGTGTCGGCTTTGTGTTGCTGACAGTGTAGTTCTTTTTTTTCGGGTGTGTGGCGAACTCTGGGATGTTTTTTTTATAGTAATAGGCGGCAAACGAGCAGACGGATCGCCTGATGGTAAGCAATTACCGCCGCCAATGGACACAAGCAACACCACAGGAGTCACAAGTGCGTTGCCACCCCTTGGGGTTGAAGAGGGGATAGGATGAGGAAGAAGGAATACGGATAGGGCCTCCAGCACTCTCACTCACCGAACGAAACACAATAGTTTGGATACTGTTACTTTACGTCGATTTCCTGTGAGAGGGTAGTACTTCCCCGGTCGAGCCGGCCCATTAATGCTGAAATCAACAAGGCTCTACTACCGTTAAACGGTATCAGGTCGGCCCTTTCAGACCGTCTGAAGGGCCAGGAACCAGGATCGGCGGGTTTACGTGCCCTCCAAAGGATAAAGCACAGTAGCGCTCTGTTATAAATGCCTGTGGTAGCGCTGTTTAATTTTGCCCACCTATTATGTTTGGCAGGTCAAGTCACCCAATGAACAGCTTTGTTTTATTTAGGATATGTCACTGGTCTTAATTATCAGTTTATGATGTGGGGAAGACGACAAATGTTGAGCTTGAGGAATAACCTAAAAAGAACGTTCATGGTAGTAGAGCCTTGCTGATTTCAGGATGAATGGGCCGGCTCGACCGGGGAAGTACTACCCTCTCACAAAAAATCGACGCAAAGTAACAATACCTAAACTGTTGTGTTTCGTTCGGTGAGTGAGAGTACCGGAGGCCCTATACCCTATTCCTTCGCCCTCACCCCACACCTCATCCTATCCCTTTTTCCAACCCCAAGGGGCGGCAACGCACTTGTAATTCCTGTGGTGTTGCTTGTGTCCATGGGCGGCGGTAATTGCTTACCATGAGGCGATCCGTCTGCTCGTTTGCCGCCTATTACCATAAAAAAGATAAAAATAACTTAGATTCATAACGATATCTGTTCTAGGCCCCTTGAAGACCAATTTCAACCTAGCGGGTCTCTTAGATATCCCTCAGATGACCTGGAAAGCAACTTTTTTTGAGAGCTGGCGCTTTCACAACTGCTTGGATTACTAAATGGGATTCCTTTTTTGTGAGAGTGTATGGCCACTTTGGTGTCAGAGATTTCAGTTAAACTGGCCTAACGATTCTTATCCTGAGACCGGGCCCAACACCTTTCCTTCCTCTCCCAGAGCACGGTAGCTCTCTGTTATGAACATGCCACACGCAGGCACACATCCAAGTAACGACCTAGGAAAGCGTTACTTCACTTTGCCGAACTGTTACGAACGGTAAGCCTCGTTATATGGGTGCCATATCTATTTTTTTATCAAGCTACTGGTAAAAAAAATATTTGTTTAAACCTGTATTTACTTTATTCAAATTGATCTAGGCATAGGTAGATGAATAGATAAATATTACGCCAATAAGTGGCGACTTAAAATATGCAAGAATTTGTATAAATAATACGCTTATAACATAATAAAGGCAGGTGTGTATCGTAGATTGGTAGATAAACCGTTTAGAATAGGAAAGATTCCGATATTAATACATGATAATGTGGTGTGAAGCGTCAATTATCATAGATTTAGTTTATGCCCGCGGCGTGGTCCGTATCATCATCATCATCATCATCAACCTTTGACAGTCCACTGCTGGACTAGGCCTTTCCTTTGAAAGGAGGAATTGGGCTACTATACCACGCTGGCCAAACGGGTTGGTATAGGGTTTGTATCAAGTTTTCCTTCTCTTACAGTGCTGTTCTATGCATAACATGCTCCCTCTGTCAATCCGTATTCTTAATCCGTCACCGTGGTCCGTATAGATGCCGGTTATTATGACAAGAGGTTGTCTACGTGCTATTCTGAGGAATAAGTCAAAATACGTCATCTTTGCGTCAAAGAGTTATAAATATCCATCTAGCCTTAAAATCTTCCGGGTTAATAACAAAACAGGCAGGATAGTATTGACTACATACATACATAGACTCACGACTGTTTCCCGAAGGGGTAGGCGGAGACCAGAGGCGGCTCGTGAAAGATTATATTGGGTGTTCACTAAAAAAGAAAATGAAACTGCTTACAATTTATTTTGTGAATGCTTTTACAATTATTAATAGTAAGATGTGCTAAATCATCGATAGGTACCTACCCGAACCGTCCACGCAGTATCAACTCCGGCGCCACTAAACAAAATACACGGAAAACAAAACCGCTTCTTACTTCCTTCGCATTTTCGCAACCACATAACCAAAGCGTTTTATCATACCTATTGGTCGTTTTTAAAAGTTTTTTCACAGTTTTTTATAAAGTTTACGCTGTTATATTCCATATTAGTTACACAATTTAACTGTCTTTCTTAAACATAGGTATATTATATACACGATCACACATATAATTAACAATATTTTAAACACCAATCCTTTTCTAATTAATTACCAACGTTTGCAGAGAAATGTTTTGTTTTTGTTTACATTCAAATGATACCGGCAAAACACTATTAAAAAAAAAAAGGCGCAGACGTTTTAATTTTTCTTCGTGACAAATGATCATATAATTTAGTCGGGTAATATATTCGCGCATGCGCACCTCGTCAAGCTAGCTAGGAGCGCCGCTCCGCATTTGCCTTATTTCTCATACAAAACTTCTGTCTCACGCGCCCAGCGCATAGAACGCTCTCTCTTTCGCACTCATTACGTTTCAGTATTAAGCGTTGTACTAAGCTTTCGTCAACGAAGAGCGCTGTTATGAGCGCTCCACTCAACAAAAATACCTATGTATGTTTCAAGAGTGTTGACAAATCACAAAATTATGATAAACAGTTTAGTAGTCAAATACTTATTTGTAGATATGCATTATAGAAAAGAGAATAGGTGTGTATTAAAATATTGAGCATGTTTATAGAATAAGTTTATATGAGTTGTATAATTTTATAATTTTGGGAGTTCACTGCTCCAGCGCTCCTTTGAACGAGCCGCCACTGGCGGAGACTACGGAACGCCATTTACAACGATCCTGATATACCTCTCTTGCTTCATTCACTCCCATCAAGTTTCTCATACATGCTCTACTGTTTAGGGTACTTCTGACCTGTCCTTTTTTTAGGATGTCTCCGATCTGGTCAGAGAACGTCCGCCTAGGTCTTCCCCTTTGTCCTGTCCAAGTGATATTTAAGTACTCTGTCGCAGGTCTAACTAATAGTAAATCGTTATCGCGTAAACACTCCCTAAGCATGTGAATTCCAACGTTCCACCTCAATAAAAGGGTTTAAAAGCAAAGGAAAAATACCATATGAGTGCTGGCAATTTATATCTTAATATATAAAATCCTTGCGTTACTGACTAACTGACAGACACGCTACAGCCGAAACTATTGGGCGCCGGAAGCTGAAATTTGGCATGTATGTTCCTTGGGGACCGTAGGGATTTCCCGAAATTCCCACGGGATCGGCCAAAACGGGTAAATTTAAAAAAAATATGGAGGCGTAGCTGCTGGCGTCCTCTAGTTAAAATAAAAACACAGCAATGATCTCATCACATTTTGACGGAAATAACGCATCATATCATTAAAATTTAATCAATATTTTATCATCAAAGGAATTTATAGAAATACATATGTAGGTACCTCTATTGTGTTGATAATCAAAGAAATATATTTTATCAGTATTATCAGCTGAAGTGCCTAATAGGTGTTCCAGTTAGAGAAAATATAATGTCATGTAGTTCATTTATTTTAATTAAGTTGTTCTAAAAATTTTCGCAGTAAGATTGCTATCTTGTTTGTCGTTCTTTTCTATCGGTTAAAGCAATTGGATGTCGGTCAGTGATACAAAACTTGGAAGAGACTTTGTTCAGATTTGCTCCTGGGTTCGATTCCTGGGTCGTGGCAGCAGGGAGTCTGGTGATGTGCCTGGTAACGGCAATAGGCTTGTCCCCTATTACGTGGGACCTAAAAATTCATGGCGAAATGTGGGTGTAATGTTACACCTCTGCCTACCCCTTCGGGGATACAGGCGTGAGTCTAAATAGAACCGTAGGTGTGCACTAAAAGAGGTTTTTTGTAAATGTACCGTACTGTAACTGCGTAAAATAATCCCACGATTATGGAGCCGTCTTGTAGTAAATAAAAAATCTAATTATGGCAGTGTTTGTAACTTTGCAGTTAATAAGCACTTACAACTTGAATTAGTAGTTACTGACCGCTTAAAGCTGGCTGTGTATGCCACCTTTATAGTTTTCTATACTTGGTATACGTAAAATCACCATGTTGACAAAAAAAAAACTGTAACCTTAACAATTTTACTGAAATGAGAATATTCTCATTTCAGTAAAATTAATATAAAGTCATATCGGCCATCCTATCTTTGAACGCAGACTAACGTCCTTGACCGTTCGATAGCGCCTACTCGGACAACTGCACTATGGGTATGTGGTATATAGGTACATACATAGTTGTAGTAGTGTATACAGACAGACATTCCAACAGGCAGCGTTTTGTATAAATTTATAGTGAGTGCACACATTTGTACTTATCTTTAATATAATAATAGATATAATATTTTACCACATACACACTTCACCATCTAGTCCCAAACTAAGCTGAGCTTGTACTATGGGTACTAGATAATGGATAAACATGACTTATATACTTTTTTTTGTAAATACATACATATTATACATAGAAACACCCAGACCAAGACAAACATCCATGTTCATGCACACAAATGTTTGACTTGAGCGGGAATCGAACTCGCGATCTTCGGCGTAGCAGTCGCTTACACTACCGCTGCGCCAACCAGTCGTCCATCTTTAACAACATTTCGCAGTCCACTGCTGAAATCAAGCTTTAAATTGCGTTAGAGTAGTACTTGCTACGATGGCCCTACAGGTTATAAGGTTTGATGTCGAGAAGTCGAGATTTCTGTCTCTCCGCAATGATACTGTTTTCTCCGTATCCTTAGTCGCCTCTGACGTTACCCACGGAATGAAATGAGGTAGTGCCATTTTGTATTATGTATACTCACCACACATATATATAAGGCAGCAATAGCCTAGTGGAGATACCAACAGACTGCCATGCAGAGGATATCGGGTTCGAATCCACGGCGCGCAACCCTGACTTTTCGGAGTTATGTGCGTATTGAATTGTTAATTATCGCTTGTCTCGTGCCTCGGAAAACACGTTAAGCCGTCGGTCCCGGCTGTCATGAAGTTCTTTGACAGTCGTATAGGGCGTCAGTACCTCTAAAATAAAACTGACACTATAATAGTCTAAACCAGGGCCGAACCGTCCCTATGTGCAATGTGCGCGGCGCACACAGGCGCCAGGGGGGTGGCTGCGTTGGCGGTCCGCCCCGAGTGCCACCCATCCCAAAAAACTAATTGGAATTGTTAGGTAACGACAAAAAAAAAGAAAATTGCACACAGGCGCTGGATTGGGTCGCCACGGCCTTGGTCTAAACCATGGAATATCGCTATCCCTTCGGGTTGCGGAGGTCAGACAGTCAGTCGCTCCGTAGAAAAGCTAATATTCCGCCAAATCCGGTTAGACTAGAAAGCGGACCCCAGGTTGAGACTGGGATAACGCTAGGAGGAGGATGATACTCACCACACATACAGGGTGTAAAGAGACCCTTAAGGACGCGTTTACAAAATTAGTAGGTACAAAATCGCGTCACTACAGCGACACGGCGGCAACGGTACGTACTACGTACGGTAACTTGCGGAAATGTAGTTCAACTAAATATCTTTGAGACTTTAGAATTTTTTGTGATATGTATCTATGTGTTATAGGCCTGGCTGTGCAAATTACGTACAAATAAGTTTCTTATTTTTATATACCTAAATGGACATTATTACTTTATTTTTTCCATTATGTCGATTCAGGATATATTTCGGTATTTATATATTATTTTGTTTCTTGCGTTGAAATCTGGTAAGATTATGTGGACTGATGGTATACCATCTCATTCAAGTGTTGCGACTGGAACTTATAAAAGAGTAGACCTAGTTATGCCAGGTTGGGGCTCATTTTATTTGTTTTAGTGAGACCCTACCACTGGTACTAGTGAAGTAACCTTCCAAGGTTATTCGATGAGTCTTACTGGTACTCTTATGTGAGTAGAGCTAGGCATGCCGAGTTTGGGCTCATTTTGTTTGTACATAAAAGACCCTACCACTGGAACTTATGAAGTAACCTTCCAGGGTTATTCGATGACTCTTGCTGGTTCTTATATGTGAGTAGAGCTAGGCATGCCGAGTTTGGGCTCATTTTGTTTGTACATAAGATACCCAACCACTGCAACTTATGAAGTTACCTTCCAGGGTTATTCAATGACTCTTGCTGGTACTCATATATGAGTAGAGCTAGGCATGCCGAGTTTGGGCTCATTTTGTTTGTACATAAAAGACCCTACCGCTGGAACTTATGAAGTAACCTTCCAGGGTTATTCTATGACTCTTGCTGGTTCTTATATGTGAGTAGAGCTAGGCATGCCGAGTTTGGGCTCATTTTGTTTGTACATAAGAGACCCAACCACTGCAACTTATGAAGTAACCTTCCAGGGTTATTCAATGACTCTTGCTGGTACTCATGTGTGAGTAGAGCTAGGCATGCCGAGTTTGGGCTCATTTTGTTTGTACATAAGAGACCCAATCACTGCAACTTATGAAGTAACCTTCCATGGTCATTCAATGACTCTTGCTGGTACTCATGTGTGAGTAGAGCTAGGCATACCGAGTTTGGGCTCATTTTGTTTGTACATAAGAGACCCTACCACTGCATTTTATGATGTAACCTTCCAGGGTTATTCAATGACTCTTGCTAGTACTCATGTGTGAGTAGAGCTAGGCATGCCGAGTTTGGGCTCATTTTGTTTGTACATGAGAGACCCTACCACTGAAACTTATGAAGTAACCTTCCAGGGTTATTCGATGACTATTGCTGGTTCTTATATGTGAGTAGAGCTAGGCATGCCGAGTTTGGGCTCATTTTGTTTGTACATAAGAGACCCAACCACTGAAACTTATGAAGTAACCTTCCAGGGTTATTCGATGACTATTGCTGGTTCTTATATGTTAGTAGAGCTCGGCATGCCGAGTTTGGGCTCATTTTGTTTGTACATAAGAGACCCAACCACTGAAACTTATGAAGTAACCTTCCAGGGTTATTCGATGACTATTGCTGGTTCTTATATGTGAGTAGAGCTAGGCATGCCGAGTTTGGGCTCATTTTATTTGTACATAAGAGACCCAATCACTGCAACTTATGAAGTAACCTTTCAGGGTTATTCAATGACTCTTGCTGGTTCTCATATGTGAGTAGAGCTAGGCATGCCGAGTTTGGGTTCATTTTGTTTGTACATAAGTGACCCTACCACTGCAACTTATGAAGTAACCTTCCAGGGTTATTCGATGACTCTTGCTGGTACTCATATGGAAGTAAAGCTAGGCATGCCGAGTTTGGGCTCATTTTGTTTGTACATAAGAGACCCTACCACTGGAACTTATGAAGTAACCTTCCAGGGTTATTCGATCACTCTTGCTGGTACTCATATGTGAGTAGAGCTAGGCATACCGAGTTTGGGCTCATTTTGTATGAACATCAGAGACCCTACCACTGAAACTTATGAAGTAACCTTCCAGGGTTATTCGATGACTATTGCTGGTTCTTATATGTGAGTAGAGCTAGGCATGCCGAGTTTGGGCTCATTTTGTTTGTATATAAGAGACCCAACCACTGAAACTTATGAAGTAACCTTCCAGGGTTATTCGATGACTATTGCTGGTTCTTATATGATAGTAGAGCTCGGCATGCCGAGTTTGGGCTCATTTTGTTTCTACATAAGAGACCCAACCACAGCAACTTATGAAGTAACCTTTCAGGGTTATATAGGCAAGTTCCAGTGGTAGGGTCTCTTATGTACAAACAAAATGAGCCCAAACTCGGCATGCCTAGCTCTACTCACATATGAGTACCAGCAAGAGTCATCGAATAACCCTGGAAGGTTACTTCATAAGTTCCAGTGGTAGGGTCTCTTATGTACAAACAAAATGAGCCCAAACTCGGCATGCCTAGCTGTACTGACATATGAGTACCAGTAAGAGTCATTGAATAAGCCGGGAAGGTTACTTTATAAAATGCAGTGGTAGGGTCTCTTATGTACAAACAAAATGAGCCCAAACTCGGCATGCCTAGCTCTACTCACACATGAGTACCAGCAAGAGTCATTAAATAACCCTGGAACGTTACTTCATAAGTTCCAGTGGTAGGGTCACTTATGTACAAACAAAATGAACCCAAACTCGGCATGCCTAGCTCTACTGACATATGAGTACCAGTAAGAGTCATTGAATAACCCTGGAAGGTTACATCATAAAATGCAGTGGTAGGGTCTCTTATGTACAAACAAAATGAGCCCAAACTCGGTATGCCTAGCTCTACTCACACATGAGTACCAGCAAGAGTCATTGAATGACCATGGAAGGTTACTTCATAAGTTCCAGTGGTAGGGTCTCTTATGTACAAACAAAATGAGCCCAAACTCGGCATGCCTAGCTCTACTCACACATGAGTACCAGCAAGAGTCATTGAATAACCCTGGAAGGTTACATCATAAAATGCAGTGGTAGGGTCTCTTATGTACAAACAAAATGAGCCCAAACTCGGTATGCCTAGCTCTACTCACACATGAGTACCAGCAAGAGTCATTGAATAACCCTGGAAGGTTACTTCATAAGTTCCAGTGGTAGGGTCTCTTATGTACAAACAAAATGAGCCCAAACTCGGTATGCCTAGCTCTACTCACACATGAGTACCAGCAAGAGTCATTGAATGACCATGGAAGGTTACTTCAAAAGTTCCAGTGGTAGGGTCTCTTATGTACAAACAAAATGAGCCCAAACTCGGCATGCCTAGCTCTACTGACATATGAGTACCAGTAAGAGTCATTGAATAACCCTGGAAGGTTACATCATAAAATGCAGTGGTAGGGTCTCTTATGTACAAACAAAATGAGCCCAAACTCGGTATGTCTAGCTCTACTCACACATGAGTACCAGCAAGAGTCATTGAATGACCATGGAAGGTTACTTCATAAATTCCAGTGGTAGGGTCTCTTATGTACAAACAAAATGAGCCCAAACTCGGCATGCCTAGCTCTACTCACACATGAGTACCAGCAAGAGTCATTGAATAACCCTGGAAGGTTACCTCATAAGTTTCAGTGGTAGGGTCTCTTATGTACAAACAAAATGAGCCCAAACTCGGCATGCCTAGCTCTACTCACACATGAGTACCAGCAAGAGTCATTGAATAACCCTGGAAGGTTACTTCATAAGTTCCAGTGGTAGGGTATCTTATGTACAAACAAAATGAGCCCAAACTCGGCATGCCTAGCTCTACTCACGTATGAGTACCAGTAAGAGTCATCGAATAACCCTGGAAGGTTACTTCATAAGTTCCAGTGGTAGGGTCTCTTATGTACAAACAAAATGAGCCCAAACTCGGCATGCCTAGCTGTACTGACATATGAGTACCAGTAAGAGTCATTGAATAACCCTGGAAGGTTACTTCATAAAATGCAGTGGTAGGGTCTCTTATGTACAAACAAAATGAGCCCAAACTCGGCATGCCTAGCTCTACTCACACATGAGTACCAGCAAGAGTCATTGAATAACCCTGGAAGGTTACTTCATAAGTTCCAGTGGTAGGGTATCTTATGTACAAACAAAATAAGCCCAAACTCGGCATGCCTAGCTCTACTCACATATGAGTACCAGCACGACTCATCGAATAACCTTGGAAGGTTACTTCACTAGTACCAGTGATAGGGTCTCACCAAAACAAATAAAATGAGCCCCAACCTGGCATAACTAGGTCTACTCTTTTATGAGTTCCAGTCGCAACACTTGAACGGGATGGTATACCATCAGTCCAGATAATCTTACCAGATTTCAACGCAAGAAACAAAATAATATCTAAATACCGAAATATATCCTGACTCAAGATAACGGAGAAAATAAAGTAATAATGTCCATTTATACAAAAGAAATTTACTTGTACGTAATTCGCACAGAATACGAGAAGTATCAAATTGATTTTAGCGAATATTTTGTATTCGTATATTGCTTTTTTCGTCTTCGGGCTGCAGCGACAAGCAACATAGAGTCCACTCCCGACGGCGCTCAAGCGCAGACTGAGATCTCATTGCAGAATTTGGATATATAAATCAAGAAAGTGGCTAAATAAAACGAACCTTATTGCCACATATTAAGACACACGTATGCGAGCAAAATAGAAGAAAAATGTAAGATGATTTTTTGCTTTTTTTGAGTCAATTTACAATATTTTGAAAAAAAATAATCAAATTGTTTTTGAGTTGACTATATTTACTACCCTATTCTATCTTTGAAAATCTAAATAAATGTAAAAATAGAGAGAAAATTGTACCCAAAAATAGCAGTATATGCCTATTTTTGATTTAAGAGGCCGTTTCAAATCAATTTTACATTAATATTAATTAAAGCTGCGCGTCCACCGGATCGGAATCGGAGCGTACGGAGCGGACGGATCGTCGTCATTTACAAAATGCCGATGGGGTGCGTCCACTGCATTCGGATTCAGCATCGGCAATTTAGGTATTTTTAAAGCAGGAGGATAGTGACGAGGATATTGTTGTAGATTAATTTTCGGAGAATATTATACATTTGATGAATATCATAAATAATGAATATCATAGATTTATGGGTAATGTACCCATAAATCTATGATATTCATTCTATGACTCTACTAAAGTAATTAAAACATCGTCGTTCATCGTGAATAAGTATTTTTGCCTACAGTTTAATGCCGCAAACACGTCAGAACTTGAAACGCTCGGAATCCGAATGATGCGTTCACTGCGGATGACGTCATCAGCACAAATACCGGTCTCTGGCGCAGAAATGCCGATCCAGTGCACGCAGTTTCATAGAAATTAATACAAAGCAACAAATTCTTCCGCTCCGTACGCTCCGATTCCGATCCGGTGGACGCACAGCTTAAATATTTTTTATTTATTTTCAAATTGATTTATAGATAAAAAAGTAATCAATTTATCGTAATCATTAGTTTTATTAGTTATTATCTAAAATTGTCGTAAAATGTACCGGAAATATGTGGTTTTTTGATACAAGCGTAAACGCGTCCTTAATGTAAACTGAAAGCCCACGTTATACCAATAATTACGAAATTTTTTTACTTCAGCATCATACCTGGGAAATTACTGGTTCAGGAGATATTGAGGCTCAAAGTTAGTATAGAATTTTTCTAATTAGGTACAAAATCGATGCATTTACCCCACCAATATTTTCTATAGATGCCCTATGACTCCATGGATAAGTACTTAGGTATTTCGAGCATTGCATGCGCGCGCTTTTAATTGCGGTTTAAAAAATGTGAAAACTTGAAAAAAAACGTTTCCCAGGTATAATTTTTGGTTAGTATGACTTGGCATGATGTCTACAACGAGTAGACTTCAGCTTGGTGATGGGTCTTGTAACACCGTATATACGTAAGGTGCTGGAATACCTATAAGTGACTAGCTGTTGTCAACATTTTCAGTGCGCTAGCTTCAACCTCAGCGGATTGTCAGACAAACTTTCAGTCATTTTCACCCCTCCAGGGGTTAAAGTATTGAAGCATCCTCCTTTAGTACGCCTATGTCATAAAAGGAACATACTTTCCGAATATTATGTTTCTATTTTCAGTCGTCTTGGCTTTGCGATGATAATGTTAATCGAGTCAAATGATTTCATATACCCATTTATTTTTTTATCAGTCCGTATGGTGATGGATTAAGAAAACGGAATGTCACCACCCCATATTATCCCATAGGTGTCGTAGCAACAGAGGGAGCATATTATGCAGAGAATAGCACTGTAAGAGAAGGAAAACATAATACAAACCCTATACCAACCCGTTTGGCCAGCGTGGTATAGTAGGCCAATTCCTCCTTTCAAAGGAGAGGCCTAGTCCAGCAGTGGACTGTTAAAGGCTGATGATGGTATTTTGTTTATATCAACATAATCATTATTATTACCCCCTTCCTACAATCTGGCTACACTGGTTTCTCACTGTGAGTAGGATTAGAGCACAAGCTTATATGCTGACCACTTGAGAAAATTATGAAGATCTGTCAGACATATATTTGATCACGATGTTTTTCATCACGGCTTAGCGTACATACATACATAGACTCACGCCTGTTTCCCGGAGGGGTAGGCAGAGACTACTGAACGCGATTTGCAACGATCCGGACATATCATATCATTACGGCTTAGCAAGCTATGTTTAACAATTTAATACGCACATAACTTCAAAATTTCATTGGTACGCTATTTGTTTTTCTTTTTACTATTCCATTTGAGCCTTGAAAGTCAATCTAGAAGAAACATAACCATGCGTTAGCACCAACCGTCTACCTTGAAAGCGATATAAACCTACTGCCACCCAATTGCCAGACCAATGCCGTATGTACTGATACATTACCTATAATACTTATGTGTGTTAAGTACAGTCAGCAGCAAAAGTCACAGCACACCTTCAATCTTTCCTGAGTCGTTTATGAAATAAAAGTGTTAGAAAAATTTCACAATTTATAAATAACTATGCTTCACCCTCGGCTCCGCCCGCACTATTTTGCTTCTCTACACTTCCCAAAGAATACGCATACCAAATTGCAGCTTCTTGTGTCGAAAAGTTTCGACTGTGCTTCGTCTGTCGGTTAGTCAGCACCGCAAGCATTTTATACGGGTTGTAAAACATACATACATACATAGACTCACGCCTGTTTCTCGGAGGGGTAGGCAGAGACTACGGAACGCCATTTGCAACGATCCTGACTTATTTCTCTTGCTTCATTCATTCACAAAAAGACTGTTAGGTAAGGTAAGTGACTGTTAGGTTACTAAGGTACTGTAAGGTTGTAAAAAGACCCTTAAAGATAATTGAAATCCCATTTTGTACCAATAATTACAAAAAAAACACTTCGTCACCATACTTGGGAATTTACTTGTTCAAGAGATATTGAAGCTAAAGTCGCGATACAATTTTTCAAATTAGGTACAAATCCGATGGATTTACCCCGCCTCAGTCCTTCCCGTCCAGCATACGCACCACGAGAAAATTATCTCTACACGGTTACTCGTGTTTATGGCGATTATCTCTATTAACTCGCTGACCTAACATGGTTACACACACGATTCGACTCGTTATGTCAAATGTAGCTATAATAGTCGTTTTTACTTATCTGTGGCATTTCTCTCGACGAAACCTAACATGACGACCCAATATTACTCGATTAAGACAAATTTTGACAACTAAAATAGTAATAATAGTCGTCATGCTTTCATACGACGAGAACTACACGAGTAACTAAAAATATTTCTTTAAAACAAGAAAGAAAATGGCAGTCCCTTATTATAATTATTTAATAACCTTATATGAAGAGCGCCACGCGAGAAAAGTTCAAAGAAAGCGAATAAGGGATCTCTGTGACCCTTTTACGTTGAACGACAGAGAATTCCAGTTGCTTTGGCGTATATCAAAACCAATGGCTCTGTTTCTCATAGAAAGGCTTGCCACGGATCTCGAGCCTCATTCAGATGGCCTGCCTGTCTATTTAAAGATAAGTTAATATCATTATTATCGAAGCTGCGCATGGGACCTCATTCTTATTCAACACAGTAGGTAACAATTGTTAATACTTTGGAGGTATTGACATCAGTTTCGAATTAAAACTAATCAACTTTTGAATTATACAATACATACAAATTATAAATGTCAAATGGTAGGTACATAATATGATAAACTAAGTATAGAGGTGGATGCAAGTCTTTTGAGCCATTTGAGCACAAATTGAATGAACTAAACCGGTGTGGTTACATTAATAAATGCCGTAATTGACATTCTATGTTTCAAAGGGCAACATCGGTTACTCGTGCAACGAGAGCGAATTCTTCGACGTGAAGCTTGTCTATCGTGGCGCGCATGTTAAAGAAAACGAGATATTAACCGATAACGACAATATTTCTTCATTCACGCGTGTGATATCTCGTGGTGCGTATCCTAGGCGGGCTTAAGATTAAGATGTCTTACGCACCCATGGATAAGTAGGTATTCCGAGCATTGCAAGCGCGCACTTTAAATTGCGGCTTGAAAATTGTGTCTACTTAAAAAAAATCGTTTCCCAGGTTTTATTTTTGGTTAGTATGACTTGGCATGATGTCCAAAACGAGTAGACTTCGGCTTGGTGATGGGTCTTTTGACACCCTGTTAGTAAATGATGCGGGTGTGTCGGGTCATCCCTGTCCCTCTGATATGGCGAGAGGGATGATGGCTGGCCCATGCGTCATACTCGTGAACGGGTGTACTTGCGATGACTGGTCGATGTCGGTCTTACGGGCTGGTATTACATTTTTAATATTAAACTGCATCATTTCCATCATGGTTCTGAACATTTGCGCGGATTGCCTGCATTATTAGGTACTTAATGTAAGTGGATGCTCCTGTTTCACCATGTCAATTTTCAGGAGGCTAATTAAATGAACATCAAAATTTAACTAGATTATGCTTGAGTATTAAGTAGAGTAAATATATACAAATGACATAGAACCTGTAACAGTTGCAGCACCTTACAAAATTTAATTTTTTATGTATTATCAGGGTTCGAGGATATATATCAATGGATATATATCAAGATATATATCCGATATATATCAACCTCGATTCGACGATATATATCAAATGTTTTTTGTGATATATTGCAATACAAAAATGGTTTAAAAAGAATATTATTTTTGCGTTTGTTACTGTATTTCTACTTCCCAAATGTGGAGGGCGTGGGAGTAGAGTTAAAACATACTCCCTAATGGTAAGTTCTAATCTAAAAATGGCAACACTTCTGCCGGTATTAATGGCGTCAGTCCGTCAGCCGGGTCAGAAAAAAAATTAAGTACTCAAATGAATAAAACATTAAAAACATATGAAACACATATGCAAATAGTATTCATAAATAATACAATGAAATAATAATATGACTATCATACAAAATTGATATATATCAAACTTGATATATATCCGATATATATCGTAAATATCCGATATTTTGATATTTATAATAAATATCGGATATTTTCGAACCCTGTGTAGGTATTATGCAAAACCTGGCGATGAAAAAGAGTGACCTTGAGTTTTATTGCCCGTTCTTTCTCATGGTTCTACGCCCTTGCTTTGCGAACGTGGCAGTAAATGTAAATGTAGAAGCTTTAAGTAATATTTTTTTAAATTTGACGTTCATAAGTGTCACTTTGTGATTTAAATGAATAAAGGATTTTGACTTTGACTTTGGTAAGATTTTTTCGTCTAGATTATTTAAATGTGTATGTAGACATGTTTTGCTGACTGTACATATGAATAAATCTTCACCCACATAAATCCCTATACAATCACGTTGAGTCACTGACGAGCAGCAAAGATAATAGAAATACCCACGTGCAATTAAATGTTTAAGTACCCGTTCATTTAATAGAATTTGTAAAGTACCACTTCATAATATACTAAATTGACGTGTTCGGCCGTTTAATACACGCATTTAGATTTATCAAAATACTAGCCTAGTTTACTACGCACTATTATTAGGCGTTTGTAAAATATAAATGCCTACATAATAATATTACAACATAAAATGTGAATTCCATCCTGTCGGTCTGTGAACGCGACAAGCTTAAAATTCAAATTCAAACTCATATATTCATATAGGTTACAAAAGCAACACTTATGAACGTCAATTCTTTTTTTAAAACCAGGCTCGGGATGGTAGGGCTATGAGAAGAGCCTGGAAGAAACTCATGCCACTCTTTTTTAAATCAGAATCATAATCTTACAATTTGTGGCACCATGATTGCTGACACAGCCAAAACACTTCGCGACACTGATTAGAAATAAAAGGATATGAAAAAAAATGTGAATAGTACAACAAAACACTATAGCGACAGCAGTAGGTATAGATGTATCAGCAACCAATAGATTAATGAATTTTGTAAAGGTGACAAGTGAACAATGAATAAATCAGGGATAAAAACTAATATACCTACTAGATTCAACAAATCATAAAAAATATACAAACTCTGCAAACATCATTAGTGTTCACAAGACAACTAATTAAGAATATATATCAGAAAAACTCGGTAACAAAAAAAACACCGAACGCATTTTTGTACAATGTTCTCCAATAGTTAGCGTAATTCCTGATGAAGGTTTATGAGTATAATTTACACGGTTGGAGCCGCGTTCGAGGTCTGCTAATTTAAAAAGAAAATTAATATAATTGCTAGGTGTTTCCCGAGTTTCATCCTACATTATTATCTCAACTACAACTGGGTCAAATTCTGCCATAAAACAAATTCAATTGTAGATGACGTCTTCATCATCATCATCGTCAGTCTTGTATATAAACTTGTCCCACAGCTGGGCACGGGCCTCTTCTCACTATGAGAAGGGTAAGGCCATAATCCACCACGCTGGCCAAGTGCAGGTTGGCAGACTTCACATGTCTTTCGAGAACATTATGGAGAACTCTCAGACATGCAGGTTTCCTCACGATGTTTTCCTTCGCCGTTTAGCAAGCGATAATTAACAATTTAATACGCACATAACTCCGAAAAGTCATTGGTGCGCGCCGTGGATTCGAACCCGGACCCTCTGCGTAGCAGTCTGTCGGTCGCTCCACAAGGCTATCGCTGCCTAGTCTTCATCTTATAAACTAAATAATTGTATGAGATCTAGTAGGTTAAGTCAGCGATAGCACAGTGGTGATCCGAACAGACTGCTACGCTGCGGTTCTTGGGGTTCTCACGATGTTCACGAATGATTTCGAAGTCATCATCATCATCCTAGCGCTGCTGTCCCGGCTGCGATCCAAAACCTACGCCTTGAAGCCCGAGGTCCGCTAACGGCCATTTTCAATATTCGACCCATACAAGGATTTTGAGATTCGAGATTCGTGTTTGACATATTTTGTATGGAGCTTATGTCAAAAACGAATCAAAAATCTACAGATCTATCTATAGATCGAATATTGAATTCCGTAGTAAATAATTTCGAAGTTATGTGCGACTTAAATTGTTTAAATATTTATCGCTTGTGGTAAAGGAAAATATCGTGAGAGTTCGCATAATGTTCTCGAAAGACTGCTTACCCTCACTTGGGCAGCGTGGTGGCCTATGCCCTAAATTTTCTCACAGTGAGAAGCCAGTGCCAGCCAGATTAAAGAATACTATTGAATTCTGTCAACGCGCACTTGGTCGGTGTGGTGGACTGTGGTATAACCGTTCTCATAATCAGAGGAAGCCTGTGACCAGCGGTAGGCTAGTTAATAAACAAGACATGAAGTTGAAAAAGCAGCGATAGCCTAGTGGTGTACGTAACAGACTGCCGAGACGATGGTCTCGGATTCGATCCCCAGGTACCCCGGGCACACACCTCTGACTTTTCGAAGTTAAGTATGTGTGTATTAAAAATGTTAATTATCGCTCGCTTAACAATGTGCCCGGTAACGGCAATAGGCTCGACCCCTATTACATTGGGACCTAAACATAACTGGCGAAATGTGGGTGTGTATACACCTTTGCCTACCCCTTCGGGGATAAAAGGCGTAAAGTTATGTTATGTACATGATGATGATAGGCAGACCTTTGTCGATGGATGATTGAAGCTAATCGCCGGGTTCCCATCTGTAATCATTGTGTAATATGTTGATTAAATGTTGCCTATAGTTTATATTTAGCAACGGCATTAGAATAATATTGTTATCTATTATCTATAATAGCTCGCTATCAAGTTTCATAAAAAGATATCAGTAGTTTGTGCGAAAACAGTCATCCATTTGTCCCACTTGTGCGTGTACGTATATTTTTATAGACCCACGCTTGTACCCCCGAAGGGGTAGGCATAGCTGTAATATTACACCTACATTTCGCCATGATTTTTTAGGTCCCACGTAATAGGGGGCGAGCCTATTGCCGTTACCGGGCACATCACCAGACTCTGGGCTGCTACTGACAATTCAGAAAAACTCAGTAACACTTTTGCCCGACCCGCGAATCGAACCCGAGGCCTCCGATCAAGAGATGCATACGCTATCCACTGGACCACGGAGGCATTTGTAGTAGGTTAGGTTAGGTGTAACCCAATCCGTCTACATAAAAATGTGATACAAGAAGTGAAAAATATTACGATCAAAACACAGTGAGTTGTGAAATAAAAATTGAAACGTAAACATAAAACGCGAACCGATAGTGTGTAGTGTGCACGCGACGCCTCTGTCGTAACTAAGTAGGTTATAAAAAGCAATTTAATTTCAATATGGCTACATATTTGAGAACGTTTTATATGTAAGTATGATTTTAGCATGCCTTCGCCGGCTTTATTTCCCGAGATTCTGCTTGCTTTTCTTCATGTGAAAAACGTGAAACGAAACGCAAACCCGCCATCTTGGAATGATTATATTGACAGCTAATGTCAAATTTGTGCGTTATCGCTTTCGAGTGCCTAGGGTTAGGTACGACTGTAATAAGTAACTAAATAGGCTATGTTAGGTTCTCTTTTGACCCTTAACCCGAAAATAGGAGCCCTAGCAGGGCTCCATCAACCTCAGTTTATTAAACTAGTGAAATTATTAGTGTGAAGAATGTGGAAGTTGGCAGTGCCATATACACCGATGTTTGGAGATATTTTTTTTCAGAGGAAACCAAGTATTTCCGCCAAGTGAAAATGGTGACGGGTGGTTCCGAGACCTCTCCTCCTCCCCTCCAATCACTCACATCCCCTAAAAACGGCGACGTATTTCGAAACCTTTACCGTCTATCCATTGAAACCACCTAGGTGTCTGTCCAAGTTTCGATGGTTTTATGTCAAAGGGCCTGGAGGCACCCACTAAGCTGAAAGTTTTTTTAGGCTGAAAGTTTGTTTGCAAATCCGTAAATTTCCTACGAATATGCATAGTCGGATTTTTTCTTTTTTTTTCACCGGCTTACTTCAGCCGTAGTCACGGGCAGACTTAATGTGATTAATAGGAATAATTACTGAGGTTACATATGCCTAATGTCAATATTTTTATTGGACCAGACAATCGAGTTTTGTCTTGGATTTTATTAGACTAATACTACGTAATCGTCACACAGCTCTCCGCAGTTCACTGCTAAACAAGTCACTCCTAATTTTCCACACAATAGCACTCATCATCATCATCAGCCTTTAACAGTCCACTGCTGGACTAGGCATCTCCTTTGAAAGAAGGAATTGGCCTACTATACCACGCTGGCCAAACGGGTTGGTATAGGGTTTGTATCAAGTTTTCCTTCTCTTACAGTACTGTTCTCTGCATAATATACTCCCTCTGTCGGCGCTTACGACACCCATGGGATGATATGGGGTGGTGACATTCCGTATTCTTAATCCGTCACAACACGGACAATAGCACTGCGAGTCAAAAGATAAGGGTTAGACGTGGAGTTTTCCGTTTCTTCCCAAATACTATCGTACTATGCTCTCGGCATGAAATAGGGAGTGGTGACACTTATTCCTATAAATCCGTCATCACACTACTTCGGAAACAACAAAAAAAAAAACAACATCTTTATAAAAACCGTCAAAATATAAAAAAAAAACATGTGTCATCGTATTGTACGGCATTTAAAATAACAAACGCGCCAATGTCCGGGTGAGTCATACACATACTACACACACGCACACATAAACAAGTTTCGATATCACATACCGATGGCATAAGTATTATAATTACAGTGATTCATGTTATCTTTCAATGAATTAAAGTATCCTGTTTTCCCCCAAATACACGTAAATGCATTGATTGGTTACTTTACGGATAGGTTGTAGGTTTTGTAAAAGAAGAGAAATATATAAAAGTGGGCTTCGTAACTCAGAAACGCGTAAAAGTATTAAGTTTAAAAAAGGGCCAAATTAAAAGTACCCATAAACGAGCATGTATGATGAGGTTAATGATGTCGAGGAAGCGAAAGAGGTGTGTTTCAACCGGAGCATTATTTATATAATTATAGTCTCTGTCTACCCGAATGGGAGACAGGCTTGACGATAAATAGATAGATTTAAACTCAATGTCAGTTATTGAGTTATTGCCATCTCAGACAGCCATAGCCTAGCGGTGAGACTAATAGAATGACATACACAGAGGGCCTCGAGTTCGAACTCACAGTACATAACATAACTTCACGCTCTTTCATCCCCGAATGGTTAGGCAGAGGCGTATTGGCGAGCGATAATTATTTTTAATTTTATAATGCACACATAACTTCGAAAAGTCAAAGGTGTGTGCCCGGGGTACCTGAGGATCGAACGCGAGACCATCGTCTCGGCAGTCCGTTACGTACACCACTGGGCTATCGCCGTTTATTTTTCTGTTCTTTTTTTTTCAAAATACACCACTGACTTTTCGAAGTTAAGTGCGTGTGAAAAGATCGCGAGGAAATCTGCGAGTCTGACAGTTCTCAATAATGTTCTCGAATGACATGTGAAGTCTGTCAAGCTGCACTTGGACAGCGAGGTGGAGTATGGTCAATGAATACAGATTTACATAGAAGCGCAGTTCTTAAGGATTTCTTGTGCCTATTCCAAGTGGGGAATATCTCCAGTTTAGTTCGTAGTTGGCGCCATTGGCGGCGCTGGCGTCATTTTTCGTCTCTCGCTCTCGTAGTTAAGATACACTCTATGTAAATATCTGAGCTCTTTGGTATGGTCTAACCCTTCTCATAAGCGAAAGAGTCCTTTGCCTACAGTGGGGCAGATTTTATAAACATGGCTGGCACGGATACCACGCGCTGTTTCAACTGGCGCCAGAATACAGAACAATACTGAAACATAGTGCCCATTCTCTCCGTAACCATTCAGCTCTTTCAAAGATTCTTTAATAATAGGCTGAGAACAGGATATACATTTTGACCTTTGTGTTTTGCCATGTAAATACAAACATTTTTATGAATCAGGGTAGCAATCAGGGTAACGTCATACTTGCCCTTTTTATCCGATTAGATTGAAATTCCTGATCAGATTTCAATTCTTACAAACCTATTGTTATATACGTTTACAGAAATTCATTGATGCTCCTGCTACACCTGCGTCTTAACACGTCAATTAGCGCATTTATTTAGGCGTTGCGTAGATGTAGCCAACGTTTTATCGCGTTAAAGTAATTGTCAACGCAATTTTTTAACGCGTTGGTTAACGCTTTATTGGCCGTAACGCTAACGCAGGTGTAGCAGTAGTTTGTTTGTTTGTTTGAACGCGCTAATCTCAGGAACGCTCGGATCTCAAACATTCTTTTTTATACGATAGCCCAGTTATGCAGGAAGGCTATAGGCTATATAACATAACGCTTCAACCCTTTGGGGCCGGGCAAAAGGCTAAAAAGGCTAAAAGATAATGTCGGCGAATTATAGAAAGAGACGTATACCTATGCGTCTGTAACATCTGCAGTTTATAATTACTTTTAATTTAATACGTGGATTTAATCCGTGACGGCGACTGCCTAGTGAAAAATATTAACTTTCACTTCATAATTTTTAAGCGAGAATCTTATCTGGAGTAACCACACACGAAAATGATGCGTTACGACATATTAATATTGTTTTATGTAGCATGAATGATACATATCGCAATTAAAACGCGGTTTATGAAACATTGTATTTCTCATTGACTGTATATGTGCCGCAAAAATATCGTAATTTCAAAAGTGTTATGATCTATCACTATCATCATCCTCTTAGCGTTATCCCAGTTTTCAATCTGGGGTCCGCTTCCTAGTCTAACCGGATTTGGCTGAATATTAGCTTTTCCACAGAGGGACTGCCTGCCTGAGCTCTGCAAACCGAAGGGATAGCGATATTCCATGGTTTAGACTAGTGTCAGTTTATTTAGAAGGTACTGACGCCCTGTAACGACTGTCAAAGATCTTCATGACAACCGGGACCGACGGCTCTCCGAGGCTCAATTCAATACGCACATAACTCCGAAAAGTCATTGGTGCGCGTCGTGGATCCGAACCCGATACCCTCTGCATGGCATGTTTTGATCTATCATTATATAATCTGTATTTCTTTTTCGATTTTAAAAAGCAGGTCTGTCCACTAGGACCTAAAGCATACATTGCTTCTGAAAATAATATTAAGAGTTTTTCTCATGTTCTTAATTGATTCATACATAATTGAAAGATAACCCTTAATAAGACACATTGTGGAATTTTCGGAAACCAGTAAACAATTGAGATTTTAATACCAGTAATCATTTAGAAACTTTAATTTGTAGTAGACACCACGTTAAAACAAACGCCTCCAATATGTCTTTTTATCGAAATTGCGTGATTTTCTTTGTGAAAGACATACCTACCTAGATTACCCGGCACCATCGTGAATATAATTGTAAAATATTTTAAACGATTTTAGTCTCTATTCCCTTGCAATAAGCAGATCGAAACTGTCATCATATTCTCAACTCACTAATTAAAATTTTAATTGTCACCTATTTGGCCCGGTCATAAATTTGCCCCGACCTATACGAACACGACACACGACAGGCCACGTGAACCGATACGAAAGTGATAAAGCCAGATGGTAAACAAATGTAAGGAATCTCATTCAGATTCAAGGTAGCGCAGTGGTCTACCTCGCGACTAGTCGGCTTGTTTCCACATTCTTGTTTCAACCGTCGTATGTGTAGTTATGACTTTATTTGTGGTATTGTTGCTTTATATTTCACAGAGGTAGTTTTCGTGCCGTTTCTGTACGTGGAGAAATTGAGATGAGGTTATTTATTTTACGAATACCGGATATTTCGGCTGTCATATTTTTATAATGATGATATATAATAAATGTAGTAGCTAAAGTTGTCCTACTAATGAGGCGATGAAGTAAATGCATTCATTTTATTAATATAGAAACCATTAACATATAATATATATGTACAACATGTAACAAGTTTAATGCACATTTTGAAAGTACTTTGTTCCGAATCAGCTTCTGAATCCATTTCTGACATTTTTAATATCATTTTTTTTAAATCCTAAAATAATTAAAATTTCGTAAATTATAGTCACTCATTGCTTTGAAAAGGCAAAATATACGAAAATAAACCTTAAGTCAACGTAGAACGGCTTCTTTTTAAATGCATTTGTTTAGTGGTTCCACGTACAGGAACGCACACATTAATACAACATAACAGCCGGTACAAGACAATAACACACAATTGACCACCAAAATATCTATCATCTTTCTTTCGCTTACGTATTAACAGCGGGAAAGAGCGAGACGTAATGTGTCTCACTTGTCACCGTCGCGTCGGTCGCCCGCGCTGGTAGGTACAGCGCCGGCCGGCCGGCCGGGCGGCCATTGTTGCGCTTAGATAAATAAAATTAGTCATCTACCTGGATTCTCTGTGAGTGTAGTGAAAAAAAATGTTTAACAAGTTTACTTGTTTATTTACAAAATGTGTATTATCAACATGATGGTGCCCCCGCGCGTTTGA
This sequence comes from Euclidia mi, assembly GCA_944739405.2. Lineage (NCBI taxonomy): Eukaryota > Metazoa > Arthropoda > Insecta > Lepidoptera > Erebidae > Euclidia > Euclidia mi. The sequence continues at coordinate 33,891,901 of OX123207.2, forward strand.
CGTAGAACGTTCGAGATCATCGTGAAGTCGAATACAAGGAGCGCTGGATCGATCGCGGCGGTCCTGTCCAGTAGCCTCCTAGGTCGCCTGACTTGACGCCCCTGGACTTTTGCTTTATGGGGACATACCTATTAAACCACTAGTTGATTGTGTCGAGACAACAAGTGCCGGGGAGTTAAAATAAGATATCAGCTGCTTTTGAAACAGTGAAAAGAAACATTGTGTGTGTGTGAACTAAAGGAATAAGTATTTAAGCCGGGTGGTGGACACCTGATGTCAGCATTTTAAACAGAGGACGCCGAACAAGTGACAATAAGCCTGTGAGTCATTTGGTTATTCTTTTATTGTAAAAAAATTATGATTCACAACTTTAAACACGCCGTTCTTCTTTAATTCTCTCATTGATACCCTTTTAATACTTTAATTTCTAATGTATCAATAATGCTAACTAGGTATGATTATTATGATTAAATTAAGATAGTCACAATAGCCACTAACGATGTTAAAAAATGATAGACCGTATCGTATTTCGCTGTCGTTTGTTTACCACAGCAAACGTTTCGTGTGATTGTGTGCGTGCGCAGGTTTGTAGTGACCACGCATTTTACTTATAATGAAGTTAATACTTTCGATCAAAAACAATGTTTATGCTAATAAAAAAAATATTTCAATGCATGCATTATGATAATAACAAGGTTTTCTAATTGGGGTGTCTGAGGATGTGCGTTATTTCCATTACACGTTGTATACAGGGTGTAAAAAGACCCTTAACGAAAACTGAAATCCCATGTTGTACCAATCACTACGAACATTTTTTACTTCGGCACCATACCTGGGAAATTACTGGTTCAGGAGATATTGAGACTCAAAGTTAGTATGGAATTTTTCTAATTATGTACAAAATCGATGCATTTAACCCGCCAACATGTTCTTTAGATGCCCTATAACCCCATGGATATGTAGGAATTTCGAGCATTGCACGCGCGCGCTTTTAATTGCGGTTTAAAAAATCTGAAAACTTAAAAAAAAATTGTTTCCCAGGTATTATTTTTGGTTAGTATGACTTGGCATGATGTCCACAACGAGTAGACTTCGGCTTGGTGATGGGTCTTGTGACACCCTGTATATAGTATACTGATGCCACAGCAGCTGTTTTTACAAAAATGATTTATTTTTCTTAAGAATATATTAAAGCTTTTTCTATTTAATATTTCAAAGTAGAGAAATAACTAATATCATTCTTTTTAAGTTGAAGTGATGTCCGTTATAAATATTTTTACCCACTTCGTCAGTAGATAATAGCTACACTTACCTATTACAATATCTAGTCCCATTTTCGTTCTGTATGTCCTTTATACAGATGAATGCGCTGAAAAAACTGCTGAACTGATATCGTAAGATTTTCACCAATAGATAGTGAAATTCGTAAGAAAGGTTTAGTTGTATAATTGACGCGGGCTGAGCCGCGAGCGAAGTCTTTTTGATCTTGATCCTTTTCATATTAATTTAACAACGAACTGCACTACAGAGAAGTCAGGATATGCCTGGCTTGTGTTTCTGTTATATAGATATATATACCTTCTGTAGCAAAAACATAATCATTTATTGCGTGGGACGATACACATCATAACAATGGGTAGTCCTCATGTGCTGCCTTGCAAAAACATGAGGCGCGCTGTTGGTTAAGGGTCAGAGACTACCAACTTCCATCTTGAATGTGTGGCTACACCTGACTGGTATATTTATTATTGAAGTTTACAGTTCGATTGCATTAATACCGCGAGTATTGTGGGTTCGATCACCAAAAGAGGTTAAATTTGAGGTCCATACAAAGTAAGGTATTCTGAGCCTGACCCTAAAGTAGTATTTGTGCAGCTGTCTTTAAAATAAGATTCAATAAGATTACATTGCTATTTATGTGGTTTCTTATAAATCAAGTCAAAATTACTTTGAAGACAGTACTGTAACAAGATACTGAGTTTTTTTATAAATTGATATAAACAACTGTAATATCAGTTTATTTTAGAAAAGTGACCTGTGCAATGGCCCGCCTGGTAGCTACATTATATTTAATTCTATTTTCTTGCTTTTTCATAAATTTTATTTTACAATAAAGTTTGGACCAATCAATACAACAACAACAAAAATTACGTCATATACACGTGTTTACAAACAGAACGCCGCTGCAAGTTTGTATCATTCACACCATACGTCAGATCTGTCAAAAAGCGACTCTTATTTTACGGCGTTCTTACAATACTGTTGAGACTAATCTTACGCGTTTTTAGTGCTCGTAAAAAGCAAGTGTTTGCACTAATGAAGCATGAAGGCACGCACACTACGACACTATTACTCAACAGTACGTAGGTATTATGTTAGAATAAGATTCCACTGCGAGATTTCTATGATTCGTTTTTAATTAAAATGCATTTTTTTTTCTAGCCGACCCGGCAAAGGTTTTTCTGTCAAATATAATATTTTATAATTTCAAACAAAAAATATTATTTGATAAGAAAACCATATAATCTATTCTCAGACCCACAAAATATATACAAAAATACGTCTCTTCGCAAAGACACTCTTTGTGAAACCCTTGATAATATCTACTGTAAGAACCTGTATACCATGTTTCATAAAATAAATATTTTCATTTCATTTCATTAATTTGCTTCTACGTCTCTTACGACACCCACGAAACCAATAAAATAGTGGTACGAGTGTGCGACATTTTGCATTCTTGCTCCATTAAAACACGGATTATAATCTGTTTTAGTTTGTCCATAATTATAGAAAACTAAAACGCATCTATAACTTAGCCTGTTTAAATCCAGCTGCAATTAAACAAAAAAAAATATTTAAAAATATTGGTTTAATCTTAGACTAGCTAGAAACTTACCGCCTTATTACAAAACATAGTCTAAATATAAGTCGAGGTTTAGTCCTTACACTCACCTGAGTAAAATTGATCATACGCGCACCACAGACACATATTTGTGAAACTATTGTAACTAAAATTTGTTGGAACAAATGTGGAATAAGAATAAATAACTACCTTCGCAAAAAAAATTAAATAAAAATTCTCTAACAATGTCTAAACCTGGTATTATATTTAAGCCTTGTTTAGTAATAAGGCCCTTCGAGTTTGTACCATTCTTAAGCCGTAGCAAATAAGTCTTAAAAACGTACTGCAACTGAACAGCTTGACTTGTGTGTGTGTGTGTGTGTGTTAGTGTGAGTATTGCGAATACTCGTTAAGTAACAAGCAACCTAATGTAATGAGTGATTAGGCGGCATTCCGACGAGTGACGTCATCGTTCGCGCCACTGAACATTATACTACATTATACAGAGTTACGATACACCTGCGACTGAACGATGTAAGTTTAGAAGTGCGTGCAACTTTTATCGCAATTTAGTTTTAAGGATACTAAACTGCCATAAAAGTTTTTAAGGATGGACCGCGGCGATAGTCCAGTGCTGTACGTAAGGGACTGTCGAGACAATGGTTTCAGGTTCGATCTCCAGTTACCCCGGGCATACACCTAACCTATGACTTTTCGAAGTTATGTGTGTATTAAAAAAAAAGTCGCTCGCTCAACAATGTGCCCGGTAGATGGCAATAGGCTCGCCCCCTATTACATTGGGACCGAAATATATCTGGCGAAGTGTAATACACCTCTGTCTACGTAATAATAGGCGTGAAGATATGTTATGTTTAAGGATAGGACTGGCAGCCTAAATATCGCTATCCCTTTGGGTTGCGGAGGTCAGACAGGCAGTCACTCCGTGGAAAAGCTAATATTCAGTCAAATCCAGTTAGACTAGTAAACGGACTCTTGCAACTGGGATAACGCTAGGAGGATGATGATAAGACTGGCAACCTAAATAGTTATTGATTGCTTTGCTTTGGAGAGCACGTTGAACTGTCGGTCGCGGCTGTCATGAACATCTTTGCCAGTCGTTACGGGGAGTCAGTATCCTCAAATAATAAAAAACTGATACTAGTTTTTCCTGCGAGCTCGAATCGGAAATGAGGAGACCCGCAGGAGAACCAAATTCACCGACATAGCTCTCCAAATAGCCAGGCTTAAGTGGCAATGGGCAAGGTACATAGCGCGAACCGATGGCCGTTGGGGCAGATGGGTTCAAGGTAACTATTTAGTAATCTGTGGTTCAGGAGTGGCGACAACGTACCGGACGACGCAGCAGGGGTAGGCCTCCCGCAAGGTGGACCGACGATCTGGTTAAGATCGCGGGAAACGGTTGGATGCGGGCGGCTCAAAATCGGTCTGTGTGGAGAACCTTGGGGGAGGCCTATGTCCAGCAGTGGAAGTCTCTAGGCTGACATGATGATGACTAGTTTAAACCATTACATATCGCTATCCCTTTGTGTTGGGTAGGTCAGACGGCAGTCGCTGTGGAAAAGTTTTTAATCATATTCTGTTATACCTATCCGGTTAGGTTATAAAGCGGACCCCGAGTTATAGCTAGGATAATGCTAGGATGAGAATAATCTATTAACAATCTTTATCGTTTACATTGTATGATGTATCCCTTCAATAGTAAAAATCTTGTGTGCACACGTCCAAAACCTCTTATCCAATTTCTATAATACTTTGTGAATTGGCGATCCGATAAACAACTCGGTAGGATTCGGAACTACTAATTATATAAGTTAGTAGTGGAGCCTTGCTGATTTCAGCATGAATAGGCCGGCTCGACCGGAGAAGTACTACCCTCTCACAGGAAATCGACGTAAAGTAACAGTACTTAAACTGTTGCGTTTCGTTTGGCGAGTGAGAGTGCCGGAGGCCCTATCCCCTATTCCTTCTCCCCCATCCCACTCCTTATCCTATCCCTTTTCTCAACCCCGAGGGGCGGCAACGCACTTGAGACTCCTGTGGTGTTGCTTGTGTTCATCGGCGGCGGTAATTGCTTACCATCAGGCGATCCGTCAGCTCGTTTGCCGCCCATTATCATAAAAAAAAACATCAAATGCTGTATATAAATAGCACTACTATACATTCATAAATACAAGAATGCTTCGCATACGCAAAAATAAATCTCGTGATGACGTAACTATTGAAATATGCGTCGACCGACAGGTATCTTTAACGTGAGGTTTGTAAGGCAACGCAAATATAACCTTTAAATACTTACTACTAAGCTTCGTGAGATAACCGATGTTGCTATCTCGCTTTAATCGTTGGTTCAGCTTTATAAAGTGGGTACATTGAAAGTGTCTAATTGCATTTTATTAGATTAAAACATTAGCCGATGTCATTTTTATCGCTATGTTATTTCTAATGTTAATATTAATTATGTTATGAAGTTCAATAGTGATTATCTGTAATAAAAAAATGAATCGCTGAATGTGTTGCTAAGCGCAAATCTCGAGAGCAGCTGAACCGATTTCGCTAATTCTTTTTTTGTAATATCCCTTGAAGTACGAGGATGGTTCTTACGGAGAGAAAAAAAAATATCGGCTGTTAGGCGTACGAAGTTCGCTGAGTCAACTAGTCTGTATATAAATATTAATTCTTATGTTACTGACTAACTGACAGACAGCGTACAGTCAAAACTACTGTGAGCAAGAAGCTGAAGGCATGTGCTTTCCTTAAGGAGAGTAGGGGCGCACTAAGAAGGAATTCCTGATAAGCCCACGGGATCTGGAAGAAAAAGTAAAATAAAAAAATGCGGTTGCAGCAGCGAGTATCCTTCAGTTTTTAAAATAAACATGATATGATAAGAAGGTCTTCTTCTATATATGATACTAGCGGCCCATCTCGGCTTCGCGGATTTACTTTTTAAATATCGATTTAATATTCTCTAGAAATTATTATAGCCTATCCTATGGTACTCAGGGATAGAGCCGCATTACAATGGTGAAAGAATTTTTAAAACCGGTTCAGTACTTTTTAGTTTATTTGTTACAAACATAGGTACAAAAATACAAATCTTTCCTCTTTATTATATTATATATATATTATACCTTTGATACTGAAATAAAACGACGTATTCCCAGAGACGAGTGACAAAGACTGAAACGTTTTATTTGGAACCACAGAAGTAAACACAAAATTTAAAATACATGTCTATATATTCTACTGACAATAAAAGACAGATGGCCAGTACAATACATGGCCAGTGCTTATACATACTGTATAGATATTAAACCTTCAACACCCCCACTATATCTAACAATATGTATATACAAAATTATTACAATCTTTGAATACCTAATATATCCAAAAACTTAATACATCAGCTGGCATCTCACAGCTGTAGGCAAATTACTTCACATTTACAATTGTATCTACTACACATTCAATACAAAAGTAAAATATCTAGAATAGACGCTTTACATTTCACAATGTTCTCTAGAATATCAATTGTAAAAGTAATTCAAAAATCTAACTGCATAAGTACTATCAGGCCTGGTTAGAACTGCCAAGTACATTAGACAACCAATAGCTTGATATGGGAATTTTCCAACATAGTTTTCCCCTTTACATACATGCAAGTTAATTTAATGTATCACCTGATCAATATAATCAGACTGGTTCAATGTGATAGATTTGTCAGATTAATTAACACATTGACACCAATAACTTTCTTAAGTTTGAAATACTAACTAACATTTTTCAAATATTCTGTTTCTTTATAACCATTTGAAAAAATAAAAATCTCTACAAAAATATTTCTAACTTTTGTATACATACATGGATCTATCTTAGATCTCCCTATAACTAATACTTGACAAATATAGTAACTAAACATACATGGAACCGAACTTTGTTAACACTGTCATATGTTTACAAAGCACCCACTTACACTGCACAACCCTACCATCTTGTGGACTATCATATAATTCCCATGCATCATTTTCTTTTAACTTTTCTTCTTGCATGGACAACACCCACTGTTTCTTTTCTGGTCTGTTGCAGCGTCAAACCTGCCCCATCTTCATAGGTTTCAGCGTTTGTACTGGTACAAAGATTCAACATACCATATCTCTCTGGTGGTTTCCGTGTTCGTCTGGGTCTGTCCATGAAAGCTTCATTTTCACACGGAAGTATACTCTCTGAGTCTTCATAGTCATTTTCACTGTTATCTTCAAGACTAGATATAGATTCCAAATTTGTTACCTTCTGGACTTGTTTATCTTCAAGACTAGATGTTGATTCAACCTTCTGGGCTTGTCCTGGTTTAATGTCATCCCCCACTGAAGCAACATTCTGGTCTTGTACTAGAATTGTACATTCAGACTTTATTTTTGGCTCAATAATAACCACATCCCTTAATGTAAACACAGTCCTTGATTCTGGATTATAGACTCTGTATCCTTTTATATTATCTGGATATCCTGTAAGAATACATTTTACAGATTTCTTATACCATTTCTTCCGTTTTTGTTTAGCAACATGTACCATGACAGTGCTACCAAATATTCTGATATCACTGATATCTGGTTTCGTGCCAGTCCATAATTCATATGGCGTTCTATTATCCAACGCAGCAGCCACAGTTCTATTCTGCAGATACACTGCCGTATTGGTGGCCTCACCCCAAAACTCTTTGCCCAGGTTTGCATCAAACAGTAGACATCTCGCTTTTTCTACGACTGTGCGATTGTATCTTTCGCACAAACCATTTTGTTCTGGGCTGTATGGGTTGCTTTTCTGGTGGATAATACCAGCACTGTTTAGGTAATCTCCAAATTCCTTATTGCAATACTCTAAACCATTATCGCTTCTTATCACTTTAATTGTTCTATTTGTTTGATTTTCCACCTGTGCTTTGAAGTTCTTGAAAACCTTCAGAGCTTCATTCTTGTGCTTTAGAAAATAAACAAACGTAAAGCGACTGTAGTCATCGACAAATAACAAGAAATACCTTGCTCCTCCTATCGATGTAGTCTCCATAGGGCCACAAATATCTGTGTGCACTAAATCTAGCAAGTTACTGCTTCTCTGTCCACTGCCTTTAAATGGTAAGCGACACTGTTTACCTTCACAGCATGTTGTGCAAGAAGCCTTGCTATATCTATTTTCTCATCAAATGACATTCCCAAGACAGCATTCTTCATTTTATATAAATATTCCTTGTTGACATGTCCTAATCTGCGATGCCATGTTACTCCTGATACAGCTGATGCAGCCAAATACTCCTGAGATATCAAGTTTACCTTGTATACTCCATTGACTAATACTGCTGTAGCGACTAACTGTTTCTTTTTATTGAAAACATAACAGCCTTTTTCTATAAAAGACACACTATTTCCTTTTCTAATTAATTGACTGACTGATAGTAGGTTAGTAGTCAGAGATGGTATACAGCGTACGTCTTCTACCACGATGTCGTACTCGCAATCATCAGTTGTAGTAGTTATTTTAACATTGCCAGAACATAATACAGTCAACTTCTCGCTATTAGCTACGACAATTTCTTTGTTTTGTTCGTATTTGGCATTCATTACCCAACTTTCATTAGCTGTTAGGTGTACACTTGCCCCGGAGTCAATATACCACTCATTTTTGTTGAAATTCGCACTTAAAAATACAGCACTGAATGCGTTTGATTGCACTCTTTCAGTATTTTTCTTCTGTGCAAAATTATTTTCATTCATGCACTGACTTTTGAAATGGCCGATTTGTTTACACCGGTAGCATTTCACTGCCGTGTTTGACTTTGACAGAACAGCACTGTCAACATTATACTTTTTCTTGGCCATAGACAAATTCTTTTTATTTTGCATTGCATGACTAATAAAATCACCGTTCATTTCGCTTTCGTATTCTACTGACTCCATATCTAAAAGTTTCGTTTTAATATTGTCTGCCGTAATGGAAATTCCTGAATGTTCTATTGCCATGATCATTGGTGCAAAACGATCAGGCAATCCAGCCAACAACAATGACCCTGTCCACTGATCATTTATTTGAAATCCTGTTCCGCTTAGTTTTTGCGCTGTATCAATAATCTGCGTCACATATGACGTCATTGAAGTGCAGTTTTCTCGCCGGATTGAAATTAAATATCTTAATAGACTTTTCTTCTTGAAAATCCACTATCGTCAAATAATTGCTGTAATTTATGCCATAATTCTTTTGACGATTTTACATTTTTTACGTGGACATACAATGACGGGTCGATAGTCATTATCAATTTTGCTTTCGTTTTTTCGTCATCAGCGCTTGAAATTTCTTTATCTGGTTCTGCCTTTATGCAATGTTTCATGCCTTCCAGTACCAAGAAATTTTCTGCTGCGAAACACCACTCGGAATAATTATCGCGTCCCTTTAGTTTCGGCACATTTACTAGGTAGTTGCTAGCCATTTTGTCGAACTGATATACTGGAACTTACTGCGATAATTAAAATTACATCTAAATCGCACTGAATACTGTCTTTTAACACTTGCAAAATGCAAAATTCTTGCTAAAAAAACTCAATAGCGAATTTATGAGCTCTCTGGGCCCATAACCTGAAATAAAACGACGTATTCCCAGAGACGAGTGACAAAGACTGAAACGTTTTATTTGGAACCACAGAAGTAAACACAAAATTTAAAATACATGTCTATATATTCTACTGACAATAAAAGACAGATGGCCAGTACAATACATGGCCAGTGCTTATACATACTGTATAGATATTAAACCTTCAACAGATACGATAAGAAGAAGAAGAAGACCTTCCATTTGTGCAGACGTTTCGGAATAGGTTACCGCAGCCGTGGTCTCGGGATGACTGCACTCATCATCGTCATCTCTCACTGCAGTTATCGCAATTGCATCCACTTTGCACTGAAGCCTAGGAACCCAACGGGATGACGGAACTAACACTATTAAAATGAGTTGAGTGTTCCTTCTGCAATATCTTATACTAATATATAAAGCTGAAGAGTTCGTTTGTTTGTTTGTTGAACGCGCTAATCCCAGGAACTACTAGCCCGATTTGAAAAATTCTTTCAGTGTTAGACAGCCCATTTATAGAGGAAGGCTATAGGCTATATAACAACACGCTATGAACGACGGGAGCAGAGCAGTAGCCTTAAATAACGCGGGTGTAACCGCAAGCATCTTCTAGTATATACATATAAAGCTGAAGAGTTTGTTTGTTTGTTTGGTTGAACGCGCTAATCTCAGGCACGACTGGTCCGATCTGAAAAATTATTTTAGTGTTAGATAGCCAATTTATCGAGGAAGGCTATAAGCTATATTACATCACGCTACGAGCGACGAGAGCGGAGCAGTAGCCTTAAAAAACGCGGGTGTAACCGCGGGCATCCTCTAGTCTATTATAAGCAGATTTATTCAATGAACAAATTCTACGATCTATCAGACGTAAGACCAATATTTTAATTTGCTACCACTACTAAGTAGTCTAGATACATAGACCCACGCCTGTTTCCCCGAAGGGGTAGGCAGAGGCATATTAAACGCCCACTTTTCGCCAGTGTTTTGATCCCACGTAATAGGTGGCAAGCCTATTGCCGCTTATCGGGATATTTTGTTTGCAAGAGCCTCGTCCGTTGATCGGCAGGTGCACCACTTGCAGGTGAGGTTGGCTTGGGACCCTATGTTCTTGGTGGGAACCCTATACACCAGTTTAGATATAAAGAAAAATCTTTCACCAACATAAAATTAAGCAAAATGAACAGACACATTTAGAACAACAATAAACTGATGAGTTACCGATATCCTTGTAGCCAATTAAAATACTATAGTTATGAATCATGACTAAATATGTTTTTATATTTAGACTGCTATAAAAATATTGATGAATCTCATTTGACTGGTCATATTTGACCATTATATTATGTCATAAATATAAAAAAGGAGGCATTCTACGATGCCTAAACACACTTGTACATATTTCCTCTTTTTATTTTTAGATTTATGTACCTATATATATTCTTAGATATTATGATTATGTAAGATAGCAACGTATATAGTCAAAATTAATAATCTGTAATGTTATCGTGAAAAATATTCAAAGAAGTAAATATAAAATATGTCAGGAATAAGATCGTGAATCAGGAAGAAGAATGAATCGTAAAAATAAACTGGTAACCATAGCATGAATCGAAAACTTGTATACAAAGCTGCGTGCTCTTCGGTTATCTTTTGGGCCATACAGGTGTGATATTTTGATATAGATAGTACGATCCAAATTCGATAGGGAAGTGATATTTATGTGATAAAATCCTTAGCGGCGTCTCCGGATAGCTTAGGTACTTTTAAGCCGACCCACTTGGTATCTTCCACTTGGTAGCCTGCCTCCGTGGACTAGTGGATATCATATTATTATGCGACTGCTGATCGGAGGTCCCGGGTTTGATTCCCGGATCGGGCAAAAGTGTTACTGGGTTTTTCCGAATACTCAGTAGCAGCCCGGAGTCTGGTGATGTGCCCGGTAACGGCAATAGGCTCGCCCCCTATTACGTGGGAAACCCTATAGGTACCTAAAAATTCATGTCGAAATGTGGGTGTAATATTTACACCTCTGCCTACTCCTTCGGGGATACAGGCGTGAGACTATAAATAAAAAATAAATAAACTTGGTATCTTTTGCATTCTTACCTGGTTTAGATGCATTTCTATGGCATAAAGTCATCTAAAGTAATCATCAAAATAAAGTTATCAGTGATATTTAGATAACAAGGTTTTATTTATAAGCTGGCTATTCAGTATTTACTAATATAATAACTAGAAAAGCGCATAATGTGATATTCACCACAGTCTAAGCAAGTGATAATTGAACTGTTTTTATTTGGTAAAATTAAAATCATATTTACAAATACAGTCAAACCAATTCAAAATTTCTATTTCATTCAGGTCACAAATCACTTATGAACATCAAACCAACCTAACATTTCCCCTCAAAACGCTGCTGTTTACATGTTCAAAGTATCACCACATTGTGTGGCCGGCAGATAGCGTGTATTGTGCGTGTACCGGCCCCCTCTCCCTCCCTTACCTTCCTCACTCCTCTGAGGCATAGATGGCCGCGAAACACTCTCACACGGCATTCCTATTAGTTTCCAAACGGGTTCCTCTCCCTCCCTGCGCCCTCTACGTTAGAACTCGAACGTAGTGTAAACATACAGCTCGTCACGATACCGTCACGTGGTATCGTGTGTATAAAAGTTGTGGTCGTACCTTGTAGTATAGTTGACCTTAAAGCATTGAGATATAAAAAAGTAAAGAGGTAACTCCGTCGAACAGCAAAGTGAAGCCAACTTTTTATGCATGTAGTGCGTCAACTGGTGTTGCCATGTTCGGAATTCATTCTACCCGAAGGGTATAAAAAATAGCGTTACGAATACAATAACAATATTTGTTACGCGGCAAAAACAGAAGGAACTTTACTTTTGAAACATTTTCCCAAAAACAGCATAAACCTCTTGCGTCTGTTTTTTGAAATACAACGAGTAAAAGTTTGCTACTTTTTAAAAGACGTTTCAATGATAAGATACGCGATCAGCCATTTTGGCGAGAAATTAAAAATAAAAAGGAAAGCTGTTTGTAGGATAGCTATGGGACAAGTGTAATAATAATACTATATATTTATTTTGTAGTATCATTTTTTACAAACCAAAAGTAAACGTGACTGTATCACATATATTACATAGGTATATCACACACATACCTTCTAGCTGTCGCGTGGATGCTGAAAATAAAATTTTCCCCGTTGTTTTGCAACATGTTTCAACACTGATCCGCTCCTACTGAACATAGCGTGATGATATATAGCCTATGGTCTTCCTCAATAAATAAGCTATCTAACACTGAAATATTTTTTCAAATCGGTCCAGTAGTTCCGGAGATAATCTCGTTCAACCAAACAAACAAACAAACTCTTCAGCTTTATATATTAGCATAGGTAGATAATTTATATTTTACAAAATCACTAACACTTTTGCCACGTTTATTATTAAGCCTGATATACTTTTATAATACAATAACAAGAAGTAATAAATTACGTTACATTACGGTGCTTCTCGTTTCCCAAATACGAGCCAAACTATAACGCTCAATCGTTGCAACACTGTACTGAGGTTTTGTGTTCCAACACTCTTAGCTCATATTTTATTTCATTTATAGAATATAATAGTTTTTAAGTTTACTTACGTGTGAAATGTGATTCCATCTTGCTTTTTATGTTTTGCGGATTGGTTTTAACACCCTTTGACGACGCAATTCGGCATAATTGACGGTAAATAATGTTACTTAATATTTCGTGCGTACGGCGCGGAGCGCTAGCTCGACTGACAAGTCAAGGCGTAGTTTCGTTACACGAGTGTGCGTGTAACTGTGTACGTACGCGGTCAAGGCGTAGTTTCGATGCTTCACTTTGTAGTTTGACAAGTTCTCTCTTTATTTTTTTATTTGCTCTGTGCCTTAAAGTGTATAGCAATCTTCTAATATATAAAATTCTCGTGTCACAGTTTTCGTTCCCATACTCCTCCGAAACGGCTTGACCGATTTTGATGAAATTTTTTGTGCTTATCCGGTATCTATGAGAATAGGCCAACATCTATTTTTCAAAAAAAAAGAAAAAAAAAATGCAAAGCAACGTTTGCCGGGTCAGCTAGTAATATATAAAATCCTTGCGTTACTGACTGACTGACAGACACGCTACTGCCGAAACTATTGGGCGCAGGAAGCTGAAATTTGGTATGTATGTTCCTTGGGGACCGGTAGGGTGCACTAAGAAGGGATTTCCCGAAATTCCCACGGGATCGGCCAAAACGGGTAAATTTAAAAAAAATGCAGGCGTAGCTGCTGGCGTCCTCTAGTTTGTAATAACTTTCAAGCGGGCAGTTTCGGAAGTGAATGAACCTACGTTGGACGGATTTTTTGGAGATTTAAAATATCCATTATTTTAATGAAACCAGAGTCGGAGAACATGGATGGTACAAAATAATTTGTACGTTTTTAGATTTGTTATTATAGTATCTGGTAGACAACGTTGATAAATAAATATTTTAATGGTTAAATGTATTTAAGAAAATTGCGGGACCAGCCTCATTTTGAAAATTTGCGAATTGTGTCCCTTTTTCTTGACTTTATGAAATTTCGAGATTTTGAACATGACATATTCTTATAAAAAGGTTATTTGGAATTTGGACATGTCCAAATGTTTATAAAAGTTAACCTGTGTGAATGTAATTCTGAGTATAACTCTGACGAGAGTGAATGAATCTAAACAGATATCCCATCGTACCTATTGCAACAGGTGAAAAGCCGTAGCGCTGTCTGCCTAGTTTATGAAGTAAAGTGGGTTATTTACAAACAAATACATCAGAAGCATACATGTGTACAATTGTAGATATGTGTTGCAGGCAATTTGAATGATTCGGGCATTTTATAAACGGTCCGTTTTTTTAATGCCGAATCATGCAACATTGAATAGAATAATAATAATAATAATTTTCTACCATATACACACATCACCATCTAGTCCCAAACTAAGCAGAGCTTGTACTATGGGTACTAGATAATGGATAAACATACATATATACTTTTTTTTGTAAATACATAAATATTATACATAGAAACACCCAGACCAAGACAAACATCCATGTTCATGCACACAAATGTTTGACTTGAGCGGGAATCGAACCCGCGACTTTCGGCGTAGCAGTCGCTTACACGCCCGCTGCGCCAACCGATCGCCAAGAATGAAGGATTATTGATGCCTAATTCGTGTAATAAGCTAGATTGACGAAGCCTTAATTTGCAGAGCTCCTATTTTTTGGATACAAGGCTAAAAGGAAAACTGACGTATTACTCCAAATTAGCTATTTAAGTTTACTGTATGACTTTTTACAATTTGCCACAGAATACTAAGTAACCCTCGTTTCTGATATTCCATCTATCAATTAATTGGGCTACCAGATAAGTAGAGATAGATATCTTAATATATAAAATCCTTGCGTTACTGACTGACTGACAGACACGCTACAGCCGAAACTATTGGGCGCAGGAAGCTGAATTTTGGCATGTATGTTCCTTGGGGACCGTAGGGGTGCACTAAGGAGGGATTTCCCGAAATTCCCACGGGATCGGCCAACGGGTAAATTAAAAAAAAATGCAGGCGTAGCTGCTGGCGTCCTCTAGTTTGACATAAGCTCCGTACAAAGTATGTCAAACTGTTATCTCTACTAGCCAAATTGTATACTTACTAATATATAAAGCTGAAGAGTTTGTTTGGTTGGTTGAACGCGCTAATCTCAGAAACCACTGGTCCTATTTGAAAAAATATTTCAGTGTTAGATAGCCCATTTGTCGAGGAAGGCTATAGACTATATAACATTACGCTATGAGCCACGGGAGCGGAGCAGTAGCCTTAAATAACGCGGGTGTAACCGCGGGCATCATCTAGTCCATCTATAAAAAGAATATTGGGAACGAGCGTATACCGATGACGTCGTTTGTATAATGCCATATTTATACGATTTGCCTGCGACATACATACATATACAGGGTTTAAAAAGACCCTTAACGAAAACTGAAATCCCACGTTGTACCAATCACTACGAACATTTTTTACTTCGGCACCATACCTGGGAAATTACTGGTTCAGGAGATATTGAGGCTCAAAGTTAGTATGGAATTTTTCTAATTAGGTACAAAATCGATGCATATAGCCGGCCAATATGTTCTTTAGATGTCCTATGACCCCATAGATAAGTAGGTATTTCTTGCATTGCACGTGCGCGCTTTTAATTGCGGTTAAAATTTATTTTTTTTAACCTATGTTGTCCCACTGCTGGGCAAAGGTCTCCCTTACACTCCTCCAAGCGTCCCTATCTTCTGCCAAATTGGGCCAGTCTCTGTCAAAATTGTCTAGATCTAAAAAAAAATTACTTACTTAACTTAAAAAAAAATTCGTTTCCCAGGTATTATTTTTGGTTAGTATGACTTGGCATGATGTCTATAACGAGTAGACTTCGGGTTGGTGATGGGTATTGTGACACCCGTATGTATGTATATAAGCGTATCAAACTCTTGGTTATGTAGTAGCAAGTCTCAAATACGTAATCGACATGCCACTATGGCTATTTATAACGAGTTTCACCGTATTTGCGCATTTTACGAGCTGCACTGAAGATAAAACCATTGCTTTTATATTGGCGTTGTAAACACTTGAATGCGTTTTGAATAAATCTGTACCTACTGCACGTCTGTTGAATATTCAATTCAATAAATATTTTATTATTAAAATATATTTATCCTTTACAACTTTTCGCAGTACACTGCGTACTTAAAGCTCTCTTAACTTGCAGTACATTTGGTCTGCAATAACAAGCTGGCCAGACGCGAGAGCATAAGTCTTCATATTAAACAATAAACATTTTAGGCCTTACTTCTAAAGCCTCTTGGCTCTTAATTTGTCTGAATACTACCATATACTTACTTCACTAAATAGTATAAAACAAAGTTTGTCTTCTGTCTGTCTGTCCCCATGTATGCTTAAATCTTAAAAACTACGCAACGGATTATAATGCGTTTTTTAATAGATATAATGATTCAAGAGGAAGGTTTATATGTATAATTGACGCGGGCGAAGCCGCTGGCGACGTCTAGTTTATATTAAACTATATTAAGTTTATAATACAGATACAATGGGAAAATATAGATACACAAGTCACCTGTACCTATATATGAGTACTTGCATTACTGACTGACTGACAGACGCACAGCCAAAACTATTGAACGCAAAAAGCTGAAATTTAGCTTGTATGTTCCTTGGGGACTATAGAGCTCTTAAAGGGTTGGAAGAAATGATTAAATTTAAAAGAAAATGAGCGGGCTTGGTTGTGAAACTTTATGTTAGACCTAGAGGATAGCTCTAACATAAAGTAAGTTACAGAAAACTTTGAAACAATTTCCAAAGAACACGCGTCTCCAGTCAATTTGTAGTTTAGAACTGGTATTAGAGTGTGTTAGTTGTAATCTGTAGTGTAGTTACATATGTATTATCAGCGCTACATAAACGGAACGGTACGATTTGTATACAGACATACACATACATAATAATAACAGTACACTATAGAATGCCTTATATCAAAGGAAATATAAGAAAACCAGTTTTATTTTCAGGAAATATGAAAATATATGGTCCATGGTCTAAAATAGTGATTTTCCAAAGTCAATTTATCTTAGTAACCAAACTAAGTAATTTAAGCGTACATTTGTAATTATCTTTGTCGTGTAGAGTTTGACCGATTTTAATGATTTTTGTGCACCTTGGTGTATGATTTTAATAAATTAATGCGGTCTGGACGGTTCCTGGATTTAAAAACGTTGCCAATTTTTATATTTCATTGAAATACACTAATTGATAGTGTATCTGTGAACTAAATATACACATATGTGCAGGCATTAATTACACATAGGGTAGACCGAGGCGAATCGGATCAGGGGGTGAATCGGATCAAAATAAGAAATTTGTGAATATTTTTAATACAGCGTTGACAAGGAATACCAGCTACTGACGTCTCACAAGCCACTCTCACCCCGCACCTCCTGCCATCGGTGGCGTTTCGATCCGACCAGTACATGAGCGTCAACGCCGCTCGCCAGACAGTAACTTTTTGCGTGCGTTACAATTTTCACGCTCATCTAAAGTACATACTTACTATTTGTTGGTGTTAATGTAAGAATTTGTGTTAAAACCTTGAGTTATATAGCTTAAACGGTTTGGGAATAGGTATATTTTAGAATACATTTTAATTTTATGTACAGTATTATAGGTTTACATGTGAAATGTTTATTTCAAAAGTCTTCAAGATGGGGTGATTCGGATCGCGTCATCGGGGGCGAATCGGATCACTTATTTAAAATGATTTATTTTACTTTTGAGAATAATTAAGTATGTTTATTCAATTAAAGATGGTTCACACATATAAAATACAAACAATAAGGAGAACAAGCAGGATTCCAATGGTCCCCAAACAAAAATTATAGCCCCAAGTGAAGTACTGGCCTAAGAATTAATCTTGGTTCGGGCTGCTGAGATTAAAAAATTTCGATACCCAATTTTACAAAGAATAGTTTTCTCTCCAATGATGTCATTAAGACACGTGGTAGACAATAAAACCAACATAGCATTTGTGTCTACCTCAGTATAAGATTAATCTTGACGAAAGAGATGCTAAGAAGAAACTTAAAACTGCTGAAAAAGCTGTGAAAAAAGGAGAAACAGACTGATACCAAAGAAAATATTAAGACGAAGAATAATAAAAGAACACCTTGGATAAGAATCGAGTGCGAAGCACAAAGATTGGCTTTGTATTTACTGATAAAAAAAAAAGTTCATCCACCATCACGTACAGAATGGTGCCATGAAAAAGTGCTGGTCTGAGTGGGAAAGAAGACCCGTATCCATGTGATTTATGTTTTAGTAATTAATATCGTCCTGATTATTTATTATTTTAATATTGCCATTGATGCAAAAGCTTATAATGTTGAGAAAACCTTAATTTTATGGATGATCCTATTCGCTCCGTTAATTGGGGCGATTCGGATATTTCTTTGTTTATTAATTTTGATTAATATTTTGCTTAATTTATGAGTTATTTTAGTTTTGAAAAGTTTAATATGTAGCTAAATAATTACTGCTTACCGATATGGGAAATTAAGTTACATATATTACACTTTAGTATGATTTTTATGTCCTCAAATAAAAAGTGATCCGATTCGCCTCGGTCTACCCTACATTTATTTGTACGTTTATTTGGTTTATGTTGAAGTGATAGAAAACCATAGGTAATCTCGACAACATGCTCTTGCTTGTGAGCATTTGAATGAAACTACATTTGCGATAACGTATTCTGGAGTATTTCACTTGGACTAATAGACTTGTGTCCTAAAATGTAATAAGCGATTAATTTGTTCCTTTATTAGATGTTAAACTGAAATAAAAGATTTTTTCTTCAAAAATCGATCAGCAACATTACTAGTTACGACTTTTTAAAAACATTTTTGAATTTGACACGAAAACGCTGTAAACCATCATGGCGATTGAGTGATATCACAAAGTCCAAAACAAAACAAACCATGAATGAAGTCTGGTCTGATGTACCCACTTTTATTTTGTTATATTCGATTTGACAGGTAGAAAGTTTGACGTTTTACTTGTATTTACTACTAAAACGTCAACAACATGAATGGCGGACGTACTGTTTGACGTAATGCTCTCTGATTGGTGTTCACTGTCACAAGAATAAATACATTATTTTTAGTTTTAGAATTCTAAAAATAACATTAATCTGATGTACCTTTTTATAATAAATAATAAACTTTATTGACATCTTAAAATCATAATGAATATATAGATACTACAATCAAACCGATTTATTCTTAGTGGACACAAGCCTATTCTAGAAATTTAAACTTGGCTTTCCATTTTTCAGTCGGCAAAGTTAAGTAACCCTTGCACAATTTTCCAATTGGATGGGTTACCGCGTGTGGAATTGTATTGAGTGCGACCTTGCTTCGGAGGGCATGTATATCTGTCGGTCCCGGTTCTTGTCCAAGGATAAGGATCGTTAGGTCAAGTCGGAGGCCTTCGAGCGGTCTGAAAACTCCGACACCAGAGTTGGCCACACGCTCACACGAAAATCAATCACCCGTGCCCTCCGAAGCACGGTAGCGCTCAGATGTAAATGCCACACACGGTCACCCATCCAAGTGGTAACCTGTGCAAGCGTTGCTTAACTTTGCCGATCTGTTACGAACGGCAAGCCAAGTCTCGCTACGAGCGCTACAAGGTACCCAAAGTACACGCAGACTCGAAATAATAAATTGTCGATTGTTGGTTCGAACCCGCAGCACTCGGTGCAGGCATATCACTACGCCATGCGTACAATTATTTCAAGTAATTTCTTTTGATTTTATAGGGATATCGCTTAAGATAGATTAGCCACGTCCAATAATTTTACAGTACAGTACTAAATTTCGTAGCGTAGCTATTATTCCCCTATTAAAGACATCGACGCGTGCCATTCCCGGTACACGTGTTTTGTTCCCGAAATAGGAAATTCATTATTTTGACAATTTTGGGCAATTTCATTGTTATAATAAAATGTAATTAATTACACCTCTGCCTACCCCTTCGAGGATACAGGCGTGAGTCTATAAAAGAAATTATAAAATGTATAGTGTTATGTGGACTTTTCAGTATACTTCTATCTAGGGTGACAGTATAAGAACTATTTTGTTCCTGTACCAATTTTATCTATTGAATTATACATAAAATTGAAGTTCCTGCCGCGCTGTCTGCCTGTATGAGAGCTATAAACTCAAACACTACCGGACGGATTTTTGCATGGCTTTCCTCAATAGGTAATGGTGTTTCTATGTAGGTATAATATGTATGTATTTACAAAAAAGTATATACTTATTTATGTTTGTCCATTATCTAGTACCCATAGTACAAGCTCTGCTTAGGTTGGGACTAGATGGTGCATGTTGTGTGAATGTGGTAGAATATTATTATTATACATATATAATAATTATCTTAATATATAAAATCCTTGCGTTACTGACTGGCTGACAGACACGCTACAGCCGAAACTATTGGGCGCAGGAAGCTGAAATTTGGCATGTATGTTCCTTGGGGACCGTAGGGGTGCACTAAGAAGGGAGAAGGGATTGCCCGAAATTCCCACGGGATCGGCCAAAACGGGTAAATTAAAAAAAATGCAGGTGTAGCTGCTGGCGTCCTCTAGTTATATTATATTAATGAGATTCCTGAGGGTTTAGGTGTACAATTTGCGCGGGCGGAGTCACCGGCGAAGTAGATAGAGATTTTTTAATCGTAGTTGTTTTTTAAGGTGCCATGTTCATAGTTAATGATAAGTTACCAACTCAGTAGTGATATATTAAGAATACAAAGTAAGTATAACCATTAAACTAATGGTAAGTAGGTATGACGCCATAGCAGTTATAAACATCAAACACCGTGGTTTGTGATTACGGTCATACGGTGTGTTTCAAAACATCGTATTGTGCCCGTTAGCTAGTGATAAGGCTTATCTATGATATCACTGATAACAGTCGACCGCATAGTTCGGCGGGATTTAGATACGACTAGTTAGTACGTAGATATTGGTCACTAGATTATGTTGCTTATGTGAGTCGATTTTTAGATTTTATAGTAAACTAGAGGAAGCCAGCAGCTACGCCTGCATTTTTTTTAAATTTACCCGTTTTGGCCGATCCCGTGGGAATTTCGGGAAATCCCTTCTTAGTGCACCCCTACGGTCCCCAAGGAACATACTTACATGCCAAATTTCAGCTTCCTGTGCCCAATAGTTTCGGCTGTAGCGTGTCTGTCAGTCAGTCAGTAACGCAAGGATTTTATATATTAAGATTAAGGAAGTCAACCGAGGTTTTCTTAGAGACTTTTAGTTGACATAAATTTTATGTGATAATGTAATGACTGCCTTCGTGGTCCAGTGGATAGCGTATGCGACTGCTGATCGGAGGTCTCGGGTTCAATTACCGGACCGGGCAAAAGTGTTACTGGGTTTTTCCGAATACTCAGTAGCAGCCCGGAGTCTGGTGATGTGCCCGGTAAAGGCAATAGGCTCGCCCCCTATTACGTGGGACCTAGAAATTCATGGCGAAATGTGGGTGTAATATTTACACCACTGCCTACCACTTCGGGCATACAGGTGTGAGACTATAAATAAATAAAAATAAATAAATATAAAAATGTTATGTATTCCGATCAAGCCTCCAAGACTGTAAAATAAAACTATCAAAAACATTTTTAGACAAACTCCAGTCACAAAAAATATTTGTTTATTCGTATGACATTTTATTATTTTCTTCCGTACCTACCTATGCAAAATATATCACTTTTTTTAACAAGTAATACTATATGCATTAAGAGCTATCGCATTAATATGTTTAAAATAACACTCCTTTTGTCATTTCGACATGGGTTACCATAATAACGTACGCATATTGCGTCAGAATTAATTATTTCAGCCGTTTACTTTCACGGTTACGGCGAAATAAAATTTAATGAACTTTCGACAAAACCTTCCACCAATTATATGCCAGTTAGATATCAAGTCAAAATATCAATGACAAAGAGTGTTTTCCATAGTAACTTGATATTAGTAATTACTGATTATCTTAAGTAACAGATTTTGCTGGTGGAAACTACTATTTGTAGCCGTGGCGATAGTTATGAATGAAAACTGCCAACTTGTCGTAATGACAATAGTCTTATATGGCACGCATTTAATAGGTATTTTGAAGAAATCTTTCACTTGAAGTCTCGTACTTACCGTACTAAAAATGGAAATTGTAATAGAATTGCTTGTCAATAAAACCATTTCAGACTGTTGCACAAAACTACATTATCCAGTAAAAGATAATAGAGATAATCGGTAAGATAACTAAACCTAAACGATCGCAAGGATTTACGTCAATTCGCGCTTCTAATCGCGCAAGCAAAGTTGTAGTTGTGCCTAATAATGTTGCCAATCGATAGTTGACTAACGCTAAACTATCGATAGTCTATCGATAGATGACGTCATTTTAATAGTTTCGATATGCTATCGATAGTGTCGATATAATTGATAGTATCGACACTATCGATGGTGTGAGTCAGGGCAACCGGCAATACTATTTATATACAATAATAGTATCAATATTATCAATAGTATTAGCACCAATAGTATCAATACTATCGATACTATTGATGACGCGCATTTTATTTAGGTGTAATACTATCGATAATATCAATAGTATCGATAGCCTACACTATCGATAGTTTAATAAACTGCGATAGTATTGGTGATTGATAGTAATACACAGTTAGTAGAATAATGGTTTAACATTACTATTCTACATATTCTATAATTGGAAAACGATAGTATCGACGTTTATTAAATTATCGATTGTGTAATACTATCGATAGTTTCATACTATTGATAGTATCGTTGTTTTATTACAACAATACTATCGATAACATCGATAGTATCGATAGTATTACATTAAAAAAATTAATACTGTCGATACTATTGACAGTATTGTCGTGTAATTGTATCGATCGTATCGATACTGTTGCTTACAATCAATAGTATTAATTTATTTCGATAGTATCGATAATGTCGATAATATCGATAGCACTATTGATATTGTTACTAGTTTTCGGGGTCACCTATCGATAGCGGAAGTATCGATATTTAGGCAACTCTAGTGCCTAAAAATAGAATAGAGTTAAGTTTTAGCCTACCCGCTCGCTTGCTTCTGGCAACGATCGTTTTCAATACTGACACCGCGAACTTTGCTCTTGGAAACAATCGTGGCCAAAAGTTAATTTCTATAAAACGACTTTAAACTCTATTTTAAAGCATCTAAAGTCCTTCCAAATTGGTTTTAAACCAATGACAGATTATATATCTAGCATCCGAACGCAAGTTTGCAACATCATAAAAGAAAATTTTACTAAAAAAGTTAGAGTGAAGTTTGAAGTAGCCATTTTGTGATTTTTTGTGTGGAACTGCATGTAGATTCTTTTATTTTTTTATGAAGATATTCTTCCACAATCATTATTGTTTCTTATTAAGTACCACAAATAACTATTTTACTTTGTAAAAATGACTAAAAACTATACACCAATCGTGCATTTTTCCAATTTTTTTCACAATTTCACGCTATTCGTCTGAAACCGGCAAAATATGCTCGATCTAAACTTTAGTCTCATATAAAATATTATACACACAACGTTTGTTAAAATAACAAACGTTACTTTGTTCCTTATCTTATTGTCTATACAAAACAGAAAACAAAATTAAGCTAGGTTGCTCGGATCGTTTGTAAATCAAGTTAGAATGAGGGCGTCCGCGCCGAGCGTACAGTGTCTAATTATGTGAGCAAAGTTCGACAGTTTTGTTGAAATCGAAAGCAAGCGAGCGTCTACGGATGTTAGATGGCATGGCAGTTGAAAAATAAACATTTTATTATGCTGGGTAATAGGCCAGGGTTCTGAGATGCAGATCTTGGATTGCGAACGGGAGAACGCTAGGATGATGATGATTAATCATAAATTACTTTAGTTTCTGATTCGACACCTTACAAGATATCTTACGTGGTGATTTGCGTCTTCAGATCCGTCATCTTAGTTGGAAAACGTCCACTACTGGTCATAAGCTTTCCTCAAGGCTTTTTATTACAGTAATAGGCGTCAAACGAGCAGACGGATCGCCTGATTGTAAGAAATTGCCGCCGCCCATGGACACAAGCAATAAATACCACAGGAGTCACAAGTGCGTTGCCACCCCTTGGGGTTGGGAAAAAGGATAGGATGAGGAAGAAGGAATAGGGGATAGGGCCTCCGGCACTCTCACTCACCGAACGAAACGCAACAGTTTAGGTACTGTTACTTTAGGTCGATTTTCTGTGAGAGGGTAGTACTTCCCCGGTCGAGCCGGCCTATTCATGCTGAAATCAGCAAGGCTCTACTACCTGTGCCTTCCACGTAGACCCATGTTGAGCCGCTTATATGACGACGATCGACGTTCTATCTAAAACAATGTTATATCTCATTCAAGGCAGCACTTCAGTAATCTAGCCAACTCTCTACTGTGTTGTTTGTTGGACAAACAGCTGGCACGTCCGGTCGGCGGTTATGGCGGCCGCGTTCACACTCTCACTCGGAGAAATCGTCCCCTGCTGAGGACGTGCGCATCTTAGTAATGAGGGTGTGCGTATGTCATGGTGTAGTTTGTGTTTTAAGGCTTTAAATATCTTGGGAACTGTTTCTGGCCGGCTTTTTCTTGTGGGTTGATGAAATAGCTCCTAAGGGGATGTCCCTTAGGAACTATTTCATGAAAGATGCTTCAAAGAGTAGTTCGATGCATTAAGATATTAAAATAATATTCATCATCTCATGAATCATCAGCTACGTCGAAGGTCGCGGGTTCGATTCCCGCTCAAGTCAAATATATGTGTGCATGAACATGGATGTTTGTCTTGGTCTGGGTGTTTCTATGTATAATATGTATGTATTTACAAAAAAAACATATACATATTTATGTTTATCCATTATCTAGTACCCATAGTACAAGCTTCTGCTTAGTTTGGGACTAGATGGTGTTGTGTGAATGTGGTAGAATATTATTATTATTATTATTGTCACTGTGTCAAAATCAAATATGGCTCAACGATTGTTTTAAAGAATATTATTCAAATTCAAATTATATTTCTTTTGTTAAACACAGGTAATAAAAAGATCTTACAAAAGAAGTACAGTGCAAGGCTGTGTCTTCCAATACTATCACCGTACAAACACTATACAATTTGAACTGTAACCTCATAAATTTCAAACTGTAGGATTAAACTGCAGATGTTTGAAGCGTAACGTCCAGTTCATAAAAAAGGAACTTATTTTTTATCCCCATTGGAGGTGGAGCCGCGTCCTAACCTTAGTTTGTTTATACAATCGGTCATAATACTCATGGTGCAGAAATGTCACAAAGTATTTTTAAACATTTTTTTTATTTAAAATAATGACATATCTTACCATGGGTGTCGTAAGAGCCGACAGAGGGAGCATATTATGCAGAGAACAGCACTGTAAGAGAAGGAAAACTTGATAAAAACCCTATACCAGCCCGTTTGGCCAGCGTGGTATAGTATGCCAATTCCTCCTCTCAAAGGAGAGGCCTAGTCCAGCAGTGGACTGTTAAAGGCTGATGATGATGATGAAAATAATGACATATTAATAAATAAATATGTTGTTATTTTAAATAACCTTTCTACATAAATGCAATAGTGTGCACGTTTTCACGACAATACAGCAAAATCAAATCGATGATATATTAAATTTAGAAATAAATTAAACTGTGGAGACAAGAGACAGATATCGTGGATGCGGCAGCAACTTTTCTTCCGAAAATAAAACTCGAAAGGGTTGAAAGAAATCACGGGAAAACTATACCTGTTGTAACCTAATGGAAGGAAAGAGGAACCCACCACGCACCCTCGGATTGACCACCCCAACTATTGCGATAGAAAAAGGTTGACAATACCGAACTCCTCTAAAAGGATAAGGGATATAGGAATGGTATGGGTGCCAAGAAGATACCTGACTTGTAGTATCCCGCTGTATGCGCCGACTATTCCTCGATACGTGTTTCGTCTCTGCACGAGGCATCCTCAGGAGCGATGGGCAATGACGGAGCCTCACGACAGTCGTTGCTCATCGCTCCTGAGGATGCCTTCCATTAGGTTACAATGGAGTTCTGCCAAGTAATGCCTGATTCAATCAACCTGTTGCTTTAGCTTAGGAATACATAATTCTTATATTTGTTGTTTTTATTTTTTAAGTTGTTTTATCTGTTAATCTATTATCTGCTTGCGTAGTTATCGGCCACAGCTACCGGCAAAGTCTAGTTTTTCTGTTGGACGTTTTTATTACGATCTGCAGCATATTTTTAGTACATTATTTATATTTGAAAATTCCTAACAAGAATTCATCTCTGTCCACAGGTATATCAATACCGCAAGTAAAAGCAGCACCGCATAATCGCGGCGATAACTATGTCCTCACATGCCGCGTGACGCTACGACTCGCGACATGGGCTCGCGCGGCACCGGCCGGTCGCGCGGCGACGCGCAGCGCACGCTGGACGAGTTCGATGACCTCGCGGGCATCAGAGGCGGCAACATGGATGCAGGCAGTACCGGGGAGCGGTCTGTGTATGTGCTGGAACATCTTGCAACCTTCACGGTGACGAGGGAGACGGGTATCGTGTACCCGGCGGACGGGATGAGGAGGCTGTTGCAGCTAGAAAAAACCAACGGTTCGTATATCAAATTACTATGATAAATTGAAGACTCGTCGAGTCTTATGATCGTTTTCGCACTAAAAATTTGTACATGTGTCCCGAAGACTATATTTATAAACGCAGAACGCAGGGAGACATCACCAAAAGACGGAATAGTAACCGGCAGTAATGCAAAGAACAACACATATACGTTTCTCTTATGGAAAGGGCGAGGGAGAATGAAAGGATGAAACCGGTTTGGAAGTTTCTTCTTCTTGTCTCTTTCTCTAGGGCGACGAATGAGTGATGCTTGTCTGACTTCACTGTCGTCTAAGGACTCTGGATAACTGCTTAATATCATGCAAGCAGTAGCTTGTTTATAACCTTTGAGGTAGCTATACCTTGGCAATGAAGGCTATCAGAAGCTTTGAGCTATCGGTACCAGTTCTTATTTTTGATAGGGGTCACATAAAAACTTGATGATAAAGTACCTATACACTTTTATTTTTACAGGAATATGGAGCCAAAAGATGCAATTGTGTTTGGAAGGACAATGGGTTCTGGTCATGGATTATGAAACAGGGGTAAGTGTAAACCGATTATTTTCGTTTTTCTTTTAAGACGGGGCAATTCTCTTCATTGTTCTAATAGTTTATAGTAGACTAGACGTCGCCAGCGGCTTCGCCCGCCTCAATTATACTTTATAAACCTTTCTCTTACGTAAGTGGATGCTCCTGTTTCATCATATTTACTTTGCGAGGCTTACCAAATGAACATAATTTATTGCTTGAGTATGATATCAATAACTACTAATTTTTCATTAGTAGATAACTCACAATGTGAAACAGTTGCAGCTCCTTACAAAGATTTTGTGTGTGTACCTGTGAATAAAGTGGTCTCATTTAGAAATGGATTAATTTGGGGTGCTAAATATGGCTATGTTAATAGTAATTGAACTAATAAATATTTTACATATGATATTATCGTGGTACTAGTTGGAACTTTTTATACGTCTTGTACAACGTAAAAAGTTATAGAAAAAATTAAGTTTTTACAAACATGCTAATATATCTCTTAAATACCTATAATTTAAAAAAATATAAACTAAATATTCAAGTACATACTTGTCTCTCCATAATCCATATTACTATTTGCTACAGTTGTTTATTACC
The DNA here is from genome assembly GCA_944739405.2 of Euclidia mi. Lineage (NCBI taxonomy): Eukaryota > Metazoa > Arthropoda > Insecta > Lepidoptera > Erebidae > Euclidia > Euclidia mi. The sequence goes on from OX123207.2 coordinate 33,919,879, forward strand.
ACGACAAAAACACACATTGAAATGCTTCCAATTTCTTGGCAAACTAAGGGTCGCTCGGATCTTTTTACCTTTGCTTGCTCACATTCCTTTGTTATCACCCTAATACAATAAAAACGTGTTGAGAGGGGGGTGCATCGGTTAACGTACTATCAATATACAAATTATTTTAAACTTTGTGACACTATGAATAAAGTCATAAGGCTGTTTTGCCGTATGTGCGCCGTAGGTCGCGGGTTCGATTCCCACTCAAGTCAAACATTTGAGTGCATGAACATGGATGTTTGTCTTGGTCTGGGTGTTTCTATGTGTAGTATGTATGTATATGATATTTATTTTATGTATGTACAAAAAAAGTATAAATGTATGTTTATCCATTATCTAGTACCCATAGTACAAGCTCTGCTTACTTTGGGACTAGATGGTGATGTGTGTATGTGATAGAATATTATTATTACAAATATCTAGGATTTTGACATTCGGATTAGATTTATCAAATTAATCTTTTCAATAAGTTATTGATTCTATTTACCAAATATTATTTATTCTAGTTACCGCTTCTTCGTCAGCCTTGAATACTAATCATCTCATTAAGACCGCCAGATGTAACCAGAGTTTTATACAACAATGAATCTCGTCCACAGTCAGTCATGGAGCGTTTCCCAGCATCATGGGTGCACTCTCCAACAGCCTTCACTTCCCCCGAGCCAGCAGAACTCTACAACAACGTGCTGGCCTTCGTAGTGGGGGCACCCAGCGACTCGGCCAGTGGGGGAACGGGGTCTGGCGGTAGGAGCAGCGGGGGCGGCCACCATGAGGCGGCTCCGAGGAGGGAGCTGCATATATTCCAGTGTCATGATGTCAGCGCGCAGGCGCTGGTCGAGGAACTCAATGCGCTTAAGTAAGTGCACCTGATTTAATTAATATTAAAGGATAGAAAAAAGGCAAATTAAACGTAGCGTTATATCTTGCAAGGACACAACATTTCCAGAAAACGTCATCATATTAAGATGTTTTCGGGACAATAGTACTACACTATTTGATCAGGTTATTGATGTGACTAGAAAGAAACCCTTGTCCTAAGAAGTACCAGTTTGGCACAATATTGTCAAACTTTTGTTTTGTTGGATCTTTTTTTTAAAGTCAAGTCGATATTTTTAAGTTAAATCACATTTTACAATTCAAGAATTTAGTACCCCCGATATGTACCGTTGATACCAAATTTTCTTTCACAGATATTCATAAAATCTGGCCAATTATAACAGTTCTACTGACAGACTGACAGGTATACAGACGCTAGCACGCAGAATTCATCTCTCCCTCTCGGAAACCGTTCCGTCCAGCACGACCAAAACATTATCCATTTCCCGAGTCTACGACTAGTCTAAAATGCTTGAACCCTTCCTTCCATAAAAGAGTTGGCAACAACGCTATTACGCGACATGCCCGCCAAGACTTTGCCACGTCATCACAATCACCTCCAACAGAGATTAAGATGGTATAATAAAAGTGCCTTGCAAATCGCCTTGAACCATCACGGTTGTCAAGTAAAACATATGTCACAGATACAAGTAAAAATAAATAAAAAACTACTATGTTTATAAGATTAGATGATCATTTATCTCAATGATTCTGAATATCTTATCATAGACGGGTTTTTGGATCTGCATTTTAGTAGGTATCTGTAGTATTGAGATGTTGGCATTCACGACCGATGTTTTATATCAGACAGAAGTTTATTTTGCCCGCCTCTGCTTACACTTGGTGAGGTTCAAAAAGTATTTAAGAAATAAAACAAATTTTGCCTTAATAGTGAAATTTGAATAATAAAGGATTGTGTCACAAATAATACGAAGTCATCTTTCAAGTGCCTTGAAAACGTGAAGAATGGTTTCAGTAGTGCACGAAACGGAAATTTTCTACACTGGAATGCGCACAGTTTATCTAAACCATTTATACCTAACAATATACTATAAAATAAACATAAGTGGTTTACTTGAAAGAAACTGAACAATGGCTAGATAATGGCAAAGGAAATGATAAATTTGGTTTCAACATTTGTCACACGTGAAATCGAAGTTGATTTGAACTTTGGATTGACAAAGTCTTTTGCAGTGTCCAATTTTGGATTAGTTTCGGTGTTTTAAGTGATTTAACGTGATTTTTGTGTGTGCAGGGGTGTAAGGGAGGGAGGTACCGGCGAAGCAGCTCGCGACTTCATCATCGAGAGGGAAAGAGAAAGGGAGCGAGAGAATGAGACAGAGAGACCGCGGAGACAGGTATGTATCTATTACGTTATATTATACAGAATTGTTCTCAAATTAGTTAACCACTTGTTCTACTTTTGACATTAATCGCCCTTGACCAGTTATATTTAATATATTCAAAATAATTCAGTTTATGCAATATTATGTCATTAGCCTTGTTAGATTATATAGAAAGTCGCGCACTATTTAGGTAACAAGCAAATTTCTATCTAAAACTCTTCAGAAAATATTCAACTTTTTCGGTTTTTTTTTCGGGTGAGTTTGTGGCCATCTCTAGTGTCCAGGATTTTATACCGCCCGAAGGCTGCCGACATGGCTTCACAATTCTTGTCTTGCGACAATAACGGGCTTTACGTGCCCTCCGAAGCACGGTAGCGCTCTGAAAGAAAGAAAGAAAGAAAGAAAAATAATTTTATTTCGGCCACACACACACACACACAATCAGTAAACAGTAAGAAGAAAAACAAAAAATAACTTAACATAAACTTAAAATAAACTTAAACATAAATATGTGTGCCATGGCGAAATGGGTCACCAGCTCAGCATAAGCTGGGCACCCCAAATGAGGAGTAGCCAGCGCTGATTTTCAGTTGGCAACCCCAAAAGTGAAGCACGGACGGCGGCAGGCAGAAATCCAATGGTTCAATTATAATAAATATATACGGAAGGGAATATGAATACACTTAAACAAATAATAATACTGAGGTGGCTAGAGGCAAAAACAGTGAGCAGGTCGCAGTATGACAAAAAGTTATAATAGAGGATTAGAATTAGGTTAGGGTTAGTTACACCTAGTGTGTCAAAAATAAAGATTAAAACTAAAGAATTATAGAGATAATTAGCAGCTTTTGTGAAAATGTCAGGTAAGTTAAAAAATACTAAATATTTAACGGAATCGCGGTTAGATAAAGATTTATGAGCGATAATATTGTATTTGCAATTGTTATATTACTGATAGGTTAATATTTATAATTTCATATTTTAATTGTTCCGACAACAGGAATTTTTTCAAGTTACGTTTAAAACTTATGCAATTTTTAAGGGACCTGATTGGTGGAGGAATGTTATTCCAGCATTTGGTCGCTGCATAACGGAAACTGCCACGAAATGCTGAAGAGTGGTGCTGGGGTATGGCCAGTTGCTGAGCACAACGTCGGCTCTCTCGATCATGCTGGCCATTGACCCATGTGATTTTCGAGTACAAGTATATCGGGCATTTGTGCTCAATCACGCCAAAGAGAAGAGAGGCAAGGTGGAGTTTACGACGTAATTTAATTTTGAGCATGTGGTGTTTATTTAAAAATGGAGTCACATGGCTGCGTCGTGGTATATTAAAGCAGAACCGGGTACAGGCGTTCTGAACTCTCTGTAATAGTTTCTCTGTCCGTGCCAACAGCCGGGGGCCAATTACAGTGTCTGCGTAGTTTATCTTTGACAGAACTATGGATTCAACTAGATTAGCCCTTAGACTCTCGCTCAAAAATGGCCGTATCTTATACAATATTCGCAAGCGGTAAAAGCAGTTTTGCACGCAGTTCGCAACATGATTCTCAAACCTTAAGCCCTCGTCCATCGGTAAACCCAAGTTACGTGCTTCATTTACCCGCTCAATGTGTTCTCCCATCACTTTGACGTGTACGTCAGTATGATCCTGCAACTTATGTAACTGGGCAGTGGTACCGAAAAGCATAAATTTAGTTTTTCTGGGATTCAGTATGAGCGAGTTATGACTAGACCATTCCACAATCCTTGACAGATCCTCATTAAGAGCATTTACTGCTTTTGCATAATCTCCTGGCATAAAAGATATGTATATTTGGATATCGTCTGCGTAAATGTGATATCTACAATTATGTATGGCCTTGGTTATGTCCGCGCTGTATAAGTTAAATAGTGAGGGACCTAAAATTGATCCCTGCGGCACGCCCCTTTCAACAGCCGCAATAGATGATAAAGTACAGCTCCCATTCGCATCCTTGATTTTAACAAGCTGGGCCCGGTGACTCAGGTAGCTATTGAACCATTTAATGGTATCTGGGGCGAATCCGTAATATGCCATCTTAGAAATCAGGAGCGACAGATTTATGCCATCGAAAGCCCTGGAAAAGTCCAGCAGGACCAATAAGGTACACTTACCTTCGTCCTGAGCAGTTAAAATATTATCAGTCACATCCAGCAAAGCAGTGGCGGTACTCCGCCCACTCCTAAAGCCGGACTGAGTCTCTGGTAGAATGTTACTATTTTCTAGATATTTTGTAAGCTGCTTATTTACAATTTTTTCCAGTATTTTGGAGAGGAACGGTAAGATGCTAATTGGTCTCAGATCTTTCATGTCAACAGGGTTGTTGTTCTTTGGGATGGGACGAACAATAGCTACTTTCCACAGGTCAGGAAAAGTGGATGTTCGTATAGAAGTGTTTATAATTGAAGTTAATATTTCTAGGGTTTGAGGCAAACTCAACAAGAACATGTCCAATGTGATCTGGTCGTAGCCCTCAGCACCAGATTTTATTGTTGGAATTATTTTTAGAATATTGTTTTCATCTACCACGCTCAGTGAAAATATATTGTCACTAAATCTATTGAATTCGTGAAAGGTTAAGTAAGATATTTGCGTTATGTTACCACCAGGAACGTTTAAAAAATGTGCATTTAACTTATTGGGATCGTTAAAGTGCGGTGGCAACTCAGTAGCCTTTTTAAATGGTAACGCAGTGCTTTTCAAATTTTTCCATAATAGCTTAGGATTTTTCGAATTGCTGTTAATATTATGTTTAAAATAAGCTGTCTTCTCATAAAATAGTGATTTATTTACAAGCTGTTTTAGGTCTTTGTAATAATTGCGTTTGCCATCTGACTTCGTTTTGAGATATTGCGAGCGTGCCTGGTTACGCAAAGTCATCATTAGTTTTAAGGTTTCGGTTATCCAGGGATACGACTTCTCCTTAAGAGTGTGAGTTTTGATGGGAGCTAGATAATTGAAAATAGCAACCAGATTGACATTCAGATATGTAACCATAATGTTTACGTCCTGCGATGGTATAGGTACTTTCCAATCCACCGATTCGAGACAGCCATTTAAACTATCTAAAGAAATCCCTTTAAGATTCCTCTTCCTTACTGTTAAAGGTGGGATTTTGTCCCTTTTGAATAGAAATGTAGCTGATATAAATGCGTGACCACCGAGTTCACAAATAGGATCAATAACAAGGTTATTTACTCTGGCATCAGTACATAATAGGTCTATAAGAGTTTGGCTATGGTCTGTGAAGTGGGTGGCGGCCGATACTTTTTGGGATAGATTAAGACATTTTAAGAAAACGTCTAACTTTTTTGTATTTGGGTCTGATTGGCTGAAATAATTAATGTTAAAATCTCCCAGCAAGACGGTATGCTTGCAAAAAGATAAAGAGTTAATGGAACTCGTCAAGGCATCCAAAAAAGAATCCACATCTTGCCATGGCGGCCGATACGCTGTACCTACGGCAAGTTTATAGCCACTAACACTAAGCACGAGCCACATCTGCTCAGTTATGTTACGCTGAAAGTCAACAGGATGTGAATGAGTACGCACATTTATACCTCGCTTAATGTAGAAACCGACGCCACCGCCGCGGCCGCCACGCACGCTCGTTGGGCGCGGTACATGTCGCAAACGATAGCCAGGTAGTATAGGCCCACGCCCCTCCTCACCCTCTCTCAGCCATGTCTCATTAATAGCCATGATATCGACATTATGGTGTTCCACAGAGGCTACAAACTCCTCATGATTAGTACCTAGGGAGCCAGCATTGAGAAAACCAATTTTTAAAAGTTTACTAGTCATTAGAAAAACATAGCTGTGCTAGAAGTAATAGTAAACAATTAAAATAAAATAAAAAAGTAATTTTAGCGCCAAGGTTTATCATAATAAACATAAATAATATTACAACAATGTTCTCTGTAAAGTTATTAACATTTATACGTAAATAATTTTTATCTAGGGTTATGTAAATATACAGCTTATTATCTTCATATAAAGGGGGCCAACCGAAAATCAGAGATGCCACGATAGAACCGCATAAAGGCTGATTATTTAAGAAATGGCGTAGTAAGAACATAGTATAAGCATAAAGTGGTAACATATAATTATACATGATGACAGCAAAAGATGTGTATGTAAAGCCTAAACTAAGCCCGATCCAAAAATTCGCTGTATGTCAGCGTCCGAGCGGATTCGTTGCGTGGGCATTCCATCTTCTTTTTTAACGAAAATGCGTCCCTCTTTGGTCCACACATATTTGTACTGCAGACGTTTCCCAGCGTCCCGGGCGGTATGGAAAAGCCTCCCATTGGTACGAGTAAGGCGTTCATTTACATAGAACCTATGCGGCTGTCCTTTAAGCCCGAGGTCCGACGTAGTAAGACCGCGGCGCACTCGAGCTGCACGTAACAGTTGGTCACGCACAGCTCGCCGTGCGAGGCGTATAGCGATTTTGCGTGGACGCTGTGGCTGTGTTTCATCGACGCGATTACGGTATACTGCGCCCTGCCTCTCTGCATGGACGAGGTCACATGCGTCGACCGCGACACCCAGCTTAGCGGCGATCAAATTGAACAGATGGTTCGGGTTCTCCTCCTTCTCTTCGGGCACACCAGATATGATGATATCGCACAGCATCATTTCTTGATCACGCTCATTCAACTGTGACTTAAGTTCAGCGACAGTGTGCTCCAGATTTTGGTTGGTCACGGGACCATTCTCTTCAAATCGCTTCTCCAGTTTAGATAGTCTATCCTCTACTTGATCAACTCTCTCATGACAAGAGTTAACAGAGGCTCTAAAGTCGGCCATCTCCTTCCGCAGCTCCTGCAACTCAGATCTCATAGCCCTCATTTCCAGCCTGAAGGTATGTATCTCATGAGCCAGGTCCAAGTGCACACCAGTTGGGGAGAGTACAGCGCGTGAGTCGTTATTGGGACTGGAAAAATGCTCGTCTATCTCAGTTGCGCTGAGCTTTGTAGGTGTCTTCCCCCTACATCCCGAGCATAGCCAGCCTGCAGGGACCTCCGCTGACGATTGAAAGCCAACGCAGGCGCGATGGTAGGTTCCTGCACACTTAGTGCAGCGGGCACAGCTTGGTGAAGACATAAACTTGCCACATATAGTGCACTTTGCCATAATAAACAATTATGTAGATACTATAGTAAACAATAACAAATGTATTAAAACTGTTAGCGCGCCACCTAGTACGGCGCAGTGAAAAGTACTTGAGGCGATAAACTGGCTGGTGGTCGATAGTGAGCCGTGTCAGCCGTGTGGGCTATGTTAATATGCGAGCAGTTAGTTATAGTGAGCGCACAGAGATGGCGTTATAGCCATGTAAACAAAATAAGGTTGTTTTAAAGGCTTTGATAACTCTGTCAGGGCGTGAGTTGCGAAAAATTTCAGGCGCTGTTACGACACTAAACACTTATTATATCAGTTCACATTCACAATGTCTGGATACTATTATCACATTAATTTTCGTTGAACAAAGGGTAGTTTTTAGTGTGTTTTTAGTTTGTAAGTTTTATTTTAAGTTTATACTTAATTCACTGGGTTAAACTTGTTAAAAACACTAAATGTTTCGAATTATGTCACTGTCAACACTGACTCACAGGTATAGGTATTCACTTAACTGTTTTTGTTTATTTACATCAATAATTATCACAGAGCTCAGCAGCTATACCAACGACCGTGACGTCACTTCCATTCGCTCTGATGTATATACCACACGCAATCACCCATCGAAATGCTGACGCGAGGTTAGAAACACACTTCAAGGATATATTCTTGCAGTAGATATCGGTATATGGTTTTTCCGAATACTCAGTAACGGCAATAGGCTCGCCCCCTATTATGTGATACCTAAAAATTCATGGCGAAATGTGGGTGTAACATTTACACCTCTGCCTACCCCTTACTAAGGTATACAGGCGTGAGACTATAAAAAAAAATAGATATCGGCATATACACCGATATCTAAGGAACTTTTATCCGTCCTAGATATAAAAGTGATAGTTATAAAAGTGACAGAATTTAACTTTGTAAGCAATAGTCTACCAACAGTGGATGTTATAAAGTTCATTATTGATACAAGGTTACAAAAGATATTCGGCTACAAATAATTTCAATTGTTTAATGTTTCTGATGATTGTGCTGCTCATTATACGTGACAAGTTGGCCACGTCACAGTTAGGTTATGTTAAACAGATATTAGAAATTCTTATTAGTCCAAATTCTTATAAGGGATTCAGAAGAAGACTCGGCCATGTCGGTCAGTTTATAACCTCTGAGGGTCTAGTACCAGTTGCACTCGATCGTCACGATGGACGATAGCCTATCGAACGGGAACAATTTTCCATACATTTTCTAAAAGCGCCCCTAGGAGTGAGTAGCAAGAACGTCACCCGATGGAGCGACTTTCAAATCGCGAGTATAAGTGTCATTTTGATCGACGAGTCGACGACGATGATGGACGACGATAACAAAATAGGCAAATCCGCAGTTTAAGTTGCACTTTTGACAAGTCAAATAAAGCATATCGAGTCCATTGTCGAAGCAAACGAGCATTCTATTGTCACTGAAAAAACTTTGGTGAGCCCGTGTTGTGAGTAGTGTAATAAATAAAGGAAAATCATTATCTTATGTTATTTTGCTTGAAAACTTATTGTAATGGCTCAGGAAGATGATGTGGCTGAAGTGTGACTCTGAGAAAGAGCGAGAATCGAAGATAACGTACAAAATTGTCTTCAACCAACCGCTTGTTAATACCAATATTATTTTGGGTTCTACAAAGGAATGTTAATGAAGGTTGAGTCATAGAGTGTTATTAGAGGCTCATAACATTCCCAGAACTAACGCAGGTGAGTAAAAATTGTTTTAATATGTATATTAAAAGTTACTTCTGAAGTGATCAAACCTTAAAATGTTCTGTTACACAGGCTCTCTAAACATATCTTTGTCATGTCTACTTTGCTAGCAACGTAAATATATACTTACCTAAATATGTAATGGACTTAATTAAAATAACGGGGCGGTTCACAACAAGTTAATTACAACAATAGATCCTTTGTTTCGCAAACTTTTAAGTGGATATTAATTGTTTAGAGGTAGGAAGGTAGGTATCGTTGTGTTAGTTCCATAAACTTAAGAAGGAAATACGAGAAAAACGATACACTACATCTTTATACTTAACATTTAGTAGGTACCTATTATCTAAAGATGATAACTATAGATGTGGACCTTGAACATTATAATTTTATTATTATTTCATAATAGGTAGTATTTGAATAACCTAATAATAGAACTTACAAATTATGGATCTATCTAACCTAACTAACATTGATGCACCAAAGTTCAATGTAATTGTTAATCTTTTTATGTTGAAAAACGTTTTCTAAATTGTCAACAGGGAACGGTTATTTTTATTAAGATGATAGCTACAGCAATTCAACACATCCCTATACTCAAACCATTCAATCATTGATGTGATGGCACACAATTGAAAATAATATTTTCATGCTCTTGTTATGTACCTAATATATATTATGAGGCATCAAATGTTCATATTGTCCTAGTTGCATTACATCCAATTTATATAGGTACTATGCACACTATGACTCATTAACATTTACTCCTTTTTACTAAATTTCAAAAGTTAGTTCACCTAACTGTAAATAATAATTGCTGATTATAGGGAGTGTAGCTACCTTTGTCAATTATATCATTAAATTTGAATATTGTTTGTTACAGAACAATTATCAAATCAGAAGAAGATAAATATCATCTAATGGGAACAGGCAAATTGAAATTTGCATCAAGATGGATGAGCCGTTGATGGCTCATGGCTGTTTACATGATATGACAATTCATGTCTCTATAATCATGTTATGTATATGGCAGTATAGACAGAGTAACAGAAAGGCAGTAAATGAGTGGACCAAACTGCCACAAGCAATTACTACATCTCACTGCTTGAGGCAACTTATGTTTTGTTGCAGGGACAAAATGAAATCATGTAATCTTGACAAAAATATGTATATTTTGATAAAGAAAGAACAACATACAATATACAATTTTTTTATTCTGTATAATATGTGTTATGCATTCACTAAATATATTTAATGTTACAAAATTATGCTTTTCCTTTATTTGAAATACAATAATATTTTATAAATACAAAAAAAACATGTAAGAAGTAAGATCTTGGAAATATTTTACATAAATTGAGTATATTTATGAAAACACAATTAGACAGTCCTAATTAATGATGTCTTTTAATAATAAATGATTAATTAAATTTGTTTATACATTCACACAAACTATACTTGTTGCATATTAAGTCCAGTGATTAAACATAAAACTGGTTTCTGTTAAAAAAGAACTACAATACAATACACAGGCACATTCAATACCTAATAAACTTGTAAAGCTAATCTCTGCTACTATAAACTCAAGTGATCCATAACATGCTACACTGAGACATATTAAATTTGTAAACTCCTTATTTGAGTACTAATAATGCCACAGACTTCATATTCTTGCTACACCGAGACATGTCCAATTTGTAAACTCCTTATTTCAGTACTAATAATGCCACAGACTTTACATTCTTGCTACACCGAGACATGTTCAATTTGTAAACTCATTATTTCAGTACTAATAATGCCACAGACTTCATATTCTTGCTACACCGAGACATGTCCAATTTGTAAACTCCTTATTTCAGTACTAATATTGCCTCAGACTTTATATTCTTGCTACACCGAGACATGTCCAATTGGTGAACTCATTATTTCAGTACTAATATTGCTGCAGACTTCATATTCTTGCTACACCGAGACCTGTCCAATTGGTGAACTCATTATTTCAGTACTAATATTGCTGCAGACTTCATATTCTTGCTACACCGAGACATGTCCAATTGGTGAACTCATTATTTCAGTACTAATATTACCGCAGACTTCATATTCTTGCTACACTGAGACATGTCCAATTGGTGAACTCATTATTTCAGTACTAATATTGCTGCAGACTTCATATTCTTGCTACACCGAGACATGTCCAATTTGTGAACTCATTATTTCAGTACTAATATTACCGCAGACTTCATATTCTTGCTACACTGAGACATGTCCAATTGGTGAACTCATTATTTCAGTACTAATATTGCTGCAGACTTCAAATTCTTGCTATTCTTGCCTACTCTCGGTTCTTGAAGTCTGCCGTAATTAGCTAAAAAAAAGAAATTATTGAACATTGAAATAAGTAAAAAATACATGACTTTATTTAATGATATTTTTTATTACCTACTCTTGTATTTATCAAAATATATCATTTCAGTTTGCCAACAAATTATATATTTATTAAGACTATGACAGACTTAGAGGTTACCTATAATTTTTTTATGAATTTCAGTAGAATTACTGTAAAAATTTTCTGAATATTGTTTATTTTTAGACTGACATTAAAACCACATGCATTTAGTAATTTGAAATACTGGCTTGGGAAAATATCACAAAGTAACTATAGTTTACTAACCATTGGTATAAATACAGAGAAAAATAACATCATAATCTTTAGAATACACACCCAGTGGTTTGTATATCACTGCAATTTGTTTATTGCGCGACATCTTTCAACATTTGTCAATTTATTCAAAACTTCTTAGTGTTGAAGTCCTTTTATCCACATGTCTTATGATCTACTTGCTTCTTACACTCCTGAGACGTTCCAAACTCGATCTGCGCACTATTTCAGCTAAACTGAACACGAAAGATCTGAAAGAGTAAGTTTAAGAGAATTAAAGACAAATAATAGGATTGGTTTACTATGTATCTCGTTGACAATGAATAGGTAAACGATGATAGAATAATACTTACTCAGCATAATGTAGGCGAAATAATAAAGTTTGAAAGAAAACAACAAAGGTAATAATTCAACTGACTTATCTGACTTAATCTGACTGACATTTATAATGTCATTTTAGTGATGCCAGATGCAATTTCTAAATTAGTATTATAATGCTGAAGAGTTTGTTTGATTGGACACGCTAATCTCAGGCACTACATTAGTTGCCGTTTATATTCCGTGAGAGCGTAGTATTTCCTTTGATGGGTGGATCACGGCACAAAAAATCACTGTTTTGTCTGTTCCGTGGGGACGATCTACTCGTGATGAAATCAGTGTCATCCGTATAAATCTGATAGAATACCTCAACCGATAAACTGCATAAGTATATAAAATAGATGAGCGTAGTTGCGGCATCCGCTATTATTTGTATATCTATATTATTTTTATAGGCTCACGCACACCTGTATCCCTGACGGGGTAGGCAGAGATGTAATATTACACCCACATTTCGCCATGAATTTTTAGGTCCCAGTGGTCCCACGTAATAGGAGGCGAGCCTATTGCCTTTACCGGGCACATCACTAGACTCCGTTACTCTCTGCTGTGTTATTATATTTATATTTCATACATATAATAAAACACAAAAAAATAATATTTTTGTACTTTGAATATGTTAAAAAAAATACTCTGTTAGGCTAAGAATCAGTAAAGGAGCATGAATCTAGAAAATAAATTCTGTCTGTTTGTCCGTTTGTCTATTTGTACGCGCTAATCTCTGAAGTTACTGGATGGATTTGAATGAAACTCTTTTTGTAATATTGCTATTAGGTCTGGGTCAACATAATTATAGTCTATAATTGATTTTGGAAAGTGGAACACCTGATGCAGTACCACAACAGCCCACAGTGTTCGCCGTAGAACAAACTATGTGGACAAAAGTCATTATCAAATTCCCGGAATTAGGTATTTTCTACCTGTAAACAACACCCCTAAGCCCCTGATTCCAAGAATTGTTTAGGTACGTGTAACATTCCATACTGATGAGTAATCGTTTATCAAAGTAAGCTAATGAGGTAAATGCAATTAAATAAATAGGTCAGTGGCATTTTTGCTACACTTGTGCTAACACCTCATGGTGACAGTTCTTATTTTGTTTAAAGTTTCAGTGATAGATTTTACTTCTGAAGGTATGTATAATATATTTTCTTGTAAGAATCCTTTTAATGTGTCATAAACATACGTAAAGTAGACTAACTATGAATGCACAAAAAAAATGATGTTTTATCTTTGTTTTCGAACTTATCAAGCTTGGAAAAGCCATGTATCCTCTTGTATCCAGGCTGAATTTTTGATATGTTTTAGCTGCATGACTATGGACGATTATGGCATATATTTTACGTAGCACACTTGAGTACAACTACTTTTTATTTTTTCAGAAAAGCTTTACTCTATTAGTAAAATAGAGTTTTTCGAAAAATGGCTAAAGCACGAAAAAGACGAAAGAAATGATCGTTTATTTCATCTAAGTTTGATTTATCTGACATTACTGAAGAATGTCAAAGGGAAATTAAGATGACATTAGCCAATATTTCTTCGAAAATTGCTACAAAATGGGTTTCTTCAGGAAAGTCAAAAGAGCGTTTCCTTATAAGAATAAGATGTGGCTGAAAGGCGATGAGATAGTAATTTGTATGCGATCGACTCAACCACAGCCTTCTACCTCATCCGCTGACCTTTCTCGGCCTGGCAGGCCTAAAAAGTCTTCGAAGATAGAATTAATGACTGCAGAAGAGGTAGCTGCACGGTCAACTGAACATAAGAACGTTGCCAGAGTTATAAAGAACATTGGCATTGATCCAGCTTCCGTAAGTGTATATATTGGCCTTCAACAACCAAGTGCTGTGCAAAGTAATAGACCGCTAAGTAGTGACGAGGCATTAGCGTATTACATTGATTCAAAATCAACAAGTCACTCATACAAGCAGACTAGGACATGGACTATGAAAGTCGGACATCACGTGTCTCCATCATATGAATGAATTGTTAAATAAAAAAAGCGTGTTATCCTTCCGCGAATCACGTTGTTGTGCCACAATCTCGAGCAGAAATTGAGCTACATGCTATTTTTAATAAAACTGCAGAACGGTTAGTTAGAAGCTCGGAGAGAAGTTGTCACAAGCGTGCTCCACAATTCCTCGTTTACTCTTATAAGTAAATGGGTGGTCTATCATCTCATAGTGGTTATAAACAGAGATTTGACAATAGCGAAGACACTGATGAGTTCCTTTTCGTTTTTTCATTTGTTTCTCTTAGGTTAATCGACGAAGGTAACAACATTATCTGGCAAAATCCTCATCCATCGTCGATGTTTTGCCGTTCAATTAAATTCATTTTTGCCAAAGAAACTACGGAATTAACAAAAATCGAGACTAATAAAGTTTTGGAACAAATAAACAACTTGGAGCCTACATCTTGTGATCTTGGTGGTTCTTTTTATATTTATTATTTGATTTGAATTGACTATTATTTTTTATAAATATGTCAGTTAATAATTTTTGTATAAATAATTTTTGTATAATATATGTCAGTTTATAATTTTTGTATACATACATAACGTCACGCCTTTTATGCCCGAAGGGGTAGGCAGAGGTGTATTTCTACACCCACTTTTCGCCAGATATACTTTAGTCCCACGTAATAAGGTGCGAGCCTATTGCCGTACCGGGCACATTTCCAGACTCCGTGCTGCTACTGAGAATTTCGAGACAGAAAAACCCAATAACACTGCCCGACCCAGGAATCGAACCCGGGACCTCCCGATCCCACGCGCACATTTATGCCGCGAAACCAACGAGGCAGTCGTATGGGGTTTGATGTCGAGTTTTCCGTCTCTACGCAAAGATGGTATTTGCATCGTGTTATTCCTTAGTCACCTCTTACGACACCCACGGAAAGATAGGGGGTGGTGACACTTGTATTCTATGCCTTCAACCACACGGCATAATTTATTTAAAAATATAGTATTATCTTAATATATAAAATCCTTGCGTTACTGACTGACTGACAGACACGCTACAGCCGAAACTGTTGGGCGCAGGAAGCTGAAATTTGGCATGTATGTTCCTTGAGGACCGTAGGGGTGCACTAAGAGGGGATTTCCCGAAATTCCCACGGGATCAGCCAAAACGGGTAATTTAAAAAAATTGCAGGCGTAGCTGCTGGCGTCCTCTAGTATATTATAATGACTGAAAATATATTTTTGTCCACCTGGCTTGTTCTACGCCGAACACTGTGCAGCCCGGCGAAACTATAAAACATAAAAATGCGGTTTGGCAAAAAACATTATGCCTGATGAGCATTTTCTGATGGGAGATTATTTGAAGATCTCGAACATCTGATGCGGAGAGCCCAGCTACGCTAAAACATATACAGCCATGACGTGTCAGATAAAGTTATTCAGTCTGATGAGCATTTTCTGTTGCCTTATAAAAATCAGAGATCTGAAACATCTGATGAGGAATTATAAGATCCCATCTGCACTATACTATAATTATACAATATACAGACTCGACGGCTTAGCAGTAGTTGTCCAATATTAAAAGGATTTCTTGTTGAGAGATCTATATTCATAATTCTTCGAGCAATTAAAGACCCGAGGAAGGACATAGTTTTTATCGCGATAACCGACATCCACGCGGGTGGAGCCGTGAGCGACAGCTAGTATTGACATATGTATTTTGTATGGATCTTTTGTCAAATATGCCTCTCTAATCTCCAAATACATGGATATATTGTATACATAATATAAGAGAGACAGAAACTTATATTAGAGAGACTTGAGTTCGAAACCATAGCGTTTTTTTTTTATTTTGTGGTTATTGTGTGCTGCAATGTGAGTACGTTAATTCGTTGGTTCCTGCTGTCATAAAGATCTTTGACCGTCGTTGTAAGGAGTAAGTAGCGGCAGAAGCTTGAAATATCCTGATTCTGGTCAAAACCATATTATCATTTTAAGTTGCGGAGGTCAGATGACATATGAAATAGGTACTTAATCGAGTCGTATATACAATCGGGATAACTAGAATAAGTAACTTTAATACTCAACTTTTCTATTCTTCAATCAGATGATTCTATTGTTCAATGATAGCAAATAATGAAGAGTTTTGTTGTTTAGTCCAATGAATAACACAAACGGCTTAAGTTACTAATCTATTACCAGAATATACAATATTAACACAGTAATAGATTCGCAATTAGCCTATTAACAATTTCACATGAGGCTACGAATACGTTGGTTCTACTATTTCACTAATTCTGTTCTTATATTATGAACACGACTTCATGGCCATTGCATCAGTATATCCGAGTGAAATTATTCGTCTCTTACATCCACTCGGGCGGAGCCACGTGTGACAGCTAGTTCATAATATTATATTTATAATATATAATTTATAATAAGACGTTAATTTTTACAATATGTGACGCGGAGTAGTGACTTGGAGTTCATTTCAGATATAGTCATGTATATCTCAAAGCATATTGGTTCTACCATCCATGTGGTACACATTATTTGCATTAAATTGTGAATCAAAACCATTCTCAAGTCCTCTTGAACACACACAAAAAATTTCATCATAATCGGTCCAGTCGTTTAGTGGGAGTTCAGTGACATACACACGAACACAAGAAATATGTATAATATATATAATAATAAATAAAATAATTTAATAAAGATAAAGATGTACCTAATTAAAAGTTAAATTCCCAAAAATAATTGCCTTTGGCAACATTAATTAAGACTTCTGATTTTACAGTGTTGTTACATAAGATAAATTGTTAGTCGTGTATGGTCGTAAAACAAAATTCCATATAAATTACATTACATTTAATAATAAGAAGATTTTGTTAATTTTATTGCAGGATTAATTTCACGTTGCAAATAAAACAATTAAATAAATAATCAAAATAATTCATGACTAATTATATTACAAAAAAATATATAAAAATTGTCAACACTCATGTATTTTAAATCTGGTATTCTGGTTTGCCATCTCCGTCGTGTCAAAAATGTCAAAATGAATGCGTATACTTCATCTCTTTCTTTCCGAGTAGTTAAAAAGAGAGAGAAATAGAGGGCGTGGCCTATGTGCGTATGTGTGCAGATGATCGGAAATGGCCTGCCCGCCGTGCCATTTCGAGAGCTCGTACTGCGGATCAGTCGAAATGGAGTGAAGCACATCGAGCTGTCCATTCTCTACAACGGATAAGTCGTTGGAAAACTCGTACTAGACCCTCTGATACCAGAGTTAGGCACAGAATAGAAGAGGACTATTCATATATTAGTTAACAGCTGTCTTTTACAGGGATACAATAGTTTATAATGCAAAGTGATTTTTTAGAGAAGTGGAACCAAATTGGCTACCATATGTTCGAATTTAGTAGTAGTTGCAGAGAGTGCAGTTGTAACAAGTAAAACTATGTAGAAATTGTTGCGGAACTAAGTTTGACACACCTTATTTGTCTCCATCTCTTTCTAATATTACCAGAATGAAAAAGAGCAGTAGATTAAATTAAATTTTTACGCGCTATCGCCAACATGGAATTTATTTCTGAATCCTTGCCTGCTCAAATATTTTCGATAGCAAAAAATACATTTTCACCACAGCAGCTCAAACATGCCGCTTTTGCTGCGAGACAACAGTGAACAAAACGCGATTTTGATTCGAGCGTGAGGCAAAGTAGCTTTTTAATTTTTCAATCTTCAGTGCCACGAATTGACATTGTTCAGCCACAAATTTGAAACATTCGAATTTTACTGTGCTCTGTCTCTTTCACATGCATATAAAAAGTGAGTGAAAAAACAAACCCCTTCGAATTCGAAATTCGATTTTGGAATTCAACCTCAAAGAAAACACCTACGGCAACGCAAAAAAAAAGATATTTTTTTATATGTTATTGTTTACATGTTTAATTTATTATTGGATTTTAATAAAAATAAGTCTAATTAATAGTATAAAATTAGTATTTAACCAATACATTTTTATTTAGAATTACAACAATGATGCATTTGAAAAATAAACATCAGGGACGCGGTATTAAAACGCGATTTAAAAAAGTAGCGGGAATAAAAAGTTCGGTGATACTGATACAGTAGGTACCTATAGCGTAACGTGTTAAATTATATTAATATATAAAATAATCTAAAAAGATGAGTGAAACTAGCGATGATGACTGTACTTTAACACCAGAAGAGTTAAATCAACAAGTGATTATGCAGAATTCAATCTATTCCTGTTCATTTCTATGTCTCCTAAGTAATATGTGTTTTCACTGCTGTGGTGAAAAGTTATGTGTGCTACACGAGAGCAAAGTTTTTTGTATCTCGAGCTGTTGAGTCCCTCACCACGCTCAGGATTCTAACTTTGATTCACTCGCTACGCTCGTGAATCAATCATAGAATCCTTCGCTTGCTCGGGACTCAAAATCAGCACTCGAAACAAAAAACCACTTTGCTCTCTTGTTGCACAAATAACTATTCGTTCATTTCGATCGTAATTTCTTTTGCACTTTTGTTTGACATTTTTCGTTTCATGAATATTTTTGTATGGAGACTTTTAATTATATATCTTTGCCATATTGTTATCGCAAAAGGTACTCATATATAATATTTTTGTTATTTTACTAGCGCGGCATCTTTATTATATTTTTATTAAAATATTGCCTAACGATGCAATTACATAAAATGCAAATTTTATTGGTTGATTTTGATCCGATATCAAAGTTCTGTTGATATTGATGCGATATGAAACGATATGACGTGAATGGATATCTGTTGATTTTAATCTTGTTTGTAATTTGTACGGAATGGTCTAGAGTTAGGCTGTAATAAGCCATTTTACGGGTCACCTCGTTTTTGACGGCGTGAATGAGACTTATTGTCCCGGTCGGTATCCAACTACGATCTGATCGAAGTCGAGTATGCCGAAAAACGAATGAATCAATGTCAGTCGCAAGATGGTTAAACTAGTACTAAATCCACTGATAAACTTGCCTGTGTCTATATTTTACTAGTTGAGCCCTCCATTGATCTATTACTTAAGCCCACGGTTACATACACCCGCGTTATTTAAGGCTACTGCTCCGCTCCTGTGGCTCATAGCGAGATGCTATATACCTTATAGCCTTTCTCGATAAATGGGCTATCTAACACTGAAAGAATTTTTCAAATTGGACCAGTAGTTCCTGACATTAGCGCGTTCAAACAAACAAACAAACTCTTTAGCTTTATATAATAGTACTAGTCGACGTCAGCGTGTCGTAGCGTGTCTATCAGTCAGTCAGTAACGCAAGGATTTTATATATTAAGATAAGATTAGATTAGTATTAGATTAAGATAAGATTAATTAAACTTATTGACATCTTCGCTTAAGGATAGTCTGTCATCTGTCTATAAAAAGCGGTATTATCGCCTTAGTAATTTTGAAGACTGATTCTGAAATAAGTTGGAAATATATAGCTCCTTAAGAAATTGTAGATACTGCCATGACATGACGATCGTCAATTTCTTACAGATTTTTGTATTAACTCTGACTTTTGCACCCACGAGTTTAAACTTTCAGGATTTTCATTAAGTGCAAAACAAAATTGTATTCATTGCCCATTCACCCATTTATTATTTACGTAAAACATATGAAAACTAGCGATTATCTTGTAATAAAATATGTTTAGGTTAATCATATTTTAAAGTCCATCCTAAACTTACCTATAAAAGTGATAAAGGCGTTTGTGAACATCTGACATCATCTTTATTACATTATCTTTCTGCATACTTTTTATGAAGCTAACTTATTGATAACTTCTGAGGAATCTTTACTACGCAGCAGCATGTGTCTTTGCAATAATTCTACATCGACTGCACAGTTGGCGTACCAGTTTAAGCGGTCGTCATGCCGTGTAGAACTGTTTCAAGTTTTGTGGGTTCGATCCCCATACGGACAACTCATTCTGAGATCTATAAATTGCTATTGGGTTACTGGGTTTTTTCGAATTCTCCGTAGCAGCACGGAGTCTGGTGATGTGAACAGTAACAGCAATAGGTTCGCCCCCTATTACGTGGGCCCTGTAAATTCATGGCGAAATGTGGGTGTAATATTACACCTCTGCCTACAGGCGTGAGCCTATAAAAATATATAATAATATAAATTGATGCTTCGAGTCTGAGTACTTTGTATCGGTTTATATAAACGCCATCTACCAGTGCCAAACAATCTAGGCACCTACTTAAATACTCCCAATATTATAATGTTTACTTTTAAGTAATTTATGTCAATGCTATTAGATGGCGCTATTCAATAAATATCGTTATCTTTAATCTAATCTACTTTTAATCCAGATATACATGTACAGAATCTATTTGTTTCTAATCGATATTGTTTGTCATTGAACAACTACAAATAATGTGTAGATATATCTAGAGCTATCACCAGTAGCAATATACCTACTTATAAATATATATTAGGTAAGCAGGTAATATATATGTATAGGTATTATGTTATTTCATGCGGTAGTCATGTGTTGTGGTGTGGCGCCAGCATGGTAGCATGGTGTTCGTATATAATTAATTTAGTCCTTTGATAGGTATGATTAGAATCTTCACACGTGTAAGGGAATGGTTAATCATCTGTACAAAAAAATCTGGCAAAACGCACGGCTATTGGGAGCAATAAACTGAAATTTGGCATAAAAAATCAGCAGGGTGGCACTATAGATATGGTTCTGATATTCATAGTTTTGTTGTTTCAATCCTTCAACGGTTCAATACATTCAGTCAAAAAAGTATCGGAAATGGATTATTTGTTTATGGTTTCAAATTCAAATTAGTTGTTAGACTGGCACAACTGTATTCCATTTTGGCGCGGAGTTTGAGTTGCATCTGTTATTTATATTAAATACAGTGCTGTTTTTAGATATAGGTACCATCATATCTAGTGTATTGCGAATTTCACAATGGACAAAAACATCGAACAAAGAGTTTGGCATCGCCAATGGAATTCGTGTTCGGAGTCAATGAAATTGTTACAGAAGGCTTACGGCGAATCGACTTTATCAAAAACTCGTGCTTATGAGTGGTATAAAGCGTTCAAAAGCGGTCGATATGTGATGGAAGATTTGCCTCGCTCTAGTAGGCCATCAACGTCTGCAACTGAAGTTAACATTGCAAAAGTGAAGGAAACAGTGACTGAAAATCCTCATTCAACCTTCAGAGAGATAGCCGCTGAACTTTCTGTAGCTCACGAGTTGATCCGTACAATTTTAACTAATCATTTGTATGAGCATACTTTGAAGGTGATAAAATAAATTTGGATGAATAACAAACAGTTTGTGTATTATTGATCTTTGCCCGGTACTTTCTTGACAAAGTAGTATTTTCCAAGTGTAGTATTTGAAATTGTTCCAGTTCTTTCAACTTTTGGAAGCCCTAACGGCACCAAATCTATTCTTAATACACAAAATAAATTTTGAAAGAAAAGGATTTTCTAGTTGGAACCGTACTTTGCTCTTCTTCTGGTTCATACTTTAAAGCGATAACTATATCACAGATATCTATTAACACATTGACTCTGATCTTTGTCTCACACCTCGACAAGTAGGCAATATTTCATACTGTAGAAAACATAATATATAAATGAACGGAATGCGGATTACATTTCGTTATCAAGAGATAAGCGGCCGGGGCTTGCGTGCGCTCGACACGACATACCGCTGTGAGCGGTGGCGGCAACATGACGCGAATGTACCATACATACACTAAACAGCAATGGGAAGCCGTCCTTGGAGTAAGTCACCTCTCAATAAACTTGTAAAAGACTATACCAATAAACTCATTCTATCCTTGTCTATTTTCCAGCAAATGTCAGCGCAGCTGGGCCGTGGCGAGCGGGGCGGCTCAAGCGGCGAAAGAGACGACGCATCGTCCACCGGATCCGAACGCCTCTATGAACAGGATATCGCAATTTTGAACCGTTGCTTCGACGACATAGAGAAGTTTATCGCAAGACTGCAGCATGCGGCAGCAGCGTCCAGAGAACTGGAGCGACGGAGACGGTCAAGAGGTGGGAGTAAGAGAGCAGCTGGTGCTGGCGAAGGAATGCTGGCTATGCGGACAAGACCGCCTCCAGAACGGGATTTCGTGGACGTTCTCCAAAAGTTCAAACTGTCATTCAACCTCCTTGCAAGACTTCGCGCGCATATCCATGACCCTAATGCTCCGGAATTGGTGCATTTCCTCTTCACGCCTCTGGCACTGATAGTGGATGCTGCGCAGGATGCAGCTGATGGAAGATTACCTTCGAGGGTCGTGCAGCCTCTCCTGACGAGGGATGCGCTCAACCTACTGGCCAACTGCGTCACCAGCAAGGAGACAGAGCTGTGGCATTCACTAGGAGACGCTTGGCTTATACCCAGGTATGTTGCAAACTATTTTATTTATCTATTTATGACCGATACGGTTTCATAACGCATGATGGATTATAAGTTGTTGATAATGCAGTTTCTGTCATGTTCTAGAAGTCTATACATTTCATAAAATGCAGTCCCACCGCGTCCTGTCTGTCGGTATTAACACAGTAAACCCGAAAACGTTTGTACCAATAGATATCGTGACTCTCGAGGAACGTTTAGGCGAATCATTCACGCGAGCGGAGCGAACGAAGTCTAGTTCATTCAAGGTTATGAATTAAAACAATTATAAAATCTAATTTTGAGAATATTGAAGATGGCCTTTTGGTCTCCGATCAGATTCAAATCCATGTTTCGATAAATTAATATGTGACTGAAAGACATATTCCATGGCCCCATTATCAGCGTCTATATGCCCTTTATCGATCATATCGCATCATATCTTAGTTCCACGAATCCTCTTCAATGTAAATTAGTTCGGCAGACTTTAATCCCTTAACTGCTTCTATTCATAAATCATCAGCCGTCGATAAACATAGAGGTTTTATTTCATTGATTCTATTTTAGTCGTCAGATAAAACTTATCTTGGTCATTTGAATACTAGAAATTCTATTCGGATATTGTCTGGAATGTTTTTAAGCATTCTTGTATAAAAACCAAAATCAAAAACACATGGAAGATTCTTTAAGACCTTTATAAATCGGTGTAGTTGAAAAGCTCTGTTAAATGTGGGGCCCAATTCTCCTAAATAAATACAGTTTCGATATCATGTTAGTGACATACTTACGTCACGAAAAGCGTATTTTCTAAATTATCTGATAATTGAACGAAGTTGTAACGAGATCGTAAATTGAAACAAGTGTCAATATATATATCAGCGACGAACTGTTTATTTCAAATTATACGATAATGACATAAGGTTATCAGAATACCACTTCTGAGTCCATTTAAAATATAATATCAATGTCAAATAAAAATAAGAGAATTGGCCTCCGGTTACATACGGAGGCAGAACCCAGGCTTCAACTTGGATGCAACTGGGATAACTCTATGACGATGATGACGTTGATCAAGAAGACGGTGTGGTCGAACAAAAATTAAGAGCATTTCCTAGCACTTAGACTGTTAAAATAATTATTAATTTAATGAAGAAGTAACGTCATCTATGTCTCTGTTTCTATGGGCAAAACCGACTACGGCGTATTTGACATTTTGATCGTTGTATCAATATCAACTACCAAGGACCGACAACAATATCGGGCAATTTTAAGCGCCCATTGTAATAGCATCGCTGTTTTGAAAACTGTCTTTATCGCTAATGATTTAAAAAGCGTCGAAAATCAAGAAATTATGGCAAGCAATGAAGTAACTATCGCTTGCTTAAACATTCAAAGGAAATGTCATGAGATACATAACCCAATCTGCCTCCGTGGTCCAGTGCATAGCGTATGCGACTGCTGATCGGAGGTCCCAGGTTCGATTCCCGGGTCGCGCAAAATTGTTACTGGATTTTTCCAAACTTTCAGTAGCAGCACGGAGTCAGGTGATGTGCCTGGTAACGGCAATAGCCTCGCCGCCTATTACGTGGGACCAAAAGATTCGTGGCGAAATGTGGGTGTAGGCCGTGTAGTATTACACATCTGTCTACCCCTACGGGTATACAGGCGTGAGTCTATAAATAAAAAAAATATAAAAATAAGAATACATACATAGACACGTCACGCCTGTTTCCCGGAGGGGTAGGCAGAGACTACGGAAAGCCATTTGCAA
This sequence comes from Euclidia mi, assembly GCA_944739405.2. NCBI lineage: Eukaryota > Metazoa > Arthropoda > Insecta > Lepidoptera > Erebidae > Euclidia > Euclidia mi. The sequence goes on from OX123207.2 coordinate 33,944,249, forward strand.
CGATCCTGACATACCTCTCTTGCTTCATTCACTCCCAAATAAAAAATAAATAAAACATAACCAAGTCCGAATCCGACTGTATATTATTCAAATCCGTTGGCTAGGATTTGAGATTCCCAGAATGCTGAGGATAGGAAGAAATTGATCAAGAATAGGGAGGTCTTCAATCTGCAGTGGCAGTTTTAAATACTCTTTCTATACCAGATCACTACCAACATTACAACAAAAACAATTCGTGTATAGTTGAAATCATTATATAAACAGATGACTCACAAGTGAACATCAGATTCAAAACTGATATATATTACGCCAAGATTAATTAATTAATCAGGCCAGATTATAGAAAACAAATCTTATGACAAATGAATCTTCAAAGTTGGTCACCCATTAGTCATAGTTACTAGCTGCTAGCTGCGATAATTTCGTTTGTGTAATGTTATCATGACTATTGATGACGAAGATAAGTTACAATTTAGGATAGGTACCTACAGTCGTACAACTTCCCGCTAGACCACCTTAAGGGTGAGAATCGCTCAGCAAGACATCGTCGCTTCCAGTGCTACTTTACACACACATTGACACTTGTATACAAAACCAGTTTCTAGTGTGCAACGACTCTATGAACGAGCCAAGGGATATTTTTTCAAACTGGTCCAGCGCTGACTTGTCTGATTGTACTTGGATGTTGTTGTATTTGAGTAGTTGACTGGTGTCGTCACTGCATTCTCACTTCTCACTCGATGACCTCCCGATTCTCCTTCTCCCATTGTCCGGTCATAGTGTCTGTTATTATTATAACTTCGCACGATTTTGGGCATCTTTGGTTGTTATTGGACTCGCAGGCATATCATTGCCATGTCTACTTCTTAGTCATGGCCCACATTTGTTTTATTCATCCCAATGTTTTAAAACTTGGATGAACAAGTGTAGGGGATATTCTTACAGTTTACCTGCTATTTTAGCGCAATATTAATTGCAGCGTACGCGATTATCTTATTGAAATAAATTTTAGTCGATTAGATTTTACGGATTTAAAATAATACTTAGCGCCATTTGTATGACAACACAAAATTAAACATTTTTATGATTAATTGTTGTTATAAATAATATGCAAAATTAAAGAAATGAATAAGTGTTAATTTTTGCATGTCAGTGATAATAATTTAAATGTGATTATAAATATCACAATAGGATTAAGGTAATAATATATTATTTCAATTCGATCAAATAGTACTTAATTGAATAAGAGGTAATCTACAAATAAATATAAATGTTGTTAAAACTAACTATGACTAAGTGGCTATTTACACATAAATTAAAACAATAATTTCTATACTTAAATAACTAACAAATAAAAGGAAATACATAAAAAAAGTAAAAGCAGAATTTAAAGGGCGTCATGGAAATCCTCCACATCGCCATCAATTGGAAGCGTGCCCAGAATGCTGGCAGCATTGCCACGTTGCGTGGCAATGCTGATCTTTTGTGCCAAATACAGGCCAGCCTTCTGGTCACGCGAGGCGTCAACAAGTCTCTTTGAAAGATCTCTAAAAAGAGATCTCGCACTTGGACCCCATGGTCCCAACGTTTCAACTCCAAACGGCTCAAATACATAATCCCCTACTAGATTTATGTATTTGCGCCTTTTGAGAGTCTCCGCTGAAGCAGCAGCAGCGCCCGCACAACCCGCTGTGCTAGGAAGATGAGATGGCGCAAGGGTGTCGACACATGTTGCGTCCCACACCAAAGGCCTACCCAGCTTCCATGGCAGTAAAGACATACCGTCTGGTCTCTTACCATCGTCGCGTGCCAAGCCCTGAGGTTCAAGTTGGGCTGGAACGCCTGCGGTGACAAGAGCCCGACGAAGTATGTCATTGAGGTTGGCGTGTCGTGAAATACGACCTGCGCTCCTGCTACATGATAGACCATGGTGACCAAGGCTGTCGACAGCCTCTCCACAGTGACAGCGATGTGGAGAATCGAGAGTATCGTCCAACATGGTACCTATGTTGGACGATGGCAGTGCCTGAAGCCAAAGCCCTGACTCCCACTCTCCCACAGCCAGCAAACGAGCACGCTCTGCAGCATTGGACGACGTACTTAAGAGATTTTCTCGTACCACACTGCAAAGCGGCCCGTCCCACTGCCTCTGAGAAGATGGGATTCGGGGTAACTCGGTGCTTGGACAAGCCATTCTCCATGCATCGGTCTTACACGGCACCTCAGAATTGACCAGTGTGGGTGCTAAAATTTTCCTGGTCAATTCTTCAGTGCTGTGGACCGAGGACAGGAATGCTGGTAAGCTTACGTCAGTAATTTTGCGAACGCCAAGGCCGCCCAGGCGTACAGGCAAGGACGCCTGTAGCCACACTCGGTCGTTCAGGGCCAGATTTAGAATTTTGCTTAAAGTAATTTGTATAAGTTTGTCAATTTGGGCGAGTGCAGATGGGTTTTTCCAAAAAGGGGAAGATCGAAGAGCGTGTGTAAGACAATATTTGATAATAGTAAAAGCCGAATGCATATTAATATTGAGTAACCTGTCTGAAATATCACTAAAATTTTGATTTTTTTCTTGTATAAATGAATCTTGTAATAATGATATGCAAATTTCTTGCATCGGACTTAACTGATATGAAGGTTTTTGAAATTGAGATTAATGATGTGACGATAAGCACAGATAAATACGTTTATAAGCATTTAAGTACTAAAATAATCAATGTAGGGGAAGTCCTCATATTTATAGCAAGGTATACTGCTAGCCTAGATAGACTTTAAGCATTTATTGATCATTCACTAAAATCGCATCTGGCACAGGCATTAGTGCTTTTAGAAAATGTATGAATTAATGAATGCGATTCACTTGGACAAAGCCAAACTTGGAGTAAGCCCTCTATTAAATCCGACCCATTACTTTCAGGAAAGCTATTCTGCTATAAAACCAGATGTCATTACAGTGCTGCCGCATAGACAGTTTTACCACAGAATAAAATATTGTACCAGGTTTACTAAGTTGGCGTTCAGCGCTCTGATTGGGTTGCTCCAAGTTCTAAGTTATTTGTCCATGTAGGGAACTAATCACCGGAAAGCTATCTAGACGATGAACATATCGTTATGTACAGTCGAACAACTTTCCGCTAGACTACCATAAGGGCGAGAATCGCTCAGCAAGACATCGTCGCTTCCAGTGCTACTTTACACGTACATTGACACTCGTATACAAAACGAGTTTCTAGTGTGCCTCGACTCTATGAGCGAGTCAAGGGTTTTTTTTAAACTGGTCCAGCGCCGACTTGTTTGATTGTACAGCGGCAAATAAGTGTTTAGGAGTGTATAGCATAGTTCCTCGATGTGACAACATCCGTTCACTCTTTCCTTCCCAAAATGTCAAGCTCTGAATTACTATGAACTGCAAACTGCATGCCTAGTAGTGTCCAAATTCTATCAATCTACCAAATAATCAGCCGAATTAATCAATTCTCTTTTTCTATCAACAGGGAACAATGGAAGACAGCCATTCCTCCGTACCAGCCTGTGTTCATGGATGGTTGGAGCCCCGACTATCAAGTTGATGACCAGCCTTTGAGAAGGTAACGATATAGCTTAATTTATTTGTCAAAATATTGGGAAATAAGTTTTGATCACCGATCTACTGCAGAGGGTCAGGCCCTGTACCAAGTGACGATATTGCTATTCACTAAGTGCGAAATTGTATGGAATTGACATAGCCACTGAATACAGATTTACATAGCAGAGCATTTCTTAAGGATTTCGTGTGCCGATTCCAAGTGGCGCCTGTCGCCAGTGTAATTCGTAGTTGACACCGTTGGCGGCGCTGGCGTCGTTCTCCGTCTCTCTTGCTCTCGTAGTTAAGTACACAGGAGGACCGTTCGTCTCTCTTGCACTCGTAGAGACAGCTGTCACAGCGCGACTGCCACGCCGCCAAGCGGCAATTGGGGTCACAGAAAGTTTGTCTACAGAGCGCCCATGAGAAATGCGCCTCTATGTAAATATCTGAGCTCTTTGACGAAACTAGGAATGAGAAGCGAATGCTACTTGTCTAGGCTCTCTGTCGTAAACTTACTCCTTGATGATGGTAAGAAATTAATGAAGTCTATGGACGTTTGCACATATTAATATACAGGATAAGTAAAAAAATCGCAGGGCATCTTAGTTATGTACGGTTTAGTAATAATTGTGTAGTCATGTGTTAATTGTTCGTCTCTTCTGTTTGTTCAATTATGTTTCATCTCATCTACTCACTTCATCTTGATGTGTTTTAAATGTGTGGTAAAATGTTATTTGAATTAATTTTCAAAATGCTTAAGAGTACCTTTGTCAATTAATCTTCAATTAAACTTTTGTTCTGACTGCTAAGTTATAGGAGTGTAAACCTTCGTGGACATTAACATTACTTTAACATTTTTCTATGGGATATATACCATGTTTTTTTATAGTAATAGGCGACAAACGAGCAGACGGATCGCCTGATGGTAAGCAATTACCGCCGCCCATAGACACAAGCAACACCACAGGAGTCACAAGTGCGTTGCCGCCCCTTGGGGATGGGAAAAGGGATAGGATGAGGAGTGGGATGAGGGAGAAGGGATAGGGGATAGAGCCTCCGGCACTCTCACTCACTGAACGAAACGCAACAGTTTAAGTACTTTACGTCGATTTTCTGTGAGAGGGTAGAATATTATATTATTTTCTTTTCTCCACGGTTGAGCCGTCCCATTAATGCTGAAATCAGCAAGGCTCTACTACCTAAATATGTAGGTTTGTTCCGAGTAATCGATAGTTCGGCATTGTTGCAAGCGCCATGTTCACGGAACGGGTACGGGGTATATATGCCGTAAGAAAATGTAAAAGTAATGCTAAGTTATAGTTTTTATTTTTTGCTTTTCCTGCTGTGTAAAACTATTATGTAGTATCAAATGTTATCACTATTTTCGTTATGTCCTGGCTTTTCACTGTATGTTCCATTTCTGTTCCTCCATTGTGTGTGTGTCACTTCACGTTTATGTATGTGTATGTGTGTGTGCGCGTAGATCATCGCCCCGTCGTAGCTCTACGGGGCGCGGCGGGACGGAGGTTGCGGCCGGCGAGCGCTACGAACGCTACGAGCGCGATGAACCGGACCTCTACGGCGAACAATACGCGCCGTACCCCACACACCCCAGGTGATATCATGTGTGCTTTTATGGTGAACGCACACTTATCCGAGCCGAACGAGTCGAACGAAACGAATTTTAGAATTCTTTATATGAAATCTCATGAAACCTCGCACACTTGCCCGCGTCGAATCGTCCGAATCTGGAAGAACCTCAGAAATCCTAGACGAATTCGAATGACGTCATCAGATTCGGCGCGGTTTGTGCGGTCGATTCGACCGATGCGCTCGCATTCTATCAGTTGGGTATGACAGAGCAACGCGCGAGTACTATTTCCGCATTGTGTTTCTTCATCTTCCATTAATAAATCACTGACAAATAAAAACCTCGTCAAGATCCATCACAATTTACATGTAATAACAGTGCGACAGGCGTAAAGGAAATGGCAACCATTTTTTCGATGCGCTCGATTCGTTCGGCGCGGTCGATTCTTTCGACGAGGTCGATTCTTGCTAATGTGCAAGGCTTCCTTGACTTCGATTCGTTCGACGCGTTCGGCTCGGATAAGTGTGCGTTCACCTTTAGATTACCTTGCTTATTTCATTGTAACATTATTTAAGTAAATGTTCATATATGTACCTATCATCAGTATAATCATCATGTCAGTCTAGAGACGTCCAAAGCTGGACAGTCCAAGTATATGTATAAAGGAGTCTAAACCGTGTTACAATCATTGATCTTCGCTTTTAAGCCCTGGTCATCGAGAAATATCTGAAGAGAAGCTAACGGTACTGATGCGAGTAAGAATTTTACAAAGCAGCCGCCATTGCATTTTTAGAAAATACATTCCAGATTATTTTTTATGTCATTGTCAAGTAATTACGCGATATAGACCTGTTCCATAAATATAACTATAAATTTCAGATTATGGGTGTAATATAACAAATAACACCTCTGCCTACCCCTTCGGGGATGCAGGCGTGAGAATATAAAAAAAATCTGATTAATAAACTTCAAAAGAAGATGAACTGGAATATATATACGTCTGCTGATTACGAGGTCTCGGGTTCGATTCCCGGGTCGGGCTAAAGTTTTACTGTTTTTTTTCCAAATTCTCAGTAACAACACCGAGTCTGGCAAAGTGCCCGGTAACGGTAATAGGCTCGCCCCTATTTCCTGGGACCTCATAGCATGGCGAAATATGGGTGTATTCCACCTCTGCCTACCTCATCGGGGATATAGGCTTGAGACTCTATAAAACAATACTAATAGTGCAATGTTTGGTGTTCCAGGAACATGAGGGCGATGGGTCGCGAGGACTCGGGCTCTGCGGCGTCCTCACCGGACCGCGAGCAGCCCTACCGCCCTGAAAGGGAAGATGGTCAGTATACTATAACTGCAACTTTCTATTCAATGTTCTTTATTACCTGCATGGTAATGACGATGGAAGATTCATCATCCTTTTAGCATTTATCTTAGTTAGATCCCGGGGTCCGCTTTCTAGTCTAACCGGATTTGGCTTAATATTATCTTTTCCTCAGAGCGACTGCCTGTCTGACCGCCGCAACCCGAAGGGATAGCGATATTCCGTGGTTTACACTAGTGTCAGTTTATTTAGAAGGTACTGACGCCCAACAACGACTCTCCAAAATCTTCATGACAACCGGGACCGACGGCTTAACGTGATCTCCGAGGCACGGGGCAAGCGATAATTTACAATTCAATACGCACATAACTCCGAAAAGTCATTGGTGCGCTCTGTGGAATCGAACCCGATACCCTCCGCATGGCAGTTTGTTGGTATTGCTAGGCTCTCGCTGCTCTCGAAAAGAAGATTCTCACGGGATGTGGCTAGTGTAGAAAGAGATTGCTTGACATGGCCTTGAACAGTACACATTTTGTGAATTGGCTTATACTACAGCATGTACAAATGGCGGCCTTATCGCTAAAAGCTATCTCTTCCAGGCAACCTTTGAATGGACAGAAATGATGTAAGCAATCAAGTGTGACGATAGTGTAGTCCGATGAAATCTTTTAAAAGCATCCAGTTTGCTGGTTATAGGGCAATGCGGGTCACATCATGAAAGTGCCAGCTCAACTGGTAGATCACCAAACTCTCGCAGAAGATAAACTAATAATATTAGAGGAATAATTTTCCTATAGTTGTGATCACTCTACGAACGGCCTTCCCTTTACCTGTAGCGGAAGGAAAGTTAGAAATATTTAGAAATGGGGTCTGAAAAATGATAGGATTCGGAGACTTGAGAGGACACTTTCATCTTCCTATTTATTCTCAAGGCTGGCAGCACTTTTGTGATAAGTCTGTTCCTGCAGATATCGTAGAAAAGTTATTAGGTATAGACGGTATAGTCCTTATTCCTATAAGGTGTGGTGTTCCTCCATACAGGGGAAGGATCCTCCAACCAGATTAGGTGATCGTGCCTGGTGGAGTGCAGTCCAACGGAAGTATTTGAGAAGTTGCATATGGTCATCGCTGGCGTGAACTCTGCTTGCGGGATTCAGGACTTTTAGTTCCGTTGTTTTTTTTTTATAATAGTAGGCGGCAAACGAGCAGACGGATCGCCTGATGGTAAGCAATTACCGCCGCCCATGGACACAAGCAACACCACAGGAGTCACAAGTAGGTACGTTGCTGCCCCTTGGGGTCGGGAAAAAGGATAGGATGAGGAATGGGATGGGGGAGAAGGAATAGGGGATAGGGCCTCCGGCACTTTCACTCACCGAACGAAACGCAGCAGTTTAGGTACTGTTACTTTACGTCGATTTTCTGTGAGAGGGTAGCACTTTCCCGGTCGAGCCGGCCTATTCATGCTGAAATCAGCAAGGCTCTACTACTTTAGATGTAGCCGTGTTGATTGTCTTAGCCATGGCACGATAGATGGCCCGCTGAGAGTGATATGTAGCTACTGCTACATTAACAAACTGCTACAACGCCAGTTGTACTAAACTTACAACATTATACAAGGTTATTTAGCTTCTATTTACTTCAGCCGTGGTCGCGGCGGGAAAGTAAGTCGGCCGAAACGTTGGCAAACACCGAGGTATTTATGCCTTAAATATATTATTTATCGCGAGTAAGACCCGCTAAATAACATTGTATAATGTATACTAATCGCGAAAGTTTAAAATTGTTTATAAACTTACAACAGCCTTTATCTTAGGAAGCTGTTATTTTGATCCCTACTATATTATTTTCAGATGACCTAGGCGAGGCGTGGGCCCGTGGGGTTGCGGCACGTGGAGGTCGCGTGGTCAGAGTGACGTACCCTCGCACCGCTAACAACGATAAGGAACTTACTGTCGTTCGTGGAGAGTACCTTGAGGTAAGCACACCATTTTACTTACACACGTAAGTCGAACGGTATAAGACGTGGACTTCAAAAAGGTTTATATTGTACACACCACTGCTTTGATTTAACTACACTTAATAGATATTAGCGGATTCCGGGCTCCAAGGTCGAAGATCTTGATGGTAATGACCCTTATTAGATATTACACGCTTTACGGACCTAAATCATGATTTAGCGACGGAACATATCTGACGGAAGATGCGTCGAGCGTATCATCGGTCGCGTTTATTCCGTCAGATGGGTCGGTACATATCTGACGGAAAATACGTCGAGCGTATCTGCATCGGTTGCGTCTATTCCGTCAAATTAGATCTGCTACATTACGCGTCTCGTCAGTTTCTGCTTTCTGCAACTACAGTGCGGTTGCTTTGTATGACATTTAATTTTAAAACGTCGCCCAACGAGTCAGTCAAAATACACGTGGTGCGGGGTCCGCGCGACGTCGACCGACGATACGTTGATGGAAACGGAACAGACGCTGTACGCTCGACGCACTAACGCTTCATCGGTTAAGTGTGAAAGGTTGAGTGATTTATTATATATTTGGCTGTTTTGGCGTTACGCGACGGATGATACGCGATGCATCTTCCGTCAGATATGTGCCGACCCTTAGGGTTAAGGTGCTGCGTTATTGAGGCTTCTATCAAGGTTTTCTCATACAGAACAAACATTAATTTATTTGTTCTAAGCAATACTGTTTGACTGCACGGATTGGCGTAGTTGTTTAAGCAGCCGCCTTACCGCTTGACACAGCGCCGAAGTGTTGTGTGTTCGATCCCCACACGCGGCAACACTTTGTGTGATCCACAAATTGCTGTTCCGAGTCAGGGTGTTCATTATGTCCTTTTGTTGTATGTTTATAAAGTCCACCGCGACACAGGATTTAGTCCTAATGCGGGGAGTTGTCTTTTTGATACAAAAAAAATACGAATAGGTATTTTCTCGACCATTACTTGATAAATGAGATTTTTGTATATGTGACAGGTGCTGGACGACTCCCGCAAGTGGTGGAAAGCACGCAACCGGCGCGGCGTGACGGCGCACGTGCCGCACACCATCGTGGCGCCGGCGCTGTCGCCGCCCGAGTCGCCGCACCTCTACCCCAACCCCATCTACACGCACTACCAGGTAACCACCATCTGAAATTTGTATATTTTGATCATACAGCCTTTCACAGTCAACTGCTTGGTGTTGGTGCAGGCCTCACCAAATTTTCGACACAATAGCATTGTAGATCAAAAGGATTTGGTCTCCACCATGCTATACTGGCCAGACAGGTTGGTATGCAATTTGATATATACTTGACAATTCAATGTAATAGGGAAGATGAAATGTTGATATAATTATATTTTCATCGTCAGCTCCTAACAGTTCACTGCTGGGCTAGGCCTCTTCTTTCAAAGGAGGAATTTGCCTACTATACCACATCCGTCAAACAGGTTGGTGAAGGGTTTGTTTCAAGATTTTTCTTCTCTTACAGTGCAGTCTCTGCATAATATGGTCCCTCTGTCGACTCTTACGACATCCATGGGATGATATGCGGTGGTGTCATTTCGTATTCTTAATCAAGATTCAAGATTCATTTATTCCACATTAAATAGATTACATTAATGGTCTTATTCTATGTTAGTTTCATCTATTTTACTGTTAGAACAGCATGTGAAAATTTGTGATACAATAATAATGTCAAAAAAAATGGTTATAATAATAATAAGAAATATACATTAAACATTTGATGTCAACAGAATAATTACATACTTAATAATCCATCACATCATTATATTTTACTGGCTTAAAATCTTGTCATAAGGCAAAGTAAACGATATACAAATATGTAAGTACTTGAAGATATCCAGGATCACTTTTACTATACCACAGGCATTTGATTTAACGGATCATGGGCAAACTAGCATTCGGAATAGTCACTAAGGATTTCATAGTAAAATTAAATGTTAAATCAATTTTTGTAATATTTATATCTTCTTAAATTCATCATATTCTAGTTATTTCTGTGAACAGTTAAGTACTCCTGTAAGATATTGATAGTGGTGTGTAACAAGGATCGGTACTGAGGCCACTAGTGTAATTATTTAGAACCAAATTTATTGCCACTTTGATATTACAAATGCATTTTTTAAATTTAGGTATTAACACAGGACAGAACCTAAAACAAACCAAGACAAAGATATATAAAATTGTGATTTAGTACTAAAATAAATTTCTGAGTGTGTATACATTATGACCAAAAAAGGACAAAGAAATATTATAAAATAAAAATGGCAGCGAATTAAATAATTATATTATAATGATAAATTTGATTGCATAGCAAGAAAAAGCCAAAATCGGTATTAATGGTAAAGTATGGGAGAGACCTTTGCTCAACAATGGTACAATATTTATTAAATAAAAAAAAACGTCTGTTTTTCAGGAGACGGGCGCCGGCGGTCGCGGCTCAGGCGGCAGCAGTCCCACCGGTGCGGCTGGTAGGGCAGTCGGGTCGCAGGGGGCCGGGGGTGTGGCGGGCGCGGGGGCCCCGGGCGGCGCCGGCGCCGACTGGGTGCGACGCGAGCGGCTCGGCAAGAAGGGCGAGTTCCGCTACTTCTAGTACCAAAGCCACAGCCGGCCCCCGCCACCCCGCGCTTGTGTGTGTGCGTGTATGTGCCAGTGACACACCGCTTCAGTCATCGTCCGTGTTCGTTTGCACAGCTGTATTGCTACTCATGTTAATAAGGCTATTTACACGACAACTTAAAGCAAATCTTTGTCTGTCCTTGAAGCGAATGTAACGTCTTTGTCGTGCAAAACGGGTTAAATAAAGATGGCAATCGCTTCAGAAGTTTAGCGTGAAATAGTTCTAATTCTTGAGAGACGTGTCGACGGTGTATATAGCATGCGTTGAGACTTTGCAGGACACGCAACATATCATACAAGTCTGATTTAAATTATTTACGTTGTAAATGTATTCCCTATCGTACAATAAGGTGGTGCGAGTCAGTCGACTTGTGCGACTAGTCGCGCCACTGCAAACATATACGTAGCGATGAAAGCGCTCATAGTATCCAATATATGTATTTTAAATTATTAGATTGTGAGTTCAATCGCAAATATATTAAAATATAATAAATTATCTATATCTAGATATGAGAATGTAAAAAGATAAGGTTATATTTTCATATTGTTAATATATTGTGAACGGGGAGAATTACTCTTCGTCGAAATAATGCTCCGTATCTGTACCTACTATATAATTAAATTCAATTTTTTATTCAATCGTGGTGTTGGTCTGTTTGTCTAATCCTGTACCTTGTTCCTCTCTGCTATCTGTGCAATAAGTATTTAAAAGATTATTGTTATCTAAACTTTGGCGCCGATCAGGCAGTACATTTAGATCATCAAAGATAATGTTGACATTGTTTTAAGCAATACGTGGTGATTTTTTTTGTTCAACGTCGCCATTTTGAGATTGACGTGTGCGTTTAACCGCCGCTGTGTGTGCTTCGCTTTTATAATATGTGTAGTGTTTGTGTGTGTTACTATGTTACGGTAAGTGTGCTAATATTATTTATGTTTTATTTAGATTTTAAGTATTATTAAGAAAATGAAACTTTATATACTTATTTATTAAGAAGAGTTTCGAGGATTTCTTGAATATATCTGGATTCTCGTAAGTTTGAAATTTGATGGAGCTTAGGTTTTCCCTTGTAGTGTAGAAGTGCAACTAAAGCATTCATTTATTTGAATATCGATATTTTAACATAACGTGGTATTATAACATGTTTTTATAAAAAATCATTCAATGTTCATTTAGTCCACTTTTTGAGTACTAATTTCGGTCACATCTATATCTACTCAGTAAGCCCGTTCAGATACGAATTAATACTAGTGAACATCTAACCTACACGTTGCTAAATAAAACATTGGACCACCATCGTAAGTTTCACAAATTGTGTTACGTCAGTAACTTAGTACTCATTTTAAACGTCACCCTCGTTCAGGTCCAGTTTCACCACCTCTAAATAAGCATTACCCAACAGATAAATTCAAATTGAACGACTTTTAGATACATAATCTGCCAGATAATTTAACTGGCACTTATCAGAAGCTCACTATCTGTCAGATAACTACAAAATCGTTACGCCTTTGTTTCACTTATCTGACAGATAGTTTATCAGACACTTATCAGCCAGTGGTGCAACAGTTCCTCAGTAGTATAGAACTAACACGAGTATCATGTATCACGGCACGTGTGTGCGTTTCAGAGAAACAGAAACAGGCGCCGCCCCCCCCCTCCGCCGCCGCCGCCGCCTCCGCCGCCGCCTACGACACCACCGCCGGTTCGCACAGACACCATGAAGTGTAAGCACTTACTAACAAATGTTTTGTTCAAGGTCAAGAGGGGTTACCCACGGTTAGCACTAGTGACATGAATAAACTCAGATTTTGAGACTGCCTCAAACTAGAACTGTCATCATCGTCCGAGCGATATCCTGGTTGCACCCAAGAGTTTCAAAGCACCGATAGCCGAGTGGAGAGACCGACAGACTGCTATGCAGAGGGTCTCGGGATCGAATACACGGCGCACACCAATGACTTTTCGGAGTTAAGTGCGTATTAAATTGTTAATTATCGCTGGCTAATCGGTGGAGGAAAACATCGTGAGGAAACCTGCATGTCTGAGAGTTCTCCATGATGTTCTCGAAAGACATGTGAAGTCTGCCAACCCGCACTTGGCTAGCGTGATGGACTATGGCCTTACCCTTCTCATAAGTGAGAAGGGGCCCGTGCCCAGCGGTGGGACAGGGCTGATGATGACCTAAGAATTTCGCCTTGGAGCCTGGAATTCTCTTTCTAGTACCTAACTGACTAGGCCCGCCCAGGGTCCGCTTTCTAGGGAAAATATTTGGTTGTAACCAGGCTCCCGCTAGGACGATGATTATTTCTTGTTTCAATAATCAGTGGGCTGAGTCAGTCAAAAGCGTCAGACGATAGCCTGCATTGTACTCGCATACTAACCCCATCTCATGTCTGGACTTTAAAAAAATAAGAAAAGATGAAAGAATTTGAAGTGACAAAAAAAAGCAATGACTGAGTTTGTTTCGGCCTCTCTTCTCAAGAAGTCATTTAGCTAAGAAAAGCCGGCATCATCTAGAATTAGTTTGACTTGTATAAGTGTTTTAAACAACCAAAATACAGAAATAAATATGTCTTTATGTCTTTAATATAAGCTTATTAGTAAGGACATTTGATATTTAACGTTTATACTCTGTAGTAAGGCTAGATGACACAGTTTGAGGCGTTTACTTTCCATGGGGAAATCACATATGTAATACTCGTGGTTGTGTATCCATGTCTTACAATTCTTCCATGCTGTAGAATCATTGTCACTATTAAATTATTTTTTCTTAAAACACAATTGGGTTTGCACCTAACTTGATTTATTCATCACCACCGATACGTTGACTAGCAAAGACTACGTTTCATGTTAAGTCCGCCTATGTACACTTATTTGAAAGAAGCAGCAATTCATTATAATCAGAGACTTTTTTGCCAGATGATAGTAGGTGGAGCCTCCAAAAGAACGGGTTACCACAAGGCAGTGTACTCGCTCCCACTCTCTTCAATATTTACACTAACAAGCAACCAGAAACTCTGGCAACGTGTCGATTCGTTTACACATACGACTTGATACTCGCAACCAAGACTTCTAAGCCGACAGCGGCAAAATTTTTCATAACTTTTATCATGTCCGATCTTAAAAAAAGTTTTTGAATTCATCAATAATTGAATTATTATTTTCAGCTTCTCGCTCAATGACGAATAATACTGGAGACCTGAACGAGGAATTGAAGCTGGTACTCCCTGCGATCACACAGCGCAGGAACAAACTTCTCGACATCAAGAAGACACCTGACATATTCATTGACCAGGTCCGTATCTTTATGTCCCACTTGACTTTGTATGATGATAAGCAATGCCCATATAAAGGCTGAAGGCCCTTGTTTTCCTTTGAATGCTGTTAAATGATTTTAAAAACATTCGTTATCAAATTATAATGACCAAAACGTAACATAACGAGAGAGATATCCTTATAAGATGGAGTAATTCTCCATTTCTGAATGCTAGTTTCCCGCAGTCCGTGTATCTACACTTTCTATGTCCCCACATCTCAAATTTCTTTGACCAGTGAGGATTCCTTTGATTGAACGAATCGGCCATATACTGCAACAATTTGTTGAAACATTTATCTCACAATTCATCGCGGGCTTAATCAGACTTGAGCACACTAAAGATTACAAGATTATTAGAATCTATATCAGAATCTGCTAGGAGGCAAAGACCAACAAAAACCGACAACTACCTAATATCAAAATTCTCATATTACAGAAATCAAATCCCGACGAAGTCGTAGAATGGCTAGATGCCAAAGGCTTCAGCGCAGCAGCCCAGAAGGCGCTCCGCATGCCTGGCCACCAACTCTTCGGACTGTCCCGGAACCAGCTGGAGCGAGCGCTTGGCCCGGACGAAGGCAAGCGGCTGTACAGCCAGATCCTCGTGCAACGCAACGTGTCCGGGGTGAGTCGACATCGCCTCTTCGTTAATCTCCACGGTGAGGTCGCACACACGCACGTGAATACATATACATACACACACTCACACACACACACACAGAGAGAGAGAGAGAAACATGCATATACGCAGAAACACGCAGAAATACAGACACGCACTCAAGCATGAATAACTACCAAGGATCTCAGCTATACTAACTCCGCCACGTCCATACATAGCTACACACCTGTTTAAAGACACCGTATTTAACACGCTCACACACAGTCACCTACGCACACATCACTCAACCACGGCATCGCAGACACATATGATTTCATAAACACATATACAAACACATGTAGTTATTGTCATTGTTTTTGTGAATAATAAGCAGTTTAATGGCGCACATACGCATAGCTTTCGATGTTTACGTACATACACATTCACTCTCACTGTTTCTAACTCACGGACTTACCATGCAATGCATTCACTCACGTTGTTCACATGTACATTCTCACATATATATGCTCGTACGATGTCATTATTATGTGCTTCGGTACCTATTAATCAATTAGTATTGTTTAATTAGTAACTCGACTGATTCGTCTGGTGTTGATGTTCGTTGTGTATCTTGTTTTTAACTAACAAGCAATTGCTTTATTACATTAGTAACCATGCTCTCCAGTCACATGTATCGCTGAAAATAATTCATATTTGCAGTACAAGACGACGTCGGCGTCCGAACTACAGAGCATTCTGCGCAAAGCGCGCGAGAAAGTCGAAGTGTCATGAACGGGAAGTTGTCAGCACATGCACGCGTGCATGACGACAGCCATGACTCGGACGACAGCAATTCGACAGCATGCTGAACACAGACGACAGTACCGTGACCTTATGCTGACCACAAATGACAGCAACATGACCATGCTGACAACTTACGACATGTGTCATCATGTTGGGAATCTACTCTACAATATTATTATATTCCTATTATGTACTTTAATAATTTTTACTTATTTATAGTTATCATTAAATTATATTTTATTTTGTTACTATACATGACTTTTATTTTCTTCAACCATACCGTACCGGGTTGTAACATGTAATAATTGGCAGCAGCAATCAGGAGTTCGAAATAATTTTGAACAAAGTGCACCTGTAATTACTGCCTCTGCTGATCGGAGGTCCCGGGTTCGATTCCCGGGTCGGGCCAGAGTGTTACTGGGTTTTTACGAATTCTCAGTAACAGCTCGGAGTCTGGTGATGTGCCCGGTAATGGCAATAGGCTCACCCCCTATTACGTGGGACCTAAAAATTCATGGCGAAATGTGGGTATAATTTATATTACACCTCTGCCTAACCTTTCGGGGATACAGGCGTAAGTCTATAAAAAAAATGAACCTTTTTAGTGCACCTCTACGGTCTCCAAGGTAGAATGCCGAATTACGGAAATACGGACTATGAAAAAAAAGAAATGGAAATTATTATTCTCGGTGAACGATTATCTGACATCATAACCCTGGTTTATAGAAAACCGGTATTGTTTTGAATACATACTAAAAGCAGAGAGAAATATCAAAACCGCTGAGTGTGATGACGAAAAGTAAGAACGGATAAAGTTACTCCACACTTCAAAGGCATTTTTGTAATTGCAAACGGTTAAGGTTTTCCAAAGCCGCCTCAATCCTGGATACTTATCCAGGATCGTATCTTATGGAAATCTCCATATATCATCATCCTTTTAGCGTTAACCCAGTTTCAATCTTGAGTCCGCTTATTAGTCTAACCGGATTTGGCTGAATATTAGCTTTTCCACGGAGCGACTGCCTGTCTGACCTCCGCAACCCGAAGAGATAGAGATAATCCATGGTTTAGACTAGTGTTATTTAGAAGGTACTGTCGCCCTGTAACGACTGTCAAAGATCTTCATGACAACCTGGACAGACGGCTTAACGTGCTCTCCGAGGCACGGGACGAGCGATAATTAACAAATCAATACGCACATAACTCCAAAAAGTTATTGGTGCGCGCCGTGGATTCGAACCTGATACCCTCTGCATAGGAGACCGTTGGTATCTCCACTCGGCTATCGCTGCCTTAATCTCCATAATATATGTAAGTAAATAATTCACGCACGTGTCTCACAGTACTCTCGATATGGATGCGGTGATGCCGCTACAGATTGAATAATAAAATGACTAATTCATTACTATCGAAGTGATACCAAATACGGTCATTTTGTCACACGGTTGAGTAAAATTTTCTCGACCAATAACAATGTCTACGCCGTTCTAGATTTTTCACTATTTTCAATAAAACCGAATGTGAACCAAGAATGGCCGGACTATACCTACCCGATTTGTTAACTTTAGGCCGATAGAACATTTTTATAACAAACGTTTTTGTCGTTTGATTCCCGGTATGGTGTCGAGCATAGTGTCAAGTACATAGTGAAATATACCGATAGGCTATATAATGATGATGATTGTCATTGAAACTGAACTAGCAAAAAACATTTTAGAAGCGGCTCTAATTCAGCTTGCAAAAAACTTGCGCTGTCAACTGTTGGGCCCAGGGAATGCAATCTCGTTAAAAAAGGCCGAGATTAATCTCGGTCGAAAAAGGGCGAGATCTCGCGAGATTTACGAGATTGCACTCGAACATAAATACGTCTTAAGGCCGATTCACACATATCAGTGAAGTCACAGTTCCGTCACAGTACCGGCACCATGATAATTATTCTTTCATACATTTTCTATGAACATATCCACACCTGTCAGTGTCAGTGACGACACAGTACTCTCAGTACTCTCATATAAGATTTTGTTAATTAATCTGTAATATCTAAAAGGTCTACTGAGTAGATATAGTTTTATTTACCTGATTGATAATAATTCCTCAGTTTAGTACAATTTTTTTGACCTCTGGTTGTTTTGATTATTTTAAAAGAAATGTTTTATTACAAAAAGATTTTGTTTGATATTAGAAGCGAAGACTGGTTGTTTCTTTCATTTCTTATTTGACAGATCCGTTTGATCCGTCCGTAATAGTTTACTTCATAAAAGTTTAATAAAAATACCTATAGATACGGTACGTCAAACAATGTTTGAAGCATAAAAGTCTAATGAAAAATTCGTGAAAAATTATATTTATCTTATAATACTTAAAATGTTTATTATACCTATTTGTCCTAATTTATTCAAATATTGCGATTATTTACAAAAAAATTAAACATACAAAAGTGCCAATCTCGCGTCATCCCATATTGGCTTCATAAACTCGCGAGATCTCGCTTGAGCCCAAATCTCGCGGGATTTACATTCCCTAGTTGGGACATTCCCCACAGTGAAGCTGACTGCTGATGTAATGTGAAGTTATTTTTTTAATGACTACTGCCTTACTAGGAATAATTCCAGTGGCGCGTGGAATTTAACAAACGTTCAATAGGTGAACACAAAGTACAGCCAGTCCCACAACAACAATTTGTAGATCACACAAAGTGTTTTACTGTGGTAGATATATTTATCGACTACAACCTGCCTTAAATAATTGGGGTGACTGTCTAATGTGAAAATAATATTAAAATTCGATTAATATTTCTCAAGGTAGTAAAGCCTTGCTGATTTCAACATGAATGGTCCGGCTCGACCGCGGAAGTGCCACCCTCTCACAGAAAATCGATGTAAAGTAACAGTACTTAAACTGTTGCGTTTCGTTCGGTGAGTGACAGTGCCGGAGGCCCTATTCCCTATTCCTTCTTCTCATCCCACTCCTCATCCTAACCTTTTTCCCAACCCCAAGGGGGGGCGGCAACGCACTTGTGACTCCTATGGTGTTGCTTATGTCCATGGGCGGAGGTAATTGCTTACGATCAGGCGACCCGTCTGCTAATTTGCCGCCTATTACTATAAAAAAAAAGAAAGATCAGCACGTAGGAGACAATCCCTTTGGCTTAATTACCTATATAAGAAATTGGTAACAGTAATAACTTGATTTGACTGCATGGTTGGTAACTTGGCATAGTGGTTTAAACGGCCTCCTCGCCGCTTGACACTCCGCCTCGTGTTGTGGTTTCGATACCCACATTAGATAACATTCTGTAATCCACAAACTGTTGTTTTAAGTCTAGGTGTAATATCTGCTTTATGCATGTTGGTTGTATGTTTTTTAAAGTCCCCTGTGACACACAATTTTTTTTTAACGAGTTCGCTTGTCCATTACTCCGTGGTATTTCTCTATCCTTACAAAGTTTTCTAAGAACACGAATCGGCTACTCTATGAATTACGTATTCTAGCCGTTTGGCTATCTAAGTCATCGCATCTAAGTACATTTGTGAACATAACTTTAAAAATACGTTTGAGCATTATATTTGTTTCATCATAAAATATAATTAATCACTACATAGTACAAAACAAAGTCTGTCTTCTGTCTGTCTGTCCCTATGTATGCTTAAATCTTTAAAACTACGCAACGGATTTTAATGCCTTTTTTTAATAGATAGAATGATTCAAGAGGAAGATTATATGTATAATACATGCTCTTTGCACTCGTGCGAAGCCGGGGCGGGTCGCTAGTCATCAATAAGTATGTTTGACACTAGAGAGCTATTACCTACTATTGAACTCGTTATTCCATTGACATTTAACTAGTAGGAATTTCTCATAACCCATAGCTATAGCACAGTCAAATAATCCACTTTATACTGTGGCTATATGCTTCCGTGTATCAAGTTAAACCGGAATAGATGTTTCGGGTGCCGACTGACATGCCTTCTGAAGTACGGTCACATACGGTGGTGCTGTATAAGTCAAATCACACTAGGAACACAAAATTATTTGATGAGAGCCCCAAACTCCTGAGTAAGAGAAAGAGACATCGCTTGCACGATGGCAATGCTAAAGAGAAGAAGAAATGTACGAGTCCTTGAATTTGATTTGCTTGAGAGTGCCGGAGGCCATATCCCTTATTCCTTCTCCCTCATCCCACTCCTCCTCCTATCCCTTTTCCCAACCCCAAGGGGCGGCAACGCACTTGTGACTCCTGTGGTGTTGCTTGTGTCCATGGGCGGCGGTAATTGCTTACCATCAGACGATCCGGCGGCTCGTTTCCCGCCTATTACTATAAAAAAAAATCCAAACACGTTTCTTCTTTTCATTTTCTATTTATTTGACTTGCAGAGAATGAAAAGAAGTTATACGTCTCGCTCACCGAAAGAATCATAACAATAGGAGTAAGTACTGCTGCGTTCCGTGAATATCTGCTATCTGTAATACGATAATCAACGTTATTTATTAATTATCGCTTGCCCCGTCCGTCGGTGAGCACGATAAGCTGTCGGTCTCGGATGGCATGAAGATGTTTGACTATCGTTATAGGGAGTTAGTACCTCTTAATAAACTGTAGCAATTCCTTTAGGTTGCGGAGGTCATACAGGCAGTCAAATCCGGTTAACCTAGTAAGCAGAACCCGGGTAACAACTGGGATAGCGCTAGAAAGATGATGGCTCGTTTATTCATAAAAAAAATATGAAATGGAATCATTCAATTCACCTAATGGAAGGAAAGAGGAACCCACCACGCACCCTCGGATTGACTACCCCAACTATTGCAATAGAAAAAGGTTGACAATACCGAACTCCTCTAAAAGGATAAGGGATATAGGAATGGTATGGGTTCTAGGAAGATACCTGACTTGCAGTATCCCGCTGTATGTGCCGACTATTCTTCGACACGTGTTTCGCCTCTGCACGAGGCATCCTCAGGAGCGATGGGAAATAGGTTGTCAGGTATCTTCCTGGAACCCATACCATTCCTATATCCCTTATCCTTTTAGAGGAGTTCGGTATTGTCAACCTTTTTCTATTGCAATAGTTGGGGTAGTCAATCCGAGGGTGCGTGGTGGGTTCCTCTTTCCTTCCATTAGGTTACAATGGAGTTCCGCCAAGTAACGCCTGATTCAATCAACTATATCATTCAATTCTTCAAAGTACATATTATGATGCCAAGCGCTCTTCAGCGACATACGTCGATGATTGTATCTATTTATATATGGCAATTGCAACAACAGTAGCATATTAATCAAATACTAGTCTAATTTATACATAAACAAGTAAATTGACAACAAAACAATTACTAAGAGTCCGTACGTCGTAGCCGACGGACGCTTTCAAATACAAAATGGCGTCGTTCCTTGGCTCCTTGCTTGTGGTCTGTGCCTTCGTAATTGTAGAGTGTGATCTCAATCTACCAGAAGGTGAGTCTGTGGGTGAGTCTTAAAATATAGGTACTTGAGAACGCCCGCTGCTACGCACGCAGATTTTTTAATTTAACGGTTTCCTTCCGGTCCCCTGGGAATTTCGAGCAATCCCTTTTTATTGCAACCGGTTCCCAAGGAATATACATGCCATGCTTTTTACGCCCAAAAGTTTTGGCTCTAGCTTGTCTGTCAGTCAGTATCGCAAATTTTTTATAAATTCAGACAGATAGTTTAACAGGAAAATTTTAACGATAATGTACATTCATTCTTAAACACACACACACATCATCAGCATTTAACAGTCCACTGCTGGACAAGGCCTCTCCTTTGAAAGGAGGAATTGGCCTACTGTACCACGCTGGCCAAACGGGTTGGTATAGGGTTTGTATCAAGTTTTCCTTCTCCTGCAGTGCTGTTCTCAGCATAATAATTATGCTCCCTCTGTCGGCTCTTACGACACCCATGGGATGATATGGGGTGGTGACATTTCGTATTCTTAATCCGTCACCACACGGACATATTATACAAGGCTAATATTATGAATAAATTTATTTTGATTATTAGAAAAAAAATCTTAAACCCTCAAATCCTAATCGCTCTGGGTTGACCCAACTCCCGATTGAATGAAAAAAATATAAATATATATAAAAATATAAATAAAAGTAGTAAGCCTGTGAATGTGTTTGTTATGTGAATTAAGTGATCGTTATGATGTTTTTATGAGACGAAATCACAACTCTCTATTGCTTTTAAATTCGGCTATATTTATTATTTTGTGACTTTTCTGATCGCTATGACTCTGATTGCTCTGTCCCAAAAGACCAGAGCGATGATGTTTTGCATTACTTGTGCGTTATAAATCTATGTTAAGTAGTAGTACCCGACTGTAACAATGACAAACGATGAACTATGCATATAATATTTTAATTTATAACCTTTCCTGGGTTTCTTCGGCAAACCTACACCCAAAAACAGATTTTGACGTATAAAATTATTTTTTATAAAAGTTTCTTATTTTTGATAATTATGTATGACGGATGCCTTGAATTTTCTAAAATAATATATTTCTCTTACTGATCTTATTAAACGTACAATATGACTGAAAACGGTTAAATAAATAATATTTTATCAATATTTATATATAATCGACATAGCTCAGAGAATTAGTGCGTTGAAGTGGCAGTGGGCTGGTCACATCTGTCGCAGAACCGATAACCGATGGAGTAGCTGTGTTCTACAGTGGAGACCGTGCCTTGGCAAACGTAGTGTAGGACGCCCTCCGGCTAGGTGGAGTGATGATATACGCAAAGTGGCTGGTAGCGGCTGGACACGAAGAGCCGAAAATCGGGCTCAGTGGCGTGACATTGGAGAGGCCTATATCCAGCAGTGGACTACGGCAGGCTGATGATGAGGGTGATGAATATTTATATTTTTGTTTCAATGATTTCACCTTTTATGGTCGCTCTTGCACCAATTATGATTGCTCTGGTCGCGAAATATTTTGAACTTTAATATTTCCGTAACTGTTTGTGTAAATTGAAGGCCAATATTAAAAATCTACGATTGAATATCATTCTTATAAATGAGATACATAATTGCCATTAAATATCAATATTTGAAAAGCACCAGAGCGATCACACGAATACGCTCGTTTTGGAGATTGATTCACTATAGCCTTTACGGAATCCAGCTTGTTCAGGAGGCTGGAAGTGGTCTAGCTTGCTCTCGACACGATTCGTGTGATTAATTCGTGAATAAGGCAAAATTTAGGTGCAGACACTATTCCATCATAAGCTGCTAATATATTTTAAGATTGAGATGACCTTCCTCATACATCATCAATGTTTCTTCCAGGGTCTCCTTGCGTCACAGAGGGGAAAAATGGAACCTGTAAAGATGTATGGAAATGCCCAACAGCGGCTCATACATATATCTATGTGAGTGGAATTCTTAAACAGGTGGTAGCTCATATCGTACCTAATATGTAACAAGTTATATAAATGGCATAGCGGTTGATATACCGTTTAATACTATGCCAAGTGTTGTGGATTCGATTCCATCGCGGAAAAACACTTAGTGTGATCCACAAAGTATTCTTGGCACCCTGGGCGATATTTTCGTCCTTTGTATGTTTGTAAAGTATCCCGTCATGAGGATTTATTTGTACCAGGAGTTGTTACTATACAAATGGAAGATATCTCATACCAATATACAGGGTGTAAAAAGACCCTGAACGAAAACTGAAACCCCATAATGTACCAATCATTACGAACATTTTTTACCTTTGTACCATACCTGGGAAATTACTGGTTCCGGAGATATTGAGGTCCAAAGTTACTATGAAATTTTATCATTTATCGAGGAAGGCTATGGCAATATAACATCACGCTATGAGCCACGGGAACGGAGCAGTAGCCTTAAATAGCGCGGTTGTAACCGCGGGCTCATCTAGTCTTATTATAAAACTAAATAAAAGATTTGATTGCATGAACGGCAATAGTTGTTTAATATTAAGCGGTGCGCCCTTGCCAACTTCGTGACGTGTTGTGGATTGGAATACCGCGTCCGATAACTTCGTCGATCTACGACGTTCTGTGTCTGGGTATTACTGACCACATTTGTTTTATGGAAGGTGCATTTTTAATGAAGCAAAATAACGTTTTAGAAATCTCAAAAATGGAAGTTTGACAACCTGAGCAAATATACCGAAAATCCGAGAAATTGAAACTTTGTTTCGAGACTCCTATTCTTACGTTTTTACAGCTTAACGGCGGATACGGTAAGAACAAATTCCCACCACTTCCAGAAATTTGTTCACGTAATAAGAACAACGATTTCATCGTATGTTGCACTGACTGTGACACTTTACCAGACACGTAAGTAACAGCCATTTTATACTGACCAAACAGAAGACTCGGCGCGACTTGCTGGCTAAACAAATACTCTGTAAATTATAGTTTTGATGTGTTTTTAAATGAAGACCAATTCTGGCATTTACTTAATATGATATTGAAACTATATTTCGAACGAAATAAGATTAGATTTTCAACTGACTCAGAATCGGTATTCTGCTAATTAAATATCATTATCGTCTAATTTGACTTCTATAGTTCGACTTTGACACGTTGTTCAATTTACATTATAACATTCCATTAACATTCAAATATTAGGTAACATAACTTCACGCGTTTTATCCTCGAAGGGGTAGGCAGAGGTGTATTACACACCGACACTACGCCAGTTATGTTTCGGTCCCAATGTAATAGGGGGCGGGCCTATCGCCATCTACCGGGCACATTGATAAGCGAGCGATAATTAACATTTTAATACACACATAACTTAGAAAAGTCAGAGGTGTGTGCCCGGGGTAATTGGGGATCGAACCCGAGACCATCGTCTCGGCAATCCGTTACGTACACCAGTGGGCTATCGCCGCTATTAATATTAGGTAATTTAGGAGAATACCATTTGTGGCAAGAGTATTACACTGACATTAGATCGAAACTGCATTTTGAACAAAAATAATTAGGAGAATAATTTGGCCTCTGAGCTCTTCCCAGTATTGTATCGTCGTAAGAATGGTAAATTACTTGTCTATACTCTAATGCTGAAATATAAATTAATTTTAAATATAATAGTTGGGTTGGGTTGGTAATTTTCTTGGGTTTACGCGAATGTTACACATTGAAATTAAACTACAGTTTACGGATTTTATCGCGTTATATTGGTTTCACTGGTTATTAGTCATTACATTTAAACCGAATGATCTAGAAACTACATTTTTATAACTAGCCGACGTTTCGAATTCTTTACAGGATTCATGTTCACGGCAGACTGAGGTGATATTTGTCTTTGTCTTGAATTTAAAAGTTATCTCGAAGTACCCGAACATTTTTCAACTATTGGTATTACTATCTACGCAGAATGTGCTCACTGTGTCTTGATGTCTTCTGGTGACTTTGTCCTTCTTGGGTTTCATTAGCCTGATAACAGGGTCCCAAGCTGGAGGAACAATATCACCTCAGTCTGCCGTGAACATGAATCCTGTAAAGAATTCGAAACGTCGGCTAGTTATGAAATGTAGTTTCTAGATCATTCGGTTTAAATGTACCTAATAACTAATAACCAGTGAAACCAATATAACGCGATAAAATCCGTCAATTGTAGTTTAATTTCAATTAATTTTAAAGTTCGTATTGTGTTCCCTGCCAGGTACAGAAATGCTGTCGTAGGCCCTAATGGTAACATTCTACGTAAAAGTGGCAAACCTGCTCATGATAGTAAGTACATTATAATTCTAAATTAAGATGCTTGAATTGCACTACTGGTGATTGGGCCTAACGGCCTGGTTACGAGATCGGTCTAAGCGGCGAGCGGCGCGGCAGAGATGTACATGGCGCGTTTACTTTGAGGCGACATCGGTCGCCGGCGTAGAAAAGCGCGCCATGTACATCGAAATCGCTCGCCCCTGCCGTGGTTACCAGGCCGTGAGTTTTAAATCTGCCAAGCAGATTAAGTCTTAGGAATCCTCTAAAGGAATTTGGGTCCTCCCATGACATATGACTTTTTCAGATTTTCTCTAAAAAAACCTACCTTCAAAATGATTAATCACCCTCCTAGGGTTATCCCAGTTGTTACGAGTGGGTCAGGGTCTAGAACGAGTTTGTGATGATGTGAAATGCGCCCCCTAGCGGACTCTATCGATCGCTACTCTCCGTTAGGAGCGCTTTTAGAAAATGTATGGAATGTGTCCACCGTGACGATCGAGTGCAAACTCGTACTAGACCCCCTGGAGTGCGCTCACTAGTCTATCAAGATTTGACTGAATTAATTAGCGTTTCTACACAACGTCTGCCTATCTGACCTCCGCAACCCAAAGGTATAATATTATGATATAAAAGTCACAATTAAAATCAAAAACCTAAAATGCAAAATATTAATTTATATCGTAAATTACAGATTGTCTAGACTATTTCCAAAACTTGCCGTATCCTTGTCGAGGTCAAGGCAACGTGCACTTCCGAAAGATCTGGAACGAGAACAATAAATGTCATACGTATGGTATAGAGCTAGCGTTACCTGTGGGTGGCAGAGATGCTCAGAAGTGGGAATTCCCTCATGTGGTAAGTGTAGTCATCTATGCTAATATAAAGTTGAAGAGTTTGTTTGTTTGCTTGAACGTGCTAATCTCAGGAACTACTGGTCCGATTTGAAAATTATTTCAGTGTTAGATAGCCCATTTATCGAGGAAGGCTATAGAAAAGAAAGAAAAAGAAAACTAAATATTTTCTATATAACATCCCTCCGTGGGATCTCCACCTTGTTGTGGTGGGGGGACTCAGTAAACGTGGGTTTGAGGTACACCCACGGTGAAGCTAAGCGGGATCCCGGGAGGGGACGCTCCACGTGGGCTTGCGTGAGGCCTGCGTAGGATGCGTCCCAAGGTGCGGGTGCAAGGGACAGTTCTGTCTGTCCCTCGCAGTCGGGTGCGGTTGCGGGAGGAGAGGCTTGTCGTTGTTGCGTTGCCGCGCGCCCTATCTCGCGCGACCAAATGGGGGCGCACCATCGTTGCGTCGCGGTGGGGCCGCAGAGGAAGAGGGGATGCGGTGTTGCGTTGCCGTCCTCTGTTCGTGTTTTGGCGGTGGAGCCCAACACCTTCATCCGCCGCCAAGGGGGTTTCGTTTGGGGCCTGCCTGACCATCGACCATCTGGCGGGCCAATACCGGTCGGAGGGTAGCGAGGAATGCTTCGGTGAAACCCTACCCTCCGACACATGGGTACATGAGGAGCACGGGTTGGTTTTTAGTCAGTAAGAGTCCGACAGTCCCCTTCATCCTTCCCCCCAGGGCGGAGGGACGCCATGAGGATTTTCCAACCCGACACAAAAAAAAAAAGGCTATATAACATTATGCTATGAGCCACGGGAGCGGAGCAGTATCCTTAAATATACATGAGATCATATCAAGCTTAATACTGTTTGTGACGGAGATATATAGATGTTTGTTTCTCCTTCGCGTAAAATGTGCTGAACGGATTTTGTTAAATCTTTTATTACTTTAGCTTATACAATTATGTAAATATTGTGAATAACACATAACCTCTTCGTTACTTTTTCATTTATCTAGTCATTAGTAATTTAAGGTTTTGGCTCCTCGAATTATGCAAATTAAAAGGAGTCATTAGCACCAAAGGTCTATCGTTTGGATTATTGGACTGCCTCGTTGCTCTCGCGGCATAAATGTGCGCGTGGGATTGGGAGGTCTCAGGTTCGATTCCCGGGTCGGGCAAAGTGTTATTAGGTTTTTCCGTTAGGAAATTCTCAGTAGCAGCACGGAGTCTGGTAATGTGCCCGGTACAGCAATAGGCTCGCCCCCTATTACGTGAACCTAAAAATTCATGGCGAAATGTGGGTGTAATATTACACCTCTGCCTACCCCTTCGGGGATACAGGCGTGAGTCTTTAAAAAATAAATTAAAAAAAAAAACTTATAATCATCCGTAAAATAGCTTTTTGACGTCTTGTGTTTCGTAAAAGTCGTAATACCAAGATTTTACGCGCAGTGGAGGCAGCAAAGCTTTCTTACTCTTACTCCCATTTTACTTCTTTATAGCGATTCTTTTTAGCGATCTACTTATATTGTTCATGCATTTAAGAAGGTATCATACATTAAGTCACTTTGAATGCAAAATAGCTCAAGCGGTCGCCTCGCCGCATGACATTTAGCCGAATGGGGTGGGTTTGATGCCCATAAGAGGCAAGATTTTTTGTGATCCATAAGTTGTTGATTTGAGACGGATTTATTCCTAGTAAAAAAGATACCAAATACTTGCGATTAACCAGGCCATACAATAGGCTTGTGTCCTAAAATGTAATTAGCGATTGTTTCGTTCCTTTATTAGATGTTAAACTGAAATACCTGACTTTTTCTTCAAAAATCGATCAGCAACATTACTAATTACGGCTTTTTAAAAACCTTTTTGAATTTGACACGAAAACGCTGTAAACCATCATGGCGTTTGAGTGATATCACAAAGTCCAAAACAAAACAACCGTGAATGAAGTCTGGTCTGATGACAGGTAGAACGTATGACGGTTTAGTTGTATTTACTACTAAAACGTCAACAACATGAATGGCGGACGTACTGTTTGACGTAATGGTCTCTGATTGGTTTTCACTGTCACAAGAATAAATACATTATTTTTAGTTTTAGGATCCTAAAAATAACATTAATCTTACCTTTACCTTTATATAATAAATAATAAACTTTATTGACATCTTAAAATTATAATGAATCTATAGATACTACAATCAAACAGATTTATTGTGGACGTGTGGTGTGTGTATTTATACTTAGTGGACACAAGCCTATTAGGAGGTAAGTCTTTAAACATTTTCCAGGCGTTGCTGGGTTACGGTAACAGTACAGATGAAGCTCAATGGTTGTGTGGAGGGACCATCATCAGCGAAAGATTCATACTGACTGCTGCACACTGTACCTCTGCTTATATCCTGTTAGTATTGAATACCTTCTTCTAATGTCATCATCAATATCAACATCACTCTATTATTGACTCGAATGTGAGACAAATTGCAGCCCAGGAGCTCCAATCTGAAGGATTGCCGCTCATGAGGGTAACCAGAATTGCCGTAATATTTTCAATGGCGCAATTCCTGTTAGATTGACGCACCTCAAGCGTATAGCTAAAATTACGGGCTAGAACAGGTTCGAAAACAATGACCGACAAAATTGTGAAAGATCTGCATTAAAGCTAGCAACTGCTTAACAGGCCTTGCTATGTACAAAGACCGTCTCCGTTAAAGTGTTGTACTTTTTATACATCTTCGAATCAACCTTGTTATCATATTCATTCTTTGTGCCTATGTTTCATAAATTGGTTTGCTGATCGTAGATTTCAATGATCTTACATAATATGCCAGTTTTCAGATCCATGTAATTTAAAATCGTATTTCGGTTTCGCAGTGGTTCTGTAAAATACGCTGCACTAGGACTTCTGAAACGGACCGACCCAAAGGAGAACTGGAAAATTTACAACATTAAGAGAATTATAAATCATCCAGAATACAAGTCTCCATCGAAGTATCACGACATTGCACTCTTGGAGACGGAGACTGAGTAAGTTTATTTTTTATGCTAGAAGAAAGATCAGTATTGGCGACTACAGGTGAACTAGTAGTAGCGATAGCCTAGTGGAGAGACCGACAGACTGCTACGCAGAGGGTTTGGGTTTGAATCCACGGCGCGCAACTTTCGGACTTTTCGGAGTTATGGGCGTATTAAATTGTTAATAATTATCGCTTTCTGAACGGTGAAGGAAAACATCGTGAGGAAACCTGCACGTCTGAGAGTTCTCCATAATGTTCTCGAAAGACATGTGAAGTCTGCCAACCCGCAATTGGCCAGCGTGGTGGACTATGGCCTTACCCTTCTCATAATGGGAAGAGGCCCGTGCCCAGCAGTGGGACAGTATAAGGGCTGATGATGATGACTACGGGTGATGGCCCGTTCACGCCCTACAGAGGCGGGCGGTAGCGGCAGCAGTTTCGATGTACATGGCGCGCTTAGCTACGCTCGATCCCGATGTCGTGTCAGAGCAAACGCGCCATGTGCAACATCAAAATTGCAATCGTTTGTTCGGCTGGCACTGGAAGGTATAAGGTTCCCTTGGACCAGAGTGCCTGTTCGCTCTGAGCGCTTTTCCCTCTTTGGAAATTTGTAAAAATATCAGCAGGAAATTTCGTATTTGCTATTTGGATGATGTATCTTTTTGGAGTATTAGCAGCACATGGGTCTAGGTAGGATACTAATATTTGACCCGGAAGGTAAAAATAAATGTCAACGAATTTTGGAGTCACAATTTGATTTTTCGACAGAACTTGGTTTCGGAACTACCCGAGTGCGTGTTCTTTATTGGGTGCGGCCCGAGCATCGTTCGACCGGCATTTTGCCTCCAAAACTTGCCTTGGAGCACAGGATTCGCTTTCTAGTCTAATCGAATATGCCAAAGTATTAGTTTTCTATAGAGTGACTGCCGTCTGACCTCCGCAATCGAAAGGAAAACAATATTGCATGGCAGATCAGACCCGACGTGGAGGAAAAGAAAAATAGATTTAGACCAGAGAAAGTATATTCCGGCTTCTGACTTCACATAATAACTGTCAAAAATCTCGATGGCCGCCGGCATTATCGGCTTTATGGGCTCTCCAAGGCACGGGGCAAGCGAAATTTAACAATTTTATATGCATGACTCCCTCATAAAAAATAATAACATGCGGATTTATTTTACTATACTTGATTCTGGTTGCTTTTTTGTTTTTTTTTTGTCTGCAATCGTGTTCTAACAACTCAATAGTCTATCTACTTAAAGGTAACCGAAGATCTTGGCTGTGAACTATGATAATTACTCTGTTCTCTTTGCATTACTGAAGCAATGCGAACCATACCTACACGCGCTTCATAACCTCTACCAAGGTTAATATAAAGCCTACAATGCGACCCGCAATGTTTGATACTGGAATTTTTTATTATCTATTTACTAATTATCTATATTAAAAATTGTTAATTATCGCTTGCCCCGTGCCTCGGAAAGCACGTTAAACCGGCGCTCCCAGCTGTCATGAAGATCTTTGACAGTCGTTACGGGGAGTCAGTACCCTCGAATAAACTGATACTGGTCTAAACCATGGAATATCGCTATCCCTTTGGGTTGCGGAGATCAGACGGCAGTCGCTCTATGGAAAAGTTGATATTCTGTCATATCTGGTTAGACCAGTAAGCGGACCTCGGGCTCCAAGGCGTGCCAGTCTTGGATGCAACCGGGATAACGCTAGCGCGATGATGATGATGAATGCGACCCGCAAAGTTTATACCGGTAACAATATTTCTCTTTTAAAGAAGTAACGGTAAAACATATTAAATTGTCCTGTCTTCCAGTTACCTCTAGACTCTTATAGACTGACTATTATCTTCTAGGATAAACTTTGGTCGAGATCTTCTGCCTGCATGCCTGGGCGTAGGGGCCTTACGTAAGGACGCCGACGCAGCCGGTTGGGGTCGATTGGGGTACAAAAAGGATTTAGCTGACAACTTGCAGGTGGTGAGTATACTCTGTCGAGAAACAATGATCGTGCTGGTTCAGACACACACCACGATGCGACGAGCCAGAAGAATTCCATCACCTCTGCCCATAAGCTATCCGATTTGAAAAACAGGCTGTCGTGGTAAGACGAGGCGATTTTAATATAATGAAGGGATAGACATATGTATGTCTATCCCATCATTATATATGTCCATCCATCCATATATATGTCATATATATGGGTGCATAGGGTTCCCACCAAGAACTTAGGGTCCCAAGCCAACCTCACCTGCAAGTGGTGCACCTGCCGATCAACGGACGAGGCTCTGGCAAACAATATATCCCGATAAGCGGCAATAGGCTCGCCACCTATTACGTGGGATCAAAACACTGGCGAAAAGTGGGCGTTTAATATGCCTCTGCCTACCCCTTCGGGGAAATAGGCGTGAGTCTATGTATGTATGTATGTATGTACGTCTATCCCTTAAGGATGGAGGATTCAAAATTTTGATCTGAAGGATGTCCTTCAGATCAAAATTTTGAATGGCCTCTTCAACAAGGATTGCGTAGTAATGAATATTTAGCTATGGATTGGCTATCGAGCTATAAAGGGTAAAAAATCATACTATCCTATAGCATAAGTTTTGCCTTTGCACTGTACATCGCCTAAACATGTATTATCATCTTCGGTTCTGTATATAAACTGTTCCACTGCAGGACACGGGCCTCTTCTCACTATGAGAAGCGTAAAGCCATAGTCCACCACGCTGGCCAAGTGCGGGTTGGCAGACCTCACATGTATTTCGAGAACATTATGGAGAACTCTCAGACATGTAGGTTTCCTCACGATGTTTTCCTTCACCGTTTAGCAAGCGTTATTTAACAATTTAATACGCACATAACTTCGAAGAGTCATTGGTGCGCGCCGTGGCACTATGGTTCGTCTAGAACAAGCTAGCTAGACAAAATTATTTTATTTGATTTTTATGTCTAGATGCGGTTAATAAGCAAAGATATAAGGTTTTTGGTACTTTTTTCAAGGCAGTTTGTCATTTGAGCTGGTATCATGAAAAAAAAAACATTTATCGGGCATATGTGTATAATATATTTTTTGAACATTTTATAAAGTGATTTATCCCTCGACGTCGCTATAAAATCTAATAACAGATGCATAAAATATCTAAGAACTAAATCTATTACTCATTATCATCACTATCATCAGATGAATCATCCATTGAATAGTCATGATCGTGAGGGGCAGAACTATGAAAAGTAGAAATCATATTAACATTTTGTTCCTTACAGCTAGGTGGGACAATTAAATCTAATACTTCAGTTGGAAGCGTACCTATTTTCTTCCGAGGAACTTCTCGTAAACCGTTTATTACAGGGTCAGATGTTATCAATAACATATTAAGTAAATCTCTATTCGTAGCCTCCCGTGATCGCTTTCGTGTGTTGTGCTCACGAAATCTTCTGCAGTCCTTATTCCGAGCTTCCTGTGCTTCCTCGGAAAGCTGGCCTATAGGTAGAAGGGACGATCTAATTACTTCGCCACTGTGCAAAAGTATTTTGTGGACAGTAGCGGGCATGTAATACCATGAATAGAGATTTACATAAAGTTGTCTAGTTTCTTGAGCTAAGTTAACGAATTTTTCAATATTTATATCATATCCCGATGATAAAGTGCGAAGTAGTATGCCAAATTTTTGTATTAGTGAAACATCTAACCCTGTAATATCGGCACTAGCCTCGGGATTTCCAAAAAATCTTCGCGCGGTGTTCCCGTCATTAGTGTACCGAACCCTGGTTTTGGTTTGTCTACAATCAAGCCCATTTCGCTTTTAAATCGTTTTTTAATGTCATCTGAACGTTGTTTCACACTAGCTTTGTCTTCGGCTGTTCTTAACTGCCATTTTTTTATATTTAGTCGATAGCTAATGTGAAGCAAGCATTCAAAGCACCTTATCCAAGCGTGCAACGTAGACAAACCAAAACCAAGATTATCTTTGTCCGCAGCAAACTCTTTTGACAGATCATTCATCATTGTTGGAGTTGCCCCACAAATAAAACATTTTTGTGAGGAAGAAGTTTCGGTCAGAGCATTGCAAACTTTTCCGTCAATCATTGTTAAAAGCATAACATGTGTGACAGATACTTCGGTCTCCATCACCTTGCAGGTTGTCGGCAATAAAGCGTTTATCTCTTCTAAAACCTTATTGGTTTCCGAAATCGTAAAATCTTTCGTTTCCTTAGAAAAGATAAACTTTATTGGTCGACAATACATTGTAGAACAGGGCCGAGGATTCTGCCACACAATATTACCACTTTCATCTTTCAATTGAAGAGGAACGAAAGAAAATACAAATAAAAACTCGTCACTATCGTCACAATTAGTGAATTTTTGTTTGTACATACTATGACCGGAACTTCCATCACAACCCCATTTACTGATTAATGTGAATGACGTGCAAGGTAACAGACTATGAACAACTTCTTGTTGTGCTGAAACTAAACGTTCGGCAGTCTTATCAAGAATTGCCTGAACTTTGATTTCAGCATGCGTTTCATTGACTGTAATTTGTTCACCTGACGGGTAGCAGGCTATTTTAGCCTTTCTAACACTGTACATTGACGGAAACACCTTATGTCCAGCTTTAATACTCCACTTCCGAGTCTGCTTATAGCTATGGCTACTTGATTTACTATCAACGTAGTACGCTAAAGCTTCCTCACTTGTTAAACTCCTGGGGGCACTTTCTTCACTCGTGGTCTTGGTTATTGAAGGATCACTAGTCACATCTTTAATTTGACGTGCTACACTTCTCTGACCCGAGATTCGAGCTGACACTTCAGCGGCGTAAATTAATTCACTAGCACTTCTGGACTGTAATAGATCGTCTACACGTCGTCTCTTCGTTTTGAGACTAGAATGTTCAAAATCTTTAGTAGGTCTTCCGGGTCCCGGTTCTCCAGATGTAGTTGGCAGAGATAAATAAACGGACACATCGAAAGATATGTCAAGACCCTCCAGCCACGTCGAATACTTTTGTAGGAATCGCTCTCGATTTCTTCCACAGCTGCTCCACTTTTCAGCAAATTTCGTTGAATATCTTGAGATTAGTACTTTAATATCTCGCAGAGACTGCTCCGTAACACCATCAAAATTATATCTCAAAGATATAAACCGAAAGAGCTCCTCATTCCGCGTTTCCTTCGGGTGTTTCAGCCATTCTTCGAAAAAATCCATTCTTGAGACGGTAAAAACTGTTGAAAGAAAAAAATAAATAAAAATTAGTTGTGCAAATATATCGCAATGAATTTTTTTACGTATAACTACTAGACACTTATGAGAATCGTATATGATAGGTTCTACGGTGGGGACAAGTGGGGACATGTTATTATTTGACCGATGAATTTGAAAAAATGAGTAAAAAAGTGGGTGAAAATTCAAACATTTCATTTTATAAGACTAAAGAATGAAGTTCCCATGTTGAAAATGAAATAAAATATAACTACTTACCCTTACGTATACAATCCATCACAAAAACACTTTCACAAATTTCTTTTAGTGACATAAACAATGCTATCAAATATGATGTAAAAATGCAAATGAATGCCCTTTAAATAGTCAACATCTTATAAACATACCTTAATGACGCTCTTAATGAGGGTAGTATTGATAATTAATAGGTGTAATCCTCAATGTATAGGGGTAATGAGTTCGTAATAGTAATTAACTTCCAGGAATTTAAGAGTTGTTTTTGTCTAGCTAGCTTGTTCTAGACGAACCATAGGTGGATTCGAACCCGAGACCCTCTGCGTCTCTCCACTAGGCTATCACTGCGATAACATGTATACTAGCAGCTCATAAAAAATAAAACAATATTTGTCTCTTTCTTTCCCAGGTCCAGTTGTCTGAATACAGTGAGACGGAGTGTTCAGAAATATACCCGCCATACCGCCACCTTAAGCTAAGATACGACCACGAGAAGCAGATGTGCTATGGTTCTAAAAGGAAGATTGTAGACACTTGTGATGTACTGTATATTTTAATTTTATTTAATACTATATGAGCCCGCGGTTACACCCGCTTTATTTAAGGCTACTGCTCCGCTCCCTTGGCTCACAGCGTGATTTTATATAGCCTATAGCCCTCCTCGATAAATGGGCTATCTAACACTGAAAGAATTTTTCAAATCGGACCAGTAGTTCCTGAGATTAGCGTGTTCAACCAAAGGGAGCGGAGCAGTGGCCTTAAATAACGCGTGTGTAACCGCGGGCTCATCTAGTTTTATACATATATACATACAGATACAGATTGGTCATCATCATTGTCCTAACGTTATCACGGCTGCATCCAGGACTTCCGCCTGGAGCCCGAGATCCACTATTTCTATCTACTACTAGTCAACCTCACTTCACAGAATGTTAGCTTTTGCACAAGCGACTGCTCCGGAATTCAATGGGATAGCGGTACATCATGGCTTAGAGTAGTGTCAATTTATTCAAGCATACTAACTCCCTGTAAAAACTCTTAAAGATCTTCATGACAGAAAAAAAAGAAAATGTTTATTTTGTGCCTCACAGCAATAAGAACATAAAACACAAGCAAAATGAAATAATACTAAATCTATTACAAGAAAATAGAAGGAAAAGCACAGGTGGGACCCTCTCAAAGAACTCTCGACTGCACGGTTGGCGTAGTGGTTTAAGCGGTCGCCTCGCCGCTTGACACTGCGTTGAGTGTTGTGGGTTCGATTCCCACACGAGACAACACTTTGTGCGAACCATAAATTGTTGTTTCGAGTCTGGGTGTTCATTGTGTCCGTTAGTTGTATGTTTGTAAAGTCCCCCGCGACACAGGATTTAGTTCTAATGAGGGTTGTCTTTTTTATAACAAAAAAAAAATCTAATTTATTACACGCGTAAAACTTCGAAAAGTCAATGTTTGGCGCTGTAATGGATTTGAACCCCCTTGTTACCCTCTACAGCCGTTTTAGCCTAGTGGGGCACAGACCAACGGACTGCCAAGCAGAGGTTCCCAGGTTCACACCACGGTGCACACCAATGACTTCGACGTACATTTTATTTTGGTAATTATCGCCTGCCCCGTGTATCTAAGAGCACATTAATGGTGAAGGAAAACACGTAAGAAAACCTGCTTATCTCTAGTGGTGTTCTCCATAATGTTCTTAAACACACACACATCATCAGCATTTAACAGTCCACTGCTGGACTAGGCCTCTCCTTTGAAAGGAGGAATTGGCCTACTGTACCACGCTGGCCAAACGGGTTGGTATAGGGTTTGTATCAAGTTTTCCTTCTATTACATTGCTGTTTTCTGCATAATATGCTCCCTCTGTCGGCTCTTACGACACCCATGGAATGATATGGGGTGGTGACATTCCGTTTTCTGAATCCGTCACCACACGGACAAACACATGTGTCTGGCTATACACACTTGGGCAGCGTGATAAAAAATTATCTAAACCTACTCATAAGGAGAAAGGCCCCGTGGCCAAAAGTTTATATACAGAGATGATGATGGTGAAACGTCACCAAATGATTACGACTCCAAATGGTTTTTTTACCTCAGGGTGACAGCGGTGGACCTCTGCAGACGAATTACGAAGAGTGCCAGTTTACCGTGGTAGGAGTAACTTCGTTCGGGAGGGACTGCGGCTTCCTTGGCAACGCCGGCATCTACACCAGGGTGTCATACTACGTACCCTGGATTGAAAGCATAGTCTGGCCATCGTCATAACAGCCAGACTTTTAGTTATTAAATGGATATTAATTTGAAGAAAATGAATAATCAGACATCAAAAATGTTTTTTTTTATTACTTTCTAGTTTAACCAGTTTTGTCAGAATACTTACTTTTCTACAAAGCGACTGCCGTCTGACTTCCCCAACCAAAGATCATCCTCTTAGCGTTATCCCAGTTTCAATCTGGGGTCTGCTTCCTAGTCTAGCCGGATTTGGCTGAATATTAGCTTTTCCACAGAGCAACTGCCCATCTGACCTCTGCAACCCGAAGGAATAGCGATATTCCATGGTTTAGACTAGTGTCAGTTTATTTAGAAGGTAAAGACTGTCAAAGATCTTCATGACAACCGGAACCGACGGCTTAACGTGCTCTCCGAGGCACGGGACAAGCGATAATTAATAATTCAATACGCACATAACTCCGAAAAGTCATTGGTGCGCGCCGTGAATTCGAACCCGATACCCTCTGCATGGCAGTCTGTTGGTATCTCCACTAGGCTATCGCTGCCTTACTAGGCTATCCCCAACCAAAGATATAGGTAGATATTATAAGACCTGTATTTGGGGCGTACTGCCTCAACTGTAAAAAAATCCACAACAAGCGGGAAAGCCTTGGCGATACAATGCGACCCTGGGGCATACCATTACTAATCTCCAGAATTTTGAATACTGACTATCGCAAAGTACTTGATAAAAGCATTCATGCAGGAAACCAGCAATCCAGACATCCAACATTGGTGACAGATCCTAGACTGCGAATTAGGAAAGAATCTAATATTGCTTATGTTAATCAAATGCTTTGCAGACGTTGAGACGACAAATTTTTATGCATTAAATTTGTATTTTGCTGGTTCTAGACCATTTAAACACGACACATACTTGCCATTGCATTCGTCCACTGGGTTTAGATAATTCACATTTTCCTCAAACTGATTTCTCTTTTTTCGCAGTAGATAATGCCTAAGATGACTATGCACAGCACTATTTATTTAATGCTTTAATACTTAGCAAAACTGAACAATGGAAAGAGTATAGAACAAAACAACACTTATTTAATTTAGAATGTTTTATTTTCATAAGTTTTATTTTATTTTCTTACTCTATAATACTTAGACACCGTTGTGACAGCACACGTTGTGGTTGTATGAGTAATTAAAATTACTAAGGCCTCGATGCCACTTCAGCTTTGGCTAAACGTGCGTACACGCAGTGCTCACGTTGCGGACACGCAACTTTTACGTTACGGTGGAGATACGACCGTAATCAACACACGCAGGTGGCATCGAGGCTAACTGGAGCATGACAATATTTAAGTACATTTATTTGAATTATAATTGTGGTAGTTTTGTTACAATAACGATAGTCCGCTTATAATTAGCAATTTACTTCTCAAATCAAATTTGTTTCATAAATATGAATTTACATTAAACCCCATTGATTTTAAAGTACTATAAACAAAATACAAGAATATATAAAAATAAACTAACTAACACAAATGGTAAGAAACGAATAATTTGTCTTTAAATTAATTGCTATAACTACCTGTAAAATGTAGCTCACTTTCAAAATGTCAGCGAGAGTAGAACTACTACACAAAATAAGGGAATTTCGACATTGTCTAGAATAAAAACCTAAATCCAGAACAAAAAAAATTGTGTCAAGATCTATCGATAACGAAAATATCAAGTAGGTAACAAGATACAGTGTCCTTAAATCAACTCCGTAACATATTAGATGAAATTATTTCAATATTAATGGTTAAAATCAATAACTTAATATCTCAGTGACTACAGATAAAATTCAGTTTTGTTGATATTTAATTACCTACCAACTTCTATTAAACATAGACTTATTATAGTTATTTATGTTTCCATTTTTATTATTGATTCAGATTTACACTGACTGTTTACTTCAAGACAATCTTGTGTACATCAAGACTGTCGTTCTGTTAACAAATCATTAAAGAAATTTAAATCACTTATTCATTTTAACCATTAATATTTTACATATAATGTTTATAATTATCGTTTGACCAATGACTTGAGCAACCAGTTATACGAAGTACATAACTATGGCTATGCTCATAAGTGAGGCAATTATCGCTCATTTATCGCATCATTTGGCGGCGGCGGCGGCTGAGCAAGGGAACAAAACTTCAAAACAAAAGTTTCAACTTATCTAATAGTTTAACCTTCGTCGTTCCGCCACTGATAACGATCAGATATTTAACAGTGGTCGAAGTACGCAAAGCATCAGTTTTTCTTCAACAGTCAAGCTGGATGGTTTAATTGCGGAATTACTAGATTCTGTTATTACTACTAAACATGGAAAACAACAAAAATTACGAAACTTCAGAGGACGAGTGCAGGGCGATATCACCGCTTCCCGACAGTCAAGACTCAGGGACTTCTCTGAACCATCAAGAAGAAGAGGAAGAGACGGAAGACCCTACGACAAACGTGGACATCATGGCGAATACGCAGCAGATACTGGAATTGCCGACAACGAAGAAACCGAAAGCATCGAAAGGAAAAGGCGTAGGAAAGACAAGTGTTCAACGTCAGCGCAAACAATTGGAGACGATGAATTTTTTCAAATGGTTGAAGAATTATTGGGACACGGACACAACAATGTCTCTAATGGGAAAATTCGTGACCGAGATCAAGAAGCACAGCCTCGAATCAAGAAACGCCGCAATCGGGAAATTAGTCCGCCCGTTAGGACAAATAATGAAACAGTTCATCACGGATATGGGCAAGCAAAAGCGGAATATAAAAAAGACCTCCTGGGACACCTTCGAGGAATGGGCCTTAAATCAAGGATTGTGCACGATATTTGGGAACGGCCAATTGATGGTCTGGGAGAACGATTTCGACGACATCTTATATCAGCTATACGGAACTGTGTAGAGGAGGACGTGGCCGAGGAATCTTGTTTATTACCGAACACAACGACCACATCCACGTTATCCATGACTGCACATATGGCGGTGGATCTTGTCGATGTAGATTCATGCGCTATTTCCAAGAATACACGACACTCGACGGGCAAGAAGAAGGTGACGTTCAATCAGCACCGTGGGAATACATCGAGCGTTACCTTGACATCGAAATCGAAGACGAACACGAAAAGCTCGAAGTTAGGCTCGGTGAAGCGTCCCAGGGAAGTTATACCAATTCTCAACGACTCGGACGAGGAGGAGCCAATGGCGAAAAAGCGAAGGGAAAGCTCGGACACCGACCACGAGTCAGATACCTTAGAAGTTTTGCTCGACGGTCTTGTCCAACAGCAATGTTTACGCCAGACCACTGGTGCAATATCACAATCTATTGTTTTAAAGCACCAAGAAAGCCTTATCTCCTTGAAATCGTGGGGAGAACGTGGTTCGAAGGTAATCAAGTTAGAAATTTACCCCTACAGCGATTGCTTGAGGAAGCCCAAGACAGAATGGTGGAAGACGGCGTTGTTGAGGAGCACGTTCCTGTCATATTCCGACAACTCGCGTGTTTCGAAACTGGTGGAGCAACTGACCAAGGAGGCCTTCACGCAAGTCCGTCAGACAAAGAACGTGGAGATCGAGACAAAGTCTGCCGCTTACAAAAGTGGCTAGAAGGGTTAATTATTTCACCTCCTCAAAATATCTTTTACACAGGTCACTGGTGTACTGGACAGTTTAAATATTATGATAAAAATCATAATTTATTAAAGAATTGCTTCCATAACATTAGACAAAAACTATGTGGATGTAAAGTTTTTTTTAAAGATATTTTTTGAGGTCTCGTAGTATTCAGATGGAACGATTAATAATCTCGGGCCATGGAACATTTAAGTTCATATAATTATGGTGTGTATGATAGTGTTAAGGTTTAAGAATACTTATTACAGTATCAGTATCCTGATAAGACACAAAGATTTATTTTTATGCAAAATTTATATTCAATATGTAATAAGAGTTTACCAAAGAAAAATTGTATGTTCATACTTAATATATTGTGGTTATGTTAAACATGTTGGAAATGAAGGTATCAAAATATTACATGCTGGGACATATAACATTCATATATATGATAAGTACAATCAAGTCGTGCTGAACAAATATTTACTATTTTTTTCGTGCCTAAACTATTCATAAAAATATTTGAAATTCAAAACAAACTTAAATTGATCATTATGTAACTATGTAGTTGAGTAGACTGTACTACAAAAAAAATCATTATATTAATTAGATGATGATATTGTTATATTGGGTCAATAGAGGGATGTTTCTTCAGAGAAAGATATTATCACACAACACACCGATATTAGCTTTTGGTCAATATATGATTTTTCTAACTATATCTATATAGGAACAGAGTCTTATACAAAATAAACTAAACCTTAATCTATTATATTACAAAACATTTGATAATTTATCATACTTAACATTTACATTATTACTAACGTAAATATTTTGATTACAAAATGAATTTTAATATACTACTTAAAATTTTTGATATTGAATTGAAATTTTGATTTATTTATGTACGTTTCTTTTGAAACTGGATGCAAATGATTTCAAACCCTTATTAATAATTTCAAGTATTTTTAAACGGACCACAAAAATCTGTTCTCTTTTTGTTTGTAGATCAAAGTGTTCTATTGAAGTAAAAGAAAATGTCACAGGCAGCCTTTCAATTCCATATTTTGTAAAAAGTGCATCTATTTCATCAATGTTCAGGTAAACTTTATTTTCAACGAATTGCGACAATACAATAGAAGTACATTAAAATTCTAATACATCTAACACACGGGATACCATGTATTCAATAAAATAAAATAAATGCACTGGATATTATTAAATTAATATTTAATCACTTCATCAGACGTAACCGAAGGAGATAGTGGCAAAGAAGTAAATTATTGAAATGGAAATCAAAATACTTAATATAAAAACGAAATAAAAAGAAAATGTGAAGTTGATACTGCTAAAGATTACTTCTATCGCCCACTATTTCCTTCCGCCACTATGATTTGCGCAATATCACATTTTGCTTAAAGACAAATAATCTAATTGCATTGAGACACCCCACTCACACACACTAATAACAAAATAATGACTGTCTCTAGCTCATAATTCGGTCACTGCAGTTACTAGTTTCCTAGCAGCTGAAATCACATCAAATCCACCACTTCTGGTGACAGAAATACAAAGTAGTCCACACAATCACTGAAGATTAGCAGAATCTTCATCAGGTACCCGAAGCTGGAATCCCAAGTTTTCTCACTTCAAGCGATACTTCTAGTTGTTTGGTCTCCAAAGATAGTCTTTCACATGTTTCGTCACATAAATTCAAGTCTGTTAGTAAAACACTCACATACATCCGCAAGATTCTACCACCATATTGGGTAACGTCTTTTGTGTCACTGTGTTGGTTGAGTCCATATATAGTAGTTGTAAGGAGCTGAATGTTGTGGGAGCACAGCACGGA
Organism: Euclidia mi; assembly: GCA_944739405.2. Lineage (NCBI taxonomy): Eukaryota > Metazoa > Arthropoda > Insecta > Lepidoptera > Erebidae > Euclidia > Euclidia mi. Next base: position 33,986,871 of record OX123207.2, read on the forward strand.
TTGAACTCTGACTTTCTATCTGATACCACGTAGAAATATTTCTGTAACAAAATCACAATCATCATTAATTATATTCCTCAATAATGGTATTTGACTTGTGTGAGGCATTTGATCTTATTCACAGAAGAAAAGTAAACGAATGTCTGATTGCTGTCCATCCCTTCAAGGGAAGTGAATTTTTTTTAAGGGTTCAAGCATCATGTCATATGTTGTAAAAATTGTTTTTACTATGAAAGCCTCACAGAGCCAATTGTAATTTTACATTTATATTATAAACATGAACAGTATGAATAAAACTTACTCTAATAATATTATGATGAATGCTATTCGTGTTCGCAACAGCAGATATTGGGGCACAGGTGCCTTTACAGAAGTAGGCGTGGTAGCCTGCAGGTCTGATGATCCAGTCATCCCAGCCCAGCTCCTTGAAGCTGACGTAGAGTGGTTCCCGGCAGCATTCGCTGGTGGTGGCGCCACATTCTAAGGCTCTGCCACGACGCCTTTTACCGGCATACTTGGTGTAGAGGACGAGGAATGGACGATGCTTTTCGTGGAAGGAGAGTGGTGCCCGACGTAACTGGAAGTAAATGTCACATTGGATAATTCTTGCATTTATTGCTGATATCGTGAACTTTATAAATGAAGGGCTGGATCAAGATTAAATTATGCTGTGTTGTAACAACGAGCCACAGTGCCTAATTATCAACTGGATAAAACTTAGACTAAGTCCTCAATTCCGATATTATTTTTTTAAACAATTTTAGCTGTTACAATATGTGAATTTACTCTTGCAGGTAAGGATATAGCTTATCTTAGAAGTAAGGAATCGTATATTAATTATTTTTTAAACCTACAACATATCTCAAATGAATAAATTGAATGGCAAATCTTTCTTCTGATTTGCTTATTAATGATTGTACTCGTAAACAAAAAGTAACCGATACTACTGTATCTTTCTCTGTACTCCTTCGCATCTAAATGTTTAATTATTTCTATTACATTTTGATTGTTTGGCTATAACCAAATATTTCATTGCACTCCATAAGTTACATAAAGGTGTCCATAATGTATCTTATACTGTAATCAGTATAAGATACATTATGGACCGAAGAGAGGAGGATGCTACATTTTAATATCATTATATAATTAATTCAATTTAATTTAGTATTGCACTGTTTTATTTATTTTAGTAGTTCCCTCACCTGACAAGTCCTGCACGCCACATGCAACGTATGCAGCCTCTCCCTTCCCTCCAGCCAGACCCTCACTGCCCAGGCCAGTTCCACTCTGACCCATCCTTCTCCTATATCAGTCTCCTTGATTGCTATAGGCTTTGTCTTCTTGAACTGCTGTTGACTGTCCCAGTGTGCAGCTTCCGATATCACAAATGTTTGATTGTATTCATCTAACGGATCTCGTTCCTGTAAATGATAAAGAAGTGGTTAAACGTTGTTTCATGTTGTCTGAAAAGCACCAAAATAGCCAGATATTTATAAATATTAATATTTAAATCAGTATGTATCTATGTGGACAAGCAGGCGTTTTCAGCATTCGAAAGAGTCAAAATATTATTAGAAACTACTAATAGTTATTATTTTGTACCATTCTTAAGCATTTGATAAATTTGTTTATTTTATTATTAAAATTTTTTGGGTAAACGTATTTTAAAAGTAACACAAATCTTTATCGGTGGGTTTATCACATCGCTGAAAGCGATTATACAACTTTTACATTGTTTTTTACAGATTTCTCAAACGCACTTCTGAGTGACTTGAAGAAATAATTGGTCACCGAGAGTGCGGCTTGAAAATATATTGCAATACTTATTATTAGAGTAACGTCCGCATTTTGAGTAATAAGTTGAAAAGGCGGTATTTACGCCCAACAAAACAAATTGTTTTGAACAGTAACGAAATACACACCTTATAGAACCATAGTTCTACAACATTGACTTCTTCTGGCTCCACATCAGGCGGCAGCTCAAATTGCAGACATTTGTACGGATATCTGCCTGATGTTAGACATTCACCTGAAATAAAGAAACAAGAAATCCGTTAATAATGATAATAAAGATATGGCAACGTCCGAATATAAATCAACATAATGGACGGCGTTTAGTTGTGAGAAGGAAATATAGGTATAGGCAGCGATAGTCTAGTGGAGATACCAACAAACTGCCATGTAGAGGGTATCGGGTTCGAATCGACGGCGCGCACCAATTTTCGAAGTTTAAGTGCGTAAGTATTTAATTATTTATTATCGCTTGCCCCGTGTCTACGAGAGCACGTTAAACCGTAGGTCCCGGTTGTCATGAAGATCTTTGACAGTCTTAAGTACCTTTAAATAAACTGATACTGACGGCGGCAGAAAAGTTGATATTCTGTAATATCTAGCTAGACCAGTAAGCGGACCTCGGGCTCCAAGGCGTGTAAGTCTTAGATGTAAACGGGACAATGCTAGGGCGAAGATGCTGAGTTGTGAAAAGGAAATAGTTAAGTTTCCTTTTATTTTTATCACCCCAGCGGCGTGGTAAAAGGAGTGCCTAGGTGGGTTTTCTAGTCTCACCAGATGCTGCTCTACGGAGCGACTGCCGTCTGACCTTCGCAACCCAAACAAAAATTTAACATAACAGATTGATTTTGTATTGATAAAAAAAACTACTAACAACAGCAAGACAGCTAAAATTGGATTCAACCCCTTGAAATATCAAGACCTTTTTGTGATTAGCCATCGAAATCGGTATAATATTTTATGTCTGTATAAGAATATTCATAGATAGAGAAGCTATTGTTGTTTGTCCCGAAGAAAATGTATTAATAGGTGTGATACAATAGTGAATGCCAATTATAATTAATCAGAGTAAAAGCCACAACTCTATAGATATAATATTATTCACAATTGGTTACGTAACTTACGGTGTTACCAACGTAATTGCGCGTGCAAATTTCGATAACCTGATAAAGCAATTAATTAAGAAATACACATTTTAAATTGAAATTATACAGTATATTCATGTTCAATTAGTAAATAGGCATGTATTTAATCGTTTTAATTGATTTTCCGCATCATTTATTAAACGTATTTGTAATTAACTAAAATTACTTTTTAAAACAGTATTTTCATCGTAAATACGATAGAATGAGTAATTAATAATATTACAAAATTTTACATTCGAACGTTTCTAATTACGTTAAATTTTAACGTATTGAGGATTTTCCTCATCACCCTATCAATCAAAGGTCGAATCCAAATTGGTACTTTATTTTTATTTATTTATTTTTTTATTTAAAAACTTCCTGCAAAATACATTGCACAAGGCGGACTTAATGCCTATAGGCATTTTCTCCCAGTCAACCTTTAGGTGATGCAGAGTGATCATGGCAGGTGTCTACTACAACAGAGAAAATTAAAGAGAATACACAACATAATACATACTTATAATTTAAATTTTAATACATAAAATATCCATACTTACATATAAAATAAATACATATATAAATATAGGTATATATACATATATATACTTTATCACAGTAACTAAAGGACAATGGCAGATCTTCATACATCAAATTGTCTGAAATTAAATTGAAGCGTGATAAAAAATATATAAAAACATTCGGCGTAAGTAACAGAGTCTACAAATGATTCTATTTTCACTCGGGAAAGCCGGAAATAGAAGATATCGGTGTATTAATTTTAAGAATGAACCATGTACGTTTGAATCAATTATGTTACACAAGTAAAAAGGAGTATGTTACAGTATGTTATAGGCGTACCAAAAGCAGGACGCTAAACATAAGCTGTTGGCAAGTCTGATATATGTGTGTGACGTCGCGAGCCGACCTCAAAGTGAAACTGACACATCTTGTCAACCGAAAATAAAATAAGATATTGATGGAGACTATGGAGTTATCGATGTGTGCGTTCGTGTACCGTGTCTACGGATTGATTACTACGTAGGTAACGTATCTACCTTTTTCTGCCATAGTTCTTTGAATCAATCATATTTTTTTAATGATATATATATTTAAACAAAATAATGTTATATTGTGATAAATATCACTCACTATTACAAAATTTTATACCTATAAATTTATACACTAACGATATACACGTACTATATTGACCCTATGTTAATTGGACCAAGGAGTGACCCCTGGGTCAAATAACCTGATAACAGTTGGACATGTGTAGGTATTTTATCATTTACCCACGACACTGTTTTAATTTTTATCAATAAAAAATATAAATGATCACACATTCGTGTGATGACAGTTTATAATTGTTTCAATTTGACTGTTGATGATACAGTTACTATAAATAGTCGTTATTCAGCTACTATATTTCCTGAGGTAATAAAAGAAAAGATAAGAAAACTATATCAAATAATATGTGGGTCAAATACGCAAAAAAATGTGTTATTTTCTAAATAAGATAATATTTTACAGCTGAAACCGGTAACACATATAGATACAAAAAAACAAATGTTACCAAAGTCGAGAAGCAAAGCTTAGTTATCGAAAGACAAAGGTTATTGTAAAACTAAAAACCCTTCAGTAAACATGATAGAACAAGCAATAAAAATAAATAATTGAAGTCGTTAATGATGTAAAAATATCTGTTTACCTAATTAATTTCAAGAAAAAGAGGCTTTACCCAGCAAAGTAACTATTAAAAATGCATTATAGAATACACTCAGATAAAAACTGTCCTTCGTCACTGCCTTCGTTACTTTTATCGACCGAGAGTCATACTGTCTCTTTGTATTTTATTATTTTAAAGTTAGTAGCTCAGGGGGAAATATTTTCTTACTAACAAAACAATAATAATTAATATTTAATTAATCTTCCAATGATCGTTTAAGCAATACATATAGAAAACAAAGAACACAAACGAAAAACAAGGAAAAATGAAGAATGCTTCATTAACAAAGATCCTAATCAGTAACAGAAGCTAAGAAGTACAAAGTCCACAAGATGCGGCCAAGTACACATAAACACATGTATCCGGCAAGATATGCCTGAAGATAAATGACACATTATAGAATAATTTAATCTATTACAAGAAACGGTTGAATCCTAGTAGTGAGGTCAATAAAAAGAGCTTGTTTTGTAAATAGCTAGATAACGATCCATCTCGCTCCTTCTTAAGATATTGTTTAATGAAAGAAAGAGATAATACTAAAATAATGTCACATTATACAACTGATATTAATGGAAATGCCGCAATGCAGAAGTGTGTCTGATGACTGCTTACTAACGCATTCTACGGATCAAGGAGATTACACCCAGGTAACATAATTATAAATTGTGATCTATGAAGTAAATCATTATGTATTTACTGAAACCTGAACACGGTGTTTAGAACAATTATCTTAACATTAAAATAACTAGAAACCCTCAGTAAGAAGTAACAAAGAAACAAGAAAATATTTTCAAAGAGAGGAGGAGATTTTGGAAAGGAGTTGTTTATTCAAAAACAACTTAAGTCTAGGTAACCTGAAAGAAGGATAATATAATTAATTACGGCGCAATAAAAACAAAATTGTGTATATAAATTAATCAGAGTAAACTATGATTTGACTAGTCATTTAATCAAAGTATAATATTGCGTGCATAGAAAACACTAAAAAGAACAAGCGAGAACACTATACTATCTTAAGATAATATTAATATAATAGATGTTACTCTGTGACCGTAAAAGTGAACCAATGAACTTCCCTGTTTACAAATACTTGATTATAATAATATAATTATAAAAGATAAAAAAACTATCAAACACTTTGTCAATATTTTTCACATTTGTTTAGCGATTCAATAATCTCCACCGAACAGATAATGTTATTTACATCCTCATTTATAATCATGCTTCTTAATCTTAATAGCTATAATTTTGAATACAAATGAAAAAACATTATTGTGTGTAAAAAATATGTGTAACATTATGTATAAGAAATATCTACCCTTAACAGTTAATGTTTGGTGATATAAATAAAAACCTAATTACTTCGATTCGTGGTCAAACATTTGTTGTAATCTTCTAAGAAAACTTGTGTACTGTAGCAGTACAGATATAAAAAAAATGTATATTAACAAGTTTGATATGACCAGAATCGATATATTTCTACCCATGTGTTTTCCTGAAAAAAAAATGAAGCAATATGACATAAATGTCTATGGTGACAGTATTTGTCACTACATCGGTACAAAATCCGTAAATCTTCAAAAGCAAAGAATACACAATTCTATTTCCAATTCTCCCTTTACAGTTTCAGCTTCCAAAAGTTTTGCCTCAAATCTCAACATTCCATTTACCTTATATTTGGTTTTCGCATTTCTCAGTTTCAATTTTTCCTTATATCTCGTAAATATGAATACTACACAAGTATATCTATCGGTTAGGCTCGAGAGGTCATCTTATCGTAGAGGCCGAATACACCCCGCGCGTGCGTGATCGCTCGTTACAATAGGTAGCTCAGTACATGGTTTAAGATGGATAAGCTAGCTCCACTAGCTCTATAAACAAATTTTTAACATTCAATAAATTGTCATCATCATCTGGTGATGCCCTGTATATTAGCTTCCCACTGCTGGGGACGGCCTCTTCGCACTATGAGAAACCTAAGGCAAACATCACCATGGGTGGCCAATTACCGTTTGACAGTCACCCAAAAACATTATCGATAACATTTCAAACTTGCAGGCTTCCTGACAATGTTATCCTATACCGTTAAGCAAGCGATAATTAACTATTGAAAATGCATGTAACTTTGAAAAGTCAGTAGGCGCGCCAGGGGTTTGGTCCTAAGAACTCCTGCGGTACCGGTATGTAGGTACACTGTAAATATGAACTCGATGAAAAATTTCGTCTTTTGAGTATACAAATTCCATTTAATCACAAGATTTATATTTGTGTAAGACAGCTAAGTCATTAACAACCAAACCATAGGCAAAATGTATAATGATGGCTGATAAATAATAGATAATTACGGAATAATTACAACAGTGAGGTAGGGTCCTACTGAGTCCTGTAATAATTAGCTAATTGATATGGACTGTCAACATGCTAGCGGTGTTTCAAAGCAATATTGATCTTTAAATGCTAATTAGCCTAATTAATGCTGAAATTATGAACAAACTGAGTAGTTACGGATCCAATGCTGATAATTTTGCGTTGCAACCTGCTGACCTATTTCTACGAATAATGGTTATGAATAATAGCCACGAGAATTGTATTCTGCGGATATTTTGTACATATCCGCAGAATAAGATTCCCGTGTATAGGATTTCAGATTATAGCCTTTTATATAATATAGCTGTAATAAAACTCAACGCCACAAAGTAATTACTGAATTCATGATTTCAGAATCTACCTTGGAGTATTCTAATGAACAAAGGGCCTAGTAAACAGCCCTGAGACACACCTCAATCACAAGTATTTTAGGTAAACGAAATTACTCTCATCACATACTTTAATACAATAATATTATTGTTTATTCCTACAACGTTACTCATAACCATTCAAAAGCAACGCATTCTTAGCATATCTCGGTTAAAATAAGACACATACATGCCATACAATGATCAATAAATTATTATCGATATTCATGTGTTGGACAGTTTATCATTAGTCAACTTTAGCGGCTGATAAGTGATAACAGACAAATTAGTAGGGTTCAAGGGGCAGACCGCGTTAGTTTTTTATTACCTCTGCCCGTTCTACTAAGATAAATTAATTAAGTCTCAGTTCCGTGTAGATATTTCGTTTTAATTAGTGGAAAAATACAATGACATTTTGTGTCGCTTTTAAAAACTTTTACCAAGTGATCAATCATTATACACTATAGTCGATAATATTTTAATTTGGTTTACGTACAACGTTTAAAATTGGGCTTGAACTTCTCACGATTTGTCTTTGACAAACAGGGTCGAAAGCTTAAGACAAATCTTAAAGGAACAATGGCAGGTTTGGACCCCCATTAGTGAAGCATCGGTCACTTGTAAATGTGTGTTAATTATAAATGATTGCAGATAAATATTAGGTTTATAAAAAAAAATGTGAGTCATTATAATAAGACTGGACCTAAAAAATATTACTAATTTTAATTTACGAAAAAAATATTCAATGTGCTCTTTCAAAACGCAATTTGTTAGTTGCTTTCACAGATATAATAATTTGTGGTTGCTAGGGATTACGTTCCAATCTGTATATTGTTACAATATGATAACTTTTTATTCTCAACTTCTCTTGGTTCCCAAAAAGCATGGAATCTTGCCATTGTTATTTACAATTTTAAATGATTAAAGAACATTGTATTGTCACAGTATCTTCGACGCACGGATTGATTTTATAAAAAATAATTTATCAATATTTGATTGATTCTTTCGTGAATAGTAAATATTTTGAAAACCTCTGGGCCAAGCTGTTTAACTACCTAAATAATCAACCCGATAATAAAAAACGGTAATATTACCGGAAATCGGAATCTGATAGGTAATATAGACCAGCAAAATCTTTCAACTTGCGAGGTTAAGTCATTTTGCTGATGTCTGGATTTTAGATGGTTGAACAAAAAATCCTCCCTCTCTGTGTGTCGGTCAGCAAATAAAAGCCTCTTTGCCGTCTGTAATGAAGAATGAAGATCTATTACAGCCAGGATAATAAAAAACGGTAATATTACCGGAAATCGGAATCTGATAGGTAATATAGACCAGCAAAATCTTTCAACTTGCGAGGTTAAGTCATTTTGCTGATGTCTGGATTTTAGATGGTTGAACAAAAAATCCTCCCTCTCTGTGTGTCGGTCAGCAAATAAAAGCCTCTTTGCCGTCTGTAATGAAGAATGAAGATCTATTACAGCCAGTCATATAATTGTGGCATGGTCTAAACCATGGAATATGGAGCGACTATCTATTTGAAGTCAGACGACAGTCACAATTTAAGTCCTCTTAGCGACTAACTCATCGATTTTTAACTAGATGTGGCTTTGGCAAACATGAGTAGGGCTTTGTGCTTTAAATACTTCAAGCGTGGTGAGCTGCACCGGCAGTTCTAGTGCAAGTGCGGCATTAGTCAATGTACGGTGTATATGGTATGGACTACCTCCGTGATCCAGTGACCGCCTCCGTGGTCCAGTGGATAGTGTATGCGACTGCTGGTCGGAGGTACCGGGTTCGATTCCCGGGCCAGGCAAAAGTGTTACTGGGTTTTTCCGAATTCGCAGTAGCAGCACGGAGTCTGGTGATGTGCCCGGTAACGGCAATAGGCTCGCCATCTATTACGTGGGACCTAATTCATGGCGAAATGTGGATGTAATATTTACACCTCTGCCTACCCCTTCCGGGATACAGGCGTGAGTCTATAAATAAAAATAAATGGTATGGTCATTTCGTCGATCGTCTTGGTCACGGCTGGTGTAGCCATGCCAAAACGTCGACACAGATATCAGGTATTTTACCGTTTATTTTTATTATAGTTCTTAAGTTTTTTATGTATAATAGTAATTAAGTAAATAAGTGGTTCCTGAGATACGAGACTGGTTTAAACTTCACCTAGAAAATAAGCCTATTACTATTCCATACCATACCATGGAATTTTAAACAAAAAGAAGTTCTAACAACCTTTATGTCGGGTTCTAAAGCAAATGTGTGTGTACTCGTAGTAGGCAAGTCGGTCGCGGCAGACCTCGTCGGACATTCCTCGGCCAAATTGGGAACGTCCTAAAAAACGGCAAGCTCCGAACTATCCGAAACTGGCGAGCATGTATGAAAAGAGTAATGAGTGTATAGGAAGCGCGTGAGGTCTGTAATGTATGTATGTATGTATATGTTGGCAATTCGTTCCACAACGAGGAGGACTAGAGGTGCACGCAGAATTTATATTAATTTAACCGTTTCTGTCCGATTCTGTGTGAATTTCGTGTCTAGTCGGTGTCCATTTTAGTGCACTCCTACGGTATTCAAGGAACAACATGCCAACGTTATCCGTCAGTCAGTGAGTAACGCAAGAAATTTATATACCTACATATTTTTTTATAGACTCACGCCTGTAGGTATACCCGAAGGGGTAGGCAGAGGTGTAATATTACACCCACATGTCGCAACGAATTTTAGGTCCCACGTAATTGGGGGTGGGCCTATTGCCGTTACCGGGCACACCATGCTACTTTATGATCTTTATATATACATATAAAGATCATAAACTAGCACATGACACGTCTCTTATTCGAGCGTGTAAAGCTATTTTAATAATAAAAAATTCTTAGTATTTTCCTGTGCAAACGGTATCATAAAAGCCTTGAGACAAATTTGTATGTCAACAATTCTAAAAACCGCAAGAGATCCTAATAAAATAAACAGACTTCAATCTGGTTCTTAAATATTTATAGCAATAAACGTGATTTTTATTTGAGTAATGATTCAAATAATCGGCTTTTTAAACTTATCATAGACATGTTAAATAATAAATAAAGGAAATTGTCACTTACGTTCTATTCATCTACAGCTATGCAAATAAATGTATAGCGTATTGGAGAGACAAAGTGTCTAAACATACTACGCCGAACTTACGCGACCGAAGTTCGGCGTGATTACGCCCGCAATGCTATTTGAATTAGAGACGACACACTATGCCAGAATTACGTTGCGTTATAGCGTACAGCGTAACTTTGGTTGAGCGTAACCGCGTAAGTTCGGCAACAACTTTTTTTAGTTCGGTACTATTATCGACGAAGATACTAGTAGTAGAGCACACATTATACGCGACCGATTGTCGACGATGATACAAGTAGTATAGCATACATTATACGCGACCGAAGTTCGGTACGATTGTTGACGAAGATACTAGTAATAGAGCACACATTACCTATACGCGACCGAAGTTTGGTTCGATTGTCGACGAAGATACTACATAAAGTTGCGCAACGGAATTTCGGTCGCGTAAGTTCGGCGCTTATGCGCCGCATACGTCGGAACGTAATTTCGGTCGCGGAACTTCGGTCGCGTACGTTCGGCGTAGTGTGTTTAGACACTAACAGACTCCGACGCCGAGGAATCTACGTAGTAGTCTTGGCTTAACCTGTTGTATTTCGAAGGATGACGGATCAGTGCGAGACGAAATTGATGTTAATATTGTGCCTGATATTTTGGAATTCAAGCGGTTAACCCTACGGAGCACACCCCTGACTTATCCTGACGTATTAAATAGTTAATTATTACCGCTTGTTAAACGGTGAAGAAAAACTCTTTGAGAAAACTTGAATGTCTGAGAGTTCTCGAAAAACATGTAAATTGTGACAACCAACACTTGTCCAGCGTAGTGGACTACACCATAACCCCCCAGTGAGACGGCCCGTGTCCTGTAGCCTTTCGTCCCAACAGTTTAAGGCTGATAATATTTATTATTATTTAAATTAATGATCCTACGTAGTTCTATCGTAGGACTATGTAAACTAAAAAGTCTATTGCTGCTTTAAAAGAATAAGTACTAAGACTGCCTCCGTGGTCCAGTGGATAGCGTATGCGACTGCTGATCGGAGGTCCCGGGTTCGATTCCCGGGTCGGGCAAAAGTGTTACTGGGTTTTTCCGAATACTCAGTAGCAGCCCGGAGTCTGGTGATGTGCCCGGTAACGGCAATAGGCCCGCCCCCTATTACGTGGGACCTAAAAGTTCATGGCGAAATGTGGGTGTAATATTTTCACCTCTGCCTACCCCTTCGGGGATACAGGCGTGAGACCATAAAAAAAAGATAAGAATTAGTAGTAACACATTGAGCGAAAAGGCGAGATGTTGTTATATTGTCGTCAAACAAAATCTTCGTACGTCTTTGATTATGGCGTATTCGCGTAGACAAGGCACTAAAACATTGTAGGCAATTCAGTGAAACTAAATTTTGCGGTTCTTATTTCTTCCGTCTCTTTCTTAGCAACAGTCTTTTATTTTAGTCGATCACGAAATGTTTTTGTTTAGGTAGATTTAGTAGTTGTCCGTGTGGTGACGGATTAAGAATACGGATTTTTATCACCCCATATCATCCCATGAGTGTCGTAAGAGCCGACAGAGGGAGCATATTATGCAGAGAACAGCACTGTAAGGGAAGGAAAACTTCATACAAACCCTATACCAACCCGTTTGGACAGCGTGGTATAGTAGGCCAATTCCTCCTTTCAAAGGAGAGGCCTAGTCCAGCAGTGGACTGTTAAAGGCTGATGATGATAGATTTAGTAGTTATTATTTGTTCTTCCCATCAAAATTATTTCACACTGCCTAATAGTAACTTGTTAATGAGATCTTGCAATTAGGAATATCATCCTAACTGCTTTTTTTCAAAGAGTCAGAATTTATAACAAAATCTGATTCTGATTTATAACTGTTGCGGCTAAATTGTCTTCTTTAAGCATTTTAAATATCTTCAGATTTTAATTACCATATTGCTAAGAAGGAAATTGGTTAAAATATTTTCAAATTTCTTCAGTGATTCACAGTCACGATTTAAAAAGATTAAGTATTGTTATGAGGACTTTTCCCGGAACTTTTAGGAGTGGCAAAACTCGAGTGTCTACTGTACGTCAAAATAACCGACGGAGATACAGCAGTAAAAATTAAGGTCGGACAAGACCCAGAAATGATTCGTTTACCTTAGGGCTTAGGCTTAGGTTTAGGTTCAAATAAGCTTAATAAAGAACCGTAAAAATAAGGTAAAACCCCTTCATCGATCACGCACTTTATATTCGCATAAACCGCTAGGCCCTTGCACCTGTTAGATGTTGAATTTCTTACTGAACAATCACTATTACATCATCATCCTCATGGCTAAAGGTCTACAAAGTAAACAAACATATGTACAAACAAATATAATATATGAATACGGATAAGATATGATATCTGAAATATTCTCACGATACTAATTATCCGGTTCAATAGATCGTGTTTTATAAATAGACGAAAGTGTGGTCTACTGTATGTCGGTCTGTCTGTAATCTTGTGAGTAAGTAAGTAAAAAACTTTTTAAAAGTTATCAACTGTGATGAAGGTTCAATATTGAAAGCCATTACAACGTATAGGGTGCATAGTGTTCCCACCAAGAACTTAGGGTCCCAAGCCAACCTCACCTGCAAGTGGTGCACCTGCCGATCAACGGACGAGGCTCTGGCAAACAAAATATCCCGATAAGCGGCAATAGGCTCGCCACCTATTACGTAGTACGGGATCAAAACACTGGCGAAAAGTGGGCGTTTAATATGCCTCTGCCTACCCCTTCGGGGCAACAGGCGTGAGTCTATGTATGTATGTATGTACAACGTATAAGAGTCATCTACAAAGAAAGTTTTGGTACCCCTGGCAAGAATATATTTAGTAGGTAGGACATGTTCACAAAGAACGGCCGACATGGATTTAAAAGTTCTTTCTTTGTGACAGAGCTTTTGATACAAAATATTTGGATTGAAGATTTATTGAAGATCCTTAAATCTTCAGAAAACTCTTACGGATTTGACCTGCCATCTCTTTAAGTGGCAGCTCAATTCTGTTTGGAAAATATTAGCAAGGTGTGTTCCCGTCAGGCTCCCGAATGTACATGTACATATACCAAATATTCAACCATCACCATGTCACCTCTTACTCAATATTCAAATACACAAGGGCAATACCGTCTTTACCATAAAGGAACATGGAGCATGTGCCCAGGACACCCATTCTAACATTGGCCGCGAAAATTATCTATTACTGTATTATCCATAACACGTTAACAATAAAATTTACCTTTAACCAACCTTGTGCCAACTACCCATATTAAAAATGAGGTCTTATCGGAAAACTGTTTCTATCACTGACTTTATATTTTTAAGGAGGATTCTCGTGTGCCAACGGCTCCCAATTCTACTGTGCCCATGGACCGCGGCACAGCTTAAGAGAGCTCTGCCCAAGATGTGGTTGTGTTGGTATACCAGGAATAGCCTGTGCTTTTCTGAGTATGCAGACACACCCCTGAGACACATCCCTTGAAAATAGGTGCAAAATGTCACGTATTCCACAAGTGAAACAAAAGTGTAAAAATCATTATAAACTAAGTTACCTGCCCATTTACAATAAGTTATCTCGTAAAATCTGAATAGTAAACAAATAAATATCAATCCACTTTACTAAATACATAATGTAAGAATTCAGGTCGTGAAGATGATGAAATAATTGCATTTTATCACGCACCACGAGTGCTCAAGGAACCGAACTTTGGACCCGTGGTCGCATGCTACACGCACATGCCACAGTTTACTTACAAACCTGCACTGAATTTGCTTACAAATGTTTTATTTTTATTTTTGTACTTTGATCCGAATGATCTGTTTGTGTCAAGTTTATTTATTTTACACTGTTCGATATAAAAATAATAATCTCTACCTTACCGATTTTAATTAATACTAAATGGTATAAATTATTTTAGCATAAAGTAGATTACACCGCACCACAGGCACCTTCTGTGGCGAAAATAAAAGGTTGGGTTTATATTTCACATACACATACATACATAAACTCACGCCTGTTTCCACGAAGGGGTAGGCAGAGGCATATTAAACGCCCACTTTTCGCCAGTGTTTTGATCCCACGTAATAGGTGGCGAGCCTATTGCCGCTTATCGCGATATTTTGTTTGCCGTCGCCTCGTCCGTTGATCGGCAGGTGCACCACTTGCAGGTGAGGTTGGCTTGGGACCCTAAGTCCTTGGTGGGAACCCTATGCACATTTATATTTTACTTTTTGTTTGATATAACATGTGCCTTCATCCGCCTATAAAGCCTCGGGCAAAAACGACTATATTCTTATTTTGCTGTGTCTTTCTTTTTCGTAATCTCTCTGAATCATTTGACTGACCGACCGCTAGGCAAACGTCTCTGGTTCAAACCTACGGCACGTGCCACTGGCTTTGCTGACGTGCGTGGTTAAGTGATGATCGAAATATTAAATGCTATGATAAACGGTGAAGGAAAATATAGTAAAGAAACCTGCATGTCTCAGAGTCCTCCATAATGTTCTCGAAAGTCAAACCCGCACTTGGCCAACATGGTCGATTATGGCCGTATTCTGCCCGTAATGAGAAGTGGCCTATATCCAGCAGTGGGACAGATTGTAAAGAATAAGTCTCATGATGATGTTATGTATCAGTCGATCTTAGCCCAGCTTAGGAGGGGGGGGGGGGCAGGACGCCGATGGAAATTGAGAAAAGTATGGAGAAAATAATACATTTTAGGATTTTTGAATCTCTAGGGTGGCGGGGGATGCCCCCCCAGCATCCCCGTGGCGACGCCCATGCACCCAAACTATCAAGCCTAGTTATGCAGGGCTGCGTCAACTTTTAGAAATCAACATTCCTTCATCATAATGCGCTGGTATGAAAACTGCCCCTATTTTTACCTGGTATACAACAGTTATATTATTAAAATAATTTTTATAGCAACTCTTTACTCTTGCGCATAATCATGTTTAGTCATCAATATCGCACTAGTGTACCGCGCATGCGCATAATTATGTCAAGCTTTAATTATCATGCTTTGAATAGTCTAGCTTTATTATGTTTTTTTTATAGGCTCACGCCTGTATCACCAAAGGGGTAGGCAGAGGCGTAATATTACACCCAAATTTCGCCATGAATAGTTAGGTCCCACGTAATAGGAGGCGAGCCTATTGCCGTTGCCGGGCACATCACCAGACTCCGTGCTGCTACTGAGAATTCGGAAAAACCCAGTAACACTTTTGCCCGACCCGGGAATCTAACCCGGGCCTCCGATCATCAGTCGCATACGCTATCCACTGGACCACGGAGGCAGTCTATTATGTATAGTATTTATTTAATTTATAAAACCACATTCTACCTTTTATACTACTGTAATATATTTTTGTATACCTAGCTTAGCTTACAATTCTTACAAAGGAACACTGCAACAGTAATTTTCAAATCGTTCTAAAAGTCTATTGCTCATTAATTAAGCGGTCACCATAAGTGACGATACCTATAGATCTTTACTACACTTTAGTTTTTAATATTTCCATTTTTTGTCATGTACCTATTTCTTTTTTTTTTTCTTGTCTTGTTGTATTTCATTTGATTTATGTTATTCTTTTTTTATCTTTTTATCTTATTTTCAATATTGTTTCCCATTTTTTTTGTTTGTGTGTATGCTAAAAATAAATGTTTCTTTATCTTTTATCTTTATCATAATTTTAATATGGCACGATAGATTTCACGGACATTTCGCCACACTGCATTTAGAGGTGCAATTCATTCAGGAACTTTAAAGCAATTCATTTAGAAATAAACAAAGATTTTTTTTAAACTAACAATATTAAAATATAAAAATCAATTTAAAGCATTTTCTATACAATACGAGTAATGGTAGTATGAGCCTTCTGGTTAAATAGAGACTAGCAATGGACAGATTGTCAGTCCGATTACATTACAGCCCTGACCTGGCCACTGAGATCTGAGGTCGGTATTTAATTTAACATTGAAGCTAAAAGGACATTTTTAAAGTAGACTCTGTAATCTCGTGACACAGACAAAGTTCGTGCCATCTCACTCTCAATTTGATGAAATTCTTCTGACCATATATCGATCAGTCCTACTAAGCTTGGGTCTCTCCCAATCTTAGTTAGTTCAAAAAGCTAATCGTATGTACCAAATGCTAGTAAATTACAAACAAACTCACCTTCAACAGGAAATATAATCTTCTGTTCTGTCCGTCCATAGTAGTCGTCGAACTCCGGAGGTTTATCCACCCGGTCGTTCAGGGTCTGCCCCTGAGCCACCGGCATCGGCAGACTGTTCACCGGCAGAGCCACAGCCGGCTTCTTACTCAACCGCAACTTCTTCAGTATCTGCTGCTTAACAAACTCTAGCCGCACCTCAGTCAGTTCCTTAGCACTCAAGTCCCCGTTCGCGCAATTAGCACAACTACCCATCATCAATACCTCTAAACTTAAACAACTAGTGACTAGAATGAACACAAACACGTCTATCAGACCCATCTCGGCAAATTTCTGCGACGCAGGCAATTAAAATAATACAACAAGTCGAGCCGCATACGTGTGGCGTTTACGGCGTCCGACGCGCGACTGACGCGGGGGAAAAAATACTTGGATTAATATATGCAGACGGGATGTTCCGTCAACTTCTTTTTTTTTTTCAATTATCGGTACATTCTCTCGTATCGGAGGTCGCGAGCTTGGACAATGGACAGCGTGATACAGCCTAGGTATAATAAATCTAAGTGTCATTATTGTTTCCAACGTGAGTTGAAGCTTTTGTGATGTTGTTTTGATGTTTGTTGTCTGTCCTTGTCTAATAATGTCCTGGGGACAAAGTCTCCGTGAAGATGCAGCTGGTACACGTGGTATTTGTGAGAAGCGGTAGCGAGTTTTAGTTCTTACTAGGCAACTCAAACATTGAAATTCTTACGCCAAATAGCACCAATCTAAATGCAATAAGTGAAAACTGTATCCAAAATTCTGAACTTTTTATATTTTATATACTTATTTGGTAATTTTATCTTTGCTAAAATTAGGGCAAATTATGATCATCAATTTGAATTTCAATCTATTAAACAGAATACAAAGTCCATACACGTTCTGTCTGCAAGTGTTTCGTCAGCAAATGCGCTTCTTAAACCACGAAATGGATTTAACACGTTCTTCATTATAACTCAGATAATTTCTACTGACGATAACCAACTTATGTCAAACTTAGACCCTAGATAAATATTTTACTAAAACTTTTAAAGCCAATGATACTGCTAAGAAACAAAATATACCTAGGATAGAGTACATAAATAAATCAATAAAAATATGTAAATTTCAACAATCTGGACGCACAATCGCACTGGATCTGTATGAGATTAATTCTAATCTGTTACATTTTATTAATTTGGAAGAAATTTAAAAAAATATTTAGAATATACGACTAGCACGATTAGCTGTGCACAGAGGGGTGTTAGTACCTACACTTATGTATGGTAGTGAAAGTTGGGTATGGCAGATGAGACATGAAAGTAGAATAAATGCTGTAGAAATGAGAGCACTGAGAAGTGTGTGTGGAGTGTCTTTGTATGGTAGAGTTAAGAATTGTGTGATAAGAGAGTTTTGTGGTGTAAAATAAGATGTAGTGACAAGCATCGAAAAAGGTATGCTAAGGTGGTTTGGGCACATGGAGAGAATGGATAACGAAAGACTGACCAAGCAAATATATATGGCAAGTGTGAATGAGACAAGACGAAGGGGAAAGCCTAGACGGACGTTCTCTGACCAGCAGGCCGATTCAGAATGTTACGACAAGTAATCGTACGATATGTCAAATTATTGTCCTCGTCTTTTAGCCGACTATCAGAGATATTATGAACAAATATTCATTGAATTCGGTTTATTTATTAATTTACTTCATACTGAATGCATAACATTTATAGGAAATGCGATAGTTTTGACAAAAAATGAGGTAGCCCGTTTGGCAATTAACGGAATCGAATGTCAAATGAGATATCGAACGATTCTGAATCGGCCCCCAGATTGGAGACATCCTTAAAACAGGAAAGGTTAGAACTACCCTAAACAGAAGAGCATGCATGAGCAATTTGATGGGACTGAATGAAGCAAGCGAGATATGTCCGGATCGTTGCAAATGGCATTCCGTAGTCTCTGCCTACTCCTCCGGGAAACAGGCGTGAGTCTATGTATGTATGTATTAAAATATATTAATTCTTCGTTTTATACAACTGGTCGTGAGACTACCTATGTATGTAATTGGTTCATTTGGTGACAATAGTTATTTGTGCAACAAGAGAGCAAAGTTGTTTTTTGTTTCGAGTGCTGATTTTGAGTCCCGAGCAAGCGAAAGATTCTATGATTGATTCACGAGCGTAGCGAGTGAATCAAAGTTAGAATCCTGAGCGTGGTGCGGGACTCAACAGCACGAGATACAAAAAACTTTGCTCTCGTGTAGCACACATAACTTTTCACCACAGCAATGAGAACACAGGAGACATAGAAATGAACAGGAATAGATTGAATTCTGCATAATCACTTGTTGATTAACTCTTCTGGTGTTAAAGTACAGTCATCATCGCTAGTTTCACTCATCTTTTTAGATTATTTTATATATTAATATAAATTTAACACGTTACGCTATACCTACTGTATCAGCATCAGCAAAATTTTTATTCCTGCTACTTTTTTAAATCGCGTTTTAATACCGCGTCCCTGATGTTTATTTTTCAAATGTATCATTGTTGTAATTCTAAATAAAAATGTATTGGTTAAATACTAATTTTATACTATTAATTAGACTTATTTTTATTAAAATCCAATAATAAATTAAACATGTAAACAATAACATATAAAAAAAAGTAATTTCTTTATTACAAATATCTTTTTTTTTTTGCGTTGCCGTAGGTGTTTTCTTTGAGGTCGAATTCCAAAATCGAATTTCGAATTCGAAGGGGTTTGTTTTTTCACTCACTTTTTATATGCATATGAAACAGACAGAGCACAGTAAAATTCGAATGTTTCAAATTTGTGGCTGAACAATGTCAATTCGTGGCACTGAAGATTGAAAAATTCAAAAACTACTTTGCCTCACGCTCGAATCAAAATAGCGTTTTGTTCACTGTTGTCTCGCAGCAAAAGCGGCATGTTTGAGCTGCTGTGGTGAAAAAAATATTACGTACATGTTTCAATATAGGGGTCATTCTTCAAGGCCTCGATTTTGGTGGTCACACGGCAGTATGTCAATTGTTATTGAAGTTATGGCTTTAAACTATTTTTTATATGTTTCTTTATGTAATGCAGCAACCAAAAAAACAGTTTTACTGATATCGACCAACAATAAATAGCCGAAATCTAAATCCAAAGACTGAAAACGGGGACAATATTGCTGTTCTCCGCATGTCACACTGATTGTGTAATTCAAACAATCGTGTATAATTTTATATTCCCTTTACGAATTGCTATGTATTATACCTTAAAATATTTGTCCCGGGTAGTAGTTTTTGAAATAAATATGGACTTACATAAATGTTATAATATTTAAGAAATTTCATATAAAATGTATCGGTCACACGATTTTGGCACTCGTGTGAACGCGTGATTCAACCCTCAATAATTCGACTATTGAATGACTTTCGGCATCCTATTTGTATTCACGCGCATCACCAGTCAGCAAGCGACGGCCGAGGGAACCACACATGATTCTCGATGGCACATACGCGACAGCAGGGGTACATAATTATTTCGTCAATATTTTTTTACCTACGTAGGTAAGATTCGTGGCTACTAAGTTTTAATGATTCATAGGATTCTCAACAGTTCTTATTTATTGTAATAATAGTCTGAATAGGTAAGATTGCCATAAGAGTTCTTGAATTACGATAATGTTTTACTGTAAATAGTTATTTAGGAATTACAAAAATTTCATCAGATTTGTGGCATCAAATTCGTGTTCCCAGTACCAAGAATCTGACTCATTGAACCACGAATCTGATCAGCAGCTTTTTAATACCGTGTAATTTCATTTTAAACGTGATTTTACGGTTTAAAACTACTTAAAGGCATTTAATAAGCATTTTTGCGATATTTTTTTTAACTTACCGCCGTAAATGAAAACGATATTGGAGGAGGTGAATTGTATTATTTGATTTCTTGTTGTCTTGGTGACCTTTTAGTTAATACTTTGTTTAGATGGAACATATAGACGACGCAGGCTGTTTTTATATCTATAACTCATTATGCATTGTGTAACATGTATTATACTTATCAATAAAACTATCTTTATTACAGATCAATCTACATCTAGTCAAACATACCGCGACGTAGCCAAGAGGAGAAACTAGATCTTTCTTTGGCCATCCATCCAGTTATAATCCAACTAAATTCAAAATTAAACATCTGGTACCTAGATGATGAAACCCTAGGCGGTGACGTAGAGTCTGTGTGATCTACGATCGATCGATCCACTTCTGAAATCAAATTTTTTATCCATAGGCTTAGAACTGAATACAAATAAATGCGAAATTTTTATTAATGACAATTTAGATAAATCCTCTATTCTTACATACATAGACTCACGCCTGTTTCTCCGAAGGGGTAGGCAGAGGCATATTAAACGCCCACTTTTCGCCAGGGTTTTGATCCCACGTAATAGGTGGCGAGCCTATTGCCGCTTATCGGGATATTTTGTTTGCCAGAGCCTCGTCCGTTGGTCGGCAGGTGCACCACTTGCAGGTGAGGTTGGCTTGGGTCCCTAAGTTCTAGGTGGGAACCCTATGCACTAGGTGGGAACTCTATTCTTTCAAAACTTCAATATTTGGCTCCCAATATCACTCAAGTTGAAAAAAGTCCTCTTCGCCTCCTGGGGTCCCCAATTTTAGACGACGGTTTTGATTCCTTTATACAGCAAAAAATTCAAAATGTTAGTGAAATTTCTGTCAGGCTACTCAAAATTAATATACCTACATTTGGCTTTCACTATTATTCGATATTGTCTTTTTGTCCGTAAATTTACGTACGCATTACGGTGTTCACCTTTTTGGAAAAATCCAACTCCACTCATTCAAATTGACAAAATTATACAGAATACCCTGAGTAAAATTTTGAATGTGACCCGGAACGACCCGGTGTGGCTACAGGCGTCCTTACCTGTGCGCTTGGGCGGCCTCGGCGTTCGCAAAATTACCGACGTAAGCCTGCCAGTGTTCTTGTCATCGGTCCACAGCACTGCAGAATTGACTAAGAAAATTTTAGCTCCCACACTGGTTGATTCTGAGGTGCCGTTTAAGACCGATGCCTTGAACGCTTGGAGAAATGCTTGTCCAGGAACTGAGTTACCCCGAAACTTATCCTCCCAGAGGCAATGGGATGGGCCGCTTTGCAGCATGGTACGAGAAAACCTTCTCAATACATCGTCCAAAACTGCAGAGCGTGCTCGCCTGCTGGCTGTGGGAGAATGAGAATCGGGCCTCTGGCTCCAGGCACTGTAGGTACCTCCAATACAGGTACCGTGTTAGACGATACGACCTTTCGCTTCGCTACTTGCCTCCGTTTAGGTGCGTCATGTGTCTCTCCGCATCGTTTTCACTGTGGAGAGGCTGTCGATAGCCTTGGTCACCATGGCCTGTCATGCAGCAGGAGCGCGGGTCGTATTTCACGACACTCCAACCTCAATGACATACTGCGCCGTGCTCTTGCCACAGCTGGCGTTCCAGCCCAACTTGAACCTCAAGGCTTGGCACGCGACGATGGCAAAAGACCAGACGGGATGTCGTTACTGCCGTGGAAGCTGGTTAGGCCTTTGGTATGGGACGAAACATGTATCGATACCGTTGCGCCATCTCATCTTTCCAGCACAGCAGGTTATCCGGGCGTTGCTGCTGCTACAGCGGAGACCCTCAAACGGCGCAAATATGTAAATCTAATAGGAGATTATGTTTTTGAGCCGTTTGGGGTCGAAACATTGGGGCCATGGGGTCCAAGTGCGCGATCACTTTTTAGAGATCTCGCAAAGAGACTCATAGACGCCTCGCGTGACCAGAGGATTGGCACGTATTTGGCTCAAAAAATAAGTATAACCATACAACGAGGCAATGCTGCCAGTCTTCTGGGCAGGCTTCGAATTGACTGCGATGAGTTTAATGACGCCTTCTAAATTTAAATTTTAAATTTTTTTATTTTTCTCTTGTAACTATATATTAATTAGTTCTTTTTAATTATTTTAAGACTTAATCTAATTATATTTAAATAATTATTGGATAATATGATCTTTGATTAATGTTTAAATAATCATTAATTAAAGACTTAATAAAATGTTTTTGTTAGTGAATTGCAAAAAATACCGTGATTTAGTAAGCTGTGCTAGATATTAATCAAAAGAAGAGTCAACGTTATATTCTTGTTGTAATTTTTTTTTCAATCCTTCTTTATGCCAGTGTGATTGTAATTAATAAGACTTTTACTTTTAATGTTACGATAATCATAAAGACTGATTTATAAAATAGCTAGTTACTTTTATCAGACAATTATAAAGTAACACGGTGATGTGTGAGCTTATGCAAGATTGTAATTATACTGTACATGTTACATTTGGATTGTAACTTGGGAACATCATAAGTCAGTATGATTGTAATTATTGAACAGTATATTTGTGTTAGTTAATGAATTAAAGTTAGGTCATGTTAATAATTGAAATAAATATTACTTTTTGATTGTATTTGAGATATTTCATTAATGTTCAAACAACCTTACTATCTTAAATGTTATATCACTGTGCCTATTGACATTACAAATCTGAAAACATTAATATCTCATTGGATGATGACTATAATATAGACCTTCATCCTTTATGTTCGCTTAGATACGATTAGACCAATAGCTATGCAAGCAGTAACGTGTAAACTATTCTAAAGTGTGTATTTCATAGGCATATCACATTTTAAAAATCTAAACTGAGATGCTTGCTTGATCTTACAGCTTATGAGTCTGTTAAACGAGCTTAAGCTGTTGATTTTAACATCAAATTTTATCATGTCAGATTCGTGGTTTGCTACGTCAGATTCGTGGCACCAACATTTTTAAAAGTGAATATTTTCTTTATTTGTCGATCGATTTTGGTGTAATTACACCATTTGGTTTGTATTGTTTTGAAGTTTGATAAACAGAAGCCAATTTTGTAAAAATATGAAATAAAAAAATGCCACGAATTTGATGCGAAGAATCTTGCACGAAGAATGACCCTAGATAACTTGCTTTTACTGAAATACCTTCGTCGTAAGTCGTTCGGTCTTCACGTCACATTGTAGGTACCTACCTACGTGACGAACCGCTTAGTTGAAAAACGGTATATCAATGTACTTACCTTACGTTTACAATTTCTTTTATAGACTCACGCCTGTATCCTCGAATGGGTAGGCAGAGGTGTAATATCACACCCACTTTTCACCATGAATTTTTAGGTCCCACGTAATAGGGGGCGAGCCTATGCCGTTACCGGGCACATCACCAGACTCCGTGCTGCTACTGAGAATTCGGAAAAACCCAGTAGGTAACACTTTTGCCCGACCCGGGAATCGGACCCGGGGCCTCCGATCAGCAGTCGCATAATTATGCTATCCACTGGACCACGGAGGCAGTCGACGTTTACAATTGCGTGCGACCATAAGGTTCTTGAGCTCGATTTCCGACTCTTCGTCTCCAGCCGCTATCAACAACAGGAACCGTCGTTCCACTAAGTCTATACTGCGTACTATTTGAGAGGCATATATTGCAGTTCGTCCGTGTGGTGACGGATTAAGAATACAGATAGTCACCACTCCATATCATCTAATGGGTGTCGTAAGAGCCAATAGAGGGAGCATATTATGCAGAGAACAGCACTGTAAGAGAAGGAAAACTTGATACAAACCCTATACCAACCCGTTTGGCCAGCGTGGTATAGTGGGCCAATTCCTCCTTTCAAAGGAGAGGCCTAGTCCAGCAGTGGACTGTTAAAGGCTGATATGATGATGATGATGATGATATTGCAGTTCACCATAACTGATGATGCCGAAAATTATGAGGTTCCTGGTTAGATATACGGTTGTGTTTTTGACTTGCTCTATTAAGACATTTTCAGGGGTAGGGTACCTAATGTCATCCTTGCATCTGTTACGGCCATCTAGATTGAGATTGGCCCACCTCATGGCATCCGTTAACCTTAGCTAATAGCTTTTTTTGTTTTTTAATCATTACAGAAGCGTTCCTAGTTAAATACATACAACCCACTAGTACTTACTAGTGTGGCTCAAATCCTGCATGCGGAATAAGAAACATTTCCAGATATCTTATACTAATATATAAAGCTGAAGCTGAAGAGTTTGTTTGTTTGTTTGTTTGGTTGAACGCGCTAATCTCAGGAACTACTGGTCGGATTTCAAAAATTCTTTCAGTGTTAGATAGGCCATTTATTGAGGAAGGCTATAGGCTATATAACATCACGCTATGAGCAACGGGAGCGGAACAGTAGCCTTAAATACCGTGGGTGTAACCGCGGGCATCGTCTAGTAACTTATAAAACTAAATTCTTGCGTGTCGGTTCAATCCCGCTGACAATCACCATCATTATAATAACATCATCAAATACTACGCTCTCGCAGAAAATCGACGTAGTGACAATCAAAACAAAAAAAAAAAAAGAAAATCGACGCGAGGTATAGACAATCTTCGTTATTTCTATTTTTTTTTTATTATGTTCAGTAGGTATGTCTAATTTAAATATTATTGCCTTAGATAAAAAGTTTAGAATTTTAAAAGTACTTTTGCATTTTCTGTTCGCTTTTATGACTAAAATTTATTTTCTAAATTACGAGTATATTGAGTTTTATTATATCACGTTGTACTGGCACCCCGTTCATAAGATATTGGTAATGTCTCGGGGGTCGTGCGCGACTGAAGGATAAGACGGAACACTTAATTACATTAAAATAACCTGCTGAATACCCCGGGCAAGTCATTCATCGTCAAAATAAACAAAAGGGGTCCTAAATTACTACCCTGACTCACCCTAGATCTTGTTGGGTAGGGATCCGAAAGTGTCCACCACAGTCCACAGTTGACATCTGTCCCGAAAGTAGCCGACGAAGAATGTTAACGTATGTGGCGTACACCCCATATCTGCCAGTTTGGCTAGTCGGATGTCACTGTCGACTGTGTCGAATGCCTTTCGTAAATCAAAGTATGCGACGTCCACCTGTAGCCCAGCATCCACCACGGGCACCAAATGTGCCATCAGATCCCGTTCTGAGCGTCGGACAACTGAGCGCTCACTTGCGGATAAAGGCCACCGTGGATGATTGCCTCGAATACCTTTTCCGGAGTAGATAAGAAGTTGATAAGTAAGGTAAGGTAAGAGATTTCTGGCTTAATAAGTTATAAAGTTGGCGAACTTTATAACTTATTAAGCCAGAAATATATGTAAGCCGTTGTATTTAAATAATACCTTTAATACATAGATATTTTCGAAGGGGCTATTTTAACCCCACGTTGTACGGGTAAGGATTGTTTTTCCCCTTGTATCCTGAAGGTTAATAAATTATCTTAGGTAAGTAACTAAAAATTTCAGTAATCAATAGCAACCATTAAATTTATAGAACTGGAGGATACCCACAGCTACGCTCGCACATTTTTTTTAATTTAACCGTTTCTCTGATCTCGTGGGTATTTCGGGTAATCCCATCTTAGTGCACCCCTAAGGACCCCAAGCAATATACAATTCCAAGGCCAATTTCAGCTTCTGCCGGCTAAAAGTTTTGGCTGTAGTTTGTCTGTTAGTCTGTCAGTAACGCACGAATTTATATATGTAGGTATACAGAAGATGTGCTACATAGCACATTCTGCATGTAAAAAGTAACATTTATTTTATTTATTTATAGACTCACGCCTGTATCCCCGAAGGGGTAGGCAGAGGTGTAATTTCCACCCACATTTCGCCATGAATTTTTAGGTCCCACGTAATAGGGGGCGAGCCTATTGCCGCACCGGGCACATTACCAAACTCCGTGCTGTTACTGAGAATTTCTTAATGCCGCGAGACCAACGAGACAAAAAGTAAAATTAATTCTAAATGAGAATAACAATCGTCTTGTCTTAGGTCATCTAATTAAAAGTGTACCGGTCAATCCTCTCATTATCATATCGCATGTGACTTTGGATGCCAGCTGTCGAACTGGAGAGTTTTTATTTAGGTTCGATGTACCTTTATCGAGAGATGACGCATCGTTGCCAAGCCAGCGCCATTTCTAACCGTTTCAGCTTAGTTGGCAAAGATTATTATTAAAAAAAGGAGTAAGAACAACAATAAAAACAAATAGGATTTATGTCAAACCAAATGGCAACGATTTTCATGAAGTCGTATGCAGGGGTTTCGGGGACGATAAATCGATCTAGTTAGGAATATTTTTTAGAAAACACGAAGTACTACCTGGAGAAAACGGGTAAGTACTACTCTTTCACAGAAAATCTACGTAAAGTAATAGTATATAAACAGTTCGCGTTTTGTTCGGTGAGTGAGAGTACCGGAGGCCCCGTCTCCTATTCTTTCTCACTCATCCCACTTATCTTATCCCATTGCCCAACCCAAAGGGCGGCATCGCACTTGTGACTCCTGTGGTGTTGCTTGTGTCCATGGGCGACGGTAATTGCTTAATATCATCAGGCGATCTGTCTGCTCGTTTGCCGTCTGAACCAACCGGGTGATGTTGGATGCAACCGACTGATGACGCTGATAACACTAGGATAATGATAATGTTAACTGTCAACAATAAAAATATGTTTATACTTTATGTTCACGTAAACGTGTAAATGCGAATAAAAACCGTTACAACTTGTATACCTAATGATGTGGCACAAAAGAGACGCTCGTTTACGTTCGTAGCGAATTTGCAAGAACGCGGCAGCGTTATTTACCAATTTATAATTAACTAGAGGACGCCAGCAGCTACGCCTGCATTTTTTTTTAATTTACCCGTTTTGGCCGATCCCGTGGGAATTTCGGGAAATCCCTTTTTTGTGCACCCCTACGGTCCCCAAGGAACATACATGCCAAATTTCAGCTTCCTGCGCCCAATAGTTTCGGCTGTAGCGTGTCTGTCAGTCAGTCAGTAACGCAAGGATTTTATATATTAAGATGTTAGATTTTCCGTCATATACAATGTTATTCTAAGTATTGAAGTGCAAACCTTTTAGGGGGTGAGTATATCTCTGGCAAAATGTTTATCACAGTTGATTTTGCATTATCTCAAAACAGAATTTGTACCCAACGGGTGCCCGCGAATGCAAGGCTTGTACGAAACCTACACATATGTATAAAGGTGATATCAGGCGCAGTCCGAAGGGGGGGGTCACAGGGGACATGACCCCCCAAAATATAAGCTCAAATTGAAAAATCTCAAAAATTTGCCAAATAATAAAAGGAAATTTCTAGCTATCCCCTAACAGCGATAAATTTATAGTTTGCTGACTCTATCTAGTGGTGTTTTATGAACTACGTACGATGGCAAAAATAACTTGGAAATTACATCTAGTTTAGAAACAAGGAACCGAACTACGTAGTTTTGGTAAACCTAGCAAAATCGATTTGCGTCGTTATGATAAAGATTGTTTAACAATATTCTAATAATTTAATTTGTCGGTTTATTGTAAAGATTCAAGATAAAGGCTGTAAGATTCAAGATAAAGGCTGTCTACATTGTGATTCTTGTTGTTAAGTTTTGTGATTGAGGAAAAATTAAAACATAACTTAATTGTCGAATACTTACTACATATAATTTAATTTGAAGAACAGTGCTTCATAAAATGATTATTTTATAATAATGGTAAGTCATTGTAAGTTATATCGAGCCTTCCCCGACATTTTAGCGCAACCGACAAAAACAAAATTTTACAGGAGAAGGTTTTTTTTTAAATATTTTTATACAGAAATGTGCTAATAAAGTAAAATTTGATGTACATTAATGATTTTTAGACTTTTACATGTATAATTAATAAAACTACAAATATAATTAGTATTTAGGGTTGGATTTTAAAACGAGTCGCCTGAATTTGAGGCTATTGGTGGTGTAGGGGGCTTAAGGGAGTTAGTCTTAATCCCCTCAAAGTAATTCTGGCTGCCGGAGTTGCGTCTAAATATTTTTAAACAATTTGAAAAAAATCTTAAATACTTTGGCAATTATTCAAAACGGAACGTATTTTTATGCTTAAGTACAGTTTTTCAAATGTAATTTTTAGGTTTTATGTCAAAAACGTGAAACTAAACGCAACCCGCCATTTTGTAGTGTTATTATTATTAATAGTGTTAAGTTATTATTAATAGTGTTAAGTTCTCTTTTGACCCTTAATCCGAAAATAGAACATCGGTGTGTATGGCACTGCCAACTTCCACATTCTTCACACTAGTTTATTATACTAAGGTTGACGGAGCCCTGCTACGCAGGGCTCCTATTTTCGGGTTAAGGGTCAAAACAGAACCTAACACAACCTATTTAGCTACTTTCACATAAAACCTAAAATTACGTTCCGTTTTGCATATTTTAATGAAGATTTTTTGGAAATTGTTTAAAAATATTTAGACGCAACTCCGGCAGCCAAAATTACTTTTAGGGGATTAAAACTAACTCCCTTAAGCCCCCTACACTACCAATACCTTCAAATTCGGGCGACGCGTTTCGAAACCCGACCCAACCAAGTATTTTCGGCGGGTGAAAATGGTGAGGGGGGAACCTGAACTCTCCCCCCTACTCCCCCAACCACTCACAACCCCTTAAAATGGCGACGTATTTCGAAATTTTTAACAGTATTTACGCTATAAATGGCGATCCAGATAACTATTTTTTATTAGTGAGTGACCCCCTCCAAAATTTCAGACTGCGACCGCGCCTGTGTGATGTCTGTGATAAACCTCCGCTTACCAGAGTTTCTAGGCCTCACAAAGATGCTGATATTATGAGAGACTAAGAATACAACGTATCATTATACCATTTCATTCCGTAAGTGTCATAAGAGGCAACTAAAGAAAATGCATGAAGTAAATTATACCTTTGTGAAGATACGGATATCCGTGTGGTGACGGGTTAAGAATACAGAATGTCACCACCCCATATCATCCCATGGGTGTCGTAAGAGCCGACAGAGGGACTATATTATCTCAGCATTGTGAGAGAAGGAAAACTTGATACAAACACTATACCAACCCATTTGGCCAGCGTGGTATAAGTAGGCCAATACATCCTTCTATCCAAAGGAGAGGCCTAGTCCAGCAGTGGACTGTTAAAGGCTGATGATGATGATGAAGATACGGAAAACTCAAAATTAAATACGATATCAACCCATTCGCAGGATATAGTAGCACAAACCCTCCTATTGTCTCACAATGGTATTGTTTCTCAAATTCGACGAGGCCTACGCCCAGCAGTGGACAGTTGAAAGCTGTAAAATGAATAAATTTCCTTTGAGCTAATCTACGTAGTAATATGATATGAACATGGATGTTTGTCTTGGTCTGGGTGTCTCTAAAAAAAAGAAAAAAATATATTGCAAAGTACATTTTTAAGTAATAAACGGCGATCCTAAACCTTGTTAATGTTAGTGCTTTGACTTTAGGTATGGCAATGACCCCCCTCTCCTGTGGGATCTCCACCTTGTTGTGGTGGGGGGCTTACTAAACCCGCGGTGAAGCCAAGAGAGATCCCGGGAGTGGACGCTCCACGTGGGCTTAGCCATAGGTGCGGGTGCGGGAGACAGTTCTGTCTGTCCCTCTGTGTCGGGCGTGGTCGCGGGAGGAGAAGCCTGTCGATGTTGCGTTGCTGCGCGCCCTATCTCCCGCGACCAAATGGGGGTGCACCATTGTTGCGTCGGGGTGGGCCGCAGAGGAAGAGGAGATGCGGTGTTGTCAGGTTGCCGTCCTCCCATCCTCTGCGGCCGCTGGGTGTTTTGGCGGCGGAGCCCAACACCTGCATCCGCCGCCAAGGAGGTTGTGGCCTTCGGGCTATCCGCCGGGGTGTCAGGGTAGAATGCTAACGCGACCCCCTGGCGCCCCCAAAATGGCTGTATGGGCTGTGGTTTTAGTGGGTATTACAGCCTTGCACTCCAGCCATCGAGTCCCACATAGCCCTCTATTAATACCGTTTATCTTTTCTCAGATATAGTTTTCTTATAAGCTAAGAGTAGTAAAAATTTGCGTCATAAATATAATTACGTTGATCATTATGCGTAAATTAATTGTAGCTTACGAACAACTGTTTCTATACGTGCAGTTTCATGAATCTGTATTATTATAATTATAGAAAATCCTTTTGTTACTGACTGACTGACAGACAACGAACACCTAAAACTATTGGGCGCATGAAGCTGAAATTTGGCATGTATGTTCCTCGGGGACCGTAGAGGTGCACTTAGAAGTGATTGCCCGAAATTCAAACGGAATTGGGAAAACGCTTAAATTTGAATAAAATGTGGCATAGCTGCGGGCGTCCTCTAGTTTACTATAAGTAATATTATGCGTTTATTTTACGTCACTTTACGGTAATTATTACAACTTCACTTGCATATATTTTATCAACAATTACGTTTTGTAGTAACTACATTACAACATTATTTTAATTATATAACAACAACATTTTTTGTTGATAGGACTAATCGCACTGACCAATACTGTAATAGTCGAAAACGTTTATACTTACCTAGTCTTGCCATAAATATTGTAACAAAGAAAAAAGTTTTTTTTAAAATTGCAAATAACATTTATTACTTTTACAGTGTGTTTGTTTAATACATAAATATAAAACAATTTAAAATATGAAAAGCTTATACGAAGTGTTCTCCATTAGCTG
The DNA here is from genome assembly GCA_944739405.2 of Euclidia mi. Lineage (NCBI taxonomy): Eukaryota > Metazoa > Arthropoda > Insecta > Lepidoptera > Erebidae > Euclidia > Euclidia mi. Next base: position 34,018,255 of record OX123207.2, read on the forward strand.
CAATACAGTCCTTTAAACGTTGAGGCCAGTTATCAATAGAAGCACGCACTCTTTCAATGGCAAAATTCTTCACTGCCAATCGTATGGATTGTTTTAGGGACTCCAAATTATCATGGCGTTTAGAGCAAGCCGTACTCTCTAAAACTGACCATAAATCATAATGCAGCGGATTAAGATCGGGACTAGACGACGGCCAGTCTTCAGCTCTGATGAAGTCCGAATCGTTCGCTTCCAACCAAGACTGCGTGGACCGAGCTTTATGACCCGGTGCCGAGTCTTGCTGGAAGGACCATACTTGATTATTGAACATGGTTTGTTAACTACCTTCTCAAGAATGGTATTTTGATACAGTTGTGCCTATGTTTTGATACCTTTTTCACAAAAATATGGCTCAGTCCATCCTTCATAGCTAACACCCCACCAAACCATCACTGAAGTCGGATAATGCCCACGTTGCACTCTGTGGACTAATTGGGAAGCTTTCTTAGAGCTTTGTAGGGTATTTGTGGGTATTTGACTAAAAAATCGAATTAGTCCGTCAGTTAGATTATCGAAAAATATTGGATACGTATTTTTTGTTTTATCAAATCAGTAAAAAATTACGAAGATAAAACGCATCAAAGATGGAGAAACGTCTAAGAGTGGGGGCTTGTAACGTCAATTGCCAGTAAAAAGTGTACTGGCAAGTGACGTCACACGAGTTTTCAGCGAAGTTTGTAGTCTTCATTTTTTGTTTACGTAACTAAAGAAAATATACGTGTCCAATATTTTTCGATAATCTAACTGACGGACTAATTAGATTTTTTTAGTCAAATACCCTAAAATTTTTTGTGACCTCCCTTTGCGTACCGCTTTAGTAGTTGTTTCGATTTTACCACCCTATTATTTTTTAAATTATCGGTTAAGAAATGACCAGTGCGTCTCTTATAGGCTGCAAGTCCTTAGTCATCTTTTAAAATATGCTAATATCTTCATCTCCCGAGATAAAATCTTTTGCTTTCAGACAGGATTTCTTCGAATTCTTTCCCCTACTGCTTTGGCCACCTTTTTCGTACGAACACTACGTGGACGGCCAGGTTTTTTTCTGTCACAAACAGAGGAGGTCTCATTGTACCTATTAATAGCCCGGTACACAAACATTTGACTAATACCAAGTGTATGGAGAGTTTTAAAAATTGCTCTTGACTCCATACCTACTTTGTGTAATCCAATCACAGCGATTCGGTTCTCTTTATCACCCCACTCCATTTTAATATCGCAAAATATTGTACAATGTATTGGCGCCAAAACGAGAAAACACAATAAACAATCGTATAAAAATGAGATTCCAAATACAAATGTAATTTATTTTTATTTTAATTGTAACAGTATTTATGGCCAGACTAATATATACCTACTTAGTAACAATTTCCTTTGATTCACCCACACTTCTTTTTCCTACCCATAGCGCGACAATGCACTATGTGATCCTCTGGTGTTACTTGTATCTATTGGCGGCGGTAATCGCTTACCATCAGGCGACCCATCTGCTCGTTTGTCACCTATTACATAAAATAAAATAAAAAAGACGTTAATGTTTGACTTTAGTATATTTTGCGATTGGTCAAAAATTATAGTATTATCTGCTTTTCATGTTTGACTTATTGCAGAATATAATGTAATGTAATAAGAAAAATGCAGAAACAAAAAAGTGAGTAAACTCAATCGCAAAAACGCATTAAAATGCATCTCTTCCCTCCAATGAAGCACCGCTACATCCTCTAATTTACATCATCCGTATACAAATCAGGTCAAACAATATCACGAAATATAGAACGCGACCTGCGTGTTTATTTATTTTAATATTTTTAGATACTTTATCACCAGTTCCGGCGAGAGATTCCGGGGCTAAAGTCTAGTGGTATTTTTAGACCTCAACCTCGGATCCTGTATTGATAATCTATACACATAAATAAAATTGGAGTGTCTGTTTGTAATATTAAAATAACAGCTTTTTACTAAATGCATATGGATGTATACAGGGTAAATATACCGAAATGACATTTTTTACCATTTTTGTCTGTCTTTCTGTTTGTTTGTTCTCGCTAATCTCTGGAACGGCTGGACCGATTTTGACGAGACTTTCACTGGCTATAAATTAACCGGGTACGCGAAGTAGTTACCTCAGGAGGCGGGTGATACCGTGGGAAACAGCTAGTATAATAATAGCTATAATAACCAGAGAATGGCCGCAGCTACACCCGCACTCTTTTTTAATTTAACCATTTCTTTCCAATCCCGTAGGAATTTCGGGAAATCCTTTCCTAAGGCACCCCTACGGTCCCCAAGGCACAGACATGCCAAATTTCAGCTTCCTGCTCTTAATAGTTTTGACTGTAGCTTGTCTGTCAGTCAGTCAGTAACGCAAGGATTTTATATATGTAACAGAGTATGAAGAGCGTTGATCTGTTTGTTTACTATTTTCTTGTAGCAATAAAAATAATATTATATACCCCTCTGGGGCAGTCTTTACCTCATCACTAGACTAACGCAATATCGGAGAGTTAGTCTATTGAAATGTTATATTTTTTCTTAGAGACGCCGCCTTATGTGCTGTGCCCAGATGTGGACAGTCAAAAATCGTAGTAGTTGTTATTGCATTCGATAAAAGAGTGTTAACCCTTAAGCACTGACACTCAATTTTATGACATTAATACTGATGTAGGTCTGGGAGACTCCTATACGAAAAAAAAAACTTAGAAATTAAAACACAATGTTTTTTTTCAGTTTGAGTTTTATTGTTATGTTTAGTAACTTATAATCAAATATTTCAAAATGAAAAAGAACTAAAACTTAACAGTATCAATTATTTATAAGAAGTTTCTCTTAGTTATTACTTAAATAGCACTTTTTTATTCAATTGCTCATGAAAAAATTATTATTATTAAAATCTTACTACAATCAACAAAAACGAAATATTATTTCTTTATTCTTACATTCCCAAGCTGACATTATTTTTTTCTATAATTAATGATATAAAAAAGAGGGGTAATTAATAAGGGGATAAATTTTTTCTCTATGCAATTTACACATAATGGTTTTGAGCACTGCAAACATATTGATAACTTGCATGAAACGCATAAATATTTTGTCATTCTCCTCTTTTTATAATCACATACAGTGCAATATTTGCTTTTGAGCAATTTTTCCGTTTGAAAATTTATAGTTTTCATCAACAACTGAATCACCGCTAAAAGCGTCATCTTCCTCATTTAAAATTCAGTTTTCTAAGGTAGTTGCTATATCGGAGTCCGATAAATTTGTATCACGTTGTCGCAGGGACCGTGATGTACTTGATTGCTCTGAATCCATTCCGGAAAGAAAAATCACATATCTCAAAAAAGTTACGTATTTACTGATAGAGGTCTGTCAGACCTACATGAAAAAATCAAACATCGATAAATACCTTAAAACACGTGCGTAGCGTCCTCACCCTCTCACGGCTTTGCTTACTGACTGCATAGAAGGTACTCGAGCGCACGAAGCTCTGTCGTTCATTAGAGTGAGATAGTGAACGTTTGGATTTCGAATGGGAGTCTGTCAGACCTATATCAGTGGTTAAGGGTTAAACTAGAATTTTGAGATTGATTAGAGGTCCGTCACACACAATCATAGTTTTATTACAAGAATTACTTTTATATGCTCAAAAAACATTATGTGTGTACGTACTTTTATTTGGATAGTTAAAGTATTTCGTAGTTTTGAGTAGAAGGGAATGAGTTTAACATTTGGTAAGGGTCGAAATCCGAAAGAAGAAGCCAGAAGTCGTAAAAGATCCTAAAAACATAAAAAAGCATTCACAATGCGCACGAGGAAAACAATTAACAAACAAAATAAATTGAATATGACATTATTGACATTTACAATAGTCAAACAAGTGTTGCCATTTTACAGTTTTAATGATATTGATTAATCGATATGGATTTCGGACATAGGTTATCTATCTATATATTTGGTTCAAAATGGAACTTATTTGTAGTTAATCGCATAAATACCTTAAAAATGCACACATTTAAAATGTTAAAGGACCAAGTAGAGATTTGCTAGTCACTCAAATCATTTTAAGTAGAGAAAACGTGAAATCGATAAAGAAGAAGTAATAATCGATTTAATATTATGATTTCTTTACTGGCAATTTCTGATCTATTAAACACATCTTTTTTAACCTATTTATTGAATTAGTGTCTCGGCACACCTAATTGAAACTCTATTGTGCTGTTCATGAGTTCCAAACTGGGCCAGAAATGGGCCTTGTTCTTTGGATCAAGCTTAGCCCTTTCTACTAATGTGTAAAATAAAATTGCGTCCTCTGATAAATGCGATCCCAAATGTAAATTTTCAATATACTAAGTAGTACCTAGTACACAATAGGTTTAGAACGTCGACTTCATCTTGCGATATAAACAAAAGAGTGTATTAGAGCAGCCGTCGGGAACCTTTTGATAAGTTTCTGTTGTTCTTTTTTTAAAGAAAACCCCGCATTAGTACTAAATCTTGTGTCGCGGGGGACTTTACAAACATACAACTAACGGACACAATGAACACCCACACTCGAAACAACAATTTGTGCATCACACAAAGTGTTGCTTCGTGTGGGGATCGAGTCCACAACACTCGGCGCAGTGTCAAGCGGCGAGGCGGCCGCTTAAACCACTACGCCAACTGTGCAGTCGTAAGGGCCAGGTGGCAAAATAAAGTAAAGGCTGGCTGCACTTATGATAATAACTAGACAGCATAATATATGCTTTTCTTTTTGAGTTTGTTTCGGCCTTTCTTCTCAAGAAGTCATTTAGCTAGGAAAAGCCGGCATCATCTAGAATAGGGTTTTGACATGTAAAAGTGTTGTAAACAACCAAAATGCAGAAATAAAATATGTCTTTATTCTAAGTCCGTACCTTAGGGCTCCGTAGTTCGGTCTTTGACACTTTTTACAAAACGTGCACGAGCCGGGCCGTATGTAAGACCCACCGCGAGTTGCCCCCGTTTTAGAGGATACAGAGAAATCTTAGTAACTGCTAGTTGTGACGATCTGCATAAGAGTGGCGATACTGCGGTTCCAAATGGCTTCAAGTTGCGCCGTGGGTTTTTACTTAAAACGCTTTATCTTGTCGAAAATCTGCTCTTTTGAATACTTCATGTTAAAAATCTATATTAACGTTAGTGGGTTGAAGAGTTTGTTTGGTGGATCACGCTAATGTCAAACGTAGTAAACACAGGTGTTACCTCGGGCACAGCTAGTCGTTTACTAAACGGTGAAGGTAAACATGATGAGGAAAACTGCATTTAGGTCCACAAATGTTCCTTTTCTTTTTGTAGTCTTGGTTAGTCTAGCATTTCAGTGTTGGCAGTAGAGCCTTGCTTATTTCAGCTTGAATGGGCCGGCCCAACCGGGGAAGAACTGACATATTGACGTAAATTAACAGTAGTTAGTCAGTATACTGTTGCGTTTCGTTCGGAGAGCGAGACTGATGAAGGCAGCAACCCTTTTTCTACTTTCTTATCCCGATGGTTCTTCAATTCCTTTTCCCATCTAGGTCGGCACTTGTGACTCTCCTGGTGTTGCGGGTATCCATAGGCAGCGGATCACTTGTCATCCCATCAGGCGATACGACCGCTCGTTTTCCTCCAATCACATAAAAAAATAAGAACAAGAAAAACCCAGCTAAAACCGGTACTCACAGTATCTGCTATTAAAAACAGTTACATTGGTTTTCCTATTTGTATAAATAATAACATGTTTACTATTAAACGGTAGAATTTAACAAATAGAAGATCGGACGTGTTTTCAAGTTCACTCAACTTTGATAAACATGCTTTTAACCCACATAACTGTAATGTGTAAATGAAAGTTGGTTTCTTGTTGTATTTTTGTCTCTCTGGGCACACTCTTTTTCTCACTATGAGAAGGATTAGGTCATAGTCAATCCCAGGGCATGGAAAGCTCTGGTTGCCGATTAGGAATAGGTTGCTCCCGGAAGCTGCCAATAAAGGCAAGTGAGAGCTTGTAGCCTGCCCTGGTGTTTGATTCCAGGCTGAACCAAATATCGGCTCTCATTTCCCCAAGAGCCGGCGATCCAAATTGCTACCTCGTTATAAAAGAAAAAAAATGTCACAGCCCACCACACTGATCAAGTGTGGGTTGGCAGGCTTCATATGTCTTCAAAAACGAGGAACTTTAGGACATGCAGGATTCCTCACGAAGTTTTCGTTAACCGTTTAGTAAGTGAGCAATGACTCCGTAGCCACATGCTTCTGTAAGGCTGGCTGTCCTCAGAAACGAAGTGAAATGGAGCTGGATCCAAAGCAACAAATAGAAATACGTAAAAACGCCGTTGCGGAGTTCTTTTTATCATCATCATCCTGTATTAGTCCACGGCACGCCGATGACCTGGTCTTCAGCTTTCCTCTGCCAGTCCCTGCCCGCCGCCCTACGAATATCATCGCCCCATATATCTACAGGATGCCCTACACAACGTTTGCCAACCACTCTTGAACCTGACTGCTACAGCAACCATGAGTTCTGAGGCTTATATTGCCTATTGCCACTTCTGCTTGCTTATTCTATACTTTAGTTCTCTGTTGAATAATTTCGTTCTGGATTCGATCCCCAATCCGAGCATAGCTTCTGTCATATTTCGCTGAGTAACCTTGAATTGGTGGACAAGTCGTACCGTGAGTGGCCACGTCTCGGCCCCGTAAGACATTCACGAGTGGAACGCTCTGATTGAAGACTTTTGTCTTCAAGCAATGAGGTATGAATTCTTTTGGTTGGATTAAACTCAGCGTCAATCCGCTCCAGTTGACAGGCAACCTAAAACACAAAAATCACTATCTACCATCTAAAGCCCGCTTCCCACGATGCGTGGTTTTGCATACCAACGGACGAGACGCCTTTATAATATAACTAGAGGACGCCAGCAGCTACGCCTATTTTTTTTTTTAATTTACCCGTTTTGGCCGATCCCGTGGGAATTTCGGGAAATCCCTTCTTAGTGTACTCATATGGTCCCCAAGGAACATACCTGCCACATTTCAGCTTCCTGTGCCCAATAGTTTCGGCTGTAGCGTGTCTGTCAGTCAGTAAGTAACGCAAGGATTTTCTATATTAAGATTTCATAGGTGCTGCGCTACAGTCGCAAATGTACGCACTGTGGGAAGCCAACTTCAGCCGCTTTAAAACAAAAAAAAACTGGATACCTAATCAGTTTTGGGCAACCTCCGCCGCTAAGTTAGTTACCTCCCGGACCACAGATAAATAATGTATCGCTACCTACACAATAGCGTAAACAGATTATCACCTAATATCTTGAACTTTCGAGAGGTTACGGAGCGCCTCTACCGTTTAAAATAAACATGTTTATTAATACTACAGGGATACATTTACGTTATATCGTTTTCAATCGTGGGTTTTATTACTCATTTATTAATCTAAGTGCTATTATATTTGTTTTTGAGGGATGTATGTACGGTTGATTGTTATTTGTTACTCTTTCATGCAATAATTACTGAACGGATCTTGATGAAGCTTTGCAGTAACGTAGCAAGTGCTCATTGGGCTTACTTTTGTTCCGAAAACCTTATATTAGGTACAGTCCAACAACCTCCCGCTAGACCACCATAAGGGCGAGATTCGCTCAGCAAGACATCGTCGCTTCCAGTGCTACTTTTTTTACAGGTAGTAGAGTCTTGCTGATTTCAGCTTGAATGGGCCGGCTCGACCGGGGAAGTACTACCCTCTCACAGAAAATCGACGTAAAGTAACAGTACCTCAACTGTTGCGTTTCGATCGGTGAGTGAGAGCGCCGGAGGCCCTATCCCCTTTCCTTCCCCCTCATCCCACTCCTCATCCTATCCCTTTTCCCAACCCCAAGGGGCTGCAACGCACTTGTGACTCCTGTAGTGTTGCTTGTGTCCATGGGCGGCGGTAATTGCTTACCATCAGGCAATCCGTCTGCTCGTTTGCCGCCTATTACTATAAAAAAAAAATACTTTACACGCACATTGACACTCGTATACAAAACATGTTTCTAGTATGCTTCGACTCTATTAGCGAGCCAAGGGATGTTTTTTCAATCCGGTCCACCGCCGACTTGTTTGATTGTACCTCAATCCATTTAGTGTGCTATGTATACAATACCTTTTTGAAATGCACGGACTAGACGAAAAAGCAGTCTTTGGGATCCAATATGAAAGTCTATTGCTGCAATCGGGATAACGCTAGGACGATGATGATAATGTTTTTGCATCGCACACATATCAAAATAGAAATGGTTTCGCCTCGCCTCAAATTAGAGAGGCGTAGCCGATAAGTTTCCTAGGGCGGTTTCAGATTAGTGTTTTATACGCGCGTATAAGCTCGTATTCAGAAGCGCATGTAGGCGCGTATAGGCGCGCCTTTTGGCTGACGCGCTTCTAAGCTCGTATAAGTGCGAGCCGTCAGAAACCATGTTGACACTGACAAGATGTCACTACAGTTTCAAGCGAACACGCCGAAATATTTCCGTTTATGCGAGTACGGTTTTTTGAAGCGCGTAATGTAGCGCGCGTGTAAGCGCGTATGCTGAAACGACGGTATACGCGCAGAAAAATACGCTGATCTGAAACCGCCCTAGGCAATACGTGTAAGTTGATTATTGACCACGTCGAAATGACCTAGGTATTATTTCACTAAATAAGCCCGCGTGGCTTATAGCATTATATTGTATAGCCTTCCCAGATAAATAAGCTAAGCAACAAAAAATATTATCTATTCATATCGGAACATTAGGTAATTTCAGAAATTAGCGTGTCAACCAAACAAACTCTTCAGGTTTATTATAGTTATTACTAGAGGATGTTCACAGCTACGCCCGTACATTTCATTATAACTTGACTACCGATCCCGTGTGAATTTCGGAAAATCTCTGAAAATGCCTCTTCATGAGATCTGATAACATTTTGACAGTGCGATTCTTATTTTTCTTTTTTAAAAAGACAACTCCCGCATTACGGCTAAATCATGTGTCGCGGGGGACTTAACAAGCATATAGCCTCGTATTCATTAGGGGACATTTGTCCCGCGACCTTGTCGCCCGACACGAATTCTACGTGTTGAGCGACGTCGCGGGGGACATCGCCCGACATCTACGTGTCGGGGAACAAGTCGCTTGTCGACGCTCCGATAGCGTCGACTACCAGTATAAGTGTATAATCTATGGCGTCGACCTTGCGCGACTTCGTGTCCCTCGACAGTTTCCGACGGCATTTGACTTGTGAGGACGTGTGTTGCTATTTGTTCCGCGACTACCCGCGATTATAGCACACTTCGTTGGTCCACACTACCAACGAAACTGTGTTAACACTTAGGCGACATCTTGATCACAATGCCGGTATGTGGACGAGCGAAATGTCGGTCGACATTGTCGCGGGACAGTCGCACGTAAATATCCTGTAACTGTTCGGGATAAGTCGAGCGACTTTGTCCCCTAGTGAATACATGGCTTATAACTAACGGACACAATGAACACCTAGACTCGAAACAACAATTTGTGAATTACACAAAGTCTTGCCTCGTGTGGGGATCGAACCTACTACACTCGGCGCAGTGTCAGGCGGTGAGGCAGCCGCTTAAACCACTACGCCAACCGTGCAGGCAAAATTATTATAATTTATTTCGTCTCAGTTATTTTTAAATACTGAAGCAGAGCTTTCAGACAAGATAAGATGTTTTATAAACACGCAACATGCTTCTCGCTATTTTCTTTATAAGTTTCAATAACAAATGCTTATACCCACAATCGCGATGTTACCACCTACTTTAGCAATAGGTACTTGATATCAAAATAACTACTTTTGTTTTGCAAACAATATTAAAATATTTGAGAATAGGTATGTGCACGCACTGCTTCCGTGATTTTTTATTATAAATCACTAATGGTACAAATACCTATTGTTGTCGTAGATGTGACAATACTGTTTGTCAATTTACTACAGGGAAATTATACTGATTGCAGAATCTCTTCTTCGAAATGTACTTATTGTAATGCAATAATTCAGTCATTAAACCTCTTATAATTATCTTCTTGGTAGCATTATTGGGGTATATATTTAATATTATTAATCTATTTTAAGCATTGTAATTTGTCATATTATCGTACAAGTTTATTTAACTTGATTAAATCACTTATTTCACGTTAAAATATATCTGGTTTCTACGACATTTCGATCGTAATGGCGGATGGACTGATTGCCCATAAGTTTAATATTTGCATCTCAAATATGTATATGTATCTCAAGTATCCAAAGACATAGATAGATCAACTAATCTATCTATTATTTATTAACTATCTAATCTATATCGGTAACCCTAAAAAATTGCGATTTTGGCTGCGGACATCCTCCAGTATAAAGTACTACTAGACTTCGTCCACGGCTCCGTCCACTTACGATATTTTAGCCTCTGAGGGTAGGAATTCTCAGGTCCCCCTACACTCCAAGGAACAAACATGCCAAGTTTATCATTTATTGTTTAGTTTTAATATAGCTCTTAACCTAATGTTATAATTTTTTGAACTCAGCTAAAAAGTTGCGATATGCGTAAAAAATCGATAACGTCGTCATAACATTTTACCAAATTATATAACTTTACTGACAGTGCGATAGCTTAGTAAAATGTTATTGATTACATTACCAAACAAGGAGATTACAAAGTTGTCCTATTGGAGCATTAATCTTATTTTAGTTATAAATATAGGCTCGCCCACTATTACGTGGGACTAAAATTAATCTGGCGAAAAGTGGGTGTAGCAATATACCTCTGCCTACCTCTTCGGGGATATAGGCATGAGACTATGTATATATACATACATACATAGACTCACGCCTGTTTCCCCGAAGGGGTAGGCAGAGGCATATTAAACGCCCACTTTTCGCCAGTGTTTTGATCCTACGTAATAGGTGGCGAGCCTATTGCCGCTTATCGGGATATTTTGTTTGCCAGAGCCTCGTCCGTTGATCGGCAGGTGCACCACTTGCAGGTGAGGTTGGCTTGCGACCCTAAGTTCTTGGTGGGAACCCTTGGTGTATGTATGTATGTAGTTATAAAGTAAATCTAGCCACGCTACAGTATCTCTTCGTGAAAGAAACTGTAAACCAAACGACGTTTGTAATATAACACTTTTACTATTTCTTTAGCAGCGGCGATAGCTCAGTGGTGTACGTAACGAACTGCCGAGACGATGGTCTCGGGTTTGATCCCCAGTTACCCCGGGCACACACCTTTGACTTTTCAATGTTATGATTATCGCTCGCTTAACAATGTGCCCGGCAGATGGCAATAGGCCCGCCCCCTATTACATTGGGACCGAAACATAACTGGCGAAGAGTGAGTGTGTAATACACCTCTGCCTACCCCTTCGGGGATAAAAGGCGTGAAGTTATGTTATGTTACTATTTCTTTATGCCATAGGAAGCAAACGAGCAGACGGTTCGCATACGGTAAGCAACTACAAGCGAAGTCACTAGTGCGTTGCCGACCTGGATGGGTAAGGTAATAGAAGGAGTGGGATGAGGGAGAAGGAAAACATATATGTATACACACATAGACTCACGCCTGTTTCCCGGAGGGGTAGACAGAGACTACGGAACGCCATTTGCAACGATCCTGACATACCTCTCTTGCTTCATTCACTCCCATCAAGTTTCTTATGCAGGCTCTTCTGTTTAGGGTACCTACCTACTTCTGACATGTCCTTTTTTTAAGATGTCTCCAATCTGGTCAGAGAACGTCCGCCTAGGTCTTCCCCTTCGTCCTGTCCCATTCACACTTGCCTTATATATCTTCTTTGTCAGTCTTTCGTCATCCATCCTCTCCATGTGTCCAAACCATGTTAACATGCCTTTCTCGATGCTTTTCACTACATCTTCTTTTACCCCACAACACTCTCTTATCACACAATTCTTTATTCGGTCAAAGACACTCCACACGTACTTCTCAGTGCTCTCTCTCATTTCTACGATTCTGACACATTTCTCCAACATTCGTTTCGCCGTTGATCGGTTCACCGACAGAACGATTCACTTTTCATTTTTCTCCGACAGAACATTTCAATGACGAACGTTTCGCCGACACAACGATTCACTTTTCATTATTTCACCGATAGAACGTTTCAACGGCGAACGATTCGCTGACGTCTTCAGAGCGCCATTAACTCTATTACCAGCATTAACTCTTCTTTCGAGAAGCAAAAGGGAACTATCTATTATAAGCTACTTTTACCGCTTCTTTACTCGAAACTTTTTTAAATCAACATACATGAAATGGCACAATTAATAAAGCTCCTTAGATTTAGAACACAGGTAGCTCAAACCGTTATTGATATATATGAAATATTGATATATATTGTCAATTGCAAAGTGTCCGTTGGAACTTCTTTCATAAACAAGATAAACCCTGAACAGACCAAATTTAAGCTTATCTAATTCTTAAAATTCTAAAATGTGTATAATTTTGAGTTCTTTTGCTTTTCTGTGTTCGATTATAACTGCCTCGTTGGTCTCGCGGCATAAATGTGCGCGTGGGATTGGGAGGTCTCGGGTTCGATTCCCGGGTCGGACAAAGTGTTATTGGGTTTTTCCGTTAGGAAATTCTCAGTAGCAGCATGGAGTCTGGTAATGTGCCCGGTACGGCAATAGGCTCGCCCCCTATTACGTGGGACCTAAAAATTCATTGCGAAATGTGGGTGTAGGTAATATTACACCTCTGCCTACCCCTTCGGGGATACAGGCGTGAGACTATAAAATAAAATAAAGATTATGAAGCTATGGAGCCCTACCGAGTTTGGGCTCGTTAGAAATGCCTTCAGAAGGACTTTGATACTGGACGATGCAAAGGGTCTGGTAATGAAGCTAGAAAGAGACCATGGCAACTTTGTAGTATTATTCACAACCACAATCATTTAAGGCTTGATTGAATTGTGTTAAGAATAGAATAAGAAGAAATCTAACTATTTACATGGGTAGTATTACCTGGATCAGAAACGGAAGGCAAGGGAGGCAGCGATAGCCGAGTGGAGATACCAACACACTGCTATACAGAGGGTATCGAATTCGAATCCATAGCGCGCCACTGACATTTCGAAGTTAAGTGCGTTTAAATCGCTTGCCCCGTGCCTAGGAGAGCACGTTCAACCTGTCGGTCCCGGCTGTCATGAAGATCTTTGACAGGCGTTACGGGGATTCAGTACCTGCAAAAAAGCTGATACTGACGATCTGGCATGGAACATGGCTATCACCTTGGGTTGCAGATATCAGACAGTAGTCACTCTGCAGAAAGCTGATATTCTGTCAATTCTGGTTATAGTAGTAAGTGGACTCCAGGTCCACTTACTACTGAAACATCTTACACTTACACAGAAAGGTAGTAGAGCCTTGCTGATTTCAGCATGAATGGGCCGGCTCGACCGGGGCAGTACTACCCTCTCACAGAAAATCGACGTAAAGTAACGGTACCTAAACTGTTGCGTTTCGTTCGGTGAGTGAGAGTGCCGGAGGCCCTATCCCCTATTCCTTCTCCCTCATCCCACTCCTCATCCTATCCCCATTCCCAACCCCAAGGGGCGGCAACGCACTTGTGACTCCTGTGGTGTTGCTTGTGTCCATGGGTGGCGGTAATTGCTTACCATCAGGCAATCCGTCTGCTCGTTTGCCACCTATTAACATAAAAAAAGGTTCCAAGATGCGAAGCCTTGGATGCAACTGGGATAACGCTAGGACGATGACGATAATGGTTACCTGGGTCAGACGACAAAGCTAAGTAGGCATAAATAATGATAATGAAACAAGTTTTTTAAATTATATATCTTGTGGCCAGATTTACCTGGGGTAGATAAACAACAATCCAATAAACCTTTAACTTGATTTATAATTTACCTTATTGAGGCAATTATAAGTAAAATACCACGTTTTTATAAAGCAGGTAAACTTTGCGACAAGGATTCATCTTAATTTATAGGTTCTTCGATGTAGTTTATTGATTTTGGGTCATGTTCTTCTTTTTCCCTGCAACAAAACACCTTTTAAGTGTCATCGCACCTTTTTTGTTTCCTTTTTTTTTTCGCTGTGGAAATGCATTTACGCACGTATGTGGGACTCGACGGCTGGAGTGCAAGGCCGTAATACCCACTAAAACCACAGCGCATAATTCAACGCCATTTTGGGGGCGCCAGAGGGGCGCGTTAGCATTCTATCCAAATACCCCGGCGGATAGCCCGAAGGCCACAACCTCCTTGGCGGGGGATGAAGGTGTTGGGCTCCACCGTCAAAACACCCAGCGGCCGCAGAGGATAGGGAGGACGGCAACCTGACAACACCGCATCTCCTCTTCCTCTGGGGCCCCACCGCGACGCAACAAGGATGCGCCCCCATTTGGTCGCGGGAGATAGGGCGCGCGGCAACGCAACACCGACACGCCTCAGACTGACAGACAGAACTGTCTCTATAGGGGGCGAGCCTATTGCCGTTACCGGGCACATCACTAGACTCCGTGCTGCTACTGAGAATGCGGAAAAACCCAGTAACACTTTTGCCCGACCTGGGAATGGAACCCAGGACCTCCGATCAGCAGTCGCATACGCTATCCACTGGACCACGGAGGCAGTCAGGCAGCAGTTTGAATAAGAAAAACCTTGAAAACATTTGACATTTCTTTGTGTTCAAAAATGTTAAATAGTATTTTATCTTACTTGTATAGTAACTGATATGAACTAACATGCAGAGTGATACCACGAGATAAATTACAAATAAAACAGTTTAAGGTAGGTATAGTTTAATAAATACGTGGTTACCCACGTGCTATGATAGTTAACAGATTGTAGTCAATGGATAAAGTATTCTGTTGTTACGTAACTAATAGTACAATCAGTTTTATTGTAGTAACTTACCAACATACGATGACGCCGCTATGCACCTCTGACTTTGACCAATGAATACAGATTTACATAGAAGCGCAGTTCTTACAGGATTTCGTGTGCCGATTTCAAGTGGAGACTATCATCATCATCGTAGCGATGATGACGAAAAGAAATTATTCAAAAAAGCGTTGCAGTGAAATCGAGAAGATTCGAACATATTTTTCATTAACATATTTTAGATACACGCGCCAACGTTATCTTGGACCTGCTAGGATCAACTCGGACGTGATAACCCATTCAATAATAAATAATAAAAAACAGTAGTGCCTCGTGCTCGCAACGTGGTTTTGGGTTGCTCCAATCTTTATTATCATTCCACTCTAGTGAAGATTTATTGAGCGATGACTCAGTGGGAAAATATTACGTATAGATACGGATACTGGCCCGTGTTGTGACGGACTAAGAATATAATAAGTCACTATCTCATGTCAGTCCCTGAGAATACGAATATGCTAGAAAAATACGAAGCATATAAGATCTTGAAGAAGCGACGGAAAGCTCGACACCAAAGTTATCGATCGGTTTGGCCAGCATGGTCAATCAGGCCAAATCCTCACATTGACACACAGTGTTACTGTGAATACTATTAGGAGAGGCCCATGTCCAGCTATGGACTACAAAAAGCTGTATCATGATGTGAGTCTTCATTTTGTTTTCATATCTTTACTAGAGGACGACAGCAGCTACGCCTGCATTTTTTTTTAAATTTACCCGTTTTGGCCGATCCCGTGGGAATTTCGCGAAATCCCTTCTTAGTGCACACCTACGGCCCCAAGGAACATACATGCCAAATTTCAGCTTCCTGCGCCCAATAGTTTCGGCTGTAGCGTTTCTGTCAGTCAGTCAGTAACGCAAGGATTTTATATATTGAGATTGAAGGGACTTTTGTCAACCTTGACGAAGTCGCCCCGTATTTCAAGTTACATAGTATTTTTATAATTAAAACCTAGTTTTACACATAATTATAATAGGTAAACGAAGATGAAGGCATGGATGCACGGCCCTACCGTGTTGATTGGGCCCTACCTCCCTGCCTTAATCGATACATGTATAGAGCACATAGCTTCTTGGCCTCTTCGGAACAAGGAGAGGCCAAGAAGCCATTGCATATTCCTATATTGCACTGTCCACTGTCCAATATGTAACGTCGTTGAGACTCGTTAGAAGCACACCTGAGTAATACGTGATGTGAGTCTTAATGTTGGTAAGTGTTAAACCCGCTGTAATAGAAGGTAATTTGGTACATTTGTACTAAGTTGTGGGTGTGTCCCTGAAATAAGAAAGATTATGATAATTGCAAATGCAAAGGTGAGCAACACCGTGCTCTAGTTAAATATTTTATTTAACTACAGGATACCCGCAGCTCCGGTCAGAAACAGCTAAATAAAACAGAATGTGCGAAGAAATCCCTTCTTAGTGCACGCTACGGTCCCCAAGAATCATAATATACGCCGGATTTCAGCTTCCTGTATCAAATAATTTGGCTATTAGTTGTCTATCGGTCAGGCAGTAACTAAACAAGTGTACATAATATGTAAAAACAATTATCATTTACCCTACAAAAAATATGGTAACCCTCGAGATCACGACACATTTTCTTTGTTAAGATCAAGAGCTAAGAGTGTATTTGACACCTGCTTTAAATCTTACATACTTAAAACAGAAAGCAGTCTCAAACATGATATCAAGGCCTTTTGAAAATACGCCAAATCTAAGAATTCGAATAATGACATACCCAATCAAATGCAGTACATAACTGACTCAGCTAACACGGGTGATGATATCGCTTATTTATTTGCCAGGCATTTCTCCTCTGTCTACAGTGACCCTACCCTACTCATCATCATCATCATCATCAGCCTATAACAGTCCACTGCTGGACTAGGCCTCTCCTTTGAAAGGAGGAATTGGCCTACTATACCACGCTGGCCAAACGGGTTGGTATGGGGTTTGTATCAAGTTTTCCTTCTCTTACAGTGCTGTTCTCTGCATAATATGGTCCCTCTGTCGGCTCTTACGACACCCATGGGATGATATGGGGTGGTGACAATCCGTATTCTTAATCCGTCACCACACGGACCACCCTACCCTACTACGAAACCATTTACCCCCCGTTTCCCGGAGGCCTGCACCAGTATCTCATCCAAAATTCTGTGATCTGAGCAAGTAAAAACTGATCTCAAATCGATCGATACCACAAAGGGTGCGGGTCCCGACGGTAAACCACCCATTTTTATAGAAAATGTTCTAACTAAAGCCTTGTTTTTAAATCTCTCTCTTTAATTTACAACAAATGCCTTAATGTAGGATATTGCCCTCAAACTTCGAAGTTCCTCAAATCCAGTAAAAGAGCGAACGTAAAAAACTTCAGACCTGTTAGTATCCTAAGCTGCTTTGCAAAATTATTTCGCTCCACCACGTCAAACTTGCTACCGTTTATTCATCACATAAGTTGCTCATTTAATAATCGTATACAAGTAGACTCACTATATATTGATATTGCAAAGGCATTTGACAAAGTAAATCATCGTATTCTGTGTCAAAAAGCGCAGCACGTCGGTAAGCACGGCTCATTAATTCGATAGTTAATATCCTATCTCTCCAATGGCGCGCAAATCGTCAAAGTATATGGTTTCGAATCTGTCTTTTATATCAAAATCCGGTATACCTCAAGGTTCAAATCTTGGCCCTTTGCTTTTTATTCTATTTATTAATGACCTAGTAATCTCTATTAAATGTTAATATTATTAAATTGCCTTGCATACGCCGACTACTTAAAAATATGTAGTGAAGTAAAAACTAATGAAGATTGCATCATGCTACAAAATGATATAGACTTAGTATACCAATAGTGTGTAGATAACAAAATGTTTTTAAATATATCGAAAAGTCAAGTTATATCATTCACAAAAAAATAAATCTCACATTTACTATCCGTATAATATAAATAATGAAACTTGATGCGATCAAAGATCTTGGTGTTTGTTTGACTCTAAGCTAACGTTTACCCAGCATGACGGACACTTACTTAGTTACGAAAGCTAATAAGGCCATAGGATTCATATGGCGCATAGCAAAACCGTTCCGAAATCCAGAAAGTATTACTTTACTTTATTTTACGTTGGTCAGAAGTATACTGGAATATGCATCACTAATATGGTTTCTCTTTTATCATACTAACACCGATAGAATTTAAGGTGACCAAAGACGCTTCCTCTGCTATTTTAGTTCTAAATTTGGATTGAGACGAAAATTGCCATCGTATGAATCGAGAATTAAGCACTACATGCTAGACACCCTTGAATCTAGGCGCATAGCATACGAGTACTCCATATTGTATAAAATTTTATTAATGCTCACTGGGATGTTAGCGAGTTGTTGAGCCGATTGTCCATAAAGATAGGTGGTAGCAAACGAACTTAGAAACTATTTTCTCTGCCTGCTAGTAATAATAATGTGAGATACTACGACCCAGTCGCTAGAACGTGCAGAAGATATAATGACCTTGATGCGAAGAGCTTGATGTTTTTTATAAAAGTCACAGAGAAAATGCAAACAGGTAGTGCAATCTGAATTTGACAGTCGTTAGACGTTTTGATTTGTTTAATTTTATTTCAATTAGTTTAATTTTATTTTAATTCAAGAGAATTAAAACAAAAATTATGTTTTGATTTGTTTAAATTTATTTAATTTTTATTCCAATTTGTTTACTTTTATATTTAATTTAATTTAATGTTGTATTATCTTATTTATTTTCACAATTTATTTGACTATTCCTTATTATATTCTAGTTAGTTATATATATATATTATTATATATATATGTTGCAGGGATTTTACAAAAGCCGAGGTCGAAGTGAAATTGTAAGGCAGAGAGATATTTTGACAATAACACTGGTTTAAGAAAGCCGTTAGATTATCAGAGCGATCGCTGGTTGGTGCGTTTTCATTACCATTTATATTAAACATATAATTAGGAAGTAACAGACAGATTTTTGAGAACCAATTTTTTTATTTGGTTACTAGCCTCCTAAATAAATTTGGTTACTAGCCTCCTATCTGTCAAGTCGCCGCAAGACGGCAAAAATACAACTCTTTGCCAATCTGTCAACGTGCTGTCTGGCGGCTAATCGATAGTTGTGCACTTCACTCAAGTTTTTATGTTGGACTTTATTACCTTGGTGCAGGGTTCAAAATAATGTTGTTAGTTTCTTAAAAGTTTCATGCATCGTTCCATAGCCAAAACTAAATTATGCGCGAGGTATTTTTCATTGCCGCCAGACGGCACGTTGACAGACCGAGCTCGAAGTATATTATTTCGTCAGTAAAATTAATTTGCTTAATTTTGTTGATTTTTGGAATGTTTTTTATTGAATAACAATGTAACTATTTGGAAAAAAATAAACATATTGATATAATGATTTTATTTTATAATTATCTCGACTTTTATGCAATAAACTGGGCAAATTTAATTAGGTACCCTATTTTAAAATTAAATTTAACTATAATTATGTTGCAAGGCAAAAATTTAGTAAATCACACATAACCTGTTAGCTTCTTTCATAGCAATTTCAGCGACATAAGATGTATAGTTCCCATACAAATCTTTAGAGATATCGTCATTTGAATCGTACGCGCCGATAACGCTCTGGGTATTCAGGAGTAGCGGGACAGATGAGCTAAATCACCAAAAAAAGGGCGGTTGACAGATAAGAGATGGCGATGTCAATTAAGCTAAGTTGACGGAGGCCTACTTCGCAGGGCTCCTATTTTTGGGTGCAGAATCACAAGAAAACCCATCATAACCTATTTAGTAGCCTGAATGAACGAGATTTATTTCATAAATAAATAGATCGTGATTTTCGAAATGAAGGTCGGCATTAGTTTACTTAATAAATATGTTACGTTAGGATTTCTTGTGTCAAAATAATATTTTGCAAAAACGACTGGCAATGTTAAAGCCCCGATTAAATCTTTTGTTTTTTTTTTATTCTTTAAACATTTAAAATTGCCAGGTCTGCAGTTCCGTGTTGGGGAGGATAGGAGAGGTGTAAGGCAGGTTTCAGCTTGCCTAAAATACCTACCCAAAATGTATTATTTACTATTAAGAGTCTCCTCCATGACCGACTGGTATATTCTATACCCTATAGATATTAATTATCGACGCGATACCCCGCTAATCAATACCGTATAATAACCAATATATTTAACACGAATCTGTTATAGCCATGTCACGCTCTAGGTAAGTGTTGACCTATTTATTTAAAGTATATATACGGGTCAAGTCATATTTTTCAGACATTTTGCTTTTAACGAGCTAATTAATCTTCAATTAACTAAGTATCCAAGGTTGTCATTATCCAAAGCCATTGTTTTAGTGTTTAGTTAGTAATAAGAGAAAACTTGATGGGAGTGAATGAAGCAAGAGAGGTATGTCAGGATCGTTGCAAATGGCGTTCCGTAGTCTCAGTGGCGGCGCTAGGCGTCGGCGACGTCGGCGACCGCCGACGGCCTCGCGCCTGAGGGGGCCTCGCAAAAAGTTTTACATGTTACATAGGTACTTAATTTCGTTTAAAACATCCTGGCTTAGGTAGCCGACACCAAACAATTCGGGAAAAAGCTAAGCAGAAGATAATGACTTTAATTATTTTCGAACACGTGCGTGACAAGATCTGTGTTGGGTGAAAATTTTTGAATTGTCATTTATTTATTCATACATTATTTTATCATTTGGCTCACTTAATTTAAACGGTTTTTTTACTATTAAGTAAACAGGGCCTCGCCATCGATATAAAGGGCCTCGCGAACTTGATGTCGCCGACGTCCACATGTGGTCTAGCGCCGCCACTGCGTAGTCTCTGCCTACTTCCGGGAAACAGGCGTAAGTCTATGTATGTATGTGTAATAAGAGAAGGAGTGAAGGAGAACTGGACATCAAACTGTGTACTAACCCGTCTGGCCAGAGTGGTATAATAAGACATACATACATAGATACATAGACTCACGCCTGTTTCCCGGAGGAATAGGCAGAGACAGTGGCGGCGCTAGACCACATGTCAACGTCGGCGACGTCAAGTTTGCGAGGCCCTCTATATCGATGGCGAGGCCGTGGGCGAGGATATACTACGAAGTAAAACTACTTCGTAGTAAAAAAAACTTGAAATCAACAATCAAGTGAGCCAAATTATAAAATAATGTACGAATAAATAATAATAATAACTCTGGAGCAGTCGTTAAACCTCAACATGAGACTAACGCAATCTCAGAGGGCAGAATAACAGCTTTCAAATATCACCTTTATCTTGTGATATATACATATATATAACAGGATAGAAAGAAAGCTTACAAACCGTAGGGCAGCTTTGTGGCGAGCTGAATGTGTGTGGCGACACTGCGGTCCCGAATGCTTCAGAGGTCAGGGCCTCGTCTCCGGCTTGCCTTTATTGGCTGGTTGGAGTGGATTACCAAGAGCGCCTACAGGACCCTCGACTCTGGCTTGCCTTGGTCGGCCGGCCAGAGGGAAGCCGCAAGAGCTATTTGCTCGGGGATGGAAGTGTCATTGTCAAGGGCGTAATTACGGGGAAACGCGATCCGGGCCTCCATTGTCACGAGGCCCGCGATGGCGAAACCGGTGCCGCACCGCTCTACAGCCCTAGTCGCTCACACAGGTGTTGCCCTCTTGTTGCCTTTATGCTAGAGTTTGTTTGCCTTGGCGGCTATCTAGAGAGGGCCCATCGAGTGAGTTGGCGAGCCACCGCCTGCCCCTTTTCGACACTCGAAACTCGAAATACTCTTATAGTAATAAGAGTATTTAGGGCAGGTGCCGTCTTTCATCCATAGTATTCACCTAGACCAATCCATTAAACACCCATCCCAACAACCCAGATTAATTAGGTTCCATACAACTAACAATAGTCTTGCACCTGCTGCGGCTAATCAAGAGCTATTTGCTCGGGGATGGAAGTGTCATTGACAAGGGCGTAATTACGGGGAAACGCGATCCGGGCCTCCATTGTCACGAGGCCCGCGATGGCGAAACCGGTGCCGCACCGCTCTACACCCCTAGTCGCTCACACAGGTGTTGCCCTCTTGTTGCCTTTATGCTAGAGTTTGTTTGCCTTGGCGGCTATCTAGAGAGGGCCCATCGAGTGAGTTGGCGAGCCACCGCCTGCCCCTTTTCGACACTCGAAACTCGAAATACTCTTATAGTAGTTTATTGATCCTACTTGGTAAAAGAGGATCTTTAAATAAAAGACTTTTAATCGCGTTAACTTAAATTATTTAAGGTATAAATACCTATTTGTTACCGACGTTTCGCTCGTCTTGCACCGAGCGTGGTCGCGGAGAGACTGATGAGAGCTCAGCGACGTCTTGTGGAAGTGCGGGTTTCAGCACCTACCCTCACTTGGTCTTTATTTAAGTTCGCAATGTCGGTACTCCGACACACTACACTAATGACGTCTACACACTGTTGAGATTTATCACTGCGGCGGTGTTTACACTTGCTGATGACTGGATTCCAAGTGGCCGATAATCTATATCCATCCTCCCGGTTGAAATTGTTATATTTCTTGATTTCTACCGCTTCACGTACTATCCTGGAGTAATAGTGACGATCGGTGGATAAGACTTGTGGTTGATGCAGTTCTATCCAGTGGTTTGGTCCAGACTCCAACAAATGCTCAGCTATCGCCGACTTGTTAATATGTCGGTTTTTTACAGCTGCGATATGTTCCTTTACCCTTTCAGCGATTGTACGCTTAGTTTGCCCGATATATGAACTACCACAGCTGCAATCGACTTTGTAGACGCCAGGTGTTTGGAGAGGAATTACATCCTTTGGTGTACGCAGATTGTGTGCTATCTTAGAGAGCGGACTGTATACAGTCTTGATGGAGTATTTCTTGAGTACTGTTCCAACTTTGGAACTTTTGGAGTTTCGCTAAATTAATTTCTATGATGTATACAAATCGCGAAAGTTTAAAATCGATTAAAAGACTTTTATTCTATTATTACAGTAAATTATGTGAATTAAATTTAAATCAAATTAAAGTAAAGGGTTGCCACTAGGGTTGCCAGTTCTCCGGGATTTCCGGGATTGTCCCGAAATTAGGCGTGTTATCCCGTGTCCAGTAATTTTACGTTGCTGTCCCGGAATGCGAAAATATTAGTTTTTCATAGTGTTACGATACTCCGGTTGCAAAAGTCAAACTAATCATTTCCAAGTATTAAAAAAATCCCGAAAGTCCCGACCCGCATTATTATCAATGTATAAAAGATCTATTTCTAAGTTACTTTTTTAAACACTAGCCAAAGCAAGGGGGGGGGAGGTGTAATTGTCCCGGAAATGATACGGCCGTATCTGGCAACCCTAGTTGCCACAGAAAGAAAATAATATTAGACATAGTCTTAACATAAATTTGTGTAGTTGGTCATACAATAACTATCAATTTCATGCTCTTGACTCTAACAATTATGTTAGTAAAGCTTTACATTTGACGCAAGATACTTGTTCTCTGAATTCTTATTATAAAAGACAACTAGCTGAGTCGCTAGCATTTTGTATTGACATTTCAGCCAAGAATTTGGCTAATAAACGTGTTGCCCCTATACAGCAACAAAATGACATATATAATGATTCAGCCAGTATTTTGGCTACACAGTCTGACATTTCTATTAATTTAAATTAAATAATTCGACAATAGAGAATACCTCTTGCAATGACACTTTCATTCATAATGGGCTGGTATGTACGAATAAGCCCAATCCAACTAACAATTCATTTAGAAATTCACAAGTATTAAAACTGGTACATCAAAATATACAAGGTATGTCAAATAAATATTTAGAAGTAGAGTTGTTCATGAACGGTGAATGCGTCGATATTTTGTGTATAACAGAACATTGGCTTAAAGGTCACCAGTTCATGTGCAATTTTAATAACCATCTAGTTGGTAGTTCGTTCAGCAGACAAAATGCAATACATGGTGGATCGTTGATTTTAGTTAACAAGCTGCTTAAATTTAAGAATCGTAGTGACATTGTTAGTTTCTCTGTTGAACGGATAGTTGAAATAGCCTGTGTGGAGTTGGACCAACTTCTTGTTTTGAGTGTGTATAGGCCACCATCATCCTGCTATGACAACTTTGAAGGTGTCATGGATGATGTGTTACGGAAGCTATGCCAACAAAATAAATCTATAATAGTAGGTGGCGATTTTAATATTAATTTACTAAAAGATTCCCTGAATTGCCACAAAATTAAGAATTTGTTCAAGTCATATAATCTTGCATGCTTATTTTTGGAACCCACCAGGATAACTTCCACGACATCTACTTGTATAGACAATATATTTACAGATATTGTACCAGTTAGAAAGCAAATAATTAACAAATTAACATCAGATCATTGTGGACAATCTATAACATTTGCTATGCAGTCTAAAAAAGTAGGTAGAAAGGAATTGAGTGTGGTGCCAAAAACTTTGCGTCGTCTGGAGGGACTTAAGGATAAACTCACAAGTACATTACCATACTTATGCTATAATAACGATCCTAATAAGTTGTACAATTCTTTCTTTGACATGTACTGTACTATATTCAATTCTATCTTTGTCCCTAAGAGGATCTCAGTTGCTGGTACTACATCCTTCAGTGAATGGGCAACCACTGGAATTTATAAAAGTAGAAATAAGCTTTACGAATTATATGAACAGAAAGTAATTAATAAAAATGATGAACAATTTTGTCAATATGTAAGAAATTATTCCAAGTTATTTAAAAAGATTTGTCGTGAAGCTAAGACACTTTATTTAAAATCAAAAATTAAAAACAGTGACATTAAAATAAAAGCAACATGGGATATTATAAACAATGAGACTGGAAGGGTCAAGATTAAAAGTAACGATTACACTCTTCAATTAAATAAAAAGATATTAAAGTCAGATTTTGAGGTTGCCACAGCATTTGAAAATTTCTTCACAGACATTCCAGTCTCAACCACTAAATCCCTCAACTCGTCCCCTAATGACGCCGAATCTCTATTGAAACAAAATGTCAATAGGTGTAACATTGAATTTAGTTTTAGTTATGTCACTGACAGAGATATTGTAAAAACTTTTAATACCCTTAATTTGAAGAAGACTAGTGATCTTTGGGGCAATTCTGTTGTGATTACGAAATCTATAATCAACACAGTAGCACCGGAACTGGCAATGATTTTCAATAGATGCATTGACTGTGGTGTGTTTCCTGATCAAATGAAAAGTAGTAAAGTAATTCCGTTATTTAAATCAGGTAGCACATCTGACCCCACAAATTATAGGCCAATATCTGTGCTACCCACGTTTAGTAAAATTTAAAAAAAATTAATTCTAGGTCAGCTTCAAATTCATTTTAATAACAATAAGCTGTTACATGAAAAACAATTTGGTTTTACTAGGGGTCGCTCAACTACCGATGCTGGAGTTGAGCTTTTAGATAGTATTTTTGATGCCTGGGAGGAGTCGCATGATGCTCTGGGAGTCTTTTGTGACTTATCTAAGGCTTTTGATTGCGTGTTTCATGAAACACTGATCAGGAAATTACATTACTATGGAGTTAAGAACACTGCTTTGGATCTCCTAACATCATATTTGAGTAATAGGATACAGAGAGTTGAGGTAAATGGAAAAGTTTCTATGGGTTCAGTGGTCACAATGGGAGTGCCGCAAGGTTCAATTCTTGGTCCATTCCTTTTCCTTGTATATATTAATGATTTGCCATACATTATGCAAAATAATGAAGAGATAGTGTTATTTGCTGATGATACATCACTTATTTTTTAATTAAGACGACAACAATCAAATAATGACGATGTAAATAACGCTCTCTCTAAAGTAGTTAAATGGTTTACAGCTAACAATTTACTGTTAAATGAAAGAAAAACAAAATGTATACGATTTTCAAGACCGAATGTAAAACAAGTTAAACCTAACATATGTTTGAATGGAGAAGAGTTGGATCTTATAGATAACACCGTATTCTTAGGCATAACCTTAGATTCTAAGCTACAGTGGGGCCCACATATAGGTCAGTTGTCGAATAGACTTAGCTCTGCAGCATACGCGGTTTACAAAAGTCGTCAGTTAACTGATATAGATACGGCCAGATTAGTATATTTTAGTTATTTCCACAGCATAATGTCATATGGCATTTTATTATGGGGCAACGCAGCTGACATTCAAACTGTGTTTGTACTGCAGAAGCGGGCTATTCGTGCAATCTACAGTCTTGGTTCAAGGCATTCACTGAGGGAAAAATTTAAAGAAATTAAGATAATGACTGTCGCATCTCAATACATTTATGAGAACTTGTTATATGTCAGGAAAAATATAAATATGTTTTCTAAATTCAGCGACATTCATAATTTAAACACACGAAATAAAAACAAACTTGTTCTACCTTCAACTAGACTACAAAAAATAAGTAACTCATACAAGTGTAAAGCATACGTTTTTACAACAAAATTCCAGGCAATATTCAGGAACTAAGTATTAATAAATTCAAAGTATTTATTAAACAGAGCTTGTGTTCAAAAGCTTATTACACAGTTAAAGATTATTTAGCAGACAAAAATGCCTGGAATTGAGTTTAAAAATTATGAATTTTGACATTTTGAAATTAGTGACATGATATTTTTATTTACATTTGTAATACTTATATTTTTACATTTTGACATTTTTAATTTGACATTTGTAATTTTATTTATTTTGTTTTGACATTGTTTGATTTGACATTGTTATTTTATTTATTTTCTTTTGACATTTAAAATTACTTAAGTAATATATTATTATTCATAAATTGACATTTAATAATTTGTTCTGACATTTAATAATATTTTCTGATATTTTAAATATATGACATTTTATTGTTTAAATTTTTATTATTTTTACTTATTGTTTGCAACATGTATTTTACTGTGTATTAGCATGTAAAGTTGTGAGTACGATGTGGGCATTATTAAACATATAAACAAATAGTTGTGGCAACCTGTCTGATGGCTTAGGCTGACATGCTTATGCATACACCTTCTGATGGCGTGGAGGCATAGTGATACAGATCGTGCTGGCTCCCTCAATTAAGGTTGAGCCGTACGATTGCTGTTGAATGCGGGCCATCAGTGGGCCGAGTCAGTCAAAAGCGTCAGATAATTTCCTGCATTGTACTTGCATACTAAACCCTTTTTTGTCTGGACTTTAAAAGATGAAGAAAAGACTAAAGAAATTGAAGTGACAAAAAAAACAATGACTCTGAGTTTGTTTCGGCCTTTCTTCTCAAGAAGTCATTTAGTTAGGAAAAGCCGGCTTCATCTAGAATAGGGTTTTGACATGTATAAGTGTTGTAAACAACCAAAATGCAGAAATAAATATGTCTTTATGTCTTTATGTCTTTAAGTAATAAGAGTATTTACGGCAGGTGCCGTCTTTCATCCATAGTGTTCACCTAGACCAATCCATTAAACACCCATCCCAACAGCCCAGATTAATTAGGTTCCATACAACTAACAATAGTCTTGCACCTGCTGCGGCTAATCCGTGACTGCACTTAATAGTGCAGTTATGGAGGCTCCTCAGTAGGTGTCCCATCACATTCTAGATTAAAACTCTCAAAGGGCCTCTGCGTGTTGACCTATGTCTCCGTGTACGCCTGCCAAAGGGTCGGTTATTCTTCAAATTCAAATTCAAATTCAAATCATTTATTTGTTCATAGGTTCATTATAATAAACACTTAAACAAAGTCATACTTTTTTTTTTTAATTAAGCTAGATGAGGCCGGTGTTTCCTAACTGACTGCCCTGAGAAGAAACATCCGAAACAAACTCAGAGGTCATAGTCTCTTTTAAAGTCCAGATAATTATTTAAGAAAAAAAATAATAATAAGTATACAACATAAAGTATAAATATGTGAGTACAATGTGAGACGACTATACGAGTGAGAGACTAAAAAATAGTTATCTTTTGATAGAATTGCAGCAGCAGTTCAGAGCCGACCAATCCCGGCAGACGGCACCGGTTCACGAGTATGACGTGAGACTCGGCCATAGCTTAGCTCAACCATTTTTTAGGGAACCAAACCACCCGACCCACAACGCCACCGTAAGCAAGACTTTTTAGTGAGCATGACGACCCAGAACTGCATGACAATCATCACGTCAATTAGAAAAAAAAGAGAAAGCGACTACATGGTGCTCACATATTGACAATTTTAAGTTATCTATAGGAATATCATCATGATCTATAATGGTATTACAATAATAATAATTTTACAGTCAATAGCATAATCTAAATTAACAAATGAATGAATAATATCATAATAACAATAAAACATCCATAATAATGGCATTATGACTCAAAAGCATAAATACAGCAAGGTAAAAAAAGAGAATTACATACAATTGTCAGTAAAAATAATATTAAATTTGGATGTCATGTATAAAAACAAATTCAGTATGATAGCAAGATTAACATACAGTCATATAAAAGTACTTAATCAAATGTCAAATTTAATCATGAAAAATTAAAAAAAATTATCTATATAATAATATGTACTGGATGTATAATGTCCAGAGTCAAAATAATCAATATATAAATAATTTATGTATATGATAATAAGACTAACATACGGTCATATAAAAGTAATTAAATGTCACATTTAATAATAAAAACAATAAATACTATATAATAATATGTACTGGATGTATAATGTCCAGAGTCAAAATAATTAATCTATAAATAATTTAAGTATGTCTAGTGTATACATTGAGCTGGTCAATCCCATGCGTTTTTATCATTCATATTCTAACATCAAAGGTTAAAAGAATAGCCGTGATAGAGAAACAAATAATAATAATATTCTTTATTGTACACCAATCGGAAATACATATAAAAATTGTGATTAACAGGTAATGCACAAAGGGCGGCCTTATCACTAAAATGTAATTTCTTCCAGGCAACCTTTGGATGGACTGGAAACTGACGGATTTCGAAAAAGGGTAGTGTTGATGTGTTCAGATATTGTACATCATTAACTGGATTTTAAACAATAAATAGGTACAAAATACTGTAATTAAATAATAATACATATATAAATAAATATACCATACTTTGTTAATACTATACTTATATATATTTATGCATACACATATTTATAATATATAACTAAAATAAATGATTAGGAGATAGTAAAAACTGTACTAATTGACAAAGGATATGACAAAGAAAATATTTTCGCCCAGTAGATAAAGATATCGTGTCGGGCAGTGGGTGTGAAAACCACAAACACTCATTCTGGCAAAAGTTTCATTTCATAGTATTGCAAGACAGACCATTCTGACCCGTAAAGTAAGTACTAGTCACTTCAGTTGATTTCACACCACAAGCACGTGTTCGAAAATAACAAAAGTCATTATCATCTGCTTAGCTTTTTCCTGAATTGTTCGGAGTCAGCTACCTAGGCCAGGATGATTGTCAGACAAACAGTCGCTTTGTGGAAGGCAAATCCGGTTAGACCAGTAAGCGGACCCCGGGTTGCAACTGGGGTAACGCTAGGAGGATGATCAGACACACAGCGCAGGCGTGTCCAGCGCTCCGACTTGACCCTTCCCACGAGACCAACCGGCCATACTGGCCTTATACATGACCCGGCACGTATTGATAACGCGGAATTTTAATAATCATGATTGATTAATTAAAATAATTGAGGAATTGTTTAAGTATTTTCCCGTCAAAAACATCTGATGGCAAAGGCGCACAGCGTTTGGGAGCAAGTGTTGAAGATCACTGTATCTTCAAAGAAATATATCCTCCCTGCCAGGATATGACTTTGCGGTACGCTCAGAAGTAACACAGAAATAAAGTTAAACCTATTTTAAAAGAAAACTATATTTCCATAATTATGTGAAACATTCTCGTCTTTTAATTTAGGAGAGATAGGTAGGAATTGTACCTTCATGTCCGTGACATTGCTGACAAACTGCAAGATTGTCGGCTACGCTGATGTGGAAACGTCTTACGCCAATCGGCATCTTACGTGGGTAACAAATATCTTGCCATGCTACCTCCGCCGGGCTCCGGTAAACGGGGAAGGCTAAAAAAATGCTGGCTTGACGTTGTAAGGGATGACATGCGTGCCAATCGACTAACCACCAGGGATGCTGAAGACCGTGCGAAGTGGAGCCGGAAAGCGGACCCCGGGCTCCAAGGCATAGGTTTTGGAACGCAACCGGGACAACGCTAGGATGATGATGATGAGGTAGGAATTGTATCATATTTCTATGATCTGTCTGTATATATAAAATCCTTACGTTACTGACTGACTGACACACAGCCAAAACTATTGGACGCAGTTTGTGGGGACCATAGGGGTGCACTAAGATGGGATTACCCGCAATTCCCACGGGATCGAGCTATACAGAAACGTTTAAATTAAAATAAAATGTGCAAGTGTAGCTGCGGGTATCCTCTAGTATTACACAAATCCCTCCCACGGATAATTCCCAAAAGCAGTTTCAAAGAAATGTAGATCAAGCAAAAAACAACTAGGTAAACCAGAATACCAGGTGTTCCATCTATATTTAGAAGATGGCATAATTTCTAATACCGGCGTAGTACAGGTGTGCTTACAATTAAATCCCCGACATTATAATATTCAGTTAAACTATTATCAAATCAATTTGTTTTTTTTTTATAGACTCACGCCTGTATCCCCGAAGGGGTAGACAGAGTTGTAATATTACACCCACATTTCGCCATGAATTTTAGGTCCCACGTAATATGGGGCGAGCCTATTGCCGTACCGGGCACATTACCAGACTCCGTGCTGCTACTGAGAATTTCCTAACGGAAAAACCCAATAACACTTTGCCCGACTCGGGAATCGAACCCGAGACCTCCCAATCCCACGCGCACATTTATACCGCGAGACCAACGAGGCAGTCCAAGTTAGTTTTTTGGTATGTAATATTTTTACAAGCTTTAATTTTCACCTGCCCCGGTATCTGTAATGAAATCTTGCAACATAAATTTCCCGGCTTTCTTTTGAGCTGACATTTTGTATTGTCGTTGTAAATATTATGTATACAACGTGACAACGGATTATTGTTATGATGGAGCTGGAAGGTGACCACAGGAACTGCGCAATAAAACGACATAACCCCCTCGAATTTGGGCTCGTTTGATTTATATTAACAAGTACTTTGATTCTATATGTTTAACGCCTATGAAAGCTTGTTTGAAAATAAAGAAAAGATTTAATTACTTTTAAATTATTCCAGATACATCATCATCATCATCATCAACAACCTTTAACAGTCCACTACTGGACTAGGCCTCTCCTTTGAAAAGAGGAATTGGCCTACTATACCACGCTGACCAAACGGGTTGGTATAGGGTTTGTATCAAGTCTTCCTTCTCTTACAATGCTGTTTTCTCCATAATATGCTCCCTCTGTCGGCTCTTACGAAACCCATGGGATGATATGGGGTATTCTTAATCCGTCACCACACGGATTACAACATAGCCTTAAATTAACCTGTAGTTTTATTCTTGTTCTAAAATATGATATTGTTGTCTTTACCTTGAAGGATTTACCGAACTTCGCAGCAAAGGTAAGGCCTCCCGCAAGGTGGATCGACGATCTTAGCGAGTGGATGGATGCGATTTGAGCAAGTTTTGTCTATGTTGAGAGCCTTGGGGAGACTTATGTCCAGCAATGGACCTTTCTCGGCTGACATGATGATGACTCTAGGTAGGAATTGTAAAGCTACCCCATCCGATGCGATGAAGGCACTATATGAGACTTACAATTCAACCATTGTGGCAAGGTACCAATATGTTAGACGTCGACTGCTCATCCCACTCCGGCCTGATGGATATTTTTAAACATTTGAATGACCTGAACCTTTAACTTCAAGGCATGGGCAAGCTTATATGGGAGCTCGTGTCAGAAGTAAAAAGTTTTTGCGAAAACTCGATCTCTTTTTTAATGATCTTGGAAATGACTGCTTGCACTTCCCCAATTTAAATAAAATAATCAGCAGTGACAATGATATTGACGTCGGCCAATACAAGATGTTCATTACGGATCTTAAATCGGAATTTGAAAAAAGGTTCGCGGATTTTAAGAAAATTGAGAAAGTTGTGGAAATCATCAGCAGCAGCATTTATTCTCTGCACCCTGATGCTGAATGGAGCAATGAAGCTGCTATTGTTTTCGGAAATCAATCGGAAATTATAAAGCTACTCTTCAAATGGAAATGATCGATTTCCAAAAAAACACAGTTTTGAAACACAAGCATGCGGAAGTTTCCAGTGAAGCGTTCTGGATAAAATTTGTGTGTTGTAATAAATATCCGGAATTAAAAAAGTTAGCTGTGAAACTTTTTACTTTGTTTGGATCGACATATATTTGTGAAGCAGTATTTTCAAAGATGCACATTTTAGATCTTGACTTACAAATGAGCATCTCCAGGATTTAATGTCAATAGCTTGCACCAATTTTATTCCAAACTTCAGACAGATAATTCGCAACAAAAAATGTCATTTTTCACATTAACACGTACCAAAATACCAGCTTTGTATCATAATATGCTTTGTATCATAATATCTTTGTATCAATATATATAATAGATATGCTTATCTAACAACAAAAGCAATAACAAAAATAAAAATACTGTTGCTAAGGAAACAGATAATGATAATACAGGCTGAGAGTAAATAAAAATCTAATAAAACTATCAAAATAAAAATAAAGAAAGTTGTAAATGAGCGTTGTAAACTGGAAGTCATAAATATGATGGGTTTTTACACTATGTTTTGTTGCTAAGACAAGGCTAATGATAATATCTACCGTAAGACATAAGTTCATCAACATCTAATTAATTGTCAATTTTGGGAAATTTTGGGGTCATCACCCGCGTTAAATATTTGAGATTTATATTTTAAAGAAGACATATCTAAGCTTTTGGTTTATTTGTAACTGGCTTCAAAGACCATTATCGCGGCAATAAGTAACCTATATGTTTCGCCAGCCTCTTAAATGTCTCCTTACATACCATATCAAACATGCTTTCGCAATTATAATATTGGTATGGACAGAACGGAATTTGTTTCTAACTTCTCTTGATCACAGTGGTACTCACATAATACATGTAAAAGCTTTATCAAACCTAGAACGAATCGACGCAGTACCTAATAGGCTATAATATATATAAGGGTTATCTTTTGGCATTTAAAAATATTATATTTCGATACCACAGAGCAAATTGAAGAGTCAGAAAACATTTCGGTACTTTTCTTAATTTGCTTTCAGTACGAAAGATATTTTCAAGCTAACAGATTTTTGGGTTATTTCCCAAGGTCCCCGATCCTCGAGGCACCCGTCCCGAAGGACCCCGAAAACGATACTTCAAGTTTTTCTATTTTTCTACTTGTACCATCAACATAAGAGTGCTTAAATGTATGTGTTTGAAATACATAACACGAAAGTACTTTATTGGTAATAGCATAACATGAAATCGACATCGAAACGAATACACATTATATGCTAAAAGAGAATTATTACAATTGTTATCCTTGTGTTTCCTCATGCGTGTATATAAGTTATAAACAGGTAGTTCCAGCTTTAACGGAAAGAATACATCATGGTATAAAACCATAATAAACAAATATTAAGCTAGGTACAAAACTATAAAATATGTAATATGTCATGCAGGTAAGCAGATATATCGGTATTTTATCTGAAAGACAATGTGTGAACTTCAGGAAACATAATTTTAGACGAGTCAGGTCAACCCTTACTATGTAGTAAGGTGTGGAGTACATTTTAGATTCACCAAAAAAATTAGAGAAGATGTCTATGTCTGCCGAGGAGCCTGTCTGACAACTCGTTGTAATTATGAGTATTCTAACTACAGGCGAATGCTTACCCAAGTTTGACCCATGTTGGGGAGCCGTAAACAAATGTCGAGGATATTGCGGAATTCTAGAAAGAACATTGAAAGCTTTTTTTTTAAAAGCTTTGGACAGTCGTTGACTCATTAAGTCGTTACATGTAATTACAGTTTGTATAAAATGATTAAAATAGCATTAAAGTTGACTGCCTCCGTGGTCCAGTGGATAGCGTATGCGACTGCTGATCAGAGGTCTCGGGTTCGATTCCCGGGTCGGGCAAAAGTGTTACTGGGTTTTTCCGAATACTCAGTAGCAGCCCGGAGTCTGGTGATGTGCCCGGTAACGGCAATAGGCTCGCGCCCTATTACATGGGACCTAAAAATTCATGGTGAAATGTGGGTGTAATATTTACACCTCTGCCTACCCCTTCGGGGATACAGGCGTGAGACTATAAATAAAAAATATAAGTAATAATATTTAGGTTTAGGTTTAAAGACATTTATTCTCATAAAGACAAAAGTCACTTACATGAGAACATGTTTACAATAAAAAGACAAAACATTCATTGCCGCACCATATTAAAAAAGATAGAGTAGGTACTTACTTAAATAAATTATTAAAGGTACAATCATACATACACAAAACATTTGCAGACCAATTAGTTATCTACACAAAAACACACATTACCAAAACAGTTCGCATTCAAAAAAATTAGATGCTCAAATCGATACTTTTGTAATAATATACTGTGCCAATAGTTTTTTAAATATGTTAAAAGATTCAATATTTTTTATATCGAAGGGTATCTTGTTATAATGGCGCGCACCGTACCGTCATAAGTCATTGCGGTTTGGCCGTATTTTGTTCGAATTCTAGGCAGGACTATGAGACTCGCGCGTCGCGTGCAGGGGCGCCCAACTTTTTTCCGCTTAGTAAATTGTAATTCGGTGCGGACATTATTGGTAATTGTTTTGCGAATGAAAATACAAGTGCTATAAATGTATAATTGTTTTAGGTTCATTAATTTACTTTCGCGATATATTTTTTCAGTTTCTGTTCGAAATTTATAATCAAATAACATTTTTATTATTTTGTTTTGTAAGACTTGTAATTTGCTCAATCTCGTTTTTGCAGCGTTTCCCCAGATTTCGATTAAATACGACAAATGTGGTTTTACCAAGGAATTATAAATTGTAAAACGTAGTTTACGTGGTATGCATCGAAAATTAATCCGTAAGGAGGCATGGAGGGATATTAGTTTATTAATTAAGTGTTTAATGTGAAAATTCCATGTTAAGGAAGAATCTATATGTAGGCCAAGATATTTTTCATGTGGTTTAATCTGTAAAAGTCTATTATTTATTGTGAGGGGTGAGTAATCGGGTATTGGTTTATTTTTAGCTTTAAAAAGTATATAGCTGGTTTTAGAAACATTGATAGTCAGTAGATTATACTGGAACCACTCGTAAAGGACGTCAAGGTCCTGCTGGGCCTGTGAGATGAGGTCATGAATAGACGAACCAAAGTAAAAGAGGCATGTGTCGTCGGCGTAGAGAGTGATATTCCCGTTTAAGCCTAGTTCGTGCATGTTATTAATATACACTAAAAAGAGCAGAGGCCCTAGTATTGATCCTTGTGGAACACCGTAAGATATGGGTAGTGGTGGACTTTGGGAGTTGTCAATTTTTACTATCTGCAATCTATTCGTTAGGTATGATTCAAACATTTTTAGAGGTGTACCGGTAATACCAATGACTTCTAGTTTTTTTAAAAGCAATTTGTGACTAACTGTGTCGAAGGCCTTTTTTAGATCAATAAATACTCCTAATACAATGTTTTTCTTGTCAATATTATGTTTGATTTTGGTTACCAAATCAACTGTTGCTGTTAGTGTATTACTTTGAGATCGAAATCCATATTGACGATCAAAGAAGAAGTTAATGGAGTTTAAGTAGTTCAAAAGCCGTGTATGTAAAATCTTTTCGAAAATTTTTGATAATATTGGCAAGACAGATATTGGTCTATAGTTACCAGGGTCTGTTTTTATTCCGGATTTGTAAATGGGTGTAATTTTGGCTATTTTGAGTGAGTTTGGAAATGATCCGTCCTGTAAAAGCTTGTTAAAGCACATTGTTAATTTATTTAGAATTAATTCCTTAATACATTTAATTACTTTCGTACTTACACCATCCACTCCGACGCTACTATTTGAATCTAGGTTATTAATGATATTATGGATTTCTTTTTGGATTAAAAGTATTCATTTGAGAATTCCGTAAAGTTTGTTTTGGTAGTGCGTGAATGTAATCATCATGAAAGCATTTAGGAATTTCATTAGCCAAACACGACCCTATGGTAGCAAAAAAGTTATTAAATATCTTACATATCTCATTAGGTTCTGTAACTTCTGTTAAATTAACAATGAGTTTTGAAGGATTACATCTTCGATTTGATTTATTATTCGCTAGGGTATTTAGTAAATTCCATAGTTTCTTAGGCTTACCGCTGTTCTTTTCAAATTCTTTCTTATAATATGACTTCTTTGTTTCACGGATCAGATTGGTTACTTGATTTCTTTTGATGTGAAATTTTTCTCTTAGGTCTTCATCATCTGGATTGTTTTTTAGTTCTGTCCACATTATGTTCCTGTCATTGATTTGTTCTATTATATTTTTGTTAATCCAATCTCTTTGTGGCTCATTGATAATTTTAATCTTTAACATCTTATGTTCTTCTGTATGTTTTTTAATTATTTTTTCTAATCTTGTATAATCATTGTTTAATTTATTTATATCAGATCGCTCTACTGAATCAAAAAGTTCCTTGTAGTTAATGGCTTCGTACTGATAGTGCATTTTTGGAGGTGATTTTATTTTCTTTATTTCCACGTATAGCTGTTTATGTTCGGAGAAAGACGAGTTGATAGTTATCACATGGAAATTATCTTTCTTCAAGTTGGTACTAACGTGGTCAATAAGGGATTTCTTAGTTGATCCTTCTCTGGTGCAGTATTTTTTGGTAATTTTATTAATAATCTTGTATCCTGTTTGCTTTAGAAGTTGATTATATTGATTTGTTTTTGAATCCTTTGTGAGTAGGTCAATGTTGAAGTCGCCGAAAACTATGACTCTGTTTCTTTCTTGTAATTGTGATTCATAAACCTCGAGAAATTGATTAAAATTGGTATGTCCTGGATTATAAACGACTCGCACTTCGAGTGCATATTTCTCCAATTTTATCCATAGATAATTATTGCCTCCTGTATACATTGACTGCGATAAACTATGCTTTAGGTTATTATGTACATATGCGGATACTCCACCGCCTGTAAGATCAGTTCTATAGTTATAATAGTGAGTATAGTTTGGTATTTGAAATTGTATTGCTTGTTCTTCGTTGCGAAACCAGGTCTCAGTTAATAGTATGATGTGCACATTATTTGGTATTGCTTGTAAAATACATTTAAGTTCATAAAATTTACCGTCTTTACGTATACTTCGTGCGTTAAGGTAAAGGAAGGTAAAACGTGATTTGCTGATTGGAAAGTTCTGGTAGCTATTTAGTAGTTCATATGTATTGCTGTTTTCGATAGAAGTATTATTTGTTGTGTTTACTGGGTGCAGTTTTTTGGATTTTTTATTATTGATGGTGTTCCATTAACATATTTGATCGTAAGGTTAGTCTGGAGTTGGAGTTTGGTCAGAAAACATTCTGAGGCCACTTTGCAGCTTACTTCTATTGCGGAGTAGTTTTTTTGCAGGTTCTTTAGTTTCAAAGCATACCTTGATACTACGATTTTTGCCTGGTTGGAGTTTGCCGATTTTAAACACCTTTGATGGATTAAGAATACCTACGTTCAACTGAGAAATAGTTTTCTGTACATCAGCTTCATCCTTTCATCGGAGTTTGATGCGATTTGTTCAGGTAGGCCGACTAGCACGACATTTCTTTCCCTGCGATTCTGCATCTCTTGTATAATTTGTTCGCCAAGAAATAGCTCATTTTCCAAGGTAATAGGAGAACTTTTCGATGAAACTTTAACATAATGGTATGCTGCTACTGACGGTACATTTGGGCAACGCTGAGTTTCAACTGAGTTTATTAAGATAAAAATAAATCATGCTCCTCCAGAACGGGTGCCTCGGGGTTCGATGGTCTGGGAGAACAAACCGGATTTTACAAAAATAAAGTAAATTCTTAAGAATTTAATCAATTACTTATTTAATAATTTACATGAACATTTGGGAACACAGCTATAGTTCTTTCCGGTATTTATATTTTATTAATAATAATAATAATATTCTACCACATTCACACAACACCATCTAGTCCCAAACTAAGCAGAGCTTGTACTATGGATACTAGATACCATGGATACACATACATATTAACTTTTTTGTAAATACATACACATTATATATAGAAACACCCAGACCAAGACAAACATCCATGTTCATGCACACAAATGTTTGACTTGAGCGGGAATCGAACCCGCGACCTTCGACGTTGCAGTCGCTTACACTCCCGCTACGCCAACTGGCCGTCAAATGATTATTAGTTATTTATTTAGTATTTATGAAGGCGATTTATAACTCCCCTAGAAAGTAAACATTTATAAAAAGTGAAAAATCATACACATCACCTGATAAGATTCTCATAAAAAAATCAATTGTTATCCCATTTGACCTGTGACTGCTCCGCCCGGTATCCGGAATTTCTACCGAAACAAGTAATTAAACGAGGAGATAGCCATTTAATTAGCTGGAGATAGGCGAGTATCAGTAGATAGATAAGTCGGCGTGTGCGCTGTGGAGAGCGTTACATTTTACGGCGTTTATCGTAAGTTGTTGTCGAATCGATAATATTGAAAATATCTGATCACCTAATTTTTATGAATTGAGCGCCATGTCTTATTATTGTGTAAGTATTTTAGAAGATTCTAGAATGGTGGCAGCGATAGCCTAGTGGAGATACCAACAGACTGCCATGCAGAGGGTATCGGGTTCGAATCCACGGCGCGCACCAATGACTTTTCGGAGTTATGTGCGTATTGAATTGTTAATTATCGCTTGTCCCATGCCTCGGAGAGCACGTTAAGCCGTTGGTCCCGGTTGTCATGAAGATCTTTGACAATCGTTACAGGTCGTCAGTACGTTCTAAAATAAACTGACACTAGTCTAAACCATGGAATATAGCTATCCCTCGCGGAGGTCAGGCAGTCGCTCCGTGGAAAGGCTAATATTCAGCCAAATCCGGTTAGACTAGTAAGCGGACCCTAGATTAGAAACTGGGATAACGCTAAGAGGATGATGATGATGTTTCTGAAGATTCTAGAATGATGGGTTCTGCATAAGCTTGACTTTCTTGAAAATTAATAAGACGTAGCCAATTTTGTGAAAAGGAACAGCGACACCCACTATTAAAATAAAGACACAGAAGCACCTAAAGCTAGGAAGACTGCACGGTTGGCGAAGTGGTTTAGGCAGCCGCCTCACCGCTTGGCACTGCGCCGAAGTGTTGTGGGTTCGATCACCACACGAGACAACACTTTGTATGATTCATAAATTGTTGTTTCGAGTCTGGGTGTTCATTGTGTCCGTTAGTTGTATGTTTGTAAAGTCCCCCGCGACACAGGATTTAGTCATAATGCTGGAGTTGTCTTTTTAAAAAGAAAAGAAAGAAGTTAAAGGTCTTAGGATTTTCGTCGGCTACTTAAAGTGACACCCACTTTAAGTATCGGATTCAATTCTTTGGCATAACTGACAAACTGGCATACCTTCACAAGTTTAGCGAAAATTGGGGCCACTGAAACGCAGGTGGATCCCTTCTCGCTAGACTTGAATACAGTCTGATTTCAGCATGAATGGGCCGGCTCGACCGGGGAAGTACTACCCTCTTACAGAAAATCGACGTAAAGTAACAGTACCTAAACTGTTGCGTTTCGTTCGGTGAGTGAGAGTGCCGGAGGCCCTATCCCCTATTCCTTCTCCCTGATCCCACTCCTCATCCTATCCCTTTTCCCAACTTCCCAACCCCAATGGGCGGCAACGCACTTGTCTCACTCCTGTGGTGTTGCTTGTGTCCATGGGCGGCGGTATTGCTTACCTTCAGGCAATCCGTCTGCTCGTTTGCCTCCTATTACCATAAAAAAATTCTCAAATCTGCCACAGCATCGACAAAACTCTTATCCTCTTATCCAGTTAAGACAGGTAAAACTACAAAGTAGTCGCCTTAGTAACGCACCAGTTTTATGTAAAACTGCGTATATTATGCAAAAAGCTCACGTTATTTGACGCAAGTACTGATCATTTCCTGCGCGTGGAAATCACGCGCGACCACAGTGATCTACAACTAGTTTGTACTACATTCTACTCCAATTAGCGTCTAGCTACCTATATTATACAACGACGATGAAGGCCGTTCGAAAAAAAGGCAAAAGAACGCAATAATTCGCGATAATGCCCAAGGTAATGGTTTATGGCAATTTTGTTTAGGTATTTTTAGTAACCAGTTGCAGCGAGCCATGGTGGACGACAGCTTCTTGAGATAAACTGAGGGTTGTACTACGAGTTCTGCACAGTGATGATAGACTAGTCGACGGGAACCCTAAATGCCCTCCCTAGCGGACTCTATCGATCGCTACTGTCCGCTATGGGCGCATTTAGAAAACTAATGGAAGGAAAGAGGAACCCACCACGCACCCTCGGATTGATCACCCCAACTATTGCAATAGATAAAGGTTGACAATAGTGAACTCATCTAAAATGATAAGGGATATAGGAATGGTATGGTGTCCTGGAAGATACCTGACTTGCAGTATCCTGCTGTATGCACCGACTATTCTTCGACACGTGTTTCGCCTCTGCACGAGGCATCCTCAGGAGCGATGGGCAACGACTGGTCATTTTTATAGGAGTTCGGTATTGTCAACCTTTTTCTATTGCAATAGTTGGGTTGGCCAATCCGAGGATGCGTGGTCTTGCCTTCCATTAGGCTACAATGGAGTTCCGCCAAGTAACGCCTGATTCAATCAACTCTATGCATTTAGAATATGTATGGAAATTGTTCCCGGCGACTAGACTATCGTCACCGTGACGATCGAGTGCATAACTCGTGTTAGACCCTCTGTACCAAAGACTAAGGCCCAGTTTCGCCGCCTCTGTATAGAAGGTCTATAAAAAATTCCAATTCCAATTACCAATCTTACAGATAAATTAATACTTTGTTCGAGATTCGCATGTTATCTGGCATAGTATTTAACAGGATCTTATCAAGCCGCGGTGAAACAGTAGTAGAGCCTTGCTGATTTCAGCATGAATAGCCCGAAGTACTACCCTCACAGAAAATCGACGTAAAGTAACAGTACCTAAACTGTTGCGTTTCGTTCGGTGAGTGAGAGTGCCGGAGGCCCTATCCCCTATTCCTTCTTCCTCATCCTATCCCTTTTCCCAACCCCAAGGGGCGGCAACGCACTTGTGACTCCTATGGTGTTGCTGGTGTCCATGGGCGGCGGTAATTGCTTACCATCAGGCGATCCGTCTGCTCGTTTGCCGCCTATTAACATAAAAAAAAAAGAATGGGTATTGTTTCTTTTTGTATTGAGGAGCATCGCAAAGTAGCTCATCCAAAATCAGTGATTGGACACTTCGGTTAACATTAAACTGCCGCCAGAGGGTCCAGTCCAAGTTCGGTCGGCTTGGTAGTAGATTCTCCATGGTAACTTGGTACATTTTCTAAAAACACCCTGTAGCGATTCCTACCACATAATATATTAAATTGTTTCCATCGTGAAATGACTCGCAAGCCGATCAAACTAACGACGAAAACTAACCCTCAGTTAATTTTTGGTAAAAGAAAGGGACACATTGACTGTCTCCGTGGTCCAGTGGATAGCGTATGCGACTGCTGATCGGAGGTCCCGGGTTCGATTTCCGAGTCGGGCAAAAGTTTTACTGGGTTTTCCGAATTCTCAGTGGCAGCACGGAGTCTGGTTATGTGCCCGGTAACGGCAATAAGCTCGCCACCTATTATGTGGGACCTAAAAAGATTCATGGTGAAATGTGGGTGTAATGTTACACATCTGCATACCCCTTCGGGGATACAGGCGTGAGTCTATAAATAAAAAAGAAAGGGACATACGTAATAATAAACTGTCGATTGTCACTTGCTCCGTGTTTTGTAAACGAGGGAATATTACATGGTACTGCATGATCATCATCGTTTGATGGTGAAAAGGGAACGGGAACATGAGATTATTCCGATAGCCATATGGTGAAAGCCTGCTGTCATAAGCACACTTTCGTGATTAGGGTGCCAGGCAATTGGCCGCCAGACCTCGTCAAACGTTTCCGAATCATAGAGCGTAAGAGTACTTCACCTTGATTCTAGATAACTTCTCCCCATAGACGCGTGGCGTAAACTAGAGAATCTGTTGTGACCAATTCCAGTGAAACACATATCACAGATGGGTAAGGAGGCTACTTAATAATGTGTGAGGAAGGGAATAGTGTAAGGAATGCGTATTGAATAGTAGATACACATTCCTTACACTGTAATTTTTTTAGTTCAATTTGGTATATAGGGGTGTTTTTACATGTACCAGAGTAAACTTTGAAACTAGGCGGAGTGACGATATACGCAAAGTGGATGGCCGCGGTTGAACACGAAGAGCCGACAATCGGAGAGGCCTATATTCAGTAGTGGATTACGGCAGGCTGATGATGATGATGAAAGTAAACTTTTGTAGCATACATACATACATAGACTCACGCCTGTTTACCCGAAGGGGTAGGCAGAGGCATATTAAACGCCCAGCCGGCGAGCCTATTGCCGCTAATCGGGATATTTTGTTTGCCAGAGCCTCGTCCGTTGATCGGCAGGTGCACCACTTGCAGGTGAGGTTGGCTTGGGACCCTAAGTTCTTGGTGGGAACCCTATGCACCCACTTTAGTAGCAACATCTCTATAATATCACAATTATTTCGGAAATAGATATCTGGTATTTCTAACTTTTACAGTACCTATTTAACAAACTATGACTCACACACACCTCATTCCCGTAGTCGGAAACTAACAACTAATAAACAAAACTGATGTTTATATTATTGAAATCGAATTATCATTAATGAAAACCTTTACAAATAGATAGTGGTGTTCCTTGAAACCCCGATAGTAAGCAGTAAATAAATTAATTAAAGTTATCTATAAACAGTTATAGTGAATTAAATTAATAAGCTGCGTAGCGACCGCAATTTCAATAAACATCCTATTAATTTCGGGTCAATTGGGAACTCCTTATTTATTTCAACGTAGTATTCGCTGAGGATTAGATTGTCCGTGTGGTGACGGATTAAGAAGACGGAATGTCACCACCCCATATCTTCTCATGGGTGTCGTAAGAGCCGACAGAGGGAGCATATTGTGCAGAGAACAGCACTGTAAGAGAAGGAAAACTTGATACAAACCCTATACCAACCCGTTTGGCCAGCGTGGTATAGTAGGCCAATTCCTCCTTCCAAAGGAGAGGCCTAGTCCAGCAGTGGACTGTTAAAGGCCGATGATGTGATTCGATGAGGAAAACTAAACTTGACTAATAAGCATGAATGTGTTGACATGAAGCTGCAGCGGCAATGACCATGTGTCTACTTATCGTTCCCAATTGAAGTGGCTTCCTATCCGTCATAGTCGCGGTTTGCTTGCTCTCACTACCCTCTATTCTATTCTTGTCTCCTTCTTCCCCAAATTATTTAACTTGCCAATCAGTATCTGTGTTCCAACCACGACCGAAACTTGCGATCGTCTAATAATCTTCTTCTTACTATCCCTTCTCATAACACATCTCTTGTTCACTCTACTTTTCTCATTCTGTCTAACTCTCACCTCTGGAAAGCCCTCCTTCTAGTAATCAGGATGTGCAACACCAAGTACAAATTTAAGGCGAAAGTAAAGGGGCTCTTGTTGGCAAGATCAGCGGATGTGTCATCTTAGTCATAA
This sequence comes from Euclidia mi, assembly GCA_944739405.2. Taxonomy (NCBI): domain Eukaryota; kingdom Metazoa; phylum Arthropoda; class Insecta; order Lepidoptera; family Erebidae; genus Euclidia; species Euclidia mi. The sequence goes on from OX123207.2 coordinate 34,062,161, forward strand.
TCTTTATTCCTTTTTACATTATTTATTATTATGTAGTTACTGTATGCCGGCTTTACGTATTCTTTCTTTAGTTCTCGTATTATATTATAGTATAAATGTATTTATTGCATATATATTGTATATAAATAGTATATATGCCCCAAGGATCGGTACTGGGTCCAGTTTTCTCCATTAATAGTATGAGCCCGAGTTCTGAACTGGTCATATTTTCAGATGACACAAATGCAGTGATATCTGCGAAAGATATCAAAAATGTTGAACAGGCAATTAATAATATTACGTCAGCCTTTGGAAAATGGTTTGATGGAAATAGTTTAAAACTAAACATAAATAAAAACGAAATGTATGTTATTTAAATCCACGACGAAAACGAATGAGACGTTGAATATTGTTTCGGTATCTAGTCAGGTGGAAATGGTATCAAGTTTTAAGTTTATTTGGTTCCACATAGATGCTTTACTAAATTGGAAACCAGAGCTGACGGATATAGTCAACACATTAAGTTCTGCTTGCTACGCCATTAAAAGTTTAAGGGAAGAATTAAATATAGCCCAGTTAAAAATAGTTTATTATGCGCTGGTAGAATCCAAACTTAGATACAGTATCCTGTTATGGGGAAATAGTTATAAGTATAATATAGACTCAGCATTTGTAATGCAGAAAAGGGCGATTAGAACAATGCTACGGATTGGTCCAATGGAATCGTGCAGAAACCTGTTCAAGGAGCGCAGTGTACTTACGGTTCCATGTCTGTACATTTTGGTGCTGTTGAACAATTTTATTAAAAACCTGGACAAGTTTGAAGCTTCAGAACAAAGACAGATTAGGCATGCTAGCCGTAGGAAAGATTTAACAAGACTTGTTCACGCTAAATTAAATGTCGTACAACACAGTTCTTTAGTCCAAGCAGTAAACATCTTTAATAAACTGCCAGATGACATGGAAGGTATTAACAGCATACATATTTTTAAAAATAAATTAAAGTCACTTCTCTTGAAAAAGGGCTACTACAGCATAGACGAGTTTCGGAATGATAGCGTGTCGATTTTTTTGTAATTTTATTATTAACTTTTTAAATATATAAATTCTGTAATGACATTCCAATCAAAGTGACATTCAATTTAGTTTGTAATGTATGGTTATATTTTTTTAATAATGTTATTTTTATTATGTTTACAAAAAATATTGTGTAGAATTTCAAACTTACATAAAGTTTGAAATTCTACACAATATTTTTTGTAATGAATAGATGACTAATGACTATATATGTAGAGTGTATGTATGTTTACCTACTATTTAAGTATTGTATTATTATACATATTATGTCTATTATTTGTAATATTGTAATTGTAAGTATTTAATACACCTACTACGTTTCTCACCGCTCAAAGGTAGACTGGCAGAATTATCTGCCAGCCCAAGGTATTAAGTCAACCTGTATACAATTAAGTGTATAAAAAAACACAGGCTAAAGAAAATGGATTCGCGCTGACAGATTTAATTTAATTTAACTTGAATATGCCTCTCGACTGTATAAAAAGTAGAGTTCTCTGAGATATAGATGCAGATAGCAAATATCGAAAATATTGCTGTGATGGATTTATCCGTAGTGACAGATTAAAAATACAAAGGGTCACTAGCCCAATTCAATCCGTGGTTGTCGTAAAACATACATACATACATATACTCACGCCTGTTTCCCGGAGGGTTAGGCAGAGACTATGGAACGCCATTTGCAACGATCCTGACATACCTTTCTTGCTTTATTCACTGCCATCAAGTTTCTCATCCATGCTCTTCTGTTTAGGGTACTTTTGACCTGACCTTTTTTTAGGATGTCTCCAATCAGCAGGCCGATTCAGAATCTCACGACAAGTAATCGTACGATATGTCAAATTATTGTCCTCGTCTTTTAGCCGCCTATCAGAGATATTTTGAACAAATATTCATTGAATTCGGTTTATTTATTAATTTACTTCATACTGAATGCATAAAATTGATAGGAAATGCGATAGTTTTGACAAAAAATGAGGTAGCCCGTTCGACAATTAACGGAATCGAATGTCAAATGAGATATCGAACGATTCTGAATCGCCTCCCTGGTCAGAGAACGTCTGCCTAGGTCTTCCCCTTTGCCCTGACCCATTCACACTTGCCTTGTATATCTTGTTTGTCAGTCTTTCGTCATCCATCCTCTCCATGTGCCCAAACCATCTTAACATTCCTTTCTCGATGCTTGTCACTACATCTTCTTGTACCCCACAACACTCTCTTATCACACAATTCTTTACTCTGTCGGTCAAAGATACACCACACATACTTCTCAGTGCTCGTGTCGTAAAAGACAACAAATACTCGAAACAGATAGCTCCTTTACGAAGAGACAGAAAACTGGACATCAAACCCTATGCCAACCCGTCTAACGACCGTAGTTTATTTATTTTTATTAATAGACTCACGCCTGTATCCCCGAAGAAGTAGGCAGAGGTGTAAATATTACACTCACATTTCGCCATGAATTTTTAGGTCCCACGTAATAGGGCGAGCCTATTGCCGTACCGGGCACATTACCAGACTCCATGCTGCTACTGAGAATTCGAGAAAAATCCAGTAACACTTTTTCCCGACCCGGGAATCGAACCCGGGACCTCCGATCAGCAGCTGCATACGCTATCCACTGGACCATGGAGGCAGGACGTGGTATAGTTGACCAAATCCTCTTTATTGTGACGCAAATAAGAAGAGGCATCTCTCCAGCAGTGAACTGTCGCACTGGGCAGTCTTCGGCTTTGTACAGTTCAGTTATCCCAAGTGCAACCCAGGAGCCGCTTACTAGTCTAACCGGATTAACCTCTTGTATGCCTCTCTGTGAATGCCAGATGCAATTAAAAAGCTATTGTGTCTCGCGTGGGTCCGCGTTCCGGCATTCATTCCACATACCTGTTGGCGGGCGCAGCCGCCCGTGGTTTAATAAAACCTGTAGGGAGGCTGCGCAGCAAAAGCAGTCAGCATATATGGCCTGGAACGAGGCCAGGAAGAGTCGAAGTCCTTGGGTCGAGGAGAAGAAACGCTTATTCAACGCCGCTTCTAGATCCAGCAAGAAGGCTATTGCTGACGCCAAGGCAGAACACGTTGCCAGAATTGGTGAGCGGCTTGGAAGATATCCCTCAGGGAGTCGTGCTTTCTGGTCGCTCGCCAAAGCTGCGCAAGGCAACTTCTGCCAGATCAGTCTCCCGCCACTGCGTAAATTTGATGACAGTCTGGCCCATAGCGCAAAAGACAAGGCTGACGTCTTGGTCCAACTATTTGCCTCGAACTCGACCTTGGATGACAAGGGAGCCACACCATCGTCCATCCCCTGGTGTGGGAGCTCCCTGCCTGAAATCCGCATTACACAACGTGCGGTCAGGCGGCAGCTCAAACTTCTAGACATCCACAAGTCGAGTGGGCCTGACGGCATCCCAGCAGTGGTGCTGAAGACGTGCGCCCCTGAGTTGACCCCCGTATTAACGCGCTTATATCGTCTTTCCTATAATGCTTACAGGGTTCCATCTTCGTGGAAGATAGCCCATGTTCACCCTATTCCTAAAAAGGGTGACAGATCGGACCCGTCAAACTACAGGCCAATAGCGGTAACGTCCTTACTCTCCAAGGTAATGGAGCGAGTCATCAACAACAAACTCCTCCAGAACCTAGAGGATCGCCAGCTGATCAGCGACCGCCAGTACGGTTTCCGGCATGGTCGTTCGGCTGGCGACCTTCTAGTGTACCTTACACACCGCTGGGCAGAAGCCTTGGAGAGTGGGGGCGAAGCTCTAGCCGTTAGCCTTGACATTGCCAAGGCGTTTGACCGGGTCTGGCACAGGGCACTTCTATCGAAGTTACCATCTTATGGAATCCCCGAGGGACTCTGCAAATGGATTGCCAGCTTTCTGGCTGATCGGAGCATTAAAGTCGTCGCAGACGGCAGCTGCTCCGAAATGAAGTCGATCAACGCTGGCGTCCCACAAGGCTCGGTGCTCTCCCCAACGCTGTTCATCTTGCATATCAATGACTTGTTGTCAATTGAGAACATGCATTGCTATGCAGATGACAGTACGGGTGATGCGCGGTACACCAGCCACCAGAATGTCCCTCGGAGCCAGGTACAGGAAAGACGATTGCAACTTGTGTCTGAAGTCGAGGACTCTCTAGGGCGCGCCTCCAAATGGGGTGAAAAGAACCTTGTTCAATTTAACCCCACTAAGACACAAGTATGCGCGTTCACTGCGAAGAAGGACCCTTTCGTTATAGCGCCTCGGTTTCAAGGAGTACCCCTGCATATTGCCGAGAATATTGGGATCCTCGGCGTCGAAATATCGAACAAAGTCCAATTTGGGAGTCATTTGGAGGATAAAACCAAATTGGCAAGCAAGAAGCTGGGAGTGCTGAACCGGGCTAAGTGGTACTTCACACCAAGCCAACGGCTTATGCTTTATAAATCGCAAGTCCGGCCACATGTGGAGTACTGCTCACATCTCTGGGCTGGAGCGCCAAAATATCAGCTTGATCCACTTGACTCCCTACAGAGACGAGCTGTTCGAATCGTCGATGATCCCGATCTCACGGCTAGACTAGAGTCGCTGGAGCAGCGGAGAGACTTTGGTTCTCTCTGCGTATTTTACCGACTCTTTCACGGGGAGTGCTCCGAAGAATTGTTTAATTTGGTACCAGGGTCACCCTTCTACCAACGTACCACTCGCCGACGCAGTAGAGTTCACCCGTACTACCTGGAAGCGTTCTCATCTAGTACGGTGCGCTTCCAGCGATCTTTTCTACCACGTACGTGTAGGCTCTGGAATGAACTACCTGCTGCGGTGTTTCCCGAGCACTATGACTTGTCCTTCTTCAAACGAGGTTTAAAGAGAGCATTACTTTCACGGTAGGCAGCGGCTTTGCTGTGTATACCCTGACATTAGCGAAGTCCATGAGCAGCGGTTACCGTTTACCATCGGATGGGCCGTTCGCTCGTCTGCCACTAGCAGCAATAAAAAAAAAAAAAAAAAAAAATCAAAGGGTTAAGACTGCACGGTTGGCGTAGTGGTATAAGCGGCCGTCTCGCCGCTTGACACTGCGCCGAGTGTCGTGGTTTCGATTCCCACACGAGACAACACTTTGTGTGATCCATAAATTGTTGTTTTGAGTCTGGGTGTTCATTGTGTCCGTTGGTTGTATGTTTGTAAAGTCCCCCGCGGCACAGGATTTATTCCTAGTGCGGGAGTTGTCTTATTGAAAAAAAAAAGATTTGAGTCATAAGCTGTTCTACAGAGCGTCGCCTGTCTTGACCACCGCAACCCAAAGGGATAGCGATATATATGCCATATTTTAAACTTGTGTCAGTTATTTAGAGGCACTGACTCCGTATGATGACTGTTAAAGATCTTCATGACAGCCGAGACCGACGGCTTAACGTGTTCTCCGAGGCAAGGGACAAGCGATAATTAACAATTTAATAAGCACATAACTTCAGAAAGTTAGTGGTGCGCGCCGTGGCTTCGAACCCGCTACACTCTGCATGGCAGCTGTTGATATATTAGTATTAGATGAGCCCGCGGTTACACCCGCGTTATTTAAGTCTACTGATCCGCTCCCGTGGCTCATAGCGTGATTTTATGTAGCCTATAAGTATGTCTCGATAAATGGGCTTACCGACACGAAAATAACTATCCAAATCGTATCAGAAGTTACCGAGATTAGCGGGTTCACGACACACAGCTCACGCGGCAACCATTTACCTAAACCATATTGCCATAAGTGCAGTCTTTACTTAGAATACACATAAAAAACAAACAAACACAACGGCCTTCGTCCCCAAATAAAAATCAATAAAGCTAATAAATATATTTTTAATGCGTACTAGGCGCCATCGGTCCGATTATATAGTATCTGTATATGTATGTAAATAAATAAAAAATGGGAACTCATTAAAAATGTTAACAACCTCGGTATCAAAGTGTCAGCGGTCAGATTCACACGTGAGAAGCGAATGATCACTAATACCTACCGCGATATACTGCGATATAAGGTACGATATTCATTCATCCGTGTGGTGACGGATTAAGAATACGGATTGTCACCACCCCATATCATCCCGTGGGTGTCGTAAGAGCCGACAGAGGGCATACTATGCAGAGAAAAGCACTGCAAGAGAAGGAAAACTTAATACAAACGCTATACCAACCCGTTTGGCCAGCGTGGTATAGTAGGCCAATTCCTCCTTTCAAAGGAGAGGCCTAGTCCAGCAGTGGACTGTTACAGGCTGATCATGATGAAGGTACGAAATTATTCAGATTTGTCATTTATTTAGGTTACTTTTCCTCTTCATTGCTCTTATTCTTACAGTGCAGAAGAGCATGCATGAGGAACTTGGTGGGAGTGAATGAAGCAAGAGAGATATGTAACGATAATTGTTTGGGTTCCTTTCAGAACATTTTATTAGGTTTCGATACTTCAGGTGATGATAGCTTTGAGCAATCACTAGTATTAAACATTGAGAATGAACGTTACATAAAAATAAACGAGAACGTTTTAGGCGACCGTTCTAGCTTTGCCTCGAACTTTTAGCTGACTAGAGTACTAGCTAGAAAGAACATGAAACTGTTCGCAGCAATGTTTGGCCCTACCAAAGAGCTCAGATATTTACATAGAGGCGCATTTCCTATGGGCGCTCTGAAGACAAACTTTCTATGACCCAAATTGCCGCTTGGCGGCGTGGCAGTCGCGTTGTGACAGTTGTCTCTACGAGAGCAAGAGAGAGGAACGTTCCTCCTGTGTGTCTTAACTACGAGAGCAAGAGAGACGGAGAACAACACTAGCGCCGCCAACGGCGCCTACTACGAACTAAACTGGAGACAGTCCCCTCTTGGAATCGGCACATGAAAGTCTTAAGAACTGCGCTTCTATGTAAATCTGTATTCATTGGCCCTATGTTAGTTCTTAAGTACAACAAATGCTCAAGTCTATTAGGTACCTAACACCTGTCAGAGAAACTAAATACACATTGAACTAACGGAAGTCAGGGAATGGCCAGAATTCAAACAAACATTTGTGGATCACGGCGTTGTCTCGTGAGGGGATTGCCCACAACACCCGGTGAAGTGACTCTTTAGACCACTACACTATCCGCACAGTTCACCTACATACATAATAATATATTGGTACTCGTATAAACGGAATTTTAAAAATACTTTTTTACCGTTGAGAATTAATAAGACTGCCTCGTTGGTCCTGCGGCATAAATGTGCGCGTGGGATTGGGAGGTCTCGGGTTCGATCCCCGGGTCGGGAAAAGTGTTATTGGGTTTGTCCGTTAGGACATTCTCAGTAGCAGCACGGAGTCTGGTAATGTGCCCGGTACGGCAATAGGCTCGCCCCCTATTACGTGGGACTAAAATAAGTCTAGCGAAAAGTGGGTGTAGCAATATAACCTCTGCCTACCTCTTCGGGGATATAGGCGTGAGACTATGTATGTATGCGAATTAATAAAACGTCAGTAAGGATCAGGTCATACTTGACTTATAAATGCACTAAACTACACCGGTGGCTCCGCTTGCGTGAGCTGCGGTTATCGCGACAACAGGTAGCCTACTTGTTATTACCTTTATAAGCTTAAGAAAATATAGGGGAAAGTAACCCATATTGTACCGGCTGCTTAATTGTACCACGTCTTTATTTCCTACTAAATATTAAAATATTATTTTACAACATTTACAACGGCAACATATAACAACTCGACTAAAGCACCACCAACAAGCAATCGTGCAATATTTAGTAGGAAATAGAGATGTGGTACAATTTAGGAGCCGGTACAATATAGGTTACTCTCCTATACAAAATAATTAGTTTATTTTTCGAAGGGAAGGAAACACGACGTTTAGACCTTATACCAACCTATTTGGAGAGACCTATATCCAGCAATGGATTGCGAAACGCTGAATGATCTGAGTTAAATAAAGCCTTGATTGCTTTGATGATAATAATATGAGTTGAATAAGACTTCTGTGGTCCAGTGGACACTGGACAGCGTATGCGACTGCTGATTGGAGGTCCTGGGTTCGATTCACGGGTCGGACAAAAGTGTTACTGGGTTTTTCCGAATTCTCAGTAGCAGCACGGAGTCTGGTGAATTGCCCGGTAACGGCAATAGGGTCACCCCCTATTACGTGGGACCTGAAAATTCATTTAAATTGTGGGTGTAATATAACACCTCTGTCTATCCCTTCGGGCATTACAGGCGTGAATCTATAAAAAAAATAAGGAAGATAGATTAAAACAGTACTTTGATGACATGAAGTCACAATTTCTATATTGTTGGATTTCGTTAAATTCAGGATGTTAGCCTCGTTCTTTATGTTTTCTTCCTTGCTTTCGACAGTTCACTTTGAGTAGGAAATGTTAAAGAAACTCAACCTTGCCTGTGTGCAAAGCATGGAATAAAGAGACAATGATCCGTGTGCTAAAGCAATTTCTTATGCATATAAACATAAACTGCCTCGTTGGTCTCGCGGCATAAATGTGCGCGTGGGGTTGGGAGGTCTCGGGTTCGATTCCCTGGTCGGGCAAAGTGTTATTGGATTTTCCCCTTAGGAAATTCTCGGTAGCAGCACGGAGTCTGGTAATGTGCCCGGTATGGCAATAGACTCGAACCCTATTACGTGGGGCCTAAAAACTCATGGCGAAATGTGGGTGTAATATTACACCTCTGCTTACCCCTTCGGGGATACCGGCGTGAGTCTATAAAAAAAACAAATAAACATATATAAACATAACTTCACGCCTTTTATCCCCGAAGGGGTAGGGAGAGGTGTATTACACACCCACACTTCGCCAGTTATGTTTCGGTCCCAAATAGAGGGCAAATAAAATACAGAATTATTTGTTAGTCGTGTAACTCCTTTCAACCAGGGTACTGCTAATATTGATGATCGAGTTAAGACAATATTTCTAACAAAAACAATCAGTACATTTTTGTACATACATTCATACATATACTCACGCCTTTTTCCCGTCGGGGTAGGCAGAGACAACAGAACGCCACTTGCTTCTATCCTTACAAACCTCACGCGCTTCCTCTACATTCATTACATTTCTGTGTGACTTGGATAAGAGCAACCAGCTTACGTTTTACATAGTTAATCAACTACAAATACCAGTTACAACCAAATGACATTTCGCACGCTATGCTCTTCATTTTCGGAGAATTGCTATCTAGCTAATAGAATCTCTAAACTTTGTATTGTTAGGTACCGATAACATCCCAATAGAAAAACCCAACCACGCATTTATGTAATCATATTTAGCCGCAATTCATGCCTCTGAGCAAATAAAACAGGCATGTGTGATTTTCTGACCACATCTTAATTTGCATAGCATTGTTTAATTTTTTTTTTTGTCTTAATATGTTCCAAAGATGTTAGCCCTAAAAATAGTTAGTTTATTTTATAGTTATCCTTATTATTTCGGTAACAGGTAGGTTTTGCATGCAGTCAAAATTCCTCTTAGCTGAATAAATTAACCATCTTGTTTTTTACTTGATTTGTTTTAATCGCCTAATAGTATCTCCGTGCCAGCTGCCTCCGTGGTCTAGTCGGTAGCGTATGCGGCTGCTAATCGGAGGTCTCGGGTTCGATTCCCTGGTCGGGCAAAAGTGTTACTGGGTTTTTTTTCAAATTCTCAGTAGCAGCGCGGAGTCTGGTGATGTGCCCGGTAACGGCGGTTGGCTCGCCCCCAATAGGGCGCCATGAATTTTTAGGTCCCACGTAATACCGTGGGACCAAAAAAAATCATGGCGAAATGTGGGTGTAATATTATACCTCTGCCTACCCCATCGGGGATACAGGCGTGAGCCTAATAGTAAGCGATTACCGCCGCCCATAGACACCTGCAGCACCAGAGGAGTCACAAGGAAACAGATAGATGCATACATACGCTGTGACCTTACGTCCATATTCTGTTAGAGTGTAGTAGGTACTTCCTCGGTCGAGCCGGCCTATTCATGCCGAAATCAGAAAGGGTCTTCCACCTATAAAAGCTGCTTTTAAAGACAAAACAATGGTTGTTTTGTGTTTAAAAGGAAATACGGCATTTAAAAAAATACGGTAATTTAGTTGGCAATTACAGATTTGAGCCGTTTGGGATACAAATGTTAGGCTCATGGGGTCCGAGCGGTCGTATTTTGAACCGAGAATTTTCCAAACGCTTGATCGACGTCTCACGTGACCAGAAGGCTGGTTTATTCTTTGCTCAAAGAATCAGCATTGCCATCCAGCGTGACAATGCTGCCAGCCTTCTGGGCACGTTACCCGATGACAGTGATGCGGAGGAATACTACGGCGCCTAAACGCCTCGTGCCTTGCGTTTTATAAGAATACTAGAGGACGCCAGCAGCTACACCAGCATTTTTGTTAAATTGACCCGTTTTGGCCGATCCCGTGTGAATTTCGGGAAATCCCTTCTTAGTGCACCCCTACGGTCCCCAAGGAACATACATGCCATGGCTGTAGTGTGTCTGTCAGTCAGTCAGTAACGCAAGGATTTTATATATTAAGATAATATTTTATTTTCTTTTTAATTTAGTTATAGGTTTATAAGTATAGTTTTAGTTGTAAATAGTAAATAAGTAATAGTTAGTGAAAATGTAATTAGTCGTAAAATAATTGAATTGTAATAAAAAATGGTTGTTTATTATATGTAGTTGTTTACTACACTTAGATAAGAACATCCTCAAATTTCTACAGTCAACACCTTGAAGTTCAATACACTATCTAGAGTGCAATATGCAGTATGCTTTAGTGCAATGCATTTCAATGTTCTACAATCAGAATATGATGTCGACAACTTTTGAGGTAATTATCCAGTCGAGTAACGAACTTATTATAAACATTTTCATACACGTGTACCATTCGATCTTTCCGTCAATTATAGATACACGAGTCAATAAACGTATTTAGAACAGCGATAGCCTAGTGGAGAAACCGATAGACTACTACCAGGAGGGTTGTGATTCGAATTCAAAGTTTACAAAGTTATTATATGCGGATTATAGTATCCTTTGCATGGCACCTCGAAATTATAATCATTTACCACAACGGATTCTTGACATCACATCTTTGGAGTTATTTAAACATAAATTAAAAGTTATACTAATTGAGAAGGCTTATTACAGTGTTTCTGAGTATCTTGCCGATAGATTGTAACTACATAAATGACCAAATAATTATTAATATTATGTTAACTGTAAGTCAATTCGTATTTACCTAGTATTTTATACATAAATAATTTGACATTGTTATTACTGTAATTGACTAAAAGTATATTATTTTTGTTATAGATAAATCGTGTAAAAAATTGACCACTATTATGACTTGTTTTATATAATTTATTTTAAAATATAATAATGAATGAATAAAATTTTATTTAATAATTCGCATACCATAAGGTTAATATGTTGGCACTATTAATTGTATTTGTCATCTATGTTTTCAACCCATATTAGCGAATAAAGATTTGAATTTGAATTTGAATTTGATTAAATTGTTAATTGGTCTGAAATCTCTGACACCAGAGTTGGCCACACACTCACACGAAAAACAAACAACATTTAATTATCGATCGCTAAATGGAAAATATCTTTAGGAAAACGGCTAAGAGTGCTCCTTAGTGTTCTCAAAATAAATTTGATCTCTGCCAACCCGCACTTGGCCAGCGTGGTGGTTATGACTTTACCCTTCGCATAGTGAGAAGAGACTCGTGCACAGAAGACGAACAATTTATAGACGGGACTGATGGTCATGGACTGTCTCCGTAGTCCAGTGGATAGCGTTTGCGACTGCTGATCGGAGGTCCCGGGTTCGATTCCGGGGTCGGGCAAAAGTGTTACTAGGTTTTTCCGAATTCTCAGTAGCAGCACGGAGTCTGGTGATGTGCCCGGTAACGGCAATAGGCACGCCCCCTGTTACGTGGGACCTAAAAATTAATGGCGAAATGTGGGTGTAATATTACACTACTGCCTACCCCTTCGGGGATACAGGCGTGAGGCTATAAAAAAAATAAAAAAATAACTGATGGTCAAGTTTCACGCAATTATTAGAAAATATTCTAGGGAGTACTATTTCTAAACTCCGTCCTGTTACCAGTGGCGTAGGAAGGGGGGGGCGGTGGGGGCGGACCGCCCCGGGTGCCACCCTTTTTGGGGTGCCACCCATCCAAAAAAAGGGGTGACACCCAAAACTCAACTAAGAACAATGTACAAAAACATAGGCACTAGCTCAGCACTACGAGAGTTAGCACGGAATTTTTAGGTGTGTCGACTAAAAAAGGTCATTCGCCAGTTACCGCCCCGGGTGCCACCCAAGCTAGCTACGCCACTGCCTGTTACTGAAACCTAATGTTTACAGAAAAATTCAAGAGACCCATGCACAGTAGTCGCAACATTTTCATTTATACACTTGCTCCATGCAAGACAACACGTATTTGAGTAAAGTTAATTAATTGAGGTAAACCATCGATATATATGTACTAAAGTACGGGTGCATAGGGTTCCCACCAAGAACTTAGGGTCCCAAGCTTAACTCACCTGCAAGTGGTGCACCTGCCGATTAACGGACGAGGCTCTGGCAAACAAAATGTTCCAATAAGCGGCAATAGGCTTGCCACCTATTACGTGGGATCAAAACACTGGCGAAAAGTGGGCGTTTAATATGCCTCTGCCTACCCCTTCGGGGAAACAGGCGTGAGTCTATGTATGTATGTATGTAAAGTACGTCACTGCGGTAAACAGAACAGTCATGCTTTATTTGCTGGCCACTCAACATTTGCATTTTACTAAGTAAAGTATATTTATCACAATATATTTCTGAAATGTTGTCCCAAGAATAGTCATCAATCCTGCTTTTGTTTTGGTTGTACTTAACTACTTATGTAAAAAATGTCGATACTTCCAACATTTTTTTTGTTCGTAGCAAGACAAACAAGTTATCCGATTTGGAGTAGTTGTGCAGTAGTCATGATCTCAGGAAAAATGAAGTAACTTTATGAATGAAATTACTTTTACAGGCTTAGAAATCCCTATGAAAATAATAAATAGTATCAGCCCTACTCGTAAACTATCCTACTGCTGGGTGCAAGCCTCTACTCACCATGAAAAGGCTTAACACATAAGTCCACCATGCTAAGTAAGGACAGGTTGACGTACTTCACATCTTCATTAATCATTTTGCAGAACTCTTAGACATGTAGCTTTCCTCACGATGTATTTTTTTTAGACAACTCCCGCACTAGGAATGAATACTGTGTCGCGGGGGACTTTACAAACATACAACTAACGGACGCAAATTACACCCAGACTAGAAACAACAATTTGTAGATCACACAAAGTGTTGTCTCGTGTGGGAATCGAACCCACGACACGCAGCGCAGTACCAAGCGGCGAGGTGGCCGCTTAAACCACTACGCCAACAGTGCAGTCAGTATTCAATCACATATATAAAAAAAAACTTTGAAGAAGAAGTGATTGAAAAACTGCCGACCTAAAATGGGATTGGGCGCAAGTGGATGAGCATAGATCAAAGAGGCAGACCCCGAAAACGATGGCGAGACGATCTAGGAGACTTCGATAGAAACTGGCAACTTGGCACAGGACAGGGTAGTTGGGGGAGTCTAACGGAGACCTTTGCACAGCAATGGGACGGTATAGATTTTTAAAAGACGGATTAAACCAACCGTGTTCAAGAGACGAGTTGCCTACTGATACAATTTAAGTTTATTGAGAATGAAATAGGAAATTAACGATGCACGTGTATGAAAATATGTTGAATAAGTTCGATGCGCTTTTGGCTAATTACCTCAAAAGTTGACGACACCATTTACACAGATTGTAGAACATTTTAGTGCATTGTACTATAGCGTATTAACTGTAGCAGTTTGTAGATACTCTTATCTAAGTGTAGTACACAAATAACAAACAACCTATTAATTGTTTCTGGGCAGCAAAAAAAAGCGAAGAGGAGTGATTTATCTAGCTTCGCTTTTTCTCGCTTTAATAAGAATTTTACGGATTATTGATCTCTACATAAAACTACAATAACCTAATGGGAAACCAAGGAAAGATTCTGCTACCCAGAGGACTTAGGCGACAAACCCACGGCGCACAGCACTATTATATTTATTGAAGTAGGTATTATATATTATATTTAAAATATATAATGTTACCCGACCGTGGACACAAAAATATTTTTAAGAAAATTGTTATTGTATTTTATTTTATTTATATGTATCTATTTTATATACCTTCTGGACCTAACAGAATATCAGTGCCATCTCGCTAACCAGCAAGATGGCTCAATGCTGAGTTAGGATCCATTTCTGTATTCCTTAAAATATCCTCTATTTATTTTTAAGTTTTGTTTATTTTGTATTTTTTTTTTGTGAAGCAGAATAAATATGTTTTCTTTCTTTCTTTCTTCTTTCTTTTCATCATCAGCCTTTAACAGTCCACTGCTGGATTAGGCCTCTCCTTTGAAATGAGGGATTGGCCTACTATACCACGCTGGCCAAACGGGTTGGTATAGGGTTTGTATCAAGTTTTTCCTTTCTTACAGTGCTGTTCTCTACATAATATGCTCCATCTGTCGGCTCTTACGACACCCATGGGATGATATGGGTTGTTGACATTCCGTATTCTTAATCCGTCACCACACGGACAATAAGAAGGTATTGTGTTTATTAAAATTGTTAATTATGGTTTGCTACACGGTGAAGGAAAACATCGTTAGGAAGCCTGTATGTCTGAGAATTATACCTACACATTGTTCTCGAAAAATCTCTTTTTAGCCGTCGTGGTAGACTGTGGCCTTACCCTTCTCACACTGAGACGATGCCCGTACCCAGCAATGGAACTGTCTATGCAGGATTGATGATGATGTTCTTCTGTGAAAGGTTTGTAGGTACCACCCCACTTCAGTCGACACTTTAATGATAGTAATATCTAGCATGGCTTTACTGCACGATATTAACAAACTTTAAAAGGCACATGAACTGCGCAAGTAACAGAATAAACAAGTGTCTAAGTTCAACAACTGAACTTCTCAGGGCTGAAGTATTGAGAGATAATCCTTGTTTTTCTATTTGTACAGTTAATATTATCGTAAAAGGTAACGTAAAATAAACTCATCATAGTAGTAAGACGTGATATTACTTACTGTTGAAGATATTTTTTTATTGCAAGGATGACACATTGTTGTCGTTGCTAACAACGACAACAAGTGAGTCGGAGGTATTGTACCGCAGGGTGAATCGTACCACCTCCAGATTTCTTCTAAACAGCAGTATTTTTTATACACTGGCAATGTTAAAATATGTGATTCTAGCGCCAAATGTCATAAGTCATTTTGTAATGGCGTGCAGCTGTTAATTCTTACTCCAGTAAAAAAAACTATTTCGGTTGCTTTTGATCAAAATTTTACAGTGCATATGTAAGGATCTTTCCTTCATAAATAGTGAATAAAAATTATCATTTATTTAATATGAATCCGTGATTTAATTTACTACAAATATCTGTGTTTGTGTTGTTGCTAATTTCTGAGGTTATTTTTCAAAAAATATTTTTCTAGTTTGATGGCTAGTTTGTTAAATCGTACCACTACAAGTACTTTGTATCGTACCGGTACGATATAAACGACACATTTTAAATTTCTACTATTATTTTGCTTACAAAAATACACAATAGTATTTTTATATTTTATAGATTGCTGATAAAAGAAAATATTTGAAATGGACTCCAGAAGACCTCGAAAGAGCATTATTAGCTTTCGAGAGAAAGGATAACGACACCGGATGATGACGGCTTAGAGGATAAGTAGTAATAAATCTTAAGTAACGGAAACTACTATGACTGTACTGGTCCAAAAGTGGATTAGATACAATGCATTCGTTGTAAAAAATGGGTGCATGAAACTTGCACCTCCAATCCGGATATTTGTGATAATTGTTTCAATTGAAGCTACATTAATTTTATTTTAGAAGTTATATAGAGTTTTTATTGTTAAATTACATTAATAGAATATCATTTATTGTGCCACTAATTTAATATACATAAAAACCAAATGCTTTAATATTTTTTTTAAATTATGGTAAAAAAAACATGTCATAGTGATATTATTTTGTAAGGTTTATTCTTTGTAGATTGTTTTACTTTCAGAAAGTTAAAAAATAAGTGTCATTCGATACTTATTACTACATACAATAAGAATCGTTTAATTTTGTAAAATAATAATAAATAAATAAATGAATTGTTATAATAGTATATTTTGATTATAATTAATTAAAATCCACCTATTTTAGACTGCATAAACAAATTCTTAAATTAGTGGTCCAATTCATGATACCTATCGTACAATATACCCAACTAGTTCTCCGAATCGTACCATTTGACGGCCTAGCGGCCTGTACAAAATCAGATATTTTGGGCAAATTAAGCAATACCGGGAATAAAATACCAATGGATATGATTAAGGACATACCTACTTACCTACATGTAATTTTATAGTGTTGTAAGTTTTTATAGAAAGGAGATAATTTATAAAAACTTAAAACTGGTACGATACATCCGACTTTCCCTTACCTTCACATCTTCACAAGTATATTAAGTAATAAAGAATATGTCGTGGGATGCTAAGTCAACTTTGATTAACCAGGTCAAAAATGAGAAGAAATGAAAATAAACGTATTTTACGGGAATGATGCACGCAAAAGAGATTTTTAAACCACAATCCTCATACGAATTTAAGTCTTAGCTACATGACTTCATCATCTCAGAGCTCATGCTACTGAACATTAAAATTTGAAATATGAGCGACATATTTCTTTCATGACGTAGCCCCTTAGTGGATACTAAATAACATTACCTATTTAATACTAGACTTCAACCACGATTCCGACCTATTTACTATACATGGGAGTTGGGACTATTTTACCCCCTTAGGATGGGAATTTCCAAAAAATTGCAGGCCAACATTGACTGTTAATCAGTCAGTAACATTTATATATGTACACTAGCTTTTCCCCGCGGCTTCGCTTGCGTAAATTCAGGGTTCTCTAGTTATAGTATATCATCTATGTTCGGAGTAACACGAATCTCCTTTATTGGGCGGATACTTCTATAATAAAATTGTCGTTTTAACTGTTAAAGAAATATAACTGCAAAAAGTATTTAGGTACACATACAAACTACCTAGTACTAAGACTTAGAAGTAGGTACTCAAAATGTTATCCGGTATCTGTGACGTTTAGCTAGAGTGATAGATTTACGTGTTAGGTACATTTTTGCATGCCTATCGCGCAAAATGTGTCATTAACCGAAACGCACAAACAAACGTTACTATCATCATACTGATATTATTTTCTTTTAGATCATTCAACTCTTTGAGAGTGACAGCGTTCACTTGTCAAGTTTCAAGTAAAATTGTCAACTTGTAATATTCTTCTAGCGGCGGCAAACAACCCTCAGATAAAAAAGCTTTACCTCCCTCGTAGAGTAAATGAGTGCTGTTTTGAGCGGAAATTGTCGATAAAAAATGCGTGAGCACGTCACTCTGACACAAAACTAGTCAATACACTTTCTAACTTAACTGTATTAAAATGTTTAAATAAAGATAATTTTAATCAAACGAAGTTTATTTATATGCCAGGTTAACCGCTGGTAGCAATTTAAAGTAGGTAGTACATTATTCATTATAGGTACTGTGATAGCCATAATCTATGACTTAGACAAGAGCGGGTACCTAAGAATATGGAATGCGGGTCATCATCAGCCTTTAACAGTCCACAACTGGACTAGGCCCTCCTTTGAAGGGAGGAATTGGCCTACTATACCACGCTGGCCAAACGGGTTGGTAGGTATAGGGTTTGTACCAAGTTTTCCTTCTCTTACAGTGCTGTTTTCTGCATAATATGCTCCCTCTGTCGGCTCTTACGACACCCATGGGATGATATGGGGTGGTGACAATCCGTATTCTTAATCCGTCACCACACGGATAATAAATAACACCACAGGAATAACTGTTTTAAATAAAGTTAAAGTTTTATCAAACAATTACGAAGCTTATTTATATTTTATATGCCAGGTTAACCGCTGGTAGCAATTTAAAGTAGGTACATAATTCATTATAGGTACTGTGAAAGCCATAATCTATGATTTAGATAAGGGTGGGTAGGTAACTAGGTACTAAGGTAATAATCATCAAATATTTTCATGGCATGCGGAATTGACAGCTCAGCTTACTCTCCAAATTACACAGCAAACGACGATACAGGCTATTGTACAGCCCAGTTTAGATAAATATATGTTGTTTTTTGTCAGATTTTAACAACACTATTTTACAAAGTATCAACATCTTCTGTAGTAAAATATCATTTATTTCTGACTATATGGTACATTATGGTCTTACATATATTCTGAGAATCACATAGGTACACTACCATTACTGGTGCAGAAATATTTAAATAACGCATGCAAACTTAAATAAACAAATTTACAATTCATGTCGTCATATTAAAATCGCATAATTATAATTATTTATTAGGCACTAATACAATAAAATACAATAAAAAATGGAAGTGAAATTAAATAAGAATTGCAAGGAATATAATAATGTCAATATAATAATTAAAAATGTCAAAATTTTATCCGAAATGTCGATATACTAATTCTCTAACAATGTCAAATTTTATAATTTATGAATTAATTTACACAATAGAAGCGTTTGTCTAGGAGCCAAGAAAACATTATCCTATATTTAATGTATTTACTAGGTAGGTATTACTTACGTTATTCCAGTTGCAATGATTCTGCATCACTATTGTTTGTTTAAAGTCGTCACGGATTGCATTCCAATACCCTTCCATACATTCAATTTATTTTGGCTTTTGGTCTCTATACTAGTTCACAGCAACTTTTCCTTGGGAATATAATTATCTGTAGGTAGGCGGCAATACCCAAGTTAGTCATCCCGCGTATTTAGGTCTATCCCGATTATTTTGTCAAAGCTAGAACGTATAGGCATCCGTGGCAATAGTCTAAATATTTTTAAGGATTACCTCTCTCATCGTACGCAGAGTGTCAAGATTGGCTCCTTAGTAAGTAACGAAGAAAGCATCTCTTTTGGAGTACCACAGGGAAGTATTTTAGGCCCTACGCTCTTTATCATTTATATTAATGACCTTTGCAGGCTTTCTATGCCGAATTGTAACATTTACACATATGCAGACGATACGGCTCTGGTGGTCTATGGTGAAAATTGGAAAAAAGCAAAACAACACACAGAAGCAGCTGTTACAGAAGTTATGCACTGGTGCTCAAAGCATCTTCTAACAATCAATTTTGAAAAAACTAAATGCATACGCTTTGACATTTCGAGAACTCAAAGAGCACCAGACGAATCCTCCATCATGGTAGCTCACCATTGCGCCAAATCTGCCAGTCTATGCTCTTGCCCTTCTGTATCAATAGTTCCAAATATAAAATACCTTGGCGTCTACATTAACGAAAGACTGAATTGGCAAAATCATCTTGAAAGTCTCATACCGAGAGTCAGGCGATTAATATACATTTTTAGAAACTTAAGACAGGCAGCCGATTACGAAACACTACGTTTAGTATATACCAGCTTATGCCAATCTATTATTGCGTACTGTATACCCGTATGGGGTGGAACCTATAAGACTATTTTCTTGGAACTCGAGAGAGCTCAAAGAGCAGTCCTAAAAGTTATGACTTTTAAGCCCCGGCGGTTTTCAACGACTGATCTTTATAGAGAATGTAAAGTATTAACTGTTCGGCAATTATATATTCTCCGATTGACCTTACGCACACATAGGCTTATTACTAATGTACAACAAGCCACTACAAGACGAAGAGGCACGTCAGTAATACCTCCTATAAAGTGTCGTACTACCATTGCACAAAAACAACTACACTTCCTCGGTTGCAAATTATATAATACTCTAAATAAAAAGCTATCTTTGCTTAAACTAAACAAACATGACACCAAAAACAAAATTCAATGCTGGTTAAGAAACTTAACCTACATGGAAACAGAAAATCTTCTCGCTTAAAGCAAGTCATAACAGCACACCTACTACTAGAAAACCTCAAACACACACACATACATAAACACACATGTACACGCGCGCGCACACACACTCGCACATACACACATACACACACACACACACACACACACACACACACACACACACACACACACACACACACACACACACACACACACACACACACACACACACACACACACACACACAATCATGCACACATCGTTTTAAAACTGGCTGGTAATAGCACTTTGTTTATTTTTTTTATTTCTTTTTATTTAATTTATAATTATGTATAACTTTAACTTTTGGTTCATTATCACTTTCTTAACTGTCTTTTTGTTATCACGAAAGATCTATGTACGGTAGAAGCTACTGACTTCTAAAATACAGGTAATAACCTAGTTTAGGAGTCAGGGGTTCATGAAATATTTCTAAACGTATTATCAACAAAATGTAGTGTATGTTTTATATGGTATTCTGTAATGTAAATAACTTGTTGGTCAATAAAGATTATTATATTATTATTATTAGGACAATCACGTTCCCACCACGAGGTGGCGATAACTAAGATCGGCGGAAGAATGTGCGGGTCGCATGTATTATTTGACAACGATAACCCCTGCACTACAATGAGAATACATTTTACTACTCAATTGATTGCCGTGTGAAGTGTTGCATAATGTTATGTAAAAATTTGTATGTATCCGTACACTTATAATACTTACAAGTAAAACGGATCCTAGATTATTTAAGTTACTAGATGAGCCCGCGGTTACACCCGCGTTATTTAAGGCTACTGTAGAATGGCCTTGTGGGCGTGGCAGGCGCGCGCTACTTGTGAGCAAACGCTCATATTTCGACAAAATTTGTTTGACCGGTAAACAATCGCGCTCATATTGCGACAGCGTACGAAGCTCCGAGAAAAAAAAAATATGCCATCTTGCGCTGTTATAACGTGTAGAAAAAGAAGCCAGGCATGTAATGTGGCTCGAGAAGGGATATCTTTTCAAAGTCCAAAAACCTTAAAATACAAATGATATTTTGTAATAATTGTAGTTATTACAATAGTATTATGTAGTTTGTAGACAAAAATGATACTATCGCAAGCAAATAAAAAAATATACATTGCTGGCAATACGTGGGTACCATCTAGTACTACGTAGGCGATTGCGCAAAGTATTTCGTTCACTGCGAACGTCGCGTGCGACTAGCCAATGAATACATCGCGTAGACCGGCCACTGCTACTCGAAGCGGGGCCGGTCGACGCGTGCGTGAGCGATTTAGTGATGTGCTTGTGCAGATCTATAGTCCGTGCCACGAGAACATAGACTTTTTGTAAACAAAGAATTTCTACTATGTGACTTAGCGATAGTTCTGTCAAAAACAAATAATGTGAAAGCCAATGAGCGCAACGGTACATAGATACGTGTCATTGGAAACTAATTTGTCAATGGTTCGGGTTTTTATCGATATTATGCGCCGTCAACAGGATCTTTTAATGTTTCGAGGTACTGATGCCTAGAATGTCAACATTTGGCCTTAGTTCTTTGAAATGTTACATTATCGGGCTCAACATGCATTCATCAGAGGACAAAATTTATTTTTAGTTATCAAGAAGGGGTAAATGTAAAGTTAAATACAAGTTTATAGGATCGCAACGCTCTTCCCGCTGCCGGCATGTCGAAAAAGTGGGTGCAGAATAGCAGATGGCAGAAAATTATTTACGCCTAAAAAAGAAATTGCGTTTTCAGACTACCGTAATTTTGGATTATGTTTATGTTTAAGTTCATTCTAACAATTTCATTCAGAGAAAACGTAAAATCTCCATGCTTAGAAATTTTTATGCAATGTACTAGCTAGTTATCTGTAATATTATTCATTGTTGGTCAATAATTTAATATTTTAAGATTAGTATCTACTTTGAGCAAATGATTTATTGTCTATGATTTACAAAAAAAATGTGTCAATAATAGAGTAACATATATTATGTACTCTATCATTAACATACATGGTACTCTATTCTTCCTTAATTTACAGAATAAATTACGTGTAAAACGCCAAAAAACACGGCAAATTTATAAACTTTCGACCATTCAAACACAAAATCAAATATTTTTATTTCAGTAAAATTTAACAATATGAATAAAAAAACTTAGTGGCATAATTAGGCATTGAAAAAACAACTTTTCAAAAATTATAAAATCTAAAACACAACTGTTTCAAAAAAGGTTGTGAAGCCCTGAATGTTTGTTTACAAAAAGTCTATCTTCTCGTGGCACCAACTATACTAACGTGATAGCGTTAAATGTTCTTGTGTGAGTAAGTTTGACGGCGCATGGTAAATAAACGCTATGTTTGACAGGATAAAGTCTATAATTGATTTTTTTGCACGTTCTGATTTAAAAAATGCGAGTGTATGCGCGACTGCTTTTCTATTGTGTAGTAGTAGCCGTGTGGTAGGGGCAAACTGGCGACACAGGTTTCCGATACATTTTCGTCTAGAGGGCATATCTACATAGTTAATATATCTATGGCTGCGCTCCTGTGTCTTTTTAGCGTAATGTTATATAACCTATAGATAGATATATATACCTATGCTTTATTGCACACCTTCTACCTTTTTCAAATCGGACCGTTAGTTCCTGAGATTTGCGCGTTTAAGCAAACAAACTCTTCAGCTTTATAATAGTATAGATGGGGCTTGTTTTGGGGGCTTGAGCCATGTGGAAGGTTTCATCCAGAAAAACATTCTATTATGAGATCTCAAACTCCTTATTAAATGGCGAATTTTTGTGTTCTACAACGCGTCGTTGTCAAACCAAAACCTGCTATGTGCAAAAAGTATACTTTTGAGATATTGAAAAAAGAATGTTTCTTGAAAAATTTTATATGAGAGTTTATTTTTTAAAGTATTTTATTTCAATGTTATCATTATTATACTAAAATGTTGTATGATAAACACATAAAACTAGTAATTTATTTATTTTTTCGAATAAAGAGGAAAAAATGCACATAGCAGATTTTAATTAGTCAAGTTTAGGGCATATAACAGATTTTAATAAAAGTAATATTGAAATTACGTAAATATTTTAATGTCAACATATAAAAATACTGTATTAATTTAGGTTTATATTTAAGGCAATCATAAAATGGATGGTAGTAACGATCTATAAATGGTTTCAATTCTTAAAGTTGATTAAACTTTGATTGAGTTATTTGCAATGGACTATCATACAATGGTGCAGGTTCAGGGTACTCTTGGGGAACCTGCCTTCGCTGCGGCAGACTTGTATAATCTTCTGGATGACGGAGTTTGAAATACACATCGCCAGACGGTGTGTACTTAAAGGATCTGATGTCATTTACTGTAGGATCACCCTTCCTTTTACCTGATCTAATAGACTAGTAATTTGTCAATAGATTTTCATAATCTTTGAAAAATTCATAGTGAACAACTCTAATATCATAAGGTTGTTTGGGCCGTGCTTGTCGCATTTTTGTGACGTAATCCTGAGGTGCATAAATAGGAGGTTTTATGTAATGCTCGATTGCAGAATGGACACTATCGACCTCCATCATAGTGTGTCCCTTTTCCAAAATGATTTGCTCCACTTTTACTTTAAAAAAATAAGCATAATCACTCAGTGCACTTGCTAACACCTTATTTTTATATTGGTAATTACGTCCGTCACTAATTATGGTTATGTGTTTATAAGCTCTGCTTGTAGTTTTAAGGTAATCGATTACACAGCTTGTAAATTCGTTGGATGTAACTCCACCGTCTGCTTCGTGCCAAAAATAAATACCTAGTGACATCTGCGGTACGAGAATTATAAATCGTAAAATTATGACACTGTAATTTTTGCTTATAATACAACGCACTGGCAAGTAACTTTGGTGCTAAAAGGACACTTTGAGCGTCAATGGTTATCACTGCGACGCCTGGGTTAAGCTGTAAATTTTCTATTGCTATTTATTTAGCATGACGTGCTTCATCTTTTTTTGGATATGAGTGTCATAGACCTCACGTGAGACATTTTTTAACTGAAAACTTGAACAGACATTTTTAACAGAGAATTACTTGAAATTTCGATGGTCGCGTCCGATTCCGGCACTGGACATTCATTTGATGAATCACTGTGACTACTATAAATTACGTAACGTCTGCCTTTGTTGGTTGTAGGAATAGATGAACGGTCACTCTGTTCCGAGGATGAGTCTAATGACATGCTGGCAAATATAAACCAGAAGAAGTTGATGGTCTATTAAGCTCATCGTACCTTGACTGATCTTTATTCAGGTCCATTGATTCTCTGTAAAGTAGACGTAATTCTTGTTCATTCTTGTCGTAGACATTCCTTCTCCGAATTTTAATCTAAATCTACAATTTTCTTTCCCCTGTTCATTGTAACGGTCACTTAAAGTCATCCTGCAAACTTTTTAACCGAGAAGTGAACTGTTCGTTATAAGCCAACACTCGTTGTAACATAACATCAACTGACTGCGTATGGGCACAGTTAAACTGTGAGGGCAATATAATCATCGGCATTCTAATGAAATTTGAGGGTAAACATAAATAAACAATAAAGATTTATCACTTTGTTTGCTCAGTTGCCCACACGTTCATATTATATTGCAACGTGAAACTGTTAAGGAACAAGAACATTTATTCATTATGTCCATATCAATACCTTCGTTACAATTGTATTCTGTATAAATAAGTGGTAATATAAGTGTATAATACAGGTTACTGTTGATTGTGCTATGCACTTAGCAGATTTTAATTTTGGTTTTAAACTTGATTGCTATTGGTCGTGGTCAAATAAAATGTGCTATGTGGCAATTCGTTACATAACAGTTTTTATTTGACAACTTGTTAGCTGCAGCACATAGTACATTTTATTAAGAGGCTATAGTTCCACAAATAGTGGTCATAAGCACATAGCAGTTCTTTTATATGAGAAACTAGCTGACCCAGCGAACTCCGTATCGCCTTTTTAAGAGTTTTTATTTAATTCCCTTTTTTTCAAGCCCCTTTTCCAAAGTTACCATTGACTTAGCGCTTAATCTCTTATCATTCCAGGGTCTATAAATGATGCAAAAACAAACATAGATTTTTATATTATATTGAATTCCCCATTCCTTAAAATATCGGAGACGATACCCGTATCGACTTAAAAAAAGAAACCCGTCCGCCATCTTTGTATTCCTATCCGCCATCTTTGACCACGAAATAGATGTTGTATTTGGATTCACCATCCCTTTAATCATCAGAGACGATACCCATATTGATATTTAAAATTTTTCCCATCCGCCATCTTTGATTTCCCATCCACCATCTTGAATCACGAAATAGATGTTGTATTTGGATTCCCCATCCCTTCAAACATCGAAGACGATACACATATTGATTTAAAAAAAAAATCCCATCCACCATCTTGAATCACGAAATAGATGTTGTATTTAGATTCGCCATCCCTTAAAACATCGGAGACGATAACCATATTGATTTTTTAAAACTTTCTCATCCGCCATCTTTGATTTCTCATCCGCCTTCTTTGATCACGAAATAGATGTCGGATTTGGATTCCCCATCCCTTTAAATATCGGCGACGATACCCAACTCGACTTTAAAAAAAAAATCCGTCAGCCATCTTTGATTTCCTATCCGCCATCTTTGATCACGAAATAGATGTTGTATTTGGATTCACCATCCCTTAAATCATCAGAGACGATACCCATATTGATATTTTAAATTTTTCCCATCCGCCATCTTTGATTTCCCATCCACCATCTTGAATCACGTAATAGATGTTGTATTTGGATTCTCCATCCCTTTAAACATCGGAGACGATAACCATATTGATTTTTTTTAATTTTCCCATCCGCCATCTTTGATTTCCCATCCGCCATCTTTGATCACGAAATAGATGTTGTATTTCGATTCTCCGTCCCTTAAAATATCGAAGGCGATACCCATATTGATTTTTAAAATTTTCTCAGCCGCCATCTTTGATTTCCCGTCCGCCATCTTGGATCACTAAATAAATTTCATATTATTAATCAGCGTCCCGAAAATCTCGAAAACGATACCCATATAGATTGTATCCTATTCGTTTAGCCTTTTTTTGCCTTTGACCCAACCCTCCCCCTTCTCGTTTGACCATTTTATTATTTTTGTCTGGCCCCTAAAACTTGTGACGTAATTTTATATAGCCTATAGCCTTTCGGAATAATTGGGCTATTATGGGCAATAACAATTTTTTAAATTCGACTGCTAGTTCCTGAGATTATTCGACATTATCTTTTAGCCTTTTTAGCCTTTTGCCCGGAATCAAGGGGTCGAAGCGATATGTTATATAGCCTATAGCCTTTCGGAATAACTGGGCTATCGTATACAAAAAGAATTTTTCAGATCCGACCGGTAGTTCCTGAGATTAGCGCGTTCAAACAAACAAACAAACAAACAAACAAACTCTTCCGCTTTATTATATTAGTATAGATAAGGCAGTGAACTATAAGCTGTGGTCAAAATCTTGAAATCTCAAAAAACGGCACATAGCAGATTTTGGTTTGACTACGACGCCTGTGTTCCTCCATCTATCGGATAAAGCAAAACAAGGTACCTAGATGTTTTTCGAGTGTGGCCAACTCTAGTGTCGTAGTTTTCAGAACACTCGATGTTCTAAAGTCTACAACACTAGAGGCCTTGGCCTAAAGGCCTAGTAGGAGCACTGTGTGTAGGCCGCCCGGGTAGGCCGGCGTGCCGCGCGGGTTGAAAGAAAGAAAGAAAATGTTTATTTTGTGCCTCACAGCAACAAAAGCAGAAAAGACAATCAAAATAAAATAATACTAAAAGTCTAATACAAGATAAAATAATAAGTTTAAAAACTATAACCCGACTACGTCAAAAAGGGAGTCTAAATAGAACGAAACAAGATAATAGGTACACACATCAAAAAAGTCTAAGCAACACATATACAAATTTTAATTTTACAATGTGTTTTCGCATTAAACTCTTAGTATTTTCTTATTTATATAATTTTAATGCTTTTTTGATATTAAACAACAATTAGTTTTTTTTATTATTCTAATTAACAATAATTACGAGTAAGTACCTACTGTATGTACGTAGTACAAAGTAAGGTGCCTAATCAACTAAACTTGGTCTAAAATTAAATGGTACTCGTAATTATTGTTAATTAGAATGATAAAAAAACTAATTGTTGTTTAATATCAAAAAAGCATTAAAATTATATAAATAAGAAAATACTAAGGATTTAATGCGAAAACACATTGTAAAATTGAAATTTGTATGTGTTGCTTAGACTTTTTTGATGTGTGTATAATTACATTTACTAGGATGTTATCCGTTTAATACTACTCCGCAAGGGACTTGGAAAATTCATGTAATATAGCTACATAGTTGTAGTTGATTCAAGTCTGGCCCTTCTCAACGACTTGAACAACGACCGATAGCTATGTTTTTTTAATGCCTTTCCATCTGGTGCGATTTCTTTTCATAAGAAAGATAGACTGCTTTTCTGGAGGTTTAATACTTGTTATTCCAGGATCCCAGGGCCGCCAGACCTTACTTATTTTCTCAGAAACGAAATGTATAGAATAATGTAGTGCTACACATACTTGTTAGCTTGGATCGTGGGCCAATTTTTAGGTACGAGGTGCTAAAATTAGGTAAAAGTTGTACTAATTTTTCTTATATTCTCCATACTGTTTTTTATGTATGTCTTAGAAAATATTATAAAATATTTATAAATAATACTCGCACACTCATTTCGGCGGCGGTAATTTTTACCAGACGCTTTAAAGTTTCCAAAATATGTAGCTATTGGTAGAGACCGCCGCATTTAGAATATCGCACCTTTAGAATTGTACTGACCTAATTCGAAATTCGTATTTTTTGGTAAACGCCAAAAATGTATTCGAAGAATTGGTCGTTTTTTAGCTATTGGATTATAATACTTGCAGAAACCAATTTGATGTCATAATTTTACTTTTAAACCGTAGAGTAGGAATTGTTTTAAAGATTATTTGCTAAATTATAGCTATAATTAATTAAACATATGGTTAATTAATTATTTAAAAAAATGTGTCACTTATTTACCGAAAATTATTAATTTGTTTTTGGCTTATTTTACTTTAAGTCTATTTATTTCTAAAGAACACCAATAAAAAACAGACCATTTAAAAAAGAGGCGATTAATTTCTAAAGTTGTGTTTTATGCAATTGAGTAATATGCTAGTTTAATTGTTGATAATTTGCTAAATTAAAGGAAAGTGAAAAACATATCATGCTTTCATAATCGTTTATTTTGATATTTTGCATCATCATCATTACACACCCACCACAATCAACACCTACCAACATCAGGTAATCATCTTTACTTTAAAAATATTATATATTTCAGCCTAACTAATACTTATTACAAAATAAATAACTATATATAACAATAAATAACAGAATAGATAGAATAATAGGTAGTAACAAATTACAAAACCATGTCATGAAACCAGGCGTATGTACTAAGAATTACTTTAGTTCCTATAGGGTAATTCAAATCTTTTTTTTATTCCTGCCAGCTCTATTTTATTACAATAAGCTTTTGATAGTGTCTGTCCAGCCTTCAGCATTTTGACTGTAATCTTATCATATCCTGCAGCCTTACCTAATTCCATACTTCCCAGTGCCTTCAAAATCTCATCCATGTCAATATCGCTTTCACCATTGCTGTCATTACCATACATTTCAGTAGTGGGTGTCTCTATCGCCGTTCTTTCAAATAATCCTTCAAAATACTCTTTCCATCTCTTCATCACGCACGATAAACCATT
The DNA here is from genome assembly GCA_944739405.2 of Euclidia mi. Classification (NCBI taxonomy): domain Eukaryota; kingdom Metazoa; phylum Arthropoda; class Insecta; order Lepidoptera; family Erebidae; genus Euclidia; species Euclidia mi. The sequence goes on from OX123207.2 coordinate 34,091,162, forward strand.
CAGTATCTTCCCATTCATGTCTCTGATCGATGTGTATTCCGAAGAGTGTGTTCTTCCTCGAAAAAAATCATATTTCTTTCCTCTTTTTAACCATCTCTTTCACAATTTTTTTTTTGATCTAAAAAACTCTTTTCTAGCTTCATCTATGTCCTCACTCGTTGCTTTTCCCATTCTTTCATTTGCTCTAGCAGCCAACCAATCTATCCAAGCTTTTTCTTCTCTGACACTGGTGATTGCACATCCTTGTCCCACCATGTATTCATAGTCATTCGTTTTTTCTTTCTCTTGATCACACTACATATTTCTGCTGCTATATCTATAATTCTTCATATCATTGATGCAATCGAACCCCTCAAATCTTGCTATCAATCTTCGTTTATATTCATCTTTCACATCTTTCTCTTGTAGGTTTTCAACTTTTATTCTTTCCAAGACTCTCTTGATTGTATTTTCGGTGTCGCCATCGATTAAAGAGCCCACTTATCCGGCTTAACACCCAAAAGTGGTCTGTATGGATGCCAATCCCCCAGTACACCCTCGTATCTATCACATTCTTTCTCAATTGGTCATCTACTATTACAAAATCAATCATACTTCTTCCAACATTTTTCGCCTCACGTGTACACATATGTAGCCCTTTTGTGATCAAACATGGTGCTTGTCACACAAAGGCTCCACTGCAAACAAACCTTGAGCAGTACTTTGCCATTTTCATTCACGCTCTCACCACCGAATTCACCTAAAACCCTTTCAAACCCATCTCGCTATACTCCCACCCATCCATTGAAATCGCCTAACAAGATTAGTCTTTCGTTATCCTTACAGTTCCTCAAAATCTCTCTTCAACTCTCCTAAAACTCCTGCCTTTCGTCTTGTTCTTGTTGTCACATGCCCTTTACTATATTGACCGGGGCGTAAACCTCTAAGGACACGAGTAGGTTCTATTTTCATTCTTATCCATATTAGCCTAGCATTACACATTCAAACTCTTTTACGCACTCATTCATTCGCGCAGACAGTATTATACCAACTCCCTTGCAGGCTCTGGTGGTACTATCTACCCCAGACCAATACGCCGTGTATGCACCGTGCTTGGTAGTGTCACAACCCTTCCTTTTTGTTTCATTCACACACATTTCAATCTTTCTATCATCCATCATCTGATATACTTCATCCAATTTACCGTCCATCCCTCCTCCAACATTCAACGTTGCAAAACGGCTTTCCGTAGGCCGCTTTCCGCCCTCGCGGGGAACGACAAACCGCGTTGCCGCCGTATGGAGAAGTAGTTTTTGTTCCCATAGCGTTCCCACGAGATTTAGGGATCTAGACTGTCCCTCCCCGCAGAGCCCTTTACTCCGTTTACGATCTTGCCCTATTGCCACAAATGCCTCGGCACCAGGCGGTTCACACGGTTTGTGTCTCGTATGCTCCCTTAAAGTTGGTTTAATTTCGAAGTTTTCCTTCTCCTAGACAGGTTGCCAACCAAGGCTAACGAGACCCAACCCCCGAACGTTTGGTTAAATTTCGGCGTCTTCCTTCTCCTAGACAGGTTGCCAACCAAGGCTAGTATTTTCATTACGGATATTCAATAATTGAAAAATGTGATCTGCTCTTCTTTTAACCTCTAACTTGATCTGAAATAAAAAGACAATATAATTATAAATTTACAAAGCGGGGTAGAATTAATTAAATAATAGAAATATTTACGTTTAAGTCTCCGTAGTCACAAAATCTGTTAGTAACGTAATGCTATAATATAAAATTCGGCTCCACAATTCATGCAATGTTTAATAAAAAAATGACGGCAGTACAAATACGTCACCACAATATTATCTTATTTAGTATTGAAACGCCCTAAACCAATAAAATGTCATCACAAAATTAAATACTGATCAAATAACTTACCATAAGTTTAGAATTAAAACGGCGGAATACGGTTTACGTCGCTTACGGAGCGCTCGCGCGACACACAACGTTTAGCACTATCGTCGCAACACTGAAACGGGTTCTTTAATACTAAGGGACGCGCGGGTATAACGTGATTTAAAAGAGACAGAAATAGTACGTTTGTCCTTTTCCGGCCCAAAAGCGTCGGTTTAATTTTAATAAACCGATAGAATACGTGTTTACAAATCGTTCGGTGTATTAAACTCATTTTCCTAAGTTTTTGAGTTAAGCCACTTCAATTCTAAAGGTGCGATATGTATGGAAATTGTTCCCGTGGACCTTTAGTACCTCATAACTAAAAATTGGCCCACGACCCAAGCTAGCACGTACGTGTACACTCATAGCAGATACTAACACTAGATTATTCTATACATTTAGTATTACGTATTACCTATATACGTTTTGGGTGGAGTATTTTCTGGGTTTACCTATTTTGATAGACACCGTTACTGTATTTTGAACAATATGTGATTTGATTTTAAGTTGACTCATATTTGGAATTCTAAGGGCCAGCCCCAACCGCCGGAGTGGCAGTGAAGAGCAGCTTATCGGTCGCGGAGCCCACTTAGCGGTGCGCGCTCGCCGACCGACATATAATAGGGTAGTTTCCAGGGTCAAAATAATTACATTTTATTTAGTCCGTATTTTAGATTATAAAAAAATATTGGACACGTATTTTTTTCTTTTTTCGATTAAATAAAAAATAGCATAGATATAGCCCTTTAAAGTTACGTGTGACGTCATCTAGTGCGAAATAATGCAGCACGGTGTGACGTTATACGTAACTTTAATGAGCTATATCTTGGTCATTTTTGGTTTAATTTACAAATAAAAAAATACGTATCGCTTATTTTAGAATAATCTAAAGGACGGACTTAAAAAATGTTTTTTGTATCACAAAGCTGTAACGCCAAAGGTTGTCTCTTGTGCTCTAAACGCCACCGCAGGACTCTAACATGGCTTTTGAGGACGCTCGTCACGGGTGTACATTAGTTGGTGTTGGTAACATATAGTTTAAAGGCGTATTTAAAATGATTGACTTTGAGTTTGAGTTATCATAGCCTTGCTTGCCGAAGAGGAAGAAGAGTATGAACAAAAAGTTAAAAGAAGAAAATATTGGACGAACGAAGTATGGCTTCAGAAAAATCTAACCGATCACCGATGTATACCAGACAGTCTACATCACAATTTAATTACGAAAAATGTAATACCCTGGTACAATTCTTAAGCCGGACTTTAAAAAACAAAACGTAATTTTTTCCCGCACTTCACAGCGCGCGTGGTCGCGAACCGGTCGCCGGTTTTTGTCGATGATTCGCCGCACGGCTCTCGACCGCGCTTTGAGTCGCTCCTCGTCAATATATTTCTTTGTACTAATAATAGGTCGTATTATAGCGACAATATTTTAGTCGAATGTAAATTGTTTCTGAATTAGTCTCCACCACTCCGTCCGTCAGCGCTGACCATAATTTGACTCATAAATATCGATCTTGACACAAAGTTTAACACTTTTTTCAATTAACAATGTAGTCACCCTATCCTTCAGGTATCAGTTAATTTACAAGAATACCATTTATGGCACCGAGCTTAGATCAACACGGCATTTTGAACAAATATAATTACGAGAAATTGACCTTGATTTACATTGAACATACATACAAACATACATACATAGGCTCACGCCTGTTTCCCCGAAGGGGTAGGCAGAGGCATATTAAACGCCCACTTTTCGCCAGTGTTTTGATCCCACGTAATAGGTGGCGAGCCTGTTGCCGCTTATCGGGATATTTTGTTTGCCAGAGCCTCGTCCGTTGATCGGCAGGTGCACCACTTGCAGGTGAGGTTGGCTTGGGACCGGCGGGAACCCTATGCACCCCATTGAACATACATTATACATATAACTCATTGCACTGTAAATTGCCCTTACTGGTCCTTTTGTCTTCTATTACCAATTTTATATTTATGTTGTCGTTATCATTGTGTAAAATGTATAGATAATAATGCTTGATTAATTTTGGACAACCAAGAATCAAACCGCTGATACAACGCTATAAAAGTAATTATTTATCACGAATCAAACATGTTGAATATTCTTCATGAACGGCAATGTACTTTTTTATTTAATTTTTAACAAATATTTGCTGTAAACATAAAAGTAAAAACTTAAATAAATATGATTCTTCATGTCCTACAAAAATTGTTACACGCCTCAAAATCGTTGCCGAGTCTCTGATGAATTTTTCTTTATTTATAAATCATGATTAATATAGCGAATATTAATTATTTGTAACGTTATAACCATCCAAAATCATGGAATATTTTTTTTATTCTTTAAAAATAAAACTTACTATACTGCCGTGTGGTTGATTGCCGTGTAGTTGACGGCAAAGAATACAAGTGTCACCAACTCACCACCCCCTATCTTCCCGTGGGTGTCGTAAGAGGCGACTAAGGGATAACACGATGCAAATACCATCTTTGCGTATGGGACGGGTGCCGGAGTGTTCTCCCATGACTTGAATATCAATCTCTCAACATCGCTTGGTAAACTCAACACCATCTTCCAAGCTGAATGCGTTGGGATAACAAGGGCGGCGACGGCGATCGCGGCCAGAAATGTGAACAACCTGTCAATACGCATCATCACAGACAGCGCCTCAGTACTACAAGCTCTCGATGGCAACTGCTTTAATAGCGGCCTAATTATGGAGTGCCACCAAGAGCTGCAGAAAACTGCAGCGAGGAATCGGGTCATGCTCCAGTGGATACGAGGACACAGTGACTCCACGGGCAATGACGTAGCAGACCAACTGGCAAGGAAAGGATCGGACACAACAACTCTGGGAGCCGAACCAATTGTTCCGATACCTTTCAACCAACTAAGAACATGGTTACGCGAGATAACCCTACAACAACACGAAAAAGAGTGGGCAGAGTTAAAAGAGTGTAGGCAATCTAAAGATGCCTTTTCCCAATTAGATATACGACTCTCGCAAAAGCTGTTGCACTCCAACAGGAAAACACTCAAGCATCTGACTGGCATAATAACCGGCCACTGTCCACTAAACAAGCATCTCTACAACATCGGCGTCACGGACAGCCCACTATGTAGGGGCTGCATGGAGACCGAAGAAACACCCGCTCATGTGATCCTACATTGTACCAGCGTGAGCGACCAACGGACGAGGTTCCTGAACAACCCCAGAACCATGAGCGAAGCCATACGCAATACTGGTCAACTCGTGGCCTTCTGGAAAGAGCTTGCATGGTATGAGTAGCAAGCGACAACCGTGTCACTGCTAACGCACAATGGCCAAATTAAGTGGCTAAGTGCGGAAAACACCTGTCCAACTAACTAACTAACTAACCATCTTTGCGTAGAGACGGAAAACTCGACATCAAACCCTATACGACTGCCTCGTTGGTCTCGCGGCATAAATGTGCGCGAGGGATCGGAAGGTCTCGGGTTCGATTCCTGGGTCGGGCAGTGTTATTGGGTTTTTCTGTCACGAAATGCTCAGTAGCAGCACGGAGTCTGGAATTGTGCCCGGTACGGCAATAGGCTCGCCCCTTATTACGTGGGACTAAAGTATATCTGGCGAAAAGTGGGTGTAGAAATACACCTCTGCCTACCCCTTTGGGGATAAAAGGCGTGACGATATGTATGTATGTATACTGCCGCACTAGGTATAGATCCTGTGTCGCGGGGGACTTTACAAACATACAACCAACGGACACAATGATCACACTGACTCGGAACGACAATTTATGGATCACAAAATGTTGTCTTGTCTAGGAATCGGACCCACAACACTTCACTTGGCGCAGTGTTAAGTGAAGGCGAGCGAGGCGGCCGCTTAATCCACTCGTGCAGTAATATAGACAGTAGTTATTGCTGATTGTGCATATCGGGAAGTTCACGTCACAGTCTAACAAATGTCTGCCCATATTCCCGGCTGTTACTTAATCAATACCAACTAAATAGATACTTATGGAAATCAAAATTTTTTGAGACATGCTTATCTTAAAATCCATAAAAATATATTCAAATCTTAGTATTACCTATTATGTAACTCGCTTATTTTAACGACACCATAAAATGTCGTATAATTACATACTTTTAATTAAAATGTAACGTTAACACGGTTGTAATACATGTTGCATAAGTTGTTAATTAATCATTTAGCACTTAGGTGGTGCACATTTCTTCTACGCTTGTATTACCATTAATGACATACAAAATATTAAGATGTCGTTACAAATTCTGTTTTTAATTAATTTATTGATAATATGTAAGTAGTAGCAGATAAGCAAAAGTATTATGCTTGAGTATTATTATGTACAGTAAATATATACAAGTGATATTGAAGGTGTAACAGTTGCAGCACCTTACAAAATGTAAATTGTGTATTATGCAAAACCTGGCGATGAAAAAGGGTGACCGTGAGTTTTATTGCCCGTTCTTTCTCATGGTTCTACCTATTGCTTTGCGAACGTGGCAGTAAATGTAAATGTAGAAGCATACAGTAATAATGTTTTAAATTTGAGTATAACTAATTATTTTATAAATTTATTATTTTGACGTTCATAAGCGTCATCACCCAAATGAATAAAGGATTTTGAATTTGAATTTAAGTGTAAGTAGTCGCAGTTTTTTAATTTGTTCCAAAAACGATGTTCTAATAAGTTCCCTACCAGTCACAAATTGAATGTAATAGTTCGTCTATTCATTGTTATAAATAATGCAAAAGATTCTAGACATCAACTAATGCTAGTTCTTACTACTCGGACTTGTTTTCAGGTATACCCGCGGCCTTGTGTGAAAGAACCGGCCCCGCTAAACCGATTCACGGTGCCAATGAGTTAGAGGCAATACTATCTAAACATCTGCAACATGACGGTTCGCTTTTTAATTTCCTCAAGGGTACACAGTCCAATGATACAGATGGCCTTAACTATGCTGATGACAACCTAGATGTTAACGTACTCGACCTTAACAACTTCAGAAAACTCATTAACTTGGCTAAAACGAAATATAGAAGAAGCTACCGGCGAATGGAGAAAGAAGCCTACAATACTGCAGGATTTAAAACACATAAGCGGCCGGACGTTTATCTCAGAAATGCATCTCATTATGTCATAGTGGTGGACAGAATGTTTAACTTGATGCTACAAAGTATATATGCCACAAAAGAGAGAATTGATGACACGAGGCCAATCAGAAGATACTTTCATCTTCATAACAGTTATAGGATGGCCCTTTTGTATTCAGCCTGCACACATTATTGGACGAAAATGGAAAGTCTTTACGCCCAGGCGCGACATTTTGGTACAAGAACCCATTTTCTTTGGTATCTTATTATATATGAAAAACTGGTACAATGCGATGTTGATATGGAATATGCAATATATAGGATGTTCGCCTTACACAGGGAGTTGAGGAATACAGTCAAAGCTCCAAGTATGGCTGATATAGCTGATGAATTGGGTAGCGAGTATGCCAATTATCAATGGATGTATGGCTCACTTCTTCCGCAGCCTCCTGCACCACCGTCTCAGGCAGATATAGCAAAGCAAAAGCAAGAATATATGGACAAAATGAAGAACAAGGGATAATAAAAAAAAATAAAGTGTACGATAAGAAGACAATGTATCTGTTATCTTCAAACTTTCACTATTTGTACTCATACCTCCTGATGATTATTTAAGGGGTCTCAAAAAAATAAAATCGTGTGATATATTAAAAATAAACATAAAATACCTCATATTTGCTCCGCCGTTTCGGCGTGGTTTACATCAGCGGTAGCCAAGGGTTGTGTAGGGGGTATTCATAAATGTGTGTTGTAAGAGATAAATAAAGAATCCAAAAGAAGAAATATATACTTTTACTGGTACCAGGTTACAATATAAATATACTACAAATCTACGACCTAACTGTATGGGAGCGGGAAGACGACTGCTGCGCCGCACTTACACAATATCGTGCCTTGTATATAATTTGTAGCGTCAGCAGCCGCTACAATATTCCCCCCTTTATAAAAAAAAGAACGAAACAAACTTTTAACAATAAAACAGAAACATAACTAAATAATATCAGTAGAAAACAACAAATAATAGCTTCAGTATAAAATAACAACAAGTACATGCTAGCGCTCGGATCACGTTATCGTAAACAATTGTACCTACGCATCAAGTTACCGGAGCGCTAGTTCGGGAATACAAAGTTGGCAGAAACACTAACCGTGTATGGAACTCTATAACGATAAACTAAGTGACTTTATTTTTAGATTGATACAATTATTAATTTACACTAAGAAAGATGCCAAAACACAATAACAACACAATAAATAAGACCGTTGCCGTTTTTAACACATTCCATTTGCTCTTCGTAAGCCGCTTGTACAGAGAGCTGGTCGTACGAAGAAGCGAAAACGTTATCAATTCTGCCAGCGATCTTCACCATGCTGCCTGGGCCGTGATGAGGGATGACAGGGTGCGCTATCCAACACTGAGCGGTATTCAGCCTCGCTTCCAAGTGTGATCAGCCGCAACGACGCGTCCACTGTTCCATGGAGTGCTACCGCCGGTCCCTTGTCGATCACCGTCCTCGGAGTGTGCTGCGTATTGTTCCTCTTGGTGCGGAATGCTGCCTCGCCACCAAGGTCAATACGCCTTACGCCATATGCCTCGACGTACGCACTGTCCTTCAGAGTGCCGCCGCCGTCGTGTGCCGCTCCGGAATACGTCTGCTGCCCATGTTGCCGTGATCGCTGTTATCGGCAGATCGTCGTGTTGCTTTGCCACATTTTGGTTGCACGTGTATGTTAATCCTCCACACGTTGCACGTGTCCTGACTCAGCTGTTTTGCCCAGTTAGGTCGTCAGCCCTTTCGGTCGTAGTAAAAAGGGCGAGTCGTCTCCCATGAGTCGAGGATCTCTTCGTGTCCAGGCTGCTTGGCTCCTCGCTGTTGCCACGCTGCACATGCGCTTGTTTGATTCCGCTGACCATGTGCACGTGCGTTGATGCCGCGTTGCCGAAGCTGAGCCGAAGGTTGCGTGTTCGATGTCAGGGGTCACCAATGTAGGGGGTATTCATAGTGTGTTGTGTGAAGAGATAAAATAAGTACTCCAAAATACGAAAAGATAAATAGTCAGTATATTTTGTAGCGTCAGCAGCCGCTACAGTTGACTGATGCTCTGCTCTGATGTTAATTTCAACCGAGAGGATGGGTGCCGCTTATCAAATATCAACATTATAGAAGCCTGTTATCCACTAGTGTAGATGTCCGACTAAGTGAGAATTTACGCCAATGTGCAGACGTCTTTAGTGTAGTGTGGCGAAGTACTGACAGGTTCGACCAAAATAATATGTGGGGGTAGGTGCCAAAACATGCACTTCTCGGAGGCGTCATCTAACTAGAGGGCGCTCAGCATTACATTTGCCTCCATCTGTCAGAAGGCGTCCAACATAACACTTGGCTCAATCACTTTAGTCCAGTAAAATTAGGTGCAAATCTCGGAAAATCGACATATCCAGTATTACCTCGTAAAAACTTGTATTTTGGCATCCTAAAACTATTCTCAAAAGTCACATATAATTGGATGTCCGCAAGTTTTAAATTCAGGGGTCAAAGGTCACGAAAATCGATTATCTTTCATTTTTTGTAAATATCTCGTTTTCTATCGGTTTTACGCTATTTGTATTTATTATCAATATTGTAGAAAATTTAATTCTCTACAAAGGTACTAAGGTGCCCAACCTTAGTATGGAAACCATACCCATGGTGGACACAAACGAAATATAGCAGAGTGTATTCATCTAATGGGCATTAGTCGCATTAATGTGAGGTACGGGAATCTCAAAAAATTCAAGTGTTATCTATGAATATCATCATCATCATCTTATCAGCCAAACGACGTCCACTGCTGGACATGGCCTATGTCCAGCCCCCCCAAGGTTCTCCACACAGACCGGTCTTGAGCCGCCCGCATCCAACCGCCTCTCTCGATCTTGACGAGATCGTCGGTCCACCTTGCGGGGGTCTACCTCTGCTGCGTCGTCCGGTACGTGGTCGCCACTCCAGAACCTTTCTGCCCCAACGGCCATCGGTTCTTCGAGCTATGTGCCCTGCCCACTGCCACTTCAGTTTGGCTATCCGGAGAGCTATGTCGGCGACTTTGGTTCTACTGCGGATCTCCTCATTTCTGATTCGATCTCGCAGGGAAACTCCAAGCATAGCTCTCTCCATCGCCCTCTGAGTGACCTTGAGTCTTCTGATAAGGCCCATAGTGAGCGACCACGTCTCTGATCCGTAAGTCATCACTGGCAACACACACTGGTCAAAGACTTTCGTCTTGAGACATTGCGGGATATCGGACGAGAAGATATGTCGTAGCTTCCCGAACGCTGCCCAACCGAGTTGGATTCGACGATTGACCTCCTTCTCGAAGTTGGACCTACCTAATTGGACTACTTGTCCCAGGTAGATATACTTGTCGACAACTTCGAGCGAAGAGTTCCCAACCTGAATAGGAGCAGGTACAACATGGACGTTCGACATGATTTTCGTCTTGTCCATGTTCATCTTAAGACCGACTTGTTGGGAGACTACAGAGGCCATCGAGCATTGTGCCTAGGTCTTCCATGGTCTCAGCCATGACTACGATATCGTCTGCGAATCGAAGGTGAGTGATGTACTCGCCGTTGATGTTGATGCCGAGTCTATTCCAGCCCAGAAGCTTGAAAACATCCTCCAGCGCAGTGGTAAACAGTTTCGGGGATATGACATCCCCCTGTCTCATTCCTCGCTGGAGTTGAATAGGTTTCGAACTCTGGTCCTGGAGGCGGACTGACATAGTGGCGTTTTCATACAAACACTTCAGCACTTCGATATATCGGTAGTCAATCCGGCACCGTTGGAGAGACTGTAGCACCGCCCAGGTTTCGATCGAATCGAAGGCTTTCTCATAGTCCACAAACGCCAAGCATAGGGGCTGGTTATACTCCTCGGACTTCTGTATAACCTGCCGCAGCTTATGTATGTGGTCTATGGTACTATAGCCTTTACGGAAACCAGCTTGTTCGGGAGGCTGGAAGTCGTCTAGCTTGCTCTCGAGACGATTCGTGATGACCCTCGAAAACAGCTTGTAGACGTGGCTCAGAAGTGTGATGGGTCTGTAGTTCTTTAAGAGGGTTTTATCCCCTTTCTTAAAGAAAAGCACCACCACACCTCTGTGCCACGCCTGTGGCGTTTTACCCTCGAGAATGACGGAATTAAATAGCTTCCGAAGGGCTTCTCTAGCGGGTGCACCGCCAGCCTTCAGAAGCTCGCTCGTAATTCCGTCATCACCGGGCGCGTTGTTGTTTTTGAGCTGTTTGAGAGCCACACTAATCTCGTGCATGCTGACGTCCGGGATATCTTCGGTATAGTGTCGGGTCAATCCAGCTCTAGGGTCTGACGCTGGAGTACTTGCGGGTTGTTGCGTTGTCGTGTATAGCTGTCCATAGAACCTTTCGATCTCCTCCAAGAGCTCAGGCTTGGACGATACGATTCTGCCATCCTCCGTCTTCAGCTTTGTCAGCTGACTCTGCCCAACAGACAGATCCCTCTGGAACACTTTGGATCCCTTATTCCGCTCGATCGCCTCACGAACACATTTTGTGTTATATTGGCGGAGATCGCGAGTCAGAGACTTAGAGATCTGTCTGTTGAGGTGCCGATATTTCGGCATGTCGTTGGAGGAAAGCAGAACCATCTTGCGCCTTTCCTCTAACAGCTCGAGGGTCGGACCCGAGATCTTGCTGGTTCTCTTGCTTTTCTGGGGCTTAAAGAATTTAGCCCCTGTTGTATGGACAGCATCCATGAACCCGTTACTGTACTCGTCCACATCAGCCACATCTACGCATTCGCCCAGGCATTCGAAACGGTTCTTGAGTTCGAGCTGAAAGCTCTCGGAGTTTTGGATATGAACCGGTGCCGGTCGGAGCGTGGACTTTATCAACCTCGACCGTTCGAGGCTTGTACAGATATTCAATGTGCCTCTTACCATTCGGTGATCGCTCCCCACTTTAAGTGAATTGATCACGGAGACATCATTGAATATCTGCCTCTTCGTCGAAATGATAAAGTCGATCTCATTTTTGGTGGCACCGTCTGGACTTACCCAGGTCCACTTGCGGCATTCTCGCTTCTTGAAGAAGGAATTCATCATACAGAAGCCTTCCTTCTCCATGAAGCTAGCCAGCAAGTGACCCCGGGAATTGCGATGCCCATTACCAAATTGCCCCACTCTCAGCTCATCACCGTCACGTTTGCCCAGTTTCGCGTTAAAATCTCCCATGACCACAGTGTAATGGGTTTTGAAGCCATGTATAGCCCGAGATATGTCCTCGTACATGGCTTCCACCTCCTCATCGGGGTGTGTCGAGGTCGGAGCGTATGACCTTCAGCGAATACCGCTTGGATATTCTGAGTATAAGGTACGCTACCCTGCTCGACACACTCCCGATATTTACCACGTTGGTCACGAGAGATTTGTGGACGATGAACCCGACACCACCTTGGGACTGTTGGTCGCCCTCCCGGTAGAAGATCAAGTTGCCGGAATTGAGAACTATCGAGTCCTCCCCCTGTCTTCGGACTTCAGATAGGCCTATGATATCCCATCGCAACTTGCACAATTCTTCTTCCAGCTCGACAATCTTCTCGTCGGTCCGCAGTGTGCGCGTGTTCAGTGTTGCCAGGGCCAGTTGTCGTTGGTGGTGGTAGCCCGATCTCTTCCGGAGATTCTTCGCACCCCTTGCCCCACCGTTACCATGGCCGCTACCATAACCAGGACTAGCGGGGCCGCCGGGGACTAGGGGCCGGTTTTTATTGGTGTGGTTCATGCATGGGGGGATTTGCCATAATCGCCACGCTTGGCAGGCGTTTTGGCGATCGCAGTGGCGGAAGTTTTTAGTGCTGGACGCTGCTGCCCATCTAGCAACTTGGGATTTACTTCCGCCAGGTTCGGATGGTTTGACCGCCATCTTTCGGTTGACTGCTTGCACTGGGGGAGATACTATGACGAGTATCTACTCGTCAGAGTAACTCCCTCAGTGGGCGGTGGGGTCGTCATGTCCCGACGCCGGATATATATATCTATGAATATATCCGTACTCTTTATCTCTGAAACTACTGATCCGATTTGAAAAATTATTTTTGTGTGTGATAAGCCATAAGTAGCCTATAACTTTTCTCACATTCATGAGAAAAGTTATAGGCTACTTTTTATCCCGATATTCCAGCGGGATCACTGAATGAGGCCGACTAAGTCGCGGGCGTCCGCTTATTAATTGATATAGGTAAGAAAAATAAAATGCTAATTCATTAAAATAATTTGATCCAAAGCAGTCATAAGATCATTTAAAAAGGCAGCGGGTGCGTCAGTTGCTTCCTGGCATCAATATATATGTACTCAACGTTAAACCATGGGTCTCCGCGGACTAACTTTTATTCCCGGTGTAAATTATGAATAGTTAACTCCGTCCTTACTCCTAGTTTATTAATACCATAATTGCTTAATCTTGGCTTAAGTCTTGGAGTAAAGTTGTTCTGACGCTAATCCTAGTTTATTAATAAGACTGAGCTTCCTGGTGTATGGCCCAAGACAGATAATAAACAATGCTAGCGATATGGGCGCAGCTATTAAATGTGCGAAAAAAAACCTGTTCAATGTGCGAAAGAGATAGCGTATAACATATCTCTAAACATTAGCTCATTTCGATATTATTTTTATGCCTTTAAGAGGAAATAAAACCCTTTGATACCGTTTGTTTCTTTTTTAAAGGATCCTGTACATTTTTCTCCGACGATTTTTAATCAAACAATTATATGCAATGAAAGGTCATATTATTCCCTTTTGTTTAAAACTATTTTGGTTAATGTCCGCCACTGTTCGCAAAGCTGGTCAGATATGCCCAATGACCTTTTCTATTTTTTTATTTTTTATACCTTGAACTGTTTTCGAGATAGAGGGCGTAGAGCGCGCAGTCAGAAAATTATCTAAGGTCAACTGGTAGTCTCGTCTCGATCAAAAACTCGTAATATTAAGGTTATAATTGATTACTATACATACATAGTCTCACGCCTATATCCCCGAAGAGGTAGGCAGAGGTATATTGCTACACCCACTTTTCGGCAAATTTATTTTAGTCCCACGTAATAGGGGGCGAGCCTATTGCCGTTTATTGTTAAACATATAATTATCATTTTTTATTAACTTTAAGATTAAATTCATTTTTTTGGTAATTATCTATTTTTAATTAAGGGTCAACGTATTTAATAACATTTACCTAGCCATGTAATTAAGAAATTGTTGAGGAAAATACCAAAATTGTGTTTTAATTCTAATCTAATTTATACTAATCTTATACTAATATATAAAGCTGAAGAGTTTGTTTGGTTGTTGTTTAATCTCAGGAACTACTGGACCGATTTCAAATAATCTTTCTATGTTAGATAGCCCATTTATCGAGGAGGGCTATAGGCTATATAAGATCACGCTATGTGCCACGGGAGCGGAGCAGTAGCCTTAAATAACGCGGGTGTAACCGCGAGCTCATCTAGTGACTTTCTATATAAAAATAAAGAAGAAAAGTAATACATTTTTAATTGATGTTTCTATCAAACGTAATTTTATAGATTTATTATAGTCAAAATTAATAAAAACTTCGAGATCAAGTTCTAATTTCAATTCTCTTCTTCTTCTTCATCATCGTCGTCATCGTCCTTCTGCTGCAGGTTTTTACGTGGTAATATACTGGGTGTGGTTGACGGCATAGAATACAAGTGTCACCACCCCCTATCTTCCCGTGGGTGTCGTAAGAGGCGACTAAGGGATAACACGATGCAAATACCATCTTTGCGTAGAGACGGAAAACTCGACATCAAACCCTATACGACTGCCTCGTTGGTCTCGCGGCATAAATGTGCGCGTGGGATCGAGAGGTCCCGGGTTCGATTCCTGGGCCGGGCAGTGTTATTGGGTTTTTTCGGTCACGAAATTCTCAGTAGCAGCAAGGAATCTGGAACTGTGCCCGGTACGGCAATAGGCTCGCCCCTTATTACGTGGGACTAAAGTATATCTGGCGAAAAGTGGGTGTAGAAATTCACCTCTGCCTACCCCTTCGGGGATAAAAGGCGTGACGTTATGAATGTATGTATACTGGGTATGTCGATTTTCCGAGGTCCAACCCTAAATTGACTGGACTACTTCGCTTATTCTGACTTGGCCTTGGGTGTAATATTCTGATTTTAAACAGTTTCATACATTATAATTATCCCCGTCACGTATGTATGTGTATGTGTAAGATACGGAAGGCTAGCACGAAGTACGCATATTAGTACTTTTGTTATCTTCGTACATACATACATACATACATACATATCGTCACGCCTTTTATCCCCGAAGGGGTAGGCAGAGGTGTATTTCTATACCCACTCTTCGCCAGATATACTTTAGTCCCACGTAATAAGGGTTTATTCCCATCTTCCCCCGCATGTCTCCCCCCGAACGGGGGAAAATGGGAATTTTTGTGTCATCTTCCCCCGAATTTGTAATCGGGGGAAGATGGGAAGTTGCATTCCCATCTTCCCCCGCATGCCTGACACCGAACGAGGGAAAATGGGAATGCGTGTTTCATCTTCCCCCGATGACAAGATCGGGGGAAGATGGGAAGTTCTATTCCCAACTTCCCCCGCATGTCTGCTCCCGAAATAAGGAAAATGGAAATGTTTGTGTCATCTTCTCCCGAACTTGTAATTTCATTTGTCCCCGAAATACGTTTAATAATTAATTTTGTTCACCAACGTATGGCTCAAATAAAATAAACATGGTTTTTACAGGAACTAATAAAACAAAGCTTCATTGGTACTATACAGTCATATTTATGAGTAAATATGAAAGTACTGTTTGTTGATCGTCAATCGAGGGACGAAAATAATTTTTATTTGTTCTCGAAATATTTTTAATAATTATTTTGTTGTTGTCTTTGTTTTGTTTTGTTGTCTGGGTGTTCATTGTGTCCGTTAGTTGTATGTTTGTAAAGTCCCCCGCGACACAGGATTTAGTCCTAGTGCGGGAGTTGTCTTTTTAACAAAAAAAAAATGTTATTTCACCCCACTGTTATTTTTTTACAGGAGTTAATAAAACAACGTTTGATTACCAACATTTTTATAAAAAGGAAATAGTACAGTATTTTCCGTTTGAAAATCAGTCATACAGATTATAAATATCAAAATTACAATGAGTAGGTGTTTACACTTTTTTCAAATAAACAACGTTATAATATTATCACAGCATGCAAAATCAAAGATAAGTCACGTAAACTAAAAAGTTTGCTGTCTACAATAGTAGCAACAATAGTAAATATACATTTCAATCGCACCAACCACTCTTCAATTTCAAGTCTTGACAATAAATTTAACATGTAGAATGTTAAATTTATTGTCAAGACTTGAAATTACAATTTCAAGTCTTGACAATAAATTTAACATTCTACAGTATAAAAACATTCTTAAAATCAAACATTTTAAACTTTTAATTATACATTTAACAATGTTATCACAGCATGCAAAATCACAGAATAGACACTTGAATTCAAAATAAATAAGTTTTGAAGGTTCAAAATAATATTAACGAAAGTACTGTGTGTTGGTCAATTATTTCGTTAATATTAACGAAATCATGGACCGAGAAATAGTACTTTTTACAATTAGCCACTTTCTGGAAGAGATGAAGTAATTGTTAATAATATTATTATCAATTACCTCATCGTTTCAAGAAAGTGGCCAGTTGTTATTGTAGTAGGTATGAGGAATTGTTATAGTAGTAGGTATGACTGATTTTCAAACGGAAAATGCTGTACTATTTCCTTTTTATAAAAATGTTGGTAATTAAACGTTGTTTTATTAACTCCTGTAAAAAAATAACAGTGGGGTGAAATAACAAAAATAATTATTAAAAATATTTCGAGAACAAATAAAAAATATTTTCGTCCCTCGATTGACGATCAACAAACAGTACTTTCATATTTACTCATAAATATGACTGTATAGTACCAATGAAGCTTAGTTTTATTAGTGCCTGTAAAAACCATGTTTATTTAATTCGAGCCATACGTTGGTGAACAAAATTAATTATTAAACGTATTTCGGGGAAAAATGAAATTACAAGTTCGGGAGAAGATGACACAAACATTTCCATTTTCCTTATTTCGGGAGCAGACATGCGGAGGAAGTTGGGAATAGAACTTCCCATCTTCCCCCGATCTTGTCATCGGGGGAAGATGAAACACGCATTCCCATTTTCCCTCGTTCGGTGTCAGGCATGCGGGGGAAGATGGGAATGCAACTTCCCATCTTCCCCCGATTACAAATTCGGGGGAAGATGACACAAAAATTCCCATTTTCCCCCGTTCGGGGGGAGACATGCGGGGGAAGATGGGAATAAACCGTAATAAGGGGCAAGCCTATTGCCGTACCGGGCACATTTCCAGACTCCGTGCTGCTACTGAGAATTTCGTGACAGAAAAACCCAATAACACTGCCCGACCCAGGAATCGAACCCGGGACCTCCCGATCCCACGCGCACATTTATGCCGCGAGACCAACGAGACAGTCGTATAGGGTTTGATGTCGAGTCTTCCGTCTCTACGCAAAGATGGTATTTGCATCGTGTTATCCCTTAGTCGCCTCTTACGACACCCACGGGAAGATAGGGGGTGGTGACGCTTGTATTCTATGCCGTCAACCACACGGCATTATGTTATCTTCGTATCACAGCCAAATACATACATATATTTTTATGCAGGTAGTTACTTAACACCACTTTGCACTCTTTTCTATTAAAGACAATTCTCTTAGTAAAACCCTTGGTAAAACCAAATTTATTTCTACTTTATATATAACTAGCCTTACCCGCATTTTCTTTGTGTTAAAACCAAACGATATTCGAACAAATGAACTATATTTAAACCAACTTAAAAATGAGAATTTTGACCTTTGTGAGTGTGAATTGGATAATGTTTAATTGAATGTCAAAAACCAAGTATACATATGTGTCACAGTCAAAGTAATAAAACCAGATGTTATGTATACTGTCCAGCCATTTTACATTTTAGGGAGAATCATTTAACAAGGCTTTTAGGGAGAATCATTTAACAAGGCTAGGTGATCTTGCTTACTTGATTGACAGCAGTCTGACGGAAGTACTCGAGAGCTTGTATATACAATACTAGATGGGCCCGCGGTTACACCCGCGTTATTATTATTATTACATTGCCCGACATTAGCGCGTTCAACCAAACAAACAAACAAACTCTACAGCTTTATATCTTAATATATAAAATCCTTGCGTTACTGACTGACTGACTGACAGACACGCTACAGCCGAAACTATTGGGCGCAGGAAGCTGAAATTTGGCATGTATGTTCCTTGAGGACCGTAGGGGTGCACTAAGAAGGGATTTCCCGAAATACCCACGGGATCGGCCAAAACGGGTTGATAAAAAAAAAATGCAGGCGTAGCTGCTGGCGTCCTCTAGTATTAGTATAAGATGTTGGTCTGCATTTGCAAAATATTTTAATAATACAGTATAGACAGTATACTTCAGATCATCCTCTTAGCGTTATAGAATAGAATATACCTAATAGATATAGAATAGATATATTTATTTGCCATGAATGTAGGTATTACAATTTGATGTTACAATATAAATGGTGTATCCTTGTACATTCTGTCGGAAAAGCATGCAAACATTAAAACGAGTCAATCTAAATTGTACCTAAGGTTCTTTCATAAAGAATTATCAATAAGAAAATCGTTTACAGAATAATAACACTTATATACTTATTAACAAATTTATTAGTTCTTTTTTGAAACTTTGCAGTGGTTTGGTTTTAATACTATCAAGTATTTTGTTATAAACAAGAGGTGCCATGCAGATTACACTTTTTTTTAATAATGCTGTCTTATAGAAGCCTGTGTGAAGCAAACTTTGGTATTGAGATCTCATGTCTGTAGATCTTTTCCTTGTGCCGTTCATTGTAGGAAACAACTGTTTATTAGTTTTAACAAATATGGATAACTCTAGAATATACATACATGGAAATGTTAATAAATGATGTTTCTTGAAAATAGGAGTGCAACTCTCCGTAACTTTTAATCCAAACATGGCTCGAAGGCATCGCTTCTGAGCTTTGAAAATGCTTTCTCTTTCGCTACAATTTCCCCAAAATATTAACCCATATCTTAAAATCGATACAACTAGACCATGGTAAGCCATTAGTCTAATGTTTCAGCGTTAACCTTTTTTGACAAGTTAAATAGCGCGCAAGCAAATGTGCTGATTTTTTTACAGATGCTCTCGGCGTGTGCTTTCCAGTTTAATTGATCAATTGATCATCTATCGTTATCCCAGTTTCTCTGAGGTCCGCTTACTAGTTTAACCGGATTTGGCTAAATATTAGCTTTTCCACAGAACGACTGCCTGTCTGACCTCCGCAAGCCGAAGGCATAGCGATACCTAAAATTATTTTAAACAGTGTGCAATGATATGAAGCTCTATTTTCATTAAATGTTATTTAGATAGTAAATCAGAATAAATTGTTGACTGCTGCAGAATAAGACTGCACGGTAGATATGTCCTTGTGTTAGGTACCTGCAATGCGAGCTCGTGGCGATCAGCTGAGCGGCGGCGGCGGCGGCGGTCATTACACCAAGCAAATTTTTTCAATGTAGGACCATGAAATTTTTTTTTTAGATTTAGTGAGCTATTTTTTTATGTATAGTATTCAGTTATGGTAGTATATTCAAATCTGAAAATATTTTGCAAATGCATATCAACGCACTGTGAGTAATGGCGTCTGAGAACTTCTTCTTAATCTTATTCAGGATTTTAACTCCGTTGTGTCCATTTTTGTGTGTGTGGGCGTTTAATATGCCTCTGCCTACCCCTTTGGGGATCAGGCGTGAGTCTATGTACGTATACGTGTCCATTAGATGTCGCCGTGTTGATTATCTTCGCCATCATTCGCTACATGGCCTGTGGTTTGAAGCGTTCAGGTACCTACCCATTAAACGAAATCTCATATTTAATTATCATTTCTAACGGCAATAGGCCCGCCCCCTATTACGTGGGACCTAAAAATTCATGGCGAAATGTGGGTGTAATATTTACACCTCTGCCTACCCTTTCGGGGATACAGGCGTGAGACTATAAATAAAAAAAAAATCTTTCAACCCTGCATAATAGCGTCGATGATTGCAACGTATTTAAACATTTTAGAAATTCGTCAGCTGCAGAATCTTAGCTGATAATAATTAACAGATGACCGTTACAGCATCCCAGTTCTTTACAAGGCAAAACAATGCCTAACAAAAAAATCATACTTCTTTCACATCCACGATATCAAAATCCACGTACTTCATCATCATCAGCCCTGTATATATACTGTCCCACTGCTGGGCACGGGCCTCTTCTCGCTATGAGAAGGGTAAGGCCGTAGTCCGCCACACTGGCCAAGTGCAGGTTGGCAGACTTCACAGTCATGTCTTTCGAGAATATTATGACTGCCTCCTTCGTCCATCCGTATGCAACTGCTGATCGGAGGTCCCAGGTTCGATTCCCGGGTCGGGTAAAAGAGTTACTAAGTTTTTCCGAATTCTCAGTGGCAGCACGGAGTCTGGTGATGTGCCCGGTAACGGCAATAGGCTCGCCCTCTATTACGTGGGACCTAAAAATTCATGGCGAAATGTGGGCGTAATATTACACCTCTGCCTACCCCTTCGGGGATACAGGCGTGCGTCTGTATATAGTATGAAGAACTCCTATGAAGAACCACGTCCTTACGTTCATTAAAATGGGCATCGTAAAAATTGACAAAAATATATCGACGACAGGTTACAGGAAAAATAAAATCACAATGTTCATATAAAACCCACGTTTATTTCTCTTCTATCGCCCGTTAGAACCTCTCTGTAATATATATTGTACATAAAACTAACATATTTACAATATACACACGACGTATGCCAAATAAATACAAATAATTGCCTTAAAATTCCGATATGTAGTATTATCATACAAAAAATATCAAAAGGATAAAAATAAAAAATAAAACTTACAGCCATCATGATAATCTCACAATAAAAAAAATATTTAAAAAATACACACAAAAATATTGTAATTAACTAATTAAACTAATTACAGTAACTGGATTTTTATGCTTTTATGATAAACATTAAGCGAATATGACATTTTTATTTAAAAAAGAAATTGTCATGGAAGGCACAGTCACATAACTGTGTCGATGCAAGGTCTATTCATGACCGAAATCGTTCGAAATTTCGGGAAATAAGGAGATCTTTCATTGAATAATTTATTTAACGCAATTATGAACCGCTAAAGATTCTATGATTGTGAATACTGTCTTGTAAGTTTCAAAGAAAACCAATAAGTATAATAATCTTAAATCATCTTTATAATCTCTGCTCTTTAAAGAGTTGTAATCCCAATAATATGTATACTTTTATCACAAGGATTAAATCTATACAATAAAGCATTTGGTTGTCAAACCTATGCCGAAGCGAAACAAATTAATTATGAAAGTCATTACATTGTAAAACCGAGCTGTCTTTTTGCATTTTCATAGCGAATTATACGCCAGTATTACATAGCTACCGTATTGTTTTAACATCTCCGCTTCACTTTTGCCACGCTATCGGTTCAAAGTGATATCGCTCCCATACAGTATAACGAAACTGGCATCAGATTTTTTTATGGGCAGACTATTTTGAAGTAAATCTGGCTTCTCACAGTGCACATCCGTCCGCGAAACCACACACCATGGGAAGCCAGCCTTAGGTATAACAGAGGACCCAAATGTGATTAAACCTAAAAGCCAACAGCCGGGTATCTTTAAAAATATCCTTCTTACTTAATTTTACAATATAATAAATGTAATATCAGTAAAACCAATATATCGCGATGAAATCCGTAAACTGTAGTTATATCAAAATATACTTAATATTCGCTAAATGTTCATCAAATTATAATTTCATTTTAAATACTTATTTCGTCTCTTCATACAGCCGTACCGACGTGTCTAATTATCTATTTAATAGAATATCTTTAGTAGTTCCTTTAGAAATATGAAATAATTTAAGTCCCATGATAATATCGGATAGTTTTTAGCTAAAGTGAACTACTGCTATGCTTAGTCGAACGCACGAATAAAGATCACTGTTACGGAACAAATAGATAATTACCGCATTTATCAGATACTAGAGGACGCCAGCAGCTACGCCTGCATTTTTTTTTAATTTACCCGTTTTGGCCGATCCCGTGGGCATTTCGGGAAATCCCTTCTTAGTGCACCCCTACGGTCCCCAAGGAACATACATGCCAAATTTCAGCTTCCTGCGCCCAATAGTTTCGGCTGTAGCGTGTCTGTCAGTCAGTCAGTAACGCAAGGATTTTATATTTTAAGATAATGACATTTTAATTTTCAGAAAATCTTCCAGATGTGGGAATGTTCGCCCTGTACTTATGTATGTATGTTTATCCATTATCTAGTGCCCATAGCAAACGTTTTGCTTAGCTTGGGGCTAGATAGTGTTGTGCGTATGTGCTAGAATATTGTATTAGAATCATCATTCTCCTAGCATTATCCCAGTTTCAGCCTGAGGTCCGCTTATTAGTCTAACTGGATCTGACTGCATATTAGCTTGTCCACAGAGCGACTGCCTGTCTGACCTCCGCAACCCGAAGGGATAGCGATATTTCATAGTTTACACTAGTGTCTGTTTATTAAGAGGTACTGACGAATGTTGTGTTAGAATATTACAGTGGACCGCTGGTAATCTTGCACCCCCTGTAATCCGACATGACTATTATGTACATATTTCGCGTTTCAATCATGTAATAAAAAAAATTAACAATATTTTCATGCTTCATGCATTTATAAAAATTCATATTATGACTTTTATTCATAATGTTTGATTATTTTAGTATGTACATTTGTTTGTATACAATTATTCCTTAATTTTACATACATAATGAAGTTGTACTTCATAGTGTAATACATATATACCTAAAATCTTATCTTTGGATTTGTAATTAGTCGGATTACAAGGAAATCGTTTGTAAAAAACGCCGGACTATAGGGGGTTTTAGGCAGTACTCTATAATCCGACAAATGCGATAGTCCGACACTGCCCTGCTAAACGTTTTGTCGGAGTACCGGGGGTCCGCTGTATTATAATTTTGCAACAGTGATCCAACATTCGAGGTATACAGTTCTACATATGTGTTGTACTAGCGAGTGCTGCCTACCCACTACGAATTAAAAGTCATAAGATAATCCGCCATGACACCTTAATGTCTGGCATTTAAATACACCATTAATAAGATTAAAGACCATATCTCACCATTTCTGGATAAGTAGGTAATATCTGCCAGATACATTATCTGGCAAGTAATTTAAACGCAACTTATCAATGAGAAAAGCCTTTATAAATAGCCTTATGTAGCTAGCGCCTCGACTATTTATTTTCATAAAACCTTTCAAATTTTCAGTTCGGAAATTAATGCCTTGTTTTTCCTCACTATCTATGCGAGTACATCCAAACCGGCACAGCAATTTATTATGAAATTTTTGAAAAATACATAATAAAAAGGACGTTTCATTCTATTTCATAACAGAGTTGTCATGAATATCCTTATTAGACTTGCGTTCTATAACTTGGTAGATGTTCAGTGTCTAGTGCGAGCCTTAAACGCATGCGGGCGGCTAACGCCTGCGGAATGCACACAATTAAAATTACCCGAGGCAAAACATATCTAGTTGCTTATCACCCGCATGCGGGTAGAAGACGAATGCGGCATATTCACAGACAAAGTCTCACAAAAGCCAAAAAGAGTTTCGATATAATTTGTTTGTACCCGCATGCGTATACAGCCCGCATGCGGGTAGCAGCCGCGTATACTAAAATCGATAGGAACCCCTCACTCACATGATAACTAAAATATATGTAAGTTGGCATGTCCCCGCATGCTGTTTCTACCCGCATGCGGGGTCAAGCACATCTAGCTAGACTACTGTACGTGTGTCAGTTGTCAGTGGTCAGTGGCCGGGGGCTCGGCAGTGGCGGCGATGGCTGGCAGCGCTGTGGTAATCGCCGGTGCGTCTTTGTCCAAGGGTCGGAACGACCAGTTGCCGCAGCCGTCGAATTCTAACACATGCGTGTGGTATTTCCTGTAATATACAAAATTGTTTTAGAAATTGTAATATTACCTTTATGCCTACCCCTTTGTCCTACCGCCTGTATCCTACAGGCGTGAGTATACAAAAAAAAACCAAAAATACGTTATTTTTAAAAAGACCACTTCCGCATTAGAAATAGATATCTGTGTCGCGGGGAGTTTACAAACATACAATCAATGGACAAAAAGTACACCCAGACTCGAAACAACATTTTATGGATGACACAAAGCATTGTCACACATGGGAATCAAACCCACAATACTCGGCGCAACGTCAAATGGCGACGTGGCCGCTTAAAGCACTACACAATCCGTGCAGTCATAGTTTAAGTATTATCAAGATCAATACTAAAATGGTGGACTCGGATGATAAGCCAACAAGGCAAATCAGGTATAAGCTTTGTTATAAATGTTATTAACGACCTGTTTTAATATTCTATCTATTCTAGCTCTAGGTATACAAAGTATCTCAAACATATCTCTAATCTCCAAATCTATGGGTAGATCGAATATTAAAACCGGTCGCAAGTCAAGATCGCACCAACGCAAATCATTGCACCATCCCTGCCGTCAAGTGTTTCACAAACTTATAATCAACATGAAATATTCAAGTTATACTGACCAGACGCTGGGCCTGTGCGTGATGGAGAGTAGCGTGATGCCCTCCTTGATGGCCTCTTCGTACATCACCACCTCCGTCTCCATGGACACGGCGCTTGTGCACTCGTCTAGTAGCGCGTATACAGGCCTGGGACAAACGAACACACACCTTAGTATTGTGGAGAATACAAACAAAGCAAACAGAAAGAAATAAAGAAAGAAAAATCTTTACATTAAAAAAAAAATAACCTGCTTCCCTGACAACACCTACAGTAATATACACACATATGTCAGAATTGCATAGAAACTGTATGAGACGTATGTACATATGAAGATTGTGACGTAAAAGTCATGGTACATAACTAAGCTTAAATATAAGTAATGTATCTGCAGCAAATAACACAATACATTCATTATAGCACATCATAAAATTAAATACATAAAAGAAATAGAATGGACCAAGAATTGAACCTTGCGGCACTTCGATAGTGATCACTGAACCCATAGAATGTTTTTAATAAACATCAACTCTCTGTATTCTTTTACATAATTACGAAATAAGGAGTTCCAAACCAATGTTCTTAACTCTATAGTAGTGTAATTCTCTGATCAATGTTTCATGAGAAACGCAATCAAATGCCTCAGGTAAGTCACAAAAATCTCTCAGAGAATCTTAATTTGGCGAGAGTTACTCTTAGAGATAAGGGCGATGTCAGTGGAATCAGATGTGTTACCTGATTTAATAATGTAATTATTTTACTACTTTTCATTGGATCAGAAAACAAATCACTGTCTATGCATTTTGAAAATTATTGCCAGTTCAGGCTTTACTGTATTGATTATTGATTTTGTCATAATGAAATTACTTTTATTCTTAACTCTATACGTCTCATTGTTAATAATATGCCATATTGCTTTTATTTTCACTAGTTTTAGTTTTTGATTTAAAACGAGGCTTATTTGATATGAAATCAAATCTTTATAAATTACTAAGATTTTTTCTTACATATTGACAAAAATGATCAACATTTTTCTTATATACTTTCTGTTCATATATCTCGTAAAGACTATGTACAATCGTACGTCACCTGTATTAGTGATGGATTTGATTAGTTACCTATCGTCATGTTGTTGTCATAACTTTGCTTTGCCTATTTGTAGACTGGTGAGAGAATAAACGATGTTCATTTATTATTATTTATGCTTTTCGGAGGGATTGGCGGAAGCTCACAGGTGATCGCGATAAATGGAAGTTGGAAGTCTTTGCCTAGCAGTGGGACACAAATTAGGCTCGTAATAATAATAATATGTACGTACCTGTGGTAGAACATCCTGGCCATGGCCATGCGCTGCTTCTCCCCGCCGGAGAGCGTGGCGCGCCAGTCCCTCACAGCTCGGAGCCCCCCATGTCTCGCGGCGCACGTGTCGAGGCGCACGGTGTGCAGGATGTGTTCTGCGCGCCGCTCGGCCGCCGCGTCGCCCGCGCACACGCGCGAGGGGTACGTCACCTGGTCGATCAGCGAGCCCATCGACATGTACGGCCTGGAACGATACACTCCCATTGAGAACCTCCTCCTTTTTGTTGAAGTCGGTTAGAAACAAATACCAACATCGAGACAAGCGCTCATAGCGTGATTTGGCTTGGCGATCGTAATATGTCGATGTCACCGGAAAATAATAGGAACTATAAATTTATAAATTTCCTGTCGTTCCTGTAAGCTACTCGACATCGTTCAGTCAACCATCTTCCACGTATTACCGTTACAAGCCACTCACCACAACGATAATGGGGAGGACACCTGGCTTGACTTAATGCTTACATCCTCTCCTTCATTAGTCACATCCTATGGCCAACTGCCTGCACCTGGATTCTCCCGTCACGACCTTATTTTCCTGTCTTACCGTTTGAAACCTCCCGAATCCCCGCCCAAAGTTCTGCACATGCGTTGTTTTGGTCGTATGGATGTGGATAAACTGAGGCAAGATGCTTCAATGTTAAATTGGGACAGCTTGGTATCCGCCTCCACGGTGGACGAAAAAGTGGATATTTTCAACGCAGTAGTCTGTGAACTTTACGACGTCCATGCCCCGTGAAATGGGTGAAACTGAAGCGTCCACCAGCACCCTGGATTACAGCGGGTGTTCGGATGGCAATGCGACGTAGAAACCGAGCGTTTAGGAAGTATAAAAGAGACCGATATGTAGAAAATTGGGTGCTTTTTAAGTCTGCAAGAAATCGGTGCAACCAGATGGTGCGCAATGCCAAACGCCAACATATTCTTAATAATATCTCTTGCTCATCGCCTACCACCACCAGTAGTACCTGGAAGTTCCTTGAAACACTAGGCACTGGCAAACAGCGGCATCTTGATTGTCATGGGACTCATGACTTGGATGATATCAACCGATATTTCACCACTACTGCTTCGCTGGATCAGCAAGTCATGAGTCACACTGTTAATTATTTAGAAGAGTCACATTACCCAACATTGATTATTTTTGCTTTTCTCCAGAGTCTACCGACGATATCAGACAGGTTATCCTATCCATAAAATCGAATGCTGTGGGATGTGACAATATTAGTCGTCGTATGATTACGACGATCCTGGATCATCTACTGTCGGCGATATCCCACATCATAAATTTTTCCTTAGTCTCTGGTACCTTTCCCTCCCTGTGGCGCAAGGCCTATATAATTTGCTCAAAACCTTTGCCCAAAACACAGAATAGATAGTACTAACGTACAGAAGGATCACTTCTCAAACCAATTTATTGAAATTGCGACTCTTGCTACTAAGCAACAAAGTGCAATTCAGCTCGCATAAGCACTCAGTGCCTAACGCGATATTCACCTAACCGTTCCCGCTCTTTTCTAACACATAACGCTGTCGCTGTCTGGCGCGGAGTGGCGCGCTAGGGTTGTCGACTTGCCGCTGCTACTATAATATTTATTTAACGTCTATCTACCTACTTGACCACGTACCTAATAATAAATAATTATCCTATAAGTATCCTACACCACTACTTGAGCTCGTAGAACAAAAACAACAAAAATTCTGGTCGTTTACATTTTCACTATACTAATTCTTAGTTATTTCTTAAACGCGTGGACCGATTTACATGAATCAAAAAAAAAGTGGACCGATTTTCAAACAGATAAAATGGTTTTTTCATCCCTTCTATTCGAAACGTGTCGCTTTGTACCTCTTTTAGCGAGAGCAAAATAGCTCTTTTCTGTTAAGAGCCTTTTAGCGGGGCGGCAAAGTGATTTGAATTTGGAACGTATATCACACATAGAAATCGAACGCAAATTGTATAAATAACTGACTGGTACGTATTACGGTATTGGCTGCACGGGCGTGAACCACGCTAACAAAAAAAAAAGCGCGCGCCGCGAATTACGTCTCTGTACTCGTAATCAGTAGGTATATACTTTATTGAATTTTGCAAAAATAATGAGTTCTGCGTCGAGTTATGAAAGCGAATGCTTTAACTCCTGAAACAATAACTACAGAAGCTAACAATGACGTACAAAAATTGTTACCCACGAACAGAAAATTATTTATTTTCTCATAGAAAGGGGATGAAAAGTAGAGTATATGACTCTAGAGCAAATTATTTTTCCCTCGGGCAATGTACTTTGAATCACTCGCTGGACTCAGGATTCTACGTTAGAATCCTTCGCTTCGCTCGTGATTCAAAGTAGCGCCCTCGCCGTAAAAATACTATTTTGCTCCCTTGTCATACAATCTACTATTGAACTAGATCTTTAATTTGACACCATAATCGTTGGGATATCTCAACAAACAAAAAATCAAATTTTCAAGTTGCTCTCGTAAAATAAATAAAATCAAATTTTCAAGTTGCTTTCGACACACATCCATTAAATAAGCAATACTTTGCATCATCCTTGTGATGATACATTTTTGTTGTTAAAGGCGTTTATATAATTTGAACAATGTTCGAACACGGCGCGTGAGAATACGGAGCGGTCGCACTCGTTGCGTGACGTCTAATGTGAGCGGCGCGCGGTAACCCACTAATCCAACCATGTAGTCATGGGCGGCGGAGGTACTTGTAAGTTTGTACCTAAAATGTGAAGTGCGCCAGGCCTGCCCAAAAGCCAAAGTCCCACCCTCCCTGAACACTTCCGTCCTATTTCTATTCTACCCTTTATTTCTAAAGTGCTAGAGGCCTGTCCTGTGCGCACAAGCAACTGTCTCATTTTATCCAACACAACAAGTTGTTGAGTCCTCTCCAATCAGGCTTCAGGCCTGGTCATAGTACAACTTCTGCCCTCCTTAAAGTGACTGGCGATATTCGTGAAGGCATGGAAAACACCAAAATCACTGTCCTGGTGTTAATTGATTTTTCAAATGCCTTCAATACCGTCAGTCACGATATCCTATTAGCTATCCTCTCCCACCTTGAGGTCTCGGCTGGAGCTTTGGATTGGTTCTCAAATTATCTTCGAGGTCGCCAGCAGTCGATCCACGTCAACGAGTTATCGTCGAGAAGGTTTGATACTACTGCGGGCGTTCCTCAAGGCGGCATTCTTTCTCCTCTTTTGTTTTCTATTTTTATAAATCTCCTAACTCGAAATCTTCAGTGCGCTTACCATTTGTATGCCGATGACTTGCAGATTTTTTCCCAAATAAGTGTGGAACACGTCAATAAGGCGATCGACAAAATCAACAGCGATGTGACTGCTATATTGCCCTGGTGTCAGAAGTTTGGGCTAACCATAAATCCTGGCAAGACCCGAGCTATCATTGTGGCTAATCAATGGTTGTTAAAACGACTAGACTTATCGTCCCTGCCGCCTATAACCTTTAATGGGACCACCATCAATTTGAATCCTGCTGTCAAAAACCTTGGGCTACACATAGATACGACGCTGAATTGGCAAGTACAGGTAACCCAGGTAAGTCAAAAGGTCACCGGTACACTTGAGTGCTCTCTACCGCCTCTGGAACATTTTACCACCCGAGATAAAGACAATGCTTGTGCAGAATTTGATTTTCCCCTTCATCAATTATGGTCATGTATGTTACTTTGACCTGAATGCAGATCTCCTTGATAAATTTGACCGTCTTCTAAATAACTGCATTCGATTCATTGTCAATCTTCACAAGTATGACCATGTGTCTACTTATCGTTCCCAATTACAGTGGCTTCCCATACGTCAACGCCGTAGTCTGCGTGCTCTCACTACCCTCTATACTATTCTTACATCTACAACTTCTCCCCAGTATTTATCTCAATACTTATGCTGTAACCATGAACGAAACCTCCGTTCATCTAATAATCTTCTCCTCACTGTACCCTCTCATAACTGTAATTTTCTTCATTCCTCTTTTACTGTCCAATCTATCCTTCTCTGGAATGCCCTCCCTCTTGAAATCAGGATGGCTAAGACTAAGAATACTTTCAAGTTCAAGGTGAAGGAACTTCTATTGGCTGAGTCGGCGATTGTGTCGTAAGTCGTTTAAATTTCTTATATACGTGTATATACTTGTACATGTATTAATATATTCTTATGTGTATGTATGTATGTAGTTTTATAATACATCTATATTATGTATGTTTATATTATATGTAACTAATATGTATATATTTTTAATGTGAATGTATCTTTAGATCTACAATATTTGTGTTATTTAAAATTCATTTTCATTATATTACACCTACTTCTTTTCTCTTTGCACCACTCTAAGGTAGACTGGAAGATAATGCCCATGGCATTAAGTCCGCCAGTATACGCTGTGTATATAAAGATTTAATCAAATAAAAAATAATAAAATCAAATAAAATTTATACAATTTCGTAGGATTCTAAACGACAGATAAATTGTATTACTTTACGCAAACTTTTCCGTAAATTTATTAATTTGCGATGTCTCGTCGTAAATGTATAAACTGACGGAAATCCATTCGAAAGATTCTACACGGTTCGACCAATCCCATGTACAGCCTGGAACAACACACTCCCATTGACAATAGATAGATAGATATTTCTTTATTGTATACCATAAGTCACGTTACAAACATAAAAGATAAATAGAAGACAACTTCCGCCTTTTTTTCAAATCGGTATAAAACAAATACCTACATCATCACAGGGATGTAGCTAGAGTCGAATTTAAGGTAGGGCAGCATTGGTTACAGGTAGGGCGGAAGTAAAAAAAATATTGAAATTGATCTGCTCCGAAGCACGTTCTTCAACATTTTGGTATTTTTAAGGTAGGGCATTGTGACTTCAAGGTAGGGCAATGCCCCATAATGCCCCCCCCCTAGCTACGGCCATGCATCATCATCGACGCTTATAACGTAGCTTGGCGTACCGTTCGTTATATTATGTCGACAAAGTTAATCAACGTTTGCACAGGTCGCCACTTCGATGGGTGAGCGCGTGTGACACTTACACCAAAGCACTATGTTGTTTCAGAGAGCACGTAAAGCTACTTGTCGATACTTGCCTCAGGACAAAAATCGTTAAACCACGTTGGCACTCAAAAACTCTGACACTCTGACTTTTGAAATACACTACAGGAAATAAAATTCATATCAAATTCATACGCACCGAAGCACGGTAGCGCTCCGACATAAATACCACAAAAACTGTCATCCAACCCAATGGTGACCTTTGTGAACGATACCAGTCTATGACAAATATCAGTTAAGTTACGTTTTACTCTACATACGTAGGTAATAGTATTCTAGAATAATTCACAGACAGTCATCTGATTCCATAGTAGGCAGAGATAGATAGCTAGATAACTGACACACATTCTTATATATTCCTAAATTCATCCTTGTCACTGATAAATTTCAGCCTGAGCTCAGAACAAATAATCGTACTCATCACACAATACATTATGCTCGGTGGGAGTCACACCCACGACCTTCGACAGTTAGGGTCACTAACCTCTAAACCAATGAGTCAGCCGAAATAATCATCATACCACATCATCATGTCATCTAGATAAACAAGACACTTTTCACAAATGTGTCGTGAATTTTTTTTAACTCAGGCTTTATTTACATACATACATATACTCACGCTTTTTTCCCGTCGGGGCAGGCAGAGACAACGGAACGCCACTTGCATCTATCCTTACAAACCTCACGCGCTTCCTCTACATTCATTGCTCTGTTCATACATGCTCGCCGGTTCCGGGTGCCTCGGACCTTGCCATTTTTTAAGATGTCCCCATTCTGATCGACGAATGTCCAACGAGGTCTGCCGCGTCCGACTTGCCCACACACGTTAGCCTCATAAATTTGATGCGTCACTCTTTCTTCACTCATTCGCTCCACGTGCCCAAACCATTTCAGCATTCCTTTCTGAATTCTTGTCACTACATCTTCTTTCAGGCCACATCGCTCTCGTATTACTGCATTCGGAATTCTATCAATCAGTCTTACCCCACACATACTACACAGTGAACGCATCTCAACTGCGTTAATTCTGCTTTCATGCTTTTTCTGCCACACCCAACACTCACTAGCCTATATCAACGGCTTTATTTATTATTTTATTTATAGACTCACGCCTGTACGTGTGAAGGAGTAGGCAGAGGTGTAATATTACACCCACATTTCGCCATTAATTTTTACTAATTTCAGGATTTACTGATGCATTGCATATTACACTAAAACGAGTGGCTTTAAATTTCCGAAGAGCTTTTGACTATTAAAAATACAGTCGTGAAGGCCAATTTGTCAATTACTTTTTTACAAATCGGGTGCAGTAAATCCAAATTTTATTTTATACCAAAATGTTCTTTATTCGTATGCTGTTATCAATACCAAATAATTCGTCCTCGTGACATCTTTAGCAAAAATCACTTGAGATTTTCCAATAATGGATGATGATTTTATTTTTTACCGTACAAAACATATTTTTTTTTTATTCTCTATTGGGAACTGTGTGCCTTAAATAGTGGTGTTCAAAATATAACCTTTATGTACCTTTATATACCTGCACGGTGTTTAGGCAAAAATAAAAGCTATGGCACACTGTACCGGCATTGTAACACCATACAGCACGGCTCTGTCAAATTTCGGCTACCACTAGCCGCCTACTTGTTAACCTTGCGTCGACCGCGAGATGCACGCTAGTTTGTTGTGCCGGGCTATGATGCGGCGGGCTGTGAGCACGCATGTAGCGCACAGCCCACCTTACAATTCGAAGCTGTAAGGAAGCAGCAAGCGCGCTGACAGCCGGCAGCTTGCTTTTTATATTAGCATACTTACAACTTATTGTTTAAACAAGTCAATAGCGGAGACAGAGGTGCCGTGTCTTGCATAATGTGCCATGACCTGTAGGAACATTCTTCTAGAAGATCAACACACGTACCTCTGTGGTATATAGAACATGATGGGCCTGGAAGTGCAGTAGGTGTCACAGGAGCTGCTGTCGTCGGCGCAGTGTGCGCATGCGCACGGCCGCGGCACGTGGAGCTCTCCGCCGAACACCGGCCATAGGCCGGAGATTATGCGGAACAGACTGCAACAATACATACAAACGTTACATTCTTCAACAAGGCTTATGATGTTGTGACAAGCATCGAGAAAGCATGAGAGAAGCATGTTAAGATGATGGGCACATGGAGAGGATGGATGACGAAAGACTGAAAAAGAAGATATATGTATAAGGCAAGTGTGAATGGGACAGAACGAAAGGGAAGACCTAGGCGGACGTTCTCTAACCAGATTGGAGATATCTTAAAAGAAGGACAGGTCAGAAGCACACTAAACAGGAAAGCATGCATGAGAAACTTGATGGAAGCGAATGAAGCAAGAGAGATATGTCAGGATCGTTGCAAATGGCGTTCCGTAGTCTTTGCCTACCCCTTCGGGAAACAGGCGTGAGTCTATGTATGTATGTTTGATATTGCACTGAAAATCTACAATTTATGTGTAATGTTAAGCCTTGCGCCATTTAGACGGAGAGAGTTTCTCGCACGTTTCGTACGAGAAATCGTATACTACTATCGCAAGCAATAATCGCCATAACATTATCGTATCTAAATGTTTACATTCAGGCAAGAACTAAATTCTCGCCTACGATTATATCATACGAGATTCGCACATGACTTATCGCTAGGCGATAATTACCTGAATCTGTTTACACAGCAAAATTATCGTAAGAAGATTCTTGCTTACGAGAAGCTCGACTTGTATAAACACGATCTCGTATGACATTTTTTCAAGTTCATACGAGTATCGTACAAATCGGTTTGAACCGTTTTCAGTGCGAGATTCGTCATTCGAGTTTAGTGCTTTCTAGGGGGTATGTTTACAAGGACCCGTTGCCACAAATACGCCATTTCAATAAGACCCAACTTATTAATTATCTACGTTATCTTAACTTTACTTATTAGACTATAATATTATATAAAATTATTTACATCATAATTATACATACATAGTTTACGCCTATAACCCCGAAGAGGTAGGCAGAGGTGTATTTCTACACCCACTTTTCGCCAGATATACTTTAGTCCCACGTAATAAGGGGCGAGCCTATTGCCGTACCGGGCACATTTGCTGACTCCGTGCTGCTATTGAGAATTTATTTATAGATGATCCAACTTTTTGAAGTAAATATGAAAATTGGTCTTTCATAACACGAAACATATTTTTAAATGTCTCTTCATCTTCCTATTGTAGTTCAAGGCACAACGTGTTAGATGCTCCAAAATTGTTTCTTCTCGCTATACATTTTTTTACCCAACATTTTCTTTTTCGTTTCCGTTTAATTAACTCTTGTCTTAGAAGAGCAGATATAATTAAAACACCCTCGCGCACTGCACTCATGGTAGCAACTGTCACAAAATCTCGAATACGATTATTGCTTTGAAATTCTGTTTACACGGACGCAATCAATATTCCTTGTGAGGCAATTATCGCCCAAGTGAAGGAGCGAGAAGAGTGTATGTTTAGACGAATAAACTTTTTTATATTCTTTCGATAATCGCATGTTCGAGTCGAGAAACTCTCCCCGTCTAAATGGCGCTGGAATTCTCGAAAATGTCATAGTCGACTGAACAAAGTGAAAGTTTAAACAATTAGTCATCACATCTTCTAAGCACAGCTGGTTCAGCAGGCGCTGCTGCTGCATCGGCGTAGACTCTCAAACGGCGCAATTATATACCAAAATTTAGTTGGAAATTACGTGTTGAGCTGTTTCGTGTCGAAACGCTGGGGCTATGGGGCCCGAGTGTTCGTGCTCTATACAGAGAAATAGCAAAAAGACTGATCGATGCTTCCCGTGACCAGAAGGCTGGCCTATTTTTCGCAGAGAGAATAAGCATTGCCATCCAGCGTGGCAATGCTGCCAGTCTTCTGGGCACGCTACCAGTAGACAGCGTTGCGGAAGAATTCTTGGACGCAGTAGAGCATATATTCTTTTTTTCCTAATGATAGATTAGTTTTAGGTTAGATTGTATTGTTTATCATATATTAGTTTTTTAGTTTTTATCTTAAATCTTTAAAATTGGTTATTATTGTAAAGTGTTACGAATGAAAAATTAGTTCATATCGGAATTGAAATGCTTGGTATTTAAAGACCTCCCTTGTCAACAGACTGCATTAATAAACAGGGTGACAGGTAATTCGATCTATTCCTTGGGAAAGGATATTTTTGAGGACATTTGCTACAAATTAAGTCCCGTCAACTAGGGGTTAAACTAAACGGTTTCTGAGATTTCGATCCTTAAAGATTTTTTTTTTAATTTTTCTCTTAAGGAATTATGTTTAGGACAGTTGAGTTAAGGGTAGTTTATATTCAAGGCTGATGTTGACAGTATACCTAAGTCATTAAAACATTGACATGGCGCTCTACCATCTTTAATAAGATAGAATCCTTTGAAGAGAAACGTCTCCAAGATCTTGACGTAAAACGCCAAATACGTAAGGATAGACCTAAAAGCACCTACGTCTATACGTACAATGCCGGAGGCCAGTTATTCTGCCATTCCTGTAACCGGACTTTTAAGACTAAGTTTGGGCTTGTGAGCCAAAAATATATATATTGTCTATAATAATTAGTCGAGTAAATCAGTTTAGTAACATTTGTTATCTATGGTAATACATTTTTGACACTGGTTACATTGTAAGGACTGTCAAGTTTTTTCACAGTCTCCTTCCGTTTTGAACTCGCTTTATTGGAAGCACATTGTAAAACCAGCTGCGCGAACTGAATTTTGTAGAACCTTGTAAAATTGCCGCTATTGATTTGTCCGGCACGGTTCAGTCAGCCTTGTTGATAAATTTGTGATATTACATTAACTATTGTGAAATTGTGAATTGAGTGACATCACGCCTCGTGCCTTGAAGACATCACGCTTGGAGTATAGCCAGTTAAGTTTATATAACACTAGAGGACGCCAGCAGCTACGCCTGCATTTTTTTTAAATTTACCCGTTTTGGCCAATCCGTAGGAATTTCGGGAAATCCCTTCTTAGTGCACCCCTACGGTCCCCAAGGAACATACATGCCAAATTTCAGCTTCCTGCGCCCAATAGTTTCGGCTGTAGCGTGTCTGTCAGTCAGTCAGTAACGCAAGGATTTTATATATTAAGATTTTCTATCGTGGCCACTTTAGTTGTGTGTTTATCTAACTTAGTTCCAGGACTGACATCAGTGAAGATACAGGTAACTGTACATTGTAGTCGAATCTTAGCGCTGAGTAACTCAGTCATATATGTCAGACACTTCTTGCATTGCCCTGGTCAAGTGGATGTATGTAAACTAGTTTTCACTGCCTTCTGCAACAATTCCCACCTGTCTAGAGTAACTTCTGAACAAGCCTTATAAGAGCACATGCTCGAAACTAAAAAGAATTGCCTTCGGTTGCCGTTATCGAAATCGGTAAGGAGGACTTATATGTCTGAAGATATGTTGAGGAGTGATTTTTCAAATGGGCTTATTTCTTAATTTTAACTTTTTTTTATGCAATTCAGTTCTGATTCTGAATATTTTTCAATTAAAGTTTGGTCCAAAACGCCTTTTACCCCTAGAAAAAGAGACATTCGTGTCAAAAGCGTGCTTATATCCGGGATCCTGCCGTTTTTCCGAAAAGATTTTGACAAAATTTCATTACCCAAACAAATTTTAGCAACCTTTTTTTATACCATTGCAATATTTCGAATGATTTTAGTACGCATATTTTTATTTGGTCAAATTTTTACTTGGAAAAATATTACCAAATATAAAGTCATTATGGCATTTGGTCTTTAAGCAAATGATTTATTACAACAAACAATCGTTAGACAATAAACGTTTGGTGATGTTAATTTATTTATGGAAGTAGTTAGAGTAGGTTACATAACATAACATATCTTCACGCCTTTTATCCCCGAAGGGGTAGGCAGAGGTGTATTACACACCCACACTTCGCCAGATGTTTCGGTCCCAATGTAATAGGGGGCGAGCCTATTGCATAGAGTAGGTTAATTATAAAAAAAAATCGACTTGCATTAATAGAAAAAAGAGATTGTTTTTAGTAGGTTAGCCGGAACTGAAGTATTTAGATTAGGATAATTATTTATTGATTTTGCGTAAAAACTGTTATTCCAACTGAAATATTTGACTAAATAAAAAATGTTAAAAGTACTAGTTGGCAAACAAGTTATAGTTTAAACGTTCATTTCCCAAACATTTGCGTGCGGTTTGCGTAACAATTTTTTATGAATAGATTTTTTGCTAAGTAATAATTTGGGAAATAAAATTATGCGAAAAATTTTTTGGGAAGTGAAAATTTGTCAAATTCCTTTCGGTCAAACAAGGGAGACCCCTTATATCCATATAGTTTTCGTCCATTGTATCCATTTTCTGAGAATAGTTCTTTTTCATTTTTTGAAAATATTGTTAATGAAGAAATAAGCCCTTTTGAAGCGTCACTCGTCAGTTGTTAGGGCATGTGTACCTGGACTTGCCGCAGCCGTTGGGTCCCACGATGAGCAGGTGCGTGCCGGGCGCGATGTCCAGCGTCACTCCCCCCGCCACCACGTCGCACGCCGGGGTCACGATCGGCACGTTGCGCAGTCGGATCGACAGGTCCGATGTGTACTGGATCTTACCTGGACAAATGATACATTATTGAATTTAATAATAGAAAACGAATAGATGAATGCATTTATTTCACAACAGGCATGGGACACAAAAAGCATAAATACATATAGCGACTGCTGCGGCATAGGCGTTTTACCACGAAGCACGCACTCCCCGCGCGCCACCTCCCCGAACACCACCAGCGTGTCCGACACTACCCGCCAGTCACCACCTCCTGCAATGTACTAGTATTGGTAGAGCACATACCCTGCGGCACAGGCCTGTTGTCCTTGAACGTGACGGTGAAGGCGTGGTGCGGCGCCACGTGCACGGAGCGCACGCACTCCCCGCGCGCCACCTCCCCGAACACCACCAGCGTGTCCGACACTACCCGCCAGTCACCACCTCCTGCAATGTACTAGTATTGGTAGAGCACATACCCTGCGGCACAGGCCTGTTGTCCTTGAACGTGACGGTGAAGGCGTGGTGCGGCGCCACGTGCACGGAGCGCACGCACTCCCCGCGCGCCACCTCCCCGAACACCACCAGCGTGTCCGACACTACCCGCCAGTCACCACCTCCTGCAATGTACTAGTATTGGTAGAGCACATACCCTGCGGCACAGGCCTGTTGTCCTTGAACGTGACGGTGAAGGCGTGGTGCGGCGCCACGTGCACGGAGCGCACGCACTCCCCGCGCGCCACCTCCCCGAACACCACCAGCGTGTCCGACACTACCCGCCAGTCACCACCTCCTGCAATGTACTAGTATTGGTAGAGCACATACCCTGCGGCACAGGCCTGTTGTCCTTGAACGTGACGGTGAAGGCGTGGTGCGGCGCCACGTGCACGGAGCGCACGCACTCCCCGCGCGCCACCTCCCCGAACACCACCAGCGTGTCCGACACTACCCGCCAGTCACCACCTCCTGCAATGTACTAGTATTGGTAGAGCACATACCCTGCGGCACAGGCCTGTTGTCCTTGAACGTGACGGTGAAGGCGTGGTGCGGCGCCACGTGCACGGAGCGCACGCACTCCCCGCGCGCCACCTCCCCGAACACCACCAGCGTGTCCGACACTACCCGCCAGTCACCACCTCCTGCAATGTACTAGTATTGGTAGAGCACATACCCTGCGGCACAGGCCTGTTGTCCTTGAACGTGACGGTGAAGGCGTGGTGCGGCGCCACGTGCACGGAGCGCACGCACTCCCCGCGCGCCACCTCCCCGAACACCACCAGCGTGTCCGACACTACCCGCCAGTCACCACCTCCTGCAATGTACTAGTATTGGTAGAGCACATACCCTGCGGCACAGGCCTGTTGTCCTTGAACGTGACGGTGAAGGCGTGGTGCGGCGCCACGTGCACGGAGCGCACGCACTCCCCGCGCGCCACCTCCCCGAACACCACCAGCGTGTCCGACACTACCCGCCAGTCACCACCTCCTGCAATGTACTAGTATTGGTAGAGCACATACCCTGCGGCACAGGCCTGTTGTCCTTGAACGTGACGGTGAAGGCGTGGTGCGGCGCCACGTGCACGGAGCGCACGCACTCCCCGCGCGCCACCTCCCCGAACACCACCAGCGTGTCCGACACTACCCGCCAGTCACCACCTCCTGCAATGTACTAGTATTGGTAGAGCACATACCCTGCGGCACAGGCCTGTTGTCCTTGAACGTGACGGTGAAGGCGTGGTGCGGCGCCACGTGCACGGAGCGCACGCACTCCCCGCGCGCCACCTCCCCGAACACCACCAGCGTGTCCGACACTACCCACCAGTCACCACCTCCTGCAATGTACTAGTATTGGTAGAGCACATACCCTGCGGCACAGGCCTGTTGTCCTTGAACGTGACGGTGAAGGCGTGGTGCGGCGCCACGTGCACGGAGCGCACGCACTCCCCGCGCGCCACCTCCCCGAACACCACCAGCGTGTCCGACACTACCCACCAGTCACCACCTCCTGCAATGTACTAGTATTGGTAGAGCACATACCCTGCGGCACAGGCCTGTTGTCCTTGAACGTGACGGTGAAGGCGTGGTGCGGCGCCACGTGCACGGAGCGCACGCACTCCCCGCGCGCCACCTCCCCGAACACCACCAGCGTGTCCGACACTACCCACCAGTCACCACCTCCTGCAATGTACTAGTATTGGTAGAGCACATACCCTGCGGCACAGGCCTGTTGTCCTTGAACGTGACGGTGAAGGCGTGGTGCGGCGCCACGTGCACGGAGCGCACGCACTCCCCGCGCGCCACCTCCCCGAACACCACCAGCGTGTCCGACACTACCCACCAGTCACCACCTCCTGCAATGTACTAGTATTGGTAGAGCACATACCCTGCGGCACAGGCCTGTTGTCCTTGAACGTGACGGTGAAGGCGTGGTGCGGCGCCACGTGCACGGAGCGCACGCACTCCCCGCGCGCCACCTCCCCGAACACCACCAGCGTGTCCGACACTACCCACCAGTCACCACCTCCTGCAATGTACTAGTATTGGTAGAGCACATACCCTGCGGCACAGGCCTGTTGTCCTTGAACGTGACGGTGAAGGCGTGGTGCGGCGCCACGTGCACGGAGCGCACGCACTCCCCGCGCGCCACCTCCCCGAACACCACCAGCATGTCCGACACGCGCGTCGCGTACCCCGCCAGGGTTACCACCTCCTGCAATATACATAACATTTAGTGCCTCAGGATATTTCTTCTAAGATATACAGGGTTATTTGTAAAACACCATAACCTCTCAGGACTATGTTACTAACATCATAATCAATAACTTTTGTTCTATGACTTTTTACAAAACATAATACATTTACCAAAAACAAACCGTCAAGATTTCGTTGTCCTATCTAACACATTTCAACTAGTGTATTTTGCTATACCTACCTACGCCTGACGCGCACTGTCCTCGAAGTAAGTAATATCGCTTTTTTTTGTTTTGAATTCGCAACATTTAGAGCGATCAATTTTAATATTTGTATTTTTGTATGAAAATCGGATGGATTAAAATATGATGAATCCTTAAAAGTCATAGAACTAAAATTGTTGATTATGATGTTAGTAACATAGTCCTGAGAGGTTAACGGTGTTTTACAAATAACCCCGTATATTGTTGACAAATTATGTGTGGGTGCACCTTAATTATAGAGAGGATCCTCTACCTCTGACCAGGCTAGGTGATCGTGCCTGATGGAGTGAAGCCCAACGAACGTACCTACTTGAGAACTTTTATACGGGGTGTAAAAAGACTCTTAACTAAAACTGAAATCCCATAATGTACCAATCATTAGGAACATTTTTTACTTCGGCACCTGGGAAAAGACTGGTTTAGGAGATATTGAGGCTCAAAGTCACCATATTTTCTAATTAGGTACAAAAATCGTTGCACCCATGGATATGTAGGTATTTCGAGCATTGCACTCGCGCACTTTTAATAGCGGCTTAAAAAATATGTCTACTTAAAAAATATCGTTTTCCAGGTATTATTTTTTCGTAGTATGACTTGATAACGAGTAGACTTCGGCTTGGTGATGCGTCTCGTGACACCCTGGATGTATATAGTAATCGTATTGAAGAACTTTAATTGCGTGAGTGATGTTTGCACAGGCATTTTTTTTTTTTTTTTGGCAAAAGGTTTCTTAAGACGATAGAGTGATCGCAATGTGCCCGTGACGTACTGATTGACACTCGCACTCTGAGCCAGTCGAGAGCAGCATTAAGATGGAGGCCGAGATCTTTTACACTGGGACTAAAAGGTATGTTAGGGCGTAGATCTGAAGGTGATCGGCGTACAGATTATAAGAACAGTGAAAATCGTATGTGAGAAGATGTCTCAACAATGAGAACAGGAAGAGAGAACAGGAGAAATAATACCGCCCTGAGGAGCGCCAGAGTCAATATTATATTACAACACACGCCAAGTTGATGAGAGTTCATCTACACGAAGTGCCTGCTGTCGTTCTCGAAGACAAGAAGAGAACCATTCCAGGACGTCGGTTGAAATCATATAGTGGGAGAAGAAGGCTAGGAGGATATCGTGGCTGACGGTGTCGAAAGCGTTTGAAGAAACCAAGATCACAGTAATGATCTTGATGGATTTTTCACATCTGCCCTGACATCGCCAGTCACTTTCAGTAATGCTGAGACAATGCTATGGCTGGGTCTGAAACCATATTATAGTAGGGATAGAATATGGTTTTTAGAATCAAACCTGGACAATTGTTAATAATCGCAGGCTTCAAGCACCTATGATAGGAATGGCAGAAGAATAGGCCTAAAATGGGACGGGAAGAAGCGATTAGATATTTTTGGCAAATGACGAATCAAGTGTGCGTCAGTGGAGAAAGGAGAGAACCTATGATAGTGGTGACCATAAAACTACTCACGACATCATAGCTCATCGCTTTAAATTTTATGGATATTAGGATACGGATGCTCCGTCACGACTGGCCAAAACTTAAAA
The DNA here is from genome assembly GCA_944739405.2 of Euclidia mi. NCBI lineage: Eukaryota > Metazoa > Arthropoda > Insecta > Lepidoptera > Erebidae > Euclidia > Euclidia mi. Next base: position 34,133,546 of record OX123207.2, read on the forward strand.
GGTTTAATATTTAGATGCAATAATCCAGAAATATAACGTCGCGTTTGTGATGGATAGCATGACCAAGTGTCTTCATCATGTTATCCATCTGGCTGGAGATAGTAAAATAACGATTTATATCGTCCAATTCAATCATCTACCTAAACACTCCAAATGCTAGCGGCTGAGGCAGAATCTAAATTGTCAAGAATATGTCGGCGTTTAGCGTAACGTATCATATAATTGCATCAATTCCTGGTAGTTTTAAAAGAAGTGCAGTTAAGATCACATCGCTCCTTTCGGTACTTCCGAAACGCTCGGTCATCGTCATCCGAACCCCCTCTGTCATCCAAGGTGCCGGCGGTCGCCTTGGTTTTATTTTCATAACGGGAGCATGAACTTCATACAACTTGATAATTGTATCATTAAAAGGTTGGACTTTATCGAAAGCGATCTTCGAAGCATCCAGCCGTAACCTATCGCTGCATCTCACGGATATTCACAAATATGTATTAGTAAATAAAAATGCTAAAAATAGCAAGAATGCCTTAGAAATGATTCACCACCATGGTCCGATAAAATCAAAAGGTGGGCGAAACCGGCGTGTTCTCGACAAAGTAAACTGACCGAGCTTCACGTAACCCTATGCGGTGGTTTTTTTAGTAAGAGGTAAGTTTCATCACAGCTGCCATGAGATCTGACTTATCCAGCCGGTCTCATTGGTCCAAAATATTTATATCACATGTCTAACTCGTATGCTAGCGCCATCTCGCTCTTACGCAACGGAACGCATTCGATTACGCTGTTTAATCGAAAACTACCAACATATCCTTTCCGCATTCCGCATCCTACGAAGTCACCATTCGCCGCTCAGGCATTCTTTCGTGAATCGTCGCCCGAGACATCGAGTTGTGATGTCCTCGTGTTCTGAACCGCTATACAAGAAGTGATTGATCTAGCCTTCTGGGACGTGCCTGACTGTCTGCGGAGAGGGATTCGTCGCGTGTGAGTGCCGGCTCGTGAAGTGCGACGAACACGTGTTCCTGTGAAGGACTTAGCGATCATCGAGGAAGTCTGTCCTGCTACGAATACAAGGTATGCGACTTATCCTCTCTTACATAAAACCTAAATGAATGCGGCTCTCCAGCTATTCTGCTGACCTACAGTCCATTCATACCCATAACCTAACAGTCAGACAAAATGTCACTTCTTTCACGCTATCCGCCCCATTTTATGGGGTGTTTTTAGGGTTCCGTACCTCACAAGGTAAAAAAAGGAACCCTTATAAGATCACTTTCTTGTCCGTCTGTCTGTCTGTCTGTCTGTCTGTCTGTCCGTGTGTCACCACCGATTTTCTCAGAAACGGGTGGACCTAGCAAATTGAATTTTTATACCAGATACTGAGGTCTGTGGTTCCTATTAGGTGTATAAAAATTAGGGTCCTGGGTCAACCCGATAAAAAGATATGGTCAAAATTAGATTTTTGCGAAAACTTGTAAGTACCAAAATTAACCTTAATTTTCAACTTTTTTTAATTTTCGGAATTTTTCCTTTACTTGTGCTGTAAGACCTTGGTTTTGACCAAAATTTACAATTCTAGGTCAACCGTAAGTACCCTATAGGTTTTGGGTCGAAAACCTATATGGTAGTTCCCGTTGAACTAGAATCACGAAATTAGGCCAAAAGCAGGGTCTTACAGCACAAATAAAGGAAAAATTACAAAAATTTCAAAAAGTTGAAAATTAAGGTTAATTTTGGTACTTACAAGTTTTCGCAAAAACCTAATTTTGACCATAATTATCTCCTAAAAAAAAGTGGAAAATTTAAGGGTGTCCCCATACATACATAGTAGACTCCATTTAAGATAGTAGGAACTCTTTTTATGGGCGCTCGTCTCTTCTTTGACTCTCTCTGTAGAGAGTCAAAGAAGAGAAGCGATCGATAGAGACCGCTAGGGGGCGCATTTAGAAAATGTATGGAAATTGTTCCTGTCATCTAGGCTATCGTCCACCGTGACGATCGAGTGCAAACTGGTACTAGAACCTCAGATTTGGAGGACTAGCGTAATTAGCATCAACCTCAAATAAGGTAAAATGCGTACGGAACCCTCGGTGAGCGAGTCAGACTCGCACTTGCCCGAATTTTTTTATAATTGGTAGCCACAACCATTGTGGCCTTACCACTAGTAGTTTCACCAATAATAATTGTGCCATCAGCTCAGAAAAGTATCGGGCTAAGACCACCCCCTGTATTCTACTTTATTGTAAGACTAGAGGACGCCCGCAGCTACGCTTGCACATATTTTTTATTTAACTGGTTCTGCCCGATCCCGTAGGAATTTCAGGAAATCCCTTCATAGTGCACCCCTACGATACCCAAGGAACATACATGCCAAATTTCAGCTTCCTGCGTTTTATAGTTTTGGATGTAGCTTGTCTGTCAGTCAGTCAGTAACGCAAGGATTTTATATATTAAGATTTCTAAATAAAAAAGATCTGTTTACCTTATAACTGGACATGAGCCTCTCGATAGCGTCTGCGGCAGAGTTGAGAAGGTTCCTGGACGTCGTCATGTACTCTGTTCTTTCACTTATACCCTTAGTTGTACCTGCGAACCAAGATATTATCATATGATAAAAAATATCATGGATATTATTTGTAACATGATTTAATAGGAATTAATATTATGATTTTTAAAGGAAGAAGAAAGTTTACACTGTAGTTTATTTCTAATGCGGGTATTATTGTAAAATAAAACATACAGAATTTTTAAACTGTAAAGCGTATAAGCTGTGCGGTCAAGTTCTAAGTCCTAAAGAGCTAATGAAATGCACCGATATGAATAGCCCTACATCCAATGTCTACTGAGGAGCCAGTTGAAAACCAGCTCCGGGCACATGCGTCCGGCAATATGCTGAACTGGCCTCCTATTTATTATGCAGGCGACATGCATGTACAGATTTATTGTAAACTCTTTTTTGTACATATTGTCTTGTTTGTTCATGTCTTTCGTCTGGTAGAAATAAACGCTCTTTTTCTTTCTTTCTTTCTTTCAATGTGTCGACTGTCGCATATACATCCACTACATACATTTTAAATTAGAGCAAAAGCTGTTCTATATGTTCTGAAGAAAAGTGAATAGAACATACTGTATGTCTTGTCTTTGTTTTTTAGACGACCCGGTGGCGTAGCGGGAGTGTAAACGACTGCCACGCCGAAGGTCGCGGGTTCGATTCCCGCTCAAGTCAAACATTTATGTGCATAAACATGGATGTTTGTCTTGGTCTGGGTGTTTCTATGTATAATATGTATGTATTTACAAAAAGTATATAAGTATGTTTATCCATTGTCTAGTACCCATAGTACAAGCTTCTGCTTAGTTTGGGACTAGATGGTGTTGTGTGAATGTGGTAGAATATTATTATTATTGGTGTGTACATTGCTATAAATATGATATTGTTCTGTACCTACAGGTGTCTCTGGTGTTCTATACATATTACAAAAACAATTTAGTCCCCGTTTCTTCCTGTCTGCATGTATGAAGGTGATAAAATCAAAAACTAACAAACGGATTTTTAAAAGGTTTTCACCAATAAACAGTGTGATTATTGCGGAAGGTTTTGACGCCTTCGGAACCACCGACGAAGACTGGTATCCTATAAAAGTAAGTATAAAAGTGAACAAAGACTGTCTCACCGTCATCCTTCTTCCCGGTGAGTATAGGCAGAGCCAGCATGACCATGCCGGTGCCGGACCACACGTATTTCATGCAGAACTGCTCCAGCATCACGTACCACAGCTTTTCGTTGAACACGGACGTCATCTGCGCCACCAGCTCTTGGTACGCTGACTGCAGCTGGCCTAGCTCCACCTGGAGTAACATAATTATTTGTCAAGATAAATTGAAAGAAACTGGTACGAATAGGGCGCATTGTTGGTCCCTATTAAGACGCTGACAACAGCCAAATAGGCTTGTCTCAAATTTTTTTTTTTTGCGAAATCTATAAAGTTTGTGACGGCGGAAAAAATATATGTTAATCTTGAACATATTTCTGAGAACCCTGTTGTATTCAAAACAAGTTTTTGAAAAGTTTTCTCGATACAAAAAAATAGTAAACTAACCTCTTAAAATGATCTTCCAACAAAAATATCTGTATTAATTATCGACGTACGTTGGTAAAATTTATAACAATAACGTATCATATTTAAATACAGAACTTGGTTGTTTTTTATTTTCCACTACTCAACTTATTTTTAAGTAATTAATTTATTTTATGGTTTGTATAAAGTTCTGAACGTCCCGTCGTCGTCGCGCTTCTCTTTCTTATGTATACAATCCGACAGTGACAGCAGCAGCTCAACTCAATAGCGGTTGTCAGCGCCTTAATGAAACACACTTAAGCATTTCCATGTATGCAACATTTTGGGTAATAATCTACAGTCACCGTACGAACCATTACCGCCTATATTCTACCTAAATAAGCATCTAAGAGGGAGAAACGCCTTGCCTTTTCTCTCTCTTGATCCACCTTGAGGTGACTGAGCCCTACGCAAGACTCCGCCACTACAGAACCATACACCTCTGCCGCCTACTACAATATATATTTGCATGACTTTTTTCGAGCGCGTTTTCATTGAGGAAAACAAATATTTTCATTTTGCCGAATCCAGTGTATAATCATAAAAGATTCAGCTCTGATTCTTTACAAACTAGTGTCAGGGTTATCATTAATATCTTGTTTTTTTTCTGTTTTTTAGGGTTCCGTACCTAAAAGGTAAAATACGGGACCCTATTACTAAGCCTCCGCTGTCTGTCTGCCTGTCTGTCTGTCTGTCCGTCTGTCTGTCACCAGGCTGTATCTCATAAACCGTGATAGCTAGAAAGCTGAAATTGTCACAAATTATGAATTTTGGTTGCCGCTATAACAACAAATATTCAAAATAAAAAAAATGAAAATATTAAGGGGGGTCCCATACAAAAACGTGCTTTTTTCGTATTTTTTGGTCAAAATTACTAACTGTAACAGGTAGACGCTTTAAATTTTCACAGAATATGTAGTTGTATATTATAGTGGGATGAGGGAGAAGGAATAGGGGATAGGGCTTCCGGCACTCTCACTCACCGAACAAAACGCAACAGTTTAGGTACTGTTACTTTACGTCGATTTTCTGTGAGAGGGTAGTACTTCCCCGGTCGAGCCGGCACATTCATGCTGAAATCAGCAAGGCTCTACTACCTTGTTCTATCGCACTAACAGCATGGTTTTGTAAAAGTTTTCATAAATTACTTAGAATAAATTTCTTCAAACCCCTTACCTTATGTCCTCCATAGAAGGCAACCTCCTCAGCATGAGCAATGAGCCTAGCATGCACATGCCTCAAGTTTGCCTTCATTCTAGCCTCTTCACCCGCCAGGGCACCGAACCTTGGACTCAGCAGTCGTAGCAGCTGGCCCGTCATGCAGATCACTACTGTTGCTATGCCGGGACCTGGAATGGGAAAATAAATGATCAATATTCGTTTCTGAGTCTCAATATTCGTTTCTGAGAGTCTCTGTATTTTATTTCTGATCCACAGACAGACGGATAGACAGACATGACGAATCTACAAGGTGTCCGTTTTTTGGCTATCCCTAAAAACTGTATCCTTTTGATGCGGAAGTCAAATGTCACCCACTCCGTATACAAATATTCTAAAACCAGAACTCCAATGATACCTAACACTGCCAAAATACTTCACATTACTGATTTAAAATGAAATAATATTTATAAAGTACAATCAAATTAAATTATAAATGTACGATAGTACAATATCTAAAACGTGATAGCGATTGAATAAACGCCTTCCATCTTAGGGAGCTGTATAGATGCGCCACTGACTGACTGACTAACTGCAGGTATATAGCTATTACAACGTGTACTGACCAATGAATATTTTGCCCTTCATCTTGTTGGAGTAGCTGGCGAGCGTCAGCACTATTAATAGCAGATCGAATATTGGCTTAGTCAGGGAGTTGTATAAATGCGCCTCTGACTGACTAACTAACTGCAGGTATATAGCTATTACAACGTGTACTGACCAATGAATATGTTGTCCTTCATCTTGTTGGAGTAACTGGCGAGCATCAGCACTATCTAAACGGGTAAATTGAGAAACAGGCACCAGCAGTTCAAATAGTGGCTTAGTCAGGGAGCTGTACAGGTGACTGACTGACTGACTAACTGCAGGTATATAGCTATTACAACGAGTACTGACCAATGAATATGTTGCCCTTCATCTTGTTGGGAGTAGCTGGCGAGCGTCAGCACTATCTAAACGGGTAAATTGAGAAACAGGCACCAGCAGTTCAAATAGTGGCTTAGTCAGGGAACTGTACAGGTGACTGACTGACTGACTAACTGCAGGTATATAGCTATTACAACGTGTACTGACCAATGAATATGTTGCCCTTCATCTTGTTGGGAGTAGCTGGCGAGCGTCAGCACTATCAGTAGCAGGTCGAATAGTGGCTTAGTCAGGGAGCTGTATAGATGCGCCACTGACTGACTGACTAACTGCAGGTATATAGCTATTACAACGTGTACTGACCAATGAATATGTTGCCCTTCATCTTGTTGGAGTAGCTGGCGAGCGTCAGCACTATCAGTAGCAGGTCGAATAGTGGCTTAGTCAGGGAGCTGTATAGATGCGCCACTGACTGTGTGAATACTGACACGTCCTCTGTTAACCTGGAATATAAATATGTGAGATGTCAGTGGTAGATAAGACTGTAGTATATACGCGTGAATTTTTTAAACAAGTCTGAAGTAAAAAAATCTTAAGTGCAAGCTTGGTCATGAATTATAGATTAAGTATTTAAAATGGCGACTTCTCACCCATATAATTAAGTTTTTTAATTTTTTTGGGTTGTACCGGTCAGGTCATAATCCAAAAAAGTTCGCATTCGTCAAGTTTAAGCCTTGATGGATTATTGAAATGACGTATGTCTTTAGTTGGTGCAAAAGAAAACTATCTTAAGCGCTGCTTATCGTGGATAAAAAAAGATACTTATGGAAAAAAAAATGAGGCAAAGTTAATTTCGAATCCAATATACGTTACATAGCACCATGTAACTTTCGATGTCGAATAGTATTCGCACTAATATGTTTCGAATTCACATACAGGGTGTAATAAGGCCCTTAACGAAAACTGAAATCCCGTGTTGTACCAATTACTACGAACATTTTTTACTTCGGCACCATACCTGGGAAATTACTGGTTCAGCAGATACCTATTGAGGCTCAAAGTTAGTATGGCATTTTTCTTATTAGGTACAAAATCGATGCATTTACCCCGCCATTATGTTCTTTTGATGGCCTATGACCTGGAGGATAAGTAGGTATTTCGAGCATTGCACGCGCGCGCTTTGAATTGCGGTTTAAAAATGTGAAAACTTAAAAAAAGAATCGTTTCCCAGGTATTATTTTTGGTCAGTATGACTTGGCATGATGTCCACAACGAGTAGACTTTGGCTTGGTGATGTGTCTTGTGACAACCTGTATGATATGCCCAAAATCCGAACGAGTCTATTAATGAAGAGCAGTATATGTTTACTTAACAAAAACTTACCTATGATCAGCATTCTCGATCCTAGCATCAAGATTAGCCACTCTGTAGTAGGTCTGGTTCTTGAAGTACAGTCCATACGCATGGTTGACCAGCCTGGTACGGAATGCCAGCGCCAGTCTAGACTCCAAGTATCTGATCATGGAGTTGATGAAGGTCGCGGGAATGGCGATACCGAACCACTGCATTAGCAGCGCCGCGAAACGACTCATGTCTTTCTGGACTATGTGTTTTACTGTGGATGAAATACGGTGAATTAAAATTGGTGGAGATAATAGAAATAATAAAAATATTGCCATCAGTAAATACATCAAAATATATTTTAAAAAAATAAGACGCAAATTTATCCTCTTTCACTAATAGGCAATCTTTGAATGGACAAGAAAAGCACGGATGCAATTCATGATATAGTGTTTTACAGGACCTTTCCACTGCTGGGCCTAGGCCTGTATCACAATGCTATTGTTATACAGGTCCAGTAGTGTACCTGCCACCTCGTTTGGCCAGCGTGGTATATTAAGCCACACACACATAAGCCAAATCCTACAGTCCAGTGGTTAAGGTCCAGTGGATAGCGTATGCGACTGCTGATCGGAGGTCCCTGGTTCGATTCCCGGGTCAGGCAACAGTGTTACTGGGTATTTCTGAATTCTTAGTAACAGCACGGAATCTGGTAATGTGCCCGGTAACGGCAATAGGCTCGCCCTATTACGTGGGACCTTAAAATTCATGGCGAAATGTGGGTGCAATATAACACCTCTGCCTACCCCTTCGGGGATACAGGCATAAAAGAAATTGCAACAACTTACCAATAGACCCTTCCAAAGAAGCCACGTATATAGACAAGAACGTTCTAGTGAAGAGGCATATCGTATGTGCCGTTAGCAGCGCCACTTCATGGCTCCTGACTCCCGGTACCATGATCTTCGCCAGGCTCATGAGCTGACGGAGGAACTCCAGGTTCAGACCCGGGACGTGCTCTTCCACTGATTGGGTCTCGTCTGCATCTTCCTGGAAGGTAAGATGTTGATGTTCAAAAGTCGATTCAATGTAGGTATTGATATCTTAATATATAAAATCCTTGCGTTACTGACTGACTGACAGACACGCTACAGCCGAAACTATTGGGCGCAGGAAGCTGAAATTTGGCATGTATGTTCCTTGGGGACCGTAGGGGTGCACTAAGAAGGGATTTCCCGAAATTCCCACGGGATCGGCCAAAAAAAAAATGCAGGCGTGGCTGCTGGCGTCCTCTAGTCTATTATAAAAGTTAAACATTTTGTCAGTGTTATAGATCAATTTAGTATGGAATAGCTGAGATTTCTTCACGATTCTCCGCTAGATCAACAGGCCAGTCCAATTTTTCTGGGACGCTGTAGAAATCCAAAACGAAAAATCAACTATTTCAAATATTTTGTCAGGTTTAAAACTCGATTCATATGTATTCATGTATGAAACACCTGATATTTTTCAAAGATTTTTTTTGTTCACTCCGTTCATCATGTGTTAATAAATAACGATAACATATTCTGTTACAAAAATAAAATATGTTCTATTTTAACATTATTTTAGTACATGCTTAGTGAATGTTACGAATGAGAAACCATAATGTGTAAAATACAATAAGACTGTTTAAAATGCGTTTTATCCAAGAGAATAAATGTATATTACACACATTCTGTTCGTAGATAAAACACTATATATAAAAGTAAGGTGAATTATTCAAGAAGGTTAAAAAGTATACTTACCTTGGTTCGTCTAATATTTTATGTATCAATGTAAATTTACCTAAAAACTACTAGGCCCAACTTCATTTGTATGCTAAAGTAGGCTACGTTTTTCTTGAAGGCAAAAGCTGTGTTTAAAATTTTATCAAAACCAGTTCAGTAATGCTCTGTTCTAGTATGGAAACGGAAAAGGAAAGACGGCTTCCGGTGTCCTGTTTTAAGAACTACATAGAGGAAACCAGTAATTCTTAGCAGAATTTATTGATATAAGTTTAGCTGATAAAATATCTTGGCGCTTTAATAAAGTTGTACTTTCAATAAGCCCTAATTTTATCTTAGTTACCCTAATTGTTAAAACTGTAAAAGTGACTCTCATTGACAACTTTGACAGTAGACTAAATATGATTTCTTTCTTTATATCTTGAATCAATTTAAGCTCCTCCAAATGATAATTATCACAGTTTAGTCAAGCCATTAACTCGTCACTGAAGTAGTAAATGAGTTGAAAGTTCATCGACTAAGCTTTCGAGTCCTGTTAAACAGATATCATGATCATATTCTCTAAATTACTGTAACATTTATGTACACGAAACAGCTAACACTATCCAACTACGTAAAGGCTAGCTATTCAAAGTATAAATACTTACAATATTCTGTTTATTGTCTGTATCGGCGTCGCCCCTGCACAGGGCACACTGCTCGGCCCCGCATCTACCGCCGCACGTGTCGCCGTTGGCTGTGCCATCGTCCACCGTGTGTAACTTGCCGTTTTTGGCTACCTGTAAAAGATATGCAGATAAAAATTACGCATCATAATTGAGAATATACAGGTTGGTCGCCGTGGAGATTATCAGGACTACCAGTTGGGATAACTATTAAATGGGAATCGTAGGAATCCCACTCGTACAGCCAGGTAGGATTTAGTACCATTTAAAAGGATCATTTCGGTGGCTAATTCATAAAAAAAATTGTCATGCAACATATTTGTCCTGTCTCACTAAAAGAAAGAGAGAAAAGAAGAAAGAAAAACTATTTATTTGTCACAGACACAGAAAAAGTACAACATATAAAAAAAAATAAACAAAACGCAAGGCATAGCATTAGTATGTGACAGAGAGGTACACACTCAGCTGTATTGTTCCATTGTGGTAGTCTCCACAATACAACGCTGGTATTCTATGTGTACCTTAAACACTAGAGTTATCTCAAAAACCACAATGAATACCTGCACTTAAAGCTTTTTGAGATTGAATGAAACCTTTTAAATTATTATTAAAATCCATACGAACCTTATAATTATTATTATTGTTGCATGGCTGCGACTGTTTCTTCTCCCTGGTGCCGTACACAGCGCAGGCAGCTAGTGCAACCCCCACTCCAACCCCTAGAGCTATTGAAGGTTGAACCCTCGACGCCTGCTCACGAATCTTCGACAGTATGGCCGGCATCTTTATATACTAGCTTTCTATATATCTGTGATCATTTATGCTTAACTAAGAGATCGGTAACTTAAACTTAAATCACAGTAGAATGTAAAATTGTTTGGTTATGTCATTGAAGTGAGGCCTCTTCGTCCATTTTCCTGTAACAATGGAAAAATACAAATTAGTTATTTGTTCGTTAAAACACGTATAAGTACGTATAATAATTAATAAAGTTCAATTTGATAAAATAATTCAGTACAAATAAATTTGAACTTTATGATACCTCAATTTGGCACAACACACTGTGCGGTATATTTTTTTTAAAAACCTTAATTTTATCTGCTTAGCGACATATGCGTAATATTGCACTATTGTCCTCTTAAAAACAATGATTAAGTTTGACGTAACCTATATTTTACACGGATTCTACCATTTTAGTATTGCTAGAATAATAACTCTACTTTCAATTGCTTTGCAGCACTTATGTACGTGCGCATTGCATCTCATTCACACCTACGGAGAGTAACAATGAGAGCAATATCTAAGGTCGTTGGCAGCATTCGCTTAGGTGTTGATCTTATAAAGTCGGCTACAAGTTACAGTAAATAATAAAAACCGTTGTTCGGACAAAATATCTAACATCTGACACAAATGCGTCATTGCGCACGCGTTGCCATTCATCTACAATAATAATAATAATAATATATATTTATTTGCTAAAAAACATGGTGTAACATGGTGTAAGGTGTTACAACATAAAAATTTCGTACAATACATGTTTTGCTTAAACTAAGCATGCAAAATTATGGTTATAGTTTGTGAATATGTGTACTCTGCATATATTCATTGAGACTATAAAATGAATTTTCTTTAAGCCATTCACTCATTTTGATTTTAAAAAGCCTGTTATTTGAAGCCTTAAATGATGTAGGTAATCTTAATATATAAAACCCTTGCGTTACTGACTGACTGACAGACACGTTACAGCCGAAACTATTGTGCGCAGGAAGCTGAAATGGCGTGTATGTTCCTTAGGGACCGCAGAGGTGCACTAAGAAGGGATTTCCCGAAATTCCCACGGGATAGGCCAAAACGAGTAAATTAAAAAAAAATGCAGGCGTAGCTGCTGGCGTACTCTAGTTTATTATAAATACGTATCGCCATGGCTACGCAGCTCTTATTAAACTTAATTACACAGCAATGCAATAAATTAAGTAGTTTGTGGTTTCGTCAAAAGTTATTAAAGTTTAAAAGTAGGTGGAACTGCAATCCTAAGTTTAAAGTACTTACTTTATATACTTATTTTTAAAATCCCTTCCATAATACTTTAGCGTCAATCTTAATGAGTATTCGTAGTCAAATAAGGTCGTCTCTAACAAAGACAGACCGCCTAGATCATCTATACGGGATAAAGTTCAACAAGTAAAACCCGATTACACATTCAACTGAAAGGAGCTTTAATATTAGGTACTAGTGCAATGTGCTGATTGAGCCCTTTCATTTGATGATCTCAACTTCAAAACTACTTATACCTAGGCATTATTTATAATTAAATTTAAATTAATTTTGTCTTCCAAGGGTCGCTAAGTGAATTTAATGATTTCACCTCGAGCCTATCACCATCGCATTTTTTTTAATTACGTTTCTTAACTCAAGTAAGCAACAGATGAACATACGAGTAAATTGCAGCTGAAATCATAACCATCCTATCTTTAAATCTTGTAAAAAAAACTATAACAGCATATCATCGACCTAAGCTGACATCTAACACAGGCCATAAAAATTACAATCATAGTCCTTAATTAAGTGGTATAAAACGGATCCAATTAAAACTATAATTTATATAAAATAGTAACTCTTACGCATCTTACACAATGGATGAGAAGTGATTATGTAGGCACTATTATAAAGACAATCAGATAGTATTAAAGTTGCACGTGTCGCTACGGCTTAATATAGAAGTGTTGAGATTGCGATCATGTCGGTCTAGTGACCTTAACCTATGTAGACTAGTTTTTGTCCGCAGCACCGCCCGTATCGGTTATAGCGGCAAAAAGCCAAGCTCTTCTGTCTGTCCGTTTGTGTTGAAATCAATAGAATAGCTTTCGTGTGAAATCATCCATCCACCCCTGCAAACCTTCGCGTTTATAATAGTGGTACTATTGAGATGTCTCGTCTCTCATAGGTAACTGCATATAATAATAGGCTATTGCCTATTATATAGTATTTAAGCTAACACTAAGGTATAGGATATTCCAGGAATGTGCTCCGAACGCAATCTCTGAGTTGTACACATAATCGAGGGCGTCGCCAGCCGATTGTTTAGGGGGGGGGGGGGGGCAAGTACGCCAGCTGATCAGCAGCCCTAAGGGGCAAGTTGATATGAAAAATGAGAAATGTATTGAGAAAAGTATGATTTGTTCCGTTTTTTGAATCTCTAGGGGAGGGGCAGCTGCCCCCCTCTGCCCCCCCCTTGGCGACGCCCATGCACATAATAATTTAGGAGTTAAAACGATTACTCTGAAAAACCGCGACCGTTCCAAAGTTGTTACAACATTAGTTAGTTCAGTCATTATGATTATTAGTTTCTGCTTCTGTTATAAACATTTGCAACAACGATCATCTATGCTAACCGTTGAACCATCATTGGATTGCGTAAGGAAAGGCACACCACAAATAACACGGTTCACGATGTTCACAATCCAATATCCGCATGCAATGACAAAGTACACATTAAAATTAAACGCTTCTATCTCGGTATCTCGCACCCCGTACATTCCAAACATCGCTCGCAATCCGAGAATTGTTAACGACTACAGCATTCAGTATTGGTTTAATTTATAAAGTTTTCTTTTTACGAACAGTTGATTCAATACTGGATCGAACCCCTGGATCTTGTCAAATTAACTTGTTTTAAATTATCGATACAGTGTGATACCATTGAAAAAAGCAACTGGATCAAGCACCAAAGTACTTCTGAATAAATTCGTCATGGGTTCAAAGACGAGAGTTTCAGTGTAAGACACTCCGTCAAACTCGAAGGGGACAGATGGGAATAAAACATTTTCCCTGAGACTTCAAGAGTGACAAAACTTGCTGCTGCAATGGCTACTGCTGTTGAACCTGGCTACGCAGGTGACACAGTACCGGTTATGAGGATAGAATTAGTTTCATAAGCATTCAATTCTACTCTCTCTAATGTCAAAATCTAAACTTTCATCTTTATTCTGGACGACCTACTTCGTCTGATATATTTCGGTTCGAATTGTATTTAGAAACCTGTATACTTTTTTTAAAGGCAGCGCCCGCACTAGGAATAATTCCTGTGTCGCGAGGGACTTTACAAACATGCAACTAACGGACACAATGAACACCCAGACTCGAAACAACAATTTATGGATCACACAAAGTATTGTCTCGTGTGAAAATCGAACCCACATCACTAGGTGCAGAGTCAAGCGGCGAGGCGGCCGCTTAAACCACTACGCCAACCGTGCAGTCAATTCCACTACAACTATTAAAATCGTGATTTTAAGCTAAGATACACGTGTCTAAAAGGTTACAATACCGTGTCTAGAATTTTTCAAGGTTCTATTAAATATTACAAACTTGAATTATGTCTGTTTAGAATAAGCAGATTCGGGAAAAAAATGCGGTAATATAAATAATTGTGTTAAAATAAGCCTGTTTTTTTACTGTCAGCGAGATCAAGCAGATTTTAATAGAACTCGTTATGAATCCGTAAAATCTTTATCACGCCTGTAAAATTTTGCGATGACATTGAAATCATAATTGCGGTCGACATCTAAACGAACAGAGCAACATAATTTTCCATTACAATGCAGTGTCTATTATAAACAACTATAGTTAGACACATCTCAGAAATCAATTACAGCAACGAGGATCATGGGTTAGAAGAAATTATGAAATAATAGCAAAGCTAATAAAAATTACAGTTATAAATTGCGTCAAATCTGCATAATTATGCAACCGGTATCACGTTAGGTCGATGATAATGTCAAATCATTGTTATTTATATCGAATTTTAGGTATCTTATACTAGATAATAATCTATACTAATATAATAAAGCGGAAGAGTTTGTTTGTTTGTTTGTTTGTTTGTTTGTTTGTTTGTTTGTTTGAACGCGCTAATCTCAGGAACTACCGGTCGGATCTGAAAAATTCTTTTTGTATACGATAGCCCAGTTATTCCGGCAGGCTATAGGCTATATAACATAACGCTTCGACCCTTTGGGGCCGGGCAAAAGGCTAAAAAGGCTAAAAGATAATGTCGGCTTATCTCAGGAACTAGCAGTCGGATTTTAAAAATTGTTATTGCCTATGATAGCCCAATTATGCCAAAAGGCTATAGGCTATATAAAATTACCCCACTACTTTTAGAGGCCAGACAAAAATAATAAAATGGTCAAACGAGAAGGGGGAGGGTTTGGTCAAGGGCAAAAAAAGGCTAAACGAATAGGATACAATCTATATGAGTATCGTTTTCGAGATTTTCGGGACGCTGATTAATAAAATGAAATTTATTTAGTGATCCAAGATGGCGGACGGGAAATCAAAGATGGCGGATGAGAAAATTTAAATAATCAATATGGGTATCGCCTTCGATATTTTAAGGGGTGGGGAATCGCAATACAACATCTATTTCGTGATCAAAGATGGCGGATGGGAAATCAAAGATGGCGAATGGGAAAATTTAAAAAAATCAATATGGGTATCGTCTCCGATGTTTAAAGGGATGGGGAATCCAAATACAACATCTATTTTGTGATTCAAGATGGTGGATGGGAAATCAAACATGGTGGATGGGAAAAATAAAAAAAATCAATATGGGTATCGTCTCTGATGATTTAAGGGATGGTGAATCCAAATACAACATCTATTTCGTGATCAAAGATGGCGGATAGGAAATCAAAGATGGCGGATGGGAAAATTTAAAAAAATCAATATGGGTATCGTCTCCAATATTTTAAGGGGTGGAGAATCGCAATACAACATCTATTTCGTGATCAAAGATGGCGGATCGGAAATCAAAGATGGCGGATGGGAAAATTTTAAAAAATCAATATGGGTATCGTCTCCGATGTTTAAAGGAATGGGGAATCCAAATACAATATCTATTTTGTGATTCAAGATGGCGGATGGGAAATCAAACATGGCGGATGGGAAAAATTAAAAAAATCAATATGGGTATCGTCTCTGATGATTTAAGGGATGGTGAATCCAAATACAACATCTATTTCCTGATCAAAGATGGCGGATAGAAAATCAAAGATGGCGGATGGGAAATTTTTAAAAAATCAATATGGGTATCGTCTCCGATATTTTAAGGAATGGGGAATTCAAAAACACCATCTATTTCGTGATCAAAGATGGCGGATGGTAATTTAAAAAAAAATCAATATGGGTATCGTCTCCGATGTTTAAAGGGATGGGGAATCCAAATACAACATCTATTTTGTGATTCAAGATGGCGGATGGGAAATCAAACATGGCGAATGGGAAAAATAAAAAAAAACAATATGGGTATCGTCTCTGATGATTTAAGGGATGGTGAATCCAAATACAACATCTATTTCGTGATCAAAGATGGCGGATAGGAAATCAAAGATGGTGGATGGGAAAATTTTAAAAAATCAATATGGGTATCGTCTCCGATATTTTAAGGAATGGGGAATTCAAAAACACCATCTATTTCATGATCAAAGATTGCGGATAGTAATTTAAAAAAAAATCGATATGGGTATCGTCTCCGATGTTTAAAGGGATGTGGAATCCAAATACAACATCTATTTTGTGATTCAATATGGCGGATGGGAAATCAAACATGGCGGATGGGAAAAATAAAAAAAATCAATATGGGAATCGTCTCTGATGATTTAAGGGATGGTGAATCCAAATACAACATCTATTTCCTGATCAAAGATGGCGGATAGAAAATCAAAGATGGCGGATGGGAAATTTTTTAAAAATCAATATGGGTATCGTCACCGATATTTTAAGGAATGGGAAATTCAAAAACACCATCTATTTCGTGATCAAAGATGGCGGATGGTAATTAAAAAAAAATCAATATGGGTATCGTCTCCGATGTTTAAAGGGATGGGGAATCCAAATACAACATCTATTTCGTGATTCAAGATGGCGGATGGGAAATCAAAGGTGGCGGGAGGGAAAATTTTTTAAAATCAATATGGGTATCGTCTCTGATGATTAAAGGGATGAAGAATCTAAACACAACATCTATTTCGTGATCAAAGATGGCGGATAGGAAATCAAAGATGGCAGACAGGTTTTTTTTTTAAAGTCGATATGGGTATCGTCTCCGATATTTTAAGGAATGGGGAATTCAATATTATATAAAAATCTATGTTTGTTTGTTCATCATTTATAGACTCTGAAATGATAAGAGATTAAGAGCTAAGTCAATGGTAACTTTGGAAAAGGGGCTTGGAAAAAAGTGAATTAAATAAAAACTCTTAAAAAGGCGATACGGAGTTCGCTGGGTCAGCTAGTTATATATAAAGCGGAAGAGTTTTGGTTGGTTGAACGCGCTAATCTCAGGTACTACCGGTCTGATTTGAAAAATTAATTCAGTGTTAGATAGCCTATTTATCGAGGAAGGCTATAGGCTATATAACATCACGCTATAAGCGACGGGAGTGGAGCAGTAAGCCTTAAATAACGCGAGTGTAACCGCAGGCATCCTCTTGTGTACATATTTCTGATTGTCCCTAGATCTTTGGCCACAAGACATGCCCTTCGACCTGGGTACGTCCTAGGTGGTAATCAAACTCACGACCAGCTTAGCGAGCACGTTTATGCGGCGAGATATCTATTTTGATATAGATACCTAAGTTATACGGTAATTTTCCAACAGATGTCATGATCATGACTAAGACAACTAATCTAGACGATAAAAATATTAGGCAACAATTTTAACTTTTTATGATCAATAAATAATTAGCCTTTGAACATTGTTCTCCTCTCAAATTTAAACTATTATGTAATTTTCCATAATTATTGCCAATTAGAAATAAAGCAAGATTACTGTTTTATACATTTGTTTATATAATCTGATACAATAATAAATACAAACGGTACAACAACGTCATTCATTCAATCATTACAACGTGCTTTTTCCTAAAATAGCTTTACGATCACGTGTATTGTAATTTAAAAATAACTTCTAGAACTTTTAAGACGGTATTCGCACGTGTAACTTTCTCTTTATACCCACGGCGATAATAAGAAACCTCGTGTTTATTTATTTTTATTTATTTAAGGCTTCTTGCACAAAACAAAATATTTTTTACAAAGGCGGACTTAATGCCCAAGGCATTCTCTACCAGTCAACCTTTGGGTGGTGCAGAGACAAATCAAGGTGGGTGCTAAAACTGGATGTAAACTACTAATCAAGATACATAAAATATTGCGTATAAATATACATATAATTTAAACTTATAAAAATATCGTACATACCTACAATACATACATACTTACATATATATTCCTATTTAATTCTTGATGTTTTCCGTTTTTGAATCAATATCAATAATGGGCTCATCGTTTCTAATAAGATCGACTATTTATTAATAGCTTACCGTGTGAAGATAAGACATGCGGTTATTTTTGAAAATGATAGAAACAATAACAAAGTAGGTTTCTGAATCAATATTTCTGGCTCACACGGCGCTTACTAACTTAATCTGATCCTGATTATAGTGCAGACTATAATGACTCTATAATATGAAATTGATTGTTTTTAAATTGAACAGTAAACCGGTCAGACTGTTTATTTACCCAGATAATCATTAATATGCCTTACATATCGTCTGACGCGGCTCGATATGAAGGAAAAGACATTACATTCACATTGATGTCGTCTTCATTGTAAACAGAATATAATTATTGAGAAGAGTCGCCTCTTGATATAGTGGTCAGTGAACCGCTCATTCGAAGGTAGTGAGTTCGATGCCTACTTAAGACAAATATTGTTATATGTATGTATGTTTACAGTTACCTGGTTACCATAGCACATGTGCTGCCTTGTTTGGGATCAGATGACTATGAGTGATTAGTCCTGGGATCATTGATAAATATCACACAGGACAGGACCAAGTACTTGGCCTAGGGAAACACCCTTAATAACTTAATGTAGCACGTTACTTTTATACATAAAATTGCATAATATATTACATTGCGTAACTATATCTTACTCATTTAGTATGTAATTTTAAACACAAATGTATAAATAAACTGTCATCAAAGCTGTAAGGAACATCCATATTGGTTGAACGGACGAATCAAATGCGCCATGACAATCATTGAACTCGGCAGGAGGATATAAATACATTATGGCTATACTCATCCAACCTTGAGTTGACAATGGCGGTTAGGTGACTAACAATAAAACTGGCCGTGAATTGAAGTCCCGTTCAATTATTGTGATAAGCATACCTCATAACTCATAACGCAAGACACAGACAAAAATGTCTGTGTCTTGCGTATAAACTTATTTATAGGATACACCCACTTTGAACACATGGATGGTGGAATAGTTAAGACGACCAACTAGCTGGGAAGTGTGGGATCAATTCAATAACAATGCCTGTAACATCTTGATTTTATGAATTATGTATCTATAATATAATCTTTGTCAATAATTAGGTTAACAAAACAAAAACAGAAATCTGCATTGGACTGTTAGTGTCTGAGATGAGTGTATTCAAACAAACACATATTTAAGGTTATTAATATTTGTATACCTATGGAAGATATGCAAATATATAGAACTCATTATACTTTAAAATTTATAAATGTGCATTAATATTAAACTCATTTATATAATATAACACTGCAGATACGTCTTGTGCAGTTTGTAAACTTTACCAAGGGGGTTTATTATTTTTTTTTTAAAATAATTGAAAAGCAATTAATATAAATTAACACTCCAAACTTTAGCTGAACTTTAAATTAAATTAACAATTATTTGAATGATAATACTAAGCATAAAACTGAAAAAGAAATATTAGCAAATTAGCAATATTAGTATGTGTGAATTGCAAACTTTCACCTGTAATAGTGATATTTTCTTAGACGCGCAGGAGAAATCTAAGATTTGTCATAGGAATAGACACAATAAACAAACTTAAAATCTAAACAACAATCTGTAGATATACAAAATACATACAACTTTTGTCTCGTATTTGAAGAAACGAAACCCAAAACTTTAAGTGTTGCGGTGCGACATAGGTGGGGAAGACTAATTTTACTGTATATCTGTCCGTATATATAAAATTCTTGCTATATTGGCAGACTGACGGACAACGCACAACCAACAATTATATGTAGGTTACATGGGCGCTGAATGGGTGAATTAACAAGGGATTTCTCAATATTCCCATCCGATGTGGCAGAAATTGTTAAATTCTAAAATATACAGTACCTGCGGTCATCCTCTAGTTATAAATAATTTGTAGACTGTACGGATGGCGCTATCTGTACAATTAAATAATTATTTATAATTCAGAGGACCGCCAACGTTCAGTAAGAAGGACAACAAACAAAAACAAATCAACAGTCAATTCCTAAGCTTATGAAAAAAAAAAACAACAAGATATTCAAATTTAAAATACCAAACTTATGGTTTCCGTGTTGCATAATGCATATATTACCTACCTATATTTAAATTTAAAACGTGACACATAATATATGCTTAAATATTGGAAATAAAAATAACATATGAACTGAACGTTTGAGATACTTGAAACATTATATAAAACCTAATGGAAGGAAAGAGGAACCCACCACGCACCCTCGGATTGACCACCCCAACTATTGCAATAGAAAAAGGTTGACAATACCGAACTCCTCTAAGAGGATAAGGGATATAGGAATGGTATGGGCTCCAGGAAGATACCTGACTTGCAGTATCCCGCTGTATGCGCCGACTATTCTTCGATACGTGTTTCGCCGCACGAGGCATCCTCAGGAGCGATGGGCAACGACTGAGGTCAGGCTCAGTCGTTGCCCATCTTCCTGGAACCCTTATTTATTAGATTAGATTATGAGTTAATTCAAAAAATAGTCTCATTTCGATCAAAATATAATTTTATATGAAATTGAAATAAATAATTTCAATATTAGGTATATAAAATTCTCGAATTTTATATGACATTGAAATTGGCCTTCAGGTATATAATTATTTGCACCTCAAACTGCAAAAAAAAGTCCAAAGCGAACTACGAATCCATCTCCAGCTGCCTCAGGCGATCGTTTAAAGAATAAAAACATGTAGACTGAAAAAATATTCACAGACCAAATCGGTCGCTAACATCAAAATAGGAACTGTATAACAATTACATTATAGAATCATCTAGACAAAATTATAAATAAGGCGGTATTAACGACGTAGCATACTTCAACGTTGAACAATTGAGGGAATTAAAAATATATCTACCTAATAAGAAACACGGACAAAAACGCATAGATTTTTGCACCCATCATACAAAATAAATTAGCGGGTCTTAATCGCGTAAACTTAACTTACTTAAGGTGTAGATACCTAATTGTTTCCGACGTTTCGCTCGTCTTGCACCGAACGTGGTCGCGGAGAAACTGATGATAGCTCAGCGCCGTTTTGTGGAAGTGCGGGTTTCGGCACCTACCCTCATCATCATCATCAGCATGTCAGCCTAGAGACGTTCACTGCTGGACATAGGCCTCCCCCAAGGTTCTGCACACAGAGCGATCTTGAGCCGCCCGCATCCAACCGATTACCGCGATCTTAACCAGATCGTCGGTCCACCTTGCGGGAGGCCTACCCTCACTTGGTCTTTATTTAAGTTCGCAACGTCGGTACTCCGACACACTACACTAATGACGTCTACAAACTGTTAAGATTTATCACTGCGGCGGTGTTTACAGTTGCTGATGACTGCATTCCAATTAGTAGCCGATAATCTATATGCACCCTCCTGGTTATTATACGTTAATAGGTATTTGTACCTTAAATAAGGTAAGTTTACGCGATTAAGACCCGCTAAATTATTTTGTATGATGTATACAAAATTACAAATCCCGAAAGTTTAAAATCGCTTTTTGTACCCATGACTCCATGAGATTATGTAAGTAGTTTTAACTAACAGTTGTATAATACTCATCTCAACCAGTTGATAACACATGGATGAACAAATCTTAAGAAAATTAAGATCCTATTGGCTTAGAGAGAGTCTGTCGCGCAATATATCATATCTAAGATGAGGTATTTCATATTGATGTAATAACATAAGGAGAACAACTCAAAGACTAGATGTGCAACTCTTTAGAAGTAAATGCATTCAAACGCTTTTCTCACAGGGAATATTGCGCAAAGCTCATATGAAAGCTCTAAAAGCAAATGCAATAAATGAACAAGCGTTATGTTAACAAGGTATTAGCGTGGTACTAGCGAGTACATAAAAGGAAAACCTTGTCTAAAATCTATTTTCTATTTGGGTTAGTGTTGCACTTAGTTGTCATGCTTTGAAGTAACATCCTCTACTCTTCGAAGCAGCGTAAGCAAAGAACATGAATTGCCAACGGGATCCACATACAATACCTAATCCGAATCCCGGTGGCGCATACTGTACCGCGGAGTGGTAGATTGCCGTGGCCCGTTTTGGAAGTCGCACATACTACACACACCCACTAGTCTCCAAGTTCCATTTTAGGTTATGATGAAACTAGGGAATTCCATCGCGAAGTACAGTAGTTATTTTTATTATATCTTCGTTCAACATGGAAGATGATAAAAAAAAACCAAAACGATTACCAATTTTATAATTATTTGATTGCATTTCATACAAGCAGCTATCATATTTTAATTATTCTACAGACTATCTGATTTATTAACAGGCCATTAATCAAATTAGATTTTATCAAAACATTGTTAGTTCATTTTAATAATTATAAACTGATACAAAGAGAACTATTAAGTTATCTCTATGACATTGAAACTAAAAAAGGAGTTTTCTATAAAAACATTCAGTAAAAACAAAATGTCAGACAGGTTAGTTTTTACAAACCCAGGGCACTATCGACATGACGAAAAAAAAGGAATGCGGCTGTCAAAAATAATTTATTAACCCTACTATACGAGTATTGAAAGGAAATACATTTGTAAAGATATTCACTAGTGAACTTGAAGTTTGTACAAATGAAGACGGCTACATGATAATAAAATTTCATTTTGATTTTATTTTTGAAATACCTACAATGAGGTCGAGGACGCGGGCAGCATCGAAATTGTAATAAAATTATAATGCCCAAGCGTTTGTACATCTTTATCAATCGAAAAACTAGAAACAAACTGGTTTAATAATATTTAACGGCTAGTCAGACACTTTAAGTGCTGAATATCAATGCAAAAGCGAGTCTAATTGCAGACTAGGGCTATAATTACGATACAAAGTTATTCCAAAATAACCTATTAAAAATATAAAGGAAAATAAAACGCTTATACAAAATGTAATTATCCTTAAATGATTGCAGGCGTATCTAGTTTATTATGCAATAGATAATTATATTAAATCTGCAGTTGGCTTACTTACTTCTTGCCTAATGTTGTACACTTTTATCAGTATGCTACAGAAATAGATTTGAGAATAATTTACAAAACAGGCACGATATTATTTTTCTTAGAATTAACAAAGCTACATTCTGCTCGCATTTACATATGAGGTAATTTCCTCCCTGCATTATTGCATGATTTATTCAATAAGATACTAATGTACTGTCTGGTTTGTGAAACAATAAACTTATAACATGTGTAAGTATATCATAAGTTTATTTTTTTTCCTGAGAGAGACGAGTGATTCTGAATTGACATCGTTTATCATTCGTAAGTTGCTTACGACATCTCCATAGTTTGATAATCTAAACTGAGTAAGATGTTTAATCTAAGTGTAGTTGGTAAATTAAGGTATATACATTAAACTGCTAATGCGTCTTATCCCAAGCAAATAGATTTCGTAGAACAATTTTGTTATAATAATAATAAAAAAGCGTGAATAAGTTCAACAAGAAATATGTACATACTATTTTTTTATTACCACAGTAGGCTTTGCGGGAAATAATACAATGAATAAATACATAATTAAAGAAGAATGCTGATTCCCACATTTATAAAACCAAAAATAAGAATAAATCGTGATCTTGATATAAGTCATTCAAAGTCTAAATAATCTTTTTCGTGTATAAGAATATTCTGAGAAATGAGTACTCATCTGTTGCCCTTTTAGTTTATTTCGTAGAGGAAGATGCAAATTATGTAATTAATCATAAATTAATATATTTTATATTTATAATCTGCTTATTCTACCTCACGTGTCTTCTCGCGTGAAACTTAAATTAAAACCTCGTCTCGTTTTTGCACAAAGAATTATTATTCACATCAGAAAAAATATTTAAGATGTATTCCTCGACAAGCGATTAATTTAAACTGTATTTCCTTTTATTCATAAATGAGCGTTGTGTAAAATATAATCTACGGTGAATCAATCTATTAGCATAACAAAACAAGACACCTGTCCACTGCACCAGAATGTATTTATCAAAACATTTAGCTACAATGACCTACTAAATCATTATTAAAACATAGGTCGCACATATGCACCTTGTGGTACGCCGCTCGTTTGTCACTTGTAACTCGGGCCTTGACCCTGACGTGACTCAGATACACTGTAGACAATACTTGGCACCGACCTTTGTCACTGACGAGGATTAAAAACGGAAAACATAATAGAATAAGCGACAGTACAACCTGTCACAAAGAGTCAAATGCTTTTGTTAAATTTTACATCATGTGCACATTCTAAATAAATATAATATAAATATATTCAGTAGGAATGATTTAACAAGTGTAAGCGATTTGTTGACTACAATAATTGTTTATCAACATTTTTGTCAAAGGTCGATGGCTCAATAAAATTCGCAAAATAACCTTCTATAATAATAGCTCTCTAAAGACTGAGCATGTTTCATTGATACATATAATTACACATTACATAATAGACTATATTCAGATTAAGTCATTTGAATAATAACACTTTGTAAAACCGGTGTTATAAATCTTATTTGCTATTAGGGTGTACTTAAATGAACCTCGATACATACTAGTTGTGCTGTGGTTCCACTCACTATTTGTGTTTTAGAATAACCATAATAATATGCCCTGTAACCTTGTCTAACTCTAAGGATCCGTTTATTTAAACATTCATACGTTTCAACATCATTTATCAACATATACATATAGAGCTATCCCGATTGCATACAAGACTTTCAGATCGGAATCTCGAGTCGGCTTGTCAGACTTACCAGATGTATAAGCTGTTCCGCAGAACCGCGGACGTCTTAAGTCCGCACCGCAAGATAGCCTTATTCTATAGTTCAGGCAAGTATCAGATTCTGACCGCCAGTTTTACTTTCTCGTAGAGGCACAGAAGAATTTTTGTGACTGGTCACCCATCTATAAATCAGACAACTGTATAATCTACCAGATCGATAGATTCATGCGGATGCCACTTTGCTACGGATTATACGTTTTATCCATACAATATTAATACAAATTAGCAATCGTCTGCGACCTCGACCGCATTTTATATGAAACATTAATTTAATAATACACTTTATTATTAAATATAAGTATTCTAATTGCCACTGATAGTAGACCAATTAATGGCTCACCTGAATAAAATAATATTTCAATGGTTACGTATTATAAAATGAAGTCCGCCAACCTCTGTCTGTATGAACGAGACAAACTCGAAAACTATCGAACGGTTTTTTGTGAGGTTTCATCAATTGATGTATGTTTGATATATACCGTGATTCACGTGACCCACTTAAATCGACATTTACTTACAACGATCCTGACATATCTCTCTTGCTTCATTCGCTTTCGTCCAATTTTTCATGCATGCTCTTCGGTTCAGGGTACTTGTAACCAGCCTTGTTTTAAGGAACTCTGCAATCTGGTCAGAGAACATCCATCGTCCCTTATAGTTAGGCTTTACCATATTTTCCTGGCCACACAAGACCTTACACAATACGGTACATTCTCTACAACGCAACGACATGTGAGTAGTAAAGATGATTATACCAATTTGTTAAAGTCTGCCTTTGTTACAAGCCTCGAATTTGAACAAAGCCTCAATAAGCCAAGCCTCTATGAGCCTCCATGTTACATTGGTTACAATGGACCTTTTCATTGAAGAATGCGAGTCGAGATTATCCTTTTTAAATGGGACTAATCACAGCCATGATTTTAAAAACATACATACATACATAGACTCACGCCTGTTTCCCGGAGGGGTAAGCAGAGACTACGGAACGCCATTTGCAACGATTCTGACATACCTCTCTTGCTTCATTCACTCCCATCAAGTTTCTCATGCATGCTCTTCTGTTAAGGCTACTTCTGACCTGTCCTTTTTTTAGGAGGTCTCCAATCTGGTCAGAGAACGTCCGCCTAGGTCTTTTTATTTTAAAAACAATCGCGATAATCTCATGAACTACGAGTTCGAGTATGGTGTGATGGGTGTTGGATAGCCCATTTTTTGAGTAAGGGTATAATATAACATCACGCTATCAGCCAAAGAGCAGTAGCCTGAAATAACGCGGGTGGAACCATGGATTCTAGTGCAAAATGAACATAAATTGATCTTGTATCAACTTGACTGCCTCCGTGGTCCAGTGGATAGCGTATGCGACTGCTGATCGGAGGTCCTGGGTTCGATTCCCGGGTCGGGCAGTGTTACTGGGTTGTTCCGAATTCTCAGTAGCAGCACGGAGTCTGGTGATGTTCCTGGTAACGGCAATAGGCTCGCCCAATATTACGTGGGAACTAAAAATTCATGGCGAAATGTGGGTGTAATATGACACCTCTCCCTACCTCTTCGGGGATACAGGCGTGAGTCTATAAATAAAAATAAATAAATTTATTTGACAAATATTTCTCTGAAGTATTAAAACTGTAAAAATCTACATTTTGTATGGCTGACGTAGCTTTGGCAAACATTTAGGTAAATCTTGATGGGTTGCTATTCGAACAAATCGTCCTCTGTTTTTATTAATAATACTAGAGGACGCCAGCAGCTACGCCTGCAATTTTTTGAAATATACTCGTTTTGGACGATCCCGTGGGAATTGCGGGAAATCCCTTCTTAGTGCACCCCTACGGTCCCCAAGGAACATATGTACATACCAAATTTCAGCTTCCTGCGCCCAATAGTTTCGGCTGTAGCGTGTCTGTCAGTCAGTCAGTAACGCAAGGATTTTATATATTAAGATATTACGTAATCATACATTAACAGTTGCGCAATATCACGCCAATTATAAAAAATGTACTTTAAAATTACAATCGTAATAATTTAATAATAAAAAAAACATCAGAGTTCAAAGTTGTTATGGAAACCGGTCTGTTAAGGACCTAAGATAATGATCAAACGATTTACTGTTAAATAAAAAACTCTGATTTCAACAATTATGACATGACGGACCGGCGTAATTATAAAGTATCATCCGTGTCCGTATTGTCATGATCTTTTGCACGATTGGTGAAGTGGCTTAAGCGGCCGCCTCGCCGCTTAACATTGCGCCGAGTGTTGTGGGTTCGATCCCCACACGAGACAACACTTTGTGTTATTCACAAATTGTTGTTTCGAGTCTGTGTTCATTGCGTCCGTTAGTTGTATGTTTGTAAAGTCCCCGCGACACCGGATTAGTAGATACTGCGGGAGTAGCCTTTATAAAAAGAGAGGCAGACGTTGTTAAGATAGCTAGAAAATAAATATACCTACATAGTTACTAATTTTAAAGGCCTTGCCACACGGCACAATTTTACCACTGATCAAATTTTCAATCGAATTGGCTTTGCCCGTCTACACGACACAATCAAATCACTGATTTTCATTCCGTCCACCCGATTGCTTAAAATCTGGTGGTACCGCCCACCCGATGAACTTGAGAGAACTTGGACGACTGGCGTCTACACGTCACGATTTCATCAAGTGATTTAGTCAAGTTGGACGTAAAATTGCGCCGTGTGGCAAGGCCTTTAATTGTTTTTTGGATGTTCCTATACCACGTACCCAAAATCGCGCTATATCACGAAAGACAATTTAAAATAAGTGTTAATGACCACGATAGTTTAAATACCCAGATATATTTCTTGAAATATTCTTGAAATGTTGAATTAACTTTCAAAGCAAAAAATGAATACACCATTGTATCAGCAACGGCTATAAAAATATACGCATATGATTTAATACGCCCGAAAAAAATACACAAACAGACGTATCTCTCTGTCATTTAAACCATAAATATTATAGGATTTATGACATATTTAAATTCATATATGCATAAGGTTGATAAATCAAATAGGCACGTTGTAACATTTTATTAGTTTGACATTTTAACTGGTTTTAGGAACTAATGCTACTAAGGCAGACCCAGTCCATAAGTAATAAATAGTAATAAAAATGTAATAAATAATATTTAAACTGTCAAAAT
The DNA here is from genome assembly GCA_944739405.2 of Euclidia mi. Taxonomy (NCBI): domain Eukaryota; kingdom Metazoa; phylum Arthropoda; class Insecta; order Lepidoptera; family Erebidae; genus Euclidia; species Euclidia mi. Next base: position 34,161,851 of record OX123207.2, read on the forward strand.
TTTTGTTTATTAGAAACACGTGAATACTAGGTACGTTGGGAAAAAATCTAGCCAAGTAAGTTAGTATTAAAATAAATTGACCAGTAGGACCTACCTACGCGTTTTCGCTATACTATATATTTATAATAATAATAAATAATGTTTATTACTGGCACATAGTATACAATTAATGTAGTTATAGATAGTTACATGCATAAAATCCATATAAAACAGAATATATCAATAATAAGTTGTACTTTTATTTTTACTACAGTCCTGCGTTCCTCTTGTAAAAATAAAAGCCTATCCACACGACACGATTTTACGTCCGACTTGACTAAATCACTTGATGAAATCGTGACGTGTAGATGCCAGTCGTCCAACTCAAGTTTATCGTGTGGGCGGTACCACCAGATTTTAACCAATCGAGTGGACGGAATGAAAATCAGTGATTTGATTGTGTCGTGTAGACGGGCAAAGCAAATTCGAAACTGTGCCGTGTGGATGGGCCTTTAACCGCACATATTTCGACCCCTTAAGGCCTTGCTTGGACGACTGGCGTCTACACGTCACGATTTCTTCAAGTGATTTAGTCAAGTTGGACGTAAAATTGTGCCGTGTGGCAAGGCCTTTAGACTACTCAAATTATGTTCAGATCTCAAGGCTCCATGTTTGTGGTAAGATTATTACATACGATGTTGTAAAGTTTGCCTTGGATGTTTAGATATTTTTACCTCGCTGCAAGACATGCCTTAAGGTTTACGGTTACAAGAGTCTATTTTAGGGGGCAAATACACTGCATTTTCCCCGAGTGGCAACTCGAAGGCACGGAGACTTGATGTGACTTTGCAAATTCAAATTAACCCTTAACTTTTTTATTAATCTATTTCGTTTAGAGAAAATACAAGTTTTGGAAGAGATTCGAAGATTTGTTATGTTTTTAAAATAAAGTAAGTATAGTAAAGAACTCTGATATTCCTGAATAAATTTAATTAGTTTAGTTTATTTTAAACTCTTTTTTATATTTTTATTTGAGGTCGCTAAAGTTAAATTAATGACAAACCAGCTAAACCCAGATAAAATACATATTACTAGTAAGAATAGAACCGAAGGCTCTGATGTATTCAATTTAAGTTTTTAGAATTTAAAAACATACCAATTATAATAACACTTTTAATTACCTATTGTTGTATCATTACTCTTTATATTTAATTTAGCTTGATATAATATTTCTAAACCAATACAAAAAAAAAATGATATTCTCACAGTTAAAATTGTAAATTTAAATATCTATTTCACTATATTCTTTTTCAAAAACATAAATAAGGAATAATAAGATGGTCTCGTAATAATTAAAATATACCTAAAGATCTCACTACGTTGGGCGATCATAAAATATAATTAAGTATAATACAGTCTCCATTATAAATCTGAGAGATAAATTAGAAATAATCCTTTCAAACGAGACTTGACAATGTCATCGCCAAAATATGCATCGACATCTTTATATATATATATATATTTCTTGTGAGCGTGTGTATGTCACTTAGTTCCTCCTAAACGATTGGACCGATTTTATAATTTTTTTGGGTGTGTTCAAGGAAACTTGAGAATGGTTTATATTCACAAAAAAAGGCGAATATTAAAAAAATATGGCGGTACGAAGTTCGCCGGGTCAGCTACTACATATTATAAATCCCTACTAATGTTATCCATCAAGAAGTGTGTACGTATGTTTCACGTGAAAACTGCTGAAGCTAAATTGATAAATTAGCTTTCAAATAGATTCAAACCACGGATAGACTCATTGGTGCGAAAATTTACTTTAAAGGGGTTTGAACTTAGATGTTAAAATTGGTACGGGAAACATTTTTTTTGTACATAAGTCCATCAAAAGGTTTGCCTGCAAGATATTGCTAATACAATTTCTGTTTCTCTTCAAATTTGTTTTAAAACAATTATTTCAATGTCCAATAAGAATGATTAGTGTTATTACAAATATGAACGTTTTCTTTTTGTTATTCAATTAAAGTTCGTACAAGAGATTTTTTAATCAGCGTTAAAAAAATGTGTTCAAATAGAAAAAAAATGCTTTCCCTATTATTATAAGTTCACACGACAGCGCTTTTAAAACGCGACGCTTTTTCAACGATGGGCTTTAGGCGTTAAATGAAATGGACCTTATAGATATGGAGACAGGAGTGTTTTTAAAGCGCTCGTATGAACGCTTTCATCGAAAGCGCCAACGACAGAAAATAATGCCATTTTTATTAACGTGCGTTAAAAAAGCTCTCGTGCGAAGAAGGCCTAACGCATGTGAAGCCGCGGTCAAAAGTAAGGTAGCCATAAATGTCATAATTTAAAAATTAAATTATGGATAATTTAGGCTCATAAAAAACGGCCTACTAGATTTTACAACAGATTAATAAAATATAACGTAACTAAACCAGTCGTGACGTCTCAAAAACCACTAACCAGCCAAGTTTTTTTTTCTAGCTATGATAAATGGTTGGCATCCTTGCCGTTCAAGAATTATAAAATATAAATTAATATAAAATGTTGTTTATGGGTTCAAAAACGTGATAAAAACAGGCTTATAGATTAACTAGAGGACGCCAGCAGCTACGCCTGCAATTTTTTTTAATTTACCCGTTTTGGCCGATCCCGTGGGAATTTCGGCAAATTCCTTCTTAGTGCACCCCTAGGGTCCCCAAGGAACATACATGCCAAATTTCAGCTTCCTGCGCCCAGTAGTTTCGGCTGTAGCGTGTCTGTCAGTCAGTCATTAACGCAAGGATTTTATATATTAAGAAGATAAATTAATATAAAATGTTGTTTATGGGTACAAAAACGTGATGAAAACAGGCCTATAGATTAATTTAATTAAAATTCTTCAATTGATTAAATAATTTTATTTTGATAAGATTGTTGGCGACCCTGGCTGTTAAGTTAGAGGTCGTAGGTTCGATATTTCATATTTAACGAGCTGGTAATAATCTATTCCTCAGTTTACTTAAGAGGAAACACAACGGCCGTTTTTCCATACAAACGTAGTCTCCTGTTTTCTCCCTGGATAATGCCAGTAGAGCAATTATTTTTGTGTGATGTATGTTATGTATGGCCCCGATTGGCATGTCCCTATGTTTTCCTTTTTCTCATAAATTAAATATTAAAAAAGATATGAACCTTCAAATACCTCAAAAATTGGCCAGTTTTTCCGCTGTGTTCAAACATCCAAAAAACAAATTTGGCTAGATTATTAAAAAAATGGAAAACATAGGAACACTGCCAAAGCCTTTCTTTAATTTAATATGAAAAAACTAGTTAAATCGATGAAGTTTTGGAGAAGGAATCAGGGGAATACGAAACGTTTTGTGTACATTTAATAGGTATTTTTGATCCAAGCTGCAGTTGTCTCTATCGCGCTCTGCGGGGGGAGGCTTGAGGCTGCGCGACAACAATAGATTTTACAAATACCTATTTTTCAATTCTCTCGCCCGTAGTGTTTCCTCTTAATCTATTAACATTGAAAAAAGTATGACACTAACACTTTTGTACCTGATTGAGATGGTACATATTTGCCTAACTTCTTTGAAGATCAAAAAGAAACAAAGGTACCGTAAACAATATTACAAACTTCAATATTTTAAAAAAAAGTTATAGGGCTTTTTCACCTTAACAACTATGATTTTCGCGAAGTTTAGTCGACGGGTTATCTTCTGTCAACTTTTACAGAAAAGGAGAAGTACTTATTTTAGTTCGTCAGCAAAGTCATTGAGAAAAGCTTCTTGGTCAAAAAACTGTCGCAAATTACCTAAAGAGAGTAAACAAGATCAATAAAAAAGACTACAGATACGTGAACCAAGAATGTAACATGAACATATAACTTCACGCCTTTTATCCCCAAAGGTGTATTACACACCCACACTTCGCCAGTTATGTTTCGGTCCCAATGTAATAGGGGGCGAGCCTATTGCCATCTACGGGGCACACTATTAAGCGAGCGATAATTAACATTTTAATACACACATATCTTCGAAAAGTCAGAGGTGTGTGCCCGGGGTACCTGGGGATCGAACCCGAGACCATCGTCTCGGCAGTCCGTTACGTATACCACTGGGCTATTGCCGCTTTTTTTTACCAAGAATGTATCAAATACACATACATAATATGAGAATGCCGCCTGCCGGTACTATCATTCATCAAACTAAACGCAAGTATAAAAAGACAGTACTGTTGTACTTTATGATGTAAATGCGGATCCAGTAATTCTGTTCTACAATCCAGTACCTACAGCTTACCCAAATCTGTACATAAATGAAAATACATAATACCAACTTCACAATATCATTCATAAAACAAAGGCTTACAATTAGACGACACATATGTCAGTATTTTTATCACTGGCTACACAACATTAATATTAATGCCTTCACTTGACACCTCAATGAAGACATGCCACCTACGTAAGAGGTGATTATCTTGATATATATAACTCTTTTGTACGTGCGTTTGTCACGTAGTCCCCTCCTAAAACGCTGGACAGATTTTGATAAAATTGTATGTTTAATTCAATGGATGGTTCCTAGACGATCTGAAAATACAATTAATTCGGTAGGTGACGCTGCATTTCGGTATGTTACTAAATCAGCTAGTTATTTTATAAAACAATCGAATTCTGCTGACAGAATTTACTACAAAATATTATTAACTTTAAAGTGAACTTGAAACGTGGGATGAATTAAGTTGATTTTTAGATCAGCGATTCATTGTTCATTCATTAGAATAGTCTACAAATACCACCAAATACAGTCGACTAGTGTTGTTAGTCGGTAGTCGCTATGCAGTTGTATAGTCGATAAAATACATAATTTTATTATGCAATCATTTGTTTCGAGCATATTTATGATATTAGATAGATTAATTCGAATAAACAGACAGACATGCTGAGGGTATCGGGTTCGAACCCTAGGCGCGCACCAATTTTCGAAGTTATGTGCGTATTGCCCCATGCCAGCACGTTAATCTGGTTAGACTAGTAAGCGGACCCCAGGTTGAAACTGGGATAACGCTAGGAGAATGAGAGATTAACTCGAATAAACTTTAACAGGTTTACCTTTTTCAAAAGTTGGAAACACATATAAAATGTACCTAAGTGTTATAATCTTTAGACAGGCCTGCATCCAGCAGTGGACTATCACAGACTGATAACGATGATGATGTTGATGAATATTTTTATTAATCAAATTTTACTTCGAGGCAAAGAAATATAAATTTGAAATATATAAAAGGGTTTACCCACCCGTTTAGCCAGCATATATGGTATAGTAGGTCAAATGCCCCTATGGACTCACAGAACTACTGTGAAAAATTTAGAGAGAATTACGTTGAACAGTGGACTGCCAATGGCTGTAAAGTTAAGAAGGTTTTATAATTATGTAAAATCCTTTCTGCCAAGTTATTGTTTTTACAATCTTAATATATAAAATCCTTGCGTTACTGACTGACTGACAGACACGCTACAGCCAAAACTATTGGGCGCAGGAAGCTGAAATTTAGCATGTATGTTCCTTGGGGACCGTAGGGGTGCACTAAGAAGGGATTTCCTGAAATTCCCACGGGATCGGGCAAAACGGGTAAATAAAAAAAAAATGCAGGCGTAGCTGCTGGCGTCCTCTAGTAATGTATATAAATCGTCGCAAGATTCTTGGAAATCATTGAGAGAAAAGAAACTTTTTAAACGAATCAAATATTGTATAACAAAAGGCACCAACACTCTCAGAGAGTGCTCAATGCAAGAGAGAAAGTACAAAAAATACAAAAAAAAACATCGGTGCCGACAACTGACACGCATTTTTTCATACAGCTTTACCGTTAAAACGTTACACTCACCTCTGCCTATCACCAAAACGAGAAAGAGCTACATCATTGTTATAAGTTTTACACTTTCGCATCACAAGATTGCTCATTATCGGTCTGACACTGGTCTAGTCCCAATATTCGATATTTCCATGGATTTGAATACTATACTTTATTCACATTACGAAAAAATAAATGGTACCTAAACAAAGAAACCAATGATTCACAAACTTAATAAGATAGCAGGATAACCGCTCGGGATAACCCGACCAAATCAAAAATGACTCCCTGTCATGCGAAATGGTTACTTTAGGTGTAATATATAAGTTGTCAGTATAATAAAAATAAATACATCAAAATTTTAGAATCATTGGCATTTTAGGTTCTTTATCATGTAAAATACTTCATTAGCATAATCAAAATAAAAAATCGTTATTATAATTATGAATAATACAGAAAAAAAATATTATGCTGTACCATTTATAAATGTAAGGGACAGAGGCGTCAGTCGCTTTGTGGGAATTCTGTGATATTGATATCTGGATAGACTGCAAAACAGACTCCGGCTGCAAAACTAAACTTTTGGATGCAACCATGATAAAACTAGAACGAAGATATCTTATTATCGGTACCGGAATTAATACTTACATCACCAAGTTATTGAGGGTTAACACTTTACATTACCCTCCATGGATATCCAACAGACATCCATCCACTGCGTAATAGCGGCGTTTTAGATAAGTACTTTATTTAAATAATTATAATAAAATCTCTACTACTACTCTGATATATATATATATAGACTGCCTCCGTGGTAGTGGATAGCGTATGTGACTGCTGATCGGAGGTCTTGAGTTCAACAGTCATCTCCTGCAGCATTGCGATAATACGCTTTACAAATAAAAGAGTTTTTATTGTGTCCGAAACAACAAGGCCATTGTTCCTTCATGTTATGCCCGGTTACGGCAATAGGCTCGCCCTATTACGTGGGACCTCAAAAAATTCATGGCGAAATGTGGGTGTAATGTTACTAATGTTACACTTCTGCCTACCCCTTCGGGGAAACAGGCGTGAGCCTATAAAAAAAACTATATTATAAATACAAAATAGCCAAACGGGTTGGTATAGGGTTTGTATCAAGTTTTCCTTCTCTTACAGTGCTGTTCTACGCATAATATGCTCCCTCTGTCGGCTCTTACGACACCCATGGGATGATATGGGGTGGTGACAATCCGTATTCCTGATTAAGAATACGGTGGTATAGTAGGCCAATTCCTCCTTTCAAAGGAAAGGCCTAGTCTAGCAGTGGACTGTTAATGGCTGATGATGATGAAATACAAAATGCCTCAATTTGAAGTTGATGAATTTTAACAGTCAAGTAATTTCAAAGTGTCTAGGCCAATTACTAACTTTATCTTCAAGAGACACTGGCTGAATAGCAAGAACCTACCTACTATAAATTTTATAATAAACACTTCACCTCTGTTGTCATTCGTACGTTGCACCCTCAACCTTTAAAATAACTTTAGCAGTATCAACTACACGGCTCCTACTTAAATGTCAATAAGAAAACAATGCGAAAAGTTTATTGACTTGACCTGGGCCAACCGATGTATCTTGACCTGTTTTCTTTTTAGCTCTTTATTTTATTTATTTATAGTCTCACGCATGTATCCCCGAAGGGTTAGGCAGATGTGTAAATATTACACCCACATTTCGCCACGAATTTTTAGGTCCCACGTAATAGGAGGCGAGCCTATTGCCTTTACCGGGCACATGACCAGACTCCGGGCTGCTACTGAGTATTCGGAAAAACCTAGTGACACTTTTGCAGTGACCCGGGAATCGAACCCGGGACCTTCGATCAGCAGTCGCATACTCTATCCACTGGACCACGGAGGCAGAGAGGTTGCATTATACTAGAAATGTAAGGTTTTGTGTCACCGTGTTTACCAATAAAATTATCATACTGCTATGTATGGAGTGTCAGTTCATTTATGAATCGTTTTTAGCGATTATATAATGTAGGTATTTTGCATAAGGTTCGTATAGCTTAGAGAGCACAGATTTTATTATTTTTTATTATATAGACTCACGCCTGTATCCCCGAAGGGATGGGCAGAGGTGTAATACTACACCCACATTTCGATATTAATTTTTAGGTCCCACGAAATAGGGGGCGAGCCTATTGCCGTTACCGGTCACATTACCAGACTCCGTGCTATTACTGAGAATTTCCTAACGGCGAGCACAGATATAATATAATAATATGTATATAAGGTAGAGACTTCTGATCTAAACCGTAGAATATCGCTATCCCTGTGGGTTGCGGAGGGCAGAAGACCGTCCCTCTGTGGCAAAGTTAATATTCTGTCATATCAGTAGTAAGTGGACTCCCGAATCTAATACGTAAAGTCTTGCACGGGCCCTGTATAACGCTAGGATGATGATTTTATAGTAGGGAATTGGTAAATTTTCTTCTTTGGAAGAGTTTTATACTCAAGCAAAAATACTTCATTACTTAAAGGTACTTCAATAGCAAAATACCTAATTATTTGAACCGGTGTATGTTTCAAACTAGTGTGATCGTGTCATCAATTCTATGAAGTTTTTACCACTTCCTTAATTAAAGCCCATTGAATTTCATATCTTTTGTATCAATTCGTTATATAACTTGTATAGATACAAGCGATGCTCAGACAAGGAGATTCATTCTTCGTATTGAATATCCGACTACATTATTATTGAACACATTTTTTAAATTAAATGACTTGCTGTCAGTTGCCATGTGTTTAAATGTAAAATATGCTTACACAAGTGCAAACGAAAACAATTTATAAAAGTATAATTTTATTAAGAAAACAAATTGCTATGAATCATGGACTTTTTGTTTACATTTGTCTTGATTCTTTGTCTTCTGTGGTTTTCATTCTTTCCTCACTATAGTTATGAAAGTTGGTTAAGTAAGCCTTTTTTATTTAATAATATATAAATACCTAGTGAGGTATAGTTGCGTATTTTCCCAATGCTTAGAAAAAAAACAACTATAATGTTTTGCACAAGTCAATTTAAAAAACACCAAACCCCCATTTCTTATTTACAACCACAACCTTGTGACAAAAACCATTTGTCCTCTACGTAAACATATTCGAAGCCGATGAAATATGACCATCAATCAAATTGCCCAAAACACACCTTATACCAAGTATATAATTTCAATATGTACATTAATAATAAAATATGCAAAGTACAGAAAAATGTGCGAATATTACAATAATTCTAATAAATCATGCAATTCCGAGCGCGTCGAGAATCAATCCTGGCCGGTCACCTTGCGATCACCTTGAAGATATTTCGTAAGAGTGTTAGCCGTTCTAGCGGTGTCGACACAACTTGCTCCTACCGGTTAAACGTACACATAGTTGACTTGAGACCCTAGAGCTAACATCATATTGATAATAGGTATGCTGAGCTGGGTCTGGCATGGCTTTTTTTTATACAATAATAGGCGGCAAACGAGCAGACGGATTGCCTGATGGTAAGCAATTACCGCCGCCCATGGACACAAGCAACACCACAGGAGTCACAAGTGCGTTGCCGCCCCTTGGGGTTGGGAAAAGGGATAGGATAAGGAGTGGTATGCGGGAGAAGGAATAGGGGACAGGGCCTCCGGCACTCTCACTCACCGAACGAAACGCAACAGTTTAGGTACTGTTACTTTACGTCGATTTTCTGTGAGAGGGTAGTACTTCCCCGGTCGAGCCGGCCCATTCATGCTGAAATCAGCAAGGCTTTACTACTGTTAAAGTGGCAGCGATAGCCTAGTGGAGAGACGGACGGACTGCTAGGCAGAGGGTCTCGAGCCTCAAGTTCGAATCCACGGCGCGCACTAGTGACTTTTCGGAGTTATATGCGTATTGAATTGTTAATTATCGCTTGCTAAACGGTGAAGGAAAACATCGTAAGGAAACCTGCATGTCTCAGAGTTCTCTATAATGTTCTCGAAATACATGTGAAGTCTGCCAACCCACACTTGGCCAGCGTGGTAGTTTTTTAAATTCCCAAGCGTACTTAGGTGCTTACATAAGTAAGTTCTAGCTCATTTAGGAGACGGTATTCACCATTTTTTCTGGCATACACAACTCTAGCTCTAGACTAAATGGTGCCTCGCGGAGGGCGTTACAAACATTCACGAATTTCAAGAATGGGACACGAAAGAACCTATCCTTCACATAAATTTATACCTGATACAGCACAACATCGTAATCATCACACAACAATGAATCCTGGACGATAATCGAACCGGCTACCTTTAGTTCAGCAATCAGACCTGCTTCATCTTATACTAACTTTGTAACTCTGTAATTGGTTGAACGCGCTAATCTCAGGAACTACTGGTCAGATTTGAAAAATTCTTTCAGTGTTAGATAGCCCATTTATCGATGAAGGCTATATAACATCACACTATGAGCGACGGGAGCGGAGCAGTAGCCTTAAATAACGCGGATGTAACCGCGGGCATCGTTTAGTTACTTATAAAAATATTATTTTTTTATAATATCATGGTCTACGTGACTTCCCCTGGCATTGCAAACGTTACACACTACAAGCTTGACGTCAGCTTGTTTGTCACCTCATAGCTACAAAACTGATGGACTGTTTACAAACACGACCTTGGGCTGTCTCTGACCTTAGCGAAGGTTCTAATATCCGATACTGGCTACATGTTCATGGGTGAATAATTAGCCATACATAATGATTTACGTCATACATAATAATATAAATATAATATATAAAAACAAGCACAACAAGAACCTTGGTTATAACGTGTTTTTGTAAGTAAACCTTAAGTTCAACGAAATTTGAAAGGATTTTTTTATCAATAATGTCTGAACATGTCAAGTTACACAATAAGATGATGAGCTCAACTGAAGAGTATAAGGGTTGAGCTATACCTATCGTCAGCACGCCGCGGAATCGATCGTGCTGACGCGTACCCTCTCTCTTTCTCGCTCTAGTAAATGACGGTCCTAAGTGACAGTAAAGGATAAAAGCAAGCTCAACCCTAAAAGACTCAAGAACAGGTTTAACTTACTGGATTTGTGAGCTTTGACAGCTATGCTATTATAAAAAAATAATTACTCTTTAACTACAACAAAAACATTTCTATGCTTTATCTGGGGCCCAATTCCGCTAAATAAATATAGTCTCGATATCATGTCAGTGTCATACTTACGTCACAAAAAGCATATTCTTCTAAATTATATGATATTTGAATGAAATTGTAACGAGATCGTATGTGTCAACGACGAACTGTTTATTTTAAATTATAGGATAATGACATTAGGTTATCAGACTACCGCTTTTAAATCCATTCAAAATATCATATCAATGTCATATAAAATAGCAGAATTGGCCCCCTGATTTAACGTCTGCTATAAAAGTCAGAATTAGGCCTCGGGAGCTAATGCCATCGACTTTGAAAAACATCGTATTAACAAACAAACACTTCTGAGTCATATAAACTTGTTTCTCAATTGATTTCAGACAGACTCACTGAAATACCACAATAAATAAGCTTAGCCAGCTTAGGCTAGGAACAACATATCATCATAAACTCTGCGCCAAAGAAGGTTTTTTTTAAAGAATTCAGTAATTGAAAGGGAAACAGACCAAGCACGGTCAAAGCGGCAGTTCCTCCTTTCGATTGACAAGGAACTGAAAAATAAACGAGTCGGCAAGTTCCGTGGAAAATAAATCTATTTTTAAAACATCTACCTACCTCCAAAAATAACTACTTATTGCCGTCAAATTGTTGTTGTTTATATAAACTAAACTACTAAACCGAGCTTGATAGAACCAGATATCGAGTTCATCTTTTAATTCACATCCAAAACCTACTCCGAAATGGAAGCGTGAGAAAATGTACTTTAAACAAACGTCTTACCTTTGTTAATTGATACTAGAATGTCCGATGTACCTATGTGCAGAGTGCCCGTCGAAACGGCTGAACTGAATTTGATAAAGGTAATCTACATCTAATTACGAAATTATAAATTAAAGTGTTTAAAAGTCACTATCAAAACTATAATTTATTTTTGATAATCATTATGAATATTTGGTTCTTTAATAATTATGATGTTATGTTTTGCCGTGTGGTTGACGGCATAGAATACAAGTGTCACCACCCCCTATCTTCCCGTGGGTGTCGTAAGAGGCGACTAAGGGATAACACGATGCAAATACCATCTTTGTGTAGAGACGGAAAACTCGACATCAAACCCTATAAGACTGCCTCGTTGGTCTCGCGGCATAAATGTGTGCGTGGGATTGGGAGGTCCCGGGTTCGATTCCTGGGTCGGGCAGTGTTATTGGGTTTTTCTGTCATGAAATTCTCAGTAGCACAGTAGCAGCACGGAGTCTGGAAATGTGCCCGGTACGGCAATAGGCTCGCCCCTTATTACGTGGGACTAAAGTATATCTGGCGAAAAGTGGGTGTAGAAATACACCTCTGCCTACCCCTTCGGGGATAAAAGGCGTGACGATATGTATGTTTTACCCGCGTGCGAAGCCGCGGGCAATAGCTAGTAAATATAACAGAGGAACTAGTTTATTAACTAATCTAGAAAATTAAAACATTTTATTTATAAGACAACAAACTCATTAACGTTATTTTAAATCATTAAATTGCTCCCACAGACGAGTAGGTAGAATCGCTCACGGATAGTTGATACTATCGCCGAAATTGTGTGCGGTAATGAGAGGCCGTCAGCGCTTTTTGTGCCAGAAATGTCAAATATCTGAGGACTATCATGTGTCAAAAAAGTACCCATAACCGACGAGCATGCATGATGAGGTTAATGAATGTCGACGAAGCGAAAGAGGTATGTTTGAATGAACTATGTGGCGTTTTATAGTCTCTGCCTACACCAATGGGAGACAGGCGTGACGACATAGATAGATATCATGTGTCAAAGTAAAAACGTTAAAAGAGAGAGTAGTAAGGCCGGCCGGGGCAGTTTTCAGGGTGTCGAGAAATGCGCACCTGTTAGATCCCATGCAAGTATGGTAGCTCATCGCCCGAAATTCGGTCATTTATAATCACATAGTTGGCAGTGGAACTAGGTGTCACGGAAGGTGGCTGAGGCCCAATTCTCCTTAATAAATTTGTTCAAAGTACAACTTCGATATAATGACAGTGTCATCTTACGTCACAAAAATCGCATTCTTTAAAATTATCAGATATTTGAACGAAGTTGTAACGAGATCTTTAACTGAAACAAGTGCCTGAGTATGTGTCAACGACGAACTGTTTATTTCAAATTACCTATACGATAATGACATTTGGTTAGCAGAATACCGCTTCTGAGTCAATTCAAAATATAATTTCAATGTCATATAATATATGAGAATTGGCCTGCTGATGGTTATTTCACACATTAATAATATTACAATCATGCAATAAAACATACTACAAGTGTTCCACGCCAAAATGCGGGCGTAAATTCGTAAACACAAGAGCGGATACGCTTCGGTAGAGGACTAAATACCGTCTCCCGTATAATGTCTACGGTAATATAATACGGTTTACAAGTTCAACCTGAGTTGGATCCGATCCCAAAAGCAGCAGTGTAACAGTGAGGGTCACTAACCACTAGACTAATAGGTTAGTCAGATGGACCTTGCTACGTATTTCAACCCAGCTTACCCTATAAACTTATACAAGCGTAATGCTAAGTTATGTTAACTGGTAGCGAATTCTCGAACATTCCGCTCGTTTATAATCTTTACTCACGAACACCTACTTAAGTATTCAAGGTTTATTGTTACACAAAAGAAAATACTTATTTCTTTGTGAAGAGCCTAATAACTGACGGTTCGATTAATTTAATAGGTACCTTAAGCTTAAGGTATAGATCTCATTATGTTACTTGGTATACCTGTGAGAAACATTCTCTGGAACTATTGAGTTCTTTTTGGTAATAGATATATTGGTACCGACTTGACAGAAGGGCTTATCTGAAATGAAAACTAGTAATTTTAACCGGTGAATGTAAGTATATATTTGACGTTCTAAGTTCTAACACCACCGCGGTGGTGTTAGAACTTAGAACGTCAAATATATACTAACATTTCTCATCCCTACTTGGTAACGCAGACGTTTACATACATATCTCTTTGACAATATTTATAAAAAAAAAAATGGCACCCTTTTAGGCTCTGGTGTGGTGTATCCAAGAGGGATTAACATGGCACTGTCAAAGTGAGATGTCCGAAGACACCGTGTAAGGTACGTATACTTTCCCGTCATGATCCATCTGCGAGACGGGACCATTTAAACCGCAGAGACTCTCTTAGTTAATTTTAATCTTCCCTTTTACCTACACATTAATGTTGAAACCAACCAGACTCTTTTCTCCCTCTTTTCTCTTTTCTGTATTTTTTATATATACCTATATATTTTTGATAAATGTGTGTAGTCTAATAAATGTTTGAAATACATGCTATCTGATTTTTTTCACTATTTCATAGTATCAGCTCTCCATTGAATCCAATATACTCGTAGGTATTAAAATGATCGGCCCACGGTCTTCAATTCTTTATCTCTTTCTAGGTCGATTAATAAACCTATTCGTTTATAATAGCCTCCTCTTCGATTGCTGCGCCGTCAAAAATGTCCATATTTTCCATATTTCGTAATATATACCAATACCTCTAGCCAAATGTATCGCAACGTCAACTTCAAGCTAACAGTCAAATAAGTGGTTATCTGACCGAGGATCAGATTGTTAAATTTATTCCTTATTTTGGTGAGTTATTCGACGAATAAACCCTATCTGAGCATTGAAAAACGCAATATTACGCTATCCTTAGAATAAACACCATCCGGTTGTTTAACTGAGGATTGAAAAATCGGCCCTTAAAATGAGACAAACCTCGCACTTAACATAAATCCTGTATGTAAAGGACTTTACAAAAATTCATCCAACGGACGCAGGGCAAAAGATGACGATGGTGGACGCAAAGTACACCGTAAAACAACAATTTATGGATCACACTTAGAGGTACACATACTGTGCTGTATATACTGTATCCCGTGTGGCGATCAAAACCATAACACGGTAAAATCAGACTCTATATAGCAGCTAAGTGACCGCTCAAACCACTACATAATTCCTGCATTCTTCTAACACCCAAGAGCTATTATTAGACATCGAACATTCTAGAAAAGTGCACGACAAAACCTCGACTTATGCAAATGCAAATACACAATAAACATATTTTATGCCTCTTTATTATAATATTTATATAAATATAGTCATTGATCAGTGATCAACGAATGCACGTTAACTTTCAAGGAAAATTAAGTAATCGCATACATTTGCATTCGCACATTTTAATCTTTAATTATATGTTTTAGCTTACGCTTAGATGGGTTTGGAAAAATACCAAACTTATATTATCAGATAAAATATAAAATCCTTGCGTTACTGACTGACTGACAGACACGGTACAGCCGAAGCTATTGGGCGCAGGAAGCTGAAATTTGGCATGTATGTTCCTTGGGGACCGTAGGGGTGCACTAAGAAGGGATTCGCCGAAATTCCCACGGGATCGGCCGAAACGGGTAAATTTAAAAAAATTGCAGGCGTAGCTGCTGGTGTCCTCTAGCCAGATAATATTTCCAAGAACTGTTTGTTCATCATTCGCCTCACGAAGTTTCGTCCTACATAAAAAAATCCGTATTCGCTCTACATTATGCCAGTTTCGGCCCAAATGTAATCATTTGTGTTTTGTTCCTTATTAGCCTCAAACATTTTCGTGGGCGAATACAAAACAGTACAGACAGTCAAAAAATTTCGAATAATAAAATTAAACATATATTTGAAAATACCCACCTCGTTCAGGGATGTTTCGAGTAAATTGTTGTTTATATGGCGCCACTTATGTTTAACGCAATATGTACCTGAAACTGTATGGAACTATACCGTAAATGTCGCACACTTGTGTTGTGATTGCAGAGTGTCTTCACCTATTAAGTTAGCAATCTTAATATATAAAATACTTGCGTTACTTACTGACTGAAAGACACGTTATAGCCGAAACTATCGGGCGCAGTAAGCTGAAATTTGGCATGTATGTTCCTCGAGGACCATAGGGGTGCACTAACCACGGATTTCCCGAAATTCCCACGGGATCGGCCGAAACGGGTAAATTTAAAAAAAATGCAGGCGTAGCTGCTGGCGTCCTCTAGTTTTCTATAAATGCACTTCACACTTATAATTTTACACACAGACCCATACGCCATATGTGCAAAAGAACATCTCGCGAACTTCATCGAATAATTACAAACTTTTAAGGCGACATACTTAACCGTACACAGTCAATGTTATCGATCGTACAAAATAAACAAGAAAACAAGAATAAATACATTTATAAATTTAACACAACGCGCAGTGGCCGGGAGCAACTTTCACTGACGGTCATTAAGTTCGACGTAGCGGCCGTGCCATAGAAAGTATCAAACCTGCTACATAAATGCATACGTTGTTTACCAGTTATATAATATATACGATTCATTATAGGTGCAGTTTATCCCCGTATTCATTCTGGCTAAGATAATATAATATGTAATTGCGGAAGGACCGTCTTAGTGGAAACGGGGACTAAGAGACTAGAGTCCGTTCCCACTAACCCAACCCATTTTGTTTTGGGTGCATCTAAAGAGAAGGATATATGCCAGTGGCAATACAACTTGTATAACATTGTTTACATTAAGACGGATAAAAAAAATATATAAATTAAAGATAAAAAAAAATGTGAGCATTGTGCTACTTTGGCGCACCTCTAGAGTCTGTGCCCTTATTGCACACGTTGAATCACTTAAAAAATTGCCCCAAAAAATTTGCAAATCAATGACTAAAAACTCTGATAAATCACTTGCAATAAATTGCCATCATTGATAATATTTAATTTCAACATAAACATTAATATATTTTATCTTTGCGGAGGCAGATATTCAACTTCAATAGGTACAATGCGATGTTACCCGGTAGTGAAACAGCGAGCATCACTGCCGGGTTCGAAACTCATGAAGGAAGTGATAAACACAAAAGAAATGTCAATCCGTCCTTCAGTGAGGCAATTTACTGCATTTCTTTGTGCAATTTTCTTATTAAACACGACAAGAGTAAAGGCCTTGCCACACGGCACAATTTTACTACTGATCAAATTTTCAATCGAATTGGCTTTGCCCGTCTACACGACACAATCAAATCACTGATTTTCATTCCGTCCACCCGATTGGTTAAAATCTGGTGGTACCGCCCACCCGATGAACTTGAGTTGGACGACTGGCGTCTACACGTCACTATTTCATCAAGTGATTTAGTCAAGTTGGACGTAAAATTGTGCCGTGTGGCAAGGCCTTAAGACGTCATTTGGTATTTAACAAGCGACTTCTTCTTACGCAGAGTATGCATGGGATCGATTTCCACTCACCAGATCGTCTCTCTATGATTGTATGGCTCTTGCCATTGACATAGCTGATTGCAACCGTAAGCGACTTAGTTATTGTATGACGGAGTCTTAGTACAAGTTTGACTAGGTAACATTTGACCTCGATTCGATCGGCGTTCTGCGCACTATACTGGCTCCTTCGAGTTCTAGTCGACTCGGATCTTGAAGCGGGGCAATCAGCACACTGAACACTGAGGGTGGTTGCCAAATAATACTAGGCCCCTGATTTCAAAATAGTTTCCCAGTTAAATTCTTCAAGAAACCAATAACATGACAAGCTACGACTGGCCATATACACGGTCTCCAGCCAGCTGCCGCTGAGTATAAATCGAACCCTTATCTACTTAACTCCACTTGCATTTGCGATTCTACATGACCCGGTGCCACGTCGAATCGCTACTTACACGGCTCATTTTCGCCGTGAGGATGGATCGTGCGGCGGTAATGGACCTATGGACCCGTGTCAATGCCGCAATGCATAGTAGATTCGAATACCAGCTTAAACAGGAGCAGCAAGCTACTATTTGATAAGAAGACACTAGAGGACGAAAGTTGCGATTAGAAACTTAGATAAACATTTAAATGTTGTTTTGTTTTATTGAAATTAAACTCCTGTTTACAGTGTTTACAGGTTTTATAGCGATATATTGGTTTAAAACCCGTAAAATGTACTTTAACTTCAATGTAGGTATTAAATCCAAATAAATCCAAGAAAATACTTTGTTTTATTTTTATAATATAAACATACATCTACTCAAGTCAGTTTTTGTTACATGTAATATAGCTTATTGTTTGATTTTTTGTCTGAATAAGTTTTACACAATACTTGATATCCAGCTTGTCTATCAAATATTGTGAATAAATATTTACATTGACGTCAGTAGATCTTAAGTTATTTGGTTTAGTGTGTGAGGCCGTGAGAAAATCCTCCATAATCGAGGCTAACAATTGCCAGAGCAGAATAAAATTACTTTAGATTTCTAGACTAGGGAGATATTCAGTGCATAAAATTATCACAAGACCCATCACCAAGCAGAAGTCTACTCGTTGTGGACATCATGCCAAGTCATACTAACCAAAAATAATACCTGGGAAAATATTTTTTTATGAGCTTTCGAATTTTTTAAACCGCAATTAAAAGCCCGCGCGTGCAATGTTCGAAATACCTACTTATCCATGGGGTTATAGGGCGTCTAAAGAACATATTGGCGGGGTAAATGCATAGATTTTGTACTTAATTAGAAAAATTCCATACTAGCTTTGACCTTAAATATCTCCTGAACCAGTAATTTCCCAGGTATGGTGCCGAAGTAAAAATGGTCGTAGTGATTGGTACAATATGGGATTTCAGTTTTCGTTAAGGGTCTTTTTGAGCCCTGTATTATTTGAGACCTGGTTACGTAAGTAATTTTGCCAGGCAGTCTAGAGCCTAGTCAGGTGTTCGGTGCAGGTTTTGTCGCTCTTGCTTTTTCTTATACGTGGCAAAGTTCGGGTAATATGCATGATGGAAGTTAATTTATTTATTTTATTTATTTATTTATAGTCTCACGCATGTATCCCCGAAGGGGTAGGCAGAGGTGTAAATATTACCTACACCCACATTTCGCCATGAATTTTTAGGAAGTTAAAGCAACATGCAAAAATCAACTAGGTATAATTTTAAATACTTGCATCCACTTCGAAAGTCTGCCTCAGTCTAGTGCTGGACAAAAACCTCTCCTAATTTGTTTGACGGTAGCATTGTGAATCAATAGGATTTGGCCTAATATACCACCCTAGCCACCCAGACCGGTTGGTTCATTGGTACCTAAATACAAAGTTAAAGCTTAAAGGTTGCCTATGTTCACGTGACCACGGTTTCTACAAAGAATGTAATAAATATTTTTTTAATATTTTTTTCATTTTCTGTTATAAGACTACTCCCGCATTAGGACTAAATCCTGTGTCGCGGGGGACTTTACAAACATACAACTAACGGACACAATGAATGAACACCCAGACCCACCAACAATTTGTGAATTACACAAAGTGTTGTCTCGTGTGGGGATCGAACCCGTAACACTCGGCGCAGTGTCAAGCGGCGAGGCGACCGCTTGTCGACACCAACCGTGCAGTCAAGCAACTGAAACGTCGGTTTACTTAGTTAAAAATATAATTCTAGATGTTTCTATTGACATTAAAATATTAATCAATGTAAAACTAAAACAAACTGCGATAAAAACCATCAATAGGTAGAGTTCAATGCCTTGTTGATAAATATTATTAATACTTCACTATGCACATTTAATAAACAGTACAAATAACAAATGTTTATAAGCCTTTTTGCTACCACAAACTTGAACCGTTTTTTTCTAAACCACATTGACAAGCAGCTCAAAAATGGCCAAGTTTATCAGATTTATATCTTGGCATATTGCAGACATTCTTCAAGCGGTCGAGTCACGGCCAAACACACATACATCACGGTAAGGTCACCCATCCAGTAAATCGACCTACAAGCGAGCCCTTGAGCCGCCATCTGCCCCTGAACCAGATTTACTATCGCTTGATTTAGTATAAGTTACAAAGCGGCTTTATTTATCAGATTAAAGTAGATAAACTCGTTGAAATTCATATTCTAATTAATGATATTCATTTTGATTTGGTCGTAGTTACACTTATGAAAGTTAAGACAGATATACTTAGTATTGTCATTTTTTTATGTCCCGGTAGCAGCTGAGAAATCTGTCCATCAGAAGTATAGATTCTATATCTTAGAGGGAACTGTGATTGATAAACATTAGCTATTATTTCATATCAAAGTAACATTAGAATATTTTTTTAATTTATAGACTCACGCCTGTATCCCCGAAGGGGTAGGTAGAGGTGTAAATATTACACCCACAATAAGTCTATGCATTTCGCCATGAATTTTTAGGTCCCACGTAATAGGGGGCGAGCTTATTGCCGTTACCGGGCACATCACCAGACTCCGGGCTGCTACTGAGAATTCGGAAAACCCAGTAACACTTTTGCTCGAACCGGGAATCGAACCTGGAACCTCCGATCAGCAGTCGCATACGCTATCCACTGGACCACGGAGGCAGTACAGTTACAATATACATACACCAAACAGAACGCAATAGGCGTACCAACCTAGAAAGGCTGGCAAGATGTCTCAAGGATTCATAACCGTTATATAGAATACTAACAACAAAGTTATGGTCTAGTGCACACCCCAGAATTTTGTTGCCGATTCGAAATTCTAGGCTAAGAAAATTCACACCATTGTTTTATGTGGACAAACCCATGAAAAATAACTCCAGACACGCCACCGGACACACGTCGTCGGTCGAATCACGAAAAGGCGTAACTGTGTTTTAGCAAATTTTACAGCAGAGCCATTTTTATGAAATCATCACGTTACGTACTGTCATAACTTTATGTCTTAAGATTTAATGTGCTTGGTATGATATTTATGTAAATATGTGGCTAAGATTGATCATATATTAACTGTAGTTTCAGTGTACTGTAGTTAATTATAAGGATATTTATATTTTTTTGAAAAACGTTTCACTTACGCCTTTTCGTGGTGTACCCCTAATATCAGTCATTTCACTTAAGTCCACGTAGGTATTGCTTTAAGTGAAATTGAAATCATCGGTATGCATTAAACATTTTTTCTTTCATCAAATCGAGTGATGTATTATTCTCTGTGTAAAGTAAGATCACCTAACGAATCAATCAATCAGCCTATCGCAGTCCACTGCCGAACACAGGCCTCTCCCAACACGCGCCACAGTACACGCTCCACAGCTTTCCGCATCCAGTCTGTCCCAGCCACCTTTATCAGGTAGTCGGTCCACCTAGCTGGGGGCCGCCCTATCTTACGCTTGCCGAGGCGTGGTCTCCACTCTAGGACACGCTTGCTCCATCGGTCATCAGTCCTTCTACAGGTATGGCCAGTCCACTGCCACTTGAGCTTACTGACTTTGTGAGCTATGTCGGTAACTTTGGTTCTTTGCCGGATATCTTCGTTTCGGATTTTATCCTTCAAAGAGACGCCAAGCATAGCCCATTCCATAGCTCGCTGCGTGACTTTTAGTTTGTGGACTAGTGAGTGCCCACGTCTCGGCACCGTACGTCATAACAGGTAGGACGCATTGGTTGAAGACTTTGGTCTTCAGGCATTGCGGTAGGGGCGAAGAGAAAACTCGACGTAGCTTGCCAAACGCTGCCCAATCTAACTAGATCCTGTGGTCGATTTCTTTCTTGAAGTTGTTTCTACCAAGCTGGACTACTTGCCCAAGGTAGACATACTCTTGAACAACTTCGAGCATCGATCCGTCGACATAAACCGGTCCCGGCACAATGTGTTCGTTGAACATAATCTTGGTTTTATCCAAGTTCATGCCGAGACCGACCCGTCGAGACGCTCCATATAGGCTATGCAGCATCTCGCTCAGCTCTTCCAGTCTCTCTGTCACGATGACAATATCGTCGGCAAACCAAACGTGGGATATGTACTCGCCATTAATGTTTATGCCCAGTCTAGTCCACCGTCTTAACGACGTCTTCGAGTGCGTTGGTGAAGAGCTTAGGCGTGGAGTGGGAGTGCTGTGGTTCTATTTTTTAGAAAAGGTGATAAAACCCTGCAGAAAACCTAAAGACTTATTTCACCCCTGAGCCACGTCTACAAGTGGTTCTCGAGAGTCCTAACAACCCGCCTCGCCAGAAAACTCGACGATTTCCAGCCACCGGAACAAACCGGGTTTCGAAAAGACTACAGCACCGTAGACCACATCCATACTGTTCGGCAGATTGTACAGAAGACCAAAGCTACATCGAGGTGTTGAGATGTTTGTACGACACAGCCACTATGACCGTCCAGCTCCAGGACAGTAAAACTAGCCCCGTTGAGTTGCGAAGAGGAGTGAGGCAGGGGGATGTTTTAGGCCTTGGTGGGTAACGGAATTAAACAGGCTCGCCAGATCTTTCAGAACTGCTGTCCCACCTGCTTTTAAGAGCTCTATGGTGATTCCGTCATCCCCTAGAGACTTGTTGTTCTTAAGGTGCTCGAGAGCCACTCTAACCTCGCCCTGGTTGATATCAGGGATGTCCTCCGTGTAATGGCGCGTGAGTTGGGCCCTGTGGTCATCATCGCTGGGTCTCGTAGGTTTAGGCATCCGTGATGCGTACAAATCCTTGTAGAAACTTTCAATTTCAGCGAGAATCTCGAACTTGGAGGTTACGGTTTTGCCATCCGCAGTAATGAGTATCGACAGATGAATTCTCCCAAGCTGGCGAGCGAAGACTTTGATGTCTCGATTCTGTTCAATCGTAGCCGTAATGGCGCGGGTATTGAAACATCGGAGGTCACGTCGCACCAGCTTCCGGATCTTCCTGTTAAGGTTTCTTCCATCCGTCGAAGACGTCTGCGCATATGACATTCCTCTTCTTTGCCTCATAAGTTCGAGACTCTGGAGCGAGAGTCTACTTTGATTGTTACCGCTTTTTCCGGGATACACCCTTCCAGACACGTCCTGTAGCGTTTTGACCACAGCGTCGGTTTTCTCGTCAACAGTGTCATGAGTTTCCAGCAGTTACAACAGAAACGAGTTTCGACAGGTCTTGGTTTCACTCGCGCAAAATTATGTTACGCCTCTTCGTGAAAAATCATTATTATGCATGAACAGGCGTAACTAGCGATATGTCCCTTCGTGATTTTTTGAATTAGAACGAAAAGTAGATAGGGCTTTTCGCTACGGTCTATAAGTGCGGTTTCATTGCAGTTTTGGCTACGCCTCTTCGTGACATACTGAAACTTGACCTATAAATGTCGATGGTGCTAATATCTCAAAATCAAAATTTTTGTTGGATACGCCCTTTCGTTATTTGACCGACGACGTGAACAAGGCGCTTGCAACACTGTTGAAATACATACATAGTAATACATACATTCATAGACTCACGCCTGTTTCCCGGAGGGGTAGGCAGAGACTACGGAACACCATTACCTAGTGCAACGATCCTGACATACCTCTCTTGCTTCATTCACTCCCATCAAGTTTCTCATGCATGCCCTTCTGTTCAGGGTACTTCTAACCTGTCCTGTTTTTAGGATGTTTCCGGTCAGAGAACGTCCGCCTAGGTCTTCCCCTTCGTACTGTCCCATTCGCACTTGCCTTATATATCTTTGTCAGTCTATCATCATCCGAAATATGGAGTAGGTACTCGACACAAAATTACGTGGTATATATCCCGAAACACAATTTAAAATTAGTATTAATGACCACGAAAGTTTAACATCGTATATAACTTGGGTAGCTGTAGTAATTTCGTAAGTTCACAATTAAAGGAATGAAAAAAAAAGTCGCTTAGCTTAGTAAGTTTTCGTAACTCGACCGACGGAGTTAAACTATGTGCAATAAGACACTCTAGATACAAACCCAAGGTTGTCTCTTTGGTCTTACATTTTGTAATTAAACATTTCTAAATTAAATAATGAAATATATTTGCAGTTTTACTAAATATATATATATTTGCAGTTTTACTAAACACTATTTGACAGGGGTAGAATAGTTTACTAACATTGACTGCGAAGAATGCATGATTGTTTACATTGACTGGCTTGTGGGTTTAGCGGTTCGTGGCCCTGACTGTTAAGAGGAAACACCACGGCCATTTTTCCATACAAACGTAGTCTCCTGTTTTCTCCCTGGATAATGGTAGTAGCGCAATTATTTTTTTCTAAAAGATATATGGCCCCGATTGGCATGTCCCTATGTTTTCCTTTTTCTCATAAATTAAATATTAAAAAAGATATGAACCTTCAAATATCTCAAAAATTGACCAGATTTTTCGCTGTGTTCAAACATCCAAAAAACAAATTTGGCTAGATTATTAAAAAAAAGGGAAACATAGGAACACGGCCAAAGCCTTTCTTTAATTTAAAATGAAAAACTAGTTAAATCGATGAAGTTTTGGAGAAGGAATCAGGGAAATACGAAACGTTGATTTTGTGTACATTTAATAGGTATTTTTGGTCCAGCAGTAGCGTTGTCTCTATCGCGCTCTGCGGGGGGAGGCTTGAGGCTGCGCGACAGCAATAGATTTTACAAATACCTATTTTTCAATTCTCTCGCCCGTAGTGTTTCCTCTTAAGCCGGAGGTCGTGGGTTCGATCCTACTCAGGACAAATGCTTGTGTGGTGAACAGGATGATCTGTATAATTACTACACGCGTATACGATGTAAATACAAATTGCGTACAGTAGCTAGTAAGACTCATCTTATGCATGAAAGTATATTTTGTATGGCTACACGTATCTTTAATAATATTCCGGGACCTATCAGAAACATTACGGAAATTAAAAAAAATAAAAAGAGTCTCCATGATCTAGTAGACAAGTGCTACTACTCTATAAAAGAATTTTATTGGACAAATCTCTGCTCCAATATAGTCCGTCTCAGTCATGATGTGTTCAGTAGCCTACTGATCTGTATCTGCCTACCATAATTTGATAATTTTGTTAAAAATAATGTACCTATATTCCTTTATGACTATTGTATGCCCCAAGGGCGGGACGTAGCTAATCTATTTTAAGACTTATTTTTTAATTTTAAGACCTGTATTTTGTACAAACCTATGACCCACAAAAAAGATATTGAAATTGAAAATTGGATTAGGCGCACAATGCCACATTCGCAAAATGACAAAACAAAATTCGCAAAATGTCATATTTTCAAATTGCCACATTCTCAAAATGCCACATTGTATCGTAAAATGCCACTTTAGCAAAACGTCACATTAGCAAAACGCCACATTAGCAAAATGCTACTTTCGCATAAAGTCATATTCTCAAAATGCCACATTTCAGACACAGTAAATCAGTCTAATAGTCTCGAGTTGACGGAGCACTAAGCTCCTATTTTTGGGTACAGGGCTAAAAGAAAACCCGATATAACATATTATCTTCTTGACTTTTAACAAACTTATAATTTTCCTACTGTGGCATTTTGCCAGTATGCTATTTTCCTAAAGTGACATTTTGCTACTATGGCATTTTGCTAGTGTGGCCTTTTGCTAATGTGGCATTTTGCAAGTGTGGCATTCTGCGATAGTGGCATTTTGCGTCAATGTGTCATTTAGCGAATGTGGCATTATGCGCCTAATCCGATCTGTTAAGTCTTGGTATTATCTATACTAATATTATAAAGATGAAAAAATTGTATTTTTGTTTTTAATGGATAAACTGAAAAACTACGGGACCGATTTAAAAAATTCTTTCACCATTAGAAAGCTACATTATCTGCGAGTAACATAGGCTATATTTTATTTTAGAAAAAATAGGGGTCCGTAAGATATTTGGGTTTTTCGAAACCGCGGGAAACGGCTAGTATGTATTAAACTAGCTGACCCGGCGAACATTGTACCGCCTAACAGTCGATTCTTAACGATCTTTTGAAATGTTCTCTCCGTAATAACCTTCCTTGTACTTCAACGAATATTATAAAAAAAGGATTAGCGAAATCGGATCAGCTGCTCTCGAGATTTGCGCTTAGCAACATATTCAGCGATTCATTTTTATATTATAGATGTGATTAGTATGCGTTCAGACAGTTCCGTTACCAACTTTGGTACCTACATATGTATTATTAATTTTAATCTGCGCTATAAGGCTATAATAATGTTATATTCTCATTACTTATTCATAAAAATCAACAAAACCTTTAATTACTTCCCCATTAAACTATAAACCTAGCCCTTGTCACCAACAGTAAGATCCGGGAGTAAGTGCAACAGTTTATAAAAAGATTTAATTCATATTATTCATGTCGATAAAAAATACAAAAATAGATGACTTCTGTGAAACCACATTTAACCGGTAGTTTGTAGATTAACAGCTTCGCTCATTAAAGGTGAAGATCCGGGTCTAGTACATCAACAGCCTATAATAATTCAATCAAGTGCGAGCCGGACTCGCTCATGAAGGAATCCGAAGTAGAGGTATCCACTTAACATACCTACCATTATCTTTACCTTACCAGATAAAATATCATTATCACTTTTTTGTCGGCAAAAATAACTTTGTTTTCCATGGTGTTTGTATTAACGACAAAGTTATTTTTGCTGTCTTTGAATATGTGCATTATTGCAAAAAACTACTAACCACATCTCGCACAAACCAATTTTCGTTGAAAGTTTTCATTACAATAAGAGAATAATATAAAATACACTCATTTTACCACTTTGAAAGCGTATCTTTCAAACAATTGTAAACTATTCTTTTGATACATATACTTACGCCTTTTTCCCGTCGGGGTAAGTAGAGACCACAGAACGCCACTTGCTTCTATCCTTATAAACCTCACGCGCTTCCTCTACACTCATTACTCTTTTCATACATGCTTGCCGGTTTCGTAATCTTTTAATACATACATACATACATAGACTCACGCCTGTTTCCCCGAAGGGGTAGGCAGAGGCATATTAAACGCCCACTTTTCGCCAGTGTTTTGATCCCACGTAATAGGCGGCGAGCCTATTGCCGCTTATCGGGATAGGTATTTTGTTTGCCAGAGCGTCGTCCGTTGATCGGCAGGTGCACCACTTGCAGGTGAGGTTGGCTTGGGACCCTAAGTTCTTGGTGGGAACCCTATGCACCCAAAATCTTTTAATATACGTGGATAGTATGTTATACATAGATATGGATTTCCTATATAGATATGGAAGAGAACAAGACTTCTTATTTAACCCCACGGTATCCATCGAAGTCCACAGTGAAAATATATCCTGGAGAACCTGACAGGTGCCTCCAATTACCTACGTACAGATGGAACAGATCAAAAGATTATTGAGAAGATCCGGGTCGAGTCCCTTCGGTTTATAAATAGAAATCATGTACAAGTACAGTTTTATTTACTTTTCTGTCCCATCATGAATCAATTGCGGAAAGCTCCACTTGAGCTTTTTAACTCTGGGAAATCATCGTGCGTCATAAGCGCTCTATTGTTTACTTTTTTGCCTATGAGACATCGAGAGCTAGCTTTGGATGTCTCATAAGCCTTTTACTTATTGTAACACATACATAGGTACATACATAGTCTCACGCCTATATCCCCGAAGAGGTAGGCAGAGACATTGGCTCTTATATTAAAGGCATAATTATGTAATCCTAAGAGAAAAGCAAGCAATTTACCTAGCGTTATCCCGTTTGAATCCAAGATTCTTGCCTTAGAATCCGGTTCGCTTTTAAGTCTCATCAGATTTGACAAAAAAATTGCTATAGACATTAGCCTAAAAGGGTTAGCCATATTATTAGGAAACTATACTACGACCGAGAATCAAAACCAAGACTGCAATGTAAGCTAAAGAAATAAGACGAGCGCTAGGACAACAATTCGGCCTTCGGCACACACGTTGTTGGTTTGGCAGTTGAATATTTTTTACTTACAGTGCAGTCAAAATCTTACTAAAGAAGATTTAATTGACAAGGCAGTTTTTGTATATTAATGTACTTATACTAATTATGTAGATCCTATGTACAACGTAGTTTCGATTTTTTGTTTCATTATTTTATGCGAAAAACAATCTTTGTTTAATATTTTGTAACATTGCAACAGATTTGACAGAATGTTAGCTTAGAATACAATAATATTTACTTACAAATTATTTATTCGATTATTCTTTAGTTAAATACAAACAACAAATGTTTATCTCAAATAGTTTGCGTCAAATTGACGTCGGTTGATACAAGTGTCGCATCCTAAACATGTTTACTTAAGATGTAATTAATCATTAATATATATATATGACCGCCTAATTAGTATCGGAGTTCAGCATAGTCAGGAGTAAATTGAAGTGTCTGTTTGTTTTGATGTATCAATCGTAACATAAACAAAAAAAATTTTGAGCCTGAATTACTGCTGCGTCAGGCTAAACTTCTTATAACATTTGCTATTTGCCAGCTAAAGTCTCATAATATTAGAACCAGCTGTTTCGGAGATCAACCGGTATAAATAGACACAGACATTCATAAAACTTAATAGTATTTTCGTTACTAGTAGGTAGATACAAACTGCTGGTACAACGTATCTTTACTGTCGTATGCATAAAAAAACTGTTATTTTGTTACAAATATATTTTTAATATAATATTTTGATTTATTTAAAAAAATCAAACAAAGAGGCATACATGTGTCCTAATTTGTTCCTGTTTGCTTTTGAAATTCGTATTTAATAAATTCATAATTAAGTTATGGAATTTTAATTAATAAAATCAAAACTAAATAGTATAAACACGTTTTCTCTTTGACCAACTTAATACATCGGCTAACGGGTTATGCAACAAAATAATCGAAAATGCCAACCAAAAATTCTTTTGAAAACGAAAGCGTCACAATTTTGTCGCCGGTATACACCGATTTAAAACATCTGACATAAAACTTTCGACAATTACTACATTATTTCTTACTTCACAAAACAGTTCTCCAGCACTTAAATTTTAGAGACATTGAAAGAATAGTAAATATACTAGATTTCACAAAGTTTTGAACCACGTATCGAATATGAGACACGAGACATATATTTGCATTGACGAGGCACTTAAACCACTCCCATACATGCAGAAAAATATTTCAATTATAACTTCAAATATTCGAAGAACTTAGCCAATTATTTTTAATAACTGTACCTATGGAATTATTTCTATAAATAAACTATGCAATTGTTGTTTCACTATTATGTGAGGTCGTTTGTTACATAAATGGGCAAAATTTATGTAACATACGACGACATTTATAACAAATTATAAAAACAAATTAAAAAAAATAGCGAACGATTTCTATTTCTATCTAATTTATACAATATTTTTTTATTTGTATATCATTCCAAAAAACACGTATTGTATTAGGTTATTCTGTTTCTTAAATGTGATATTATAAATGCTTGTGACTTTGCTGTTTTATGCATCAATATTTACAAGGTCTTAGGCGAGGCAGGATATTTCCAAATTGCGAAATAGTTTTAAGTGACTTACAATTAACATACACGTCTCAGATTCAGTTAGATATGTATGTATGCAGATAATCACTTTATTAATATAAAGGAGAGTGGCAATAATACAAAAAAAAACTACATAAAAAGTATACAGAAAAATGACAACAAAGACATTCTAAAATTTTATTTACACTCAATGATCCCATAACCTCAATCCTTTAACAATAGAATCACGTGGGAATGAAGTGATTAATCTCGTATTAATTCTAATTCCAGATAGATAAAAATATTTTCTACTTAATTATGAGATTCATGATTAGATTGTAAATATACAATTAGCAAACGTATTGAATGACTAACTTTTAAAACCTGGATTTAGTACCTAGGTGCTTCTTCTTCTTTTGCCTGCCCTGTTCCCATATTACTAGGGGTCGGCGCAGAATGTCTTTCGCTTCCATTCTCTCCTATCAGACGTAATCTGATTATTCACTCCCTTTTCATTCATGTCATCCTTCACACAATCTATCCATCTTTTCTTTGATCGTCCTCTTGCCTTATATCCGTCAACTCTTATATTCATCACCTTTCTAGTCACATGCTTTTCATCCCTCCATATTACATGCCCATGCCACGCTAGACGATTTCCTCTCAGCTTTTCTTGCACCGGTGTAACTTTCAAACTTACCCTAATATACCAAATGCTCAAAAATCACTACTAATTAAAACTATTACAGCTTAAATTTTAAGTTGGATCCTAAGCTATGAAGACTTCCTCATTATGAATTTCATTGTTAGGAATTCATCTGATTTTGATCACAGTGTTACGTGTATGAACGTCAAAACAATTTTTGCATCCAGGGTCGAATTGAGCGCTATGAGAAGAAACTGAATGCAGTTCTTGAATGTGATCGTTAAAAAGGAATAGAAAAATAGAATACAAAAAATTCTACTAATATTATTTTTTTAATTTAGATTTCCTTATACTTACCTAATATTTATTTTTATTAATCACTGTTTCCCGATAAAATATTTCAATGTACAGACACATTCTTGTACTTTTGTTTTAAGTAGTGTGTAGTAATAACAGACGATAACGTATCATCATTAAAATAGTTGCGTACAAAATTAATATTGTTAACAACATATCAAAATTACTTTCAAGGCTAAAATACTTTAATACGATTAGAAATCGTTAATATAATTACAAATAACTTAAAACTGCTGAACTGATTTACATGCGATTTTGAAATCATGATAATCAACCAGACAACAAATATATTTTTAAATAAAAAATCTCGCGGATATCTAGTAGGTAGTACTGATATGGAATATGTAAAAATTAATCCGATGTATGCGGAATTTATCGATTTTATATACGTCAGGCAATGAGTCATACAAAACAAAATGCACGACTTCCTAGGTTCATTGGTCCAATATCTGAAATGTTTTAGTACTCAATGGTTTACGACAGAAATATTTTTATTACATATTATTGAATCTACACTGGTAAACTTATAAAATTTTATGTCTTTTTACACTGGGTATAATGCAGTTTGTTGTTTTTAAGTTATATCATTCCGTTGATGGACATGTA
Organism: Euclidia mi; assembly: GCA_944739405.2. NCBI lineage: Eukaryota > Metazoa > Arthropoda > Insecta > Lepidoptera > Erebidae > Euclidia > Euclidia mi. The sequence goes on from OX123207.2 coordinate 34,192,781, forward strand.
TAGTGAAATAAATCATACATATTTTACTTTGAAAATTAAATATATTTTTTTAAATGATCTATTTAATTTTATTGGTGGCGCATAAAATAAAATAGACGCGTGAACGTATTTAACTGAACTCTAAAACTCATTACAGCACAAATCGTGTCAGAGACTATCGCATCTACAATGAAACATATAACAAGACAATTAGTTTTTTCCTCGTCAGCGAAACATCTAGTCTTATAACGGAGACACTTCATCAAAAACAGCAAAAAAATAGTACAACACTTACCGTCTACAGATCCTTCTATAGAAACAACAATATTCACAGAACTGTCACCATAAAACACAAGTAGTTACGATAATTCGAATCATCGAATGATATCAAATCGTTTTTCGAATAACTATCAACGTGCGCGTGCGCTGCGTCCAACAGCGAGTAGCCGACTGACGACCAACATCAGCACGAAAATATCCGAATACCTAATTGAGTACAGTAAGCAGCACAGATCGTTCCACGTCTGTGATTCTACGCGTACAACTTCAGGTCAAAACATTCACGCGGGCTGTACATGTCGCTTTTTAATCGAAATTGGGTCAAACTCGTTTTTACGAGCACTTAGGCTGTATTTGCATTGATATTAGCAAGAACTAGTTGAAGCCTTCGATGGTTTAGTTGAAACTTGTCTGGAAGTTGGGCAAGACGCACCGGAACATGCCAGTGTTTACGTTCATTTTGATTGCTCGTGATGACAGCAACCTTTAAGGACGTTTATACATTCACTTCACATTTGAAGACATCTTTTAATATGTTCTTGGGTTGGCCGTAAGAAGAACTATATAAAACTTATAGAATGGTTATATGAAGATCTCGATTTATAATAGTGGGAACCGACAAGGCTTACCAACTTCGGCATTTTGATACGAAGGCTATCATTGCATTCAAACATTTATTCTTTTTAATATTTGAAGATACTGCATTTATTGACTTAAGTAATAAGCTCGTTTAGTAAAGTGTTACTGGGTTTTTCCGAATTCTCAGTAGCAGCACGGAGTCTGGTGATGTGCCCGGTGACGGCAATAGGCTCGCCCCCTATTACGTGGGTCCTAAAAATTCATGGCGAAATGTGGGTGTACAATTACGTCTCTGCGTATGCAGAGGCGTAATTGTAAACCCCTGGATAGAACTGCATCAACCACAGGTCTTATCCACCGATCGTCACTATTACTCCAGGATAGTACGTGAAGCGGTAGAAATCAAGAAACATAACAATTTCAACCGGGAGGATGGATATAGATTATCGGCTACTTGGAATCCAGTCATCAGCAGGTGTAGACACCGCCGCAGTGATAAATCTCAACAGTGTGTAGACGTCATTAGTGTAGTGTGTCGGAGTACCGACATTGCGAACTTAAATAAAGACCAAGTGAGGGTAGGTGCCGAAACCCGCACTTCCACAAGACGGCGCTGAGCTCTCACCAGTCTCTCCGCGACCACGCTCGGTGCAAGACGAGCGAAACGTCGGAACCAAAATAAGTATTTATACCTTAAATAAGTTAGTTGTACGCGATTAAGACCCGCTAATTTATTTTGTATGATGTATACAAATCGCGAAAGTTTAAAATCGATAATGACAAGCTAACAATGATATAATCATGGATAGTAATAATATGATTGACTGTTGCAAGCCATTGTGACGTTTCCTTGGCAGTCATAATGGCAACAAGCCTGCTGCTAAAATGCCGAGTGCCGGACCAGGGGTCAGTCACCCGTCATTACTGCAGACCTTTGTGTGGTCAGTAACGAGACATTTCACAACCGGTAGTGGCATTACACAATTGTTTAAGGCTTTGTTCCTCCGAAATGTGAAAAGTTCTGTACAGTAGTTTAGGTGTATTGACGATATCCATCGTGAAAGCAAAGAAATTATAATAATAATAACTTATTGTCTTAACAGTGTTACAATTTTACATAATTAATGTTAGGAGTCTCCTTTGAAGCAAAAAATGCATGTATTTAATGTATTAGGACAGTCCGCTCTTCAATAGCATGTTTACAGTGCAACAATGTGCTGTAATGTGCTTTGTAGAAATATGATACCCACCAAAACATTTGTTTTGGACATTTGGAACGGATGGATGAAAGAAGAAATACGAAAGGAGTGTATCGTGCGAGAAAGAATGGAAATGTCGGTAGGGGACGCCCTAGTCGGACGTACGCCGACCAAATAGGTGACGTACTGAAAAAGGGCCAAATTAAAAGTACTCATAACCGAAGCGCATGCATGATGAGGTTAATGAGTGTCCATGAAGCGAAAGAGGTATTTTTGAACCGAAGCATGTGGCGTTCCATAGTCTCTGCCTACCCCAATGGGAGACAGGCGTGACGATATAGACAGATAGACCAAAACATTTTAATGTAAAATGTTGCCAAGACGAGTGCATATTGCTTACCCAGTGAAAAAGATATCAGATCTCATATAGAGCCAAGCTTCTGAATCTACACGCTACCTCTATCAACCCTGAATTCCCAAACTCTATATCTCAGTCAAAATGTATGGCTTCAACGTTTCGTTACCATCACGAAGGCGAACGCCTTTTGTGTTACCCAAATATCAATTTTCTGAAGTAATGTGTTATGCGAATATTTCGTTTCTGAGCCAGACTGCAGTATTAACACGCGGATGCAGAGACTGAGTATCCTATAGGTCAAGATAAGACAAAAGACCTTTAATCGCCTTATCGTAATCTCCAACTGCTTGTATTGTAATCATTATGAATTACGTAGATAATGTTTTGCTACGTGCAACACGTAATTAAAACACTAATCAACACTTGAACCGCAAATTGCTGTTGTTCTGTGCAAAGTGTATATTCCAATTCCAATGTCAAAAATTCGCTTTGTCATGAGAGCTTAGTTTTGGGACTAATCCACACTAATATTATAAAGAGGAAAACTTTGTATCTTTGTTTGTAATGGATAAACTCAAAAACTACTGAACCGATTTTAAAAATTCTTTCACCATTAGAAAGCTACATTATCTGCGAGTAACATATGCTATATTTTATTTTAGAAAAAATAGGGGTCCGTAAGATATTTGGGTTTTTCGGGTACGTGAAGTAGTTCCCTCAGGACGCGTGTGAAACCGCGGGAAACGGCTAGTATGTTATAAACTGCGCATCTCAAAAGACGAAATAGTGGGTTGCTGCCCACAATTGTCTGAATTGACCTTGGAAGAACATCGTCATCTCAGGCTGCCGGGACCACGATTTCTGTGAAGTAGTCGAAACAATGGCTTATAATAAATAATGTAGTTTCTAGATGTCAAATGAAACGACAGCAAAACCAAAATAAATGGTGATAACCTATAAACAGCATTTCAATGTGCAACATTCGTGTATACTCGTACAAGATGCGAATACTACCTATACATTTTTTTATACTTATACGCATAACCTGACGTCAGCTATTTCGAAAGTTGGTTTCTTTATATCTTTTTTTTGAGTCACCATCACGCCCTGCACGAGTTTAATTACGTAACGAATGTTTCGGCTAAAGCGGCGGTAGCCCAGTGGTGTACGTAACGGACTGCCGAGACGATGGTCTCGGGTTCGATCCCCAGGTACCCCGGGCACATACCTCTGACTTTTCGAAGTTACATAGGTACCTATGTGTGTATTAAAAATGTTAATTATCGCTCGCAATAGGCTCGCCCCCTATTACATTGGACCTAAACATAACTGGCGAAGTGTGGGTGTTAAATACACCCTTGCCTACCCCTTCGGGGATAAAAGGCGTGAAGTTATGTTATGTTAATGTTTCGGCTTCTTTACGGGAACCTTGATCACAAGAACACAGCCAGTATTTGTCTTAAGCAGTAGAAGGTACATTGCCGTGTGGTTGACGGCATAGAATACAAGTGTCACCACCCCCTATCTTCCCGTGGGTGTCGTAAGAGGCGACTAAGGGATAACACGATGCAAATACCATCTTTGTGTAGAGACGGAAAACTCGACATCAAACCCTATGCGACTGCCTCGTTGGTCTCGCGGCATAAATGTGCGCGTGGGATCGGGAGGTCCCGGGTTCGATTCCTGGGTCGGGCAGTGTTACTGGGTCTTTCTGTCACGAAATTCTCAGTAGCAGCACGGAGTCTGGAAATGTGCCCGGTACGGCAATAGGCTCGCCCCTTATTACGTGGGACTAAAGTATATCTGGCGAAAAGTGGGTGTAGAAATACACCTCTGCCTACCTCTTCGGGGATAAAAGGCGTGACGATATGTATGTAGGTACATTGAAGTTAAACTACTGTTTACAGATTCTATCACGATATATTGGTTTACTGACATTACATTTAAACCGAAAGTTCCAGAAAATAGATTATTTATTTCTATCTGAGGTTTCGATTACTCTGAAGGAAACCAATATATCGCGATTGAATCCGAAACGTAGTATGACTGCAATGTGTAGCATTTGCAGAAACTTATTAAACTTCTTAACTTCACATAACTTCACGCCTTTTATCCCCGAGTAGGCAGAGTTGTATTACACAACCACACTTCGCCAGTTATGTTTAGGTCCCAATGTAATATTAAATTCTTTGGCAAAAGAATTTGGTTACTAAAAGAATTTATTGGCTTCATGGGAATAAAATTCTACTACTTGAAACACTACAGGCGATGTAAGGAACTACATATTTTCACTTACATTTGGTAGCAATTCTGCAAAGGGAGTCAAAAGACTTAAAACTTAAACTTCAATGAAGCAGAAATATAAAGGATTTTAAAGTTCACTGGCACTGTTCTATGTATAATATGTATGTATTTACAAAAAAAATAGTATATATGTATGTTTATCCATTATCTAGTACCCATAGTACAAGCTCTGCTTAGTTTGGGACTAGATGCTGTTGTGTGAATGTGGTAGAATATTATATTATATTATTATATTATATTGTTCATCGTAAAAAAATGTGATAACCCAATTTATGTACACAAAAGTCTCTGATATAAACGGTTAGCTTGAAATAAACAAGTTATAAATTGTCGACTAAAAATAGATATTTGTGTCACTAAGGTCGCGAGGCCCGGCTTGGTGGAGTTTGGTACTAGTATACTGCTACTTGTGTTTGCACCTCCTGGAGAAATATTGACATAGAGGAGAGTCCCCTGAAAAAGTATATATGTATGTTTATCCATGATCTAGTACCCATAACAGAAGCTCTGCTTAGCTTAGGACTAGATGGTGATGTGTGTATGTGGTAGAATATTATTATTATTATTTATCCACTTCCATCTGGTAATGGATAGATACAATGCAAATGCGTCAACCTATCATCCAAAACCAGTCACATTTTAACACAAGGTTGTTTCCTCCAAATATAAATATTTACGACTGACGAGAAGTATGTTAATTAAAAAAGCTTGAATGTGTTAATTCTGTTGAATTCATCATGTGTATAAGAATGCAGATTATAATTTATAATTCGTTTTTTTATAGCCTCACGCCTGTATCCCCGAAGGGGTAGTCAGAAGTGTAATATTACACCCACATTTCGACATGATATTTTTAGGTCCCACGTAATAGGGGGCGAGATTGCCGTTACCGGGCACATTACCAGACTCCGTGCTGCTACTGAGAATTCGGAAAAACCCAGTAACACTTTTGCCCGACCCGGGAATCGAACCCGGGACCTCCGATCAGCAGTCGCGTACGCTATCCACTGGACTACGGAGGCAGATTATAATTGTGTGTCTTTTTTTAATAAATCCAGTGCCTCAGAGGTTTTAATTATTATTCTTTTTTTAAATGCATATGTTCACGCCTGTATTGCCGCAAGGGTAGGCAGAGGTAATATTACAGCCACATTTCGCCTTGTGAATCATTCAAACGTCCACTAGTGTTATCTCAATCTTAATATATAGGTATCATTGTTCTGTACGTGTGTTTATCACCTAAAACCTCCCAAATAGTTAGCATGATTTAGATGAAATTTTGTTTAAAATATGGACGCGGTAGGTTACATCGCTTTTCTAATTTGGGTACTTTATCATTTGTAGAAACCACCATATCCTAGGAGTATCCTTACAGGACTGGCAAAATGACCTCTAGCATACGCTGTGCAAAGATACAATACACTACGAATACAATCAACCCTCACGGTGTCCCTCGACTAGTCTTTTGTTTATTACTTTGGAAGACAAACGCACCTGCAATGCCCGAAGAATCACAACTGCCGACCTTTTAAAAAAGAATATGCAAGCTTCGTAATTACCATTATATCTGTAACGGAATTAACAAAACTTATCCTAATTATTTTATAATATAACTAACTAGAGGACGCCAGCAGCTACGCCTGCATTTTTTTTTAATTTACCCGTTTTGGCCGATCTCGTGGGAATTTCGGGAAATCCCTTCTTAGTGCACCCCTACGGTCCCCAAAGAACATACATGCCAAATTTCAGCTTCCTGCGCCCAATAGTTTCGGCTGTAGCGTGTCTGTCAGTCAGTCAATAACGCAAGGATTTTATATATTAAGAAGATTACAAACAAGTTTATTACGGAAACCGATTTGATATTTAGGAATTAAGAATATTGGCAAATTATATAATTCTCTTTTGAAACTCAGTCTGACGTCAAAATACAGCACCAGTGTAAGTTGACCTCACATATTATAGTATTTTTTTTATTTATTTATATTCACATATTAGGTATATTTATTGTTATTCTAGGTCGGCAATGTACGAATTCTCTCCAGACCTAACTGTCTACTGATTAAAACCACCGGGGTGTCCTGGACATCCCGTAACGAGAGGGCACGCGAATTTCGGTAATAGCATACTTCACCACCACCCTGCCATAATTTTTTACCTATGTCTTGGCAAGTAAAGGTAAGTCACATTTTACCGGTAAAGTACAGCTCAATCCAGGGGTTCTTAATCAGGGTTCCATGTAATGGGGGGTCCACTAAGATGTCAAAAATACTGCTCGAAGTCAAAAAACATGCCTGCAAGTTGAGAGCCCAAGCTTACTACTAAAGGTTCAAGATTAGGAAACCTTAGCAAAAAATAATTAATTTGTTTTTATTTTGCCGAAAAACCTGTTTGATTGGAGTTTCTAATAGTTAATTTACCTACTGCAAAGCGATCTCTGCCACATCATCATTATCAGCCCTTTATACTTTCTCACCATGAGAAGGGTAAGGCCATAATCACCACGCTGGCCAAGTGCGGCTTGGCAGACTTCACATGTCTTTCTATAACATTATGGAGAACTCTCAGACATGCAGGTTTCCTCACGATGTTTTCCTTCAACGATTAGCAAGCGATAATTGACAATTTAATACGCGTGCGTGCCGTGGATTCGAACCCGAGACCCTCTGCGTAGCAGTCTGTCGGTCTCTCTACTCAGCTATCGCTGCCACATAATAATGATAGATAAAAAAATACTACCGTAAGATTTAGCCCGAGATTTTTTAATTCGATTTGTTTATAAAGCAGCTACTGGTCTAATGGAAACCAGGTTTCGTTTCGCGTTCAGAGGAGAAATACGTGTCGAAGCATATAGTCAGCGCGTACAGCGGGATACTGCAAGTCATGTATCTTCCTGGAACCCATACCATTCCTATATATCTCTTAACTTCTCACATCAGATGAGTTTGGCGTTTTCGACGTTTTTGTATTGCAATAGTTGGGGCGGTCAATCCGAGGGTGCGTGGTGGGTTCCTCTCTCTTTCTATTAGTATTTACAATGGAGTTCCGCCAAGTAACGCCTGATTCAATCAACTACAGCTACTGGTCATTAAGGGTTACACGCATATTTTTTATTGACTTCTATCACACTAACAAGATTAAAATAATGACCAATAATGACAATTATTCTATTACTGGAAATGCGCAGGGCTTCATACAATACTAGCTCAGCGTGCGGTCACACTCGTTATTTAGAGTTACTGCTCTGCACCCGTGCTGTAGTATAGCTTATAGCCTTTCTTGATGAATGGGCTATTCAACATATAAAATATATTTCAAATCGGACCAGTACATAGTTCCTGAAATTAGCGTGTTCAAACAACCAAAGAAAACAACAAACTCTTCAGCTTTACAATATGAGTAGGTATAGATTGGAACTATTCCATAGATCATGGGTAGAACAGATAGTAAACATAGGAATAAATGATTTTTCTTTCTTCTTAGTTTTCTCCGACGTCCGACGTTGACCTGCTTATAACGGTAGTGGTCGCGCAAAGACTAGCAGGTATATTACAGCAATTTACTTATACCTTTGAGTTGCGGCTAGATTTTATGTTGAACTTCAAACTCTCTCACAAACCTCATTAAAGTCCATTCAGTGATTTTTACTTGACAGACCCAAACAGATAACAGTGAGTGTAATTTATCTACCTCATAAAGTTAAAGTTTGAACTTAAACCTATAAACGTGTTAACCGGAGGTGAATAACGATAAACACGAACAACAAGTTTAGTATAAACAAACAACGTTTAATGTTACCGATCTAATGACGAAAGTCTATTCGCAAGATAAATTACAATAAATATATTACATACATACATACATAGACTCACACCTGTTTCCACGAAGGGGTAGGCAGAGGCATATTAAACGCCCACATTTCGCCAGTGTTTTGATCCCACGTAATAGGTGGCGAGCCTATTGCCGCTTATCGCGATATTTTGTTTGCCAGAGCCTCGTCCGTTGATCGGCAGGTGCACCACTTGCAGGTGAGGTTGGCTTGGGACCCTAAGTTCTTTGTGGGAACCCTATGCACACTATATATTAAAAATATTATATTTGACAACTCCCTATCCTCATCATCATCCTAGCTTTATCCCGGTTGCATCCAAGACTTTGGTCTGAGAGACTTAGGCACGCTGGAATGGAAAGCGGACCCCGTCGCTATCCAGCTTAAGTACCTGTATTAGACAGTATGTTAGCTTTTCTACAGAGCGACCGCCGCCGCCGTCCGACCGCCGTAACCTAAAGGGCTGTTCCTTATCTCGATAAACCATGTTTTAGACCATTGTCAGTTCAATATTTTTGGGTTTGTGACAAAAAAAATACCTTTTTTTCTTCTTTCTTTCCAGCTGCATCCATGGTGTTCACTAAAATGTAATTCCTTGAGGTACCGTCGTGTCGTTCATTTACCTCCGTTTATTATGAGATGTGGATGATGCGATGACTATTCGGTGTCGGTTTTATATGTTTGCATTCACCAACTCTTTTGCTATCAGAGACATGCAGCAATGTTCTGAACATGTTCGGAGTTGCTCACTTAATAAGATGTAAGTGGTTGGTACTGTTTAACTTAATAATTTTGTCTGCAGGGTACCTAGTAACACAATTATTTTCATCTGGTCATATCGAACAGAGTGAAAAATCGAAACAAATTAATCAAAAATACCATCAGAGTTTATTTATTGCAATTAATAATTACACAACAGTAGTTCCATGAGTTTAATCAGACCCAAAGGTAATTTAAAAGGATTATAATATGCTGGCTTCTTAAGGATTTTGTCCTACTGGCAGCGTTGGGCGGGTAAACTAGTAAAGTAGTAGCGATTTGACTAGCAACGTTGTTTTTATTGGTATCAATGAACGTCACAGGTTCTCTCGATGGTAAGCGATAACCTTTACTAACATGCGCAGTTATTATGAACTTGGTTAATAGCCAATTTACCTGGGGGTGGATAGATTTATTAATCGAACGCAAAGGTTTACATAAATTATAGGGTAGGATACTTAACTTCGATATTTTATGTAAGTAGAACGTTCTTAGTACAGACGGGCTATTTGTATCGAAAACCGTAACTTAGTGGCAGTTATTGTGACACGGTAATAATATCTAACAGTATTGTAACTCTATACAAACGCACAAAACTCGAGTTATACCTACGCGCCTCGAGCAGAGTACCCATTAGACTGTGCGGACTGTGCCTACAGTACCCACAGCCGCGATCGTGCCGACGGCCGAGTTACAATACTGTTAGGTTATATTACCGTGATTGTGACATACTATGCGTCTATAGGCACGTAAAGACTTCGGTAGTTGTTCTTGTTATGCCCGTTTTCACCAACGGCCCACCGGCCGGCCCCCCTAAAATTTAAGTAACCCGTAACGTAGTTTAAGAGATACCTAACGAAAGATTTGTTTTCACCAACTGTTAAGACACACCTAAGGCATTAGGTAACATCCTATATTTAGGGGCTAAATATTCGACCGCTTAACGTTAAGTGACAATTTTAACCAACTAGTTTTTGGGTTATATCAGCGTACTTTGTTATTGCATTCCACGTGAATTGTTGACCCATCTGTCTTTTTGTTCAGCACTGTGTCTTTATGTGATAGAAGTAATTGTATTAATCGACTTTGTGTCTTACAGTGCAAAAAATCTAGATTTTCTTTTTCTGTCGTTGTTGATCAACTTTTTTAATTTTTCTATACACCACCACCATTTAAGCGCTTACGAAAAAATACCACGCATCACGAAATGAAGATGAACCGCCACAAAGTTTATTCCGTGAAATGACGTCAAGTGATAAAATGCTGTCCCCTGTTTAGAGCAAAGGAATTTTGCCACACAGCCTAATGTGAAATATTATTTTTGAATTAATAACTTTTTGGCATCGACTAGGTTTAGATCAACGTGTCTAATTATATTTTAATCAATACAATATGTATTACGTTTATTTAAGCTGCATTTCAATAGAAAAGTAAACAAAAGTATTTTATCGACATTATGTTCAGATGCTAGCCTCGCACTATCCGCCACCTAATTAAGGGACCACTAACTAAGTAGCTCTTACGATCGTGAAACGAAATTTGAGAAAGGGGATGATTTTAGGTACCCCATAGGGTAAGGCATTCTTAGTTAAGTTTCTGATTAGGGGCTGTTGGTGAAAACGTGCATTAGACACATCACAAGATGTTTCAGGCGGGGTCGTATTCTCTGGTACCAGCTTTCTAGATAGGTAGTTTATCACGGCAACATAATCCGACAAAGTAATAATGTGATAGTAAATCGCCCAAACCATGAGTTTGTGACATCCGGTTATATTTTTTATTACCCCAACGTAACAAGTACATTCTTTGCCATAACTGAATGTCTGTTTGTTTTTTTAATAGTCAATATAGTGATGTCAAAATATTTCGCGGTGTGTTGTACATAAACTATTTTTTAGAGAATTTATTATAATGTATCTTGTTTACAACTTTTTTGTTACATAAGCCATAATTTATAAACGCGAAAGTAACGCTCAATTATCGTAATATTATAAATTATATAAATGAATAAATTAAGCAACAATATGGGTTTTGTTGAGATGTGATTTGATCAGTTTCTTCATAAGTGAGACCGCAAATAGATCGAAAACCAGACATCAAACCCTATACCAGCCATTCTCAAAGTGTGCTCCGCGGAGCCCCAGGGCTCCATGAAGGATCTCTAAGGGCTCCACGACAGTGTTGCTCAAATTCAAATAAACTGACCAAATTAGAACTAAATCACTGGATAGCTGACTTTTTTTCATTTTGAGGCTCCGCTAAATACTTGGTTATCCAAAAGGGTTCATTCTTGGAAAAAGTTTGAGAACCAATGCCTTATGCCAACCCATTTGACCAGTTTGGTGAAGCAGGCCAATACCTCCAATTGACTCACAATGCTATTATGTATGACGCCATTTTGGAGAGGCCTATGTCCAGCAGTCGCCTGCTAAATGCTGTATGATGATGATACTGCAAGAATTACGAACATAACATAACTTAATAACTTCACGCCTTTTATCTCCGAAGGGGTAGGCAGAGGTAGGGAATGCAATCTCGATCTCGCGAGATCTCGGCCCTTTTTAGCGAGATTAATCTCGGTCAAAAAATGGTCGAGATCTCGCGAGATTTACGAGATTGCACTCGAGCATAAAAACGTCTTATTAGAAGCGCGAACTGACTCGGACGGAATTGCACTCTGTCGGTATCGGCATTAATAAAAAATGAACTGAACTTAAACGAGTCCGGGGGGATTAAAAGGCAAACTTTTGCAGTTCGTGGATGTCTGCCTAAGAACTGCGAGAATATCAATTAGCGTTGAATCCGAAAAGGCCTTCTCAGCGACTGGTTATCTGGCCAACAGAAAAGGAAGCCGTTTAGCAGACGATTCTTTGGTCATTTTGTGCTTCTGAAGGAGCTACTTTGAAAATAATTCGTAATAATGACTTGTGATTTGAACTGAACCAATCTTTCCTTTGATTGGTTTATTTTGTTAATTAGGATCTGTAATTGCCAAAAGTCTGTCTAATTGGTATATTTTGTTAATTAATCTGTAATATCTAAAAGGTCTACTGAGTATCTAGATATAATTTTATTTACCTAATTGATAATAATACCTCAGTTTAGTAACATAGATTTTTTTTGACCTCTCTTGTTTTGTTTGTTATAAAAGAAATGTTTTATTACTAAAATATTTATGTTTGAAATTAGAAGCGAAGACTGGTTGTTTCTTTCCTTTCTTATTTGACAGATCCGTCCGTAAAAGTTTACTTCATAAACGTTTATTAAAAAAGTATAGACAGATAGGTACGGCAAACAATGTTTGAAGCATAAAAGTCTATTGAAAAATTCGTGATAAATAATGTTTCCTATAATACTTAAAATGGTTATTATTTTGGTCCTAATAAATCAAATATTGCTATTATTTACAAAAAAAAACATACAAAATTGCCAATCTAGCGAGATCTCGAAATTGGCTCGAATCGCTTGAGCCCAAATCTCGCGAGATTTGCATTCCGTAGCAGAGGTGTATTACACACCCTCACTTCGCACGTTATGTTTCGGTCTCAAAGTAATAGGGGGCGAGCCTATTACCATCTACCGGGCACATCATTAAGCGAGGGATAGTTAATTAATAATGCACACATAACTTCGAAAAGTCAGAGGTGTGTGCCTGGAGTAGGAACCTGGGGATTGAACCCGAGACCATCGTCTCGGCAGTCCGTTACGTACATGAATGCTACTTATTTTACTCACTCTTACAGATAGTTAATAAAACTATTTTTTATAAGCAAAAAAATACAACTTACTTGATTATTAAAATTAAGTAGTGTTTACAACATAACTGACTTAAGATCTCACAGAGGCCTTAAACAGAACTCACACTAGTCGATTTCAAAATCGTCTATAAACACCGACTCTCTCCGAGCGCTAAATCGCAAGCGCAAAGTAGACTAACATTCGACTTATGCCATGCGACCTAGTGGCGGAGACCAACCGTGTAAATGACCAGCGCAGGCAATCGGCTGCACGTGAAAGGTCTGCCCACGTTTTCGATAACACGTGAGTTGGTCGCATGCGATTTCAGTCGGTTGTGTGAATGGCTTAAGATGCGAATGCGTGGGAGTGTGTGACACACATCAGCATCGACATAAGCTGTGCGACAGACGACTCGGCAAATGCCTCATTAAACTGTTTTTCTCTATACAGAGCGCGTATACAGTACCTATAATTAGTTACAGTAAAAAAAGCGACAAAAATTTCCCCTACTTAGGTGGGAAGAAATAAGTTGTATATCATTATAAGAACTTCCTTTATTTAAGTCAGTTAAGAAACTCGGTGATATTGTATGACGAAAGCTTTAAATAGACACCATATAATAGGCAAAACTCAAACATTGATGAGCTGTTGCTGTGTTCCGTCTCGGCCTATATATTCCCAGGTCATCCCCGATGTCCAAAAAAGCCCATAAATATTCAAAATGATCCATCACCTTCCAATATGACCCATCACTGTCCAATATGATCCATCACTAGGTATCGAATATGATCCGTCACTTTCCAAAATGATCCATCACTTTCCAAAATATTCTATAACTTTCCAGAATGTTCCACCATCATTCCACACGTTAGGGTCCATCGCTGCTCAGAAAATGTCACAATTTTCCTCAAAGTATCACGCGACCGGTCAGTGGAAAAGAACAAACAGTAAATAAATGCTCACAAGTCGAGTCTATAAATAGAGCCATTTTTAAACGAAATATTCCGACCGTACTTATTGATAGTTACAAACATTCGCAAAGAGAAAGACGTAGCCTCGAAGGTCCTTACACTCGCATACTGCTTTAAAGATGAAAGAGATGAAATTATAAATTGAGGTCATATTTGCTGGCCGTATACGTAACCAAAATAGTTATACCTAATATGAATTTTGTGAGTCAAAAAGTCAAAAGTAAAAAATCATTTATTCATCTAGGTCACAACGTGACGCTTATGAACGTCAAATTTTTAAAGTAAATTAATAATGCTTCTACATTTACATTTACTGCCCATTCGCAAAGCAATAGGTAGAACCACGAGAAAGAACGGGCAATAAAACTCGTGGCCACTCTTTTTAATCGCCAGTGTTATGGTACATATTTTGTTTTTGTAAGGAGCTGCAACTGTTTCACATTGTAATTAATTACTTGTAAATAGTCTCGGGCATAGCGACGTTAAAATAGAGGAATTCTCCCAGAAATAACCTTTTCATTCTGGAGTGCTGACTGATTACACTATGGAAACAAATCACCAAATATCTTCAAAAATCTTGAGTGCATCGAGAATTATCTTCTAAGAGCTTTTTCTAGCTTCTAGAGAATATACACCATCTTTGGGGATCTGTAGTCAGGCACTTGACTACAGATCCTTGACTAGAGATCGTATGCTATAAGATCACGTCTCTCCACCTTTTCTCTCTTTAAAAAAAGAAAATTATTACGTAGACCTATTTGTCTCTGACAAGTAACTACAGACTAAACTGAATAAGACATTATACAACATGACCTCTTGTTTTATTTAGTAAGTATATACACTCTTGTATGTCTGAATCTGCCTCATTTTCTTTTGCCTTCTAAAAATATTATAAACTAGAGGACGCCAGCAGCTACGACTGCATTTTTTTTTAATTTATCAGTTTTGGCCGATCCCGTGGGAATTTCGGGAAATCCCTTCTTAGTGCACCCCTACGGTCCCCAAGGAACATACATGCCAAATTTCAGCTTCCTGCGCCCAATAGTTTCGGCTGTAGCGTGTCTGTCAGTCAGTCAGTAACGCAAGAGTTATATATATATTAAGAAGATAATCAAAGTTTTCTGAGACATACTGTATGACACCATAGACCAAACAAGAAAATAGGTAAAAAAAATCTCCTCAGACAAGTACATAACGATTGAACCAGCAATTCGTGAGAAAACCTCCATCTCAATAAAACATTTTCGGCAGATTCCATCACATCTCACGAGTCATACATAAACAAGTCTAGCAGTTTATATTCTAAACGTTGCTGCCAAGCCTTCTGACGTCAAAGCGCAATGATATACGAACAGTATTGACCGTGAGCACGCGTCGTGAATAGAAACATCAGCTTGATTGTGCTCTGAATTGATTCCATCGCATTGTATCGCCCTATTGGTTTTATTAACTGTGTGCTGGCACGTGACTGGCTGACCCGTTTGATGTCTCGGTCTGATCGTTTTGGCTATAGATAGGTAGATCTTTAATGCCTCAGATATTTTAGAGGATAATTGAAGAGACTTTGATGGTTGACCCTGACTGTCTCGAGTTCCCACTCAGTCAATAAAATGCCGTTCATCTCATATGCGTGCGAGATGGTTTTACGTGTGGTTGACGGCATAGAATACAAGTGTCACCACCCCCTATCTTCCCGTGGGTGTCGTAAGAGGCGACTAAGGGATAACACGATGCAAATACCATCTTTGCGTAGAGACGGACAACTCGACATCAAACCCTATACGACTGCCTCGTTGGTCTCGCGGCATAAATGTGCGCGTGGGATCGGGAGGTCCCGGGTTCGATTCCTGGTTCGGGCAGTGTTATTGGGTTTTTCTGTCACGAAATTCTCAGTAGCAGCACGGAGTCTGGAAATGTGCCCGGTACGGCAATAGACTCGCCCCTTATTACGTGGGACTAAAGTATATCTGGCGAAAAGTGGGTGTAGAAATACACATCTGCCTACCCCTTCGGGGATAAAAGGCGTGACGATATGTATGTATGTACGGTTTTACGTACATTTTAAGAAGAATGGTATAATTCTGATATAAAAAGTCTGTGGTATTTTACATCAGACGCAAATGACCAGTCTTCCCAGCGGTGACCACTGTTAGTTGCTGATCTGTTGCTACATTTACTAGTCGGGTCGGAAGTCGGAGTTCGTGAGGAGGATTCCAGGACAAATATTAATGTGATGTGCACGATGATGATGTTACTTGGGAGTAACTTATCCATGAATTAAGCAAATATATTTTATTTATTTTTATTTTATTCTTATAAGGAAAACTAACAGCTAACAGAATATTACACAATACAATATTAGCAGAAGGCCAATTATAAGTTTTCACATATGAACAGTAAGTATAATATTGCAACATTGTACACAGTGATATTATAATACATACATACATAGACTCACGCATGTTTCCCGGAGGGGTAGGCAGAGACTACGGAACGCCATTTGCAACGATCCTGACATATCTCTCTTGCTTCATTCACTCCCATCAGATTCCTCATGCATACTCTTCTGTTCAGGGTACTTCTGACCTGTCCTGTTTTTAGGATGTCTCCAAGCCGATTCAGAATGTCACGACAAGTAATCGTACGATATATCAAATTATTGTCCTCGTCTTTTAGCCGCCTATCAGAGATATTTTGAACAAATATTCATTGAATTGGGTTTATTTGTTAATTCACTTCATACTGAATGCATAAAATTGATAGGAAATGCGATAATTTTGACAAAAAATGAGGTAGCCCGTTTGACAATTAACGGAATCGAATATCAAATGAGATATCGAACGATTCTGAATCGCCCCCCTGGTCAGAGAACGTCCTTCTAGGTCTTCCCCTTCGTCCATATTATAATAATTATACAAATATTAAGTACATAAGATATATACACTAAGCTATTATTTATCACCCAGAAAACATACAGAAAGAGATCAAAATAAAAAGAGGTAGCAACTAAGTTTCAAAGAAATTTATGTTTATAGATTTTTTTAAATGGGCAATGCTAGATGCAAACAGGTCAAGGTCAATTCTCCGACACTCCCCGTTAAACGTACGACATGCTCTAACAAGATATGAATTTTGTCTGTACGTTGTTCTCACTAGAGGTGCATCGAGAAGATTTGTTCTATCTTATTAACCAAATCCGGAACGTCAACTAGACCATTCATAACGCCGTATAATGTTTCAAATGTTGTTGTAAAATTCATATAGTGGGAGAATATGAAACTTTCTGCAACGACTAAGGTAGTCCGGCAAGTAGGTATTGGATCGGTATTGAATGTACCTTAAAAATTTCATTTGGATACCTTCAAGGCGGTCAATGTACCTATACATTATAGATTGGATTCCAAACCTGCGATGCATATTCAAGATGACTACGAACAAACGTACAGTATAGTATTTTCAGTTCAGTTGTTTTGACATTCTTAAATTCAGATTATAATCTAAATATAAAACCTAACGCTTTGGATGCTTTGTTTACAATACTATTTATATGCGAATCAAATAACAGCTTTGCATTAAATATTACTCCAAGATCTCTGATGGAGTTGACTCTTTCCAACGGTGTGTTACAGAGCTTATATGTGGTTTTAATAGGGTTTGGGTTGCGGGTAAAGGTACACGTGTAACATTTGGCGACATTTAAATCTAATTTATTCCTAAAGCAATAATGTAGGAAGCGGTTCAAATCATCCTGCAAGCATTGAGCATCTTCGGCTTTTGTCACCTGTCTCAATATTTTCATATCGTCGGCGTACAATATGATTTTAGCACCCAGAAAGCATGCGCCGACGTCATTTATGAAAATATTGAACAAGAGAGGACCTAATAAGGATCCCTGAGAGACTCCCGACGGGATTATCACGGCTCCAGAGGTGTAACCATTGAGAGCTACCGTTTGACACCTATTCTATACATAGGACGTGAACCAACGGTACAAGTTACCTCTGATTCCAATCGCGAAAAGCTTGCGTAATAGTAAGACATGATCTATACGATCGAAACATTTTACACACATTTGGTGACTACAACAAAGGCTCTTGTTTGAGATCATTTGATATGTGTGAATTGTCCCATATAGCCAAAAGAACCGATAGCCGCTGGAGCAGACAGGAGCTGGAGTGGCGCACACGCACTGGACATCGTAGCAGGTATAAGGCCTGTCGCAAGATGGACCGCAGCGGATGGATGCGGGTAACTCAAGATTGGTTCATGTGGAGAGCCTTTTTTTTAACCCTTGTTCCTCATGTACCCGTGTGTCGGAGGGTCGGGTATCGCCTAAGCATTCGTCGCTACCTCCCGACGGGTAATCGCCCGCCAGATGGTCAGGCGGGCCCCCTCAGGACCAGTTTGGCGGCGGATGAAGGTGTTGGGCTCCGCCGGCGCCGCGAAAACACCCAGCGGCCGCAGAGGATAGGGAGGACGGCAACCTGGCAACACCGCATCTCCTCTTCCTCTGCGGCCCCACCGCGACGCAACAATGGTGCGCCCCCATTTGGTCAAGGGAGATAGGGCGCGCGGCAACGCAACTTCGACTCGCCTCTACTCCCGCGACCGCGACAGGCAGAACTATCCCCCGCCCCCGCACCCTTGGATGCATCCTGCGCAGGCCCCTCCAAGCCCACGCCGAGCGTCCACTCCCGGGATCTCTCTTAGCTTCACCGCGGGCGTCCAAGCCACGGTTACTGAGCACCCTCCCCACCACGACAAGGTGGAGATCCCATGGTGGGGTCATGTGGAGAGCCTGGGAGGAGGCCTATGTTATGTGGCTGATATGATCAATTGTTCCAATATATTATTAGATCATTTAGATACTATTTTACAGCAAAGAAACTCTACCACTTTCTAAACATTTCACGGCTTTCGCTAATGCAATGTGTGTATTAAGGTGGACGCACACCTATCCGAGCCGAACGCGTCGAACGAAACGAATTTTAGAATTCTTTATATTAAATGTCATGAAACCTCGCACACTTGTCCGCGTCGAATCGTCCGAATCTGGAAGAACCTCAGAAATCCTAGAAGAATTCGAATGACGTCATCAGATTCGGCGCGGTTAGTGCGGGCGATTCGACCGATGCGCTCGCATTCTATCAGTTGGGTATGACAGAGCAACGCGCGAGTACTATTTCCGCATTGTTTCTTCATCTTCCATTAATAAAGCACTGACAAATAAAAACCTCGTCGAGATCCATCACAATTCACATGTAATAACAGTGCGACAGGCGTAAAGGAAAGGGAAACCATTTGTTCGATGCGCTCGATTCTTTCGGCGCGGTCGATTCTTGCTAATGTGCGAGGCCTCCTTGACTTCGATTCGTTCGACGCGTTCGGCTCGGATAGGTGTGCGTCCACCTTTAGCCCTAAATATAGAAATTGTGGCATTACATAAACCCAAGGTCACACGGTGAAGGACGGAGCGATTCCGGCAAACCTTTCCAGTTTCCATTGTTTAAGTAAATGTTAGCGTTTAGTTTCCATTGGCATGACAATAGGGTACCATGTAACATTATCTGAACTAAGGAGCGTTCTAATTCTTCTATGTTATGCTAAGCAAGGTTGGGCACAAAATGGCAGTCAAATCTATAGGTATTAACTTTGTTGTTAATTGACATTAAATGGTTCCATTTTCGCAAAGAATCTTGCCCGCTACGTTTCAAAATGCCTTCCCAGACAATGGAAATCTTTTTTATTTTATTTTATTTTATATAGACTCACGCCCCTCGAAGGAGTAGTTAGAGGTGTAATATTACACCCACATTTCGTCATGAATTTTTAGGAGCCACGTAATAGGGGACGAGCCTATTGCCGTTATCGGGCACATTACCAGACTCCGTGCTGCTACTGAGAAGTCGGAAAAACTCAGTAACACTTTTGCCGGACCCGGGAATCGAACCCAGGACCTCCGATCAGCGGCCGCATACGCTATTCACTGGACCACGGAGGCAGTCTGTTGGGAAACTTAATAAATATTAAGTTTCGCATTAACTATGTTGAAGAGACCTGAATTTCGTAACTATTCTGCGATTGAATGGTATTCTATTCCACATATAACCTCCTATACTTAATACTTATTATTGTTATTATATAACTATATTTGACAGTTGTTAATTGTACCTATCTTTAGCCTTATCAAATAGAGCAAGAAATATATAGGCTTTTAGTCAATGTTTACACAACAGATTCATCAGCAAATGTCTTGCATGCTATTAAAACAAACATACTTTTTATTCGTTTTGCCAAATAAAAGTAAAATAGGCAACCAGAACTCACAAAACTTAAAGTCATTCTAGTTCATAGAAGCACCAATACCGTTGTACATAAAAAATAAATCGCTGAATGCATTCGCACCTCCTCGAGATTTTAGCACCAACTTGACGCTAACTGTCAATGCTATGTGCGAATTGTCATTAATGATATCGAAATAAATAAACTATTGATATGTCATTTACAAAAAAATCATATGCTAAGTGCATTTTACGCAGCTATGTCATATTTAGAAGTAGTCGCGGGACTAGAAAAGATTAATTAAACAAAATCTTTGAAGCGCTCAATGAATTTACGCCCCCGTTTTAACCAACTTCTTTTGATTTGGATGGATATATCCCATTTTGGTCCAACGATGTTTGAAAAATGAATTTTGGAGTTGGTTTTTGTATTAACCACTAGCCGTTTCCCGCGGTTTCACCCGCGTCCTGAGAGAACTACTTCGCGTACCCGAAAAACCCAAATATCTTACGAACCCCTATTTTTTCTAAAATAAAATATAGTCTATGTTACTCGCAGATAATGTAGCTTTCCAATGGTGAAAGAATTGTTAAAATCGGTCCAGTATTTTTTTAGTTTATCCATTACAAATAAACAAACAAACAAACAAACATACAAATGTTTCCTCTTCATAATATTAGTGTAGATTAATATGTGTCTGTACTTTTTGCAGAAAACAGATTTCGCGAATATGATTGCTACTGTAAACCGTAAATTCACTTGAATTCGAATCACTAACATCCGACCGACAAAGTTATAATGTCTTCTATAATGTAAGGGATGGCGATGTGGTCGATATGCAACACAGCCTTTAATTAAAAAAAATATCATGATAAATAAGATGTGTACCATAAACTGGAAATTTAGATGCGTATGTAAGTTGCAACACCCGAATGCATAACTGGTTATATTATCATGTACCACCAATAGATAGGTATAAAATTATATTATGTATGTTTATATGTATGGGCCTAGGGGTAATTTGACAATCTTCCTAAAATGTTTTGAAAACATATCCTTCGGCTGTAAGGTTCATTACAGTACATGTAGTCAAATATCAAAACTATACAACACTAGCTTTTGCCCGCCGCTTCGCGCGCGTTAAATTCGGGGTAACACAAATCTACTTTCAGTCTCAAGTTGTGTGAAGACACACCTGATTATGCTAAAGACTTCAGAAACTCTATAGGGTACAAAGTAACTCGGTCAGTATCCATGTCATTATCTACCGTTATTTCCTAAAGGTACATAGTTAGTAACATCACCTTGCATACAGTCAAATGTCAAAGCCATGTTCTAATACATGTTCAATATATCTAAACATTTTCGCATTTTTAATATTAGTAGGGAAAATCGTTTCAGCTTATTATATAAGTAATTATTAGTTTATATATGCGAACAATTTAATCAACGTGTACAATATGACATTATGTATGACGTGACAGAACTGACAGATATGCCATGGCACATGCGCAGCACTCAATTATTAGCGCATGCGTTCTTAATTCCAAGAGGTAAATTTGTGCCGTACAAACTTCTACCCTCCCTACAATCCCTCCCAGTTTAATTTTTGCAACTTATGGTAGCCTATGTCCGTCTCCATGGTCCAATATATCTCTATATTAAATTTCAACAAAATCGGTTCAGCCGTTTTAGCGTGAAAACGGAACATACATACATACATACACACTTTCGAATTTATAATATTAGTAAGGATAAGGACTAGTCGACGCAAGCGGCTTCGCACGCACATATTTTCGAATTACCCGTTTTGCCCGATCCCGTGGGAATTTTGGGAAATCCCGTCTTAGTGCACGCCTACGATGCCCAGGGAACATACATGCAAAATTTCATCTTCTTACGACCAGTAGTTTCGGCTGTAGCGTGTCTGTCAGTCAGTCAGTAACGCAAGGATTTTATACATTAAGAAAGATTATACAGAGTACCTACTCGTAGGTATGTGAACTTATACAGCTACACATAAGAACCTAATACGTGTTTTAACTATCACGCAATTGACTTGAACCGTCTTCCTTTATTTTTTAACACCTTTGTCATTTTATACAAACATTCCACTTCCTTATAATCAAACTGTACAAAGGATGGAACGAATACAAAAAGCTATGGACATCATCATTACAACATATAAATATAAAAAAATATCGTTACTGGTAATTTTCTCAAGGATACGTGCAGTGGAAGACGCCGACGTGAAATTGTCAGTATCTTCAATAATGCAAATCGACATTTAAGTGACAAATAAGTAGATTTTTACTTCTTTTTACATAGAATGCAACCATTTCTATTTATTTTTCTTAGACTCACGCGTTTTATCCCCGAGGGGGTAGGCAGAGGTAATGTTACACCCACATTTTGCCATGTTATGAATTTATAGGTCCCATATAATAAAGGCGAGCCTATTGCCGTTACCGGGCACTTTGCCAGACTCCGTGCTGGCACAAAGAATTCGAAAAATTATTTTTGCCCAACCCGAGAATCGAACCCGAAACCTCCTGATCACCAGACGCATACGCTATCCACTGGACCATGGAGGCAGTTATCTAAACATTTAAGTGCCTTTTTCGGCGAGGCTGTGATGGAATGATTTGGCTAGACCAGAAACACATACAGATGCCATACATAATTATATACTTACTTAAACTAGAGGATACCCGCGGTTATACCCGCGTTATTTTAGGCAACTGCTCTGCTCCCCTCGCTCATAGCGTGATGTTATATAGCCTTTAGCTTTCCTCGATAAATGGGCTATCTAACACTGAAAGAATTTTTCAAATCGGACCAGTAGTTCCTGAGATTAGCGCGTTCAACCAAACAAACAAACTCTTCAGCTTTATATATTAGTATAAGATTTTCTGAAGTATACCTACCAAGAATCAAACAACAAACTTCACATCAGCTAACACCACAATCACCAAGACATCCTACATACCGTTTAATTTACCCCTTACATTACTCATCCCGAAGGCCGATGCGTCTACAAAGACTCCTACATTACGTGGTCACGGCGCACCTGTCGTAATGCCCATCATCATTAAGGCCACGTATTATATAATGTCGTGCTTTTAACGTTATAGTGGACTTAATTTTTTTTGCCTTTAGTGGGATGAGCCATAAAGAGGTATTTTTTATTAACTGATGTGTTTGTGAAGTACCCTAAACAGAAGAGCATGCATGAGAAACTTGATGGAAGTGAATGAAGCAAGAGAGGTATGTCAGGATCGTTGCAAATGGCGTTCGGTTGTCTCTGCCTACCCCTACGGGAAACAGGGGTGAGTCTATGTATGTATGTATAATTCACCTCTGCCTACCTCTTCGGGGATAAAAGGCGTGAAGTTATGTTATGTTATGTGTTTGTTGATGAGTACTTGCAGGTGGTGACACATCTTAACGTCGATTGCATTTAAAAAATAATATAAATATATTTTGCGAATATTTAGACTGCACGGTTGGCGTAGTAGTTTAAGCGGCAGCCGCCCCGCTGGAGCGCTGAAGTGTTGTGGGTTCGATCCCCACACGAGACAACACTTGTGTGGTTCATAAATCATAGTTTCGAGTCGGGTGTTCATTGTGTCCGCTAGTTGTATGTTTGTAAAGTTCCCCGCGACACAGGATTTAGTCCTAATGCGGGAGTTGCATTTTTTATTTTATTTGATACCTAAGGCACGTCATTTATTTATTTAAATTATTTAAAATGTTTAACTAAAATCAGTCACCTTATCTTTAACAGCAGCAAAATCAAAACTTTAATGTAGAATAACTATAGACTCTCTTATTTAAGCTCGTCACAAAATTCGTTGCCCACCAAATAACTACCTAATTAACTGCCAAATTTAAAGTCAGCTTTAAGGCTAGGAGCCTTTAGAGATCAAATAGTTCTCTAGTGCCTCGTAGGTCTCGCGGCATAACTGTGCGCGTGGGATTGGGAGGTCTCGGGTTCGATTCCCGGGACTGGGTTTTTACGAATTCTCAGTAGCAGCACGGAGTCTGGTAATGTGCCTGGTACGGCAATAGGCTCGCCCCCTACGAGGGTCAAACTGAAAGTTCTTAGAAAATCAAAAACTGATTACATTAGCCAGTTATTACTTTTATTATATCTTTTCAAAATATTGTCCATTGACGTCAATACACCGCTGCATGCGATGGAACCACTGGGAAAAGCACTTTGCCCACTCGTCCTTAGGGGTCTCTTCAATGGCATCGCGATACGCAGCCACCGCTTCTTCAGCATTCATAAACCGCTTTCCTTTAAGTTTTTCTTTAATTTTTGGAAATAAATAAAAATCACAAGGCGCGAGGTCGGGGCTATACGGCGGGTGACCCAGTAATTCAACGTTTGATGTCGCCAAATAGTCGATCGTTCGCTTGGCGGTGTGCGACGAGGCGTTGTCGTGGTGAAGGAGGATCCTACTGCGAGGTCGTTTCTCTCGAACTTTTTCCAAGACAAGTGGCAAACAATTGGTAGTGTACCATTCTGCAGAAACTGTTTTTTGATCCTCTAACACAATTGTTGCGAAATGACCTATCCTTCCAAAGAACGAGGCCACCATTTTTTTTCCCGCACTTCGATCTCTCTTCACTTTAGTTGGCAACTCCTCGAAAGGAAACACCCACTGAGCAGATTGTCTTTTGGTTTCAGGATCATAACAGTAAATCCAGCTTTCGTCACCTGTTAGTATGTCGAACACAGCATTTGAGTCACCTCCGTTAAATCTTTCAATCATTTTACGGCACCAATCCACACGATGGAGTTTTTGAGCCTTAGTCAAATTATGAGGTATCCACCGGGCGCAAAGCTTCCTGACCGCTAAATGTTCGTGGAGGATTTTGTGCACTTGACTCATACCGATGCCTAAGCTTGTCCGAATCTGCTGATAGGTCACTCTTTTGTCAGTCTCTATCATACGCCGCACAACACAGATGTTATTTTCAGTCGTCGCCGTAGAAGGCCGTCCCTCACGTACATCATCAGTGAGATTAGTGCGACCACGTTTAAACTCATTAAACCAGTTGTAAACAGTCGCACGAGATGGGGCTTCATCGTGAAAGGCCAATCGTAGTCTATCATAACTTTCTTGTTGACTTAAATGACATCGAAAGTCATAAAAAATCATTGCACGAAAATTTTCTCGTGTTAAATTCATGTTGACGTGACACAGACAATTTTCAATTTGCCGCCAAATCGTAAAACAAATGACAAATGAATGAAATATATACTCAGTAATATTGGCAAAGAGTTCTATTTTCAAATTTTAGAATATTTTTTTATTATATTGTTCATAAGTGGCCAGTTCTAAGAACTTTCAGTTTGACCCTCGTATTACGTGGGACCTAAAAATTCATGGCGAAATGTGGGTGTAATATTACACCTCTGCCTACCCCTTCGGGGATACAGGCGTGAGTCTATAAAAAAAAATAGTTCTCTAGTTTTGTGTTGAGGCAGTGAGTGACCATTCGCTATTATATATGTATATTTTTTATTGTACCGACGATAGAAACGTAAGTAACCAGAATCTTTACGCTTTCGTTTATATTACAACTAACAAAGGCACATCGTTTATTTTAGTAGGCAGTTGGTAAGAAAATCGCAATCGGCAATACTTAGTTAGGTACTGTAAAGCTGAAATGAAAAGAGATAAAAATTATTGGAAAAGCTCAGGCTTACGTTTATAAAAACCTGCCGGCCCTCCGCGATATACCTAGTATTTTTATTTATTAATTATTTACCTAATACTAATAGGCATTTCCCGTACTAGAAACAAATAAAGTATCGTCGTTTTCAAAAACCTAAAATGTACATATTAATATAACACTTGAAATTCTGCGTAAATAACATATCGCTTATATTGAATAACATCACAGTAACCTACAACCGAAGAAAGTAAAAGCATTTCAAACGACATTTCATAACCATAAGTTGGACCGCGTAGGGATGCCTATATGTATTCAAAATGAAGTATCGATATCGACAATCCCTTTATCTCTTGTACGGGACCCTCGTTGGGGGTGCCCGACTCGCACTTCTCCGGTTTCCTTTGAATATTTACTTTAATTAATTTAATTGATGATTAATAATATTATACTCGTATTTAGCACGGCTGTTTATAGCGCTGCGCAGCTTTTAAGGAGGTACAACATTTATTAACATACATATAAATTGCAAGACTTGCATCAAGATGAAATATTATAAACTTACATAGTTTATATTGCCATTTTTAGGTTACCCTATTCAGACTTGAGATCCATTACACAAGTATATCTTTACAAATCGGGAATATTCGAAAATGAATAACATTTCTTAATAACATTCGTCGATTAAGTGAAATTATCAGTTAATGCGCATATATTAAATTTATCTAAATCTGTTTGTTTTGATAAGATACCATGGTTATCCATTTGCCGTTCAATGGCATAGGAACATACATATGCGTATAACACAATTTATCTATGTAATGGGTATTTTCAACAGTAAACACGTTTTTTGAAACGTGGCAAAAATTATGCAAAAAAGTTACCAAATAACTTAATTGAAATTAAATAAAAATGATGACCTAAGAATCGCTGATTCATCCAATTTTCTTTTTGTTTTTCTGAGAAACTAAATGGCAAAATTTTGCGTCTCCTAATAATATTCTATTCGGTTATTCTTAGTGTCCGTTGACTGAATGTTTGTTAAGTTCATCGTAACAAAGGATTTATTCGAAATGTCGTATACAAAAAATCTCAATAACTGTCCATATCAATATTACAAATTTCTTGCTTCATTATGTACTTATTACATAACTGATACAAAAAAAAGATCTGTAATAAATGCAAAAAAGCTATTCGCTCAACCATTTCTGACGTTTTTTTTATATTGTACCTACGTAATAAAAGGCACGTTTACATCAAATTTCTAATCACTGCAGAGTCCACCGGCTGCATTCTACAAACAGCAAAGTTATCGATATGAACTGGACATATAGCACAGATGGCACATCCCTACAGCGGAACGAAGTCGGGGCTATTGTCGCCGGGTCGTCTGTATGACACACCGTACATTACGCAACGATATGTGGGCCATCAGATACGGCTTAGATCATAATAATACGAAGGATTTTGCACAATTTCACTTCGCTAAAAGTTATACTTGTCCATATTAGGAATATGTTTGATATTTATTGTGAAATATTGCCGTATTTGGTAGGATTACGTTGGGCGATTAAGGTTTTCCTCATGGTCGACATAATATTTAGCATTTTTTTTATTTATTATAGGCTGTCTTATCTACCTGCATCACAGTGGCCTAAGTATAATTTTTAAACCTCAGAAACTGACCACCATTTATTCAAACCAAGCATGCAATGCTTGGTTTGAATAAATGGTGGTTAATGGTGGTGAATTATAATAACTTCCGTCATTTACAAATGTAAATTCTTATACTTTCCCCTGTGTTTATTTGATTCTTCCAATGTCATAGCGTCCTAAATAAAACTAGTAGCGTACCTATTTTAATTAACTTTTTATGAATTTCATCATCAGCCTTTAACAGTCCACTGTTGGATTAGGCCTCTCCTTTGAAAGGAGGAATTGGCCTATACCACGCTGGCCAAACGGGTTGGTATAGGGTTTGTATCAAGTTTTCTCTTACAGTGCTGTTCTCTGCATAATATTCTCCCTCTGTCGGCTCTTACGACACCCATGGGTTGGTATAGGGTGGTGACATTCCGTATTCTTAATCCGTCACCACACGGAATAATTTAATGAATTTATGATATACCAATTCATAGGTAGGTACTGACTCTCTATAGTGACTGTTAAAGATCTTCATAACATCCGGTATCGACACTCAACGTGCTCACCGAAACAAGGAGTAAGTGACAATACATCATTTTTGACTGCACGGTTGGCGTAGTGGTTTAAGCGGCCGCCTCGGCGCTTGACAGTGCCGAGTGTTGTGGGTTCGATCCCCACACGAGACAACACTTTGTGTAATTCACAAATTGTTGTTTCGAGTCTGGGTGTTCATTGTGTCCGTTAGTTGTGTTTGTAAAATCCCCCGCGACACAGGATTTAGTCCTAATGCGGGAGTTGCCATTTCAAGAAAAAAAAAATAAAGACTCCGATATATAAGTGAAGTGCGAAGTGGATTCGAGCCCGGTACCCTCTGCATGGCAGTCTGTAGGTATCCGCACTAGGCTATCACAACTAGCGGCATCGTTTTTTCGGCATGTTATTAATTTTTAGGTCCCACGTAATAGGGGGCGAGCCTGCCGTTACCGGGCACTTTGCCAGATTCCGTGCTGCTACTGGGAATTCGGAGTCGTAAGGTGGTCGCGGGTTCGATTCCAGAGTCGGGCCGACGCATAGGTACGCTATCCACTGGACGTTTAATGAAAAATACTGAGAACGTCCATCATACAATAATATCCTCACCTATATTTGTAACAGAAAATTCTCACTATCGAACAGCTATATAAAAAGTGTTTGTATTAAAGACATAACATGCTTATGGTGTACCAATATGCCATAGAAATGTTTACAGCCACATAACACGTTTCACTAAAGCAGAAATTATTTATTTCGTGATAACAACTGGTTTTATGAGAAAGCATTATATAAAGCGGTAGCAAAACTCAGCATGTTATTTTTTATAGACTCACGCGGGGATACATTCCGAAAGGGTAGGCAGAGGTGTAATATATATTACATTACACGCACATTGCGCCATGAATTTGTAGGTCCCATGTAATAGGGGGCGAGCCTATTGCCGTTACCGGGCACATCACCAGACTCTGTGCTGCTACAGAGAATTCGTAAAAACCCAGTAACACTTTTGCCCGACCAGGGAATCGAACCCGGGACCTGCGATCAGCAGTCGCATACGCTATCCACTGGACCACGAAGGCAGTCTTTAAAGATAAAGGAATATTTACGTGAACGAAGAATTCAAAATAAAATCGGTATGTGTTTTCTATACCCTCTTCTGTCTGACTTCAATAGCCTTCAAACCCCCTTATCAGATCAGCTCCATGACGTCATAATATTGGATTGTCACGTGATACACACATGCATCCACAGTCTTAGCTTATTAGAGAAAACGCGATGTAGGTCAAATTATCTTGCAAGATTTGATATTAAATAAAAGCTTGTTATAATGCTGGGGCGTTGAATATTTAAGGGAAAGTATAATATATATGGGTCCATGTGGTGACGGATTAAGAATACGGAATGTCATCACCCCATATCATCCCATGGGTGTCGTAAGAGCCGACAGAGGGAGCATATTATGCAGAGAACAGCACTGTAAGAGAAGGAAAACTTGATACGAACCCTATACCAACCCGTTTGGCCAGCGTGGTATAGTAGGCCAATTCCTCCTTTCAAAGGAGAGGCCTAGTCCAGCAGTGGACTGTTAAAGGCTGATGATGATGATAATATTATACAGTCCTTGTTGTTTAATATGACCTTATTAGTCTTAGTTCACACTAACACACCAAGTGTCGCAATGCAGTCAAGCACAATTATATTTTCGACTGCATTTCCCAAGTATTAGTTACAGACACATTACCGTGTCTAATCCGCACCAGTCGGTCGGTCGAACAAAAGCGGAGTATGAATATAGTTATGATGTAGGAAGTTACGCGCGTGTTCGGTAAGTGGCTAAACAGATTATGCCGAAGTTACGCGACCGAAGTTCGGCATGATTACGCCTGCAATGTTATTCGAATTACTGACGACACATTATACCGAAATCACGCTGCGTTATAGCGTGCAACTTCGGTGAGGCGTAAGTTCAGCAGCAACTTTTCTATACCGTATTCATCTCGCCGTGAGAAATTATGTAAACAAACCACAAAATGGGTATTTTCAAGGTCACGATTATTGCGTGAAGATATTTATGAAAATATAAAAAATATCACGCCAACCATCTGCAATAAGGTATTTTATCTACCTACATATAATCTTTTCACGCGTAATCTTTTCATAATAAGTTGAATTATCTCATAAAATATCCCTGTAATTATTTTTTTTATTTAAAAAAACTACATCGTAAATAATGTACTTGTAAAAGAATCTAAAATAGTCATGTTTCTCAATCTATGAGAGTATTGTTATACTAGCAAATTATGAAGTACACTTAGTCGTAACATTTTACATTGATCGCTTACGTTTTGAAATCCATCGAGTTACACCTTTTTTCGTTGTTGTTTTATTGCAAAAGTTTCAGAAACCTTGTTTTCTTTGTTTACATAATTTCTCATGCCCAGATTAATATGGTATAGTAGTAGCACACAAGCGAAGTTCGTAGCACGAGCGTAAGTTCGGCACTTATGGTATGTCATATCAGCCGAATACATCGGAACGTAAACTCAGCCGCGGAACTTTGGTCGCGTAACTTCGGCATAGTGTGTTAAGACACTTACGCGTGTTCGGTAAGACTTGTGTCGTAATTACTCACATATGTATGTTGGTATGTTGGAGTGCCTGAAACAAATATATTGCGTCATTAGGTACGGTTACAAAAGTACAGAAGAAAAAAAAAACTAATATAGCAATAAATATGTACGCATGCATAAAGATCTATTAATTTAAATAGGAAGATTGTAATTTTGGGCCAGACACGGATTTCCAGATCTCCGGCGAGGGAGGTGCTTCGGGACTGAACTCTCGCCACAAACCATCAGAGTGCTCCCATGACCAACGACTTTTAAGGGTTTTCCTTAATAAAACTTAACTCTTTTATTTAGTTTTTGTTTACCTATCCATAATTGTTACGCTTATAATGTAAGGGAAGAGCGGAGCGTCCAGCTACAGGCATCTTTCTGCCTAAATGGCGACTCCTCGACATGAAATGCAAGTCAATTATGATATGAAAAAAAGTTTTATTTTATTTTATTTTTAAAACCTATTGACACCAAAGTCAAGTCTCTCCAAAATAGAAATTCCTAAAGCCGTCAGTGCTGCCAGAGTTTGTTTGTTTTTCGTGTGAGTGTGTGGCCAACTCTGGTGTCGGAGTTTTTCAGACCGCGAAGGCCTCCGACATGGTCTAACGATCCTTATCCTTAGACAAGAACCGGGACCGACGGCTTTACGTGCCCTCCGAAGCACGGTGGCGCTCAGATGTCAATGCCCCACGCGGTCACCCATCCAAGTGGCGACCTGTGCAAGCGTTGCTTAACTTTGTCGATCTGTTACGAACGGCAAGCCAAGTCTCGCTATGAGCGCTACGCCAGAGTCAGAGGCATTATAATACCTAATAATGAAAACCACATAATGATTCTACACCATACTAGACATAATACTTTTTGTATCCACAAATTATTATTTAAGGTCTGGCTGTTCTTTGTGTCTATTGGTTTAATGTTAGTAAGCACTGATATTACAAGAAAAAGGTAGATACGTTACCTACGTAGTAATCAATCCGTAGAAGCGGTTCACTAACGCACACATCGATAACTCCATATTTTATTTTATTTTCGGTTGACAAGATGTGTCAGTTTCACTTTGACGCCGGCTCGCGACGTCACACACACATATGTCAGACTTGCCAACTGACTTATGTTTATCGTCCTGCTTTTGGTACGCCTATAACATATCTACTTCTTTTTACTTTTGTAACATCATTGTTAGTAAGGTACTTTGCGAAAATCTAATGCGATTAAGATGTTTGGTAAACTACACATTGTTTGCACATACGTGTACGCATAAATCAAAGTAATAAACAAAAATAATTAAATATTTATTTTTATTTTATGGTAGATCAATAATTATCAACATTCAGAATATCAGCATTATTCTCGTCATAAGTAATCAGTACCTATATTATCTGACTTAACATATCTGCTACAGAAATACACGTAAATCTAAATCTATTAATAACCACTGCCTCGTCGGTCTCGCGGCATAAACGTGCGCGTGGGATTGGGAGGTCTCGGGTTCGATTCCCGGGTCGGGCAAAGTGTTATTGGGTTTTTTCGTTAGGAAATTCTCAGTAGCAGCACGGAGTCTGGTAATGTGCTCGCCCCCTATTACGTGGGACCTAAGAATTCCAGGCGAAACGTGGGTCTAATATTACACCTCTGCCTACCCCTTTGGGGATACAGGCGTGAGTCTATAATTAAAAAAAAAAATTACCACAATCACACCAGATCACA
The DNA here is from genome assembly GCA_944739405.2 of Euclidia mi. NCBI lineage: Eukaryota > Metazoa > Arthropoda > Insecta > Lepidoptera > Erebidae > Euclidia > Euclidia mi. The sequence continues at coordinate 34,225,249 of OX123207.2, forward strand.
AAGCCCCTAAGTTCAACAAGTGCTGTTGCACTTAATCACCCAGTCACATTACATTCAGGTCAAAGGTTATGTGTCACACATTCTTATCGTAACGTTTAATAACGCATTATCTATCATATTATTTGTTCCACAAATGACAGAATATTATTGAGCATTGAGCTGAGCATTGAGTGACAACAACCAAACAATATAGAGACAAATACTTGTATTTGTAAGTGCCCTTAGTAATTTAAATGCTTGGTAAGAGGAATGGTTTTAAAAACGGCGAAGAAAATAACTTCAGTACATTCGTGAACATGGCGCATGTAATGTAACAGTGCCAAAATATTGGCTTCTCGAACCATTAGTGCGCTAAATATCTCGTAAGACATTTAAGTCCATTTTTTATGAAAAAGAAATATGTTATGTTATGATTAAATGCAATCCAATTTTAGATGTTGTTCTCTCTTCCAAGAATTATAAATACCATGAATTACAATATGGTAAAACAAACGGTAAATTTGATGAATTGTAGTTTTACGAATGTGTCATAGTCGATGGAGGTGAGGGAAACCTAAATCAATCACTCAAAGTTTACATCAAGTACATACGTTAAGGTAGGCTAAGCTAACTTTACATTATTATCAGACAATTTGATCACATATACGAAAACTCGTCACAGATCTCGAAAATACACAAAAATAGGTATACGACTGCTTAGCTTAGACTTCCAAAATGTCGGAAAAACGATTTTATATGAGTAATGTATACTTTGGGATCACGGGGAGGCACCTGCACAAGTCAAATATTACAAGACAAACAGTCTGACGGCCGAAATGAATCAATATACAAATAACGTGGCTAAATTCGGATTTGTATTTAGTCCGGCCGCGGCGAATGTAAAGGCTCCATAACGAAGGAAGTTCGCCATAAGATGGGCAGAAGGCCAACATAGCATGGAATACAACACCGCGGTAACAGTTCAGTACTTGCAGTGAAATATGTTACAATGGTAGACTGAGTTGTTGATTTTATCTAGACTGGTATAGGAAATCATAATATCTTTATTTGCGAATACAGGTATTACATGGGTGCTACAAAATAACATTTTGGTCTCGACCATATTCCACCAAATGGCATGCAAATATACAGTACATTAGTCTAAAGTATGTAGTCTAAATAATTATTATACATTATACAATTTAATTCTTCATTATACAACAAAACAGAAGCTAGACACATTTATTTCCAATTCAGTATTAATATTTTAATCAATGTCAATATTTTTATCCTTTAAAAATTCGTCCAAAGTATAATATGCCTTTCTAGTGAGTAAATTGGAAATTTCTTTTTTAAAGAGTTTAGTGTTTTCTATTTCTAATATATGCTTTGGCAGTTTATTATACAGTCTCGGGGCCATACAGAATACACTTTTGTCATATAATTATTACGTGATTTTATGATTATTACGTGTACTATTATATGTATCAAAGTTGTGCTTATTCGATTTAACAAAACTAATAGCTTCATAAATATACAGACTAGTACTCAACCGGCGAAGCACTCTATAGTGGCAAAAATATCCAAAACAATATTGGGGATATTTACTACTTTACTTCGACATCGACCGTTTGTTCCGTTGGTCGATATCGAATTGAGTAATCCTGTAAATATTTCGGCGATAAAAAAGAGCCAAGTAGGGCGAGATTCTAAGTGTTTGATGAATCCTTTTTCAAGTGATGTTTTCCTTTTTCTATCGCCTCGCTAGCTTTGCTATAAGCTAATTGGCAGTAAGAGAAAATTAAATGTTATCCGGCTGCCTTGGAACCGAATGCAAATATAATAAAAACATAAAATATTCATATCGAAGGTATAAAATGCGATCTATCGTTGCAATAAGAACGTATAAACAGCCCCCTTAGTTTACACGTAGGCGCCCAACCTAAGAAGAGGTCAAGGGCACGCGCACGTGACATCAGCCATGCCTTGCGATCTAACCACACGGTTATATAAAACTACTAGTTGACCCGGCGAACTTCGTACCGCCACATATGTATTATACTTATAAATCTTCCTCTTGAATCATTCTATCTATTCTAAAAAAGCCGCATTAAAATCTGTTAAGTAGTTTTAAAGATTTCAGCATACATAGGGACAGACAGACAGAAGACAGAATTTGTTTTATACTATGTAGTGAAGAGTTCTCTTTTTATGATGTTATAAGACGGTGGTAAGTGATACCAGGTGCATGTAAACTAGTCACTAGTACTACTAGGCTTGAGCTTGCAGGAGTAAATTCGCCGGGTATAGTATGAATCTATGATAGGACTTAGTCAGCAAGTGATCATCAAAAAATCTCAGTGAAAACAAGATATCTCGAATTGAAACCAGAGACCCCAATAGGCTTGTCTAAACACTGAATCAAATAAAATTGCCTCCAAAATTTGGCAAATTGTACCTGTGCCAAAATACCTCAATTAACTATCATTCGACATCATCAGCCTGCCGTCCACTGCCAGCAGTGCATTTCCAAAATCATTTATTAAACTTTACTAAATCTAAATCACATATATAGAGCATGCATGAAGAATCTGATGGGAGTGAATGAACCAATAGAGATATGTCAGGATCGTTGCAAATGGCGTTCCGTAGTCTCTGCCTCTGCCTACCCCTCCGGGAAACAGGCGTGAGTCTATGTATGTATGTATCAATGTATCTCAAGCAAGCCTGTACAAGTGGGCTAAATAGCAGCCAGTACACTCGGTACCTAGTGACACCAACCGCGTTTAGAAACCTGTTCCACCGGCCTCGAATTAACTGCACACTGGAGACGATAGTTATCTTTTTCTGTACATACGTGCTTCTGAACGTCTTGCACTCACGTTTTAGATTAGACATTTGAAGAAGAAGTTATGGTAAGTACCTATTCGTGAATTTGTCTTTGTAGCAATGAGCATCGATGGAGTATAAATGTAAGTAATATAAAATGCCAAAAATTCGAGTAAGTATGTGGAAATGAAGACAAAGTTTACCACAGCTCATAACCACAGCAACTGGGCAGCAAGTATCAGATTCGGATGAAAGGTCATCATCATCAGCCCTTGTATATATACTGTTCCACTGCTGAGCACGGGCCTCTTCTCACTGGGAGAAAGGTACGGCCATAGTCCACCACGCTGGCCAAATGCGGTTTGGCAGACTTCACATGTCTTTCGAGAACATTATAGAGTACTCTCAGACATGCAGGTTTCCTCACGATGTTTTCTTTCACCGATAAGCAAGCGATAATTACCAATTTAATACGCACTTCGAAAAGTCATTGGTGCGTGCCGTGGATTCGAACCAGAGACTCTCTGCGTAGCAGTCTGTCGGTCTCTCCAATAGGCTATCGCTGCTTCAAAGAAAGGTGAATAGACTTAAAATTGCAATCACATTAAACTTGTGAGTGGCAGGGTCACGTTGGCTACAGCATGACTGAGCCTGCTTGATTGGTGTATTATTATTGGTATGTACTACGGAAGATTGACGAAGAGTAGCAGCGTCTATTGTATTGTTTCTATTCAGTAAGTTAGACCACTGGAAGCCCATACCTACTTCTTATCCTCTCTGCCTGTTCTTTACGGAAAGGGAGGAGACCCGCGAGTGTAATAAGGCAAAGATAGCTTGCCCTTTTATACCTTTAGATAGGTAACGCGCGAGTAATATGTCATTGTGTTATCATTACTATCCAAAGGTCTTTGGGTTGATTGATGTTAAGTAGCTCATTTGCCACGATTCTAAAGAGTTTGCAGTAATGTTTAATGTCAGAAAATATTCCAAAATGTTTACTAGATATCAATTCCTTAATGCGTTTGTTCTAATCCCTGTTCTGTATTGATACTAATGCTACATGTCGATATCATTATGTCAACACAAGGTTCGTTTCATGCGAGATAATGGACAGCTGGTCACAAGTACAAATAAATGCTAACTATACAGGGTGTCACAAGACCCATCACAAAGCCGAAGTCTACTCGTTTTGGACATCATGCCAAGTAATACTAAGCAAAAATAAAACCTGGGAAACGACATTTTTTAAGTATTCACTTTTTTCAAGTCGTTAAGAAAAATGTGCGCGTGCAATTTTCGATGTACCTCCTAATCTATGGGTGCATAGGACATCTATAGAACAGGTTGGTCATCGTTTTTGTACCTAATTACAAAAATTCCATAGTAACTTTGAGCCTCAATATCTCCTGAACCAGTAATTTCCCAGATATGATGCCGAAGCAAAAAATTTTTGTAATGATTGGTACAATATGGGATTTCAATTTTCGTTAAGGGTCTTTTTACACCCTGTATATTTAGAGACTCTTACACGCAAACACTGAAAAAGAGTTTAATGCAAGACAGTAGGTAAATTACTTTTTCATCTTTTACTTTTCTCGTTTTTTTCGGTAAGAACTATCCGAAGCGAGCTGCCGACTGCAACTGCCGATAACACGTGCAAAGGCTGCGTGCATTTTTTATATATTTTTTATAGGCTCACGCCTGTATCCCCGAAGGGGTAGGCAGAGGTGTAATATAACACCCACATGTCGCCATGAATTTTAATAGTCTCACGCCTGTATCCCCCAAGGGGTAGGTAGAGGTGTATTTTTACACCCACATTTCGCCATGAACTTTTAGGTCCCACGTAATAGGAGGCGAGCCTATTTCCGTTACCGGGCACATCACCAGACTCCGTGCTGCGACTGAGAATTCTGAAAAACCCAGTTACACTTTTGCCCGACCCAGGAATCGAACCCGGGACCTCCGATCAGCAGTCGCATACGCTATCCATTGGACCACGGAGGCAGTCTTTTTATAGCTTATTAATAACAGTGTTCATAAAACGTTGTCGAATTCATTAGGTACCTCAGAACTCCGTCATTTACGATTTTAACTACTTTTTGGTTTTTGTTTGTAAGGATTTATCTACTTCTCGTTTGGTCCCGTTTAAAATAAAAGGTGATTTTATTGATTTTAGTTACTTTCAACTAAGGCTTATGGAACTGTCATTTTAAACCTTAGCAGTAAAATTACCTAAACTGCCCTAAAATACACCCAATAAGTAACGCTATAGTACATGTAAACAACGAACGCAATATTTCATCCGGTGAACTTTTGCAAGTGGCTTGCGTCGTTTGACCCCGTTGCGCGCCGCCGGCTTCTGTCAACCATGTTTATTATTTATTAGTTATTTGTATAGGCAAAGGCACTCGGTAAATACAGCCATACTTGTAGGTGTGGGCCTGTGGCAATAGAAAGGTGTTGGCATTTTTGACGATCATAAATATATCTAAGATTAGATTGCTTTGACATAGAATGGATTTTTCGAGTGTAGTTTTTTTTTAATAATAATAGGCGGCAAACGAGCAGACGGATCGCCTGATGGTAAGCAATTACCGCCACCCATGGACAGGAGCAACACCACAGGAGTCAAGTGCGTAGCCGCCCCTTGGAGTTGGAAAAGGGATAGGATAAGGAGTGGGATGAGGGAGAAGGAATAGGGGATAGGTCTCTCACTCACCGAACGAAAAGCAACAGTTTAGGTACTGTTACTTTACGTCGATTTTCTGTGAGAGGGTAGTACTTCCCCGATCGAGCCGGTCCATTCATGCTGAAATCAGCAAGGCTCTACATGTATGAAAAGCTTTTTACTTTCGCGGTCATTAAATTGCCTTCGGTGATATTGCTGACCTTGAACTGCAAGGCTGATATAGTGATTTAAGGGCATCGTCATTAAACACTTTGTCGATTGTTCTAGGTTCGATCCCCACACAAGATAACACTTTTTGTGGTCCACAAATTGTTGTTTTGAGTTTGGGTTTTATTTTCGTCCGTTGATTGTACTTATGGTTGTAAAGACTACGCGACATGGGTTACCCTAAATCACATAGTAACCTAAGCTCTTGAATTGTATTGATAAATAAATAAATATCACCTACACACATACATAGACTCACGGCTGTTTCCCGGAGGGGTAGGCAGATACTACGGAACGCCATTTGCAACGATCCTGACATACCTCTCTTGCTTCATTCACTCCCATCAAGTTTCTCATGCAAGCTCTTCTGTTTAGGGCACTTCTGACTTGTCCTTTTTTAAGGATGTCTCCAATCTGGGGGGCGATTCAGAATCGTTCGATATCTCATTTGACATTCGATTCCGTTAATTGTCAAACGGGCCACCTCATTTTTTGTCAAAACTATCGCATTTCCTATCAATTTTATGCATTCAGTATGAAGTAAATTAATAAATAAACCGAATTCAATGAATATTTGTTCAAAATATATCTGATAGGCGGCTATAAGACGAGGACAATAATTTGACATATCGTACGATTACTTGTCGTGACATTCTGAATCGGCCTGCTGGTCAGAGAACGTCCGCCTAGGTCTTCCACTTCGTTCTGTCCCATTCACACTTGCCTTATATATCTTCTTTATCAGTCTGTCCTAAATTCAAATTATGCATAACTTCGAGCACTATACAAGTATGCATTTTGCTCAAAGTCACGCATAATTTAAATTCATCTTGGCGTGGAAGGCCAGACAAGTTGCAAACCCGATTGCGCCAGAGCAACCAGTCGCAACACTGGCATGCCAATATTGGCACATTGTGTCTATTTCGAGACGTTCGGGCATGCCTTGGGCATCGGGCAGGTTAATTAAAATATTTGACATTTGTTTGTTTGTTGTTTTTCGTGAGTGTGTGGCCAACTCTAGTGTCGGAGTTTTCGGACCGCCCGAAGGCCTCCGACATGGCTTAACGATTCTTATCCTGAGACAAGAACCGGGATGGACAGCTTAACGTGCCCTTCGAAGCACGGTAGCGCTCAGATGTAAATGCCACACGCGGTCACCATCCAACTGGCGACTTGTGCAAGCGTTGCTTACCTTTGCCTATCTGCTACGAATGGCAAGCCAAGATTGACATTTATTTTTATAGTAAGTAAAAAATAAGGTGTTCATTGCGGGAGGTAGACCCCCGACTAAATCATCTGACTTTTTTTATTCTATAAAATTTAAACATTAAACTACAACATTAAAAAAATGCACGTTGCCAAAAAAAAAATTTTTGTCAATATTTTTTATAGTCCCGCTACTCGCCAGCCAGGTGTGCAGTTCCATATTGGGGTATAATAGGAGAGGTATGAGACAAGTTTTCAGCTTGTCTCAAATATCTACGCAAAATTGTTGCCAGCTCTCCTACTAGGTTATTAAATTGGACTAAGCTAAGAGCCGAGTTCTAATAGGCGCTTACTTTAAAACCACTGATATCAAGATGTTATTGATTAGGCTCTGACAAGCTGTACTGTAGCAGTACAAAATCATTTTATCTTTTAAACCTAAGATTCATATTTATTCTAACTCTACCATCACGAAATGTTACCTAATATCGAAACATAGGTAACCAGAAATAAGATATAGAAAACTTCACATCAGTACTTTCACTCTTCATCATCATCCTCCTCCTAGCGTTATCCCAGTCGCATCTCGGGGTCAGCTTACTAGCCTTACCGGATTTGACTGCATATTATCTTTTCCACAGTGCGACTTCCTGTCTGATCTCCGCAACCCAAAGAGTATATCTATATCACATGGGTATAGACCAATTCCAGTTTATTCATAGGTAAGGTACTGCCTCGTCATAACGATTGTCAAAGATCATTGCAGTGACAAAAAAAAATTACTGAGTTGGTTTCGGCCTTTCTTCTCAAGAAGTCATTTAGCTAGGAAAAGCCGGCATCATCTAGAATAGGGTTTCGACTTGTATTAGTGTTGTAAACAACCAAAATGCAGAAATAAATATGTCTTTATGTCTTTATCTTCACGACAGTCGGGACCGACAGCTTAACGTGCTTACCAAGGCACCGGGCATGCGATATTTAACAATTTAATACAACAGTTTCCCCATTCTTCATAAAAAAATAAAGTAAGTCGGTACTAAACCTGTCTTGAAACAAATACTACCTAATGCATATTTGTGTGCATATGTTTTGTTTAACGTGCAAAAATTCTACGAAAAGATAAGAAATGCATTTCAAATTTAATATTCTTGTTTATGTTTTTTCAAATTATGTTTACAATTCTTTATTTCCATATAGGTATTTAACCTTCAGGAAAGAAAAGGTATTTATTTACATTCCTAATATGTTTATTAACATGACTAAGACCCGTTAAAACTGTATATATTATATTATCTATACACATAAATAAATTGGAGTGTATGTAATATTAAAATAACCGCTTTTTACTAAATGCATAATGTATACACGGTACATATACCGAAATGTTTTTTTTACAATTTTTGTCTGTCTCTCTGTCTGTTGGGTCCCACTAATCTCTGGAACGGCTGGACCGATTTTGACGGGACTTTCACTGGCGGATAGCTGATGTACCAAGGTGTAACTTAGGCTATAAATTAACCGAGTACACGAAGAAGTTATCAAAGGACGCGGGTGAAGCCGCGGGAAACAGCTAGTCAAATATAAAAAATGTGGGGCCTTAGCTGCGGACATCCCCTAGTAAACTAATATGACACTAGGCTTAACCGGCGCTAGGACGAGATTTCCGAGGAAGGTTTCTATTTCTATACCTTCCTCGAATCACACTAAGTATCTATTGGTGAAAAGTGCAAAACTGTTCAGAAGTTCTTGAGTTTATCGCGTTCATACAGGCAGACAGAAAAGAAAAGAGACTTGATTTTGGAATCTATATAAATATTTCTTATATGTACATACTGAAAACTATAAAAGTACTTAATAACATTAAGTGCCGACTGAAAAATAAGACTCAAACCGCAAACAAGTAAATAAATAAAAAAATCTTCCGTTTAATTAATAACTGAAATTTAAACATGCAATACATAACAAGCAACCACATAATTAGGCAAATATCCGGCCTGATTTCGAAACGTTCATGTTTCGCCTATGTTTCGGCTATAAAATCATTAAATTTATACGCATTTATGTAATAATTTACCTTAGGCGTTGCTGAAATGCTAATATTTTAACTGCTAAAACAGATCTTATTGAACAAGCGGTAGATTAGTTATAAATATTTAATTTTATAATAATAAACTATAAAATTGTTACAATACCTACTTGTGAAATAATTTCGTTATCAAACGGACACAAACATCACCCTGACTCCAAATATTTGTCATTCATCATCAGCATTTAACAGTCCAGTGCTGGCCTAGACCTCTCCTTTGAAAGAAGGAATTGGCCTACCATACCACGCTGGCCAAACGGGTTGGTATAGGGTTTCTATCAAGTCCTGTTACAGTGCTGTTCTCTGCATAATATGCTCTTTCTGTCGGCTCTTACGACACCTTTGGGATGATATGGGGTGGTGACATTCCGTATTTTTAATCCGTCACCACACGGACGAAATTGTCATTATCTATATAAAATGTTGTCCTGTGTGGGGATTCAAAGCCACAACAGTCGATGCAGAGTTATACGACGAGGCGACCAGTCAAACCACTACGCCATCCGCAGTGACGAATACAGGATAGATAATCATGTCATGAACACCTTCGTGAAGAGCTATATCATCATCGCCCTAGCGTTAGCCCGGTTGCATCCAAGACTGACACGCCTTGGAGCCCGAGCTCCGCTTACTGGGCTAACCAGATATGACAGAATATCAAACTTTCCACAGAGCGACTGTCTGTCTGACCTCCGCAACCCAAAGGGATAGCGATATTCCATGGTTTAGACCAGTATCAGATCTTCATGACCGACGGTTTAACGTGCTCGCCGAGGCACGGGGCACGATAATTAACAATTTAATACACACTTAACTTCGAAAAGTCATTGGTGTGCGCCGTTGATTCGAACCCGATACCCTCTGCATGGCAGTCCGTTGGTATCTCCACTAGGCCATTGCTGCCTGCGTGAAGAGCTATATATATATATATATATGTTTTATCAAGGGCCACATGAAAAAGTCTTTAGTCATAAGCGGATTCAAATACTTTGCGAAGGGAAGAAGCCTTTAAAAGACAAAGACATATTTAGTTCAGCATTTCGGCTGTTCTGTTCTTCAGAAGAAAAGCCGAAATAAACTCAGAGTCATTGCTTTTTTGCCTTTGGTTTCATATTCTTTCATCTAATCGTATTCTTTTAAAGCCAAAAATGGTCTTGAGACCCATAGTGGATCAGCCCCTGGTGATCCATGCATATGCCATATTGTATTTCCTACTAGTTTTTTAAGATAAGTTGTACGTTTCGTTTCTTTCCTACGATTTATATCTTTGGAATAGTTAATTCATTCTTGCCTATTTGTTCTACTGCTCAGTACAAACTTTTCGATAAAGTAGCTAGTAACACACTATCAGTGAATAATGTCAGTTTAAGACATTCAGATAAGGTGACCTCAAGTTAAAGTTCATTGATATACGAGTGGCCAATTTCAATTATTTCTTGCACAATATCCTTAGAAAATTTATGTATGGATGTCAGTCAGTTTGCGTGAAAAAGTAATAAACATACATCCATCCAACCGTCCAACCATCCAGCAAATGAAATTACAGAAAAAAATCCATGGTTCTGAGTTTGTTTCGGCTTTTCTTCTCAAGGAGGCATTTAGCCAGGAAAAGCCATCATCATCCAGAATAGGGCTTTGACCTGTATATAATTATAGTAAACGACCAAAATGCAGAAATAAATATGCCTTTATCCATCATTGTGTAACGCATGTAGTACTAATAATTTAGATAACCAAAACGTTACGAAAAATAATCCATATTAATGAAATTCATGCATATTTTATTGATGTTGCCACATAAATGAAAGGAAGTGCTCGTTCGGAAACGCGGCGCAACTTGTCTCGTGAATAATGCATGCACTTGTGAAACACACCGTGTTGCACCTGTTTATAAAGTTCAACTGGTTAGGATCGCAAGAGACTTGACGCTATAAAACGGATATACGAGTTCCTACACATTCTTTATTTATGTTGCAATGCCTTAAATGAATTTAACATAAAAATCATAGAAGCACGGACCGCTGTCGCCGTGCAGCCCCAAGACAACAGTATGTGTAAATTAGAAACCTTGCGCAAAGCTAGGCGCAGATGGCGCCACGTAAACACGACGTAAATAAAACTGACAAGTCAAAGTTGTCAAATTTTGTGCGCGGTTTTTTTTTCATTTTTGCATTACCTATCTGGCCTTGTAAATACACAATGGATAAAAAAAAATGTAACTATCCTCGAGTTCAAAAATATACTTAGAGGACGGGGCGCATCTCTGAAAGGAAAAAAGGTCTACTATATCTAACCTTATTGAAAGGCATGACAGGCAACCCCAAAGAGAAACGTCAACAGTCGTCGAATGGGTTCTTCTTAGACTATATATTACTTTAAGGGGTTCTTTTATTTAAGTACGTTATAATACAATGTGCCCTCTAGCGGGATAATTTGGCAGTAAGATTCCCTATTGTTGTTTCAAGTCTGGGTGTATTTGTGTCCGTTGGTTGAATGTTTGTAAAGTGCCCCGCTATATAGTCATACGTTCGGCAAAATAAAGAAAATCACGCAGAAACACGAATGGTATGAATATACCATTATATATATTATATTATAAGGGCTAAGTGGTGCCTTACACCAATGTGTAAGGCACCACTTAGCCCTTTGACACAGCGCCTTATATGGTGGATTATATGTCCAAAACGGGACAAGACTTTGTGTGGCCGATATCAACTCAGAATGTCTATTTACATAGGTAGAGGTCCCGGTCACAGTAGGTTCGTAGGGAGACAAGACTCTGCGCAAATGGAAGAGCCTATGCGAGTTAGATGCACATCTCTCGAAATACGAGCTGTTATGACATACACATGACGCAAGGTAAGTAGGGCCATAGAAGGAAAAAGATTTGGGATGTGCATCTGCCGACATTCGGTCTGATAAACCCGCAACGTTGATGGTAGGAAAATGCTTCTATCGTCTGGTAGATGGCCGCATTTTTGCTTCTTATTGCGTAAGAAGTAGGTAAAGTTCAAAATCAGAGCATGTCAAATTATGGAATTCGAAACCCATGAACGACTAAAGAATCGAATCATCATCATCGTCATCAGCCTTGTATATCTGCCACTGCTGGGCACCGGTCCCTTCACACTATGAGAGATGTAAAGCATCCACCACGCTCGCTAAGTTCGGATTGGAAAACTTCACATGACTTTCGAGAACATTATAAGTCACGAATCTAAGTACCTATCTATCTATCTATATCGTCACGCCTGTCTCCCATTTGGGGTTGGCAGAGACTATGGAACGCCACATGCTTCGGTTCAAACATACCTCTTTCGCTTCACCGACATTCATTAACCTCATCATACATGCGCGTCGGTTATGGGTACTTTTAATTTGGCCCTTTTTCAGTACGTCACCTATTTGGTTGGCGTACGTCCGCCTAGGGCGTCCCCTATCGACATTTCCATTCATTCTCGCACGATACACTCCTTTCGTGTTTCTTCTTTCATCAATCCGTTCCAAATGTCCAAACCAACGCAACATACCTTTTTCCTTTTTCAATCTTTGTCACATCTTCTTTTAGACCACACTTTTCCCGTATCACAAAGTAAGTAGATACCTACTAAGTAACCTACCTATGTTTATCATAATAATTGCGTATGACCTTCCATATACATCCAACTTGACATGGACCAGTCACATGCAATGTGACACAATATAGCATCAGTGTGTGACTGTGTGTGTGTATTACATGTGTGTTTAAACCCACACGTAGGTCATACACATGTACTTATGCTGTGGCATTACTTTGATAAATAAATTAATAGTATAAAAAACACTAGAAAAACACGCTTTTATAAATGCACGTAAAAACAAAAAATAAATTATACATCGTTCAAGTTGTCTCTATTTCTGGGCTCAAGTGTAAACTATGTGCTTTTAATTATAATATTTGATTGTAAAATCGTGGGGCGCTGGAACAGGAAAGACGTTTTTGTTTAACTTGTTCAAAAATCAAGTGAACAGTTGTTACGGGAAGCAGGTTACATAGATTGGCGCTCTAACTGGAGTTGCAGCACGACTAGTAGGTGGCTCTGGTTGAACAATCTGTCCAATGTACCAGTTTGTCGAACTCAGACAAAAAATGATAAAACATGCGCCATCAGCGAGGAGAGACGACATTCACCGACATTTTTAACGCCTCTTCTTTCAGGAAATGAAGTACTTATGGGTAATGCGTCAACAGTGGCAAAATGTTGAGTTCTTGTTCGTGGACGAGATATCTTTGGTTCCCTTTGGTAACCCTTTGGCGGCATAAACGTTATGCTCTTGTGCGACCTCATGCAGCTTTCGCCAGGAAGTATTTGTTAGTATTTGTTAACAATTAGCTAAGCCCGCGGTTACACCCGCGTCATTTGGAGCTACTGCTTAAGTTCCCAGAGTTCACAGCGTGATGTTATATAGCCTGCATGGAGCCATGGATGCTAATGAGATATCCAACACACAAACATAATAGTTCGCATCGCGCCAGGACTTCCTGAGATTATCGCCTTCAAATTTACAGACTCTTCAGCTTTATAATATTAGTATAATGTAGATACAGTATAATCATCAGCCGGAACCAATGTGTTAAGTGCATCTAATGATTTAACCTCAGCGATGATTGCTAACCTTGTCTATTGTTCAAAGGTCTGAGAGCGCAACTGTCTAACACGCTTAGTTCCTAGTACTCATAGTTTTATTGATTTACCTAGAATACTGGCGGCAACTGCATATTAAATATATAATAATAGAGCTTTAAATGGTTTTCATGTGTTTGGAGAATAGCTAATTAGCTACAATTTGTTTTTTTATTGAAGATTTTTCTATGATTTTCTGGGTAGTTAAATTCATGGTACCAACTTGAAGTTTCAAGGTCATCTCACAGCCCATACCTATAAACTGTTTCACCGCTGGACACGGGCCCCCATCTTACTATGAGAAGGGGGTCAAAATACTAGTAATTAAATAATAAACATTTAAAAATATTTACTACTAGATTACTGCAAAGTTACATCAAAATCAGTTCAGAAATTTTTGCCTGAAGAAGTACAACCTAACAAAAATCTATACATCCAACCTCACAAATTCATATTTCAATAGTAGAAGATAACAAATATATACCTACTTACATAGAATATGCAATAAGCAGTATGCATCTTTGTCCTAAGTGTGATAGAGTGAAACTCAGAGAGAGGCGTTAATAAGTGCTTGCTTCACCATTTCTACTAGAAAGTGGTTTCTCCAACCGGTTGGACCACCGCCCGCCGCGACCTTGGGATTATTATAATTAACGTAATAGTACTATTACTCAACGCCGTCTATAATTTTATATGACATTTGACATCTAAGCGTGTCTATGGTTAATTTAATTCTTAATGCAGACTTTTGCAACGCGCCAAATGGGCGAGTTCGGAATTTGAAAATAAACGTCAATAAAAAAAAAATTTTGTTAGTTAAGTATAATTTGGGTTACGTAAGGAATTAAATTCCAGTAGGTACTTAATTTAGCATGCGAACAAATAGGTAATTATTAATATTCTGGTTTTCAAAATCGACATCAGTTTCTTTAACTTACCAACAAGAAGCTTGACATTTAGAAATAATGTATTTTAGATAGATAGAAATAGAAGTATGTACATCACAATTTGCATTCATAATGATCATTATATTACTGCCTAAATATTAGAAATGTGTATTTATATGACGTAACAATAACCTTAATATGCGATTTCAAGTTTATTTGTGTGATAAATAACCTATCGCGCCTCAACTTACGGTATTAGAGAAGTGATTTATAAATGTATAATACAATAAATGAGTAGCTCTTGTCCGCAGCATGGCGTAGGGTCGGTTATTGGGACAAAATATAGCACATGTGCAACCTGCTATACCTACTGATGCAACTATAAACCAAGTTTAATCAAAATCTGTTAAGTGTTTTGCGTGAACCAGTAACACGCATCTATACTTACATCCTCACAAAATGTATTAACCTGCTTCTAAGTAAGTTATTAGACATTTATATAAAATAGTCCAACTACTGCAGGCCTTTCTAGAACATTATGGAGATAGAGAAGAATCTAGAAGCGAGCAAACTATAAGCACTACGTCATCCTATAATCTTAAATGAACATGTTTGCTAATGACATTACATACCGGAATGAATTGCATGCAGAATGTTCTCGAAAGCGTCGGAAGTTTCTCAAGGTGCTCTCAGTGATATAAACGTAATGTAAACTTATCCAAATCGATGCTAATTATTAAATCTATTGTATACATTTGATCTTTAGTATAATGTTGTAAATAATATTTGATTTTTAAGGTTGTGAAAAATAAATACACTGCTAAAGAACCTAATAAAAATAAAGTGCTAATATTACAAAAGTGCAACTGCAGTTAGTTCGTATATTTAAACTAAGATATTAAAAATATTTTCTAACTGTACGCTATAAAATACAAAATGGACGCAAACATTTTCATAGTGAGAAGGAGGCTCTGCCCAGCAGTGGAATAGATAGATTATATACAGGGCTGATGAAGATGATGCACTGAAAATGAGGCAGCATTTTTCCGTTCAAAGAAGGTGTAATATCAGTTATTTTTTACAATTGTGTTCCTAATCCATTATTTTAATCATCATCATCAAGATTGTCCAAAAAAAAAAACAAAAAAAATGTGTTACGGCGGTTGCATCTAAGACTCCATTGCCTGGGAGCATGGGATCCACACTAGTCTTACAAGAAATGACAGAATATTCATCATCATCATCTTCAGCCCCTTACAGTCTACTGCTGGACTAGACCTCTCCTTTGAAAGGAGAAATTGGCCTAATATACCACGCTGGCCAAACGGGTTGGTATAGGGTTTGTTTCAAGTTTTCCTTCTCTTACAGTGCTGTTCTCTGCATAGTATGGTCCCTCTGTCGGCTCTTACGACATCCACGGGATGATATGGGGTGGAGACATTCCGTATTCTTTATCCGTCACCACACGGATGTGACAGAATATTAGCTTATCCATCGTTTTATCAAATGTTAATGAAACATAAAAATACTCAACAGTTAACCCAGCAAAACTGCAAACCTAAAGCCTTCTGACGATTTCCGTCAAAAGAAATAGACTCAACTATGCGCACAAAAACTAGAGGTTACTTCAATTCAGACAAACAACATCAAGGTTTACCAGGTGAACCGTTACGCAGGAGATACGGAAGCTGTGAGACTATTCGACAAATAGCTTGAATGACCTATTGACAGGAAGACATATGGAAAGTTCGAGAATATTTAAATGTTTGCTTAAGCTAACGGGGTAATAACAGTGGAAATCCTAAGCTTTTTAATAATAATAATAATAATATCGTTTATTTGCATGAAATATGGTGCTTACAGATCTCATAATACAATACATAGTACTTCATATTCCGCCTACTAAATTCAGCATGCAAATTTAGATTGTGCCATAATTTTAATGAATTAAATAATATTGTAATAATTCAAATATGTCACGACAATAGTTTATGCTCTTTTAATATGGGTCAGCATGATTCTAATGGACCTGCACCAAATACAGCACGTAAACACTTTTTTTGAACAATGAAGGCCCTATTGCTGTCCGTAGAATTGCCCCATATTATTATTAACATTATGCTTAGACGCTACTTCTACTACGATTTTAAACTAATCACCTAAAGAAACCGGCTCTTGCAACTGAACGTCAAATCTACTAAACTCCATAAAAACATACTATTATTTATCCTAAGACTACTGTTAAGCAAAAAAGAAGATGATTTAGTATAGTTAGATAATACTATAATGTTAATGTACATTGTTATAAGAGAACACAAAGAATCGGCAACAGATATTGACCTTTAAGCGACCGAATATTGTACTAGTAAATTTAAACTAAGTAAGTAATTATCAGAAAATTAGGTCACATACGACCATTGATTCATTTTTTAGGGTTCCGTACCTAAAAGGTAAAAAACGGAACCCTATTACTAAGCCTCCGCAGTCTGTCCGTCTGTCTGTCTGTCACCAGGCTGTATCTCACAAACCGTGATAGCTAGAAAGCTGAAATTTTCACAAATTATGTATTTCGGTTTCCGCTATAACAACAAATACTAAAAATAAAAAATAAAAAATATATAAGGGGCGTCCCATACAAAAAACGTGTTTTTTCTTCGTATTTTTTGCTCAAACTTACTATCTGTAACAGGTAGACGCTTTAAATTTTCACAAAATATGTAGTTGTATATTACCTTTCAAAATAAATAATTAAATAAAAAAGGGGGACTCCCATACAACAAACGTAATTTTTAAGCAATTTGTTACTCGATCTTAATAAACAGGTAGAAACTTAAAAAGTATTTAAGTATACATACAACGATCGTGATTTTCTTTTATAGTTGACGGAACCCTTTGTGCGCGAGTCCGACTCGCACTTGCCCAATTTTTAATTTCAGGCATGTTACCTCACACGCTCGTTCTGAATGCAGATTTCTGAAAACCTTTAAACATTCTACAAAGATGTGATATGACTCAAAACAACGGCGATAAAATCTATCTGTTCAAATAAACGGTGGGCCATTGTGCCAAATAAATATTTTTCTACACGTTTATAAGGCAAATATTTGAAAAACAACCGTTACGAACAACCGGCCATAGACAAGTGAAGCGCGTAATGAGCAAAGACAAAACATGTATTTATTTATTTTAGGTCAATACGCGTTCTTCGCTTCTTGTCTATGATGGTGCACTTTCTATGCATGGTAGGTGCGAGACTCATTAGTAAAGTGTTACAAATTGTGCAGTAGCGGAAGTGATGCTCACAAAAAGAAAGAAAGAAGTATGGCCTTTCTATTTGGTTGTTTATGGTAGGTTGGTGTAAAGTCTAAACTTTGAGAATACTCTTAATTGAGTTTCGATCACATACCTAATGGTCAATTGGCTTAACTTGTTTCAATTAGATCACATATTTTTTATTGCTTTTGATAGCAACGGTGAATTCAGGGTTTTGATTTGGGGGCAGGGCGAATTTTATGTCTTATTTTACCAAATGTGCATAGGGTTCCCAGGGTGCATAGGGTTCCCACCAAGAACATAGGGTCCCAAGCCAACCTCTCTTGCAAGTGGTGCACCTGCCGATCAACGGACGAGGCTCTGGCAAACAAAATACCCCGATAGATAAGCGGCAATAGGCTCGCCACCTATTACGTGGGATCAAAACACTGGCGAAAAGTGGGCGTTTAATATGCCTCTGCCTACCCCTTCGGGGAAACAGGCGTGAGTCTATGTATGTACTTTCGTTTCGTGGCACCAGGCGGAGCAAAGCTTTATCAAGGGAAACTAAAAAGTCTTTGAAAGAAAATAGATGTATTTGGGAGGGTGGACGGCCTAACCCACTCAGACGCCTCCTCCACACTTGATTCACCCCTGAATGACATATATAGTGTTTATTGCCAACAATACATTTAGAGAAGGTAAGCAATCCTGCCGTAGATTCATAATAGAAAGTCCTCTATCTAGCAACCACAAACAATCTGACGGAGCATAAAGGTAAACACAGTAATTGATTTAATGATGGAAAGGTAGTACTGCAGCTCATTCGATGTCTGAGTTGTCGTGACTCTGTCAGACTCGGGAACGCCCCGGTACACGACATCCGTACGAGCACTATGCTTCGACGATTATGTAGGACATGACAGGCCAACTGACAATGTCATGTTGTTTATATATTGAAAAGGTGTGGTTTTCTAGGAAAAGTTACGAAGTCAAAGAATTCAAATCGAAAGACTTGGAGCAAGAGTGACGATTGATTTACCGTGGGACGAGGGTCGTCTCTAGTTATTGCCATTGTAACGTTTGTTGTCACTGAAAAAAGTAGTAGACGAGTGAAATAAGATGTTTACTGACTATCACAGTATATCTTTCCAACCAACCAAATAAGTTGATTGGGACGACGTTGAAAATGAGATATTTTTATTTAACAAGATTAATCATTTTTACATATATCTACTGCCTCCGTGGTCCAGTGGATAGCGTATGCGACTGCGGATCGGAGGTCCCGGGTTCGATTACCGGGTCGGGCAAAAGTGGGTTTTTCCGAATACTCAGTAGCAGCCCGGGGTCTGGTGATGTGCCCGGTAACGGCAATAGGCTAGCCCCCTATTACGTGGGACCTAAAAATTCATGGCTAAATGTGGGTGTAATATTTACACTGCCTACCCCTTCGGGGATACAGGCGTGAGACTATAAATAAAAAAATAATTATCTACACTATCCATTTTCGTTAATCGTGTTAACAAGAAACTACTAGGTAGGTATCCTTGTCAACATCTAAAACGAACCCATATGTTTAGACGTGGGTCTATTACCATTACTAATAAGCGTTTGGTTTAGATTGCATCAATATTAACATACATAATACACTGTTACAACGATTACAAAGAGTCCTACATCCAAAACACACAGGCTTATCGGCGTGTTTAACAAAGGCAATATTTACCCACTTCATGGTCACTTTACATTTACAAATAGTAGGACAATAATACAAATTGTATTAAATCACCACAGTTCGTTATACACGTAATATTATTTATTTTATCCATTCCGTTCGGCACGCGATTTCTGACTATATCTATGGTAATTTACTTAAACCAATACACAATTAAGTAATGATTTATTTACTAATAAAATAGAAAATAGGTTACAACTATTTTCAATCATTTATTAGGTATTTGTACACATACTAAGGTACTGAAAAAATGGTCCATTATCCGCTTGCTTGCTCCGCGCCGCAACCTACGCCGGCCCCTCTGCCCGGCCACTTGAAAGCGATAACGATCAAATGCCCGCGCGTTTTTATCGCCTCGGCGCGCGGGTTGGGTTCCACACAATCGGTCCTTGTGACTCAATTTGTTTTGAAAGGTTGTCAAGTGTTATATTATTTATGTTTGTTATGAAACTAACTATACAATGTTGTCTTTGTTTATTTGGATTACGACTCTGGTGTCGAGTGATGCTCTTTTGAAATTGAGATAGCGCGTTTTAGAGCTCGCTTTGTATTTATAAGTTCATACCTCAAAACTTAAAGCGGTGACATATCGTTTTTAATATTTAATTACGTTACTTATATATTAGATAATAAGATGAAAATAAAAAAGTACACTTATTTATACATATTTATGAATTACAGGCCTCTGATTCCAAACCATTATCTGGCGCCGCGTGGCGTAATTTATGTTAAATTTGATAAGGCCATATAATGCACAAATAACAGTTTTAAACATACAAATAAATAAACACTAAATAAGTAGTCTCATATTCTTTTAAAACAAAAAGAAATCATACGGATAGCATTCACCACTTCTAAGTAATATGAACATTTCTGAAACAGTTCCCATGCTCTCAGTAAAATCACTGTTGCGCGCCAAAATCTACTTAAGGTCTCGAAAAAAGTCAAATCTTATATTTCATGCTGGAATTATTATATATACGTGTTAGTTATTTACATACCTTGATAAACACAATAGATCTTAAAGAATAAAACTAAATTTAACAGAAAAAACAGCACAAATACACGCACACATTCCGCACATTCTGCACCGACTCAACACTCAACGACAACATTGACAACGAACGTATTTTTTTTTAATTTCTCTATGGAGTTGAAACTCGACTGGGATTAGTATGACGGGAAATTTAACGTAGAAACGAGATACATAATACAAACTAAGCCCTAGAGCGACAGAGACGAGTATATTTCACTCTTTCGACCGCGGGAGCCATGTCATATACAGTATGACACGGGCAAAGTAGACTGAGATGCGATGTTATATGCCATATAACATGGGCAATTTAGTGTTTGAATTTTGTTATATGCCATATAACACGGGCAAGCAAGCGGTTATAGGAGAATCCAAGTAGAGGAAGCGCGTGAGGTTTGTAAGGAAAGAAGCATGGCTTTCTATTGTCTCTGCCTTCGCCGACGGGGAAATGGCGTTAACTATATGTATGTACGAGTACAATCAAACAAGTCGGCGCTGGACCAATTTAAAAAAATCCCTTGTCTCGCTTATAGAGTCGAGGCACACTATAAACTGATTTTGTATACGAGTGTCAAAGTGCGTGTAAAGTAGCACTGGAAGCGACGAAGTCTTGCTGAGCGATTTTCGCCCTTAAGGTGGTCTAGCGGGAAGTTGTTCGACTGTACCCATGTATAAAAATTGACGCTATAAGGAGTACCCCTAATATTTATGTAACGGGTATATCGGACATCCCGTAAGTGCTCATGACCATTGCTGGTGTAATCCATGCCGGAATTTTGGGACTAATAGAAACTTTAATTCATCTTTATCTATACACATAAATAAAATTGGAGTGTCTGTTTGTAATATTAAAATAACTGCTTTTCACGGTACATATACCGAAATGGCATTTATTACAATTTTTGTCTGTCTGTCTGTCTGTTTGTCCTCGCTAATCTCTGGAACGGCTGCTGGCCCGATTTTGACGGGACGTTTACTGGCGGATAGCTGATGTACCAAGGAGTAACTTAGGCTATAAATTAACCAGATACGCGAAGTAGTTCTCTCAGGACGCGGGTGAAACCGCGGGAAACAGCTAGTTATCAAATAATTTTTAAGTTATAGAAAGTTTAGAACCATCACGTACCTTAAAGCATCACTTCTTCGTATCATGGTTTACGAGAAAATGATATGGTACATGTTCCTTTTACTAAAACTTTGAATCGTATATCTTCGCCTCTTAGTTTCATAGACCAGATAACATTTACACTAATTATAGGAAATACAAATAACACCTACATTATCGTAAAATTAGACAACTACCCCACTGTGACTACTTAGTTCGATATAAATTCGCTCCGCATGAATAAAAGTAAACGCCAGAAAATATCGCCAAACACAACGTACAAACCAGTCTGTTGTGAATTTTCCACCTGAGTATTGATTATTCAGTAAAGATAAACCAGGAACGTAGCGCCTGGAAACACGTAATTACCTATATTTTAAGTTATAAGCGTGAACGTATAATAACTATAGAATTTTAAAAACATAAGTAACAGAAAAGTGGGTGTAGAAATACACCTCTGCCTACCTCTTCGGGGTTATAGGCGTGAGACTATGTATGTATGTATGTAAGTAACATTAATGTAAGTTTGTACATAATTTATGTATGTATAGAGATGTATATGTATGTATGAACATTTCTACATCAGCACGGACAAATTGGGCAATGGTTTTCAAGGTTTTTCAAAAGACTCGACCATTTTGAATGTAAGCTAAAAATGTAACTCGGCTCACAATGATGTATTTTTTTAACTTGGATGGAAACAAACGGAAAACTTATATTCTTTCAAACAAGAAAAATCTTTTCAAGAAAAACAAAAACAATTGTTTTTTATTCATCATCAGCCCTATATACATATAAACTGTCCTGTGTGTGTGTGTGACTGCTGGGCACGGGCCTCTTCTCACTATGAGAAGGGTAAGGCCATAGTCCACCACGCTGGCCAAGTGCTGGTTGGCAGACTTCACATGTCTTTCGAGAACATTATGGAGAACTCTCAGACATGCAGGTTCCCTCATGATGTTTTCCGTCACCAGCAAACAATAATTAACAATTTAATACGCACATAACTCCGAAAAGTCATTGGTGCGTGCCGTGGATTCGAACCCGGACCCTCTGCGTAGCACGGTTTTTATTATGGTAACAAAAAGATATCAGTCTGTATTGAGAACCTCCTCCATTTTCTGCATCCGGTTAAAAAACAGTACATCTTAAAAGAGGCTTATTTTTTATTCAAGTACAGTTTAAAGCTTTTGGACTTTAACGCTTATTTTGAATGATCAGATTATGTCATCAAACTGATGTCACAAGTATGCCTTTTATATAAATCAAAAATCATATTCAATATACCTTTAAAATTCTTGCGATACAGACCGCACAGCCAAAACTATTGAGCGCAAGAAACTGCAACTTGACTTGTTTGTCCCTTGGGGAGCCTGGAGGTGCAAAAAGAAAGGATATTCCGAAATTCTCACGGAATCGAAAAGAGACGTGTAAATTAAATCAGATACATAAAACCCGTCCTAACTACGGACAGTTCAGTCAGAATAACAGAGGATTTTCGGAAATTCGTCCTCTAATTTCTAATTTTAAAAACATAACATAACATATCTTCACGCCTTTTATCCCCGAAGGGGTAGGCAGAGGTGTATTGCACACCCACACTTCGCCAGATATGTTTCGGTCCCAATGTAATAGGGGGCGAGCCTATTGCCATCTACCGGGCACATTATTAAGCGAGCGATAATTAACATTTTTTAATACACACATAACTTCGAAAAGTCAGAGGTGTGTGCCCGAGGTACCTGGGGATCGAACCCGAGACCATCGTCTCGGCAGTCCGTTACGTACACCACTGGGCTACCGCCGCTTATATTATATTATATTTTAACATGTTTTAAATTGGG
Organism: Euclidia mi; assembly: GCA_944739405.2. Taxonomy (NCBI): domain Eukaryota; kingdom Metazoa; phylum Arthropoda; class Insecta; order Lepidoptera; family Erebidae; genus Euclidia; species Euclidia mi. Next base: position 34,248,768 of record OX123207.2, read on the forward strand.
TAAGAAAGGGGTTCAGAGATTGTATGGAACTTTTTATCTTTTACTAATTCACGAAGCCGCGGGCAAAAGCTAGCACACGATATTTTATAGTCATAATTATGATATTCCACCGGGCGGCTACTTGTTCTCAGTGGAAAGATTTCTCAATCGAAAAGAGACGAAGTAAACAATATTTACTCATGTAAGTCGTGTAGCATATTATCGTCGACACTGCCGAGACTTCGTTGCTGCGATTACCAGCCAACTATAGAGAAGACATATCTATTGATTTAATAAAATTCTTCTTGTCTGCTAACTACTACGAAAAGGATATTGATGAAATTTAGCAGTAACATACTTACTCCACTTTTTGTCTCAATAGCCGATAGCCAAGCGGGCAGGGCCTCGGACGGCGTCTTGTACATTAAAATCTATTAGCGCCCGAAGGGTAAAAAAAAACCCTTTCGGAACACTCTATTCGATTTTCATTGAGACATCTGACAAAATTTGAGAGTAATATGTTTCTATCTAGGTACCTCCTGGGGGAATTGATTGATTAGTAAGTATATTAATTTATCCTACGTGATATTGATATTGTTTGTTGTTTTATGTTGATTGATATTCACTAGAAGTACAATCATGATCTTTCCTTCTCAGTCACACAAATATTTCCCTGATTACGACGACGTAGGGATAAACCTTAAGGACAATAATTATAAGGCGTATCGGTATTGATCGACGGATAGTCGTCATCGAGTCACAGGATGGCATGTTTTCCTCCTTAAACCTGTCCATAAGAAATACGAGTATTCCCCGAAGGAAGATCTTATAAGGAATTGTGAGGAAAATACGTAATGATGCTCTTTTGTATTTTTTATACATATAGATACATATAAGTATTCCTAAGTTTATAAGGCTTATTGATATTTCAGCAGAGCTATCATTAAATTTTATTTTAAAAATGTAACGAGAGTAGCCACCATATTTAGGTTCCAAGTGTATTGTAGCTGTCTCAAATCTCTTTCTGTTAGAGATCTGGGCTAGATATTTTGTCCTAACGAATTCAAACATTGCTTACAAAATTATGAACTAATTGTAAAATGATGTATTGCATAAGCAGTCTTAGTACATAGAAAGGTCTGTAGCTAAAATATAGTAAGTATTATAGTCGTTTCGGGTAAACATTCTGTAGCTTAAAAGGCCGGTCGTCAAACTGACGTAGATGAAAGTTTCTGTAAAACCGTGAAAGCTTCTGGTGGGGTAATAGAAATACATTAATCGTCCTTTCGGCGAACAGTCCAATGGCAAATAGGTCGTAGGAGAATGGTTGCCGAATCTTTAAAACAAGTTCAGTTAACGATATTAAAGTAGGTATATTATGTTGATGAAGAATCAGCTGATAAATAATAACACACAATATTAACTACCTAAACCGTGACTAATACCTAACAGCTACATCTACAACCAAAACTGATACATATGACAGTAGCAGTAGAGTCGAATATTGGGAGGAATACTCAAATGGACTCTGACCGCACAAAGAAACAAAGGAGATACATACATCACTATCTTATCATTAGCACAACTGTAGTTTAATACTTTTTTAAAAAGATATTATTTTATAATAATGATGACATGGCTCGTAGAATATTACTTGCATACTTCGTCTAAAACCGACATATTTCATCGTCAAATAGTCGTGTATGTAGCTAAGAGGAACGCATTTGTCACAGTATACATATCAATTAATATTGGCTTTGATGTAGAAGATTCTACAGTTTCTATTTCTACACCCATGACTTAAGAAAGAGACAAAGTGAACAATTGCTCCTGCTGTCTAATTTTGGTTTTGCCTCAGGCATCAATACTGCTTGGTACTACTGTACTTGATACGCAAAAAAATGGTAATGTTTTACTTTCACGTATTTTTTTTTATATCTTTCGGTTAGCAACATCAGACGGCGTCTCTAATTACACAGAAAATCTGATAAAATACGCCTGAAAACAAAATCCTGGATTGTCTGCCTGCTGATCCTTATAAGTACCGAATCTTACATCAACTCTAAATATTATAATTTCTGAATATAATAAAGCACGGCGGCAGGATAATTCCAGTTGCTATACCAAAAGATTTTACCGTCGATTCTCCGAAAACATTATGTGACAAAAGTTAGTTGTTTTTTTGACCCACTTCTTACGCAACACAATATTAACATAATTAATCAAATCAACGGTAAAACAAGATACTCTTAAAACAACAAGATAATATGTTGTTTCTAGAATATATTACTTTATGGAATGGATTACCATAACGTATTAAAAAACATTCTTTAAAATATCATCAAGGTATTTCAATTATATATTTTCCACTGGCATTATTAATTATTAATCAATCTCTTAGCATTATTCCAGTTGCAACTCGGGGTCCACTTACTACTTCTTTCTTACGATTTCACTGAGTGTTAGCTTTTCCACAGAGCGTCTGGTTGTCTGACACTCTGACAGCCGCAACCCAAAGGGATAGCGATAATCCATGGTTTAAACTAGTGTCAGTTTATTCAGAGGTACTGACTGTCTATAAAGACCGTCAAAATCCTTCATGATAGCCGCGATCAACTGCTTAACTTGCTGTCCGAGGTAAGGAGCAAGCAAAAATTTACAATTTATTTAGGAAGAAACGGAAATCGCGACATCAATTAATCAAACTCTCTTCTAACGAGTCTGGCCATTGTGGTATATCAGGCCAAATACATATTACTGTTCGCCCTTATTGCTATCGTGACCAATATTAGTACAACATAAACGGCGAGTACCTCTCACACTTGAGATTTGTATACAATATCGTCATCGTGGCTGAAACCGTGCAAGACTTGCAGTAAATGTTGAGCAGCCTGGCTGATTCTTCTGCTGGCATCGGTCTCTCAGAAGTTGGATAAAACCAAGATAATGTTCAATGAACATGTCTCTCCGGAACCGATTATCCTAAATGGGATCCCTCTCGAAGTTGTACAGGACTACGCCTACCTTGGCTAAACCTTGCAGTTGGTTAGAAACAACTTCGAGAAGGAGACTGGCAGAAGAATACGGCTCGGTTGGGCGGCATATAGCAAACTCCGTCAAGTCTTTTCGTCACTCCTACCGCAAAGCCTTAGGACAAAGGTCTTCAACGAGTGCGTCCTACCCGTTATGACTTACGGAGCCGAGACGTAGACACTGATGGTGCGACTGGCCCACCAATTAAAGGTCGCTCAGCGAGCTATGGAGAGGGCTGAGCTCGGAGTTTCTCTGAAGGATCGATTCGTAATGAAGTGATCTGACAGAAAACCAAGGTAATTGACATAGCTCAAATAATTAGCAAACTGAAGTGGCAGTGGGCGGTCACATTTGTCGAAGAACCGATAATTGTTGGTGTAGTTGTGTTCTAGAGTGGAGACCGCGCCTTGGCAAACGTAGGGTAGGACGCCCTCCGGCTAGGAGGAGTGACGATATACGCAAAGTGGCTGGCAGTGGCTGGACAAGAAAAGTCGAAAATCGGGCTCAGTGGCGTGCCATCGGAGAGGACTATATTCAGCAGTGGACTATGATACTCTGTATGTTAACTTCATCGTCATCATCATCCTAGCGCTGTCCCGGTTGCGTTCCAAAACCTACGCCTTGGAGCCCGGGGTCCGCTTTCCGGTTGAATCTCCTCCACTTCGCACGGTCTTCAGCATCCCTGGTGGTTAGTCGATTGGCACGCATATCATCTCCTACAACGTCAAGCAAGCATTTCTTTGGCCAGCCCCGTTTACCGGGATCCGGCGGAGGTAGCATGGCAAGACATTTGTTACCCACTTATGATGACTTCGTGGAACGTAAACAAGACGAGAGGTGTCTTGTGTTTGCGCAAAAGTTGCACATTATTTAACTACTCCCTACTTACGCATTTTATTGCTTTGTTGGAATCACAATATCTAGGATATTTTGATTATTATGTACTGAAAAGGTGATGTGAAATCAGCTGCACTAGTGCGTTTTACGCCAGTGTTCTATATTATGTCCTCTTCTCGCTAGTCTGTTCGTTCTGAGTGATGATGCGAATTGCTGTGTATTTTGTGTGTAGTAGACCATTTCTATACAGACTTTGTTTAAATTACTAATCTTTAAATCACTATTAGCCATTATCATACTGATATTTTTGGTACACGGATTAAGCTTTGTCTATCCATAAAAAGGTATTAAATGCACTGATCGATCCATGGGCGTCGCCAGCCGGTTGCCCAGGGGGGGGCAAGTACGCCAGCCGACAGCCTAGGGGTTGTAGGAAGTTGGTATGGAAAATGAGAAAAGTATTGAGAAAAGTTAAAATTTTAGCTATTTTTGAACCACTAAAAGGGGAGCAGCTGCCCCCCTTCTGGCCCCCTTTGGCGACGCCCATGGATCGATCATCATCGTGGGGGTGTTATCTCGCTTGCATCAAATACTTTCGCCTTGGATACTATCATACTGGGGTTTGCTTTCTAGTCTAGCCAAATTTGACAAAATATTTTATTTGCCAGAGAACGACTGCCGTCTGACCACCAGAACCCAAAAGTATAGTCAAGTAGGTAGTAGTAAACGACAACTCCCGCATTAGGACTAAATCCTGTGTCGCAGGGGGCTTTACAAACATACAACTAACGGACACATGAACACCCAGACTCGAGACAACAGTTTGTGAATCACACGAAGTGTTGTCTCGTGTGGGGATCGAACCCACAACATTCGGTGCAGTGTTAAGCGGCGAGGCGGGCGATTAAACCACTTCGCCAACCGTGCAGTCAGAATTTGCAAGCATTATAAAACTGAATACACAACTTTATCTGTTAAGTGTTAAACAATAACAGCTAAATCTCTAAACCAATTTAGATGAAATGATGCATGTACCTACTAAGATAGACAACGGACCAGTCAGCATGTGATTTAGTGGGATTCAGCTTAGTAAACTTATTTTTTTTTAAGTCTGTGCTCTGGAAATACTCGAAGCATTATTTTGACTTTATTTTTACACCACTAAAGTACACAGAGACGAAAAGCCAAAAGCGAAACAAAATTAAATACGTAAAATCTCCGCAGGGGCGTTTTAATGTTGATTGTATTGACACAGGCATTACTTAATAATACCGACTTTGCTTCCATGATAGCCAACTGTCACTGGTGCTGCGTAGTAGCTCTAAATAATGCAGATGGAACCATAGGCTCAGCTAGTATCCAAATAAATATCGACATCGTCATCAGCCTTTAACAGTCCACTGCTGGACTAGGAACTGGAGTACCTTTAAAACTTTCCAAATAAATATGCTATTGACAAAATAAACATGCATCCTAGTACTGATTTATGAGAAATCTCTAGAATATTCTTAAATAATACAGATTTGGATGATGAATCTGAAGCTATTTGTAAATTCTATTTACCTTCTTTGAATTTCATAGACTGGTTAGAGATTACTTAGTATTTCCACAGCATCCTCATAAGATCATATTAAATACGAAATACTTACTTAATTAGTTATAAGGTTTCACCTTATTAGAAGGTACAGAATACACAATAATTTTATATAATATATAAAAAAGAGATAATAACTATAATCAGTAACCATGTATGTTTTATATTTATTATTACTTAGATAATTTTTAATTATAATTATTTTATTTTTTTTAATTACCCATTGTATGGCTAGTAGCAGATAATGTTTTTTATATCTACTTACTTAATAAGTGTTATTTTAAAAACAATGATTTCATAATTTTTATATTTATCTTGCTGACACAATAAAGTATATTTTTGTGATAATTATTAACATGTTACTATGTAAACTTAGACAAGATAAAATATTAAAAACTTGAATCTGATCACATGATTGAGTACTTATTATCTTAATTTAGAAACAAAATTGGATATATAGCATATCACTAATTACTGATATGATATTAATGTTTATTTATGCCCATGCCCTAAATAGATTTAGAGCTATCGTATAAAAATTTAATTAAGTACATAACTACATAGGTACATACATGTAAACAAATTCAAGTAAGTAAATATTTTTTGGAATTTTCTATCTGAAATGATTTTAACAGCCTCGTTTGTCTCGCGGCATGCATAAATATACGCGTGGGATTGGGAGGTCTCGGGTTCGATTCCCCGGTCGGGCAAATTGTAATTGGGTTTTTCCATTAGTTAATTCTCAGTAGCAGCATGGAGTCTGGTAATGTGCCCGGTACGGCAATAGGCTCGCCCCCTATTACGTGGGACCTAAATACTTATGGCGAAATGTGAGTGTAATATTACATCTCTGCATACCCCTTCGGGGATACAGGCGTGATTCTATAAAATAAATAATAGTAAAGATTATCAAATTTATTTACTTCCTCTTATTATAACATAATAAGAGACAATTCCTCATTTTCAGTATATTATAACACTACAACATCATCGCAAGCTACAAAAAAAATATGTAACTCGTACGTAATGCGGTCAAAACTTTTTGAAAGGGAAAGGAAATATTATGAACGTAGATATTAACTAATAAGACTCTTATTAGAACTATTTTAGTATTATTACGACAAGAAACAACGTCAGTATTAGCCCATTTTGTTTATAATTTACACAACTCTACAGAGTAGCAATAATTATAAAACTACTCACCGAGATTTTGTACTCCGACAACTTATAATAAAAGCACTTCAGCAAAATCCTATTTTAAGGATTTAGAGAATATTCTATACTCTAAGTAGCAAAAATATCACCAACACAGCACACGCTCACTATTTTATGCGTCTGATATTTATTATTTTACAATAATAAACAACGCAGCTGACCGCACAAAGGCTTTCACTGATAAATCATAAATGACAGGAAAGAATACACAAAGGCACAGGCAATCAAAGCGATTGGCATACTACGCAAGCGCGATGACTGTGGGCGAATCAGGAAGTGGTATCAAAACACTAAGCCAATCAGAGAATTTTGCCAATCTTTGACGTTAAGTAAAATTAACAACTCAAAAAATTATTAAGGTATATCTACATTAGTTGCAGAAAAAAATAGTAGTCTCTTAATTTAGTATGTTTGCAATTTTCATAATGGATAGGTATCTATATGGAAATCTGGTTTGATAATTCTGTTCATATATTTTGACGTGACAACGTCTTATAAATTGGTTTGCCGGGTGACACTTCAAGAAACTGCGTTACGCTCCGCTCACGTTATGCGCTCACAATGAGAGCGAGTGAGAGGCACGCGTCCCGCCTAAGAGCGAGAGAGACAGACATAAAAAGTGAAAGGCACGCGTCTTTCATCCTTCTTCCTACTATACGAATGAATATTCACATTAAAATTATTTTACCACTCAAAGTCGTTGTCACGTAAAACTTTCGCCCGTATACCGACTTTACAGGCAACCAATTTTTTACACAATGTTGTCCACCAGTAAACATGTCGTGTTAAATTATTATCCACTTTTCTGACAATTAAATAGTTTTTCTTTTGAAAAAAAAAGTACTTAAATTAATATGAAAATCATTTCATAAATTTATATCGTTTTCAGATTGTTTTTATTTCTCTGTATTAATGATATTTTACTTACTTCACTAATATATTATTTTTGCATAGTAAGGAACGTTATGGGCGATCGAAGACACTGTTTGGATTGCTGGTAATACTTTATTAATTTAGTACATAATTATTTTTTATTCAAAAAGTAATTCAAATACATGATGAAATTTGTTGTAAAATAATTATTTTTATGACCATAATAACATCTGTATAAAGATTTAAATTTGTATACTGTTTCAAAATTATCCACAGTGATATCAAGGTTTCACTCGAATAGTCCGCCTTACGTTTCTCACGCCCAGTTTGACGTCACGCTACGGGGTTCTCATACGAATCGTACCGCACCCAATTCCATACTATACCAAAGGTAACAAGTACGACCATTCAACATTTCAGAAGCCTTGTTTTAAATTTGTTAAAGTTCATATTCGATTGGCCAAATTTTTTGTAAATATTTCTGTCGGCAGATGGCACTACTGGACTAAACTACACTAGCGCAGAGTGCACCAATCACATTCTAGGAACTTTGACGCTATTTGCAAATGGCCGTGAATTGTGAAAAGGATCGAGCTTGAAGGTACAAGAAAAGCTAATGGTGGATTGTTCCGTGATAAAAACTAGTGAATATTTCTTGATTTTGTGTGGTGCTGTTTAAACTATTCAAAATGTGCCAAAAAGTGAGAATCCAGTCTTAATGGTGATATAGGAAGCGCCCTAAAACCGCTGGAGCGACGATCGAAGGGACTTTGCTGACAGAAGGGTAAAATCCTGTTATAATTTATGCCTAATCGTTCATTTTTAGTTGCTTACGCCTTGTGTTTGCGATATTTAAAAGTATGAACGTAATTTAATCTACCTAAGAGTAATAAACGATAAGCCGAACGTGATATCGCGTTGGGTGTATACGCTTAGCTTCGCCGGTGCAGAGCGTTGCGAGTAACGCGCATTAGTGGTGATATGTGATCATTATTGGGCTAATAGTGTCACGTAGGCCACCTGCGGACGGTTAGAACTCAATAAGGATCTCCGAATGACAGGATATTGAACATTTTATCTGGAAGAAAAGTGGGGGGTGTGTACGTAGTAATAGGTATGTAGAACCCATGTAGCCACAGCCCTGTTGCTAGACGAGACGACATCGATTTGCTCCTACTGTCCGGTTTTCATGTTTTATTAGCGCCAATTTGCTAAAATATGTATTGGACGTAATCTATGCGTATTCTTGATGTAAAAAGAGTTGAGTAGATAATGTTCACTGTCATAATGGTCACCTTACATTGATGAGAGACTGTAACAATTTAGTGATAGTGATTTGTATTTTACTAATGAATTGGAAGTGACACACTTTGTATCAACACAAGACCCATTGCTGATAAGTATTGCAGATTACAAAAATACACTTAACTATTTTAGCAATATGAGTAATGGTTTAAAAAGTAACTACTAGTAACACTAATTGTAACATATTGATAAAAAATATGAATGTGAACCTTTGATGTGAATAATCAATGGTATAGGTAGGTACCACACCCTGCATGACAGCTGTAACTTGTTACCTAAATGCTTTCAAGTGTTGCAAATAGTTTTAGTTTAATTAATTCAGTAAATGTGTAATTAGACACACCTTACTTGGTGAAACTGGATATAGAATCATATATTTTGTTATGGCACCATAAGCTTCATGCACATAGGTTATGTTTCTAGCACTGCTCTATGGTCTGTGATTAATGATTTTAGTTCTTGTTTCATTTCACAGTAATTTATTATCCTGTTACAATTTCAAAGTTGTATTATTTTTATTAATTTTCAGTAGCACACACATAACAAAACATACAGTCTTTGCAACATAAATGTGAGACTCTGTAGTATAAATAAAATATTTTGTGAAGTTATGTATGATGAAATGACTTCCAGACATGAAATATTTTATGATTGTACATATGAAAGTATAGAAAGCCAATGCATAGTTTATAAATTTGCATGCACATGACATGTTGTTATGAATATGTATTAAATCAATAACTCAGAAGTGAATCATCAACTCATTTTACAATGGATAAAGTTTACTTACCTCTATTATCAATATAGCGTATCAAAATACAATAGGCAACAGTTATGACATGCGTGTATGGAAATTTTGGGTATTTAGTTAGTGACTATCAAAATTACCTCATAAATTTTGTTAGCGGGATAGCAAAGCAATTTGGGTTATTTCATTACATTTTAACTAATACTGTATTAAAGCCCCATGTAGACTAAAAATATTCTTATTTTTGAGTTCTGATCACTTTTTCTTTGTATGCAATACTGTTACTTATATTATTTGTTGATTAAAGTTTAGTCGTAACCTATAGTGTATACTGGTAAAACCCAATAAAAGAATTTTTAAATTTTCTCATGAGTCATACTTTAAATTAGAAAAATTACCAGCCCATTGGTTAGTACTTACAATCACCTGTGAAATTTTGTGACAATGCATATAGGTAGTTGGCAATATTTTTGAGAGGCTTTTGCCATTTGTCTTATACATTTGTGTATTATTATACGCTCAAGTGACAACAGTTGTTCCCACCCAAGCACAAAATAAATACCAGGACATGTAGTTCTGGAAACAGCCCATGCTACCATACCAGTCTTGTTGTTCATTTGTTAAGTCATGTAAGTGCCTCTGTTAGTACTAAGTATGTGTGTTAGTACTACATCTTAAATGTTACATTTTGACTGTAGGAAATATAATTCATTGCTGTTTAGTGATAATATCTTGCATCTATGTTGTTGTGATGTTAGATTATACAGATAAGTGACTTTTTTATTCATTTCCAAGGTTGCTTTTGATAACATGGCAACACGTATTTGGACTTAAAATATAGTTTACGAGTTTTACCTGTTCTTATGCAGGGTTCTATTTCCCTAAAGTTAATATCATGGCACTAAATGTAGTATTCTGAAATAATTAGTATGTAATTTGACTTGATCCATGCAACATTGTAAACTAAGCAAATAAATGATTTTGACTTTATCTTTGGATGTGTAGATGGCATCTTATATCAAGGTAGAGGCAAATCAATAGGTGAAATTGTATGTTACTATGGCCACATAACATTTTTGTACAAATTGATTATAAAATATGTGAATAACTTGTATTCATTACAATACAATTTCATTTTTCATCATAAAATCTTAGAATTAAATAAATTAAAAATATTTTCAATTATTGAAGGAACCTGAGTTTTTATGCACAATGTGAAGAAGCAGACTCAGTGTTCTCGTAGGTGACGTCAGATTGTTTCTATAATATATTTTCCTTCTTACGCAGTTCATTGTTCCTACTTCCAGGTAAGTTTGTGCCATTCAGCATTTGTGTTGTGTGAATTTCCAGTCTTGTACATGTGGTTACAGATTCCACACATTATTTAAATATTCTACTGATTACAGGATTTTAGACTTTCATATATGTTTAGATGAATATTACAAATTACATATTTTTTACAGTTTGCACATGCTTCATTAAGTAAAATAATCTATTTTTAAGAGTTTTGCATTGCTTATCTAGGAAAATAGACAACTCTGTTTCCTGTAAACTGTGTTTTGTACTTGGATGATGGTGTTATGTAGGCAACATGTCACTGTATTTATCCTCAATCTATATACATAGTTTCCTATTTCTGTGAAAACTTGAAAGCATGCATTATAAATATAGTTGTTACTCATGGTTTCACTCAACCAAATTTTTCATTCTAGGTAAGGATGGTCACAGTATTTCACAGACATATGGCCTATGTCAGCATTCTATAGTGACCAAAATTAAACTTGTATTATAGCCGTAATACAACAGATGTACCATGTTATGCAGTATTTGACAAAGTTTATCAATATTTTTACATTGGCAGAGCAGTGTTGATAAAAATATCTATGTTTATATTACAGATATTAACTGTTTCTGGTACCAGAGTCTATAATTGTGTAGTCTTACTAAGATTTAAAAATAAACTTAATTAATACTTTACTTTTAGCCATATTTTGACTTAAGTCAGCCACTAAAGATTTATAAAATGTTTTGAAATTAATGATTGCAGAGAAAATTATACATTTTTAATTCAATTCATAGGAAGAAAGCAGGTTTAGCATAATATATAGGCAAATAAATATAAGTGTCTATTCGTAAAGTTAAAATAGTTTGTTTTTGTCACGGTTTGCCTATTATTATGGCTAACAACCCATTCCCGAATTGTCTTTTGAAAATCCTTAAGTCAATACTTCAATATCTATAATTACAAATGTACTTAAGTTGGAGGCAACGGAGATAGACAAGGTCGCGTAAAAGTCAGTAGATAACATTATCACTTGCACATTTCACAGTTCAAAAGATCTGCTAAGGTGTTGGTTAACCAACCAGTCTTACTGTTTTCTGACATGAAAGTCAAGAGCCAAACTCCTGATCCCGTTTAGCATAGTGCGGTAGACACAAATATTCGTCATATCTATTTAGTTTGATTTAATCAGCTTATATATTTCGGTCTGCCTCTTTGGTATCGCGGCATAAATGTGCGCGTGGGATCGGGAGGTCTCGGGTTCGATTTCCTGGGCGGGCAAAGTGTTATTGGGTTTTTCCGTTAGGAAATTCTCAGTAGCAGCACAGAGTCTGGTAATGCGCCCGGTACGGCAATAGGCTCGCCCTCTATTACGTGGGACCTAACAATTCATGGCGAAATGTGGTTGTAATATTACACCTCTGCCTACCCCTTTGGGGATACAGGCGTGAGTCTATAAATAAATAAATAAATATATTTCGGAAGCAATGTTAAAGATTTTCAACTTGTGTGGTTGGTGATGATAGCTACTGGCAAACTCCTGCAATTCAACCGGTTATGTATCTGCATATACATACATCGGCTTGTTACTCATTTCATATATTTCCAGATTTCATGATGTTCCTTTTTTCTAGAAGGGTGGCAGCATGATGCAATTGGTTATTGAACATCACTTCTTAATCAATCACTGGTCTAAATACCATATGTATTGTCATGTCAATAGGTTGAACTTTGTATTTTCAATTTAAAAGATACACACCAATTTACAATCATAATATCTGAAACTCAACGGCATTTTATCTATCAGTTCATCACACTTTTGATAAGATTGTATATGTATTCATCATATTTTTCTTTGATTGCATTCAGATTACCTGCAGTTTTATGAAACATTGCCTGTACTGTTATTTATAAACAAAGAACACTTAGTTTTGGTTTATTTCTAGTTCTGACATGTTTTACTCTTTAGCAATGCAACATACTCACAAAATTAGGGACAACACATTATTAGGGAAGGAATAATTTGCTCTAGTTGTGCTACTTCTTGCCCGCATTTAATAAATTGTGTTGCTATCCAACCTCTTTGTAGAAGTACATTATAACTTAGAAACTTTTAGCCGCCACTTTGCTCACATTCGAATTTATTTATGTACGAAATTTAAGTACTTGATTTGACATACGGATTGACTTGTTTTTTTTTGTGTACGCTAAATTTTATAGTCATTGGTCTAGTACTATATAGTAAGGGGTCACAAATTAATTCGAATACTTATATTATATATATAATCATTATTTTTGCGCCGGGTGATCAGTCAAAGGACTTACACCTTCAGCTAGTTCGGGTATTACCTCGCATTGATCGGTATTGGGCAGATTCATTGAACAGCTTCAGGGTCAGATTGTTGTAATACTAAGTGGGAGTCACAGCGTGCGTAAACCTAACGTATGCCCAGGTAGCGATCAAAGAAGGAGAGAGTATTAGCCTTGAGCCTGGAAGCCCGAGGTCTGCTTTCTAATGTAACCAGATTCATACGAGAGAGAGAGAGAGATCACATAGCATATCCTTAACACAAAGTTTACTGAATTAAACAAAACTACTAACTTATTACCGCTATCCACTTTACACAGTTAGATCAGACATCAGCAAAACTTTCTAGAATAGTACTCACTAATATAACCGTCTATACATACACATACATATCGTCACGCCTTTTATCCCCGAAGGGGTAGGCAGAGGTGTATTTCTACACCCACTTTTCGCCAGATATACTTTAGTCCCACGTAATAAGGGGCGAGCCTATTGCCGTACCGGGCACATTTCCAGACTCCGTGTGCTGCTACTGAGAATTTCGTGACAGAAAAACCCAATAACACTGCCCGACCCAGGAATCGAACCCGGGACCTCCCGATCCCACGCGCACATTAATTATGCCGCGAGACCAACGAGGCAGTCGTATAGGGTTTGATGTCGAGTTTTCCGTCTCTACGCAAAGATGGTATTTGCATCATGTTATCCCTTAGTCGCCTCTTACGACACCCACGGGAAGATAGGGGGTGGTGACACTTGTATTCTATGCCGTCAACCACACGGCTATACACCAGCTATAATTGTTAGTTATCCTCACTAAATACGTGTTATATAAGTCGTCTTTGTCTTGAAGCATTCGCTACGGCTCGAACGCTTCACAGACTGTTTCAATGCAGCCAAACATGTTCATTGTAAACTTAGAACTGAATATTACCTAACGAGTACTTTTGACGTAACTTTATCCACACCAGTACATCTACGATAGAAATATACAGATGTGTGTTATACCAATATTTCGATAGCATATGCAGCATATGTGGTACGGACGTTCTAGCTGATGAATCTAGCTACTAAAGATCTCTCAGCCTCAGATTAAACAAGAATTAATCTGTGCTCCCAGCAGTCATATTTTAGCCGAGAATCGATTGCATACATAAGTGTGAAGTGTGTGAACCAATCGCGCATCGGGTTAATGGAAAATAACAAATAATATGTATAATGTAATTCTGATGGATTCCTTGAGAACTTCTTTATATTCCCAGGTAGCTTTCGCATCATCCAAAAGTGATCATATTATTATCATCACTTAGCAACGGTCAAGTCAAAGGAAGTCCTTTAAAAATATCGCTAAGGTTGTCTTAATAATAATTTGTTGTTGAGTACGCTTCATTTTATTTAGTACTAGCTGTTTCCTGCGGTTTCATCCGCGTCCTGTCGGAACTACTTCGCGTACCCGGTTAATTTATAGCCTAAGTTACTTGTTGGTACATCAGCTATCCGCCAGTGAAAGTCCCGTCAAAATCGGGCCAGCCGTTCCAGAGATTAGCGAGAACAAACAGACAGAAATTGTAAAATATGTCATTTCGGTATAATTATGTACCGTGTATACATCCATATGCATTTAGTAAAAAGCGGTTATTTTAATATTACAAACAGACACTCCAATTTTATTTATATGTATAGATCACCTGTGTTTATGTCGACCTTGTTTGCGCAACGGCGATGTGTTAAAAGGTATGGAAAATTGTCCGACAGGCTTCGACCGTGCTTCGCGTACAATTTGAAATGCCAATATGGCGAAAAGACGTCTTGTAAATGTATAGATGAAATAACTATGCAAATTGTTGGTATATTATTGAATCGGGTGTTTCTGGAATCCAGTTTCTATACCCGTATCTTGGAAAACCCTGTTTGTGAACGATTTCTGGAAGATTCTGAGTCTGAAACGAAATTTCCTACTACAACTGTGAAACTAGTTGATACTACTCCTTTCTTATTTTAAATTGTCTTTCGGGTTATATACCACGTACCTTTGTTTTGAGTAACCGATATTTCGGCACTGTTGCAAGCGCCATGTTCACGAATGTACTTTACATTTCTATACTACTCCTTTCTATATTGGCGGTTTCATTGATTTGTCTAAAGCAGCGATTTCAATCTTACGCAGCTAGCGGACGGCTATGGCTCAGTGGTATTGACTCCGACATTGAACTGAATTTATCTTCAAAATGTATGACTTCACTGTAATCGGGTCACAAATTAACTCGCGCTTGTACTTCTTCTAATTTAATATTGTCATTTGCTATCTGTAGTAGTGCCTAATCTATCTATGTAGGTAATATAATTATGTTAAAGCGAAAGGTATAAATTAAAGGCAGGGAAGTAGTTTATACATGGTAGGCGCCCGGTAAAAACAGAGTTTTCGATAGGATTGGAGTAAGGGGGTCTAAGGGCACTCGCCATCTTAATATATAAAATCCTTGCGTTACTGACTGACTGACAGACACGCTACAGCCGAAACTATTGGGTGCAGGAAGCTGAATTTTGACATGTATGTTCCTTGGGGACCGTAGGGGTGCACTAAGAAGGGATTTCTCGAAATTCCCACGGGATCGGCCAAAACGGGTAAATTAAAAAAATGCAGGCGTAGCTGCTGGTGTCCTCTAGTTTTGTATAAGTTATAATGAAATTTTTATCCTCGAGCTAGAGATATCAATTTTTGTGCATCAGAATCTATATCACCATTATTAATAGTAAAGCCGGCAGGTAGTTCTATCAACAATAATTCAAGATCTCGTAACGCCGATGGCAGGTGCATTCGCATTGTATCGGCCGATATGGCGCATGAATGGTCCCATTGTTCCGCATATGGGACAGGTGGAATTCTTTTTTAATCAGTTACCTGGTGTGGGTTTAAATACGGCTCCTGTCCTGGGTAGTTGCGCTTTCACTTTAGTTTTGTGATCATAATCTTCCTATTACTTAAATTTAGAAGAGAAAATCAAAAATTTTGCTAACTGTGCTCCTCGACTAAGACATTTGCAGTATCGAGCAATAACTGTCATACCTGAGTTATTCATGATTTTCATTATTTTCTTGAATTTTTGTTCCATATTAGGATTTGGTTGACATTGACACCATGCCGCGTATGGAAGTAGAATTACGTTATGTCATATTGCTCCATAACGTATTTAGATATCCCTAAAATGTGGTTAAACCTACAATTGTAATAATTTGTCTACTCCTCCCCTTACTGAGAATATACTATTATACCAGTCTATACCTACTATGTTGAGTGACTAACTCAGTTTTTTTACCAATCACGTGAACATAACGTGACCGTTTAGTTGTAAAACTTGTAATGCGTGACCGACATTCTTATACCATTTCAGTAAGCGATATCTCATTCATATTTTAATTTACTCATAAGAGAACATTTCAAGTAAGAAGCCTGTAGCAATACATGCGTATTGTAATCATTGGAATTCACGACAAAATACCTCAGCCATCGTACTATTGCCGTGCTGAAATTGAAGCAACCTCTCCAGTATAAGCTGAGCTACGTTTATACGTCAAGGCTAGCCGAGAGTGGCTCGCTCCACGTTGGTTACAACGCTGCTACACATAGCGTGCGGCGGGAGCACCGCGTAATGGAAGGAATCCGGTCGATACAGCCGCGGCTTGCACACACGCGCGTAGGGCTGACGACCCGCACTCGTCAACATGACGTGTGGTACGCGTCTCGCTTACCGTTTGTTGATGGGTTTGCATGGCCGGAGTCTCGAGTATAAACCACTTTGTGTGTGTGGATGTATATTTGAAAAGGATGATAGATTTACATCGTTATATATGTAGATAACAATGATTTAGTGAGAAAATTTATTACAAACTTATATTGTTACTAGACTCTCTGACTGTCTCGTTGGTCTCGCGGCATAAATGTGCGCTTGGGATTGGGAGGACTCGGGTTCGGTTCCCGGGTCGGGCAAAGTGTTATTGGGTTTTTCCGTTAGGAAATTCTCAGTAGCAGCACGGAGTCTGGTAATGTACCCGGTACGGCAACAGGCTCGCCCCCTATTACGTGGGACCTAAAAATTAATGGCGAAATGTGGGTGTAATATTACACCTCTGCCTACCCCTTCGGGGATACAGGCGTGAGTTTATAAATAAAAAAAAATATTATTACTAGAGCTGGAATGGCAATGTGGTCTCTCTCGGTGGGAATGTTTTTATGCCCTTATGAAGAGAATTTTTAAAAATCCTTCCTTAGTGCTCATCTACACATCCCAAAGAACATTCATGGCAAATTTCTGCTACTTTCCTCCAGTACTTTCGTCTGTGCGTTGTCAGTCAGTCAGTCGATAACGCAAAAATTGTGATAGATTAGAACTCTCAATAGGAGAAGATGTGAGAGAAATTGGAAACCATCTTGTTCTTTACTTAAAATGTAATGGACACATGTTTTTAATTCTGTCTTCGGTAAAATGTTTTCGTGCCTTGCAGTTTTATTATTTGAACGGGGGACTCTGAAAAAAAAGCAAATACTCTTTATAGCAACGATTCCCAAAGTGGTCGAACCAATATCGACCCCTAGGGGTCGACATAAACGAAAACTAATTTTGGGGGTCGACGAGGACCACTTTGGGAACCCCTGCTTTAAAGTATGTTTAGACTAGCAAAAATCTTAAATGTATCCTGGATAACTCTAGAACTATGAAGTTTCTAGGTGACCTAACTAGTACAAAATGCCAGACACCAATTCTTCATAACTACGCCGCGCGCCGTCAAGTTATTATTTCATAATAAGCTGTCGTAAATATCGTCCAATTCTGAGAAAACGTAGGTGCTATGTAAGTACTGTTGTTTATCACGCGAGAACGCTATCGGGTGACACAGTAAGCGACTGACCTAAACAATAAACATGTTTAATTACCTAAGTTTTTAGTAACTTAACACTTATTTAGTTGTAACCTAATATTCAATTATTGGCCTGTTTGTCTAGAGGTTACCTATTCTTCTTCTTTTCGTGTGTGGCAAACTTTTTATTTTTATGACAACTCCTTCATTAAGGAATAAATCCTGTGTCGCGGGGGACTTACAAACATACAACCAACGGACACAATGAACACCCAGCTGGTTATTGACGCTAACTGCTGAATCGGTGTTTGATTTTTCTTAAAGACAGCTTACTCTACTACTATTGCGCGAAGGTGTATGGGGTATGATGGAAGTTTACTCTCACGCAAAAACTACTTAACGAATTTTGATGACACTGCTGCAATAATTAAGCTTATGAGGAATAGGAGACAGGATAACTTTTGTGCCGATTACAGACCGCGTAGAAGCACAGCTGCGGTAAAAAACTAGACATGTATATATTATAGTACTGATACTAACTAAATATCAACCAAGCAGTAGGTACTATCTTTGACTTTAATTAATCTGTCTTTAATCTACGTCAATCTCACTCGGAGTCGGTTTATCGGCGCCAATAAAAGCTATCAGACTCAGACCGTCATATGGCGACTCGATTGATAAACGCATTTGATCCTAAATCTAAAATGATTAACGATTATCAATCATAAATTGCAATCTTAGATGGTTGTTGGCGCAAATCTTTCTGTAACTTAAAATAGTCAGTGGTGCGCGTCATGGATTCGAATCCGATTTTCTCTGCATGGCAGTCTGTTGGTATTTTCAGGGTATTCTGCCTTAGGTTGCCTGCTTAGGTCTAGGGTATTCCTGCCTCAGTTGTGTGAGCGTTGTGCATATTACCTTTTACCTCTCTTATCTCCTAATTTTTGTACGGCTGCCTACTTCCGAGTAAGCTTACTATCATTTCATTAGTCAAAGATTACTCCAGACTTATAATAACCTGAAATGTAATAAACCCTGTTGACGAGTTTCCTGAGAGCTTCTTTGAAGACAAATATATCGTTCTGAATATTGAGAAAGTGAAAGTTACTGCCACGTTTGCTACACACGTCATGTTAATCTATTTTATCGATCGAACGCAACTTGGAATGCATATGATTTGACAAAGAAAATGTATGTAGTTTAAATTGATCGATCTCTTCACGCATTGCTTAAACGTTGCATTGTATTTCATATGAGCAGAAAAAGGTACCTACCCTTTATTATCTCAGGTATCAGCTAGTCAGCCCTGTCAAAATCGGTCTAGCAGCTTCGAAGATCAGCCGAACCCATCGGACTGACGCGTATGTCTCTTTCCGTGTTCAACTGGCGACACCGGTCTCGCGAAATCCACACGCTTTTGTTTTACTACGGAATCCTACGATCCCGTGTTCAATTCGCTTCAACTGAGCACGCCTTTGTGATCAAGTGGCGCTGGGTAAGGTTTAACAAAATCGTGTGCAGTTGAACTGAACACTTTTTTGACTGTCCGAATTTTTAAATAAAAAAACACGAAGTTGACGGAGCCCTGCTTCGCAGGGCTCCTATTTTTGCATTAAGGGTCACAAGAGAACCTAACATAACCTACTTACTTGAATTAGTCTCACCTAAACAAATTGCAATGAGAAGCGCGCGAATCCAACTTCGGGCGTCACTTACACACTATTTTGTACAACCTTCTTTTAACGTTGCTTGATCGCAAAAACGTGCTCAGTTGACGCGAGTTGAGCACGGGTTGGTTGAATTCCGTAGTAATACAAAAGCGTGTGGATTTGGCAAGACCGATTTCGCCAGTTGAACACGGAAAGGGAAATACGCCGGACTGACACGCTGATCAGTTTGAGTTTAGTTCCATTCTGTAGAAGCTTAGCTCTTGACACACAGATACGGATTCTAGACAAAACATGTTACTTTTGTCACAAACTTCCATACCTTCAGATTCAAACCTGATTGCCGCAATTCTTCTGATGTGTTGTGACAAAGTGACCTCAATTACGCCGTTCACATGCTCCCAGAGTAAAATAAAGCCATTCAGCAATAACTTAACAAGACGACAGACTATAAAATATAGTCCTATTCCCACGCGGTATCGCTAGATCTAGCCTTAGTCGTTCCGAGAACTCTCAGAACGGGTCGGAGTACCCTTAGCAGTGTGTAGTGGTACACGCCAGCCAACACGTCGTCTTAATGTAATCTATCTACTTAAGATATAGATTTGTTAAATGATAAGTCTTCCTCCATTTTGTTATGACCAGAGTGGTTGCTAAATCGCGAAAGTTTTAAATCGATTACCGCCAACGATGTTTGTGATTGCACTCCCGCTTAAACGGCTCAATAAGCCATACCTGATAGGTGATTAGTATCCGTTGCCAGTTCTTTTACTTTTTGAGGCCTTTCCGTATTTCTATAATAGGTGATTAGTATCCGTTGCCAGTTCTTTTGTTTTTTTTGAGACCTCCGTATTTCTTTTTTATTTTGCCATCAAAAACAACCTAAAACCCTAGAAATCCATTTACATGTCAGATGAAAATTTGTTTAAAAAAAAAAAGTTAAACATTGCATTGAAAGCAAAAATTAACCATTGCACTTAAAAATGTAATACTCTTATCTTTTTAGCAGTCCCTAGTAAATTAAAATTAAGGTTTATGCGTTTGAAGTCAAAAGTAAGGTAAGAAAAAAGAGTGTGGTAGTAAAAGACCGGTTGAACGGATATAGAAAATGTAGCACGGATATTAAATAGAATTTAATCAACACCTTTTTCCTCTAGTTGCTGCAAGTTGAAGCTGCGTCGCATTTTTTGTACTTTTCCCTACCTTTTTTTACTAAATTCTGAATGTTGTCTGCCTGCTGCGCAAAAAGTAAAAAAGAAATCTAGTAATAATATAAATAGGCTAGAAAATTCTTCAATCGTGTTCACAGTGCGATAGTTTGTGACGATGCGCGATGGTACGATGTGTTTTAATACCAAACTGATTTTGATGGCATTAGTAGTTACGCGTCAGGATGCCACATAGGCCTACCTTTTCCTAACCGACAATCACGCGGATAAAACCATATTCAGTGTCCAGCTAAGCGGATTTTTATGAGCGTTGCAAAGTGTCCCACTGCTGGGCAAAAGACTCGTTGACCGCCATGCATCCCAGGTTTTAGTTGACTGGCCAGTCGCTATCGAACACATCCAGGTCATCCCACCATCTACGTTTGGGTTTTCCATGTCGTCGTCTACTGCCACGAGGCACCCAACTGGTAGCTTTATAAGCCGACTAGAGGACGCCAGCAGCTAAGCCTGCAATTTTTTTTTAATTTACTCGTTTTGTTCGATCCCGTGAGTATTTCGGGAAATCCCTTCTTAGTGCACCCCTACAGTCCCCAAGGAACATGCCAAATTTCAGCTTCCTGCGCCCAATAGTTTCGGCTGTAGCATGTCTGTCAGTCAGTAAGTAACGCAAGGATTTTATATTAAGCCGATAAGCCAGTTCAGCCCTATTAGCAGCTTATTTTTGTAAGTTATAATCTTCTACGGCCAATTACAGCAGAAATTCTTTTCTGATCTTGCATCAGTCTCTATTTACAAGAGATGTTCACAGATACACAAAGGGCAGATTACCACGTTCTGTTATCTGGGTCACTCGGCGACTGCTTAATCCTATTATCACTTGTCGTTTTAATTAAACGCGATTTTAACTGGCACGTTTGTATCGTCTGCTCGAAAGAGGTAACGACTGGATTTATCATTTTATACCTGGAGAAGTTTCATACCTGTTTCAGAACAAAGTTGGTTTTTAATTCACATTTCATTAGCTTAAATAAACGTAGCTAAATTTACTTCTTACATTATGAGTTACCTGTCAGTGAAAAGTATCTTCAAAATTACTCCAACTGTTTTAGAGGACTCAGAATAAAAAAATAATGCAATTCTGATTCTGTTTGAGAGGAACTTGCACAGACAAGAAAATAGATACGTTTTTTGTTCTACGTATCTTAGACGTTTTTATGCATAAGATCGTTCAATCTTCCACGTAGAGTAAAATGACATGATCAACACTTCGCCTTTCGGGCGGTTGCAGTTGTCTCGGCGTATTGCAGTATTTGCAGTTATCTCAATCAGGCTGTTGTTCACAGCTGTAAAATAATCTCGCAAGCTACAGCAAAGTATCTTAAAAATGTTGCAAGTTGGTGCAAAGCATTTCGACTCAACTTCCGAGTTGCCAACATTGTTTCCCAGATGCTTCCTACAGCCGTTATACAATAGGCTGTCTGCCTACGCTGGAAATGTCCACTCGAACTTTCGACCGTACTTATAAAATGCGTAAAATTTTTGGCATGACTTAGTATCAGTTAACGCAACGATTATTGCGGTATCCTAGCCTATCTACAAGCGAGTCAATAACCCCGCGATCGCAATAGATGCATGCGTCCATTTCGGTTGCGTTTCCGTCTTACATGCGTTGATTACTTAAACAAGTGTTTATAACTGTGTGCCCTCGCAACTACACTAGCACGCTCCACCGCCCAACGAATGCAATATGGGATGTGATGCACTTGGATAATTAGTTGTACTTTTTATACAAATGTTATACGACTTCGAGAAAATGTTCTTCCTTTTGCAGTTAACATGAACATTCTCTTGAAAACTCAAATAATTATGAGAACAAACGTGCGACAAAGACACCCTCTAAAGTAGGTGTTGTTTCTCTTTCAAAAATTCTGCAAATATGACAAATGAAAGAAACATGCTGCCCAATTACTCGCATTGTCTCTTTCTTTCTTTGCAACAGCCGAAGTGTCGCATACTCGAAAAACTGGCCTTGTGATTTGCCAAGACCACGTTGCCAACCATCTGAAACAAGTTATAGGCCATAAAAGTTAAAAGTTTATATCTTTGCCTGCTAGCAGCTTAGCCTGAAGTTTGGTTAGATACCAAGTAGTTAATCTAGAAAAAACAGAAATAATCGTGTTGTTTGAAATTAAAACTAATGGACATACTTAGCGTTTGGAATTATTATTAAATTATAGGAATACCACTAGACTATTATAATTTCCTACTTATCGTCGTAACATATTTAATACAGTTGAAATGGATAGGGAAATAAAGTTAATAGTATAAAGATGTTATTGAATACTTAAAATAGTATACTAATTAATTCACGTGAATACATTCATAACATTGATTTTATTTTTAAATAAAACTAGTTTAAGTATCTGAAATGAGGCGCGAAAGTTCTAGAAATGCTATTTTAACCCTTTCCCCTCGGCGTAGTGATTTTTACGAATTTCCGCTTTTGAACTTTATTTTCATAATTTGCTAGGTAAAAGGAAACACACAGATTTTTTTTAGATTTTTATTATGCCTAGAAGTACTATTTCCATGACCTAGACTTAAAAGTACCGTCAGGAACTTCGTGTTATCACAAAGTTAGGAACTTTGATATTAACTACAAAAGTAATGAGATCCAATATTGACTTAGTAATAGTTATATTAATAGGTTGTTAATTATAGATTAACATCATGGTATTCAACAAAACAATTTTTCTTCTCATTTACACATAAAAACACGTTGCAATGCGAACATTTACTATGGGATTTCGACTGAATCTTCTTCAAACTACAATCCTCACACCTTCCCCTGTTCTCTACGAACGTTGGCCAATGGATGCCTCTGTTACCCAAGCGTAGGTCTTTTATAGTGGAATAGTCAGATTTGCGCCTTTTGGAAGGGCCGGTTTTCGCAATATTATCAGTAGAAGTCTTTCTTTTCTGATTAGAATCTTTCATTGGCCTCAGGCCTTGAGAAACAGAGCGTCGAAAATCTTTTACGGTAGTTTGTTCCATTATAAGTCCATGATTGACATATTATGCATTGACAAATGCGAGTTCCAGGAGGCCCCAGAACAACATTGAAATGTAGATGAGATAAAATAAGAGTGAATCTGTCTCTTGGCATTGTTTTGCAAATAAGTGCATTGTTGAGATCAGGTGCCGAAGAGTAGTGCTCTCTCCACGCCGGACGAGTATTGTAACCCATAAAAAAATTCATACCTATAAATGTTAGGAGTTCCTCCTTTTTTAGGTTCAATACCTTGCTTTTCTGAGTAGCATAATGGTTACTTTGGTATACAATATTGTCAATAATATCTCCAATCAATACTAAAATATATCAGTCGGTGTGTTACAGTAGGCAAAATAATCTTCTACTACTCCAGTATCTGTAAGGTATTCCGGTAAAATTGTATCTGGGTCCCTCTTTTGCCATTTACGGTTTGGTTCGGGTAATCGCTGGTTAGTTCTGGGTGAAGACGTATTTGCAGACAGTAGATCAGTCTGAACACTAGATCCAGGTATAGAAGATGTGGGTACCTGATTTATAGGGCACTCCAATACATCTTCATTTGACGGCGATGGCGGAAATTCGGCAAAAACACTGTCTAGAGCTCTTTCAAAAATCTCATCGAAGCCTCTTGGAGAAGGAAATTGAAGATTTTCCACTTCATCATCGGATACTCCTGCATCAGACTCTTCGTCGCAGTCCGGAAGCTCTTCTAGTAACAGGGCCTCAATTAGAGCAGTATTATTTGTAACATCCATCACAAAGGCTAAAACAATAAGAAAATAGTTCAGACCAATAATAAAAATAAAATAAACATTCGTTTATGACAAAACAAAATACCCACATCATTGACCATGTTTATTGTATAAACCCATAATTGTTTAGACTAAAATCACCTGACGGTACTTATAAGTCCGAATCAGTTTTTATCAAATATTCATATAAAATAAAGTGATGATACATTATAAAAGCTTTTAGAAATGTAGTCAATGATATAAACAATGTAAATAGTAAAAAAAATAGCACTCACCTGTGATAATTCTATTTAAAAAACATTTCCGATCACACCTGCACAGCGAAGTGACAAAATGTTCGACAGGTTGTAATTCGATGTTCAAATTCTTAGGCAAAATTACGCGGTAATTCAAAAAACGCGCTGTGATTGGCTTAAGGAAACGGTACTCTAAAGGATCGTCAGTTGTAGTTATCATATAGTGTTTTCGTACTTAAGTTATTAGACGAAAAATGTGGAGGTACTTTTAAGTACCGTAAGGAGGGAAAGGGTTAAGCACCTATTCAAATTTATGCGTGGCACTAGGCCTTATTGGCCAAATAAATGTAACAATATTTAGCGGTTTATTCGCATATACCTAAATAGAATATTTCGAACATCCTAATCTTTCCGATGCTCATCCATAGTGCATTCATTTTTTCCTTTTCTGCTTTTACAAAGCTACCGTACACATAGCTGTGACGCTGAACCGTTATAGTAGTAGCAATTAAATCATGCATTTATTGATATGTGTGAGACTGTGAATATGAAGTGCTTCTTGCATAGTTTTGCAAGTAACGTTGTGTTTCTATGTGTGTGTGTTGTCTATTAATCCATATAAAGTTCTCCACCGTTTTTCGTGTGCCTTCATGGTTCTAGACTGCTTGACCAAAAGTTAAGACATTTTTGAGCAATGTTTTAACCGGCAAGAATTCTATATACCGAAAGACACTTGCACCAAACTGGTTGAGATATTTCTGTAAAATAGACAGTTGATCTCACTAGACTGAAATACTGACCCAAGTCTATAGACACATGATAAATTAACTGTTTGACAAACCTCATTGTCTGTGGTTGCTTTTATGATAACTCGTGAATTGATAAAACAATTTGCATCTGTCATAGATGGTGAGTTTACAATGAGGACCAATAGACCCATGAACCATTGTTTGCACACACACTTGTACACTATAATATTATTATGCGAATGGCACGCGCAGTTGGCTAGTCTCGTGTGAAGACAAGCCGCCGCGCCGTAGCCAAAATCAGTCGGAGGACATAAAACCATTATACTCTAAATCATAATCTTATACAAATATGTAAAGCTGAAGAGTTTGTTTGGTTGAACGCGCTAATTTTAGGAACTACTGGTCCGATTTGAAAATTCTTTCAGTGTTAGATAGCCCATTTATCGAGGAAGGCTAAAATAGGCTATGAGCAGAGCAGTAGCCTTAAATAACACGGGTGTAACCGCGGGCATCCTCTAGTAATATTATAAATGTTAATGTAAGTTTGTTTCTTGCGCTTATGAAGGTTGTTCATACGTTGAGACTTACTTCAAACTTCTTAGCTAAATGGCATTGGGCATTTCCTATCGACTAATATTAGTATAGACGAGTTGTTCAGATAGACGAGAAGTCGTAAATATACAATACAGAGTCATTCACGTTGTATTTTTATCAAATAATGCCATGTCGGAGGCCTTCGGGCGATCTGAAAACTCAGACACCAAATTTGGCCTCGTACTCAGTACTCACACGAAAAGAAGAATGCTTGGGCTATTATCTTAACTGTTATATTGAACCTTACCTTACCGTAATTATTCTTACTAACAAGTTAAGTACATCTGTTCTACCTCTAACTATACCTCCTCCGTTTTCCCGCATAGTATCCAACCCAACATGGCCAATACATCAACTTAACTAGCTCCTGGAACTCCATCAGAGTCGAAACGAATGATGAATGGTCCCATTAAAACACCGAATACGTGGCAATGCGTCACAAACAGATTCCACGTATGCATGAATTTCACTATAGACAATATATTTTAGTATTTCCGAGGAACGCCAGTTTCCTCCAGTTTTTCCTCACTCGATTGTATATTTGTTTACTTGCGGTTAATATATGCGTCGTTTATTTTATCTTCACGCCACTGTTTACTGGCCAAAGGCGCTGGAATTGTTATTACGAGAAAAGTTTTTTTTTGTGATTTGGCGGCCTTTTGAACTTTATATAAATACTATGGCGTTATAGGAAGGGCATTCATCACCAGCCTTTAACAGTCCACTGCTGGACTAGGCCTCTCCTTTGAAAGGAGGAATCGGCCTACTATACCACGCTGGCCAAACGGGTTGGTATAGGGTTTGTATCAAGTTTTCCTTCTCTTACAGTGCTGTTCTCTGCATAATATGCTCCCTCTGTCGGCTCTTACGACACCCATGAGATGATATGGGGTGGTGACAATCCGTATTCTTAATCCGTCACCAAACGGACAATAGAAGGGCATTGTGGTTCCTTTATTGCAAATAAATTAAATTGCCTGGTATTTTCATAAAAGGCTCTGAGAAGACGCGTATTTTGGATTTTTAATGCGGAGAAATATGTATCAGTAAATCCAGCACTAGCGTTGTAATTTCTAAATCAAAACCTAGGAAATATCCACCAGTAAATGCACAATTTGCCTCGTAATTCTTTGTACCAATAAGCAAGCAAATTATATATATGTTGACAGAACAGGGTATTTTTCCGATAATCAAATTTATGCAAGCGTATAAGCAGCCTACTTAGTAAACTGATCACAATCCACTTCCACTGTGACGTAAAAATATGTTTTCGCAGTTGTTTCCAAATCTCGATATTGTTATGTGCTGGAGCGTCGATGCCGTGCTCGATCTACATATTTGCTCTATATGTAGGACGGTGGCAATAAACTTGTTATAAGGTCGAGTATACATGCGTCTACTTTGTAATGAAATGACTATACGTTTGGCTGCATGCGTGGCGTAGTGATTTGAGTGATCACCTCGACATTTAGAACTTCACGTTGTGTTGTGGGTTCGATGACTGTGTGTTCAACGAATTATTATTTCGAGTCTAGGTATTCCTTGTGTCCGTTAGTGGAATGATTGTAAATTCCACTGCTACAATTTTTATTTCTAGTGTGAACGTTGTCTTATCAAAATAATAATCTTTATTTATTTTTACCTTGAGATTATGTAATTGTTTTAGATGATCAATTTACCGATGGCGATGTCCGACCTTCTCACGAAGCCATTATTAAGTAATTTGTGTAGGACGTCAGAGATTCTTGGTGTACTTTGAATTAGCTTTTTCTATTGGTGTGCAAAGTCCAACACACGGTACAAGGCTGCCTATTATTTCCCAGTTTACAATAACAAAGTATCATCATAGATTAAAACTAAAGTACTAATCATGCCTATAAATCCCCACAATGTAAAGCAAGGTTCACCACTGAGTCATTGCCCAAAGGTTTTATTTTAATCAGATCCGTACTGGACATCGATATGTTAACTGGCCGATTAACCCATTTGAATAGGTTATGTTAGGTTTTCTTGTGACCTGGCACCTAAAAATAGTCAATCGTCAACTTAGCTTAATAAACTAAGCTCAACTTAGCTTATGAAACATCGTCCCCTAACTCCAGATTTCATTACAGCGTGGCTTGGTGATCAAGCCACGCTGTTTCGGAATGGTAAGGCAAGTAATTCGTATCGTATTTATTACTTTGACTTTTTTGGCCTGGCTTTATGAATAACATCAAGATGAAGTGATTAATTTACCAAATTATATATTATATTGACTAGTCATTATGTATTATTTTAAATTTTATATTAATTACTATGGCTATAACATATATATAAAAACACGTTGCACAGATGAGCCTTGGAAATATAAAAGGACTGGCAAGTGCGCATGGTACTAAACCACATTTCTAGGACCAAATTACATGTTAAATGGCTCTAAAAACCAACCTAATACAGTCAAAGTTAAGATTAACTCGCCAGTTTCAAAATGAGGTCAAGTCGCATGGATGACCTTTATTGCAAAACGTCATTAACCGCTTGCCAAACAGAGTGGAGTATTTTTTGTAAATTGCACTCTGGGTCATTTTGTCGGCATCATTTTGATACTCAGGTGGTATTTATACAAGAAACAAAAGTATATTCATTGAATATTTACTTCATTAGAGAATATAGATGGAACAATCGAACACGTAATGTATTACCGTTGTACCTGATTATTATATAATTATTTTCTCGTTCCTCATCCCCTATACCATCCCTTTCAAGTTTTATTGTTGCGAAAGATAGCGATTCATCACGTTTGGCCTTATTACAAAACATGGTCTAAAAATAAATCGAAGTTTAAACCTAGCCTCGCCTGCCTGAATTTGATTATACCTAGACCATAGGCACATTTTTGTTAAACTAATATCACTAAAGTTCTTAGGAATAAATGTTGCGTCAAAATAAATAACTATCTTATTTAAAAAGCCCTTTTTTAAATGTCAACCAAGGATTAAACCTGGTTTTATATTTAAACCTCATTTTGTAATAAGGTTAATTGGGTTTAGTCATTGTGATGAGTAAACGGAATCTGTACATGCTTAACTGCCTGCACAGTTTTGTATTAATGATATTACAATAGGTATTACCTAAGCAGCAAGTTTGTTTGTTTTGCTTCTGGATAGTTTGCGTAATGGTGTTCTATGTGTAGTGTATTTATGCTGTTGTGTGCGTGTCCTCTTACTTCGTCTTTCCTCCATAATTCTGCACAAACAGGCCTGCTTCTAACGTCCCGACTCTTTTTACGACTTCGCTAATATCTCTATTGTCATTTGTCTTCCCCAATTCGCTCAGAGTGCATAAATACATAAATTATGTACTGCTATTTATGCTCTCCGCGATCATTTCAAACGTGCTTCGATTTGGTAATTGTTTTCGTGTTAATTGCGGGTAGTATGAGATTGAATTTTAGACAATACAGCGGCTGGAATTTTAGTAATTTTATTGCTGGAATGCCACAGTAAATTGATAAATTGCAAGTGCCAAATTCGGCTTGGTAACAGAATCGGCAGTAATAAAAAATATATATGTATACATTTTATTATAGTTATGTATTTATAATTTTGTATCTGCATGACATATTCTACTTTTATGCTTAAGATTAGAATTTAAATATTGAGATGAATACCTAAATAAAGATTTCAAAACATTTACAAAACCGGGCATCCAACCTGACGAAGCTAAACACGCCACACTTTTTATTTCTTTAAAAAAAGGCAACGGCAACGTTACATAATTATAGTATATATGCAAGTAAGCTACCGGCTTGCATCGTGCCGTGAACTTACTAACGTTAATACTGCAGGCGAATGTTCTAGAGCTTATTATACCGCAAAGGAAAATGTGCCGGATGCACGGGAAATAGTTTTTTACTAGGGTAATGTACACGTAGCTGAAAAGATATTGTCCTTGTTTTATTATGTTTGATATTTAATACTTAACTGAATCATGTTTTGTACAGTTTAATGAGTGAAGACATGAAAACCTAGTCGTTTGAGTGAATTAATTTATGTTAATTTCGTATGTCTTTGTCTCATTTTGGTCTTGTCTTCGTTTCTGGCTAGCCTGCAATTTTTAACCGTTTCAGAAAAGATGAGGTTTCCAATTTGACTGTCTTTCCTTACTTTTTAGTACCCTGTCTGCATTACTTGATATATCACCTTACTCATAAAATATAAACATGAGCAGAAATCGACTCAAGGCAATTTCCTATAATTGTCGTGTTTTGCAACCCGCGACCCTACGCACAGTGCTAATCGCCGCCCTCCGTGCAATATCCGATTCCGTAAATCGGTCAAGTAACAATGTAGAGAACGAAACCCCTAACTCGGGAACACGAGTTGTCGAACCGAAATTGAACTCTATTCAACCCTAACCAAAGAACAATGGCAGAATTTGGTCTGGGTTGGTTGTGGCGACCTTAAACTTCATATGAACAAAACAAATTGTTTTTTTTTCTACGATTTTTAATATTTTCACTTTGTCTCGTTAAAGCTGGAGTATTTGATGATGATAAAAAGCATTCCAATTGATTACGAATACTTTTTTAATTGATTGTTGCCATAGACAATGGTGTGACAGGAATAGACGTGAGTGCTATATCCGTATCGATTATTAAATAAGTAATCGATACGATCGACCTTTATAGAGTTGGTTTGGTTTAAAATGCAGTTATTTAATATTTAATCAACATTATATCAATAAGCTAATATTTTTGAAGCAAAAGAACGTTTAAATCAAATAAAAACGTCACAGCATCGTTTTAAAGTTGTATCGATTTCACATAAAATCGATTTAAAATGTGCAGCTCCGCTTTTGTCTTTGGCTGTGACAGTTAGATGCTACAAAATACTTCCGCGTTTTGATGTCAATCTGACATATGTCATATTTTGATAATTCAAACGTACCTACATTGTTTTAACTTTCATACTATAATTTTCCTTGTACCTACATTGTTCATTCTTAACTAAAACTTCAAACACCGATATCTTCTTTTTCCACCTTTCCTGAGTGAAAATAGAATCATTTATAGACTCTGTTACTTACGCCAAATTTTTTGATATATTTTTTATTACTGTTCGCTTCAATTAAATTTCAGACATTTTGATGTATGGAGATCTGCCATTGTCCTTTGATAATACGCATGCGCCGATTCCGTTAAACGACAGCCTAGCAAAACTCTCATGTATTCATCCAATTTGCACATAGCGACACTTATGAGATGTAAAAGCAATCACTATTTGTTTGTACTCATGTTTTCTGTTGACAAGCAAATGTGCTATCGTTTTCGAGGTCTAATCGTGGACAATACCCATTCAAATGTTTGTTCCAATGGCCTATCAATGCTTTGGATGTTTGTTCTTTGCCACGTAATAGTGTATACGCAACCTAATGTCAATTGATAGGGTTGCTTGTTGTAACAGTTGCGTAGTAATATTTAAAGCTACTTGTGGCTTCGTGTCCTTTTATTTTTCGTAAGTTTGTACGGCTTAGATGCTTGGTAGCAATACCGAATTTTAAAGGTAAAGAGAGAGAACATTTATCAGGTGAACACTGTTAGCTTCTGCAGTACCTCCATAGACTTGGCTATAACCATCTCAATCTGGACTTAAGTAATGTATCTAAGGGCCGGTTTAACCGCTCTCTGATAAGTCCGTGTTAAATTAATTTGTCAATAAGTTTGTTTGGGACATGGCGTCGACCGCGTGTTTTCTAGCCATTTTGCGTTGAGTGCGCGCGCAGCAGCTTACGGGCCCGCCAATTGTACCATAGAGACTCAAAATGTTGCCAATCCACGCGTAGAGCGGACTGTTCACAGTAAACTGTCATTTATTTTGCGTACATTTTTGTAATTTTTTTATCATAGACACAGACTCACGCCTGTATCCCCGAAGGGGTACGCAGAGGCGTTATATTACACCCACATTTCGCCATGTGTTTTTAGGTCCCACATAATAGGGGGCGAGCCTATTGCCGTTACCGGGCACATTACCAGACTCCGTGCTGCTACTGAGATTTCGGAAAAATTTGAGGAGAATTTTGCGTAGATATACTATTATAACAAGACTGCTTACTAAGATAATGCAGAAAAGGTGTCTCATTGATTTTCTATCAAACTCCTACATCTGTCCATCTGTATAACTAGCACCTTCTGAAATACTTACCTGCGTTGAGCAATGAAAATACCTGGCAAACCACCTCTATAAAATTACATTTCACCATTTCAATAGTAAAATTTTACGATAATCGAAGCGCCTTAAAGTGCCCATCTTCCACATTTTCCTTTCGCACCAATGCGGGCGCGGATACAAAATAAAATTGTATTACCTTTTAAAAATATTATAGTGCTAGTAACCCTGCGCCATTACATAAACATGGCGAACGGGAACACTTACAACAATAACATGTGGAACTAATTTTAGATGTTACAAAATAGTTACAAAACTCTTACTTGATTTATGTACTGGGTTCTAAGTGAATTATTTGCGTTTGCTGAGCGTACACCTTTAAGGTATGTAAATTACACCGATTTTTTGGCTCTTCTATTCGCTTAGTCTCCTATCGACACTTATTCGGCATCCTAGGCTTTATCTGTTAAAAACAGCTAAGTTCACGTAGAAAACCTGCATTTTATACAAAAGGGCTAGTAAAATAAGACTATTAAAAAAATACAACAAGCCGCATAAAGCTAAATATCGATTACGGGGATACAAGCGTAGACGTCGCGTCCGCTTGGCGTAGTGATGCCACTTGCTCATTGCAGACACACAGCTTACTCATGTTTAGATTGTTGGAAGGTTAGCATAGAAACACGAAAAATCAATGAGCAGCATTGTACCTGCCTCAAATTCTTACTGCCTCTGGCGCCCATGGCTTGTTTTCAAATCGATACGGTCGTTTTAGACAAGTAACTAAACAATGTTGTATTTAGCGTGTCGCCTGAATATCATAGAGCCACCGCCGACTAGCTTCTTTTAGCATCGGCGACCGGCGATTTTGCAACTGTATCGATGCTGCATCGCGTTTTAGCGACTCCCTGCGTTCGGACGCGGCGACCGTAGTGCTGTAGTGTATTGTTGGTGATCGGCCGAGTCGAATATCGATAAATTCATTTATTTTTTCAACGTTGTAATACAATAATTGTACAATATCAGTAATATCGGTTTCTATAAAAAAACATAAATATACCAGTATAATTAAATGATGTTCGTTACAATGATGTTAAATTATGTTCTATTATTAATAGACTTATACTATCGAAAACTGGCAAGCAAGTGCCTAGTACTCTACATTTTATGCTCTAAACAATAGATTGCATGGATAGTACTGCACTCATTTCTTCGTATTAACATTAACGTATGAATTGATAGATGATGCTCACTGAAAGTAATACGAGAACTGGTTTTTGGATGTAGGTAAAAAATACTGACTTTAGCTTGCTTAATATTTTCAACGGTATAAAGAAAGCAGTAGGTAATGTAGCTTTATCATAACCTATGATAAGAATCGCGTCGTCAAAATCTAGTACATCACACTAGGTCGTGTACTGCCTAAATGAAAACTTACATATTTATTATAAGCGCTGTCATATTTTATCGACATTTATTCTGTTTAAGCCAGTCACTAGTCAAACCCTATAATAACATCCTTATTTTCGGTTACAGAATAATAAATAAACTTTGGGGTAAATTACCCCAAACGGCTATTAAAAGTTGTAGTGTACAAAATAAATTATTTTTGTAGTTTAGTATTTTTAACAAAGCATCAAAAATTTTAAATAACACTAAAGTGCGTTACATTAAAAAACTTCATTATTTCATTAAATTACTAATTCTACACCAAATTAACGATCGTTCTACAAATATCATTTAATATGAAAAGTCTCGTCCGTTCCGGAAACTTATCCATTCAGAAAACTTAATAGGTTATCTTAGGTTTTCTTGTGACGCTGCACCCAAAAAAGGAGCTTTGTAATGCTCTGTAAACTTAGTTTATCAAACATTTGACTGAATTGATGAGAAATTAATGCATGCGTAACTGACACCCTGGGGTAATTTACTCACATAGCTAAGCAGATTAGATGGAAGTTTTTTTTAACGCCACGTGACTGACAACTTTAGGAGATGATACTACCATCGCAAAAAAAATACAAGTTGTGCCCCTGGGGTGAAGAATTTGAATACCCCACGGTGTTATTTAAGGGTTAACAAATAAGTGACAACCTATAGTAAGGAGTCGTCCTTTAATCACGTGAGTCTTGATAGGTGGAAGGGACAAATAAGTGTAGACAGATATCAAGTGTCCTTGTTTTTCATGAGCCAGAGATTTTTATCCTATACGCATCATAAAACAACGATCGTTCGTTCGATGGGCAGGAATTCAGAAAAGTCCTGTATGAAGATCTTTCGTTGCTTTTGGATGCTTTAATCAACCCACTTCAAAAAGGAGGATGTTCTGTTTGGTCTGGATATTTTCTTTTTATGTAGGTACAGCGGTCTCTGAATTTTCTGATCCATTTCTGGAATTCTTTATGTGTGATATGCTTTTATATTTTGCAAGATCGAATTGCAATTATTGCGAGTTAAGACTTAAATGAGCCAGTATACTTTTTAAATAGCGGTCTTAAAGGACCTTTGAGAACGCTATTTTAAAAGTATGAATGATATATTTATAATTTTTTTACCATGCCAAAATAGAAAAAATACCTATCAAAGTAGTCTGCAAGTAGCGTCCTTGGATGAAAAGATTTGCATTTTAGAAACATCTTATGAGAAGAGTGGATAATTATGTATTTAGGTCATCATCATCAGCCTTTATCAGTCCACTGCTGGACTAGGCCTCTCCTTTGAAAGGAGGAATTGGCCTAATATACCACGCTGGCCAAACGGGTTGGTATAGGGTTTGTATCAGGTTTTCCTTCTCTTACAGTGCTGTTTTCTGCATAATATGCTCCCTCTGTCGGCTCTTGCGACACCCATGGGATGATATGGGGTGGTGACAATCCGTATTCTTAATCCGTCACCACAAAGGTAAACAAGTAGTAAATAGGCGGGTAGAGAGATAAAGGGAGGGGGCGACCAAATAAAAGATGGAATAACTGTGTGAGAATAGATATGTAAGAAAAGGGGGAAGTGATCGGATGACTGGTGACATAGAAGTATGGAAGATAATGTATGTCCATACAGCGCCGACCCAAACAAATTGAAGTCAGGTAAGAGATGAAGAGAATAATGAGTGTAATATTTTTTATTTTAGCTTCAATTTTACACCAGTAGCTCGCAATGTCTTTTTTGGATAAAATATTTTTTTATTTACTTTGTATAAAAAATACTTTTGAAACTGACTTTTGAAAGAATGAGGAGAGGTGGTAAAGCCTCAAACCTACCCAGGTATCATCATCACAGAGTAAGTTTAAAATTGAAAAGACACAAAATCACGTTATTAATGGACGATCCCTTCCTTATTATTTTAAGTGACAGTCGCCGCGATCGGCATCTTCCAGTGTGCGGTGTAAGAATTCGGACGCTGCATCTGGATGCTAAAAAGCGACTGAATCGCCGGTCGCCGATGCTAAAAGAAGCTAGTATGCGGAGGCCCATACCCACAATAATAAAAATAACGGAACTTGTTGAGAAATATACATAAACAGTGGAAATAATATATTCGTTTCCTTTTTCTAAAGCTACTTTTCGTACAATTTTATAATTTAAGAAATGGGTAATTAATTAAATATACTTAACGATATGTTTATAGATAAGCATACTGATGGACGGTGTTTCATACATACATACATAGACTCACGCCTGTTTCCCCGAAGGGGTAGGCGGAGGCATATTAAACGCCCACTTTTCGCCAGTGTTTTGATCCCACGTAATAGGTAGCGAGCCTATTGCCGCTTATCGGGATATTTTGTTGCCAGAGCCTCGTCCGTTGATCGGCAGGTGAGGTTGGCTTGGGACCCTAAGTTCTTGGTGGGAACCCTATGCACCCGGTGTTTCACAATTATATTTAATACTGCCTGAATAGACAGATTTGCTTGGAGCACGAGAAAGATATTTTAATCTGTTCCGTTAATTGTTTGCTACCTCACCACTGGGAGATTTTTCATAGTGCGGAAGTTGCCTATTATTAATAACTAGCTGACCCAGCGAACTCCGTATCGCTTTTTAAGAGTTTTTATTTAATTCCCTTTTTTCCAAGCCCCTTTTCCAAAGTTACCATTGACTGAGCGCTTAATCTCTTATCATTTCAGAGTCTATAAATGATGAACAAACAAACATAGATTTTTATATAATATTGAAATCCCCATTCCTTAAAATATCGGAGACGATACCCATAACGACTTTAAATAACATCGCGTCCGCCATCTTTGAATTCCTATCCGCCATCTTTGATCACGAAATAGATGTTGTATTTGGATTCACCATCCCTTAAATCATCAGAGACGAAACCTATATTGATTTTTTAAATTTTTCCCATCCGCCATCTTGAATCACGAAATAGATGTTGTATTTGGATTCTCCATCCCTTTAAACATCGGAGACGATACCCATATTGATTTTAAAAAAATCCCATCCGCCATCTTTGATCACGAAATAGATGGTGTTTTTGAATTTCCCATTCCTTAAAATATCGAGACGATACACATATCAACTTTAAAAAAAATCCCGTCCGCCATCTTTGATTTCCTATCCGCCATCTTTGATCACGAAATAGATGTTGTATTTAGATTCGCCATCCCTTAAAACATCGGAGACGATAACCATATTGATTTTTTTAAACTTTCCCATCCGCCATCTTTGATTTCTCATCCGCCATCTTTGATTTCTCATCCGCCATCTTTGATCAAGAAATAGATGTCGGATTTGGATTCCCCATCCCTTTAAATATTGGAGATGACACCCATATTGATTTTTTTTAAATTCCCATCCACCATCTTTGATCACGAAATAGACGGTGGTTTTGAATTCCCCATTCCTTGAAATATCGGAGACGATACCCATATTGATTTTTAAAATTTTTCCCATCCGCCATCTTGAATCACGAAAAAGATGTAGTATTTGGATTCCCCATCCCTTTAAACATCGGAGACGATACCAATATTGATTTTTTTAAATTTTCCCATCAGCCATCTTTGATTGCCCATCCGCCATCTTTGATCACGAAATAGCTGTTGTATTTCGATTCTCCACCCCTTAAAATATCGAAGGCGATACCCATATTGATATTTAAAATTTTCTCATCCGCCATCTTTGATTTCCCGTCCGCCATTTTGGATCACTAAATAAAATTCATATTATTAATCAGCGTCCCGAAAATCTCGAAAACGATACCCATATAGATTGTATCCTATTCGTTTAGCCTTTTTTTGCCTTTGACCCAACCCTCCCCCTTCTCGTTTGACCATTTTATTATTTTTGTCTGGCCCCTAAAAGTTGTGGCGTAATTTTATATAGCCTATAGCCTTTCGGAATAATTGGGCTATCATAGGCAATAACAATTTTTAAAATCCGACTGCTAGTTCCTGAGATTAGCCAACATAATGTTTTAGCCTTTTTAGCCTTTTGCCCGGCCCCAAAGGGTCGAAGCGTTATGTTATATAGCCTTCCGGAATAACTGGGCTATCGTATGCAAAAATAATTTTTCAGATCCGACCGGTAGTTCCTGAGATTAGCGCGTTCAAACAAACAAACAAACTCTTCCGCTTTATTATATTAGTATAGACAAGTGGAGAACCTCAATTTTTTCCAACCCCAGAGGAGCCTAACATAGGTGTAAATCTTTGAACATACACGTGCCACGATAGGGTTAATAGTTGCTCGAGATTATGAAGTGACCGTGTAAAGACATGTAATTGCATTAATGTGTTAGAGCGAGGTCAGAATCATTATAATCATTGAGTTAAAATTTCGTCATACGTTGCAGAATTTTTCGTAAGCGTCTAATTCAAATTATCCCTAAAGAAAATAAAGGTAGCATGAGGTATGTCTTCTTTTGGCACTTTATAAAAAACAGAGACAAAATATAATTTAGAAGCTCTATGAAAATGCGACCAACAGCTAATCTTGTATAGTTTACACTAAACATTGCCATTTACAAACCGTGTACAGTTTCCACAATTGCTAAGGCATTTCTCGCGTACCCATCATTGTTTGTGCAATAATGACGCAACACAGGACAATGCCGTGGAACAATAGAGCGAAATAATAGCCGCCATTACGACGCAAGTCCTTCACATTTTAATAGAAGACGTATTTTTTATTTAGTGCCAGATACACTGCACTGCTCGTCAAATGCTTTTTAAAATACTATTTGAACCGCTTTTATAGTTGTTGCAACTCATGCGCGCTTGTTAGGGTAGTCAACTTATACGCTGTTTGTGTGTGCGTAAACAGGTCAGTTTATGCAAATATTTGAATGTAGAATGATATGGTTTTTTTTTATCGTAGCGTATAATCGTGCAACGGACACTACTGGCACACTTATTAGGAGGCAGACTTTATATTGCATCAATGCAACATCTCTTTAATAAACAAAACTCATTTCTGGTTTTGATACTTCCATTTCTTTATATTTACTTCGGCGTGCAAAACCAAATCACGGGCTCATTCTAAGGAGCATACTTAGAGTAGACAGAGGGGGTGAATGTGACTCTCCCCTACAGGCTTTCTCTAATCGCCCCACAAGGCTGTGTCCGTCGATATCCCTTAGCTACTAATTAATACATGGACATTTTAATATTGTTAAATCGTCCTTAAAGTGTTTTCCAACATTATTTTCACGTCTTTCCACGAAGTCTAAGCCATTCCAAAAATTGTAACTGCTACAAAAAGGAACAAACAACATACCGTCATTGTAAGCTGTAGTCTATAAAACAGAATGTTTCAACAACTGTGCTGTTGTGTAGTGTGCATGGCGGATCGCGTGCCAAAAGTGCTGTGTGCTAATGAAGTCATAAACTATATAGGAAGCTGTGTTTTTTTAGTTTCAATGTACTAGGCCGGCTGTTGGATAAAGTAAGAAGCTAGGTTATATTGATTTGGGCTTGTAAGGTCGTTTGTAGCGCTGCGCTGCGCTTCTCTAGAGCATGATATTTGAGAAATTCAACATCAAACATAAAAATCCGTCTGTCTAGTGCGGTATTGTAGGCTAGGTAGTGTGGTATGTTATAGGTGGTATTGTCACAATTTCTGACGCAATTTAGTCCACCAGTGGACTGCGAAAGCCTATACGATGAGGATTTTTGGATTGTTTTTTTATTGTGGCCTCTCAAATGGCATATATTATGACATGAATGTTATATATTAATGTGTTTATATTGTTTGTTGGTCAGGTCGGAGCGTTGCGTGGAGTTAGTACGCGGCGCGGTCGTCAAGCGGTCGGTACAGAAGCACTGGTAGACACTACAGCACCATGAATGAACTCGACAGCCTGCGACAGGAGGCGGAAACGCTCAAGAATGCTATCAGAGTGAGTCACTTAGATTTTACTAAGTCTTAGCGTAAGCAAACTATCTATAAGGTACTAGCTGACCCGGCGAACTCTGTTCCGCCTTAGAGGCAATCAAATAAAAAATGTCTTCAGCTTTATGCTCCCCTGGTACTTTTCCTGCGCATGCGTTGTTTCTTTCAATAGGTAGATTTGTCCCTATAAACTTCAACCCTCCCAATAATCCCTCCCAGTCTAATTTTTGCAACTAATTGTATCCTGTGTTTTTCCTGGTTCTAAT
This sequence comes from Euclidia mi, assembly GCA_944739405.2. Classification (NCBI taxonomy): domain Eukaryota; kingdom Metazoa; phylum Arthropoda; class Insecta; order Lepidoptera; family Erebidae; genus Euclidia; species Euclidia mi. The sequence goes on from OX123207.2 coordinate 34,288,771, forward strand.
CTACCTCCCCACCAATTTTCAGCCAAATCGGTTCAGCCGTTCTTGAGTTATAAATAGTGTAATTTACACGACTTTCTTTTAAATAATAGATATTTGCGTACAGATGGAAAACTACATCCTAAGCCAAGTTAACATACGGTCTAATGTCTAGTTTGTTTGATAGGCTAAAGCTACACGAGCAGAATCAGACTAACATATTGGATTAAGTATAACTTTTGAGCTTTCGTGCTGTGTCCTATTTGATAAAACTTGCTCGTCCTATTTTAATGAAACATGATTGTATTAACAAAAATGTTCTTGTTTCCTACAGTAACAGGAATAATTCCCATTATAATGTTGATCTTAATGCCCACTGTAAGATCGCAAGAGAAAATTTTCTGTATTCCTCGATGCTTTCAAAGCAAATGCGATTAAATTCGTGAACTGTTTCCAATATCAAAATATTCTACCTGCGTCTCCACCACAGAAAATTGGCAACCTTTGTGTTGACAAAAAAGTTGGTTCTTTGATAAAGTCGCGGCATTAGGGCGCTTTCAGATTAGCGTTTTATACGCGCGTATAAGCTAGTTTTTGGAAGCGCATGTAGGCGCGTATAGGCGCGCCTGTTGGCACACGCGCAACTCGTACGAGCGTTGACGCGCTTCTAAGCTCGTATAAGCGCGAGCCGTCAGAATCTATGTTGACACTGACAAGATGTCACTACCGTTTCGAGCGAACACGCCGGAATATTCCCGTTTACGCGACTCCGGTTTTTTGAAGCGCGTAATGTAGCGCGCGCGTAAGCGCGTAGGCTGAAACGACCGTATACGCGCAGAAAAATACGCTAACCTGAAACCGCCCTTAGGATAATTTGTAATGTTTTGGTTGGTTTTAACGAATTTTTTTTGTATGTCAGGATGCGCGGAAGGCGGCGTGCGACACGTCCCTGGCGCAGGCGACCGCGAACCTGGAGCCGATCGGTCGCATACAGATGCGCACCCGGCGCACGCTGCGCGGACACCTCGCCAAGATCTACGCGATGCACTGGGGCAGCGACTCCCGGTAAATACACACACATTACACAGAAACACACACCAAACAGACACACACTATCAGCTGAAAGACGTCCATTGACACACACTCTCCACATAGACCGATCCTGAGCCACCCGCAATCATATGCCCGCGATCCCAACAAAATCGTCAGTCCACCTTGCGGGAGGCCTACACATACATACTGCACTCAGTCTGTCATATCTGGTTGGACTAGTAACAGGACTTCGGACTCCAAGGCCTGTGCAAACCACGTTTATTAAACGTGCCGTCGACGCGCGTTTTAGAAACGCGCGTCGACGGCGCGTTTAATAAACGTATTTATCTTACAGAGCAGTTTGTTGTCGTCTGTATCGCTACAAACGCGAGTCGACGGCGCGTTTAAAAAACATGGTTTGCACAGGCCCTTAGATGTAACCTGGTAACGCTAGGACGATGGAAGACACACTCACATCCTGCAATACATTTAGTGCTTTGCTGTGTGGTCGCTAACGGTCGGTTTTCATGAATATAGAGATACATGTTTTACATATTTTGTATGGAGCTTATGTCAAATATGTGTCTCAAATCTCCAAATCCTTGGATAGATCGAATATTGAAACCGGCCAGTAAGTCTACATAATATTATCGGTAAACTTTACTTGACGCCTTAAGATGAAGTTTCAGCAGAACTCAGCCTAGTTCTGCTTTGGTTTCGTGGCTGTTTTACTTTTTCATTATTTAATACACGCCCGCAGCTACGTTCATTTTTTTTTGACTCGTTTCTACTCGATCCCGTGGGAATTTCGGAAAATTTTGTCTTTGTGCACTCCATCCAATTTCATCTTATCTTACTCCTACGCTCCCCAAGAAACATACATGCCAAATTCATCTTCTCTTCTTGCGCCCAGTAGTTTCGCCTGTCGCTTGTCTGTCAGTCAATCAGTAACGCTAGTATTTGACTTACCAAATGGTAAACTCAGTAATGCAACAAGTAGAAATAGGAAACTCAAAGCCATATCCCAAAAATAAAACAAGTAAAAAATTATCAGGCGTCCCATAGACCTACAATAATATTGTTGGAAAGATATAGCAGACCTGGGGCCCAATTCCGCTAAATAAATATAGTCGCGATATCATGTCAGTGTCATACTTACGTCACAAAAAGCGTATTCTTCTAAATTATATAATATTTGAATGAAATTGTAACGAGATCGTATGTGTCAACGACGAACTGTTTATTTTAAATTATACGATGTCATTATCGTATAATTTAAAATAAGGTTATCAGAATACTGCTTTTAAATCCATTCAAAATATGATATCAATGTCATAAAAAAAAGCAGAAATGGCCCCCAGATATTATCTGCATCCTCTGAAATCATCTGAAAAATATTACCATTTCCGTCCTGCAAGTAAAATAAAATCCGCAGTCTGTGACTTACGGAAATGGAAAGAAACACGTGCATACAACCGGAAATGAATCGCGCTTCCTGGGGTGCAGTCACCTCTTATAAAAGTTTTATTTAAATTACCTTTACGGGAGCAAAGGAAAGTATGTACTAAGTACAGCGCTATCTCGTTTTGGCGCTCATTTAGGCAATTCACATAGGCACCCATTAAGGAAGAATTTGTAGGGTGCCAAAAAGGCCATTATTCATCATTAAGGTAGGCTAAATGGAACTGACTGGATATTTTTTATTTCATCGGTCATATACATGCCGGTCATTAAATAGGTCATTGACATCGAGGTTCTTAAAATCATTGTTTCACAAAGTCTTTTCAATGAAAATTGATCACTTTTTAAGATAAATTTTCTAAAACCGCTAGTATAACTTTTGGTTTAAACAAACACTATTTATTTTTAATAGCGAAAAAGTAAAAGTAATAGTGGCATTTTAATTAGGTAAAGATAAATGGATATGTTAAGTGGATACCACTACTGCGGAACCCTTTACAGGCGAGTCCGACTCGCACTTGATATAATTATTAACTATAGTAAATGGTGTCATAAGAACTATCACCAAGCCGAAGTCTACTCGTTTTGGACATCATGCCAAGTCATACTAAGCAAAAATTATACCGGGGAAACGTTTATTTTTTTAAGTAAACTGAAAATAAAAGTGCACATGTGCAATTCCCGAAATACCTTCTTGTCCATGGGTGCATAGGACATCTACAGAACAAATTGGCAAGGTAATTTTGCATTGATATTGTACGTAATTAGAAAAATTGCATAGTGACTTTGAGCCTCAATATCTCCTGAACCATTAATTTCCCAAGTATGATGCCGAAGTAAAAAATGTTCGTAATGATTGGTACAATATGGGATTTCAGTTTTCGTTAAGTGTCTTTTTACACCCTGAATGTTTAGTGCAGGCGAACCCGCGGGCGACAGCTAGTTTATACAATTCGATGGGTGAATCGTTTCGAATCACTTCTCACGATGGACATTTAATACAAACTTATAATATTCCCAGACATGTTTATAAACAGCAGCATTGACCAATTGTAAGATGAAATTGTGGTATAGAGTTTGTCGTTCGAGTTGATAAGCAATTTATTACAAATTTGTAATAAATTGCTATTTCTGTGTAAGGGGAGACGAGAGTTCAATTCCCGTCAAGGGAATTGAGTGATTAACCAAGTAGGTGATCGATGTCTGGATATCGGTGGCGTTGAATTTCGTATCTTTTACCAGCTGCTTAGGTCTCTCTTCATTACATACAAGTGTTATTCATTATTTCTTATTTTCGTGTGAAGTATCTGTTGCTATAGAAAATTTCTATTCGGCAACGCTATTACTTCCTAAGTCAGCTCGAACCCGTTGTCAAAAGTGTTAAAACCATTAGTGAATGTGCTAGCGATGCGTATAGCGAAGTGACCTATTTATTGAGGAAGCTGTCTGTCGTGTTGCCACGAGGGCTCTGACGTCACAGCTTAGGGAAACCACGCGTTGTATTAGAGACTAGCTGAGCCCGCGTTATTCAGGGCTACTGCTCCGCACCCTTGGCTCATAGCGTGATGTTATTTAGTCTATAGCTTTCCTCGATAAATTAGCTACCCAGCACAAAAATAATTATTCAAATCCGACGAAACGAAATTTTTTAAGAAAACATATCTTATTGTTTTCTTTTAAATTGTTATTTTTTTAGTATTTTAGAACCTATTCACATTACATTTTATTCCACAAGACAATGCTTTGTACATACATACATACAGACTCACGCCTGTTTCCCGGAGGGGTAGACAGAGACTACGGAACGCCATTTGCAACGATCCTGCAATATCTCTCTTGCTTCATTCACTCCCATCAGATTCCTCATGCATGCTCTTCTGTTCAGGGTACTTCTAACCTGTCCTGTTTTTAGGATGTCTCCAAACTGGTCAGAGAACGTCCGCCTAGGTCTTCCCCTTCTTCGTCCTGTCCCTTCGACACTTGCCTTTGTATGATCCACAATTTTTTACATGTCTGGATGTTCTATCTGTTCGTCAGTTGAAGTAAAGTCACCGCGATCCAGGATTTATTCGTAATATAGTAACTGTCTTTGAGAAAAAATCGTACCTATATTAATTGAGGTCCATGTGGTGACGGATTAAGAATACGGAATGTCACCACCCCATATCATCCCTTGGGTGTCGTAAGAGCCGACAGGGGGAGCATATTATGTAGAGAACAGCACTGTAAGAGAAGGAAAACTTGATACAAACCCTATACCAACCCGTTTGGCCAGCCTGGTATAGTAGGCCAATTCCTCCTTTTAAAGGAGAGGCCTAGTCCAGCAGTGGACTGTTAATGGCTGATGATGATGATATTAATTGAACCTTAATTACTACCGCATTTTATCACGCATTTCAGCATAATTAAATAGTAAATAATACACCACATATCAATCGAGCCGTCAGAATATATATCAAGCGGCGTGAATACAGAGATAACAAATCTTATTTGGTCATCTGTGAATCTGGGCGTGCGCGGCCAAGAATAATAAACGTTAAATGTATTTATAAATATATTATTTGTTTTGTCTCCAAAGTTAAGCTATTTTTTATTCTCATATTATGACGGTATGTGCTTCGAGAGCTTTCTAATATGATGTTTCTTATGCATATTTACAATGATATTAGAAAAGTCGTAGATACGTTACCTACATAGTAATCAATCAGTAGAAACGGTACACTAACGCACACAGCGATAACTCCATATTTTATTTTAATTTCGGTTGACAAGATGTGTCAGTTTCACTTTGACGACGGCTCGCGACGTCACACACACATAATTATGTCAGACTTGCCAACTGGCTTATGCTTAGCGTCCTGCTTTTGGTACGCCTATAACGTATCTACTTTTTACTTGTAACATCGTTGCATACTTATCCACTTAAGTGTTGTTGGGCATTTTTGATTCACAAATGCCGCATTGGAAATATATCCTGTATCGTGGGACACTTTACATGAAATCTGGCCACGAACATATCAAAACAAGAATTAGCCAATAAGGGTCGATCCGTACTATAATTTCGAATATTACTTTTATTGCGGTAGCGCGATTTGATCCGAACTTGACTTCGTATTCTATGCTGTTACTTGGGGTCGGCACAGAATGTCGCCTGTCTATTTTATGTCTCTTCAAACTCTCCTATCAGACCTCTTGTCATGCATATCATTCTGGAGCTTGACTGGGTCTGGTAAATTATATTTGACTAAACCGAGATAGGATCAGCCATGGACTGCCTTTGACTTAATAGTTACATAGGCAATTCGTGGGAACCCTAATTTTGACTGCACATAGAATTGAGTACGTTCTTGACCTTAACTAGTAATTTGTACGCACCTGCAATCCTTACAAAAATTAAATTATAGTCAATTTATTATTGAAAATACTAATTTTGGCGAGAAATAAAATTGAAAACATGCCAAATTTCAGCTTCTTGCGCCCAATAGTTTCGGCTGTAGCGTGTCTGTCAGTCAGTCAGTAACGCAAGGATTTTATATATTAAGATCATATGGCAATAATCCGTAAACTCAGGTTCATAAGACACATTGTGTCCTACCTAACGGAATGAATGATTTGACTTTGAGCTTGATCATGCGGAAGTTGAAAATCTCAACCTCATATCCAGACAGTAGCAAGTTCAGCACTCTCAATCTCTCAATCTCAATCAGCCTATCGCAGTCCACTGCTGGACATAGGCCTCTCCCAACACTCGCCATAGTACACGGTCCTCAGCCTTCCGCATCCAGTCTGTCCCAGCCTTCCGCATCCAGTCTGTCCCAGCCTTCCGCATCCAGTTTGTCTCCGCCACCCTTTCCAGGTCGTCGGTCGTGGTCTCCACTCTAGGACACGCTTGCTCCATCGGCCATCAGTCCTTCTACAACAGCGAGCTATGCAACGGGCTATGTTTGGCGTCTCTTTGAAGGATAAAATCCGCAACGAAGTTATCCGACAAAGAACCAAAATTGCCGACATAGCTCACAGAATCAGTAAGCTCAAGTGGCAGTGGGCAGGCCGTATTTGTAGAAGTTCAGCACTAATAAAAGTAGTAAAATAGCGTATAATTAGTATAAGAATTCTATAACGCAATCGTAACAATAACATAAACAATGATTTTATTCATAATTTTATTTTGTAAGTTTGCCAGCGTTTCTTATAATTACTCATTAAATCGGCTGACGTGAACTAATTATTAATAGGTTAAGTGTTTACGGTTAGCACAGATTGATATGAACGTATACATGTCTATTAAGAGGTTGTATCTATCGTTTTAATTAGTAATTTTATTTTTATCTGATTCTCGTGGTTAGGTACATTAGTGTACCAAAAGGAATGCTATTTTAATATTACACTTACATACATACATACATAACGTCACGCCTTTTATCCCCGAAGGGGTAGGCAGAGGTGTATTTCTACACCCACTTTTCGCCAGATATACTTTAGTCCCACGTAATAAGGGGCGAGCCTATTGCCGTACCGGGCACATTTCCAGACTCCGTGCTGCTACTGAGAATTTCGTGACAGAAAAACCCAATAACACTGCCCGACCCAGGAATCGAACCCGGGACCTCCCGATCCCACGCGCACATTTATGCCGCGTGACCAACGAGGCAGTCGTATAGGGTTTGATGTCGAGTTTTCCGTCTCTACGCAAAGATTGTATTTGCATCGTGTTATCCCTTAGTCGCCTCTTACGACACCCACGGGAAGATAGGGGGTGGTGACTCTTGTATTCTATGCCGTCAACCACAAGGCAAGTGTTATTAAATAGGGGTAAAAGTTTTAGTACGGGTGAAGCCGCGAGCAACAGCTCGTATTAAGTCAATTAGCCTTCGCTCTATGATCTGTACGGTCAGCTAAAAAAGTGGCCAACCATTTTTGACAAAACTTGCAGTATCATCAAAATAACGCTAAGGTTAGAACTGTAAGAATATTGCTTCAAAGGAAAATCAACCGTATTGTTTTATGACGTGCAAATAAATTTAGACCGCGTGGTAGACCATATTTTTGACTGACAGTACTTCCGACCCTTACTTCGATGTATTAAACTGAACGATTACAAAGGTTAATAACTAAACAATACCGTTCATACACAATTAAAATCATCGCTCATTACTCACTTTTTCCTCCCGATAACAGTCCATACCTAACGAAGACCGCGTTGAAACAATTTTAGACCTTATGCTTATGTAATAAGGGTTCAGATTCCTTGCTGCGTAAAGTTGTGAATCATAACATACACCTGTTATATGTGAGCCGTTGTGACGTCAGTGTATTCTGTTAAAAAGGTAGCTAAAGGATGTATTTAATAGTCGTTGTTTTAAATTGTATAGAGCTTTGTATTCAAATGTTATAGTACATACATTGCTTTTCTTATTGTTTAAAATATTATTATTTCTATAGGTTTAGACATCATAGTAATAAGCATGTTTTCCATGGGATTAGCAAAGTCATAATTATGTTACCCTATTATATATTATAGACTCACGCCTGTATCCCTGAAGGGGTAGGCAGAGGTGTAACATTACACCCACATTATTGATGTTACCCTATTATTGATCCCATATTTTGACAATATTAACTGTTGACTTCTATTCATAACTCGTTTCAATAACAACATCATACTACTACTTTCAATTATTGTAAAAATAAGACTCTTAGGTATCAGACAGTTGGATTATATAAAAATAATACTTATCTTTTCATTATAAAGAATTACTTTTTGGTATCATGTCTGGATTTAGGAGTAATTTTGTATTGATAGAAAGTAAGTTTATTGTTGCATTGAGACTAAAAAAATATTATTTGTTGCACAGGAACCTGGTGTCAGCCAGCCAGGACGGCAAACTGATAGTGTGGGACAGCCACACGACGAACAAGGTGCACGCGATACCGCTGCGCTCCTCTTGGGTGATGACGTGCGCGTACGCGCCCTCCGGCTCGTACGTCGCGTGCGGCGGACTCGACAACATATGCTCCATCTACAGGTGAGTTATACCCACGGGGATACTAGCCACGGGGATACTAGCCACGTAGAGTACTAGCTACAAGGTGCACGCGATACCGCTGCGCTCCTCGTGGGTGATGACGTGCGCGTACGCGCCCTCCGGCTCGTACGTCGCGTGCGGCGGACTCGACAACATATGCTCCATCTACAGGTGAGTTATACCCACGGGGATACTAGCCACGGGGATACTAGCCACGTAGAGTACTAGCTACAAGGTGCACGCGATACCGCTGCGCTCCTCGTGGGTGATGACGTGCGCGTACGCGCCCTCCGGCTCGTACGTCGCGTGCGGCGGACTCGACAACATATGCTCCATCTACAGGTGAGTTATACCCACGGGGATACTAGCCACGGGGATACTAGCCACGTAGAGTACTAGCTACAAGGTGCACGCGATACCGCTGCGCTCCTCGTGGGTGATGACGTGCGCGTACGCGCCCTCCGGCTCGTACGACGCGTGCGGCGGACTCGACAACATATGCTCCATCTACAGGTGAGTTATACCCACGGGGATACTAGCCACGTAGAGTACTAGCTACAAAGTGCACGCGATACCGCTGCGCTCCTCGTGGGTGATGACGTGCGCGTACGCGCCCTCCGGCTCGTACGTCGCGTGCGGCGGACTCGACAACATATGCTCCATCTGCAGGTGAGTTATACCCACGGGGATACTAGCCACGTAGAGTACTAGCTACAAAGTGCACGCGATACCGCTGCGCTCCTCGTGGGTGATGACGTGCGCGTACGCGCCCAGCCAGGACGGCAAACTGATAGTGTGGGACAGCCACACGACGAACAAGGTGCACGCGATACCGCTGCGCTCCTCTTGGGTGATGACGTGCGCGTACGCGCCCTCCGGCTCGTACGTCGCGTGCGGCGGACTCGACAACATATGCTCCATCTACAGGTGAGTTATACCCACGGGGATACTAGCCACGGGGATACTAGCCACGTAGAGTACTAGCTACAAGGTGCACGCGATACCGCTGCGCTCCTCGTGGGTGATGACGTGCGCGTACGCGCCCTCCGGCTCGTACGTCGCGTGCGGCGGACTCGACAACATATGCTCCATCTACAGGTGAGTTATACCCACGGGGATACTAGCCACGGGGATACTAGCCACGTAGAGTACTAGCTACAAGGTGCACGCGATACCGCTGCGCTCCTCGTGGGTGATGACGTGCGCGTACGCGCCCTCCGGCTCGTACGTCGCGTGCGGCGGACTCGACAACATATGCTCCATCTACAGGTGAGTTATACCCACGGGGATACTAGCCACGGGGATACTAGCCACGTAGAGTACTAGCTACAAGGTGCACGCGATACCGCTGCGCTCCTCGTGGGTGATGACGTGCGCGTACGCGCCCTCCGGCTCGTACGACGCGTGCGGCGGACTCGACAACATATGCTCCATCTACAGGTGAGTTATACCCACGGGGATACTAGCCACGTAGAGTACTAGCTACAAAGTGCACGCGATACCGCTGCGCTCCTCGTGGGTGATGACGTGCGCGTACGCGCCCTCCGGCTCGTACGTCGCGTGCGGCGGACTCGACAACATATGCTCCATCTGCAGGTGAGTTATACCCACGGGGATACTAGCCACGTAGAGTACTAGCTACAAAGTGCACGCGATACCGCTGCGCTCCTCGTGGGTGATGACGTGCGCGTACGCGCCCTCCGGCTCGTACGTCGCGTGCGGCGGACTCGACAACATATGCTCCATCTGCAGGTGAGTTATACCCACGGGGATACTAGCCACGTAGAGTACTAGCTACAAAGTGCACGCGATACCGCTGCGCTCCTCGTGGGTGATGACGTGCGCGTACGCGCCCTCTGGCTCGTACGTCGCGTGCGGCAGACTCGACAACATAATTATGCTCCATCTACAGGTGAGTCATACCCACGGGGATACTAGCCACGTAGAGTGTTACCCGCGGAAATGCTATCCACAGGGATACTAGCCGCGGGGATACTAGTCACAGGGATACTATACACATAGTTCATTGAGTAGAAACCATCTGCTTCCATTCCCTGAAACTTCTACATATACCAATGTTCGGTGTTAACACCTTGTCTCTTTAGGTCAACAAGAACTTTTGGCTATCACTACTTATCACTACTTATCACTTGTTTCGTATTTTCTTTTTGAGGATATACTTACAGACTTAAAACTAAATCTACTTGTCGTACAGACAAAAGTCTTTAACAGTAGACATACCTATATGAGTCGTAATTTACACACACTCATTCTGTCAGAATATTAACCTAAAATATTTGGTCATCATTAATTTTACGCACAGGGCATAAAAATATACTTGGCCGAGTTCAGTTTAACAATGCGTTTGACTTACATGAACATGTCGATGCCGGCTGCGATAGTAAGCAAACTAAGAGCGCTGCATGTTTTGTGACGAAAGCATAAAAAATATGTTTCACTTTAAATGTAGATGTGAATCTAGAACTAGTTTTAGAAGCACATATCTGACATACGTACATTACAAAAAACTTATGTTTAAATGTATTTTAAGCACTGTACATATATTTAAGGATCTAGTAGAAAATTGAACTCAAATTTAATCGACCCTGGCTTTCAATTTTTAGGTTGTATGTCGTGTACCAAAATTTTTTTTTACTCCCGCACTAGGACTGAATCCTGTGTCGCGGGGGACTTTACAAACATACATCTAACGGACAGAACACCCAGACTCGAAACAACAATTCATGAAACACACAAAGTGTTGTCTCGTGTGGGGTTCGAACCCACAACACTGCGCGCAGCGTCAAGCAGCGAGGCGACCGCTTAAACCACTACGCTAACCGTGCAGTCAATAATAGTCTTTAACAAATTAAGCGCTGCATTGGAGCGCCTGCCATTACTGTGCCTGTATTATGTGCCATGACCTTTAAACTTAATAATCTTAATATATAAAATCCTTGCGTTACTGACTGACTGACAGACACGCTACAGCCGAAACTATTGGGCGCAGGAAGCTGAAATTTGGCATGTATGTTCCTTGGGGACCGTAGGGGTGCACTAAGAAAGGATTTCCCGAAATTCCCACGGTATCGGCCAAAACGGGTAAATAAAAAAAATATGCAGGCGTAGCTGCTGTCGTAGCTGCTGGCGTCCTCTAGTTTTATTATAATTATAGAGCGATTCACAATTTTCAGGTCACAATTTCTACAAAAGAATGGTTCAAAATGCATACCATTTCTCTTAGTCATAATTAAAATGGGGTCTAAAACCACACCCCTATAACACATCATGACTTCTCCCATAGTTGACGACCACCCTTCCGTTACGACGCTCCAGGGAAATCATGCGTGGTCTCATCGTAATCCTTACGTCATAACTTGACGGTGTTGACAGCGTATGTTAAGTGGGTGACACAGAACACGAAGGTACAGAAGGCCATTAGGATGCGAAATGATAGTAAAAAAAATACACAGAAGGCGAATATATAATACAAAATGTGACGTGAAAAAATACATACATGATACCAGAAAAGCAGGTGGTCCAAATTCTGAAATCTCAGAACTGGACTACCTCTACCTTGGTAGTCTTTACCATCAAGTGTTCAGGAATGAAATAAAATTGAGACAAGTTACGGTATAGGAGTCCGATAGAAATTTCGTAGCACTGTAACAATTGAAAATTCTAAACACAACATTTCAATTATTCAGAAGTGAACACAAATGGTATCTTTTTACCCTATTAAAAAACCCTTTCATGGGTGCTTAGTGCCCACGTCACAAAATAACGTACTGTCTAATTTACATGTTTTAGCTGTAGGTGGCTCTGCGATGAAATATCAGTAATTCCAAGTGATTCTAGAAAAAAGATTCACCCAACTAACCTATAAGTTGTAGAACCCGTGACGTACTCAAATTAGCAGCAAGTATATGACGTCACAACATGTTGAATATTTCAGCCCACCTTTGGGTTGCACTGAATGTTTATAATTATTATGCTCGGTTAATTTATGCGTTGACGCGGAGCGTACACGAGCCGACGTGAATGAGTGAACGAGATGCTCCGTTGTATATTAGTTCATTCACGGGGTGAGAGTGAATTAAGGAATATTTGGTGTCCGTCAGTTTTATGAATTTACGTGAATGCGTAGATTTTGTAATCAAGTCTGTAGGTTCTCAAGTAGTAAAGCCTACACTCGTCGTGAAGTTGCTTAGACAAAGTCCTTGACGACGCGAACTCGTGAGGAGTTTTGACCTTTCGAGTCCATTGACTTGCGCTTCAAAATCAACAACGTGCGCCAATCCTACATAATAATATTATGTAGGATTGGCGCACGATAATATTATTATCTAATTGCAATTTTGTCCTGTAAAAAAAATTATATTGTCTTATTGCAATTTGAAGCCTTTTTTAAACAATTCAATAAACCCGAGATATTTATGCTCTAAATATCTTAGCTATCGTCAGAGTTGAGACCTGCTAAATCAACTTCTTGTTGCAATAGTTTGTAGGACTTTTTACTTTCTAGGAATTTACTTCCTTTTTACTTTCTCTTTTCGTTTGAAGTACTAATGAGTGATTACTGTTATGTTCCTCTTTACTTTTTGTTTTAAATACTAATGTGTGATTGTCGTTATGTTCCAGCCTGAAGACCCGCGAAGGTAATGTGCGCGTGTCCCGCGAGCTGCCGGGCCACTCCGGCTACCTGTCCTGCTGCCGCTTCCTCGACGACAACCAGATACTCACCAGCTCCGGCGACATGACCTGGTAAACACAACACTATACATAATGTACTTACTTATAACTAGTGATCGGATAATCGGATGCATATTTACCTAAAATTGAGGTGTTGGCTATTATGGAATGCACTTTTGAATCGAAAAATTCCGGGATTACGAAATCGACAAATTTCGTTTTTTTTATTACAGAATCAAATCGGGTGTAGGTAAATTTACTTATTTTAAATATTGTACCAAAAAACAGTTCTAAAAATAATAAAATCCTCTTAATTTTCTTCAATTTTCAAAACATTTATCTCAAACGAATAATAAATAAGAATTACAAAGAAAAACCATTCAATCTCATAATAATTATTAACTTAGATACAACAGCACCCACTGCCTACCATTCCTCCTACACTCAACATACTCATAAATTGATGGGGCCCTTTAAATTAACTTCAAGTAAATACACATTAATAGTTATGACCAGTTTCTGTTTAAATAAAAACCACATGTTAAAGACGTCGTTTCCTCACCATGTTACAGAGTAGGTTCACATTCCCGAATTTTCTGGAATCCCGGGATTTATATTTAAAAAAATATGTTTTAAGAAGCCGCTTCCATAATATCCTAGGCAAAAATGAACTTTAGGTGAATATGCATCCGATTATCCGATCACAGCTTATAACACTAGTTTTGACACAAGACCTAGTACGCGTAGACTAACAGTACGCACTCTTTTCTACATACTATCATAAAGGCTGGTTTGCACCGCAACAAGCGGGACTGGGTCCGTTCCGCTTAATGACTCATTTCACCTCGCAAGAAAAAACTGCATACATATTTCTCTTAGTTAGCAGGGCCTTGCTAATTTCAGCATGAAGAGCCGGCTCACCCGGGGAAATAGTACCCTCTTACAGAATATAGTCAAAGAACAGTCTCGATACCGTTGCGTTTCGTTCGTAGTGCAAGTGCCGGAGGATCCATTCCTTTTTCCTTCGCCCTGATCCCGTTCCTCCTATTCCTTTTCCCATCCCAAAGACTAGCACCGCACTTGTGTCTCCGCTGGTGTTGCGGTTACCATCAGGCGATACGATTGCTCGTTTAACGCCTATAACATAGTTTAGCTTGAGTCTGGTGCCACCATCGTTTCGATTAGAGGCGTAACAACATGCAGCTAGACGGACAAAAAGCTACGGGCCTCCGGCTGAAAGGGGCCCCCACTCTTCCACAGGGGTCCTCACAAAGCACGTCTTCCAGAAATATCTACGCAATATTCTTATGACGCCTCATAAACGGTTGGTTATGTGAGACAGTGAATTCGCTACGGGCCCGCACCAGCGTAGATACGCTGCTGGTTGCCGTTTTTAATACATTTATCTTTTTAAAAGAAAATAGATTCTGTTAATAGAGAATTCAACTTGATCTGCTGAATCTGAATTAGAATACAAATAAATCTTGCACCTGTAATTCAAGACTACTTTTCTACTTTGATTAGTGCAAGTGCAGATGATCAATGCGGGTGCGTTGTGATTAGCACTAAAGAGGTGTAAACAGCAACCGATTAGTGCGATAAATTTGAGCCAATTCCTCACAATATTCACTAATCGGTAGTCACTTTCACGCGCACTAATTAAAGTCAAAAGTAGCCTTAAGTCAGAATGTCATCTTGAAAACTGACGTAGCCGTTTTTTGAACCATTCATTCATGTGTTTGCGCGCGTGGAAATAATGTGTTTGCATATGTCTCAGTATAAATGAACGCGGTACGGTTCTATTTGATTCAGCGCCCATAACAGTCGTTTGAGGCCGAGGCTAGCCGGCTTAGCGGCACTGACCCGAGAAAGACTACTCTATTTCTTACATGTGCAATTGTGCATCTTAAGATGTACCAACTAGAGTGACTGCCACAAGTGGTACTTGTATTGATAATATATTTACTAGTATAAAACCAATACACAAATCTTTGATTAATATGCTTCAGTCAGATCACAGTGGGCAGTTAATCTGTTGTCCAAGAGAATGCCCGAGAGAACAGAGAAAAATTGTTAAATATATACCAATAAATGAGAAACGACTTAAAACTTTTAAAAACAATTTATCTCGAAAAATGCGTTGGTTGCCACATCATGACCATCCGGATCAGTTATATAACTCCTTATTTAAATTAATTAATGACGAATTTCAGACTGTATTTACATCCAAAAAATTAAATGTAACTGACCGTCTGATGTTTAGTGATTGGGCAACTGAAGGTATTCATAAAAGCCGAATTAGGTTATATGAACTGTATAATGAAAAGTCTTATAATAATAGTCAGACCTTTATTAATTACGTAAGAAAATATTCCAAAATATTTAGACAAGCTTGTAACACGGCAAAATCTATTTATTTGAGAAATAAAATAAAACTATCAGAAAACACTATAAAGGCTACCTGGAATGTGATCAACAATGAAACTGGCAGAGCTAAAGCACGCAGGCGCGACTACCTGTTAAAAATCAATAATGTGAGTATTTAGGAGGACCTGGAAGTTGCGACAGAATTTGAAAATTTCTTTGCTAATATACCTATAGTGACAACAGAGTCGCTCAACTCATCTTCTATGTCTGCTGAAATGCTTCTTAGGGACTGCGTGCCAGAATGTGATGCAGCCTTTGAATTCACTGTTGTTACTACTGACGATATTATTAAACAATTTAAAACTTTAAATATGAAAAAGACAATGGATTTGTGGGGACTGTCAGTGAAGACTACTTCATCTATTATTAGCATAATTGCTCCACATCTTGCAGCGGTATTCAACGGTTGCGTCGCTTCTGGAATATTTCCTGACTTAATGAAATATAGTAAAGTTATACCTTTATTTAAATCTGGTGACACAACCGACCCTTCTAATTTTCGACCTATTTCTGTATTGCCGACACTTAGTAAAATTTTTGAAAAATTAATTCTTAGTCAGTTGCTTAGTTATTTCAATAGACATAATCTACTCCACGAGAAACAGTTCGGATTTACGAGGGGTCGTTCGACTACTGACGCAGGAGTTGAGCTACTCAAAAGTATATTTGCAGCTTGGGAGAAGTCGCAAGATGCATTAGGTATTTTTTGCGACTTGTCAAAAGCGTTTGATTGTGTACATCATGACACTCTGGTGAGGAAATTGTATCATTACGGCGTTAGGAACAAAGCTCTCGATCTCCTGGTTTCTTACTTGGGCAACAGAATCCAGAAGGTCCAGATCAATGACAAGACATCTCCAGGTTCTGCCTTAAAAATGGGAGTCCCGCAGGGGTCAATTCTCGGACCATTTCTTTTTTTGATTTATATTAACGATCTACCTTATTATGTAAAAAAGAATCATGAGATTGTGTTGTTCGCGGATGACACCTCCTTAATTTTTAATATTAGACGACAACAGATAAATTTTGACGAAGTAAACAATGCACTCTCTAAAGTTGTTAGTTGGTTTAATGTAAATAATTTATTACTTAATGATAAGAAAACCAAACTATTAAAATTCTCAATGCCCAATGTTAAACAGATGGAAACCAATGTACAACTTAAGGAATCCAGAATTGAGCCCGTCGGGACGACTATGTTTCTAGGTATTATGCTTGATACCAAACTCCAATGGGGTCCGCATATAGAAAGACTTTCGGGCAAACTTAGTTCTGCAGCTTATGCAGTTAGGACAATTAGACGCCTTACAGATATAGATACAGCTAGAATGGTTTATTTCAGTTACTTTCATAGTATTATGTCTTATGGGATTCTTCTCTGGGGGAATGCTGCAGACCTTAACACAATATTCGTTCTGCAGAAAAGAGCAATAAGGAGAATTTACAACCTTGGTCCTCGTGTTTCTCTAAGAAGAAAGTTCAGTGAGATAGGCATTCTAACTGTTGTATCGCAATATATATACGATAATCTCTTATATGTCCACAAGAATATTGACAAATTTAGTAAAAAAAGTGATCTTCACACTGTAAATACTAGACATAAGTATAATCTTGTAGTTCATAGTACCCGCCTCCACAAAATAAGTAACTGTTTTATGGGGCAGTGTATACGCTTTTATAACAAGCTCCCTCTTAATATAAGAAATTTAACAATAAATAAATTTAAGATAATTGTTAAAACTAAGTTGTGTTTAAAAGCATATTATAAAATTTCCGATTATATAGACGACAAAAATGCTTGGGATTGAGCTGCTCTAATTCAACATAAAAATATAAACTTGTACAACTGATAAATTTAAAATTGACGTTTCGTAAGCACTTTATACAAAGTTTACACGAAATAAAGAATAATTTCATTTCATTTCACCTATAATAGTTAATAAGTTAGGACCAGTTTCACCGCCTGATAAATTATTTGGCACAAAGTTTAATCTAAATCGTATTTGTTGTTATAACTGCTTTTGTTTTGGCCCATTGTAGAAATAGTGAAAAAGATTTCCTGTTCCATACAAAATTTAAATAGATGGAACGGCAGATATTTTTGAAAGACTCCGAGCACTCCCAGGAGGTTTGCACATACAAATCTTTAGGAAAAGAAGAAAGAAAACTGGAAGTAACATAAATACATACATACATAGACTCACGCCTGTTTCCCGGAGGGGTAGGCAGAGACTACGGAACGCCATTTGCAACGATCCTGACATATCTCTCTTGCTTCATTCACTCCCATCAGATTCCTCATGCATGCTCTTCTGTTCAGGGTACTTCTAACAACAGGACAGTTTTTAGGATGTCTCCAATCTGGGGGGCGATTCAGAATCTTTCGATATCTCATTTGACATTCGATTCCGTTAATTGTCAAACGGGCTACCTCATTTTTTGTCAAAACTATCGCATTTCCTATCAATTTTATGCATTCAGTATGAAGAAAATTAATAAATAAACTGAATTCAATGAATATTTGTTCAAAATATCTCTGATAGGCGGCTAAAAGACGAGGAAAATAATTTGACATATCGTACGATTACTTGTCGTAACATTCTGAATCGGCCAGGTGATCAGAGAACGTCCGCCTAGGTCTTCCTCTTCATCCTGTCCCTTCCACAATTGCCTTATATATCTGCTTGGTCAGTCTTTCGTCATCCATCCTCTCCACGTGCCCAAACCATCTTAGCATACCTTTCTCGATGCTTGTCACTACATCTTTTACCCCACAACACTCTCTCATCAAGTCATCACACAATTCTTTACTATGTCAGTGCAAAAACACCACACATACTTCTCAGTGCTCTCATTTCTACAGCATTTATTCTACTTTCATGACTCTTCTGCCATACCCAACTATCACTACCATACATAAGAGTAGGTACTAACACCCTTCTATGCACAGCCAAACGTGCCTTTTTTGGACACGTTTTGGCTATTCATAAACGCCTTCAGAGCTCCATTCACTCTATTACTTGTATTAACTCTTCTTTCAATATCTTCTACATTCTTACAATCTCTTGTAAACAGCCAGCGTACCTAAATATACAAACTCATTCACTTGCTCCTCTCGCTGTCTATCGATCATAACATTACAAGCCGTAACGCATTCCTCCTTTTCAAAAACCATAACTTTCGTTTTACTTACATTCACTTTCATTCCTTTCCTCTCTAACGCATCATGCATGATTGTTACCATCCCCTGCAACTCCTCCGCTGAAGACGCAAGTATAACCTGATCATCAGCACAAAGGAGGCATTTGACAAGTAACTCATTCATCCTTAATCCACAATCAGTATGATTCAAATCTTGCAAACAACTGTCCATGAAGAGGTTGAACAGCCACGACGACGCTACACATCTTTGTCTAACACCTGTGTTGATGGTAAACCAGTCAGTGTATGCCCCGTTTATCCTCACATAAGCTCTAGAATCCTCATAAAGGGATTTCAGAGCACGAATGAGGCTGCTGTCCACCCCATACATCGACAGTACCGACCACATTTCATTCCTCACCACTTTATCGTAAAGCTTTTCCAAATCCACGAATGCGCAGTAGACCTTTCGACCTTTAGCCAAAAAATTCTCGGCTATGCATCGCAAGGAAAAGACTTGATCCGTACACCCCATACCGTTTCCTAATCCCGCTTGTACATCCCATATTTTCTTGTCGGTTACTTTCATAACTCTTTCAATCAGTACCTTCGCATACAATTTGCCAACAATGCTCAGAAGGCTAATGCCTCTATAGTTTTTGCAGTCTTGTTGCGAGCCTTTTGCTTTATAAAGAGGCACAACTACTGCTGTGTCCCAGTTATCAGGTACTCGGCCGGTGCTCCAGCACAAGTTAAATAAACGCTTCAGCATTTCGACTGTAATCCTATCATACCCTGCAGCGTTACCTAATTTCATACTGGCCAATGCCTTCAAAATCTCATCCACGCCAATATAGCTTCCATCATTACTATCATTACCATTCATTTCACCTGTTGATGTCTCTGTCGTAGTTCTTTCAAATAATCCTTCAAAATACTCTTTCCATCTCTTCAACACACACGATTTCAGTATCTTTCCATTCTTGTCTCAGATTGCTGTGTATTTTGAGGATTGAGTTTTTCCTCGAACTGCACGAACAGATTTCGAGAAAAATTAAGTTTTTTAATAATTAATAAGGTTTCTCCGAAAGTGGTCAGATAATCTACTATCAAATTAATCTTTATTTTCCTCTTTTTCCTTTTAACCATTTCTTTCACTATTCTTTTTGAACATACGAACTCTTTTCTAGCTTCATCTATGTCCTCAATCGTTGCTTTTCCCAATCTATCATTTGCTCTGACAGCCAACCAATCTAACCAAGCTTTCTTCTTCTCTAACACTGCTGTTTGTACTTCCTTGTCCCACCATGTATTCATAATCTTTCGTATTTTCCTTCTCTTGATCACACCACATACTTCAGACGCTACACATACTACCTCTTCCTTAAGGGACTGCCACAATTCTTCCATATCATTTATGCTATCGAACCTCTCAAATCTTGCTATCAATCTTCGTTTATACTCATCTTTCCCATCTTTCTCTTGTAGGTTTTCAACTTTTATTCTTTTTAAAACCCTCTCTTGATTATTTTCTCGGTGTCGCCATCACTTAAAGAGCCCACTTATCCGGCTTAACACCAAAAAGTGGTCTGTATGGATGCCGATCCCTCGAAAAGCTCTCCAACACATTCTTTTCTCAGTCGTTCATCTACTATTACAAAATCAATCATACTTCTTCTAACATTTTTCGCCTCACGTGTATACAAATGTATCCCTTTGTGATCAAACATGGTGTTTGTCACACAAAGGCTCCACTCCAAACAAACCTCAAGCAGTTCTTTTCCATTTTCGTTCACACTCTTGTCACCGAATCCACCTAAAACCCTTTCAAATCCATCTCAGTTTACTCTCACCCATCCATTGAAATCACCTAACAAAATCAATCTTTCGTTATCCTTACAGGTCCTCAAAATCTCTCTTAAACTCTTCCAAAACTCCTGCCTTTCGTCTTTTTCTTGTTGTGTCATATCCGTTACTATATTGACCGGGGCGTAAACCCCTACAATAAGAAGACGAGTAAGTCCTACTTTCATTCTCATCCATAGTAGCCTTGCATTTACTCATTCAAACTCTTACGCACTCATTCATTCGCGCAGACAATATTAAACCAACTCCCTTGCAGGCTCTGGTGGTACTATCTACTCCGGACCAATACGCCGTGTAGCTGCCATGCTTGGTAGTGTCACATCCTTTCTTTTTCGCTCCATTCACACACAGAACATCAATCTTTCTATCATCCATCATCTGGCATATTTCATCCAATTTTCCGTCCATTCCACCGGAATATAATACTGATAATACTGGAAGTAAACTGCTTCCAAATAATGATACAGGTGATATTAGTCATAATATAAAATAAATAAAAGCAGAATAGGAACCTAACTCGGCAATGCTTTTGTGTTTTTTTTTTTCAATTTGTTGTTTTCAGGACTACCAATATCATCGGATGAATTAGTGTATTGATTGTGTGTGTGTATATTCCAGCGCCCTCTGGGACATCGAGACCGGTCAGCAGTGCGGCCAGTTCACGGGGCACACGGGCGACGTCATGTCGCTCTCCCTCGCGCCCGACCAGCGCACCTTCGTGTCCGGAGCCTGCGACGCCTCCGCCAAGCTGTGGGACATCCGCGACTGCCAGTGCAAGCAGACCTTCCCCGGACACGAGAGCGATATCAACGCTGTCACCGTATGTACACACTTACACACCTACACACCTCTCTACTCTCTACCACATCACACTTACAAGCTGTGGGACATCCGCGACTGCCAGTGCAAGCAGACCTTCCCCGGACACGAGAGCGATATCAACGCTGTCACCGTATGTACACACTTACACACCTACACACCTCTCTACTCTCTACCACATCACACTTACAAGCTGTGGGACATCCGCGACTGCCAGTGCAAGCAGACCTTCCCCGGACACGAGAGCGATATCAACGCTGTCACCGTATGTACACACTTACACACCTACACACCTCTCTACTCTCTACCACATCACACTTACAAGCTGTGGGACATCCGCGACTGCCAGTGCAAGCAGACCTTCCCCGGACACGAGAGCGATATCAACGCTGTCACCGTATGTACACACTTACACACCTACACACCTCTCTACTCTCTACCACATCACACTTACAAGCTGTGGGACATCCGCGACTGCCAGTGCAAGCAGACCTTCCCCGGACACGAGAGCGATATCAACGCTGTCACCGTATGTACACACTTACACACCTACACACCTCTCTACTCTCTACCACATCACACTTACAAGCTGTGGGACATCCGCGACTGCCAGTGCAAGCAGACCTTCCCCGGACACGAGAGCGATATCAACGCTGTCACCGTATGTACACACTTACACACCTACACACCTCTCTACTCTCTACCACATCACACTTACAAGCTGTGGGACATCCGCGACTGCCAGTGCAAGCAGACCTTCCCCGGACACGAGAGCGATATCAACGCTGTCACCGTATGTACACACTTACACACCTACACACCTCTCTACTCTCTACCACATCACACTTACAAGCTGTGGGACATCCGCGACTGCCAGTGCAAGCAGACCTTCCCCGGACACGAGAGCGATATCAACGCTGTCACCGTATGTACACACTTACACACCTACACACCTCTCTACTCTCTACCACATCACACTTACAAGCTGTGGGACATCCGCGACTGCCAGTGCAAGCAGACCTTCCCCGGACACGAGAGCGATATCAACGCTGTCACCGTATGTACACACTTACACACCTACACACCTCTCTACTCTCTACCACATCACACTTACAAGCTGTGGGACATCCGCGACTGCCAGTGCAAGCAGACCTTCCCCGGACACGAGAGCGATATCAACGCTGTCACCGTATGTACACACTTACACACCTACACACCTCTCTACTCTCTACCACATCACACTTACAAGCTGTGGGACATCCGCGACTGCCAGTGCAAGCAGACCTTCCCCGGACACGAGAGCGATATCAACGCTGTCACCGTATGTACACACTTACACACCTACACACCTCTCTACTCTCTACCACATCACACTTACAAGCTGTGGGACATCCGCGACTGCCAGTGCAAGCAGACCTTCCCCGGACACGAGAGCGATATCAACGCTGTCACCGTATGTACACACTTACACACCTACACACCTCTCTACTCTCTACCACATCACACTTACAAGCTGTGGGACATCCGCGACTGCCAGTGCAAGCAGACCTTCCCCGGACACGAGAGCGATATCAACGCTGTCACCGTATGTACACACTTACACACCTACACACCTCTCTACTCTCTACCACATCACACTTACAAGCTGTGGGACATCCGCGACTGCCAGTGCAAGCAGACCTTCCCCGGACACGAGAGCGATATCAACGCTGTCACCGTATGTACACACTTACACACCTACACACCTCTCTACTCTCTACCACATCACACTTACAAGCTGTGGGACATCCGCGACTGCCAGTGCAAGCAGACCTTCCCCGGACACGAGAGCGATATCAACGCTGTCACCGTATGTACACACTTACACACCTACACACCTCTCTACTCTCTACCACATCACACTTACAAGCTGTGGGACATCCGCGACTGCCAGTGCAAGCAGACCTTCCCCGGACACGAGAGCGATATCAACGCTGTCACCGTATGTACACACTTACACACCTACACACCTCTCTACTCTCTACCACATCACACTTACAAGCTGTGGTACATCCGCGACTGCCAGTGCAAGCAGACCTTCCCCGGACACGAGAGCGATATCAACGCTGTCACCGTATGTACACACTTACACACCTACACACCTCTCTACTCTCTACCACATCACACTTACAAGCTGTGGGACATCCGCGACTGCCAGTGCAAGCAGACCTTCCCCGGACACGAGAGCGATATCAACGCTGTCACCGTATGTACACACTTACACACCTACACACCTCTCTACTCTCTACCACATCACACTTACAAGCTGTGGGACATCCGCGACTGCCAGTGCAAGCAGACCTTCCCCGGACACGAGAGCGATATCAACGCTGTCACCGTATGTACACACTTACACACCTACACACCTCTCTACTCTCTACCACATCACACTTACAAGCTGTGGGACATCCGCGACTGCCAGTGCAAGCAGACCTTCCCCGGACACGAGAGCGATATCAACGCTGTCACCGTATGTACACACCTCTACTCTCTACCACATCACATTTACGACTCTTCCAAAATACTCTCTTCTACATCACACTACCAAATCCTCCAAAATACCGCTTGGGTTACAAAATAGTTAAACTTTCCCCAGAACTTCACGAGTCTCAAAACTCGTAGGTAATGGGCTCATTGGAACTATTACTCCGTACTTCCAACTACTCCAATATACTTCTGATTTAATGCTTTACTGGTTCAAATTCCGTTCGGTCCAACTTCTCCAATTTACTTCTAGAGATTACAAGAAACTTTAACTTTCCATGGGACATCACAAGTATCAAAACTCATATGCGATGGCAGCAGTAGCTGCTCCATACTTCCATCTTTTCCAATATACTTCTGATTTTATGCTGTGCTGGTTCAAAGAAAGTTAACTTTGCCTGGGATTTCATGAGTGTCGAAACCCATCTGCATTGGTCACTAGATAAGCACGTGCACACTTTACGCATACGCACTGCCGGGAACTCGAAAGCGACACTCTGTCCCTGTATGTATAGGTAAATTCACGAAAGATGACCACTGCGCAGAAGTCATTTTTTAGGTCCCCGTGTTTGTGCGGGGTGAGGCGCGGGTGGAGTGCCAATGGCGTGGCTCCGTTCTTGACGCATTCCCTAAATGCGTCAAGAATGGAGCCACGCCATTAGTGCACGAATGTACATATGCGCGAAGGCCGCCATTTGTGGTCAACTTTCGTGAATTTACCTATACTCCATTACATCTCACTTTCAACTCCTCCAATATTTTTAACTTTCGCGACGAATGTAGGAATGAACGCCGACCAAATAAGCGAGGTACTGTAAACGGACCAAACTTAGAGTACCTATACCCTATTAAAAAATACATGCATTATGAGGTTAATGAATGTCGAGAAAGCAAAAGAGCTGTGTTGGGCGTTGCATAGTCTCTCTCTACTCCAATGGAAAACAAGTGTGCCGTTTAGACAGATACAATGAAAAAGGTTCAACTTTTCCCTGACAAAAGTTGAACCTTTTTAGTCAGTGACCACACAAGTGTCACAAATCTTCTGCAATTGTTACTGCAGCTTTATATTTCTAACTTCTCCTCCTCATATCATCACCATCCTAGCGTTATCCAAGTTGCATCTAAGACTTTTAATTTGTAGCCAGTAGCATGGTCCCAATGATCCCAATTGCATCCAAGACATTTACATAGGAGCCCGTTTGCGTTATCCCAGTTGCATTAAAGACTTATGCCTTGGGTTAGACCAGTATCAGTTTATTTTAGGGTAATGACTCCCCGTAGCGACTGTCAAAGATCTTCATGACAGTTGGGACCAATAGCTTAACTTGTTCTCCGAAGCCGGGCAAGTAGTAACCAACAATTTATTAAGCAATATTTTCGAAAAGTCAATGGCGCGCCGTGGGTTTCAACTCGATATACGCAGCATGGTAGTCTGTTGATGTAACAGCTACCACATTATGCTTATACAGGATGTAAAAAGACCCATCACCAAGCCGAAGTCTACTCGTTCTGCACATCATGCCAAGTCATACTACGCGAAAATTATACCTGGGAAACGATTTTTTTTAAGCTTAAAAGTAGACACATTTTATAAGCCGCAATGTATAGCGCGCGAAATGCGTCGTGACTACACCGGCCGTATCTACCTAAAGCGTGAACGACTTACGAACAGATTAGCGTATTTTTCTGCGTGTGTACGGTCGTTTCAGCATACGCGCTTACTTACACGCGCGCTACATTACGTGCTTCAAAAAACCGAACTCGCGTAAACGGGCATATTTCGGAATGTTCGCTCGAAATGCTTGTGATATCGTGTAAGTGTCAACATGGACTCTGACGGCTCAGCCTTATACGAGCTTAGAAGCGCATCAACGCTCGTATGAGTTGCGCGTGTGCGAAAAAGGCGCGCCTATACACGCCTACATGCCTCTTCCAAAAACGAGCTTATACGCGCGTATATAACTCTAATCTGGAACCCTAACGGCGGCAATTTATGATCACGTGGTCGCGCGGCCGAGGTTAATGCCCTCCAGCTGATTGATGGTACGCGGGTTCAGAATGTAAGGTGTCACTATCTTTTATTATTCAGTGTGTATCGTAAGAGACGACTCAGGACTCGACATTAAACACGTCTAGCCTGCATGGTAGAGTAAGCCAAATCATCCCATTACCAACCATATTATCTGTGTATATTTAACCTTCACCCACAAAGCTGGTAAATTGAAATGGGACTGTGCAGGCCACGTCGGCTGCGTGCCTGAACAACGTTGTGCTAAAATTGCCATTAATTCGGTCCCCGAAGGTGCTTAGTTGCAACGCGGCAGGCCGAGATGACGATGTCGAGACAAATTGGACGCGTCCAACTTTTTCCTTCAACTAATATGACTATATCTAACCTTGTACCTTGTTTTGCAGTTCTTCCCGTCGGGGTACGCGTTCGCGACGGGCTCGGACGACGCGACGTGTCGCATGTTCGACATCCGCGCCGACCAGGAGCTCGCCATGTACTCGCACGACAACATCATCTGCGGCATCACCTCCGTCGCCTTCAGCAAGTCGGGCCGCCTGCTGCTCGCCGGCTACGACGACTTCAACTGCAACGTGTGGGACTCTATGAAGAGCGAGCGTGCCGGTATGTATACATACATGTACTCGCACGACAACATCATCTGCGGCATCACCTCCGTCGCCTTCAGCAAGTCGGGCCGCCTGCTGCTCGCCGGCTACGACGACTTCAACTGCAACGTGTGGGACTCTATGAAGAGCGAGCGTGCCGGTATGTATACATACATGTACTCGCGCGACAACATCATCTGCGGCATCACCTCCGTCGCCTTCAGCAAGTCGGGCCGCCTGCTGCTCGCCGGCTACGACGACTTCAACTGCAACGTGTGGGACTCTATGAAGAGCGAGCGTGCCGGTATGTATACATACATGTACTCGCACGACAACATCATCTGCGGCATCACCTCCGTCGCCTTCAGCAAGTCGGGCCGCCTGCTGCTCGCCGGCTACGACGACTTCAACTGCAACGTGTGGGACTCTATGAAGAGCGAGCGTGCCGGTATGTATACATACATGTACTCGCGCGACAACATCATCTGCGGCATCACCTCCGTCGCCTTCAGCAAGTCGGGCCGCCTGCTGCTCGCCGGCTACGACGACTTCAACTGCAACGTGTGGGACTCTATGAAGAGCGAGCGTGCCGGTATGTATACATACATGTACTCGCGCGACAACATCATCTGCGGCATCACCTCCGTCGCCTTCAGCAAGTCGGGCCGCCTGCTGCTCGCCGGCTACGACGACTTCAACTGCAACGTGTGGGACTCTATGAAGAGCGAGCGTGCCGGTATGTATACATACATGTACTCGCGCGACAACATCATCTGCGGCATCACCTCCGTCGCCTTCAGCAAGTCGGGCCGCCTGCTGCTCGCCGGCTACGACGACTTCAACTGCAACGTGTGGGACTCTATGAAGAGCGAGCGTGCCGGTATGTATACATACATGTACTCGCGCGACAACATCATCTGCGGCATCACCTCCGTCGCCTTCAGCAAGTCGGGCCGCCTGCTGCTCGCCGGCTACGACGACTTCAACTGCAACGTGTGGGACTCTATGAAGAGCGAGCGTGCCGGTATGTATACATACATGTACTCGCGCGACAACATCATCTGCGGCATCACCTCCGTCGCCTTCAGCAAGTCGGGCCGCCTGCTGCTCGCCGGCTACGACGACTTCAACTGCAACGTGTGGGACTCTATGAAGAGCGAGCGTGCCGGTATGTATACATACATGTACTCGCGCGACAACATCATCTGCGGCATCACCTCCGTCGCCTTCAGCAAGTCGGGCCGCCTGCTGCTCGCCGGCTACGACGACTTCAACTGCAACGTGTGGGACTCTATGAAGAGCGAGCGTGCCGGTATGTATACATACATGTACTCGCGCGACAACATCATCTGCGGCATCACCTCCGTCGCCTTCAGCAAGTCGGGCCGCCTGCTGCTCGCCGGCTACGACGACTTCAACTGCAACGTGTGGGACTCTATGAAGAGCGAGCGTGCCGGTATGTATACATACATGTACTCGCGCGACAACATCATCTGCGGCATCACCTCCGTCGCCTTCAGCAAGTCGGGCCGCCTGCTGCTCGCCGGCTACGACGACTTCAACTGCAACGTGTGGGACTCTATGAAGAGCGAGCGTGCCGGTATGTATACATACATGTACTCGCGCGACAACATCATCTGCGGCATCACCTCCGTCGCCTTCAGCAAGTCGGGCCGCCTGCTGCTCGCCGGCTACGACGACTTCAACTGCAACGTGTGGGACTCTATGAAGAGCGAGCGTGCCGGTATGTATACATACATGTACTCGCGCGACAACATCATCTGCGGCATCACCTCCGTCGCCTTCAGCAAGTCGGGCCGCCTGCTGCTCGCCGGCTACGACGACTTCAACTGCAACGTGTGGGACTCTATGAAGAGCGAGCGTGCCGGTATGTATACATACATGTACTCGCACGACAACATCATCATAAGCCCTGTATACAAACTGCCTAACTGCTGGACACGGGCATCTTCTCACTACCAGAAGAGTGAGGCATAGTCTACCACACTGACCAAGTTGGCCGTCGAAAACATGACGGAGAATTTTGAGACATATGTGTTTTCGTTTACAGTTTAGCAAACGATAAAACAATTTAATTTGCACATAACTTTGAAACATTTTTGCGGGCCAAGGATTCAAACCGAGACTGTCTGGGTAGAAGTCCCGCACTGAGCATAAATATTATGTCGCGGAGGACTTATCAAACATGCAATCAACAGACACACAGAACGACTCGAAACTACACGTTGTATGATCCACTAAGTTTTTTCTCGTGTGGAGATCAATACCAGGCGCAGCGCTGAACAGCGAATGCTAAAACCATTATTCCATATTTTGAAAGTGGTTTTAAACACACAGACCTAACCTAACATAAAACGGTGTCAGACCATCCATGCCTTTGAATTTCAGGCAATTTAATCTTCCCTCTTTCATTATAACAGATTATTGAAAATCTCGTTATAATTTTGAAGTTATTTAAAAGCGCTAAAAATGATATTATCACATATTGTATTGATGATCGTGGTTATATGTTTTCACGTTTGCAGCTTCTGTAGATATGACGCAGTGGTTCATCCATAACGTTACTATAATTGTGTGTATATTTTCGCAGGTATCCTGGCCGGCCACGACAACCGCGTGTCCTGTCTGGGCGTCACCGAGAACGGCATGGCGGTCGCCACGGGCTCCTGGGACTCGTTCCTGCGCATCTGGAACTAAACCCCCCTACCTACCCCTACAATACCACCCGCTACACACACCCAACACACCCCACATAACGACGCACATAGTCAACAACTATGAGCCGTCATACCCTTTCTAATTTTGTATACAACGTGTGTGAATGTGCTAGCTTCTATTCGGCACTACTGCCGTTAAGTTCGATATGGGAAACGCTTATCTGTTAGGAGAATACGGGGTGGTGTATACAGTTAACTCGGTCCTGTATAAAGACTTTTCCACATCCCTACATAATCATTTCTGATCTATACAACTGATGCACAAATGAATTCATGTAGATATCTGTCGTATTGTGGTATAATGTCTCACTAACGATGTGTATAAAAGATGAAATGATGGCACGATACATCATTTTTATAATGTAGTTATGCAAACAAAACTATGTTATGGTGCAATACGACAACATTCGGGAGGAATCCCGTACAAAATAACTTGCTTTATTTATTTGTAATAATTATAATTTCTAACAATATTTAAAAGAAGCATTTAAACAACTTTTTAGGGAGGTATGTAGTTTACATTTGTATGTATGTATGTGTGTGTTCGTTATAATGCGCGCATGCGTGCGTCTGTGTGCGTGAGTGGGAGCGTGTGTGTGTGTTTGTGTGTGTGTGTGAGCGCCTGTATCAGCCCATTGTTCACATACGTTATATAATTATGTATTGGATAATTAATGGTTAACCGATGTCGCTGGGGACCTTTCAGCGAGGGGTCGAGGGCTGCTGGAATCATTTTCTGTTTATTGGTAAGTAGTTTTTAATGTGTTCTCAATATTATTAGTGCTTGCTATGACTATAGGCTTAGCTGAAAAGGAACTCAATGGATTTTTATTGCTCACTGCCAAGCCTGTAAGTCATGACTATGACGGCCACAATATCAATCACAGTTTGCCTGAAAATGTTCAATAACAAAAATGTACATAACATTCCGGCTCTGTACATATTCTAAAGTGACAAAAAAATTAAGAAGCGGTACTGTGCCTCGTTTTGATTTGAGGAAGGTTATCTCTTGAACAATATCAGTAGTTTTATTTGAGCTTAGTTGAACTGTGATTGAAGTTACGATCTGTAACATTTTGAGAAGGATTAAAAACTTGTCTTTCCGAAAACTGCCAATAGTATTGTGACAAACTTTGTATTTGGTCAGTATCTAGCTATGAGGAAGTATTCGAAATCAATACAGAGTATTCTATATCAAAACAGTAGTACATATATTTAACTAGCGGAGCTCGCGGTTACAAATAGTTGGTAGATTCTGTTTCATACATACATACATTGTCTCACGCCTAAATCCCCGAAGAGGTAGGCAGAGGTATACTGCTACACCCACTTTTCGCCAGATTTATTTTAGTCCCACGTAATAAGGGGCGAGCCTATTGCCGTACCGGGCACATTACCAGACTCTGTGCCTGAGAATTTCCTAACGGAAAAACCCAATAACACTTTGCACGACCAGATTCTGTTGCATGTTAGCTTTTTAAAAGATTCTCCATCTCCAATAAAATAAAATGTACAACCATTATCTTTGATTGAAAAGAGTGGCCATGAGTTTTATTGCCCGTTCTTTCTCTTGGTTCTACCTATTGCATTGCGATCGTGGCAGTAAATGTAGAATCATTAAGTAATTAACTTAAATTTTGGCGTTCATAAGCGTCACTTTGTGGCCTAGAAGAATAAATGATTTTGACTTGAGTTTGACTTAAAAGATGCGATTAACGCATACAGAATTATAATAACAGTGTATTCTGGACGATTTTAAGACACGGGAATTGAGTAGGTCGCTATGAAAGAAGCCCACGGCAAAACGAAAAACTACAATACCTAAATAACGAATTACTGTAATGCTACATTACATGCCTGTTTTTAGACAAACATTGCAATATTTGGGTAAATCATTATTTATTTCGGCAAGAAAATCATTCGTAATACGAGAACAATTTTATAAAACACAAAAAAGTATGTACGGGGCTCGTCCGGGATTTGAACCCGGGACCTCTCGCACCCGAAGCGAGAATCATACCCCTAGACCAACGAGCCATGTGGAGGGGACCCAAAATTACCAATTACGTAATAGCTCTCCCTACTCACGTGGTTTTGTGTGAAGAATAAATGGAATATTATATTTAATTTTTGTCTTGCAATGAAATAGATAGTATAGGAAGGAGATTGGAATATTTTCTTATTTCTCTACATCATGTCCTGTGATACAGAAAACAAGCTACAATTTACTTACATTCGCATTTACAATATAAGTTCAGTAACAATTAACCGGTTACATAGACATACTCTATTGCGCCTTGGACTTTGCTGTTGAGGAAAACCAGTGAGTAATATTATAGGCTTCAAAAAACGTGACTTACAATTTATTATTTTACTAGAGGACGCCAGCAGCTACACTTGCAATTTTTTTATATTTACCCGTTTTGGACGATCCCGTGGGAATTTCGGCAAATCCCTTCTTAGTGCACCCCTACGGTCCCAAGGAACATACATACCAAATTTCAGCTTTCTGCGCCCAATAGTTTCGGCTCTAGCGTGTCTGTCAGTCAGTCAGTAACGCAAGGATTTTATATATTAAGAAGATAATGTGTACCTATTTTACAATGCTGTGTAGATATTCAGCCCACTGAAAATATTTAGATTTCATCTTGATCGCGTAGTATAAGAATACCAGTGTTTTTATATCATTCAGTTTAGATTTACCTAATATTACAGAAAATTAAATATTTTTTGCCTGCCTCCGTGGTCCAGTGGATAGCGTATGCGACTGCTGATCGGAAGTCCCGGGTTTCGATTCCCGGGTCGGGCAAGTGTTATTGGGTTTTTCCGAATTCTCAGTAGCAGCACGCAGTCTGGTGATGTGCCCGGTAACGGCAATAGGCTCGCCGCCTATTACGTGGGACCTAAAAATTCATGGCGAAATGTGGGTGTAATATTACACCTCTGCCTACCCCTTCGGGGACACAGGTGTGAGTCTATAAAAAAAGTGTTTTCTAGTTTTTATACGATCTAGTAGACCCAAATGAAATAGAATAATCCGAAACTGCTTCGGTATTTTTTTTTTTTGGGTAGCCCATTTAGAACATCACGTTATGGATTCTATGAGTCACAGGTGCAGAACAGCAGCCCTAAATAATAACGCAGGTGTACCCTCGGGCTCAGCTAGTATGTAATACAAACTTACTGCTGAATTCAATAGGGAGTCTTACTGCCAAATTATCCCGTTAGAGGGCACATTGTATTATAACGTTAACAAAAGAACCCATTGGACGACTCTTGACGTTTCTCTTTGGGGTTGCCTGTCATGCCTTTCAATAAGGTTAGATATAGTAGGCATTTTTCCTTTCAGCGATGCGTCCCGTCCTCTAAGTATATTTTTTTTAACTCGAGGATAGTTAAATATCTGTAATTTTTATCCATTATGTATTCACAAGGCCAGATAGGCAAGGCGAAAATTAAAAAAACCGCGCACAAAATTTGACAGTTTTGACTTTGACAGTTTTTATTTACGATGTGTTTACGTGACGTCATCTGCTCCTAGCTTTGAGTAAGATTCCCTATTGCCGATCTATCGATGGATTTCGAGATTAAAGATGCACATAATTATGTCAAATGATACATCGAATACTGAAAGCGAGCGTTAGTTTTAATTTGGTTTCATTTAGTTCTTGACTGTTTTTTTTTTATTTTCCAGGTGTCGACGTCACACAACTGTCGCTCGTACAACGCTAAAAAAAACTATAATTAAAGAACCAAATATTAATTATAAATGTATCTATGCGTAATTTATTGAATGAGAATTATTATTTCGGTTTCTCTTCCGTGTACTATCCAGCAATAGGTGACGTATAAACAGTAAGGTTGGTTACTTCCTCGATATAAACATTCTCAAGTGAAAACGACATCTCTTCGGGACTTGTATCTTAGTCAACATCAGATTATTAAAAAATAATTTCATTATAGATATCAACTATCGCTGGATAGCATATAATGTATTCCTAACATGGTTGAGCTATATATTTAATATATGTTTTAGATTAGTCAACACAACCGTTCGTTATAAGTAAAGAGATTACTGATCTCCATTGACGAAAATGAAATCAATTTTTTTTTCTTGTTGTACAGTAAAGGCGTTTCCACACGAATGTCACGCGTATATTACGCCACACAATTACGCACAACGTCACCGTATTACGCTAGCCACGCCGCACTGTCCGTGTGTAAACGCCTTAATTTGACGTTCACGAATTGTAACTTGAGATTTCAATCTTAAATTTAGGCTTTAAGCATACAATGATTTATACTTTGACATGCAATATAATTTATCTATATCCAATATGATTTTGTATCATTATCCCTTTCTTGCACATGCTTAGATTATCCATTGAAATGTTACGACAATGATGGTTGCGTAATTTTGTGGTTGGTTTATCGTGTCGCGTAATTTTGTGGCTTGGTGATTTTTTACGCAATTTTTTTTTACATAATGTATATTTGTAACATTTCAAGGGATAGTTCTAAGATCTAACAAGCATTCTGACTCCATATTTCAGCGTAGAAGTCGAATCGTAAACTTGAAGCGCGTGTGTGCACATCGGATCTAATAGATGCATTTTATTTCTCTTCATTCCTGTGTTTGGCGTAGTGACGACTTAATTCATTTGTAAGAAAATCCAGACCATTATCAGAATATTAATGTGGATGCTACACAATATAGTATTAGTGTCATTAGTACTTGCTTGCGCGGGAATTCAAGTTGGGACCACTGACAGCATTCTATGGAATTTAAAATGGCGTCAAAATGCAAATAGCCGACGAACAGCAAATGGCGGATGATGGCGGTCAGTGTAGGCATTATTAACTTTATTCACCATGCCACTGACTAGTTGTTCCCCGAAACTTTTAAAATACTTACCTAGAAGAGTATTAAGATATTGACTATCTTTAAAAATCTTCATCTTCTGTTTTTCTAGGTACCTACCTATCTATGAACGCTGACGTCTCGAATGGTATTGTTCCTAACTATAAACACATCAAGTTCTCGCGCAAACAAGTAAATATATAATCTTCATTAACGCACTATTTTATATGTTTATACGGCTTTCTCTATGAATAAAGTTATGACATATACAGCTTACGTTATATGACAACGGCGATGTTTCTACGTCCTGAAGTGTAGTGTGAGAGTGAAGCTTTGCGGTACAAGGATTTTTGTGACAACTAATGTTCCCGTTTCATGTAACGTAACCTAAATATGATTCAGACTTGTCATAATAGTACTTAGTCCGTCTTCAATAAATTTTGAAACGTTTAATGGAAACTTGAAAGTTTTTGAATAATAGATGGTTAATTTAAAATTAAGCATAAAATGGTAGCGTTTTTAATGTCATGTAAGGGTTACCGTGTTTAATGTTTTGTGCAAGATTTGTATCCACACGCAGATATGATAATCCCTTGAAGATAAAACACATTTATCTATGGACGAAGCAAGATCAAATCGTCGTCCTATAAGTTCATTTACTAGACTAAGCTAGCTTTAGGTACGTAAGGATAATATACATGAATTAAAAATAGGCATTTGTAACTCGAACATTCTGTGTTGCTAACTGCAAAATTTCGATGCCAACATTTTTCTTTGTGGGTAACATTTAGTTTATATTCGTTGCAGTATTTGTTGGGATTTTAAGCACAAAATATTTTATAATTATTATTGTTTGTCGGCTTTTTTGATTATACAATCGATGGATGGTTGTCGCGCTATTGTTTTTTTTTATTTTTTTTTGTTTAAATTAAGCCTTTTTGTCTTAGATAGGTTATAATATAGATGTTTGTATTAGGCAGACGAGGTCAGAAGTTGCAACTATAAGAGCTAATAGTGTCGATATGCTTTCGAAAAGTATCGATATACTTACACAAATATAATCAATAATATCATTTCTATAGTTTGTCGTGCTCAATTATCATAATATTTATATTGCACAAGGCGGTGAAAACTATAACCCACTCTACATACCTTCATGAATTTACAGTAAAAGCTCTTAAAGACAAAAAGATGAATGTATTTAATAAAAAAAAAAAATGGCATATCAAGCAAGTTTCCGCCATTTTGTATCTGCAGGATGTAATCATTTCGTGTGTGCATTATTATGTTGATTAAACACGTTTTGAGAATATTTAATATCTATGTTCACATACATCTATTTGTCTATACGTAAGGTAATTTCGCATTATGGGAATTATTTGTCCAACGAGCGCACAAAAAGAGCGCGCAAATGTAATGGCGGCGCGTCGGGCTAGGCAAGGGACATTAGCACAAACAGCCACGTTGGACAAGTAAATAGGATGTAATCTGATTAGCTCTGGTCTGCTAGATTAACGCCTAGGATAAGACTCTTTTTTAAATAATAATAAAAATTGTTTTCTACTGTAACGGCTTCTTTTCTGATCAATGTACGATAAATATAATATAGCATTATATGTATGATATTTAATGAATAGTTTTGATGGCTCATATTCGGTTTTTTGTCTATTCAGACCAATTTTTCTCACTTTTACATCGTATAATTGGAATGGACTGCCATATTTTACCTATAAACTATAAATATACTTAAAAAGAGGGATGCAACAGATCGTATGGTTATCAGGGATTAAAAAGCCTAATCTGTAAGATACGAGACGAACCCAAAATGACGCTAAAAACCACGAATTTGTTTATCGAGCTCTTGAGTCCCTGAAATTGTATAACATATTCCTTTGACACTTAAAAGGATTTGTATACCTTAGTTTACTTTTATTTGCTAGTCCGCGTCTATAATATGTTTAATGAAAAATAATTATTCTTAGTGGTATAATACTAATTATAATGTATTGTGTAAAATATTTTTTTTAGTTATTATATCAATAAATTAAAATTTGTTTATTTTAATTGCCTATTTTATTTATGTAAGGAAGTTTTCAGTGACAGTAAAAGGATGATTGGCAGCCGACAAGTTTTCTATCGTGAAAATTCAATGTCTCGTGATGGTACGAGTTCGCAGCCACAATACTAGGCTACGAGCGGATGTCTGCTGCTGTTTTATGCGGTTGGTTTCGAAATTACGACTACAGCGACATGTCGCGACGACTTGTCGCTACGAACGACGCACAGTGTGACGCCCCATATACATAAATAAAGAAATGAAGTATTTATAGGGTATGGTATATCATTAGGTAGAAACCAGACAACGTAATGGCAACACCAAATCAAACAATTTTTAAGGTAGGTGTTCAAAATATTATTTCAAAGTACGCACTTTCGTATCATTTACTAGACATCAAAATAAATTCGCTGTTGAATGTGGCTTACTGTTGATTCTTGTGTTTATATATAAGGAGTATCGCATTTTATTAACAATATTTATCTATTGCTCAGTGCCTTGACATAGTTGTATGTTAAAAAGTCTAATTAATAGGGGTGAGTATAGATCATTAATGAATGTAGGGTAAAAAAAAAATGATTTGTAACTTTATTGAAGGTTTTAAAAAAAACACCTCATTATACCTTTTTACATTTTTTTTAACGCATAGAAACACTATTGTACGTTTATATTACATTAGAGTTATTTGCCGAATCTTGCCGAAATAATAGTTAGTATATTTTTAGCGAGTACGTCGAAAGTGACTTTTAAATCTTGTTTTGAAATCACTGAAAATATCGCGAAAAATGAAAAAGTAGACGTGATTACCAATCATATACAAGATGTTTTTGGTTTCTATGACATCCCCGACCACGTAAAAACCAGTCTACTCAAATCTGCCCGATTTATTTTAATGAAAATCAGCAAAAAGTGGAATGAAAGTCAACGAACAAAAACACTTTTTTAAGCAAATATAGTGACTAGTTAGAGACTGAAGTCAAGTTGGAAGATTCAGTTCTTCAATATATGTTGGAACCAAGACCTGGGACAAGCGGTACATGTCGGCAAAAAGGAAGACCTAAGAAAGATTTTTTAGAATTAAGCACTCCGTCTAAGAAGCGCAGAGTAGATGATCTTCTTAAAAATAGAACCAGTGATGAGTTAGAATTCGCTGCTGGGGTATTACGAAAATCTGATCCTCCACTACCCTCCGAAGAACGTAAGTCTCTTTCAACGCTTCAACGCTTCGGGTTCGGGTCTACTAACGACGGAAACACAGCCCGACGTTTTTTTTTTGATACATACATACATAGTCTCACGCCTAACCCCGAAGAGGTAGGCAGAGGTGTATTTCTACACCCACTTTTCGCCAGATATACTTTAGTCCCACGTAATAAGGGGCGAGCCTATTGCCGTACCGGGCACATTTCCAGACTCCGTGCTGCTACTGAGAATTTCGTGACAGAAAAACCCAATAACACTGCCTGACCCAGGAATCGAATTTTTTTTGATAATCCTGCTTTAAGTGCTTCTATAACTGGAATCAACCCTAATTTAATTTCTAATTTGGCCATTATATTAAAAGTAATTGCAAGTGGTAAAATAATTAAAATGGATACGTTCACCACACTTTTAACTGAAACTAAGAAAATATACTTACCTTGAAAATTATAATTGGTATTATATGCCTGTGAGTTTGCATAAAATACTAATGCATGGCCCTGCTATCATTACATCGTTTTTCGTGCCAATCGGCATTTTTATCAGAAGAGGCTTTGGAGTGCAGACATAAAGATTTTAGGCGTATCCGTGAACATAACACTCGAAAAACTTCACGATTGAATACCAACAAGGATATTATGATGGCACTCTTACTAATATCTGATCCGGGTATTGCTAAGTATCGGAAGATAACTTCTAATAACAGGAAATTTAGTAAAGACGTTGAGGCCTTCATCGAAACTGACGAAAACCGCGATATTTCGCTATCAGAAAGTTCATCAAACGAAGAAACTTCTTCACCAGATAGTAAATGACTTTTTCTTTTTTTCTTTTTATATAAAAATGTATTGATTCCTTTCCTTAGTTTGTAACTAGGGAGAGGGCAATAGGTAATAGAAAAGACTAAATAGTTTACAAATTATAATATGCCCTTAAAATGAACTTATGATTTTTGAATGTTTCTCCCATACATTCGTTACACTGTGCGACGCGGCGACACGTCATCTGCTGCTGCTGTCTGCAGTAGAGATGTGTAACTCCTGAGTGTGTGATACAAAAGATACATATCATTTGAAATGAATCACTCTATCTTTATATCACTCTCAGTTCAAATATATCTTTAACTCATTACGCTCATGGTTCATTTTAGATCTACTGAATTAGGATATACGTAAAGTGAAACAGAGTATGGCTGATTCCTATGAATCAGAGCGGGAGAGAATAAGCGTTGCACTAAGTAGGCACAGAGTATCGCCCGGTGACTTACGCATGTGTGTGTAAGCGAAGATTTGGCAAAGTAAAAGTAATCTTTATGTTCAAGATATAAAATGCAGTTTAGCATGTACTTATAATGCAAATCTATGATTACTTTATAATTCTGTATAGACGCATCTAGGCACTTTTTGAGTTTCAGTAAAATATTATTGTTCATTTTTACTAGTCGACCAAAACTAACCAAAGCCAACTGTGGTAGAATATTATTATTATTATTGGACACTTTGCGCGACCGCTGGACTTTTGCCCAATTGGACATTTTGCGACTAAACGAAAATTATACACCTTTCAATCACAAAATGAATTCCGAAACAAACACTAGTATTATTATAAAACAGTAACAGTAGGTACCAAATCTCGGATTATAATACTAGATATACTGTCATTAAACAAAGGTAATATACATACAAATTAATGATACCCGAGTATAGAAGACAATCGGTAATAGGCGTATTGTGCTGCAAAATTTGTGCCTGCTACGCTATTAATTTAGGGGCCTAAGGTACAAGACGAACGGGCTCTTTTATGTACGCATTACATGAACAAAGCAGCTATAGCGATAGCCGAGTGGTGAGACCGACGGACTTCTACGCAAAGGGTCCCGGTTTGAATCCACGGCACGCATCAATGACTTTTCGAAGTTAAGTGCGTATTAGGTTGGTAATTAAGTATCGCTTGCTTATCGGTGAAGGAAAACATCGTGAGGAAACCTGCATGTCTGAGAGTTCTCCATAATGTTCTCGAAAGACATGTGAAGTCTGCCAACGCGCACTTGGCCAGCGTGGTGGACTTGCCTTACCCTTGTCATAGTGAGATGAGGCCCGTGCCCAGCAGTGGGACAATATAAAGGGCTGATGATGACATGATCAAAGTCTTCTTTTTTCGACACTTATAAAATACTAGCGACCCGCCCCGGCTTCGCCCGTGTGCAATGCTTATTCGGCATGTATTACACATATTCCTCTTCAATCAATCTACGAGGATCTATTAAAAAAACCGCTTCAGATTTCAAAATCCGTTGCGTCGTTTTAAACATTTACGCATACATAGGGAAGGAAAGACAGAAGATAGACTTTGTTTTATACTATGTAGTGGTGATTGAACGAATAAATACATCTAGACACTTGCACACACATTTTTTTTTAAATCTTGGGTAGGAACTTTAAAGTAGAAGCTATAGAATATAAAATATATTGTCACATAGTTCTATTATGCGAAATTAAACTGCTAATCTCATCATCAGCCTTTAACTGTCCATTACTGGACTAGGCCTCTCTTTTGAAAGCAGGAATTGGCCTACTATACCACGCTGGTCAAACGGGTTGGTATAGGGTTTGTATCAAGTTTGCCTTCTCTTACAGTGGTGTTCTCTGCATAATATGCTCCCTCTGTCGGCTCTTAAGACACCCATGGGATGATATAGGGTGGTGACATTCCGTATTCTTATCCGTCACAACACGGACCAAACTGCAAATAAAGGATATGTAATCGATGGAATCCTGAATTTTTTTGCCGTGTATTCAATTTCAACTGAACGGTCAGACTTTTTTAAAAGAAGTTCCTCTTTGTAGCTAGAATCCTCCCCATGCTGTGAACTGTACTACTCCGTCAAGAAAGTACCGGGAAAATATCAATAATACACAAACTGTTTGTTATTCATCCTAATTTATTTTATCACCTCCAAAGTATGCTCCTTCAGAAACGAAAACGAACACGAACCATTTTTTAAACGCTGTTTCCGTAATTGAGTTCAGTTCTCGCCACGAATTCTCCTTTATGTTTTCTATCGATTGAAAGCGGGTGCCACGAAGTGGTAATTTGAGTTTAGGAAAAAGAAAGAAATCGGTTGGAGCCATATCTGGTGAATATGGTGGTTGCTCGATGGTATTTGTTGAGTGTTTGGTCAAAA
The DNA here is from genome assembly GCA_944739405.2 of Euclidia mi. Taxonomy (NCBI): domain Eukaryota; kingdom Metazoa; phylum Arthropoda; class Insecta; order Lepidoptera; family Erebidae; genus Euclidia; species Euclidia mi. The sequence goes on from OX123207.2 coordinate 34,329,389, forward strand.
CTTCGTTCACAATTATGGCCTTGTGCGAAGGCGCATTATTGTGGTGCAAAAGCCAAGAATTTTCTTTTCACAAATCTCGTCAAATTTGCTCTCTTAAACACCGTATAACGCTCAAATAATATTCCTTATTTACCGTTTGACCTTCCAGCAAGAAATCCGAGTGCACAAACTGCGATAATTGCGATAACCGCGATTGATCAATGAAAACACTCAACATGACTTTGACTTTTGAATGAGTTTGGCGTGGTTTTTCGGTTTCGGTTCAGTTGGAAGGCGCCATTCCGAAGCTTGTTGACTAGTTTGCATGTCAAACTCGTAAACCCACGTCTCGTCACCTGTAATAATGCGTTTCATGAATGTTGGGTCGGAATTGACTCGTTCTAGCATGACCTCAGGGACTCTCATGCGATTGAGGTTTATGTTTATGTTTCGTAGTGCTGTACCTAAGTCAATGCGTGCACGAACAAGCCTCCATTGAGTCAGCGGTTAAGGACAACACAAACGGGTCAAGATTACAGATGTCCTCACATACTAATGGGCACTTTGAAACATATTTTTTTTATTTATTTATTTATAGTTTCACGCCTGTATCCCCGAAGGGGTAGGCAGAGGTGTAAATATTACACCCACATTTCGCCAAGAATTTTAGGTCCCACGTAATAGGGGGCAAGCCGGGCACATTACCAGACTCCGGGCTGCTACTGAGAATTCGGAAAAGCTTTTGCCCGACCTGGGATCGATCCCGGGACCTCCGATCAGCAGTCGCATACGTTATGCACTGTACCACGGAGGCAGTCCACATTCCAAACTTATATCTAAATTAATAATCTGTCTACAAAAAAAGAAACGTATAGGTATACACACACATCAACAAAGTCTAGGGATATCTTAATCCTAAATTATTTACGAGTTTATAGTTTAGAACCTTGTTAGTTTCCACAAAAAGTTTATATACAGATTAAAACCTCTTTTATTCTATTTTCAAAATTTCAACATGGAAAGAAAAAAAACAAAATAATAAACAAAATATGGCGGCAAATTTGCTAGTAATTCGTTACATTAAAGAAAGTTAAAACTGTTTTATTATAATTATTAATGAAAAGGGTTTTTAATTGTTTTTCTTTTTTAATTTAACGTGACGTACGAACTTTAAAAGTCATGTCACGTCGTCATTTGAGTCGAGATGAAATGTTACGAGCCGTGGGCATGTTAGAAAATGGTGCAATTCAACGCGTCGTTGCTGAGGCCCTACATACCAGACAAAATGTGATATCAAGGTTGTGGTCACGTTATCGCAGTACTGGAGATGTGGCCGAACAGCACACAGGTAGATATCGTGTTACTACGCAGAGACAGGATCGATTTCTCCAAATGACCGCCAGAAGACAACCCAATATCACAGCGCTGCAACTAGTGCAAAGGCTCCAGGAGGACCACCAGCTGCTGGTAAGCGACCAAACCGTGCGAAGAAGGTTACATGAAGTTGATCTTCATGCTCGAAGACCATTGCGTGTTCCAGCATTGCGACGTGGCAATCGCGGTCGGCGGCTTTCGTGGGCTCGGGAGCATTTACCATGGAGTGACGAACAATGGTCTTTGGTGCTGTTCACCGATGAGTCCCGGTTTGGGTTTCACCCGGATTCACGAAGAACACGCGTTTGGAGAGCTCCAGGGAGAGTTAGCCGTCTACGGCACCCTCAGGAGGTCCACCCATACCAAGGCGGGACAATCATGGTGTGGGCGGGAATTCGTCTTGGCGGACGAACCCAACTCGTTTGGATCCAAGGCAGCATGACTGCACAAAAATAACACGAGGAGGTAGTAGAGCCCGTTATTGTCCCACACAGAACTCAAATAGGCCATGAATTTCTACTCATGCACGATAATGCTCCTTGCCATACGGCGCGGCTGGTATCGACCGCTCTCCGAGAGCACGATATTCAAGTTTTGGATTGGCCTGCACAGTCGCCCGACTTAAATCCTATCGAGCATGCCTGGGACATGTTACAACGAAAAGCTTTGAGAGATTTTCCACCAAATTTGACGACTGAACAACAACTTTACGAACACTTGCAAAGGACATGGGACCTCATACCGCAGCAAGACATTGACAATTTAATTTTAAGTATTAACAATCGATGTCGATGTGTAATCAATGTAAGAGGTGGCAACACTGATTATTAATGATTAGATTTTACAAGATTTTTTCCATTTTTATTAAAATTAATAGTTTTTTAAGAAGAAATGTTTGTTGTTATCATACTAATTTTCCATGATGATTAAAAAAAATAATTTTTTTATTTAAAACAAAAAAAAAACACGAAATGTTTTTTATTTTTATTAAAGACCTTAAAATAATCTATGATTCTTCTATTTACTGTATCAGAAAATTCTTCATAGATTTTTAGATATTTGATGAAATATAAAATATCCCTAGACTTTGTTGATGTGTGTAGTTTGCGCATCTCTAGTCTGCAGTTGGGTACGAACTCGTACCTTAAAAGGAGCTGAATCAGTGAAGTAGGCTGGTAAAATTCTAGCACACATTTGACTGACGAACTGGCCACCTTATTGGACAGGAGCAGACACACATCACGTTGATGGCATTAAATGAGAGAGCATAGTTTAGCGTATGGACTGTGATTTGGGCCTCATACTTAAGTGCTTGTGGAACGCTTTCAATCTGTGTTTCACCCTAGAAGGAGTGCATTTTATCAAGGTAAACACTTAGAAAGTTAATAGTCGTTTGACGTAAGAGATGCATTTGTAGCTGCGGCGCGAGCTTCGACCCTTGCGCCATCCCTGGAAAGAATCTAAAACGTTCAACAAGTACCTGCAGACATAATTATGTTAGATTCATTTCTAGGCCTTCTAACAACAAGCAAACTCTTTAAAATAATGTATATCATCCGTCGTTCTCAAATATAGCGGCACATTCACACTGTCAATTTATGAAGTTCAAATAAAAGTTTGGTTGTAAGTATTGATATATTTGACTCACCAGGTAAAAATCACGTAAAATTTCAGCTTCTTGTGCCCAATAGTTTTAGCTGTAGGTACATTGCACAAGCATGAATTTTATACCTCAACCTCTGCTCGCTTTTGTGTTCAAACAATATAATTACTTATATGCTTCGTCGAAGAGCAACTGTACTCATCGTGACGACTGGCAAATTAGTCAAGATACTGCATGAGAATTGAAAGAAAAATGCGTCGGGTAACTAAAACGATAACTATCTAACTGACTCGAAAACTAAAAGGATGGTCCTACCTACCTACGTCTCTTCATTTACACTTTGTCGTTTGTCTGAATTCCATAGACAACCGAACGAACTTCGATCTATAGTCCGTTCACAGCAAAGAGATTGGATGTTCACAGTTATTTTACCTCTAGCTGTTAGATTGGCCAACCTGGGCGTTGTGTTGCTATAGAAAGAAAGAAAGAAAGAAAGAATCATTTATTTGCACGAAATATGGTGTATAACATAGGTGGTGTATAAAATAAATGTGCTTAGCATATTTCACCCTTTGGGCATGCAAATTTCATAAATAGACTAGTCTATTATAAACGTTTAACTTATATTAACTTACCTAATAAATAACAAAAGTTATTATAAATAACAACAGTTATAATTTAAAATTTTAGGTAACATTATAAACTATTTAAACTAACAGATAGGTACTTATTACTTACATATATTTGTAATCATCATTAAAATGAGTCTCATGAGGATTTTTCAAGTATTCCTGAATAGTATAAAAACATTTTTCTACTAGCCATTTATACAGTTTAGTTTTGAATTCAGACAGTGGCAGATCTCGTATGTTATTTGGTATTTTGTTAAATATTTTAATTGTCATAGGGTAACAGTTGATATTATAATATTTGGTCTTTATATTTGGTAATCGAAGCCTGGATGGATACCTGGTATTAAATTTACAATTTTCACCAAAAGTTTTATATAATTGTGGATGTTTTTTTACAAATAAACTACTTTCAAATATGTACATACAAGGCACAGTTAAGATTTTAAGTTTGATAAAGAGAGGTTTACACGAGGACAATGGTTCAGCATTACACATAGCACGTATACATTGTTTTTGAGCAATGAATACTCTACTTATGTTAATAGAATTTCCCCATAGAGGTATACAATATCTAAGGTTCGAGGCCACATATCCATGATATGCCTGTAGTGCAATCTTAATATTACATATTTTTGTAAGGCGCCAAAGTGCATATGAGAATCTATTGATTTTAGTGCAGATATTATCTATGTGGGAATTCCATGTACATTGATTATCAACATTAAGCCCTAAAAATCTTACACTATTAGCTTCAGTTAGAGGTTTATTGTTGAAGGTTACATTTAAGTTATCAATTAATTTGTGTCGGTTGTAATATTGTATGTATTTAGTTTTTTCTATGTTTGCTCTTAAATTATTAATGCCCATCCAATCTATTACTTTGGAAATAGTAAGGTTAATTTCCTCATTGAAAGAAAGTGTGTTATCTGCTGAAATCACTACAGCTATATCATCAGCAAATAAACTACATGGATGATTTAAACAATTGGGGAGGTCATTTATATAAATGATAAAGAGAAGTGGCCCTAGAATGCTTCCTTGTGGAACGCCTACCTTATTATATTCTAATGAAGATCTGACTGTTATTTCTTCATTTTTATCATCAATTTCCTTAATTTCTACATATTGCTGTCTATTGTTAAGGTAACTATGCAACCATTTTTCAGCTAATCCTCGTATGCCATATTGATTACATTTTTGAAGCAACGTGTTATGTTCAACGAAATCGAACGCCCTGGACATATCAAAGAACACTCCTACTGTTGGTATTTTCCTGTCTACCTTTTCTGTTATGGTACTGATAAGTTTAAAGGCAGCTAAGGTGGTGGATTTACCTTTTTGGAAACCATGTTGTTCTGGTTTTATAACATTGAATTTATCTAGAAAATTTGTAAGTCTTGAATGCATTATTTTTTCAAAAACTTTAGCAATTACAGGTATTAATGTTATTGGTCTATAATTATCAATACATTCCTTAGGTCCTTTTTTGTGTATAGGTTTCACTACTGATATTTTCAATTTTTCAGGAAAAGTACCTTCTTCTAATGATAGATTCACTAAATGACATAATATGGGCGTAATAGGTATTGCACCGTGCTTCAATATAAATGTAGGAAACTCATCATATCCTGTTGACATGGTATTATTGAGGGAAGTAATTGTTCTATAAATTTCTTGATGTGAGGCAGGTTCTAGATAAATAGTAGAATCTATTTCATTTAAATTACTTTTGCTTACTAGGTGTTCAGGATTATTTTTAGGTGATTCATTTGTAATTTCTATAAAGCGAGTATTGAAAATGTTAGCTATTTCAGTTAAATTAGTATTTACTTTATTGTTATATATTATTGAACTTATCTCATTTTTGTTATTTTTGATCATTTTATTATCATTCTGTTTTATTATATGCCAGGATGCTCGACATATATTGTTGGCTTTTTGTATATAGTTTTCATTGTTAATTTTTTGTGCTGTATTTATACATTTTCTAAGTATTTTATTGTATGCTTTGTATTGTGTTTTAATTGCATTATTTTTATTCTTCAAGTAAGAAAATCTAAGTTTTCTTTTGTTATTACAGGATTTTTTTAAACCAACTGTTATCCAAGATGCATTATTGTTTTTTTTGTGATTAATTTTTATTTTGCGGAATGGAAAACATAAATTATAATATAAAATGAGATTATTATGAAATAGATCAAATGCAGAATTTAGATTAGGCATATCATATACTTCTGCCCATGATAAAGAGCATAGACATTCAACAAATTTATTAATATTATACTCATCAAAATCTCGCTTTTTTATGTAGGACACTTTTTTTGGTAATTGTGTTATGTCTATGGGGAAACTGATCATTTGACCAGTTTCATGGTCTGACAATCCTAAAGGCAGTATTTTACTTTCTGCTTCCTTAATATTACTAATTATCTGGTCTATGCAAGAATTTATATTTAGTATATAACACTCCCATTTTAAATATAAAGTTTTGCTAAAAATGTACTTATTTTTTTATTGCCTACGCGATCGTATTAAATATTTGGAAGTAATGTTTGTAACAAAACCTCTTGATATCGGCATGACTATACGCATGTACATTTATTTTCTAACGAAATAACTAATTTCCTATGAAGATAAATATTTTTAATATTTTTTTGTCTATTTAATATACAAAGGTAAACGAGTTATAATTACGTCAATGTGAGGTTTAATTATCAAATACAAAAACTGCAAATTTAATTTTCATATTTATTTTGAATAAGAATGATCCATGTGGACTTCCAATGTTATGATGATTCGTAACTGCTGTCAGATTCTCGGACTGCCAATGATGATTCGTAACTGCTGTCAGATTCTGTATCAGACTCATAATTTAATTCTATCATGAACCTGTTCATTTCAGCATCCGTAGACCCGTTTCACGAAGCTTATCTTCAATGTGGCGCACATGTTTGCATCGTTTTTGCCAGCCTTCTGCAGTGATAGATTGAAAAGCTTCTTCAGCTAAATTCATAATGTTGGTTGCCTCTTGTCCTACATTTTTGCTTGTGACTCGCCTTTTAATGAGACTCCACATAAATTCAATTGCGTATGGTATGGCGGTAAGCTATATAGTCCGTTCACAGTTAATTTACCTCTAGCTGTTAGATTGGCCAACCTGGGCGTTGTGTTGCTATATTTAGTATCTAATACTCCCATTTTAAATATTATACAGTATTGCTAAAAACGTACTTTTTTATTGCCTACGCGATCGTATTAAATATTTGGAAGTACCTAATGTTTGTAACAAAACCTCTTGATATCGGCTTCGGCTATACGCATGTACATTTATTTTCTTACGAAATAACTAATTTCCTATGAAGATAAATAGTTATAATAAATATTTTGTCTATTTGCGTCAATGTGAGGTTTTAATTATCAAATACGAAAACTGCAAATTTAATTATCACATTTATTTTGAATAAGAATGATCCATGCGGACTGCCAATGACGATTCGTAGCTGCTGTCAGATTCTCGGACTGCCAATGCTGATTCGTAACTGCTGTGAGATTCTGTATCAGACTTATAGTTTAATTCTATTATGAACCTGTCCATCGCAGCATCCATAGACCCATCTGTTTCACGAAGCTTGTCTTCAATGTGGCGCACATGTTTGCATTGTTTTTGCCACATGCCAGTCTTCTGCAGTGATAGATTGAAAAGCTTCTTCAGCTAAATTGACAATGTTGTTTGCCTCTTGTCCTATTTCACATAGGTACCTGTCATAGCTTTTATCTGATCCTAAAAAGATTCTCGGCACCTCATTCCTGTCAGTTGTTTCTCTGAGCGAAAACTTCTTTTCTTACACTTTGTATAGCCTTATACATTCTATCTGCATCCCGAATCCCTCGTTCAGTCACTCTTGCCTCAAATTTTGGCATTTTTAAGTCTGTCTGTAAAAATCATATAGACTACAAATACTTTCCTTATCATAAAAACCTATTTAATACAAAAAACGCGATAGACGTATTTAAATAAGGATTTTCTCTCCATTCAAAAAATGTCTATAAGTATAGATAAGACTGACATTACACACTCATGGTGGTTACAGATGGACATTCTAGTTTCCACTAAAATTGGGTAAAATGTTATGCACTGGTAACATACCTGTCATCACAGAGTACCATACCAACATAAAGCAAACAAACACCGACATTTGTCAGAGGTAAAATAACTGTGAATGGACTGTAGTCCATTCACAGTTATTTTACCTCTGACAGATGTCGGTGTTTATTTTCTTTATGTTGGAATTCTACTCTGTGATGACGGGAATGTAAAATAGGGTTACCCGTGCATATCATTTTACCCAATATTAGTGGAAATGCTTCAAAAATTCAAATGCTTGAAGCTCATGGCCGCAAAGTGGTTAGATTACCGCCATCCCACTGCGAGCTAAACGCAATTGAACTTATGTGGAGTCTCATTAAAAGGCGAGTCACAAGCAAAAATTTAGGACAAGAGGCAACCAACACTGTGAATTTAGCTGAAGAAGCTTTTCAGTCTATTACTGCAAAAGACTGACAAAAACAATGCAAACATGAGCGCCACATTGAAGACAAGCTTCGTGAAACAGATGGGTCTACGGATGCTGAAATGGACAGGTTCATAATAGAATTAAATTCTGAGTCTGATACAGAATCTGACAGCAGTTACGAATCATCATAACATTGGCAGTCCACATGGATAATTCTTATAGACTCACGCCTGTTTCCATGCAGGGATAGGCAGAGGTGTAAAATTACACCAACATAATTCTTATTCAAAATAAATATGAAAATTAAATTTGCAGATTTTGTATTTGATAATTAGAACCTCACGTTGGCGTAATTATGATGCGTTTACCTTTGTATATTAAATAGACAACATTTTTATTATAACTACTTATCTTCATAGGAAATTCGTTATTTCGTAAGAAATAAATGTACATGAATATAGCCATGCCAATATCAAGAGGTTTTGTTACAAACATTACTTCCAAATATTTAATACGATCGCTTAGGCAATGAAAAAATAAGTACATTTTTAGCAATAATGTATATTTAAAATGGGAGTATTATATACCGAATATAGCCACACAACGCCCAGGTTGGCCAATCTAACAGCTAGAGGTAAAATAACTGTGAACGGACTGTAACCACTTTGTGACACTGAGCGTCAAGCATTTGATCAGATTCATGTATTGAAGCTTCTTTATGGTCTTTTATAATTTCATACAGTTGAGTTTTCACCATGGTAGGCAGATAAGATAACCCCTTATTAGTGATCCAGTTTTGCATTTCAGCTTTAGTAGAACTTAATGTTGGTACCTTGTTTAACTTGACTGTGTGATAAGGGGCATTATCAATAACAACTACACATGTAGACGGCAAATGAGGAATTAGTCTTTCCTGAAGCCATTTCATGAAAGTTTTGTTCATATATGTCTTCATGGTAGTCACCCGATTTCGACTGGGATTTAAATATAATAAAGCGTTTTGTTTTGGTATAAACCCTATTTCACCACCCGCATGTACCTACAATTATCCATCGTGCACCAACGGATTTGTTTTTAAGACACCCATTTCATTTTCTATTTGCCAGCATTTATTGTACTAAATACTCCTGAACCTGTACCTGTATCAAATGGTGGTTACAGTTCGACATTCTAGTTTCCACTAAAATTGGGTTAAATGTTATGCACGGGTAACCCTATTTTACATACCTGTCATCACAGAGTACCATTCCAACATAAAGAAAACAAACACTGACAATTGTCAGAGGTAAAATAACTGTGAACGGACTGTAGTGTTAACTAATAGCGCCATTAGTAGGTTTCCTGATAACATGGAAAAAGAATCCGGCTCAGTGGCATGCCATTGGAGAGGCATACATGCCATATGCCATACAGCAGTGGACTATGGTAGGCTGATGATGATGATAATGAAAGGAAAAGATGATGATGTAGCAATCACCTTTATTTAGTTTCAAGAATACAACCATCTTTATTAGTATATGCAACATTATTATCTAGCCTATTTGCTTTAACGTTCTCTAAGTTAGTCCTGCTTACTTCTAGTTCTAGCACCATCGCTTGCTTCTGCAGTTCATACATTTGTCTTTTGTGCGCTATCTCTTCTTTCAAAAGGTCTATCTTTAATTTCTTCTCATTAACTTCCTCTTCGATCAACATTTTCTGCATCGTCACTATATGTAACCGTCCTTCTGTCAACTTTTCAGCTAGTAGCTTCTCTTTGGACTTGGCTTTAAGAAATATGGTTGCATTAATATTGGTGAATCTTGAGTAATTAATATTGTAATTAAGCAAGTATATTGCTTTAGGAAAGATACGAATCGTTCATTTGAAAGTGAAGTCAGATAGACAAGATTCGGATATCTGATCACATTTGCCTGGCTCTAGAAAACTAACGTTTGTCTCTGAACTGTACTGTACTGGCTACTTACTCAAAGATTATTTCTGCACTGTACCATGGCGGTTGATCATTGATATGGTTAGTGTGAGCGGTAAGTTTAAATACAAGCAAATCGCTGCCTACTGTGCGAAATTGTTCTCTACCACGGCATACAATCAATTCAGTGAAAGGTGCACGTTACAAGCGAATTTTTTTGCCTATGTGCCAATAAAGTAACTGAGGGGGTAAACGAGGCACTTGGCCCATCACATCTCACCAAGATTCGATCGACGTTCAGGGAGTCGTTGCGAGTTGTAGGTAGGTACAACATAACCTTCACTGGATTCGTCCAGGACTCCTATAAGTAGGTAGGTATATTAATAGATAAATGTAGGTGATTGTTCCCACACTGGAAAACGTAAGACTACACCACAAGTGGCACCAGGCAAATCAATGCGCCAGACGCTGATCGAATCGAGTTGATTGGTTTAAGTGAGGTCTAAATTATGATGATGATGATGTTTACGCAGGTACCTACTAAGCTTAAACGGCAAACGAGCAGACGGTACCTAAGCCGCCAATGGACATAAAGCAACATCAGATAGTCACAATCACAAGTGCAGTTATTGTAAGAGACATGTCTAACTAAAGATTCTTACGTGATGCCGGTTATGTGTAGATAAACCTAACGTTATTGCCTTGATAAGGCTACACAGCTACAGCCGTAATATTCGAACTAAGTACTTATTTAGTTTTGATAGCTTTATCGACGGATACCAAATCCCTGGAGTTCGCCTCAGCTATCGGCGACAAGTGCGCTGCAACTGAAGGCGAACCAACTCAGAGCCAGTGGGATAGAATCCAGGCGGTCATCACTGGAGCGGCGATGGCAGTGCTGGGTATGTCTAAGGGCAGACGAAAGTGTGACAAGGAGAATTGGTGGTGGAACGACACAGTTCAGAGGGAGACAAGGGTGAAGAAAGCACTCTTTAAGGCGTGGCAAGCGTCCAAGTCTCCTGAAGACCGCGACGCATACAGGGCTGCCAAACGTGCCACTAAGAGGGCTGTAGCCAGAGCCAGACGAGACCACTTGGAACCGCTTTATACCAAGCTGGAATCGTCTGAGGGGCAGAAGCTCATATACAAGTTGGCACGCTCCAGGGTCAAAGCGGCACAGGACATTACTAAGTGTCGCTGTATTAAAGTCCCTGAGGGCAACCTATTATGCGCGTCTCGCGCGGTGAAGGAGAGATGGCGCTCGTACTTCCACAAGCTGCTTAACAAGCAGCATAAAGAGGTGCAGCCACCGGAACTCCCTCCGAACCAAGGACTAGTGCCGCCGGTAAAGCCTGAAGAAGTCCAGAGGGCCCTTCGCCACATGAAGAATCGGAAAGCTGTCGGAACTGATGGAGTCCCCATTGAGGCCTGGAAAGCAATGGGCCAGCAGGGTGTGGACACCCTTACTAATCTTTTTAACCGCATACTCCTTACCTACCGGAAAAATCCCAAACCAATGGAGAATGAGTATCATCACTCCAGTCTTCAAAGGCAAGGGATCGGTACAGGAGTGCAGTAGCTACCGCGGTATTAAGGTGATGTCCCATACCCTAAAGCTCTTTGAGCGAATAATCGACTCCCGGATCCGACACGAGATCACAGTCTCGGAATGTCAATATGGGTTTCGCCCTGGTCACGGAACCATGGATCCAATTTTCGCCCTCAGGATCGTCATGGAGCGGTACAGGTCGAAGAACACGCCTCTGCATCTTCTGTTTCTAGACATGCAGAAGGCCTTCGACTGTGTGCCGCGACAGATGATCTGGTGGGCTCTAAGATCCAAAGGTGTACCAGAAGCTTATATTGACATCATCCGAGACATGTAGGTACTCAAATTCCGATTCCGTAGTTCGGACTGCTGTTGGCGACACAAAATCCTTTCCCATCACCGTCGGGGCCCACCAGGGTTCCGTCCTCAGTCCATACCTATTCAGTGTGATATTAGACGTACTGTCAGACAGCATCAAAGACTCACATGAGCAGCCCCCGTGGCTGCTCATGTATGCTGATGATATCGCACTGGCGGATGCGGACAGGGGACGCTTGGTGCGGCGTGTGAACGCGTGGAAGGAGACGCTTGAGAACGGTGGTCTGAAAATAAACGTGGCGAAGACCGAGTACTTGGCCTGCAACGTACAGATCCCGTGTCAATTCGTATAGGCGGAGACATTGCCAAGCGAAAGGACCTGGTCAAGTACCTGGGATCAGTACTGCACGCGTCTGGTGACATCGATTGCGACGTCAAGGCACGTATTTCGGCAGCCTGGGCCAAATGGCGTGAGGTGAGCGGTGTCATTTGTGACCCCAAAATGCCGATTAAGCTCAAAGGACAGGTCTATAAATCCATCATTAGACCTGTCCTGTTATATGGCAGTGAGACGTGGCATGTGCTTGAGTGACACAAGCAGAGTCTGCGTGTCACGGAGATGAACATGCTGCGCTGGATGTGTGGAGTCACGCGGAAGGACCGCATTAGGAACTCCCGCATCCGGGGTTGCCTTCATGTCCGTGACATTGCTGACAAACTGCAACAGTGTCGTCTACGCTGGTATGGCCACGTCTTACGTCAACCGGCATCTTACGTGGGTAACAAATGTCTTACCATGCTACCTCCGCCGGGCCCCGGTAAACGGGGAAGGCCAAAGAAATGCTGGCTTGACGTCGCAAGGGATGACATGCGTGCCAACCAACTAACCACCAGGGATGCTGAAGGCCGTGCGAAATGGAGGAGACACAGCCGGAAAGCGGACCCCGGGCTCCAAGGCGTGGGTTTTGGAGTGCAACCGGGACAGCGCTAGGATGATGATGAGCTTTATCGACGGTGTTGTATCTAGAGCCCTGGGAGAAATAGTGCGCTACCTACTCGGTCTACTTTAGCAAGGAAAGTTTCTTACTCATAACGGCGCCTAATCGTTTCATTCGGTTCCACATTAAAGCTGATGTTGTATTCAATTCTTTTAAATGTCTGTTCATCTACAAATACAGTCGACGATGTATAAACTGACAGCTGTGCTAGCTTTCAATAGTTATAGTTTTTACGACGTGACGTTTAAGTCATAATGGTTAATATAACTACATCAAGTAGTCTTTATAGCAAGACCGATATAACATTTGGCCATAGTCTTAACAACTCAGAATATTTTTGGAAGTCCTTCCAGTTGATGTTTCCCTACATATCTACTTAGGTACATATGTTATTGGGATGAAGACCTTTAGGTATAGGACTCCATGAGCGCTCAAGATCAGGAGGCATGGAGACTATTTAAAAGGCAGTCATATAAAAAATGGTCGCACCGTGTCCACGTGCCTACCCAAAGTCATCCCAGCTATATGACGGATCCCAATAGCTCGGTGGGCCGATCCTGGCAAGGTCGCGACAAAGTAGGTTTGCTAACCGGCCAACTGTTCGCGCGACTCAGTTGCTACGGGAACTCGAGGACACCACTGCGTGGTCTTCATCATCAGCCTTTAACAGTCCACTGTTGGACTAGGCTTCTCCTTTGAAAGGAGGAATTGGCCTACTATACCACGCTGGCTAAACGGGTTGGTATAGGGTTTGTATCAAGTTTTCCTTCTCTTACAGTGCTGTTCTACGCATAATATGCTCCCTACTCTGTCGGCTCTTACGACACCCATGGGATGATATGGGGTGGTGATAATCCGTATTCTTAATCACCACCACACCGACGATGTGGTCTTAGTGAGAATAAAAATCTCGTAGCAAATTTAATCGGAAAAGTAACGCAGAGTGTATACCTAATAGGTAATTTGCACAGCAAATTGAAAAAAAAAGCAACTTGAATTCACCGTACAAAATATTGATGAATACTTAATTTTATTATCATCATGAAATATTTTATTATTGAAATGTGGTCGTTTTGTTTATTAAACCTTAACACAATAATAATTATACAGATTATACCCACTTTCAATAAGTAGGTACCTAGTAGTCATTTAGAAAACCTGAACACACAAATTTGTGCTGTGTTCGTCTATTCTGTACTTTGATTTTTCAAGTTAGCTTTTAAAACTTGAATTTTCAATAATCTTTCTTGTTTTTCTAGTTCGTACATTTCCTTTTTATGTTCCATTTCATCTCGTAATAACTGTAGTCTTAAATCTTTCTCCTCTAGGTCTTTTTGGACCAAATCTTTTTGTAAGGCTGTGATTTTGATTTTGTCCTCTGTCAGGCGCTCGATCAATTTTTTTGCTTTTATTTTACCTGAAAGTAGAACAAGATATCAAAATTAGGATAAAATATCCGTTGGTAAGTACATTCTTTCTTTCTTTTTAGGGTTCCGTAGTCCACAAGGAACCCTTATAGTTTCGTCATGTCCGTCCGTCTGTCCGTCCGCAGCCTAGCTCAAAGACGCCTGGTGCTGGATAGCTGATATTTGACATGAATATAGACATAAGATATTGCAACAAAACTGTAGAATAAAATTTAGGAATTTTTTTTTTTTTTTTCTCCCCTACATATAGTGGGGTTGAATTTTTTTTTTGGTTGAGTACCCCATAATGTGGTGTATCATTGGATAGGTTTTAAAAAAATATTATTAGTTTGCTCAAATCATTTTTCGATCAAGTGATTGGTTTGTCAAATATCAAGCTTTGAAGTGAAAAAAATTGTTGGACTCAAGTGTCCCCACCCCTCTGCCCAGGGCCGGATCTACCTAAGGGCTGCTTGGGCTGCAGCCCAGGGCCCCCAGGTTACAAGGGGCCCCCAGACCCCGCTAAAAACAATAGGCTATAATTTGAATTTAAAAAATGGTTGTCTGTAAAGTCGGTTTACGGATGATATTTTTACGTGATAAGTACCTAACGTCATAAGAAAACATTGATGAAAAATTGCATACTTCTATGAATTGAGTTAAGGGGGAAATACGTGTAAAAGGATGTTTTCATGCTGATTTTCATTATTTCTTTTATTTCTTTTAGTGCCGTGTGGTTGACGGCATAGAATACAAGTGTCACCACCCCCTATCTTCCCATGGGTGTCGTAAGAGGTGACTAAGGGATAACACGATGCAAATACCATCTTTGCGTAGAGATGGAAAACTCGACATCAAACCCTATACGACTGCCTCGTTGGTCTCGCGGCATAAATGTGTGCGTGGGATCGGGAGGTCCCGGGTTCGATTCCTGGGTCGGGCAGTGTTATTGGGTTTTTCTGTCACGAAATTCTCAGTAGCAGCACGGAGTCTGGTAATGTGCCCGGTACGGCAATAGGCTCGCCCCTTATTACGTGGGACTAAAGTATATCTGGCGAAAAGTGAGTGTGGAAATACACCTCTGCCTACCTCTTCGGGGTTATAGGCGTGAGACTATGTATATGTAAGTATTATTCATCGAAATTCTTAGGTTATCTTAATATATAAAATCCTTGCGTTACTGACTGACTGACAGACACGCTACAGGCGAAACTATTGGGCGCAGGAAGCTTAAATTGGGCATGTATGCTCCTTAGGGACCGTAGGGGTGCACTAAGAAGGGATTGCCCGAAATTCCCACGGGATCGGCAGGCGTAGCTGCTGGCGGCTTCTAGTTTTATACATTAGTACCTATACTTATTCATGAGTTTTTTCTCCTATTTTACAAAAATATAACTTAAAAAGTAGCGGAGATATCAGCGGTTGTCATCGTAGGTTGTCATCCGACTTAGCAGATGGTGGTACACGATGGAAGCCACAATTTTTATCCGAAATTAATGGCACAGAAAAATTACTTTCTTTTATATGTGTATCTGCTATATAAACATCAATTTAAAAAGAAATCAATTTTTAGGGGGCTTTTAAAATAAGTCATGTTTTTTTACTATATTTTCATAAGTATATTGTTTACTTACTATAAAAAAATAGTAAAAATAAAAATATCGCTTATGGTTGAGGTTGATATTCAGCACAATTGTATAAGGAAATTATAAACCAAAGGAGATCACCCAAATTGGGCTAATTTTGATTTTGCCGGCCAATCAATAAAATTGTTTTATTTTAATAGAATACACTATTTTAAACATTTTTTACTATTACAACAAACTTCTAAGTCAATTCTTTAAGACAATACTTAGGCTTGAATGCATTTATATTATATCTCAAACTACGGTAGAGCAGTTTTGTTTTGTCAAAAGTGATAAATCTAAGAGGTGTTAAGGTGGTCGACTATACGTTTTCAGCCTCACGTTAGAAACGTGAGCCTTAAAATGCAATGGGCTCATAAAAATAAGTAAAAAGCTTTTTTTTTAATTCTTCTGACCAAATATAAAAATTTCGTCTAAACTTTCCGCAAAAATGTCTATGACAGATAATCTTGTATATAGGCATGCCAATGCCACCATAGTGGCGATAATTCCTGTTCTCGACGTGTGGTTGAAGAGATGTCGCGTCGCGACGTTCGCACTTTCGATGGTTGTTGCGGCTCTTACTTGGGTAGGAAAGGCCAGGTGGAAACGGGGAAAAACCAGGAAACGCCTAGATGTTACAATTGTGACAGCAGCCGCAACCTTGTCGGGAAAACGGCGCTGCAAACGTTGGTGGAATGCCCCAACTCATCATCATCTCGAGGTATTCTCGACCATTTTTATATAGGCCTCTTCAACAACTTCCATTCCGGTCTGTTTTGGACAGTCTTCAACCAATTACTGCTCGCTATCTTTATGATGTGATTTTTCCACCTCATTCGCGGTCTTCCAGTTAGTCGTTCACATTCCCACGATCTCCATTTCAATATTTGCTTGCACCATGCTTCGGGTTTTCTGGCTACATGCCCGGCTCACTGCCACTTAAACTTCGCTACTCTTTTGACAACATCTGATACTCGACTTTCTTTTGTCTTTCAATCTCTTAGTGTCACTTCTACCAGTTTTCACTACATTGCACTTTGAGCTACTTGAATTTTCTGGAAAGCTGCCTTTGTAGTAACCCAAGTTTTGGCTCCGTAGGTAAGCACTGGCAGGACAAACTTGTTGCTTTTTGTGGCTTCGTAATATTCATAGCAAAAGCAAAAGCCATGTTTGCGGAAAGCGGCCTAATCTAAACCGATACCTCTATCAATCCTATTCCCCTGGTTTGCTCTAACCATCTTTATCTTTTGCTCTAGGTATATATATTTATTGACTAATTCCAGTGGGGTACTTCCTACGGCAATTGTTATTCCGCTGGAGTTTCACTGGTCATGTTTCGAATTGCCCGTGAACTGGTCGCGGCAATTGTTACAGTCGTACCCTCGCTCCCTGCCCTGTCCATGGACCGGCACGTGATGGCTTGGAACATCACCGTCTCTTTCTGTGAAGCAGTAATGCTGATCAAGGAGACGGCGAAGCGAGAGAGGGAGATGATGCCAGCCATTTGCACCTCCAGCTTTTTTTTCGATAAATTAACATTATTATGTTTTTTGTGCAATAAAGAATATATAATACCCAATAAAATATAATTATAGAAACAGTTTTTCGACATGGCTATTAGTTGAGTACTTAGATAGGCCCCTAAGTAGTTTCAGCCCAGGGCCCCACAAATTCACGATCCGCCCCTGCCTCTGCCGGCTAAACTATTAATTTGGAAGAGGTGAAAAAAATCACTAATGTAGTACATATAACGAATTTAAAAGTAAAACTATCACGGCTAAGTAGATATCACTAGTTTACGAGTAATCGTCGGTTAACTTATAAATACCTATTTCTGTGAGTTTACATTGGGAGCGCTGGCTTAATCTTAAAGATATACGTACTTTGGTATGTAATGTACTACGGTACTACGTATGAATAGTAGCAGTATATCTTGGAAACCACATTTTATGTTTACAATACATAACTGGATACATACCTAGTATTTTTCTAAACAAAACTTAATAGTGTTATTAAAATTATTTTTTCAGCAAAATAAACAGTCGGATTTGTTGTACATTAATACCCTTTGCAGCAAGTCATTATGGGCAACTACGGAACCCTACATTGCGCGTGGCCCGACACGCACTTGGCCGGTTTTTGAGTGTGAGCCTGTGTGGCCACCTCTTGTGTTGGAGTCGTCAGACCGTAACGAAGGTCTCCGACATGACCTAACGATTCTCGTACCTACCGAGACAAGAATCGGGACCGATAGTTTTACGTGCCTTCCAAAGCACGGAAGTGCTCTGATGAAAACGTACACGCGGTCACCCATCCAAGTGGTGACCTGTGCAAGCGTTGCTTAACATTGCCGATCTATTACGAATGTCAAGTCGCGCTGTGAGCGCTACAAGGAGTAACCTAATGTTGCCTTACCATTGTTAGACTTAGAAATTTGTTTATGTATATCTCTGTTTCTATATCTCTAATGTGTGGTACCTACCTTGTAAAGGAGTTCGTCGGCTTTCAGTGAATGAGGGTCTGCTGACCCTAGGTTCTACCTTAGCGGGTTTGATCTTGATACAGTTGGAGTTGCTCTCCTCTGCAGAATCGCTGGATCCCGTCGACTTGGGGCTCCCGACTATGTATTCGTATGCAACGTTCTCATCTTCTGCAACAGAAGTGTTGAGGTGGACTGTAGTTTTTAATCTTCCAAAGGAATGAAACGCCTGGCTTGATGGTGAGTTGATTTATTTTGATCAGGATCGGCTTGTTGCTTCGGATTTCTTGAGAGAACTACTGCTGACTGAACTGAACTACATCGGTGCAACAAACCGTCCTGCTTATGTTCTATTTTACAGGGTGCAAGTAGTGAGTGGATGTGAGCGCAACGCATTCGGTTCGGCCAATCACAGCGCTTCGTCCGAGTTTCACTTGTGGTGGCGTTCGGACAGGTTTCGACATGTTCAAACCTGTTCGATCGTGCTCGCGTCCACTTTACATCGTCATGTTTTAATTTCTTATATATAATAAAACAACCTTAATCGAATAACAATAAACATTTCCCTACTCTCAAATCGTTTTTATTGAATCATCCTTATATCTACTTAAGTCTACTTATATATTCATATTTATTTACATTATTTATGATCATTACTTAATTATATTACAAAGCTACGACGTCCGTAACATCCTCCCCCCGGCGCAGGGCTACCGTAGCCTTATCTTCCACGCAGAGGACGGCGAGCTTCGTCGTGGGACGCCGTAGGATGCCTTCTGTAGTCCTGACGTCGGCTGATCGCACCTTGCCGTCTGAACCGACGTATGTAGTCTCCACGACGCCTCGGGGCCACGTCCCTCGTGGCAGTGTGGGGTCGATGACGACAACCAGGTCGCCAACGCGCAGAGGTCGTCCTCGATCGTCGGATGCCCCCCTGGGCACCAGCGTCGGCAGGTATTCATTTACCCAGCGTCGCCAGAAATGGTCGGCGAGCGCCTGGGCAGCTCTCCACTGTTTTCGGCTGACCTCCTCGCAAGGCCCAGTATAGGGAAGGCCTGAGGAGGTCCCGATGAGGAAGTGGTTCGGAGTCAACGCCTCCGGATCCTTGGGATCGACGGAAACGTGGGTGAGAGGCCGAGAGTTTATAGAGTGTTCGGCCTCTACCATCAGGGTCAGCAGCACTTCTTCTTTTAGCGCCCGCTGATGCAGTGTCGCCCCCAACGCCGTTTTGACAGAGCGTACTAATCGTTCCCACGCTCCCCCCATATGCGGCGCCCCTGGTGGTATGAACTTCCACTTCATTCGGTGTGAAAGTCCGAAGTGGGCGAATTCTTTGGCCCATTCTTCATAGGCCGTGCGCAGTTCTGTGTCTGCTCCTCGAAAATTGGTGCCATTATCGGAGTACATTACTCGGGGCCAACCTCGACGTGCTGCCATTCTTCTTATGGCCATTATAGCCGAGTCGGTCGACAGACTCGCCACCAGTTCCAGGTGAACTGCCCTGGTCACCAGGCAAGTGAACAGTGCTCCCCAGCGCTTCTCGTGTCTTCTTCCTATGACCACTGTCATTGGCCCAAAATAGTCGACTCCGCAGTGAATAAAGGGTCGCTGCGTCTCTGTTAGTCGTTCCATCGGTAGGTCCCCCGTGACTGGTTTTACTGGTGTCGCTCTTCTGATGCGGCAAAGTTGGCATCGCTGCGCTATGGCTCTTACTGTAGGGCGCAGATTGATCACCCAGTACTTTTGCCTTAAGTCGTTGACCACGCGTTCGTTGTTTGCATGGCCGGCCCTTCGATGGGCGTCTTCTATTAGCAGTCTGGTAAACGGGTGCTTGCCGTGTAATATGACCGGCTTCTTCTTCATGTCTGGAACCGCAGCGTGCCCGATTCTCCCTCTCACTTTGAGAATCTGGTCTTCCAAGTAAGGGTCCAGTTTATACAGGCTACTGGACTTGGGCACTGGTCTTCCTTTTTCCAACAGTCTTATTTCTTCTGCGTAGTCGTCGAGCTGCGCTTGTTTCACCCATGTCTTCTCAGCCTTTTCTATCAGGTCGACGGTCATCTGGCTAGCTCGATTTTTGTACTTTTCCTTGAAGAGAAAGAGTACCGCTGTAGTTCGTATCAGCTTCTCATATGAGGAGAATCTGCTTATGTCGGGCAGATGAGAAGCGTGTTTCTTTTCTGTGACTACATAAGTCACTTCTTCCTCTTGGTCTTCTTTCCTGGCTTTCTCTTTCGGCCAGAGTTCTTTTTCATCATATAGAAATTCAGGCCCGGTGAACCATCTGTCTTCTGGTTTCATTTGTAGTTTATAATTAGGGCGCGTTGCATCATCTGCCACGTTTTGTTCCGTGGGCACCCATCTCCATTGATTGGCGTCGGTCAGCTCCGCTATTTCGCCCAAGCGGTGTGCCACGAAGGGTGTGTACTTGATGGCATCTTTTTCTATCCAACGCAGAACGGTTTGTGAGTCCGTCCAATACGTCACGTTCTTGGGCTTGTCTCTATGCTCTCTCACGATTGTTTCCGCTAATCGTGCGCCGATCACTGCCGCTTGGAGTTCGAGTCGAGGGACGGTTACTGGTTTTAATGGTGCGACCCTTGCTTTTGCCGCAACCAGGCTCACAGTCACTCTTCCATCTGGTTTCAGGATCCTCCAGTAGGCGGTCGCCGCGTATGCTTGTTCACTCGCATCACAGAAGACATGGAGCTCTATGTCGTCTTCAGAGCTTTTGCCGTAGCATCTTGGGACTCGCAGTTTCGTGGCCATGCTCAAACCTCGGAGCCATTCTTCGAAATGTTGTGCGTCTTCTTCGGGAATCACTTCATCCCATCCCACTCCGTGTCTCCACAGGTTTTGAAGTATGATTTTACCCGTGATAGTAAAATGGCTGATGAGACCGAGGGGGTCGTAGACGGCCATCACTGCTCCAAGGGCTTCTCTTTTCGTCGGCGCTCTGTCTCTCATCCTCACTTCAGGTGCTAGACGGCTAAGCCCTGTGTTGAAGCCTAGTTCATCTTGATCCGTATGCCAAAGTAAACCAAGTGTCTTATCGGAGTTTTCCTGTCTCTGACCAAGCTTCACTTCGGCTTTGAGCACTCGTTTTTCTGTAGCCACGTTGTCCACCACATTAGGCCTGTTAGAGCACCATCCACGGAGGTTGAAGTGTGCATTCTCATGTATCTTCATGACCTCTTGTGCTGTTCTAATAGCTTCTCGCTCTGTGGCGAAGCTATCGACGTAGTCATCCATGTAGTGGCTCGATGTTATTGCTTGCACAGCGTTGGGGTATGCTTGTGCGTATCGTCTCGCGTTGGCATCTCTCACTGAGTGCGCGATGAACGGCGAGCACGATGCCCCGAAGATCATTGATATCATCTTGTACTTTTTCGGCGGCTTATCACGCTCTTCGTCTCGCCAAAGAAACATTTGAGCTGCTTGGTCTTGTGGTCTTATTCTTACTTGGAGGAACATCTCTTGAATATCTGCTGTCACGGCTACCTGACGTTCTCTGAATCTGAAGAGGATTCCTGGTAGCGATTTCAGGAGGTCAGGTCCCTCTAGTAAGTGATCATTGAGGCACACTCCGCTGTATCGGTGCGCCGCGTCAAAAACCAGCCGCATCTTTCCCGGCTTGTTAGGGTTCACGACCGGGAAGTGTGGCAGGTACCATATCTTCTTGCTTCGTTCCTCTTGTCCATCGCACTCTTGGGCATAACCTTTATCGAGGAGGTTTCTCACTTGAGCGCGATACTGTGCAGCGAAATCCGAAGAGGCGTCCATCTTTTTTTCTATCATCTTTAGTCTCTTCACGGCACAGTGATAATTATTGGGCATCGGAGCGTCTTCATCTCTCCATGGCAGACCCACTTCGAAGTGTTCACCAACCTTCCTCATTGTTCGTTGGACCACGTCGATTGCCTTTTGGTCTTCTGGTCTGACTTTCTTTGCCAGGGAGACTCCAAGGGCATCAATCCTGAAGTGTGCTTTCACTATTTCTTCTACGCGCCGTACATCTTCTGTCTGTTTGTTCGCAGACACGTCGTAGATATGAAGCACTAGTTGACCCTCTTTTTGAGTCAACGCTGAGCGTGGCGCCGTCCCATGAATTACCCATCCCAGTTGGGTATACGAGGCCGCAGGCTCATTCTTCTTGCCCATGCGTAGTTTTCGCGTCACGATCAGGTGCCAATTGTCCGCACCTATCAATACTTTCGGTGTGGCTTCGTCAAAGAATGCGTCCTTTTGCATGTCTCGGAGGTGTGGATATTTGAGTAACATTGATTTATCTACTGTCTGACCATGAAGTCGTAGATCCTTCATCGTTCGTGCGCGTAATTCTTGATAGTCGCCGTTCTGACCACGAATTTGTAGTTTGACCTCTTGACTGTGTTCTTCGTGTGGCTGTGAGGTCACTCCTTGTATTTTGAGTGAAGAAATTGGCCCTTTCACTTGGATACGGCGTGTTAAATCCTCGTCGATGAGTGAGATCGTCGATCCTTCGTCCATTAGCGCGAACGTGGTCACTTGACCGCCTGGTCCTTTCAAAACGACGGGGCACATCTTTAAGAGTACGCGATGCGGCGCGTCGCTGCTTGCTGAGACAGTCATCACGGACTCCGCTGTCGGTTTGGCATCCGTCGCTTTTTCTTTGGTGTCTCGTTGCAACATCTCTTTGTGGAGCAGCGCGTGATGCGGGCGGGTACAGTTTTCTTTGCCACACCGCTTAGCTCGGCAGTGCTCTCGCCGGTGGCGATTATTCAGACATTTAAAGCACACTGTCTCCGTTCGTGCCCATTCCCACCTGTCGTCGACACTCATCATTGAAAACTTGGCGCACTTAGGCACATCATGGTCCCCAGCACAACACAGACATACTTGTTTCTTTTCATCTTCTTTTTCTGTCGTGGCGTAAATAACTTCTCTGCCCGCTTTCCTTTTTGTGCTTGCTTGCACCACATTTTTCTGTTCTCTCTTTGGTGCGGGCGTGGGCGTCGGGTTTGTGAAGGCGTACTTCATTGCACGGTCAGCCTCCCGCATCAGGAACCGAGATAATATCGTAATTTCAGGCTCACGTGACGTTTCCACTGCCTCAGAAGCGTAGTCGCACCACCTTGATTTCACGTGCGGGCTTAATTTGTCCACAACTTCACGCACTAGCATCGGGTTCCACAAGTATCCGCGGTTGTCCATATTGGTTAGCACACACACTATGTTCTGTAGCTTCACTGCGAACGAGTTTAGTTCACTTGCCACACTAGTGAGCCGAGGCAACTTCTTTATGTCCTCCGTCACATGGTCCATTAATATCTCCGGCCTTCCATAGTATTGTTCTAGCGTCTTCATAATTGTCCGTGGGTCAGACGCAGAGTACAGGAGCGCGGAGACTGCTTCCCTTGCTGGACCTCTGACGCAGTTCCTCAGTCTCGCTAAATTTTCCATCGCGGTGAATTTGTAGACAATCGATGAATCTTCATAAGCTGCCTTGAATGGCAGCCATTCCGTAGCTGCTCCGGTGAACACAGGTAGCTCAGTCACTTGTCGTGGCGGCGGGCGTACACGCATCATTTTGTCCAGCGTGTCGGCCAGTTGTTCGATGCCTCTTCCTACTCTGCGTGTCCCTCTTGTAGGTGAACGTGAGATCGAACGTTGTCTCCTGCGTGGCATGGCAGGCGTTGTAGCGTCGACACATGTGTTCGGCTCTGCGGCGGTTCGTTGGGCGGCGGGGTGCGTCGGCTGAGTTCTCTCTTCGGTGACTGGTGGGTGGGCTTGGTCAATACTTTGCAGCCACTCATCCACCCTGTCTTCACTCCTATGTCTGGAGCCCTCTTCACGAGCCTCTGCCTCTGCTTCAATCGCCGACACTTCATACTCGAACCGTTTGTTTACTAGGGCCTTTTCAATTTCCAATTGCTCGTTCCTAATTGCAGCAATTCTTTTTTGTGCCTCATATTCCGCTAGTTTTACTCTTGCCACATCACTGCTATAAGATCCCCTTGATCTTATCGTACTTGCGGTGTCTCTCATTGACCTATTTGCCGTCATTGTTCTGACAGAGTCCTGAATTCTTGGCTGGAACGACGTGCTTGGAGTGACGAGTTGTTCTTCACGCATTGTTACGCTCGCGATCGCGGTTGCTCGACTCGCCGGTACGTGGCGTGGAGCGGGTGCGGTAAGCGCGGCGGACGCACCAGACGGTGGCACAACTCCTCCCGTCGCGGCGGTGGCGGGCGGTGCGGTCACCGACACAGCGGCGATGGGCGTGGCACTGTCGATTCCACTTGCGGGCACTTCATGTTGGACGCGCGGCAACGCGGACGCAACGGTTGAAGGTGATCTCGGCGGCTCTTCGAATGTTCGGCGACGTCGGCTGTCGTAACCCGATTCTGCCTCACTCTCTTTGGCCGCAATACTCCTAGTCTTCATTTTTTAGGAACACTGTACTTGCGTATTTTCTTTGTCTTCAACTCGTCAGGCGAACGATGATCCGACTGTATCCGGCGAGCGTAGGACCAAACTGTTGAGGTGGACTGTAGTTTTTAATCTTCCAAAGGAATGAAACGCCTGGCTTGATGGTGAGTTGATTTATTTTGATCAGGATCGGCTTGTTGCTTCGGATTTCTTGAGAGAACTACTGCTGACTGAACTGAACTACATCGGTGCAACAAACCGTCCTGCTTATGTTCTATTTTACAGGGTGCAAGTAGTGAGTGGATGTGAGCGCAACGCATTCGGTTCGGCCAATCACAGCGCTTCGTCCGAGTTTCACTTGTGGTGGCGTTCGGACAGGTTTCGACATGTTCAAACCTGTTCGATCGTGCTCGCGTCCACTTTACATCGTCATGTTTTAATTTCTTATTTACTATGGGATAATAAAACAACCTTAATCGAATAACAATAAACATTTCCCTACTCTCAAATCGTTTTTATTGAATCATCCTTATATCTACTTAAGTCTACTTATATATTCATATTTATTTACATTATTTATGATCATTACTTAATTATATTACAAAGCTACGACGTCCGTAACAAGAAGATTAATCAGTTTATCGAAGAATATAATTATTATAAGTACCTACTTAATTTACATCATCATCATCATCATCTGCCCTATATACTGTCTCACTGCTGGGCACAGGCCTCTTCTCAATATGAAAAGAGTAAGGCCATAGTCCACCACGCTGGCCAAGTGCAGGTTGGCAGACTTCACATGTATTTCGAGAACATTATGGAGAACTCTCAGACTCAGACATGCAGGTTTCCTCACGATGTTTTCTTTCACCGATAAGCAAGCGATAATTAACAATTTAATAAGCACTTTACTTCGAAAAGTCATAGGTGCGTGCCGTGGATTCGAACCCTCTGCTACCAGTCTGTAACTCAGTGAAATATTAAATTTAAATTGTGTAAAAAACAAAACCTGGCGATGAAAAAGAGTGACCGTGAGTTTTATTGCCAGTTCCTCTTCATGGTCTACGCCCTTGCTTTGCGAACGGGGCAGTAGCTAAATGAAGAATATTTAACAGATTTTTTTAATTTGACGGTCATGAGCGTCACATTGTGACCCAAATGAATAAAGGATTTTGACTATGACTTGATTTTGAATAATAGTTGCTGGCTGTAGCTATCTAGTAGAGATTACTTCCTGTTATAATTTACCTTTGTATTGGTGTTTTGCGGCCATGTGATATTTGAGATTGGTAGCATGCCTCCCCTGAAAAATATACAATTTTATTAAGTAATTAGGTAGTTAAGTATCGCGTGACGTGCCTATTTTTCTAATTTTTGCCGAATCTGTCATTTCCGTCGGATATCATTAGATTTCAAGGAAGTCCTTCGAAGACAGTTTTGTGGAAGGTTTAATAAATATAACAATGTCCTCTACCAGTCTCATAAAATCCATCTGCGTAAGCCACATTTGGTATTAAATGCCTACTTTCCAAATGTTTGCGCTAACACAAGTAGGTGCACTGACTAGTCCGACTAAACGGCAAGTCTATCACGAAAATAGAAATATTGGAACCAGAACAAACAGCTAGAGAGAGCTAGAGAAAATAATTATAGTGTTTCTCGCACATTAGTGCTACAAAAATTGTTTCTCGTGTGGGAATCGAACCTACACTAGGCGCAGTGTCAAGCGGTGAGGCGGCTTCTTAAATCACTACATCAACCAGCAGTGGTAGGTCTTATCTAAGGAAAATTACCTACTAAAGGTAAACAATAACACAACTGCAATAAAAGCATGCACGAGCCGAGAGCATCGCACATTCTAATGCGCAATGTTTTCCCGTACCTAGTTAGTTACGGAAAAGGTTATGAAATACAGTCACCGCACCGGTAACATAACCTTAAAATAAATA
This sequence comes from Euclidia mi, assembly GCA_944739405.2. Classification (NCBI taxonomy): domain Eukaryota; kingdom Metazoa; phylum Arthropoda; class Insecta; order Lepidoptera; family Erebidae; genus Euclidia; species Euclidia mi. The sequence continues at coordinate 34,356,144 of OX123207.2, forward strand.
TAAGTTAACCGTTTCACCTTAACATACATCCCGTTGCCAACTAATAACATCATATATATATATATATAACATTCATATACTTACTTAACCTACAAAACATTTAAAACAAAAGAAATGTGTATTGAAATAAAAAATGCCTTTACCTTCCTCTTTACTCCACAAGTGTTACATTCGCTTATATCTTCCTCAGCATGGTACGTGAAGAATCTGTGTATAGGATCTGATATTGTCCGAGGCATAGTTCACATTTATTTACACAATAACACAGAGAAACAGCTGCACAATCGGCTCAGTAACCGGTACTGTCAAATGTATGCAACTAAGCAAACCGGTGACGAAAACTAGCTGTTCTTTTTAGCCAATCAGAGAGCTCGCTTGAACGAAGGCCGTGCGCTGTTGCCAGACCGTGCATTCAATTGGGTTATAAATAAAGGTTATTAACACTTATTAACCGCGTAGGGTAAAACTTGTTGCCTTTCTTGTTATTAACCGATAACGATTGTAACGTAGGCTTACATGATCGCTTTTATTTCAACGATTGACCAACCTAAAAAGACAGTAGGTAAAGTTATTTTGTATTTATTTCGGTAATCCGACCATATTAGACCCAAAAACTTTTGGCGCGTTATTATTCATTATTATAGATTGTAGCATGCGGTACCTCTCTATTATGGAAATGAGTGCTTACCTATTTATAAAATACTTAATAAGGACCTCATGAATTGTATTCTAAAATTGTAATAGAGAAACCTATTTGAGATTTTTTGCAAAATCATCTGTCTCTACAATTCGTTAGAGAGCAAGTGCCAAAAAATACCTACACTTCTTTAGGTGTCACCGGTGTGGAAGTCTGTAAGCTCACGCACGCATTTGGGTGGTGATCCAGAAGCGGCATGAGTAGGGTTGCCAGATACGGCGGCATCATTTCCGGGACAATTACACCCCCCCCCCTGCATTGGCTAGTGTTTTAAAAAGTAACTTAGAAATAGATCTTTTATACATAGATAATAATGCGGGTCGGGACTTTCGGGATTTTTTTAATACTTGGACATTATTGGTTTGACTTTTGCAACCGGAGTATCGTAACTTTGTGAAAAACTAATATTTTCGAATTCCGGGACGGCAACGTAAAATTACTGGACACGGGACAACACGCCTAATTCCGGGACAATCCCGGAAATCCCGGAGACCTGGCAACCCTACTGAGAACCCATACGCAGTGGCGGCGCTATAGGCGTCGTCGGCGACGTCGGCCACCGCCAACGGCCTCGCGCCTGATGGGCCTCGTCGCATAAAAGTTTTACTAGTTATCTGATTTGGTTTCGCCATTCATCCTGGCTTAGGTAGCCGACCCCGAACAATTCGGGGAAGTGCTAAGCAGATGATAATGACCTTTATTATTTTCGAACACATGCGTGACAGAAGTGAGTACTTTACGGGTACCTACCTATTCAGAATCGTCCGGCTTGCAACACTATGAAATGAAAGTTTAGCCGGAATGACCGCCGGTTTTCATACACACTGCCAGACACGATATCTGTACTGGGTGAAAATGTTTGTATTGGTTTATTTATTTACTCATACTTTATTCTATAATTTGGCCGCTTAATTTAAAGTTTTTTTTTACAGCGAAGTAAAAGAGGCCACGCCATCGATATATTTTCTAAAGAAATGGGCCTCGCGAACTTGATAACGCCGACGTTCACATGTGGTCTAGCGCCGCCTCTGCCCATACGCCCTCTAAAATTCGCCCCTTTGTACAAATTTGGCCAAATTTGTATGAAGTGTGCATACCGCAATTGAAGCCTCTCTCTTGCGCTTAATACAATATTAGATAAGTACCCGTATTGCAAGTTCTGCTTAGTTAGGGAATAGACACAGATGGTGTTATGCGTATGTGGTAGAATACGCATAACACCACCTCAAGACTGATTGACATGACTAAGTCTAGGTTTATATTTCGTAGTGCTTAGTTTATAAATATGATACTGCATACCCGGTACGTATCACTGAATGAAGAATAATCCCAAATACTTGTTCCAAGGCTGCAAGCTGTAACTGTTTTCTACCGTGACTGAAGATGACTTTTTCTTAGGCTCAAAGGCTACACTATTTCGGTAATCTTTGAAATCCATTTGGTTGTATTATCTATTGGGACATACATTAAAAGAAACAATTTTATAATAATGAAGCTTAATTTACCAATAATCATAACGTCTAAATAATGGGTCTGTGTACCTCTGCCTACCCCTTCGGGGAGGCCTGAAGTTATGTTATGTCTAAGAAGAATAATACAGGTTATGAACTTTTAGTCTAAAAAAGTACGTACATAGCAAGCTTATTTTAGGTATCACGTAAAGGTACTACTACCTATACTGTTGTGTTTCATTCGGTTGTTAAAAGTGCCGGAGGCCTCATCCCCTATACCTTCTCCCTCATCCCACTCCTCCTATTCCTTTTCCCAACCCAAAGGGCAGCAACGCACTTATGCCTTTTCTGAGGGTCTACCACGAGTTTTGCACTCGATCGTCGATCGTCACGGTGAAGACAGACTAGTCGAAGGGAACAATTTCCATACATTTTCTAAAAGCACCCCTATGGGACAGTAACGATCAATAGTCTGCTAGGGGGCGCATTTAGGAAATGTATGAAAATTGTTCCCGTCGAATAGTCTATCGTCACTGTGTAAAACTCGTGGTAGACCCTCTGGTGTTACTTGAGTCTATGGACGGCGGCAATCGCTTACCTAGCAGGCAATCCGTCTGCTCCTTTGCTACCTATTACATAAAAAAAGAAATAGACAAAATAAAACGCTAACTTTATTGTATAACTCCAAGCGAGCGAGATTCAGAAGATTTATTTTGAATATTTTCTAAATTAGCTTTCAATAATTCTATTTTGAGTAACATTTCTTGTTTTGCTAATTCGTTCATGTCTCTGTTGTGTTCTTTTTCTCTTTTCTCCCAAACGTGCATCTCTTTCTTATGTTCCATCTCTTCTTGTAATAACTGAACTCTTAAGTTCTTTTCCTCCAATTCTTTTTCCACTAACTCTTTTTGCAAACCTGCGATAATTATTTTTTCTTCAGTCAATTGTTCTATCAATCTCTTCTCCCTTGCTTTACCTGTAAAAGTAAGGAAAATTAATCAAATGACGAAGGACAGGCCAGTTTTAATTTGGTCTGCAGGTTGATGTAAGTGTAACTAACGTTGCGTACACCTGACTAATACTAATCATAAGTAATAATTCAAAGATCGATAGCTTCGACTAAAGGGTGTGAGCCCATACGCCCCTCAAGATTCGCCCCTTCATAGGAATTTGTGCCAAATTTATAAAAGGGGGCGAAGCTTGAGGGGCGTATGGGCTCTCACCTGACTAAAGCCACAGATTACCTACTAACGATTTCGAGATTCGACATTCGTGTTTGACATATTTTGTATGGAGCTTATGTCAAAAAAGAATCCAAAATCTACAGATCTATCTATAGATCGAATACTTATTGAATTCCGTAGTAAATCGTTATACTACGTAACTAACGCTTTGCAGACGGACGCGCACCACACCTTTAGTGAGTAAGTTAATCGACTAGCTGTGTTTAACATCAAACAAGAAGTCTATTATGACGCTTATGATCTACAGATCATGGATTTAGAGAGTCTAAGCTCTTAGGCTGGCATTATTCTACTTTATTTACAGCTTAGCTTATTTAAGTGTCATGATTATTTAGGTTATTCATTTTAATTGACCATATTTAAGGGTAGCAAATGTACCTACGTCATGATAAGAATAATTCATTGTGTCCAGACTTCGTAACATATCGATAGTGTTGACCCTGTTTGTTATGAAAACAATTATTAACGGCCACAGTTACGGCGCAGTGTTAGGATTTGCTCATGCCACAAACCCAAAGTTACGCCGCACTGGTCCAAGGAACAACGCATGAATATTGTTGGGTGTATCCACGTACAAGTCTGGACTCTGATAGATCTACTAGTCGACCAAGCCAACTAGACGAATGTCAACGTGACAAAATTCAACATAATTCAATAATTATAATCTAGAAATTCCTAGTACCGATTGCAGGCGCATTGTGCGTTCACACGCCGCGTTCGTACGTTACGATAAATAATTTCTGGATTATAATTGTTGAATTATGTTGAATTTTGTCACGTTGACATTCGTCTAGTTGGCTTGGTCGACTAGTATCTATGTGTGCAGGTAAATGTCACTGTTGCGAACTATTCAAAAGTCTGCTATTTTCAAAGAATGTTCAAAAGCTAGTCTATGTTTTATTTAATATATTATTGTGGTTATAGTAAGAGATCCGTAGAAGAGCGACCTCCACCAATCTGGTTAATGGGTAAAAAGTATTTTATATCACTGTGCGACGCAACTCGGCACACCATGAGCACGAGACAGTCTAATTTAGAACCAAAGAACACACTAATGCATACAAATACTACATCCCTTTCTTGTCACGCTAGCCACTCTCTTTCATTTTGTTATAAAATACTTTACATAATGCACGTTAAAAAAATATACGCGAGTGGGGTGGCAAAAAACCCAGACCAGGCTAAAAACAACTTGCCAACCGCTTTTCCTGACAGGTTTTTCGCAGACAACCCTATATGTATCATCGTATTCGCAGTGAAGTAGCGCTCGTTTTAATATAAGATTTGTCAATTTAACAAATTGATAAATATAACTATTACACATATTATCAACTTCACTGTCGAAGCGTTTATACCTGTCAACCCTGTAAATACGCCAGAAAAAAAGACAACCCAATGTTTACATTCGGTTAGTACTAAATTAATTAAACTCGTAAGTACCTATGTGCAACGTTAATTTAAAAAAAAATTTTCTACTTTTTTAGTCTAGACACGGTTTTTTTTTTTAAGATAAGTAAAGACTCAGATAAGTGAAGTATATTATACCTGACTAATCTGAGAGTAAAGATATATTTTTGCCTCCAATTCGCGATATATTTTTTTTTTAACATACAAAATTTGATATAAAATAAGTACTTTTATCCATTAACCAGATTAGTGAAGGTCGCTCTTCTACGGATCTTATACTATTAGCTATTAGTAATGACTGTGATGAGTTTTATTTCTGTTTGTTTGTAAGTAAGTAGGTAGGTAGGTATAATTATATTATCAATATCAAAATGGTTACAACTAAATTAATTTTTTTGAAAGGTTTGTATGTTTTACGTCGTCTTAGACTTAGAAATCTGCCCCTAAGCATAGAGCATAGATATTTATGTAAATGTGTATTCAAGTCGCTTAGAATAGGTACTTAAGTAGGTACCTATACGGCAAACAGTCACTGACCAATGACCATCAACCCTATGAATCGGTTCGTTTGGTAATTATTCTGTGGCCAGACTAGTAGGAACCTATCTTTCATTATATTTGTGCACAGAGAAGAGGGAACGTAAAAGAGTAACAGTAATGATATAAGTAGGTACATACCTATTTATATTATGTAGTTCGTGACAGCGTAGATAAACTGATTAGTGATTACCTATTCTGATTAAGCGTTTTTTATTTTCATCTTATATTAGGTATCTAGATGATCGCAATGATCTGCGATAAAAACAATAGGTGTTCAACCATGGTAGGTAATGTTACTTATTACCCGGGTTCAACTTATCATACTTGTTCATAAATCATAGAGTTTATTGTAATCTATAGCTCACACACAGAATTGTAAATTTTATACTGCATGTAATCTGTGAGCTCACAGAAAATCTGACTTTTCTGAGTTAAGTGTATTTTTATTAAAAAATACACTTTCAGAAAAAGCAAATACCTAGTTATTATGTGGTAAGTACAGAACTACAGAATCTAGTGCAAAATCTACGTTAAACGTAACATTCAGTATCTTTTTAAGAAATTTTATGATGATGCTCTTTCTGTCTGACAGTTATAGGTTATAATGTTGTTGATGATCATTAAATAGTTACACGAATGCGAATGGAATAAATATGGGCTATTTCGAAACTGTTATTGTTATAATTTATAACTGTTTATTTATCAATATATTTTAATTTGTTGATAATGTTTACCTGCTGTTCGATGAGACTGTGATAGACTCCGTCGTTCAGAAAACGAAGTTCTGGAGTTTCTTGATAGTATTCTAGCGCTCCTTGCCGACGAAATTTTAGCATTGTTTTCTTCAGTACCTTCATTTGAAACCGACGACTTTGGACTTTCTGCTATGATATACTCATATATCACTTTTCCATCACCCTCGTTTTCCGAATTTTGTGATAGTTTCGCTTGCTCTTGTGCATTGCAAACCGCTACATAAGCAGGGTGATGCCTTTTCCTCAAATGTGTCTTTAAATTGCCTGTCGTTGTAGCAAAACTATATTTCTCACCACATAATTCACATAATGCTATTTTAGTGCCGCCAATTTTAGTGAAATAGTTCCATAAAGAGCTTGCATTGCTACGTGACATTGTGTTTACGTTCCTGATCCGTTCACGAACACATTTACTTATAATTTACAATCACAATTAAGGTGTATCTCTAATATGCACAATACTTTTAAAACAATTCCTACTTTACAAAACAGTTTTAATAACTGTTTTGATAACGTTTTCGTTCACTAAACGAGTTCTCGAAACGGCGTTGCAAATGGTGTGGTATGACAGTTATGACAGGTCATTGATGATACCAGCTTATGAAATCGAAAATTACTAAATACTCCGGTATAATTTATAAATTGGTATCCTTATCTAATAATAATAATATATAAAGCCGAGGAGTTTTAGGTATCACGTATGGAGCTAGGTAGTTTTTTTATTATTTATAGACTCACGCCTGTATCCCCGAAGGGGTTGGCAGAGGTGTAGATATTACACCCACACCTCGCCATGAATTTTTAGGGCCCACGTAATAGGGGGCGAGCAAATTGCCGTTACCGGGCACATCACCTACATCACCAGACTCCGCTGCTACTGAGAATTCGGCAAAACCCAGAAAAACTTTTGCCCGGCCCGGGAATCGAATCCGGAACCTCCGGCCAGCAGTCGCATAAGCTATCCACGGAGGCAGTTTGCCTCCGTGGTCCAGTGGATAGCGTATACTAGGTAGTTAGGTAAGTATACCTATACTGTTGCGTTTCGTTCGGTTGTTAAAAGTGCCGGATGCCTCATCCCCTATTCCTTCTCCCTCATCCCGCTCCTCCATCTATTACTTTTCCCAACCCAAAGGACAGCAACGCACTTATGACTTTTCTGAGGCCCAATTTTATTGTCCTAAATAAATTTGTTCAAAGTTCAAAATGCAGTTACGATCTAATGTCAGTGTCACACTTATGTCACAAAGAGTATTCTCACGACAACCCAGGCTGGATTGTCGTTGTATTCTCCTGAATTAACTGGTATTTGAATGATATCGTAAATTGGTTAATGGAAAATGCATTTTACTCTGTTAATGAATATTTTGCTAAAAAATAGAGTTTTGATTTTGTTATACTTTTTGCAACGCTCGAATGGGTAGACTGTTGATACCAAAAAATATTGTAAAACAACATTGTAAATACCTTGGTAAATACAGTTTAAGCAATAAATGTCTTTGCAAGGAGCAAGTATATGTCTTTGTCTTTGAACAATGTGTCAAATACATAATTATCTGTCAACCACGAACTATTTACCTAAGTCAAATTAGACGATAGCAGCATTATGTTAGCAGAATACCTGTGCAGAATACCAATTGTGAGTCTATTCAAAATATAATCTCATTTCATTTAAAATAGTTTCGATGTCAGATAAAATACGAGAATTGGCCTTCTGGTGTTACTTGTGTCCATGGACGGCGGTAATCGCTTACCTATCAGGCAATCCGTCTGCTCCTTTGTTCCCTATTACATAAAAAAAAGAAATAAGTAGACAAAATAAAACGCTAACTTATGAAATCGAAAATTACTAAATACTCCGGTATAATTTATAAATTGGTATCCTTATCTAATAATAATAATATATAAAGCCGAGGAGTTTGTTCGTTTGTTTGGTTGAACGCGCTAATCTGAGGAACTACTGGTCCAATTTGAAAAAAATATTTCAGTATAAGGTAGCTCATTTATCGAGGCCATAGGTTACATAACATCACGCTATGAACCACAGGAGCGGAGCAGCAGACTTAAATAACGCGGGTGCTACCGCGTGCTCATCTAGTTAAGAGATAAAACAATGAGGTGAAAGGTGTTTTTTTTTTCTTCGCTGTGGAAATGCAATTTACGCACGTATGTGGGACTCGATGGCTGGAGTGCAAGACCGTAATACCCACTAAAACCACAGCGCATATTTCAACGCCATTCTGGGGGCACCAGGGGGTCGCGTTAGCATTCTACCCTGACCCCCTTTCAGCGGATAGCCCGAAGGCCACAACCTCCTTGGCGGCGGATAAAGGTGTTGGGCTCCGCCGCCAAAACACCCAGCAGCCGCAGAGGATAGGGACGACGGCAAGCTAACAATACCGTAGCTCCTCTTCCTCTTTGGCCCCACCGCGATGCAACAATGGTGCGCCCCCATTTGGTCGCGGGAGATAGGGCGCGCGGCAACGCAACACCGACACGCTTCTCCTCCCGCGACCGCGCCCAACTGTGAGGGACAGACAGAACTGTCCCCCGCACCTTAGGACGCATCCTGCGCAGGCCCCCTCCAAGCCCAAGCGGAACGCTCACTCCCGGGATCTCTCTTAGCTTCACCGCGGGTGTCCAAGCCACGGTTATTAAGAAGCCCCCCCACCACGACAAGGTGGAGATCCCACGGGAGGGCGGTGAAGGGTGTACTTTCCAAAAGTAGCATTATAACCTTGTCTTTTCGGTCGTTGCTTCCGTTAAGCTAAGGTAATACAGATTTTTTCATGAGATAAATTTATCGTGTAGGTACTTACTTCTAGGCAGTCTCGTCGTCCGCAGTACACAAATATTTTAAGAATGTTTGTGATTATACTTACTTAATTTGTTATGATTCGCATGTTCATTTAGAACTGTTCAATTGAAACGTACATTTTTCGATTTTATATGTATAAAATTATTATAAAAAAGAAAGTAACTACTTATTTCTGAGTTGTTTATTAAAGACCCTTAGCAAATTCTACCATGATAGTAGAAATATTTTAAATGCCCACACTGACTAGACTACTGCTATTGGAAGAAAACAAGGAGCAGAAAAGTTGAGTCCTAACTGAGGCGTCAAAGCAGGATCTTGCGTCAGAATAATTTTATTATTTAATCTGAATATTAAATTAATATTTTTTTTTATTGTTTGTTAATCTTAAAATGGCTATGCATGTAATAAGCGTTTTAGAATATTACTTAATATAAGGCTTGATTATAACAAGTACCTAGGTAGCTACATACCACTCACCACACAATTTTTATTACATAAGTACTTAATTAACCGTGTGGTTGACGACATAGAATACAAGTGTCACCACCCCCTATCTTCCCGTGGGTGTCGTAAGAGGCGACTAAGGGATAACACGATGCAAATACCATCTTTGCGTAGAGACGGAAAACTCAACATCAAACCCTATACGACTGCCTCGTTGGTCTCGCGGCATAAATGTGCGCGTGGGATCGGGAGGTCCCAGGTTCGATTCCTGGGTCGGGCAGTGTTATTGGGTTTTTCTGTCACGAAATTCTCAGTAGCAGCACGGAGACTGGAAATGTGCCCGGTACGGCAATAGGCTCGCCCCTTATTACGTGGGACTAAAGTATATCTGGCGAAAAGTGGGTGTAGAAATACACCTCTGCCTACACCTTCGGGGATAAAAGGCGTGACGGTATGTATGTATGTATGTAAGTACTTAATTAGTGAATTTATGAGACATTTGTAGTTAAAGATTCCAAGTATTCTTCGTATTCTTGGAACTAATTTGATCTTTATGCAATTAGGGCCAGTCAATAAAAGGTTCTTAAAAAGTATCAATAATGCATTGAAATGACTAGGTACATACCTACTAATATTATAAATGGGAAGAGATTTTTGGTTGACCGCTCTTAAGGCGAGGACATATGTGAATTGGGCGTCATTAGGGGTAAATTAAAGCCGTTTTAACAAAAAAATGTCTTAATTTACATCTTATAAAGCATTTTCTCTTCGGTACCAAATCCTAAAAAAAGTATTTTAAATATCTGAATAAAATATGCAATGTAACCTCTGTTTTTGTAGTTATTACCTTTTTTCTCCTAATCTATCAATCATAAGATTGTTTAAATTGAATCAGCCTCTTATATATTAGAACACCAAGGGAACCGTCAGCTTATTTTTGCAAATAACTTTACTTACTATTTTCTAAGGATTTTTTTACGTCACCGATACTCGCAAATCGCGCGTGGACAACTAACCAGTAGTACGAGCAAGCAAAAAATTGCTTAAACATTACGTTTGTTGTAAGGGAGACCCCCTTTAATATTTACTTTATGTTTATTTAATTATTTATTTTGAAAGGATACAACTACATATTCTGTGAATATTTTAAGCATCTGCCTGTTACCGTTAGTAATATTGAGCAAAAAATACGAAAAAAATAAACACGTTTATTGATGTGACCCCCCCTTCATATTTTCATTTTTATTTTAGTATTTGTTGTTATATCGGCAACGGAAATACTTACCTACATAATTTGTGAAAATTTCAGCTTTCTAGCTATCACGGTTTATGACTGAGATACAGTCTGTGTTGACAGACAGACAGACAGCGGAGGCTTAGTAATAGGGTCCCGTTCTTTACCTTTTAGATACGGAACCATAAAAAAAATTAACTTCTGGACGCGTAAACGTAATTGTATACGTAAACACGCACGCACATTCCTGAGTATTGTAATATTATTTATAATGTATGGAACAGCGGCTTGCCGTTTCTCAAGTAAACTGACATGTCCCATTTTGGACGAGGGTCTTTTCTGACTATAAGAAGAGTTAAATCATAGGCCTTGGCCCGGTACGGGTTGACACTTCATGGGATTAAAGATTTGAACATTCAGTTTGGGGAATTCCTTGAACGGAAACTATTTTGAAACAAAAACAACGAACCACAGCTAATTTATTAAGAGTAATTTGACTAAATGATAATTTATCGATGGACTTTTTTATTTATTAAAAAATTTAATAGATATTAAGCAATTACAATACTAGACAATCATGAACTGGAAGATTTTTTTTATGGAACCAGTATCAACTATTTAGTAATCTGTGCCAGTATCACGGTCCTCGCCGCTTGACACCGCGCTTTGCGCTTTGGTTCGATTGTGTTGTGCTTGTGGTACGTATGGGGATATAACTTCTATCAGTTCTATCCCCATACGTACGAGACAACAGATAAGATACAACAAATTATTGTGATCCACAAGTTGTTGTTTCGTTGGCCTAGGTGTCCGTTGATGTTTGTAAAGTCGTCCGTGACACAAGAATTATTCTCAATGCGGATGAAAAAGAAAAATACTGGGTGTACTTAGATATTATTTTCACACAGAACAAATTTAATAATCTTGTTCATCAGACAAAAAATTGTCCCGGGTGGGATTCGAAGTTCGAACTCCCGCCGATTAAAGTCAGTGTCACTAACTACTAAACCAACACAGTAAAAACTATAATGACTGAGTTAGTAATGAATGAATGAGTTAGAGACACGTAAGGCGTTTGCGTGACGTACAGGTGCACGAATGCGTAAACAAAATGGCTGTCGTGTCGTCCGTAACCGTAACTTATCGCCGCGCGCCGGTATCGCTTGCACGGGCTGGCAGCTGACTGCGTACCTAGTTGCGGAGAGCGGGGTGGCAACGTCGCATCGCCCTCGCACGTGCAGTAATTGCGACGTATTATATCCGATAACAACGCTTGTGCTGTGCGTAGCTACGCGCGTTCCATTAGTTTTTACAAAATATACTACGCAGTGTTAGTTTAATAATGAATAATGTTTTGAAAGAGAAGCTAATAGAAATTGTGAGACAACATGAATGTCTGTACGATATTAAAAATAAGGACTACAAAAATAAAGCTAGCAAAATGTTTTTGTGGGAGAAAATTGGAGCTACGCTTGAGATAGAAGGTAAGGACTTACTAATTACGTACTTACAATTATAATCAAATAATTAGGTAGTTAGATTTGATGGGCTTTATGCAGTTAGTTGAAGACTCGGGATTAAACATTTTTAAATATCAATTCCTTATGGAATTGAAGATTTTATTTATGCAATTTGGCACCCACCCATTTTTATAGTTCTAAGCTGTAATAGCTATAATGAAGCCTCGGGCTAAAGCTAGTATGTATTATCAAACGAATGCATGAACAAAACGTAGTACATCTACGCGGTAGAACAGTAGCGAGCGGTATCGAATAGAAACCTCGCGAAGTCGCGACAAGGCATAGCGCCCATAGCGGGGCCCTTTAATGCCCGATCCAGACTCTCCACGAGGCTATACGAGGGAGCGCGAGTATGAGAGTGTGGACGGTGCGCTCATGTCCTCTCGTCTTCCCTCGCCTCGCCTCGCTGTCGCTCCATTTTGTGTCGGTTTTTCGGATGCGAGTCAAAGGACGCGAGGAGTGAAGCGAGAGAATCATTCACACTCTTGCGCTCGTTCACTTTGTTGTACTTAACTGCTGCAGAGTAAGGACGCGCGCGTTTTTAGGGTTCCGTACCTCGAAATGAAAAAACGGAACCCTTATAGGATCACTTTGTTGTCCGTCCGTCTGTCAAGACCCTTTTTCTCAGAAACGCGTTTAGGTATCAAACTGAAATTTATATCAAATAGTCAAATCTACTGTTCCTTGAAGCTGTGAAAAGATCAAACTTCTAAGCCAACGCGATCAAAAGATACTGCCGTTTATGCTGCAAATTTCCGCAAATATTCGAAACTCAAAACCTACAGGGTACTTCCCGTGAACTCAGAATCTTGAAATTTGGTACGAAGCAATGTCTTATAACATGCATAAAGGAAAAATTGCGAAAACCGTAAATTTTAAGTAACATCATATCTAAAAAATATTTTTAATAATTTAAAAGTAATTACCATTTTCTCATGAACGCGTTAAGCTATTAAATTGAAACTCTTATCAAATACTCAGGCCTATAATACCTTGAAGCTGTAACAAAATCAAACTTCAATGTCAATGCAATAAAAAGAAACAGCAATTTAAGCCGCATATTTTCTCGCAACTACTCGCAAGGGAATCAAAACCTACAGGTTACTTCCCGTGAACGCAGTATCTTGAAATTTGGTACGAAGCAATGTCTTATAGCACAAATAAAGGGAAAATTGCGAAAACCGTCAATTTTTTGTTACATCATATAAAAAAATATTTGTATTAATTTTAAAGTTACTACCCCTTTCCCCATAAACACGTAAAGTTATTTAATTGCAATTCATATGAAATACTCGGCTCTATTATACCTTTAAGCTGTAACAAACTCAAACATCTATCTCAACGCAATCAAAAGAAACAGCAATTTTACTATATTTTCAAACTCGCAACTACTGGCAAGGGAATCAAAACCTACAGGGTACTTCCCGTAAACTTAGATTCTTGAAATTTGATACGAACCAACGTCTTATAGCACAAATAAAGGAAAAATTGCGAAAACCGTAAATTTTTTGTTACATATCATATTATTATATTAAAAAAAGATATTTAAAGTTTTATGCTTTATGCCCTTTCCTTATGAATGCATATGGGTTATAAATTGAAATTCCCATCAAATACTCAAATCAATAATATCTTTAAGCTGTAACAGAATCAAACTTCTAAGCCAACGCAATCAAAAGATACAGCTGTTTATGCCGCAAATTCTGCCAATTTTCGAAACTCACAAGGAAATCAAAACCTACAGGGTACTTCCCTGGAACTTAGAATCTTGAAATTTGGGACAAGGCCACTTCTTATAGCACAGATAAAGGAAAATTTTCCATAAATGTAAATTTTTAGTTACATCATGTAATAAAAGCAATTTCCTCATGAACGCGTAGTTATTAAATTGAAATTTATATAAAATACTCAGATTTGTATCTAGCATTACTAACTATCGCTTGTCCCGTGCCTCGGAGAGCACGTTAAGCCGTCGGTCTCGGTTGTCATGAAGATCTTTGACAGTCGTTACAGGGCGTCAGTACCTTCTTAATCAACTGACACTAGTCTAAACCATAGAATATCGCTATCCCTTCGGGTTGCGGAGGTCAGACAGGCTGTCGCTCTGTAGAAAAGCTAATATTCAGCCAAATCCGGTAAAACTAGAAAGCGGTCCCCAGATTGAAACTGGGATAACGCTAAAAGTATAATGATTAAATACTCAGGTCTATAACACCGTTAAGCTGTAATAAAATTAAGCTTTATGTCAACGCAATCAACAGAAACAGCAATTTAAACATAATATGTTCAAACTCGCAACTACTCGCAATCGAATCAAAACCTACAGGGTACTTCCCGTGAACTCAGAATCTTGAAATTAGGCACGAAGAAAACCCTTATAGCACAGATAACGGAAAAATTGCGAAACCCATAAAATTTTAGTATAAAATTTAAATTCATATCAAATGCTCAAGTCAAAACTAAAAGGGTAATTCCAGTCGATATAGAATCTTGAAATCTGGCATTAAGCAACGTTTTATAGCGGTTCCCTATCCATTTGCATAAAATTTTAAGACCTAATATAACATAGCATAATTTTGTTTGGCATTATTATATTTTCGCATAATATAATTACGCATAACAGCTTACGCATAATTTTTTTGTACATAATTTCTCTAACCATAATAATGATTAAGCATAATATTCTGAAGCATAAATTTATAAAGCATAAAGTTCTAAAGCATCACTTTTTTAAGTATAATATCCTAAAGCATAAATTTATTTACGCATAATGATTACAATACAAATTGGATATAATAACTTTGGCAATGTATATTTGGCATATTTTTCGCTGAAGGAAGCATGAAGCATACAAGCAAGCATACAGCATGCAAGCATACAGCATGCAAGCAGGCATGCAAGCAAGCATGCAGCATGCAGCATTCAAGCGAGCATGCAACATGCAGCAGGCAGGGCTTCTGTCACGGCTCCGGCGCTGCGGGCCTCCGGCGGCCCCACGCGTGCTAATCGTCGCAGACGGCCTTCGCTCACCACCGCAGCTTCGGCTTGCGAAGCCGGCCAGCCTCAGCCGCGGCGGCTCACTCACAGCCGCCTGCTCCTCAGCCCGCGGGCCGCCTCGCCCCTACGCGCCTACGCGATTTTAAATAACACTCTAGGGCAGGGCCGTCTTAAGCCGTGCCGGGGCCCCTGGGCACAAAAGAATTGGGGGCCCGCGGGCACCCAATTGCAAGATGCTCAATAAAAGTAGGGAACATGGGTGATATAAGCAGATTTTTATTACGAATTTATTTTTACAATATTCATAGTAAATTGTCTATCTGTAATTATAATTAAATACAATTATTGCTAGGTAGGTACCTAGTGATGTGTTTTATATGTACATGTGTGCACATGCCGCGTGTGCTAAAGACAGTTTTGATCGAGCTCCTAGGATCTAGGAGGACAAGCGGAAGTTCAACAGCGCTTTCAAACCAATCAAAAAGTCTATTGCATTAGCCAAAGCAGAATACATTGCAAAAATTGGTGAGCAACATGGAACTGCTTGAAAGGTATCTCATCTTGTGCTTTCTCTTCGCTGGCCAAAGCTGCCCAAAGGATTCTATGATTGAGAAAGCCTTATGACAGTGTGGCCCAAAGTTCAAACACAAGGCTAGACTTGGACCAACTATTTGCCTCGGATTCGACTATGAATAATAATGAAGCCACCCCCAAACCAACTCCTATGGTGTGCTCTCTGCCCGAAATTATTATACAACGCATGGCCAGGCGGAATGTAAAACTCTTGAACCTCCACGAGTGGGCCGGATGGCATCCCAGCAGTAGACCTGAAGACCTGCGCCCCTGAGTTGTCCTCCATTCTAACGCGCCTGTACCGTCTTTTATTTAGCCTTTGATCATGCGATCTCTAAAAAGGTTAACAGTCTGCAGTCAGGCTCATCAACTCTTAGGTCCATTAGTCCAGTCACTTTAGGGATTCACCTCGGAATTTGAGATAATAAGCTGGAAACTCGTATACAGCTTCATTTAGGCGTTCTAAAAGTTGTCTCAAAAGTCACATATTATCTCGTGTCTGCGTCGTAAGTTATTCGAGGTCAAAGGTCACGAAAATCGTTTTTTTTGCAATTATCTCCGTTTCTATGGTTCCAATCACTTCAACACCTATTATAAAAATTGAAGATAAAAAAAATTGCCACAACTTTTGTCTCAACTCTTTTTCTGTACGCTCAACCCTTTTCGAGATAGAGAGCGGAGAGCACCTAGCGCTCAGGCATATATACTGTTATACAAGGTCACGCTGCGGATGCAGAAAATCGGGCTTGCAATGCACTTTAGCTTGCGGACAATGCAATGGGCAAGCTTGTCTCAATGCTGTTGTATTGCAAGACGATCCTGAGGAAGAAACTGCACTTGATCCAGAAATTTTAGAAGGTTTAGAGACTATCATGCAGGTAAACGAAGATGATGAAGATGAAATTGAAATTTTACAATTCCCCAGGAGATGATGATGAAGAAGAAGAAGAAGAAAATTGATATTTTTTAACTTCAAGTTATTGAAGAATTTAAATGTACATTTAATTTTAATTGTAACAAAAGTACAGCTACTAAATAAAAAATAACTTAAATTATATTTACTTGACTTATTTCTATAGGTATTCAAGGTATTATTCACCGAGATTCACGGTTGACCTTGTAGAACAGTATATATGCCTGAGCGCTGGGTGCTCTCCGCTCTCTATCTCGAAAAGGGTTGAGCGTAGAGAAAAAGAGTAGAGACAAAAGTTGTGGCAATTTTTTTTATCTTCAATTTTCATAATAAGTGTTGAAGTGATTGGAACCATAGAAACGGAGATAATTGCAAAAAACTATTTTCGTGACCTTTGACCTCGAATAACTTACGACGCAGACACGAGATAATATGTGACTTTTGAGACAACTTTTAGAACGGCAAAATGAAGCTGTATACAAGTTTCCAGCTTATTATCTCAAATTCCAAAATTGACCCCGTTTTTTGCCTAAAGTGACTGGACTACATAGTAGTCACGTCTCTGCTTTCTAAGCTGATGAAGCGAATAATTAAACAAGACTCCTTAAATACTTATGAGGGTCAGCTTCGCCGTGGTCGGCCAGATGTTAGTTTTCTAATGTATGTTACGCACTGGTGGGCAGGAGACAGATACCTTGGCGAGCGTAAGCGAAACTCTCTGTGTTAGCCTCGACATAGCCAAGGCTTCTCACAGGATCTAGCACAGACCACTTCTATTAAAGCTTCCATCCTATGGAGACCACGAGGGACTCGACTGCAAATTGCCAGCGGCGGAAGTATCATAGTCGAAGTAGACGGGAGCTACTCCAAAATAAATCTATTAGTACTGGCATCGAACAAAGCTCAATACTCTCCCCGACGCTGTTCATCCTGTATATCAATGACTTATCGATTGAGAACATATATTGCTATGTGGATGACAGTTTGCTGTCATCCACATAGCAATATATGTTCTGTGATGCGCGGAACACACCGAGTAAAACTGTTCAACTTGTTTTTGTAGTAGAGAATTCCCTAAGCTAAGCCTCCAAATGAGGTGAAGAGAACGTTCTTCTTTGTATTTCATGACAAGTGAGGGACTTAAGCTTTACGAAGCGTAGCTTCGGCCATATGTAGAGATTTGCACACATCTCTGGGCTGAGGCGCCAAAACATCAGCTGGATTTCCAGCTGGTTTCCTTATCTGTCTGACTGTCTGTACGCGATAAACTCAAAAACTTTCGAACAGATGACGTGAGCGAAATCTAGTTGTAATAAAAACAGCAAAGTCTTATTAAGGCCTATTCAAACCTGAGCGATATTCGCTGCCGCTGTGGGTAGTGGTACATACCGCGCGGGTTTCGCTCAGGTATTTAGTATCAAGTACCGCGGTTAGAGCGACCTGAGCGATATTCGCTGCCGCTGTGGGTAGAGGTACATACCGCGCGGGTTTCGCTCAGGTATTTGGTATCAAGTACCGCGGCTAGAGCGACCTAAATTTCTTACCTCTCTGAGCGAAACTCGACCACCGCGCGTTATTCTACCCACAAGGATAGCGAATACCGCTTAGGTCTGAACAGGCCTTTATACAGGTACTTATTTAAACAAAATAATCTAAATATTGACGGAAATGACATTAAAATGATTGCAATTTTAAAATATCAGACATTCTATTTACAATTCTGTTTCTGATATTATTTTACTGTCTGTGACAAAAATGTTTTAAGAAAATAAATCTGGAAGGAATTTGTCGGTCCTTCGGGGGCCCCCCGTGGACAGGGGGCCCTGGGCCCGTGCCCCGTGTGCCCCTATGGTAAAGACGGTACTGCTCTAGGGGTAGGACAAACAAGACTACGTGTAGTCGGTTTTGCAGCAATTCCGTTCTGTCACTAACTATTTTTACAAGTTAAATATATAAATACTAGAGGACGCCAGCAGCTACGCCTGCATTTTTTTTTAAATTTATCCGTTTTGGGCCGATCCCGTGGGAATTTCGGGAAATCCCTTCTTAGTGCACCCCTACGGTCCCCAAGGAACATACATGCCAAATTTCAGCTTCCTGCGCCCAATAGTTTCAGCTGTAGCGTGTCTGTCAGTCAGTCAGTAACGCAAGGATTTTATATATTAAGATTATGCTAATAGTCATTAGGCCTACTAACGTTATGCGAATCAAATTTATGCCAAAACAAATTAGTCTTTAAGATGATTATACCAACATAAAATGTATGCCTAAGAAAATTATGCCGAAGTATTATAATGCCAAAACAAATTTTGCCAAATTCGTTATGCCGAAGTATATTAGGACAAAGAACATTATGAGAAAAGAAGGGATCCCTTTTATAGCACATAGGAAAAAAATTGAAAACCCTAAATTTTTAGTTACATCACATTTTTTTTTTATTAATAATATACCTATACCTACAGGTTTGTACGGAACCCTCGGTGCGCGAGTCCGACTCGCACTTGACCGGTTTATTTTATAATGACGGAGTGGACTCTGTGCGGAGTGGAGTACCGATTTATGTTACACTTTTATGGAACTTTATCAAATACAACCAATTATTATATTCATATATCAGTACCTAACTCAGTCACTTCAATCACATCCATCATGTAGGTAGTAGACGTAGCGGGCAAGTGAATAAATCGAGAGTGTGGGTTGCTAGCACTCATGCAGCCTCCACTCGCCAAGACTCCTGCAGAGAGCCTCTAGGAGGCGCCTCGCGAGAGTCTAGATCGGGCATTATACTTTACAACAATTTCTGGAAAAGTTGAAAGGCAATGGGGGGAAAATACAGTAGGTACACGGCAACGCTACACAACATTATCTCCATTCCCAAGAGGTTCGTGCACCGTGTCCAATGAGCCGAACGCACGCTACCTATTCGAAAGATAATGAGATCTATTTTTTTTATTATGTTAAAGGGTCCGAAGCTAAGGAGCTATGGAGGTCTTTAAGAGATGGATACGTGCGACATAAGAAAGCAATGAAAGAGCAAACTGGTCCCGGCAGAAAATATTCCTACTATTCATGGAGTCCACACATGCAATTTTTGGATGAAACGCTAGAATTGAAGGCTAAAGCAACAGCATCTCAGCAGGATACCGATGCTGCTGAGGTAGTCCCTACGTCTTCCTCTTCGAGAGAATTGACAGAAGGTAATGTTATAAAAGGGGAATCATCCTCTTTTCTAAGAAGAAAACAGTCATCTCAAGAAGTTGAAAATAATTCTCCGAAACCTTTAAAAAGAAAGAGAGTGTTTGCTTCTAGAAAATCTCAACACCCTTCAACGAATCAGACACAGTCAGTGCCACGATCAATAACAAAAAGAAAACATCAGATAGACAGCACCGAAAAAATCCTACACTATCTTAGACATGACAATAAAGAATATGACGAAGTTGACCATTTATTCACGAGTTACGCCAAGTCTTTTAAAAAGCTATCGATGAGACAACAAAGCAAAATGAAGGTATCTCTAGCGAAATTGTTTGCTGACGCTGAATTAGAAGATTACGAGAATAATTCAGCTAATGAGTCAGTCAACCAGTCATCATCGGTGATGTACTGGTCGCCTTCCTACTCCACTATGTCTAATGAATCGACAGACGCTATAGTGCTTAAAGAAGAAGCAGATGATCCTATAACAGAAAATCCCATTGAATATTGAGACTGTGATTACATAATACGTCGTTTTGTAAGTTTTTGTGTGAATAAAGCACTTTAGATTAAGAACAAAGATGTTCATTTACAACAAAGTTCTTCTTTTTTTCTCTATCTGTCTCTAAGTATATAACTTCGGTTGAAAATATTTCTATTCTTGTACTCAAATTGTGGTAGAATATATCTATTACAAAAAATCGATATATTTTCCGCATGCTCGATTACCTACTGCGTGTCACTATGGTCAAGCAAATCAACCTCACGTAAAGACTTTTTATGATTTGGGCAATGAGAAGTCCTTTAGGCTGAAGTCTTTAAGTACCTAAGTATAACGTTTTTTGACTTTACTTAGGTCTTGGCGAGTAGATTAAGATTGTCAGACGTGAATTAATATTTCGTTCGTAAAATATGAATGAATGAAGGTATTTGTTATCTTTGAAAACAGATACATTTTCTTTACAAATAATCTTCACTAATATGTTAATGTCTCCCCGACGACGCGCGACGTTCTCACTAATGGTCTTGTCATTAGTTGACCTTCGTGTGACCATCTCAGACGAAACAAGATAATGAACATAATAATTATGTTCAAATGGAGGGGACAGCGATACTCCATTGAATATCGCCATCCCTTTGAGTTGTGAAGGTCAGACGGCAGTCGCTCTAATATATATCACTAAATAGTATAAAACAAAGTCTGTCTTTTGTCTGTCTGTCCCTATGTATGCTTAAATTTTAAAAACTACGCAAATTAAATTAAATGAAATGATACTTTATTTCGTGTAAACTTTGTATAAAGTGCTTACAAAACGTCAATTTTAAATTTATCAGTTGTACAAGTTTATAATTTTAAACATGTTGAATTAGAGCAGCTCAATCCCAAGCATTTTTGTCGTCTATATAATCGGAAATTTTATAATATGCTTTTAAACACAATTTAGTTTTAACAATTATCTTAAATTTATTGATTGTTAAATTTCTTATACTAAGAGGGAGCTTGTTATAAAAGCGTATACACTGCCCCATAAAACAGCTACTTATTTTGTGGAGGCGGGTGCTATGAACTACAAGATTATACTTATGTCTAGTATTTACAGTGTGAAGATCACTTTTTTTACTAAATTTGTCAATATTCTTGTGGACATATAACAGATTATCGTATATATATTGCGATACAACAGTTAGAATGCCTATCTCACTGAACTTTCCTCTTAGAGAAATACGAGGACCGAGGTTGTAAATTCCCCTTATTGCTCTTTTCTGCAGAACGAATATCGTGTTAAGGTCTGCAGCATTCCCTCAGAGAAGAATCCCATAAGACATGATACTATGAAAGTAACTGAAATAAACCATTCTAGCTGTATCTATATCTGTAAGGCGTCTAATTGTCCTAACTGCATAAGCTGCAGAACTAAGTTTGCCCGAAAGTCTTTCTATATGCGGGCCCCATTGGAGTTTGGTATCAAGCATAATACCTAGAAACATAGTTGTCCCGACGGGCTCAATTCTGGATTCCTTAAATTGTACATTGGTTTCCATCTGTTTAACATTGGGCATTGAGAATTTTAATAGTTTGGTTTTCTTATCATTAAGTAATAAATTATTTACATTAAACCAATTAACAACTTTAGAGAGTGCTTTGTTTACTTCGTCAAAATTTATCTGTTGTCGTCTAATATTAAAAATTAAGGAGGTATCATCCGCGAACAACACAATCTCATGATTCTTTCTTACATAATAAGGTAGATCGTTAATATAAATCAAAAAAAGAAATGGTCCGAGGATTGATCCCTCCGGGACTCCCATTTTCAAGGCAGAACCTGGAGATGTCTTGTCATTGATCTGGACCTTCTGGATTCTTTTGCCCAAGTAAGAAACCAGGAGATCGAGAGCTTTGTTCCTAACGCCGTAATGATACAATTTTCTGACCAGAGTGTCATGATGTACACAATCAAACGCTTTTGACAAGTCGCAAAAAATACCTAATGCATCTTGCGACTTCTCCCAAGCTGCAAATATGCTTTTGAGTAGCTCAACTCCTGCGTCAGTAGTCGAACGACCCCTTGTAAATCCGAACTGTTTCTCGTGGAGTAGATTATGTCTATTAAAATAACTAAGCAACTGACTAAGAATTAATTTTTCAAAAATTTTACTAAGTGTCGGCAATACAGAAATAGGTCGAAAATTAGAAGGGTCGGTTTTGTCACCAGATTTAAATAAAGGTATAACTTTACTATATTTCATTAAGTCAGGAAATATTCCAGAAGCAACGCAACCATTGAATACCGCTGCAAGATGTGGAGCAATTATGCTAATAATAGATGAAGTAGTCTTCACTGACAGTCCCCACAAATCCATTGTCTTTTTCATATTTAAAGTTTTAAATTGTTTAAGAATATCGTCATCAGTAGTAACAACAGTGAATTCAAAGGCTGCATCACATTCTGGCACGCAGTCCCTAAGAAGCATTTCAGCAGACATGGAAGATGAGTTGAGCAACTTTGTTGTCACTATAGGTATATTAGCAAAGAAATTCTGAAATTCTGTCGCAACTTCCAGATCCTCTGAAATACTCACATTATTGATTTTTAAAAAGTAGTCGCAGCTGCGTGCTTTGGCTCTGCCAGTTTCATTGTTGATGACATTCCAGGTATAATGTGCTATTATTATAAGACTTTTCAGTATACAGTTCATATAACCTAATCCGGCTTTTATGAATACCTTCAGTTGCCCAATCACTAAACATCAGACGGTCAGTTATATTAAATTTTTTGGATGAAAATACGGTCTGAAATTCGTCATTAATTAATTTAAATAAAGAATTATATAACTGATCCGGATGGTCATGATGACGCAACCAACGCATTTTTCGAGATAAATTGTTTTTAAAAGTTTTAAGTCGATTCTCATTTATTGGTATATACTTAACAATTTTTCTCTGGTCTCTTGGACATTCTCTTGGACAACAGATTAACTGCCCACTGTGATCTGACGGCAACGGATTTCAATGCGGTTTTTTTAATAGATAGAATGATTCAAGAGGAAGGTTTATATGTACCTATAATTGACGCGGGCAAAGTAGCTGGCGACGTCTAGTCTATTAATAATAATCTAGTAGGCTATCGATAACCTTAAGACGATGATGATGACGTAATCGTAGTAATGTAATTAAGTAATTGGATTCTTGAAGGAACAAGATTTTGTTGATGAAATTGTGTTGTCCCGTACGAGGATCGAGCTCGCAATACTTCATAACAATCACAACTATCTCACAATCTGCAGCGACCGGTAGGGCATTAGGGTGATGATAATGATCTCTAGATAATGATGAAGATGCTTACTGAAACCACATCATCATCAGCGTTTAACAGTCCACTGCTGGACTAGGCCTCTCCTTTGAAAGGAGAAATTGGCCTACTAAAACACGCTGGCCAAACGGGTTGGTATATGGTTTGTATCAAGTTTTCCTTCTCTTACAGTGCTGTTCTCTGCATAATATGCTCCCTCTGTCGGCTCTTACGACACCCATGGGATGATATGGGGTGGTGACATTCCGTATTCTTAATCCGTCACCACACGGAATTACTAACTACTGAAACCATACAAATACATAACAACCAAATAATGATAAACACTTTTATTATTGGACTGCACGGTTGGCGTAGTGGTTTAAGCGGTCGCCTCGCTGCTTGACACTGCGCCGAGTGTCATGGGTTCGATTCCCCCACGAGACAACAATTTGTGTGATCTACAAATTGTTGTCTCGAGTCTGGGCGTTCTTTGCGTCAGTTGGTTGTATGTTTGTAAAGTCCCCCACCCGCGACACAGGATTTATTCCTAGTGCGGGAGTTGTCTTTTAAAACGAGAGATAAAAAACATACATGTTACTGCGAACTGTACCCCATACCTACAGGCACTTACAGAATCTACAACAGAACTGTCATCATGAACTCATTCATAATAAGGGTAAAACCCCATTGCTACAGAAAATCCCAGTTCCGATTTGTGACCAACGCCTCGTAGTTCATGTGACGAGGTATCTATCTACTAAATAATGGAATGATACATCCATTCGTATACGTGATTAAACGCATATACAAAGGGTGCGATAGCTTAGTGGTGGTACCAACCGAATGCCATGTAGGGGCTATCGGGTTAAAGTCACACAGACGCGTCACGCGTCCTGTTAAAAAATCACAGAGAAGAAAAACATAGTAAGAAAACCCGCATGTTGAGTTCTCCATAATGTTCTTGAATCTTGGGCGCATAGGGTTCCCACCAAGAAGTTAGGGTCCCAAGCCAACCTCACCTGCAAGTGGTGCACCTGCCGATCAACGGACGAGGCCCTGACAAACAAAATATCCCGACAAGCGGCAATAGGCTCGCCACCTATTACGTGGGATCTAAACACTGGCGAAAAGTGGGCGTTTAATATGCCTCTGCCTACGGGCGTGAGTCTATGTATGTATGTTCTTGAAGGACGTGTGAACTCTGCCAACCCACACTTGGTCAGTGTGTCAGACTGTGGTCTATCTAATCCTCATATTGAGAAGAGGTCTGTGTCCAGAACTGGTACAGTTTAAGTGCAAGGGGTGATGATGATATTCAATATAGGTTTAGAAACTTTGCGTTTTGGATAGGTTGTATTGACCGTTGTTAAGACTACGTATGCGGCATCATATATAAACATCAGGTCTTGTTAGTTTGTAAGTTGATGGCTTCAAACCTTGAGAGGTCTGGCCTAAGCGTCGAGTTTGGCAAATACAGTAAATAACATGAAAACAATGTAGGATACCTTCAAAACTTTGAGGCGTAGCTTACCAGAGCTAAACCTGTATGTAAATACCAAAATACATGACCGCGTTTTAATTTCCGTTCCGATAATACTATACAGGATGTCACAAGACCCATCACCAAGCCGAAGTCTACTCGTTGTGGACATCATGCCAAGTCTACTAACCAAAAATAATACCTGGGTAACGATTCTTTTTGAGTTTTCAGATTTGTTTTAACCACAATTAAAAGTGCGGGCGTGCAATGCTCGAAATACCTACTTATCCATGGGGTTATAGATAGGCCATCTAAAGAACATATTGGCGGGGTAAATGCATCGATTTTGTACCTAATTAGAAAAATTCCATATTAACTTTGAGCCTCAATATCGCCTGAACCAGTAATTTCCCAGGTATGGTGCTGAAGTAAAAAATGTTCGTAATGATTGGTATAACATGAGATTCCAGTTTTCGTTAAGGGTCTTTTTACACTCTGTGTATACCTACCGAATCAAGAAATAATGAAAGTTGTTACATAATTCATACCAATAACTTCCCAACCCAAAGGTTGAGATACCCGATGTGCTTCGATGAAACCAACAGTGGATTAGTTTTGGCGATTTGGTAAGATCCTCGGAGATCTCAAGACACGGTACAGGAGGTGGGTAGTAGTCTTAGTTTGTAGACCGCGTCGAAACGAAATACCCACTGTATATTCTGTAGTCTGGTTTAATTCCGGAGCCACAATTACAAGGACAGTTTGAATATCACAATATTCACCAAGCTAAATACGGGTCGTGTATGATGACATGACAGGGGCGTCGCCAGCTGATTGTCTAGGGGAGGGGGGGGGGGGGCAAAGTCACCAGCCGATGGCCTAGTAAGAGGGGGGGGGAGTTGATATGGAAAATGAGGGTTTTCTTAGTGTCTAGGGGGGGGGGAGAGCAGCTGCCACTCTCTGCCCCCCTTTGGCGACGCCGTTGAAGCTTGAATTTCCACTGGACGTAAACAGAATCCTGTTGATCGATTATTCCGCGACCAATGTCAGTAATCCATTTCCATGGAATAACCCATATTATTGTTCAGATATTATGGCGGGTTTAGCGTTGACGTGCGAATTGAATTCGTGTTTGAATTGTAAATAATGTACGGCGTATGTTTGGATGGCGAAACGGGCGCGCCGCCGCGGGACCAAATTAGACGCTGGCACTCGAACGGTCCAAGTACGGATACCATGCAACACGATCGTGGTGGATAGTTCCCGCTGAATACGTGAAGATTACTTGTAACAGCTACTTAGCGAATAGAATGTATAATTGTTACAAATTTTTAACAATTATAATTACAATTATAATTTAAGATTTTGACTTCAAAAGAGTGGTATGACTTTCTTCTAGGCTCTTTATATATATCCCTATCATCCCAGACCTGGTTGTAAAAACGTTCATAAGTGTTGCTTTGCAACCTACATGCATAAATTTAATGCATTTGAATCTGAATTTGAAATGAAGTATGACTAATTACGATTTTTAATTCAGAAAAATAGTACAATGAAATTTGGGGTTTGGTGTATTTACATTTGAATTAACAAAATAATATTCTAATATTCTACCACATACACTTATATTCTAATAATATTCTAATATTCTATCACCATCTAGTCCCAAACTAAACAGAGCTTGTACTATGGGTAAACTAGATAATGGATAAACAAAAAATACAGGATTTATTTCTAGTTTCACTGTCACTTTGGAAAGAATAGAAATACTTTTAACCGTTTACAAGTAGTTAAGTGTTGGTGGAACGGCTATTGATACAAATTGCATCGAAAATTGTTCAAACTTTCCAATTAAGTTAATCTCTTGTACTCCGTTTTACGTTTTTTTAGGTATCACGAATAAAAAAATCTATTGCATGAGCTCAAGAGAAGCTAGGTTTCAGAAAATAAACAGCTGTTTTACAACAATACACCCTATCGTTGCACAATTACCATCTTTTTTAATTTTAGTGAAGAAACGACAGGCATATGTTGGCTTTCTCCATGTTCTGTGTTTAAAAAACTGGTTTATTTTATGTTATTTTGCTAACCCTACACGCATAATGACACAAAATTTATAAAATATGTTGAAAAGTATAAGCCAGTGATTCACAGTGCTAGTGTATGTATACGGAATTACGGAGATACAGGCCGCGCCAAAACCACTGTTTAGCACAGTGCATTTATTTGTTATCAATGTATCATAGACAGCGCCACGCGAGTGATGCAGATGCGTACGTAGTTTTATACGAGCTGTGATGTGCTGTGCTGTGCTAAGTTGTCTGCGCCTCCGTTTACGCTAAGGCATGAGTCGTTGCAGACTGTCCGCGATACTCTCTGACTCACGGTCACTCCACACTGGAGCTTTTCAGTCTATTATGCAACCATGTTTCAGAACTTATTTTAGTTTGTGTGAAAACTTCGCGGAGAACGCACAGCGCGGTACAATACACACCAATACGGTCTTTAAATTAAACGTAATAACATTCATTATTCTGTGCATAAATTAATTGGTGTAATTTTCAGTGCATTTTCTTCAAGTGTTTTTTTTTATTTTTTCGTTCGCGTGGGTGTAGTGACAAGCGGCCATATTTGTTTTTTTTTTCTTGTTTTGTTTGTCGTAATTACATGTGGGTTGATTTCCGGGATGACACATTTAGTGGCAGTCGTTAAAATTAAACACTGATTAAATACCTACTTATTTATAATTTCATAAAAGTTTATTGTCTGACACGCTTTATTTTATTAACAGCATTATTCTTATAAATTTGTTCAAAATTTACAAAATGGTTTTCTTTTTATAAAAAGCTCCAGATTAATTAATTATTTTACTTACAAGCTTTTGTGTGAATAATTCGGTATTTCAATTTAATTACTTATTTTCTTAAACAGTTATATTGATAATTTAACATTGGCAACGTAAGGTAGTAAACTAAAAATAATACTCTATTATCAAATTATAAAATGGTTACATAGACGCATCTAATGATGTAAGTACTTATACATTATTGTAATAAGTAGGTAAACATATAAAAAAAAGAACTGAAAATTTAAATACCTATCTACTTAATACCTAACTTTATAATAATAATAATATAAAATAATACAATAAAATAAATAATACATATTTTAGGTAATACATACTAAACAAACATCGTGGCAAGCAATAATTATATTTGATATCGTACAGATTTAAACTATTATAAGCAATATTAAGGTAACTTGTTCAACAAATCGTCTAGAATACAATACTTATTTTATTAATAAATAATTAGAGTTTATTACCTATAAATAAGAACGTAAAAGCCATTGAGATATTTTCTCGCTTTGGCTTCACGCAATGAATCGACTGTTTAGATCTAAACTACTTATTCAAAAATCTGAAATTTGTAAAAAAATACAAGCTAAGAAGTCTAAGAACCTTGAGACACTCGTGAAGCATATCAAAACGAGTGAAATATTATTTTAAATTTTAATGAACAATGAATTTACTTACCTACCATACATACCAACCTACTTAAATAAGCACTAAAATCTTCTTTAAATGGCTAGAACAGAATTAAACAAATTATTTACCGTCGTAATTATTGCACGATTTTTTATTTATTGTTTCTAGCAAAATAATTATCGCTAATATGCATAAGCCGCGTAAAATTTCTTCGGGTTATTCTCATAGGGCCCCGAAGCCCCGATCCCCGAGGAACCTGAACCGGAGGGACCTGATTTATTTATGCCTAGGTAAACTCAAATAAAAGTCATCAATTTAGCTTAAAAATACCGTCAACAACAACATACCGTTTACTTCAAGGATCAGAAAAAATACAGTTTTGCTTGGCTATATATAGTAAATATCAATATCATATTAAATAATACAATGCAGAGTTTCTTAGGGCGATCACAAGTTTTAATTATTGTCACAATCGCTTCTTTTTCAATAAACAAAAATCAAAATATCTAGACTAAATGGAAATTAACATAATTAAATAACAGGCAAAATTGGACTTCGATAATCAACTATAAAAATAACAACATTAGTGTCAACTTATAATAATAATATTCTTTCCATTTTTCTAATATCCTATTCTATTTAAAACATTTTATTCAAACTGTATTAACCTCTAATAAATCTATGAGTTGGTGTTGTACAATATTTTAAATTCAATACTTTCGTCTTATATATTTCAAACTCATACATTTATGCACTTTTTATGACGACGGTACAAGACGAATGCTCTGGAACGTGTGCCTCGGAGTCGGGGCTCTAAGGGAATAACCCATTTCTCCAATGTTATCCAAAGATATAGGTATCTATTGCAAATAGTGTTTTCTAAATAATATTTCTATATGTTTGGCTGTATCAGAATATTTACGTGAAATTATGTTTCTTCAGACATAATTATTATCTATCACTTTATATTATACAATACAGATTATGCAATTTAAAACTGTAACAATAGCTACCCTTGATCTTATCACGGATTAAAAGTAAAAACGACTTGGCACCTAATGAAAAATGTATCTGCGTAACAAGTCTGCCAATGCAAATGCATTCAACCTAAATGTAATTAAAGTGTTACCGGTATAAAAATAACGGTTTAGATACCGGTATAAATCAGTATTTTTTTATAATAAAAATGTTTATCATGCTGAAGAATGTAATAAAGCTAGTGATTGGGCTTGCTGAGATCAAGAACTAAAAAGGCTAATCTCTTTTCAAAATTTTCGTGTCAAAATTATGTGATAGTCTTTATAATAGGGGAGCCCATGAAGGGATTTCGGGATTTACTCGAGCTCGTCAGATATTGATAGCATCCATGTCCTACGTATTTTTAATAAAGTAGGAATGTTGATCTGATCATTTGCATAGTGGAGGTAAGATTTCAATATCCAAAAAAAAAGAAAATTAATCGATCCTGTCAGATTTTCTAAGGGGGATGTTAAGTGAACCTAAAAAAGGCTCTCATTGAATAATCTGGCGATTTAGGTGTCACGCAAACTCGTGGCCATTATTAGAAAGTTGCAAATGTAAATGAGTGAATTCGCCGTTTTGTAATACTCAAGCGCGTCAGATTAAGATATATATAATATACGCTTTACCTTTCCGAACGTCCTAGACGTCCTTACTCATAATCTGACGATTATCAAGAAGGATTAGGGCAACAGCTCTTTTAAAAAAAATTGAATGTCTATAGCCGCTCCCCCCACCGATGAAAAATTATACTTTATTTACATTTTAACCTTTTTATCATCTAAGCTTTGCAACCCAATAGGTTTCTATGACGCTCGAGTAAATCCCAATTTAACGTCGTGGGCTCCCCTACTATTATGGAAATTTTCTCAGAAAATAATAATAATATTTGCCTTTGCTTTAGAATGTTTATGTAATTAATATCACGGCTCGATTTAAGTATTTCAATGTAGTACTTGTAAATTAAGTTAGGGCACTAAGTAATGTATTATGCATTTCATCAAGTTATAGGTACATTGTTTAAGTGACGTATTATTTTAGTGAAGAAAGCACATGCTTTAGTCATCGTAGAAATTTACCCACAGTAATGTTTAATTTAAGTCACTTTTACTTTCGTTACTTCGGTTATTTCCACGTGTGTGTGTATCGTTATTCGTCATACGCCTTATTGTCGAAGGAAACGTTTCACTTGACAAACACAAACAAACAAACACCGCAACATTTAATTACACACTGACAAAACCCACATCTACCAATATTATCCCCAATATACAGAAAAGATTCGTTTATTTTTTTCATTGGTTTGGTCCTGATATGGTATATTATATCATTACTAGCTGACCCGGCAAACGTTGTTTTGCAATTTTTTTTTTTTTTTTGAAAAATAGATGTTGGCCGATTCTCATAGATACCGGATAAGCACAAAAAATTTCATCAAAATCGGTCAAGCCGTTTCGGAGGAGTATGGCAACGAAAACTGTGACACGAGAATTTTATATATTAGATTATTTCTAAAAGTTCTAAAAAAGAAGAAGGTTCTAAATATTAAAATTCCTACTTGACTGCGCCTGCAATCATTTGGGTGTTAATTATTAGTTATCACAGCAAGCAAGAAATTTAGCCTCAGTGCTATTATAATGAATCTATAAGATATAATTACTACTCTGCATCATTTCCAAATCCTTTTAGAAGTTTTTAAGAGATCACTCTCTTCTGAGCGATAGCTTCAGAATTCACGGTTATAAAACTTCAGCCATCCATTCATACTTCTTCCCAAACATTTGCATTAGTAATAGTATTTGGGTAGGCAGCAATTTCGTTGTTGAACTTTGCATGTAGGTAGCCAGTCATTAACACGATGAGTTGTTTGAGTTTCATCTATTTGCTTTGTTTGTGTCTTCAAGCTGACTCGTAGGTCAACCACAAGATGACTGGCTCCAGGAACTTCTTGTGATCACAAACATTGTTACCTTTCCGGTAAATCTTATAAATATTAAGTATTTACTGCTTCGGTTTATAGGTCAATATCCTGTTATTACATCTGGTGACGATACATTATATTTTATACTAATGCACTTAGTATGTACTCAATAAAGATGAGGTCTGTGGATAAATTCAAGGGTGTTAATTATCATTATTATAATGAAATGATCTGAAAATAAAATAAAATAACTTTTTTGGATTTGTTCATGACAAGGTCTTGTTTATATTGGATTAGCTAATGATCATGTATGTTTAGTTACAAGCAGATTCCGTCTTGATTGTCATTATTTTCCTTTAATCGTCCCTTAGCATTCTAACGAGAATATCTTCGTTCTTCGTTTTATTATAATTTACTTTTATAACTAGAAATATCTGATATATCTCTGATACCTAAAAGACAAAGCAGGTACTACCGAAAACATACTCTTGCATTTCTTGAAAAATATTATTTTGTAGCGGCGATAGCCCAGTGGTGTACGTAACGGACTGCCGAAACGATGGTCTCGAACCTCTGACTTTTCGTAGTTATGTGCTTATGTGTGCAGTATAAATTAATTATCGCTCGCTTAATGATGGTCCCGTAGATGGCAATAGGCTCGCCTCCTATTAAATTGGGACCGAAACATAACTGGCGAAGTGGGTGTGTAATGCACCTCTGCCTACCCGGGGATAAAAGGCATGAAGTTAGGTATTATTTTGAATTACACAGATGCCAAATGATTGAATATTGAAAACATAAAAAATACAAAGTTGCTTGTATTAAAGAATGCTGTTCACATTCTAGAAGCAAATGATTCAGCGTACATATGTCGGTGCCAAACGTTTCTATGAACGTTTCACTTTTAATTAATGTACAACGGATTTATTGTGACTACGTAGAACAAAGTGCAGTTGAAATGTCTTGTTTTTCATCTACATGTCGATCTTTTAATGTCATGTGAGCGTCATGGTACGAGCGTGCCTCCTTGCGTAACACCCACCGATTTTTTTTTGTTGAGGTATCTGTTATAAAATTGGAAGACTTGGGATTGGTGTTAAATGGGACGTTTATCTCGTTCAGTTCAGATTTCATGATTTAGTTTAATATGATGTTAATTCATAGTCAATATGAAAAATAAGCTAAATTAAACTAATTTGCTTAATTGTAGTGCTAGTCTAGTAAAGTTCATTCATAATTAATAAACTCAGATAAGCATCTAATCACGGTCATAGAAAACTATTCTGGTTCTCAATTAAAAAACTAAAGTAACATTATTGCTTAATAAATTAAACTGTTGGTGTCAAAATGTCTACTCTTCTTAATTAAACTAAACGGTGCTTAAAATTGTATTAATTATTGTGAATTATTTTTTATTAATTGTTTTGTATTCGAAAACTTCTAATATAATCAAAACAAAAACTCGAAAATCTTCTAAATCTAAACTTTGTTAGCTAAGCACTAAAATAATTAGGACACCAGAATGGTCAGTGCTCTCATTCTCAACATTGAGAATTTCGAGCTAGAAAGTTGGCACGTTAAACCACGATTGACCATGATCTGTACATAAAACATTTCAGTTTTCAAAACAAGTTAAAATTGTGTTAAATTTGATTTCAAGCATTGGTTTACATTGCTCAATCTTTCGAAAATTGGGGGCGTTAAAAAAACATAGATAATGGAATCATTCCTGATATTTTTCCTTGTTCAATATCAAATCTTTATTAGGAAGTTATAACGGTTTCCTGTATATATTAATCTACCATATTTTCTGTAGGTCATTAAAACGAATAGGTACATACATAAAGTGAAAGCCATGACTAATTGTAGAGAGAGTCTGTAAAGTTTCACTGTCTCATTGTGATGAACAATCGTCTGTCTCTCAAAAATGCATTACAAGAGAGTTCTGAATCATTTTGCATCCAATTTTTAAGGCATCTTGTGCATTCATAATATAGCATAGTTAAGGTATACTTCGTTTCCTAGAAAAACCTCAACGACGTAGATTGCGGAGCGGTGTCACCTACATTTAAGCTGACTAACATATCTAAGTACCTATTGTAAAGATGAATAATAACATGTGTTATATTGTAAACA
This sequence comes from Euclidia mi, assembly GCA_944739405.2. Lineage (NCBI taxonomy): Eukaryota > Metazoa > Arthropoda > Insecta > Lepidoptera > Erebidae > Euclidia > Euclidia mi. The sequence goes on from OX123207.2 coordinate 34,389,770, forward strand.
TCTCTAAAACATTGTTTTGGCGGCGTTACACGCAATCTAAACTTTGGACTCTTTTCTTATTAACTTAGTGACGGTGTTTATTTGAATTAACGTCATATTGTTTGATAAATATTTTGTGATTCGTTCGTTTTTGTATTGGTACAACAAAATGATAAACTGTTTCTTTAGTATTTAAGCTTAATTCAGTGCGTTTATTGTTGTTAAACACTAAAAATATATCCAGAAGCTTTAGCGGTATTTCTTGAGTATTCTTACCTCCCTTTTCCATAAATTTCAATTCATGTCCAGAAAATTCTTTTGTGGTGTTACTGCAACGATGCATCGATTCCGGACATTTAATGAAGCATCACATTATTTTTCTTAAACACTTCGTGCTTTTTTCACTTTTTTAAGAAAATAATCCTTCGTGGTTCCTAATAAGTATATTCTCTAATATTCAGTCAAATCCGGTTAGACTAGTAAATGGAAAACACGTTGCAACTGGGATAACGCTAGGAGGATGATGACTTCGTGCTACATATGTAGCACAATACATGCCTTGTTACAAAATAAAATATAGTTAATGTAAACAGTGTAGATCCTGTATTTAGTATCTGACAAACGTAAAACGGGACGGCCATTAATTAAAGTAAACAAGACAGTTTACACTCTTCGTTTGAATATAATCCTACTACTTGAACTAAATAACTATTTAGTACAGTATACATTCTTAGACCTTTTAATTGTACCTAATTGAGGTTAACAAAACACACATGTGTATATTACACAAACACAGATAATTATGTGTGTCTATCACTTCACATTTTAAGAATGAACTAAATGGCTAAAGCAGTATAATGAACGCATTGTTTAGTTTTTGGGCATGTTGTTCGGGATTTTCCCGCTTGTTTTCTGACTCAAAATTTGCTATAGCCACTCTGATAAGCTTTCTGGTCTAAGCCGTAGAATCTTACTCCCTATCGTGTATGGTAGGTGACAAACGTTCTGTGGAATAAATACTCTTAATCTGAATAGTATCCAAGAAGAAAATTCACAATAAGCAAGAACTAGGACGCTGATTATTATATTGCCAGTTTTAACCGCTTTGTAGACAAGTTTTTTGACCGTCTATCTATAGATCTATTCAAGTATGAATCTATAGATACAATTATAATTATATATGCATGTTGTGATTCATCTTTATTACCACCATAAGCCTATTTTAGATTTTCTTTGAAGCTTTCAATTCGGATTACAGTGTACAACGTAGAGGAATTAATGTCAGTTTGATTTATGTAGGTTTTATTTACTACTATCTATAGTTCAAGCCAACTCGAAATCCTATACCAGACATTGACGGTCGAAAACCAAAAGAATCAGAAAATATTTTATATGTGATTCACATCAAATTTCACCAGATAATTTTCGGAAATTTCCAATACATATTTAAAAGAGAAATCTTCTAGAACGTTCAGTATTTGACCTAATCCACCTTGTAAAACATTTTCCTCGTCCACCTGAACAAGGAACAGAAAAACAATGAGAGTCGTAAATATTTACTGAAAAACATCAGCCGAGCGCTCAGCAACAGATTTTTCACGAAATTATTTCTGTACAACAAAATCTTTGCATTTAGTACGTCAATTGTGGCGTGCAAGCGATTTTAATCTTTACTGCTATAGAATAAGAGCTTTTGGAAAGGAATAAAGCGTTTGGCATCTGTTTAGAGTCGCGAGGTTATGACTGAATGATGAATTTTGTGTATTTGTACATGTTATGAGTCTGTGATACCGATTGCTTTACGCAGAGCAAGGCTAGGTCACATCCTCGATGATACTACGTACTTCAGACTAATAGCGATTCTGTTACGCTAGGTTCGAATCATTACTATTTTGGGCTACACGTACTGTAGTAAACAACATTTTAGTGATCGTTGATTGCATAGAAGGCCACTGCGTCATTCAAACAGCACGTACGAACGACGAAAATATACCCACAGTAACTCATACACAAAACACACGAAGTACTAACTAATCAACCATTATTTCTAGAATCTGAATACGAATAAAAGTGAAGTGAAGTGATCGAAAAAGACTGTAAAAATGATGACGATAAGCGAAAGTCAGTTTTCTTCAAACAAGAGGTCGAGCATTCACACTATCAATGACAGGATCGTCCACAAAGACAGCTTCGACGACACCAAGAGTTCTTCCAGCGTGAACAGCACCCTCATCACAAAGAGAGGCTTCAAACCCTCAGACATGTACGACCCTCAGAAGAAGGAGTTCCTCACAAACCTCAGTTATAAGTTGTTCCCTGTAAGTTGGGTAAGTTATCTTCTCTAGTTAATAGATGGCGCTTCTAACTCACGCGTTGGATTTGGGACACGTTATTTAAGTATTATTTTTTATTTATATGTATTTATTTTATAGTGTTACGAATGCTTTATTTTCTACGTAAAAAATAATATTTTTTTATATCTTTGTGATATTTGTTTGAAATAAAACTTTCATAAAATAAATGAGATTAGTAAACGTTATACCGGTATACCTACGTTATAACTATAATTATCGATACCGTTATTACTCGCCCTAAAGCATTTGTGACTCTAATGTAGTTTTGGAATAAAATTGTGTAATAATTTTATATCGACTAAAAACGTTGAACATAAAACTACTGCAGTAATTCGTAGCTCGTGCGCTTCAAAATAATACAGTAACGACAATTGATATAAGATAATATGAATGATACTGAGACCTCTGATAAGTTACCTATAGATTTATCTTCTTTAAACTCTGAAGCCCGGGTTTATCACCTCTGAATAGACAATATCATCCAGGTATATTTAAAACTAGAAAAAACTTGTTTGCATTTGTAGGCCAAGTACTTACTCGTAATTCAACCGGAACTTATTAGACAGTGGAGAAACTGGCCCTTGAAATACCTACAAAAAGAACTTAAGACTATCTTTAGATGAAAGCGTGGTAGCTTCTTTTTGTAAGTATTTAAGATATAAGTGGTGGTAATATTATCTAATGGAGTATAGTAGGATAATTTCAAGAGCTATAAATATATTGCAAGGCCAATACAACGATAGTTTGAGCGCAATTCGGTACCGTGGAAACATTTATTGTATCTGTGGTTTACGACCATAGATAATGTAGCTCTTGAGGATGGACTTTGATGTTTTATGTCTTGATTTAAGGAACAGAACTTTATCTACAAAATGTAGTTTTAATTTCTCTTGAGGACTTTTCATTGCATTTTTATTAGAACGTTCTGTAAAAGCCTGCCTTCTTCAGTCTCTAGAACTACTAAATACCCCTTACCGTTGAGTTATTTTCATAAATTATAATTATATTATTTTCATTATAATATAATAAATGATTTTCATTCAAAAGAAATACATAGGTACCTACTTAGGTACCTATAAATATCCTTATTGTATAGGTTGTTTGACGTGTCGCAAACAAACATTAGGAAAATCTAGATGCGCTAGTTTCATATTCAAAATGTGTCTTGTTATGAATGTTATGATATTATACCACCCAAGCTAACTAGTTTATCTTAAATATTAGGGAAATTTATATATTTGTTGTACAATACGAAATGCCCTGTTTACACAATTTTATTCCAAACTGAAATGTCCTATATTTTATTATATTTATTTAAACTATATTTATAATATTATTTTTATTCGTAGATAGAGTAGTACTAGATTACTGACGACTGATTAAACTAACTAGGAGGTACAATTAAAATAAATATTAAAGTTTAAAAAAATGCTTGCTTTTAAGTAAATTTCCAGACTTAAATACACACTTAAAATATTTTAGGCATTTAATTTAGTAGGTATTTCAGTTTGTGTATATTGATTTTTCTCTTTTCTTTGTCAATAGTCAAAAGACATTGAACTTTTTGCGGGTTAACGCTACTAATGAGGTTCAATTACCTCTCAGCTGAATATGCTACTGAACAAAAAAAATATCTACAGTTGAACTAAAAATATTTCTACGTAAAACAAACTTTCTGTTGAAAACTTTTACTTCGTTCACATTACATTTTCAGATTATCCTGTTATGCAACGTTTGTCTTACGGTGTCTATACCTTTGTTTGTTTTTTTCATACTAGAAAAATGTAACAGTTAATAAAAATTGTTTTATTGATTCGCGTAGGAAAGACTATCTGTTTATGTGATTACACGGTAAAAAAGAAAAACGCGTAATTTATTGACCATAGCTTAAGGCGCTGTTATACCTCAGAAGCCGTGAAACTCCTAATTTTTCGTCGCGCATCTAGCCATAACGGTACATATTACAAACTAGCAAAAATTAGAGCTTAAAGTCAAAAGTCTGAACAAAAGACTTTTGAAAGAATTTTTCATGTACGTCAAATAGAATCACGGTAAAAAAATCACAAAATCGAGGCAGAAAATAATCTTTCGTCTCACTGTTTGCAATATTTTGATCGTAAGCTGTCGTATTTTTTTTGATAATATTGTAGGAAATTTAATGAACTAAAGAATTACCCTATTTATTTTCATATTATACCTGTATATTTTGTAAAATTTAATAAAATCTGCCAAACGTCTATGATTTTGACGCTCGGTAGATCCCATCAATATCAAACGCTTCAGCAATTTAAACCTTATTAGCATAAGCGGTGTACTGAGTGTCAGTTGCTAGTTTACGCCCCGCCCAGACCTCATCATTCGGCTATGAGCCCTGTGAGAGACAGGTCATGTCGCTCGCGTCTCCGCTGCACGAAATTTTACGTAAACCTGTTTGTTATTATAATACGCCGATTTGAGTTCGTAATTTCATGTTTTATGTTATAGACTGAATACTTTGAATCAAATAGGCTTTTCATGTAACTATGGGCACATATAATTAGGACCTAAGTTTATACTCTTGTTGCGTTTAATGTGTTATTGTTTCTGTGCTTATAAATATATAATTAGAAGAATAAAATATGGACAGTTAGAGAAATGAAGTTCTACGAAGGATTTGTACAAGAAAGCGTCGTAATAAAATAGAAATTCATCCATGGCCAAGTGATTATGAAATATGTAACATTTTTACACAAATTATTTTCATAAGAGTCTTTTATGACTAACTATGTTACTTATATATTATCGATTATGCATAATATAATTATATAAATTATTCTCACAATACATAGCTGCCACAGTTTTCAATTTTTGAAAGAGTAATAACATAAAATCGAATCATTTTATGTACCTATATATTTCAAATTCATTAGCTTGTCAGAGCGCCTGGAGCGCTAAGATGCCGCCACGGCAAACAATAATGATGACAGCGCTAAAATGGCGCTCCGCAATCCGCACACAAGCGGTAACGAATGTTGTATTATTGTGTTTTGAACATAAACCTTTTGAGGTACATCGGGTAAAACTTTGATTATTCATAAACTATTAGGTATGTTTCAGAACATCTAATATCTTTTTAATTTCTAAAATCAATCATTTATAAGTAAGAAGGTGACTTCTCTGTTTGCTATAACACAAGATATAGTATTTTTTTAATAATAAAGTACGTAACTAATTATCATTATTGTAATTACAGTGAAGTTAAAGATAACAGTTCTGCAACGTCTTACACACATTTGACTTCAGTCATTCCTAACACGATCTGTTCAAGAGCTAGCCAAGAAATGCCAAACAATTTTTTTTACAAATTTGACTCAAATTCCGTAGTGATAAGCAAAAATTACAAGAGGGATAGCAGTGACTGGTTCGAATTGCTTAAGAATATGTTGGCAGATAGAAATTTTTGTATAGTGGTAAAAAGAAGAGATAACAGCAGTAAAGCCAACTTAGTAAAAAATATTTTGTACAAAAAAAATATTTGCAATGTAAAATCAGTTGCGCATGGAATCTAAAATGAACAACTGGCTTTGCAACATCTGGCGAAGCAAGAAAATGTAACAATCGAGCCTTGTGGATTATTCGATTATTGGTGCCACGCCAGATGGATTAATAGGTCCAAACACGATTGTGGAAATTTAATGTTCTAAAGTTGTATATAAGAATGGCCTGGAGATTAGTATAAGAGCAAATAAAATACAAATATGGAAACATGATAAAAAAGTGAACTGACTAGTCTAAACAAATATTGTAATTGTTATTACCAAATTCAGGGGCAACGCCACGTTACACGCAAACAAAAGTGTTTATTTGCTGTGTTGAGTGGCGAAAGTGTACCACTAAAAATAGAAATTATAGAAAGAGATGATGTTTTCTGGGAGAAGCTTGTGGCGTTTTATATGAATTGGCAGTTGCCTGAAATTGTTGATTCTCGTCAAGCTCAAGGAATGGCATTGCGAGATCACGGAGAGGAAAATGTTTCATCAGTGCTTGAAATTTCTACAATACCAAGCCGTAAAAGGAAAGTAAATGAAACTGTGCCTCGTGAGCAACAGCAAATAATAAGTCTTATCACCTCACACACTGCCTTTAACATTCGATGAGAATAAAGAAAACCTGCCGGGTTGTAGCAGACAGCTAACTTTTGATGAGCTGTAAACTCTGTATTTCGTTAATAAATTATAAATGAATATAAATTAATATCTTTTAATATTAATTTTCTTTGAAACAACACATATTTGAAGCGAAAGAATTTTTTTATATTTTTCCATACAAACATGTATGACGACAGCTAACGAAAAAGCAGTAACTCAAATTCTAATTCTATAATTTTCTAAGTGACATAACAGTATCTCGTGAATAAGGTATATCCACATATATTTTTGATGTTTCATCTATTTTGAAAAATAATAATGGGTTGGGTTTCGAAACAAGTCGCCTGAATTTGAGGGTATTGGTAGTGTAGGGGGCTTAAGGGAGTTCGTTTCAATCACCTAATAGTAATTTTGGCTGCCGGAGTTGCGTCTAAATATTTTTAAACAATTTCCAAAATTTCATTAATATTTCGGCAATTATGCAAAACGGAACGTAGTTTTAATACTTTAGTACAGTTTTACAAATGTCTATTTTATGTTTTATGTGAAAAACGTGAAACGAAACGCAAAACTGCCATCTTGGAATGATCATATTGACAGCTAATGTCAAATTTGTGCGTCATTGCTTTCGAGTGCCTAGGGTTAGGTGCGACTGTAATAAGTAACTAAATAGGTTATGTTAGGTTCTCTTTTGACCCTTAATCCGAAAATAGGAGCCCTTCGCAGGGCTCCGTCAACCTTAGTTTATTAAACTAGTGTGATGAATGTGGAAGTTGGCAGTGCCATGACACCGATGTTTGGAGATTTTTTTTTTCAGAGGAAACCAAGTATTTCCGGCAAGTGAAAATGGTGAGGGGGGTTTCAAGACCTCCCCTCCTCTCTCTCCAATCACTCACAACCCCTAAAAACGGCGACGTATTTCGAAACCTTTACCATAATAATTATACCTATAATAACAATAAACATCCATAAATAAATAAAAGAAATCAACTTTTACTAAACTTCAATTATCTCGTAACTCGCTTTAGTTGAGTCACTTAGTAGAGCAGTATTGTGTTTTTTAGGGTACCGTAGCCAAAAATTTTAAAAACGGAACCCTTATAGATTCGCAATGTCTGTTTGTCTGTCCGCCCGTATGTCACAGCCAATTTATTGCAAAACAGATTTGAAAACTGACAGGAATGGAATTAGATGTAGATATTCTATGAACTGCTTCACTATTTTTATACAAAAACAAAACAAACATAATAATGGCCTCTCCATACATGGAACTGACTTAATTATTTTGAACATCTTACGGCACGTAGGTATTTACCTACTTTCGTCAACTATTAATACCTATAACGTCTAATGTATACCAGTTTTGCTCATGGCTGCACTGAGAACAAAAATTGCGCTATGCCTATATTGTACAAACAGATTGATGTATGTAATATAAATTTTAATATCAGTATCTCAATTCAATATGCTAAAACGTTTTGCTTGCGATTTTGAAATATTGGAATACGGATGTCGCCAGAATACGGCCGCACACGACGAGAATGAAGGGGGGCGCCCCGCAGTAGACGGAGCTAAGCTCCCTTCACCTCCCCTGCTTCACCCCCTCATTTACCAAAACAGTCGCTTAGCACAGCGCCTTAAATAGTTTTTTGGAAACTTTCGACAAACTTGCGGCAATATGTTCGTCGTAGGTTGTACAGTCTGCAGCTAGAATAACTCTACCTACGAGAAATTGGCTGGAAATTATGGAAGCTAGTAGCTTGAATAATCGGTAGGTATAGCTATGAGCTATGTAATGTCGGTTATACATTGCCCGCCCCCGGACATATGCGGACTGTTTACAGAGCGAGCTATTTGAATTGTTTCCTAAATGCCGCAGTTGTTATGTTTACGTGACCAAAGCGCATTTGGATAGTTGACAAAAGATTTGTTTTTTAATTAGTTCTTTAATTTAAGTTTGAAAGAGGCATTCTAGAAGCCAGCTTTGTGATGGCTGAATTGGCTGAAGGCTGTGAAGCCATTTTGTCGTTTATTATCTAACAAAATATGTGACAATAAAAAATATTTAAACTAAGCTTAGAATTAAAATAGCTAATCTATGTAGGTTATCTTTGAATAATAAAAGCAACCTGTAAGCTGCTTATGATACATAATACTATGACCTATGACCTACATAGATAAAATAGAAGATTACAATAAATAAATAATTCTTATTCGGCACCTACAATAACAAATAGATGATAATTCTTGTTATAACAATCACGGACAAGAAAATGCTGTAGGTATATAGACACTCTTGTGCCAAAAGCAAATTGATTGTTAAGTACCTAGGTGTTTTCTGCTTGAAGTATTGTAACAAGCACTGCAAGAAAAGGAACTTTATATATAAACAGTAAATCGGTTCTGAATTGGTTATGAACACTTAAATAATGCTCTCTATAATATATTGCGCAACAAAGGGCTCCTACAAAGTAATTTAAAGTGTTATGTCGTAACAGCTAATTAGTTAAATACAACAGTTTGGCTCTCCAGAATGATGAAATAAATAAAAGTTTCGAAACCGCTGAAAGCATAGTTATTTGAAGACAGACGGGCAAACAGATTAACCTATATATTTTCACGACTCTAAATATAATGGGCTGTTGGCAACACACACGCTCAACTTTCTATACATTTGTTAGACAAATTAACTTAGGTACCTACTTTAGCTTGTTCGCCTTGAAGTCGAAGTTCGACAAAGAAATATCTTTTTCATCCCTTCTATTCGAAAAGTGTCGCTTTGTTCCTCTTTTAGCGGGAGCAAAATAGCTCTTTTCTGTTAAGAACTTAAAAAACTTAAACTTTCAGTTTTCAGTTTATATTCTTGTAGGTAATCATTGTTCGCTTTTAATTTCAGTTTCTAGTTTATATTCTTGTAGGTATTGTCTAGATTTTAACATGAATGGTGTGTATACATATAATTGGCTCACATATAATATAAACATAACTTTTAACTTGTTTTAAGAAAAGTTGTATATTATGTAGGTATGCTGTTGGTGTGCCTTATATAATTATATATAAATAAACTTTTTAGCGGGCGGCAAAGTGATTTGAATTTGGAACGTATATCATACATAGAAATCGAATGCAAATTGTATGAATAACTGGCTGGTACGTGTTGGCTGCACGGGCACAGAATAAACAGTACTTACGTACAGAAGCACCACTTCTCAAACCAATTCATTGAAATTGCGACTCTTGCTACTAAGCAACAAAGTGCAATTCAGCTCGCATAAGCACTCAGTGCCTACTGCGATATTCACCTAACCGTTGCCGCTCTTTTCTAACATATAACGCTGTCGCTGTCTGGCGCGGAGTGACGCGCTAGCTGTCGCGCTAGGGTTGTCGACTTGTCGCTGCTACTATAATATTTATTCATCGTCTATCTACCTACTTGACCACGTACCTAATAATAAATAATCATCCTATAAGTATCCTATCCAACTATTTAAGCTCGTAGAACAAAAACCACAAAAAATCTAGTCGTTTACATTTTCACTATACTAATTCTTAGTTATTTCCTAAGCGCGTGGACCGATTTACATGATTCAAACAGATAAAATGGTTTTTGAACTAGATCTTTAATTTGACACCATAATCGTTGGGATATCTCAACAAACAAAAAATCTAATTTTCAAGTTGCTCTCGTAAAATAAATAAAATCAAATTTTCAAGTCCACAACCCTTGCGCGTCGCGTCGGACGCGGGCTTGGAAGCCGCGCGAAAGTGTAGGCACTTATCGCTGTAGGTACGGCCGAGTGAAGGAGGCCTGGCACGGGCGTGGGACCCGCGCTAACAAAAAAAAGCGCGCGAATTACGTCTGTACTCGTAATCAGTAGGTATATTCTTTATGAATTTTGCAAAAATAATGAGTTCTGCGTCGAGTTATGAAAGCAAATGCATGCAGAAGCTAACAACGTCGTACAAAACGTATTACCCACGAACAGAAAATTATTTATTTTCTCATAGAAAGGGGATGAAAAGTAGAGTATATGACTCGAGAGCAAATTATTTATGCCTCAGGCAATGTACTTTGAATCCCTCGCTGCGCTCAAGATTCTACGTTAGAATCCCTTGCTACGCTCGGCATTCTATTCTAGAATCCTTCGCTTCGCTCGTGGTTCAATGAGCGCCTTCGCCGTAAAAATACTATTTTGCTCCCTTGTCATACAATTTACTATTGATCACTCTAAGACGCGCAAGAATGCTTTGCTTTATAAAAATACAGGAAACGGTTTACAGACGAAAAAGTAAAAAGATCCTAACTGTTTTTTTCTCCTTCTAATTTTTTCATGTATGCTTCTTATATGGATTTGGTTACCAGTATAAGTGTATAATCTATGGATTTGGTCCTATGCGTAATAAGAATAACTCTGTTAATGTTAATATCTACCGTTTCATCCCTGGGGGGAGCGGCTATTGATTTTCAAAACTACTAAAAAGAAACTGTTGCACTTCTCCCTCCAGATAATCGTCAGATTATGAGAAAGCACGTCGTCGTTAGGATGAAAGCATATATAGGTACTCGTACATCTTAATCTGACGCGCTTGAGTACCTACCTCAAAATGGAGAATTCTTTTTGCACGTTCTAATCACAGATGTGATACTTGTCACATCTCTGGTTCTAATAGTGACCACGAGTTTGCGTCACACCCAATATTAGATACAAATTACAAATGAACCTAATTCGAATGCAGTGACTGATTTTCAGATCTGTTTGATAAAATAATGTTTATTAGGACCCTTTAGCGGACTCCAGGCTCTGAAGTAAGTGTCTTCGATCGCATCAGGGACAACGCTAAGATGATGATGAATAAGGCTCCACCTAGATTTATAACGTTAAATTATTTTGTCTACGATTTAGAACTCATACATTGATTGTTATGTCAAGTCGCCAGACGCGCCATTTTGATGGAAAACAGACGTCGTCTTGTTTTGAAGTTGTAAACAACGCGCGGTGAACATTTTAGTAAATCCGAGCACAAAATTTTGTACCTAAACATTGGCTGTTTCAGCTGTTTGTGTTCAGTATATGAATCTGTTTATAAATAAAAATACCGAGATAAATTTCGATTGAATGAGATTGACTGCGTTTCGTATGACCTCGCCACAGTGCATGCGAGTGTCACTGATCTTTATCAAAAAAAGTTAACGCAAAGGCCAAAAACCATTTTTCTTGCGGCTATAATATTTTGACAAGCAACCATGGCAAGTACATGGTTATGTACAAAAAAATATATTAATAAGACATGAACGTATACATATACTAAGTATAACTATTCAAAAAAGTATTTCATAGTATTGTGCGCACAAAAGTGCGGTGACCCAAAATAAAATCGAGAGTATTTCTGAACGATTAATAACGCGTATTCTATTCGAATCATTCGAATAAAAATAAACTGTCAAGGAAGGACATTGTTATCTTGGCAGGTGCAGAGCAGTAGGCGGTTCGGCCGTCCATCCAAGTTATAGATAGACCCTTAGTCAGAACAAGCTCACCAACGCAAACGTTGAAAACCAATCTATTATTATTCAGGCGAATAACAAAGACGTTGTTCTATAAATTAGATTTATTGTACGGAGGTTGACAGATGGGTTGGTGGCAGACGCGGTAGCGACACCTGGGAAATAACTAGAGATATGTGAATTTGACATACATACATAGACTCACGCCTGTTTCCCCGAAGAGGTAGGCAGAGGCATATTAACCTTTTGAGCGCCATGGTCACATATATGTGACAAGCGAAAACTGTCCCTGGACGCCAACGTCACAAATACGTGACAGAAAAAGCGGTATACAAAAACACGAAATAAACAAATTGAACATTACTTGAATGCCTGTTTATTTATATTACCTTAAAATAGAAGTTCTAATGCTTGTTTATTTCTGTTAAACGAGTTAAATAGCATTATATATATTGAGACATTTTACGTTAAAAAGTAAGAAATCAAATCTCAAAAAAGAATGTTCTCACACGCCACAGTCACAAATATGTGACCGCTAGTGATGTAGCGCAAGTTAGATAATATCAAAAACTTACATCAAAGACCGTTTTAAAACTTCCTTCTACAATGTATAATTTTAGATATAATTTAGTACGAGGATAAAACAGCATTAGTTTTATAGAATCAGACTTAAGAAAACATTTTAATAGCTACATAGTCGAAGATAAAATTGGCTGGGTCGTATTTCGATATTCGCTAATCTTGACTGAGGCGCATCCCTAATACAACCCGAATTATCAGTGCCTTGTACGCCATGGTCACAAATAGACGACAGCATCGTGACGTCACAAGCGCAGGCGATCAGAAATAGTGAAGAAAGTAAATATTATTAAAATATTTATTATTTATTTTATACTAAGTGACTGTTATAATGGGTGCGAATTTAATCACTACGGAGGAACTTCTTCGCATATTAGAAGGAGTTCCTGAATCCTGATGACGAAGGCTTTTCGGAAACAAAATCTTTGGACGACTATGATTTAAAGGTACCTAAGGAAGTACCTACTGTAATTTTTTTCTGCTTTTGTTTTAAACAAAAATTAATCTTATTAAAAACCGAGATAATATCAGTAGGTATGTGGCCCAGTATTGGTGCTAGTAGGCCGAATGTAACTTATTTTTGTTAAAAATAAGTTAGATAGGTACATTTGGGAATGTTCCTTTTTTCGTGAAACAACTATAGATATTTTTTTATGTATATACGTACCTATACTGATACATATACTTAAACTGTTTGAACATTCGGAATTATAAAGATTATAAATGTACCTAATTAAAAAAAAAGTTTTATTTATTTTAAAATAATATTGTACGGGAACACATCGATAAGCGAGATTTACGTTGCTACATCCTTATTTCAGAAGCGAAATAGTCATACAAATGGCGCGCCATCCACGCCATGGTCACAAATAGAAGACAGCATATAAAGACTAGTGCTGTGCCTATAGTTATTACATTTAATTATATTGTCGTCTCATAACTGTTATTACGGTGTTATACACCTCTGTAAATTATGTATAACTATAACTTTAGTAGGAGGAAGTGTAATTAGGAATTAAATTTCAATGTTACAAGGACATTATATTCTGAAATCGGAGACGAAAATAAAAATACAATTAAATATCGATGTAGTATTGGAATCCCTATTTTTTTCGTAGGTATTTGCGCGAAATTTGTGGCTTGGCGTTGAGGGCAGGTTCATGTGTTTTTGCTCTGGCGTTCAAAAGGTTAAACGCCCACGTTTCGCCAGTGTTTTGATCCCACGTAATAGGTGGCGAGCCTATTGCCGCTCATCGGGATATTTTGTTTGCCAGAGCCTCGCCCGTTGATCGGCAGGTGCACCACTTGCAGGAGGTTGACTTGGGACCCTAAGTTCTTGATGGGAATCCTATGCACCCATATGTGAATTTGAATGCACATGTAATCATGTATGGCGTTGTGGGTTGGATTTCCACACGAGATAACACTTTGTGTGATCTGTGAGATCAACAATGTCAATTGAATGTTTATAACATCCCCCGCTTTCTGTTTTAAGCTTTTTACACAAAAGCGTCCGTAGACAAGATCTTCGTGACACCGCAACGCACTTTTATATGCTTCTATCCTTTTCTGTCACTTAGGACCGTCATTTACTAGAGCGAGAAAGAGAGACGGAACGCTTCAGCACGCCGCGGAATCGAAAAGGCGATCGTGTTCCCTCTCTCTTTCTCGCTCTAGTAAATGACAGTCCTAAGTGACAGAAAAGGACAGAAGCATATAAAAGTGCGATGCGGTGCTGATAGGTGTAGCTCAACCCTTAGCAACAAGTACTTTCGTATTTGTACGACTGTTCGACACCAACCGTCTGACTTGATCCGTTAATAAATTTCTTTTTTTGGAAAAGAGATTTAAGAGAAAGCTTCGTTGCTGTAACCGTAGCGTCCGTAGCATTCTGTTAAGTTAAGCTATCGGAGAGAAAGAATTCCCATAAGGAAACGGCAGAGGTCGGTTTGTCTCTAGAGACTAGGTAGTAGAGCCTTGCTGATTTCAGCATGAATGGGCCGGCTCGACCGGGGAAGTACTACCCTCTCACAGAAAATCGACGTAAAGTAACAGTACCTAAACTGTTGCGTTTCGTTTGGTGAGTGAGAGTGCCGGAGGCACTATCCCCTATCCCTTCTCCCTCATCCCACTCCTCATTCTATCCCTTTTCCCAACCAAAGGGGCGGCAACGCACTTGTGACTCCTGTGGTGTTGCTTGTATCCATGGGCGGCGGTAATTGCTTACCATCAGGCAATCCGTCTGCTCGTTTGCCGCCTATTACCATAAAAAAACAGAGACACACCAATCATTTTGTACAATGAGATTTTTTTGAGAAAACTGTATTTTATGGCCTGTGATCACCTGATCACAAATAAAGGTTTAAGTAGGTAGGCTCAGGATAGTTTATTAGAAATAATGTCACAAGAAAGCTAATAAATTAAGCAATTAACTGAATTTCATATTAAGCATGGCGCTACGCATTCGTAGACCGTAGAACATAATTTTGTTTGTATTTAAATATGTAAACAATTACGATCACAGAGCTTGTCTTATAGCAGGTACTTATTTATTAACTAATAATAAAGTAAAATATAATTGGATTATACAATCTTTAGCTTCCGAGCCGCCTGGACTCACCCTTGTGTCATCATCATCAGCCTTTAACAGTCCACTGCTGGACTATATAGGCCTCTCCTTTGAAAGGAGGAATTGGCCTACTATACCACGCTGGCCAAACGGGTTGGTATAGGGTTTGTATCAAGTTTTCCTTCTCTTACAGGGCTGTTCTCTGCATAATATGCAGATCCTCCTGTCGGCTCTTACGACACCCATGGGATGATATGGGGTGGTGACAAACCGTATTCTTAATCCGTCACCACACGGACGCCCTTGTGTACTCTAACTCAAAAATTCTTTAAAGACCAAAATTCTTTCGTTAATATTCTTTAACATCATGGACAGCTAAGTAGTTAGGTCGATATAGTTAAGCGTAAAGCTATAACATTGTTTTCGAAATGAAGATATATTCAGAACACTGATCTAGAATCCTTCAGCTTCCCTCTCCCTGTAGGTTAAACTATTGTTTTCCATCAAAATGGCGTGTCTGGTGAATTGACCAAACTTGACATAACAATCAATGTATGAGTACGTTAGTACTATTAATTATTCTGTGGTATGAGTTCTAAATCGTAGACATAATCTGTATACATATATAAAATCCTTGCGTTACTGACTGACTGACAGACAAGCTACAGTCAAAACTATTAGGCGAAGGAAGCTGAAATTTGGCATGTATGTTCCTTGGGGACCGTATGGGTGCACTAAGAAGGGATTTCCCGAAATTCCTACGGGATCGGCCAAAACGGGTAAATTAAAAAAAATGCAGGCGTAGCTGCTGGCGTCCTCTAGTTCGCAATAAAGCGCGTTTGCCTTGATATATAAAGTGTTCAGTATCAGAGATTTAACCTCTTAAACTAATGTACCACCCTCGCACTTTATTTGCCAGAAACAATACCACTGGTCTAAAACATTAATCTCTAAAATACTTTTAGCCTCGATAGATGATGATAAAAGAAAACTATTAACCGCGAGCTAGAAGCTAGCAGTTAGGAATAGCCGAGAGTTAAGCATCATTCGGGCGTCGAACTCGCGTCACTCGCCGCCTCTGGTCTTGGCCTCTGTGTTATTTAGGGCTCACTTATACATCATCGCATTGGAGTAGGTTGTTTTTAATTTATTCGAAATTAAATCCTTAATACATAGGTTGTTTTTCGACTCCTTTTCGTTGATAAGCTTTGTCTAATTAAATACAAATGGATTTTAAACTTTTGCGATTTGTATACATCATACAAAATAAATTAATCTTGCACATAGCGTGGTCGCGGAGAGACTATCTCTCCGCGACCACGCTCAGTGCAAGACGAGCGAAACGTCGGAAACAAATAGGTAATTATACCTTAAATAAATTAATTGTACGCGATTAAGACCCGCTAATTTATTTTGTATGATAAATACAAATGAAAATTTTCTTTTTTTTTTAAAGTGCGTAGGTAAATA
Source organism: Euclidia mi (assembly GCA_944739405.2). Taxonomy (NCBI): domain Eukaryota; kingdom Metazoa; phylum Arthropoda; class Insecta; order Lepidoptera; family Erebidae; genus Euclidia; species Euclidia mi. The sequence continues at coordinate 34,406,354 of OX123207.2, forward strand.
CCTGCGTCGTTCAGTGACTTGTCCAAAGCTAGTCCCACTGTGCCCAATAACTTAATAAGAATAAGATTTATTTTCGTTTTGCAACTTTACTATGTTGTTTCAATGCATACTTTATCAAATTCTTTCGTGATAAGGTACAGACGAAAACAGGAGTAATTTTATGCAGAGCAATTACGCAGTATACATATAAAATATGGCGTTATAAAAACCGCAGTCTAGCACTGTCTTTTATAGCCATTAATAATAATGTATCACACTTTAAGACAAAATGTATACAGTTAGTAAATATTAGACTGCCTCCATGGTCCAGTGGATAGAGTATGCGACTGCTGATCGGAGGTCCCGGGTTCGATTCCCGGGTCGGGCAAAACTGTTGCTGGGTTTTTCCGAATACTCAGTAGCAGCCCGAAGTCTGGTGATGTGCCCCGTAACGGCAATAGGTTCGCCCCCTACGTGGGACCTAGAAAAATATTCATGGCAAAATGTTGGTGTAATATTACACCTCTGCATACCACTTCGGGGATACAGGCGTGATACTATAAATAAAAATAGAGCCTTGAGGCCCATGTAAAACTAAATGTACGATCATCGATATATTATGTCATCATCATCGGTCTAGCTTTATCTCGGTTGCATTAAAGAATTTTCGTGGAGCTCGGTGACTGTTTATGAGACTATCCACCGAATAATTTGGAACTTATCGGAGAGTGCTAGTAAGCACATCACCTTGGCTCAAATCAAACACATGGCTGAGAAGTCAAGGTGACGGCTAATCTGGATAGCTGAGCGTCTAGTACATAGATATTTCTATGGTCTAGTACGAGTTTTACACAGTGACGATAGACTAATCGACGGGAACAATTATCATACATTTCCTAAATGCGCTCCCTAACGGTCTCTATCAATCGCTACTATCCGTTAGGGGCGCTTTTAGAAAATGTATGGAAATTGTTCCCGTCGACTAGGCTATCGTCACCGTGACGATCGAGTGCAAACTCGTACTAGACCCTCTGGTGTTTAGACAGCAAGCGGACCTGGGGTTGCAACTGGGATAACGCTAGAAGGATGCTGATTGAATCATTTATTAAATTTTTGGGTATCTGGAAGAAATCTTGATTTGCAATAAGATGTCCATGCCCTGTTTGTCTGTGTTTTAGGTCATGTTCAATTATTATTATTGTAGGTTTTTTACTGGTGTGCATTACAGAAATATTAATCTAATGATTATAATGTAACTGTCAAATAGATAGGTGATGGTTGGGCGGAGGGAATCTTTAACTGGCACGTAAATTCAAACTCATTTATCCATAAAGGTTACAAAAGCAACTAGGTTCGGGATGGTAGGGCTATGAGAAGAGCCTGGAAGAAACTCATATAAGTAATAAGTATATCGATAACTCGTAACTATATACACATTATAAAATGAAGTCCCCTTACCTTTCTGTCTATATGTATGAACGTGATAAGCTTAAGAACTACCGAACGGATTCTTGAACGATTTTTACCAATAAATACTGTGATTCCTGAGGAAAGTTTAGGGGTATATTTCACGTGAGCCAAGCTGTGGGCGAAGTTTAATACGGATATAAGTGTACGTCGATATTTTGTGCTACACACTACATTCATAGATTTACACTCATCTGTACCAATCAGTTCGGATCTAGCCAAAACAAGGCTACAATTAAAAGCTTGAAGTTGGATGATTAGTTTTTTTTGTGGCAAATATGTGGAAAAGCCCGTATTCGCCAATAAAATCTAAAAACATATTAGAAACAAATAATTTTAGATATACCTACTGTACTGCTACTGTCCTGCCTGCATGAGGATTGAAGCTACAAAAAAGTTTTATATATTAATTAAGCAGTAACTTTAATTTTCTTAGTTTGACATTGAATTGGGTTAATCGGAACAATGATACACGCGATTTATTGCCTCAAGAGAAGACATCTGCAAGTATTTTTATGTCCACGTATTTGAACATTAAAGTAGCAATAAATGTCAACGAAATTAAAACAGTTGTTTAAAAAAGATACAACAAAAAAAATATAATGCATAATTCCATTTGCATGTTGTGAGAAAATCAGAAATTTCTCGATCTAGAATCTGACTCGCCCTTAACAGACAGTGTTGCCAATTATGAAAACAGAAATATAATAAATGACAGACATTGTCTTGGCATTATTTATTGGTGACCGGTGCCAGTGTTGTGATGCTTGTAAATATTTGATGGAACTGACTGTCGGCATTTGTTGAACGAAGAGAAATTGATATTCAAAGGTTACTCGATAAATATAGTTACAGGAAGTCGTCTTAGTACTAAGCTTATTAAAAAGATTCTGGTCTGGATATGATACTACTTACTACAATAAATTTTATTTTTTATGAACGCGAAATTCTAATTTCCTAAATCTAAATCTTTTGAAAAAGAATTCAGTGCGAAAGGGCTACTTGGTCTTACGTTGTGAGCTTGTGAGACTTTTCAGAATTATTTTTATTGTACTATAACCTCGTCCAGCTTAGGTTTGAAAAGCCATTGCATCTCTTCATTACCTACTACCTACAACTGAACTACAAATTGTCCTCCTCATAATTCTCAAAAAAAATCAGAGAAGAGTTTGGTATATTTATGAGACACAAAAAAAAATATATAAAGAAATATTACATGAAAATATAGGTATGTAAAATATTTTCTCACCTTGAAGGGTTTCCTCACGTCTGTAAAAATGTATGAATCATTTAAAAATTATGCTCATCGTTATGAGTATTTGTTATTTTGGGGCTACTATCAGTATTGTAAGGTGGTAACGAGAAAAAGTACGTAGCTAGAGCACTACTTATTGTAGGCATCTATCTATATTATCTGTATTAGCAACTCTTGTTATATTATGTGTAGTAGTGACTCTATAATTCAGAGAGGTTGGACTAGTAAGGTTATATTTCTTTGCTATAATTATAAAACAAAGTCCTCCATCGGGTCTGTCTGTCAAAAGTGTCAAATACATATTATAAATAATATTTACTCTTTATAATGATGTTTCCGCTGGTTAAGATCGGCATTTGCCATTAAACTCTACTTTTCTTAAAGTTAGTTTCTATTAAAATATATTCTTTGACCAAATGAAAGCATTCGGTACAACAGATTTTTAATCCTATCATTAGGCAGGCAACTCGTGGAAGTGTTCTTGTCCGTTCTCATAAACTACTTAGACACGGAATGAATTTTCCTGCGGTTTCATTAATAGACAGAGAAAATGACGAAAATTTAGTAAAAGAATACCCCATAGCCTTGTACTTGATAAATATACATTAGGTACTTAATTACTAATACATGCACTGCTGATTCAAAAGTGTGAAGATTTGAAGATCTTCAAGTGTTAATAGATCCCTGTGTACACAATATGCTGCTTTTATTTCTTCATCTCTTTCAGTGAAGCGCAGTGGCGTAGCTAGCTAAGCTAGCTTGGGTGGCACCTGGGGCGGAAGTTGGCGGGCGACCTTTTTTTTTTATTCGATCCCTAACTATTAGGTACGGGCTAACTTCCCCCGACTGACTTGAAGGAGACGTCAATCGTAGTATCTGAGCTAGTGCCTGTCTTTATATATTTGTACATTGTTCTTAAAGTCGAGTTTGGGATGGGTGGCACCGCAAATAGGGTGACACCTGGGGTTGACCCCCCCCCCCTCTTCCTACGCCACTAGTGAAGCGTGTCATGAAAAAATATCTCCCATAGCTCATTAACATTTGGGTCGTGTGACTAATTAATTTGTATTTGTTGCTACGCAAAGGCGGCTCCTGTCTTCCTCTTCCGTGTATCTTGATGTCGACATCGTCTCAATGAGTCAGACCACTTCGAGCAACCAAAACCGATATTGTTTTTCTTTACGATGGGAAATTTTAAGCATGGTTTTTGGTAGTTATTGTTTTTTACAACTCTTTTTAATTCCTGTAAATTTATATGGTAATTACGTAATTTCAATTGCGGTTTATTTCCGACTTTTATTTACTTGGGCTATAAGTTATTAAACAATATCTATACCTATTTATAATCGTTCTGTTGACCATTAAATTAGCTTTCAAAGCAGACGAAGCGGCGCGGCGCCTGCCATACCGGTTTAGCAATAAATTATACTTAAAAAGAAAAGAGAATGACCTAGAATCACGGCTGCATACATTAATACAACTAGTATTGGTATTTTTTATAACAATGGCCGCTAGTAAACTGAGAAATAAATTATAAACCAATTGCTCAACACAAACTCATCGTGCATACCTATAACTCGCTTTGGCCTCGATTCATAGAAAATCCGTCTAAAAATTTTCATAGCGATTCTTGTTGCCAGAGACGTCAAATTGGCTGTTTGCCAGCTCCACTTACTGTCAAATCTAAACTGAAAACTTCAAACTACAGTTACTGATCGATTTTACACCCTATCTGCAAAGTCAATAAGTAGAAAATTGAGTGTCTCTAAAATAAAATAATGTTACAAAGTGGATTACTTTTCGCGGAAGTTCTTCATAATTTTGACAGTTTGAAAGTATTTTTTTACAGAAAGTTTGTTTTTATACAGAAATATACCTACTTTGATTGGTCTAGTAGTGTAATTTTATTTGCATTTTAATTATTTTGCACCATTTCTACGAGCGCTTTTCATGAATCTTTTACTGGCGTTTACTGGACCAAAAACAATAAAATATAATTTTAGCATCTGAGCTAAGTTCTGCTAAATATTTTCTGTTGATTTGGGTTATCAATTATAATTGTTAATAGTTATACATTGTCTAAATATTCGGAGCACTACGAAAGATAGTTGGCATGATAGCTACGTTCGTTACATTCATAGTTTATTTATAGAATAACGCTTCAACAATTATTTTTTAAAGTAGCAAATAACAAACGATAAGAACAAGCTGAAAAAAAAAAAAAAAAAGATCTTAGAGTATCTGTGATGAGTGAGATATGAGTATGACAGATCCTGCCATATAAAAATCAGAATATATGTCTGAAAATTGTCCATGGTGTTGCAAATTAATTAACATTAAAATATGGTAATTACACAGAATGATGGAGACTTGTCCCAAGAACCACAGACATTGGAGCCACTGGATTGTCTCACTGTAAGACGTCCTAAATTATTCAAAATTACGGACACATTAGTTTCATAATTCTACAAACCGTGTAAATATTGCCATTCTCATTGTTAAGAAAAAAAAACAGTAAAATATATCAACCATTTTTCCATAGGTTTATCATTAATTTATATTTTGTGTGTTTCTTATCATTATATTAACATTTATTTGTTTGTTTTATTTATTTATCTATGGTCTCTCGCTTCGCTTTTTCTGTCTTTTGAATAACAAGAGTATTAACAATTTATATTCTGCTAACATAATTTTAGAAATTATAATCTTTTCCAAAATACTCTTACTTAATATTAGAAACTATTGTTTAAATTAGTGCTCGATGACAACGATTACTTTGTTATTGTTGTATAACATATGTGATTAAACTCGAGCGACAAATCTTCCACTGTTACTTTTAATTATTGATGGCCGGTTTCAGTATTCGATCTATCCTTAGATTTCGAGATTCGAGATACTTGTTTGACATATTTTGTATGGAGCTTATGTCAGAAATGTATCTAAAATCTCAAAAAAAAGGATAGGTATATCGAATATTGAATTCAGCGGTAGATAAGTGACGTCTAACGTTGATCTATGTTCTTAAAATCCTTGGCAACTAAACGTAATGTTATAATATGTTCTTGTATAACTATTTAAAAAAAAACTGACTTAAGGGCGAGATCATAATGCAATTTCGTTAACTTGGATGACACAAAAAGCAAGATTCTGAGTCAATTTTAATAAAATTTATAATAAGACCAAGCTGAAATAATGTATTTTGAAATAATTAATATACCTATCTATCATCTGCGGTAACAACAACAGAAAATAAAATAGCTACAACGGAATTTATCACTTTGTCCTTTTTGAAGTCGGTTTAGAACCCATTGGCCATTTAAATCAGTTTGTTCTATTTTCGGGGCCTACACATAGTCTATGACAATGTCCAAAGGCTCCATCTATCTCTTATATAAAACATGTCTTATAACTTTCTCGTGATTTTCTGTAGTGTGAAAAATCTTCTATCGTTTTCGCAAAAACCTTCCATATCATTCACAATTAATGTTCCCAGTTCCTACACATGTATAAAATCAATTTCATTGCTAGTTTCCAAACTCAATTTTCATAATCGAAAGTAAAATGGCGGCTTTTACATCGCCGGTTGATACGTCCAAAACATGTTCACTGTAAATTGGTTCATAGATCCCTTTCATCCTTTCTTCATCATCACAATTCGTCATCCCACTGCTGGTGATTACAGGAGGACATGGAAAACAAGCCGGTGATCATCGGCGACAAAGAGGTGGACCTCAACAAGATCTTCACGCCAGCGCCTGATGCTGAGGAGCATATCATTAAGAAGGATCGCAAGTTCGGTAAGTTGTTTTAAGAGTTCGATCTAGAAATTTATAATAATGTCCCCCTTTTTATGCAATCTTATTCATTCTTGTGTGAGTGTGTGGTTATTTAAAGGAACAAGAAACAAATTTATTAATAGAAAACTTCGGCTTAACTCACCTGCCATCAATGAAACCAATAAAAAGGGTCATTTAAATAAGTAAGTGTACAAGTAGATTGGCATCTCGGCAAATCGTCGTCATCGTCGGGAAAAATCTGAAATATCTTTAGGGTAATTGCTTTATCTAATTGATATCAGATGGTATTTATGATGTATTATCGCTTATTTCGATGACGTATGTAATCTATTTTGAAGCCCTTCATAAATCATACACTCACTACGCTGGGGTCTAGTACGAGTTTGCACTCGATCGTCACGTTGACGATAGACTAGTCGACAGGAACAATATCCATACATTTTCCTAAATGCGCCCCCTAGCCGCTAGGGGAGCTTTTAGAAAATGTATGGAAATTGTTCCCGTCGAGTCTGTTGTCAGCGTGACGATCGAGTGCAAAACTCATACTAAACCCTCTGGGCAAAGTCTTGATATTTAACCTGCTTCCTTACGCGAGATGGCCAGATTAGTGTTCGATATAAGTCCGACCATGTTCATATGTAACATGTACAGACATATTTAGGTTGTTCGCCTCAGAATCGGTGCACAGCTGTTTTCTGTCCGTTTGAAGTTTGTATCGCTATCTTACGGTCCGTTCCAAAACTATTTCGGTCACATACGTAACGTTTCTGTAGTTATGATGCCATGGTGGCATTGTTCGTGTAAAATGTATTTTACGTAGTTTGCTTTTTTACAGTATTAAGTAAGCTAGACTTTGAGACGAAAAAGGTTACAACTAATGCTGTAGCGCCAGTTGTATACCGAATATGGTACAAATGACGCTTTTTTTTTCTCGCGGGCAGACCCTATTGTGGACTGTCCTCTCCACCTCACTTTAGGCACCGGTTTGTGAGACTCATTCCTAATTCGAGACCGACTCACTACAATCACCACGGTGTAATTGATGTCCCGTTAGCATACTTTGCCGAACGAAGAAGCTGTTCCAGTTTCAGGATCATAAGGGATCCAGTCAGGTTTATGGGTATTGCCGTCGATATAAAACTAACCTATTTTTGGTATTTTCATATTTTAATCATCAAAAAGAAAGGCTCATTAAATTTTAGAACCCTCTTCATTCTTGAAAATGATGACGTTTTTGTTATTGTTCTGAGTAGCAAAAAATTATGACGACTAAGTATTGCAGTTTTCATGCCAGAAAAACACAGCATAGATGCTGATGATTGCGTTTTTAACAAAACAAGTTAGGTAAGCTTTTAAAAATTGTAGATTGCTTTGTCTTCCGAAGCATAAATTCATAAAGTGTCTGGAAATACGTCTGGTAGTTAGCTCTTTCCATGTTATGTGGATTCTATAAGTAGCGGTTCATGTGGGTGTTGCTGTTGCATACCTACCTACATCTCTACCAACTTTGTGGATTGCAGGCGTAATGATGTTTTGTGCTAAGATGTTTTTGTTTCCATGAGTCAGCCTTTTCTAAGTACCGCATTAGTCATTGTAAAATTTTGGTGATTTTGTAGCGAAGTGTTGTATAAATAGTTGCTCTACGACTGTGCTTCTTTTTACCCAACTGCCAAGAAGTGGCTGAGAAGAAGTGTTATGTTTTTCACGCTTATTTTGTTAACGCGATTCATAAACAATATGAATGGAGTGGGTATCAATCGTTTTACTTTAAGAAAAGGTTCTTACACTTACCTAAGCCTTTTAAATGAATTGGCGTTTGGGCAAAACCTGGATGGGTACCGTATTGTGCAGCGATCTAGTCATCTCGTGAACACGACCCGTGTAACCCATGCCGAGACGTTCATTTACATACCTACATTATCCTTTTAGTTGCTCGAATAATCTAGTAAATTATTTTCAGGCTATTTTTATCCTTAATATGTAGTAAACTGAACTACAGTTTACGGATTTCATCGAGTTTTTCACTTCGTTATTACATTTAAACAGAACGATCTTTATTTATTTATAGTCTCACACCTGTATCCCCGAAGCGGTAGGCAAAGGTGTAATATTACACCCCCATTTTGCCATAACTTTTTTAGGTACCACGTCATAGGGGGCCAGCCTATTGCCGTACCGGGCACATTACCTACCAGACTCGCAGACTCCGTGCTGCTACTTAGAATTTCCTAACGGAAAAACCCAATACCTAACACTTTTGCAATAAAATCCGTAAACTGTAGTTTAATTTCAATGTGTAAAATTCGCATATCCCCAAGAAAATATTAATAGTTAGTTCCTAAGAAAGGCGCCATATCCGTGTGTCTAAAAATCTCCGTAGGTATTTCAGTGTACTTAGTCCCTATTTTAATAGTTTATCAGGAAATTTTGCTCAATACTGCAATGTGGATAAAGCTTTCCGAGATATTTCCGAGATATCAAGATTAAACAGAATGTCAATTTGTTTGTTAGCCTTTGAAGTTCATTATCCACGTTAAATCTTTAGGTCACAAGTTAAAACAATGGACTGACGTAAGCAAATATAAATGTGACCCATGCCGTATTTAGATATGCAAAATTGTAGGTACTCTTTGTTAAAAGTATAGCTCTTAAAACTGCAGTAGGCATAGGTATCTTTGAGTCGGTTCTTGTCATTTTGTTTACCTAGACTAGATTAAACCTGGTTTGAAGATGCTATCTTCAGAATTTCATATACACCTACCCTATCTTCAAGATAGGGTAGGTGTATATGAAATTCTGTATATACTGAAGTTGATATAATTTTATTATTTATCAATTTCTTTGAGTTATTCGATCGAACGCCATCTATGAAACAATTTAAGCAAAACACTTTCAATCTAGCTAACTAGATGGCGCCGATCGAAGTTGTAATTCCTAATTCTCACGTGATGTGTAATTGTGTACCTTACCCTCATGCTGCAATACCAGACACAATGGAATCTATTATGTCTCGCACTCATCAGTGCATCTCGCGCTCAACGAGTTAATTGATTAAATATCTAATCATACAAATATAATAAAATTCTAGAAAAAACTTTCGCATCGTCAGCGTTCTACGTGCCCGGCGTACATCCCACTGTGAAGGAGCAGATGGACTTGGCTCGAGCCATCTCCAAGTCGCTAAGTGACTCCAGCAACCACATGAGCAGGGGGCAGAGCATGTACGTCAACAGAAAGAAACGCTCCGTGAAATGGGTGCACGAGGGACGAGGTGAGAATTTTTTTTATACCTTTTTCATTTTCCAAGAAAGTAAAAAGGGCAGTATATATCTTTTTTATAATATGGCCTTAAAGTGCACCCTCATATAGCTGCAGTTTCATAGATGTAAGATTATGAAGGTAGGCCGAGAGAATGGGAGAGGAACACGCTTCTGGACGCTTATTTTATTTCCTACGACTCTGATACGCTCACGTCTCCCTAAGTTTTGATCGGTGTGTGATTGGTTCGTTTCGAGATCTGCGACGACCCAGGCATTGGTCTTTAAAGCAGCATATATGTAGGCATATCCGACGAACGCCAATCAAATTGTCATGAGATGTACAAGTATCCAATCGTACAATTAGGTTTAAAATACAGGCGTTATGTACTTAGGTACATGTTAAATTAGAATAGATATTGCAAAACCAATCTAGAACATTTCATTGCCCGCACATAAACATAACCAACAAAAACTGAGCTGTTTCTGTATACCAGGCTCACAAAACCAGGTCAGCTTACACTGGTCATTAGTTTTATATGTGCACTAGATGAAGCCCGCGGTTACACCCGCGTTATTTAAGGCTACTGCTCCGCTCCCGTCGCTCATAGCCTTCCTCGATAAATCGGCTATCTAACACTGAAAGAATTTTTAAATCGGACCAGTAGTTCCTGACATTAGCGCTTTCAACCAAACAAACAAACTCTTCAGCTTTATATATTAGTATAAGATTAAAATTAATTTAACGTGATGTTGACGGCAGCTGATATTATTGACAGATTGGTCGGTAGCCAGATCGTCCGGCCACTGGCCTCAATATATTACGTTATTATTTATACCATTCGCCTTGGTAATTATTATTAGATATTAATACGTGTAATGCCATGTCGTGATATGAGGGGATGACATGTTGTGATGTAGGTCGGGTTCATCTGAAAGTCATTTCTGCAATACTGTTTTACTGTATGTTGCTTTCTGTTAATAAGATATATCCCTGTAGGGTAACTGACTCTAGAGGTAGATCCAAGCAGAGGGTGAGGGGCTAAACCCTCCCTTCCCAGTCCTTGTGTCAGACTTTTATGTGATTCCCTTGACAAACAAAGCTTATCCTCAGCAGACCACCACAAGACCTGACAAACAGAAGTTCTGGATTGGCTTATGGACTCTTGGACTATTGGACTCTGTATAAAAGTTGCTGTAGCTAGCGCATAGACCCCAATAAGTAAACCAAAAGACGAAATAATATTGAGTAAACTGAGTATTCCAGAGGACATACGGGTTACGAGTACCTAGGTAAAAAAGGTTTCGTCTAGACTTGACTAAATAGAACAATTTTACATTTCCAGGCCGAAACACATCGAACGCAAGCTCCACACCGACGCCAGTAGCAAACCACGACACGCCGTACCGCCCGCCATCTAGCCTCCGCAACCAGAAAACTTACCCCAAGTCCGCGCTCAAACAGACAGTCTATCCACAAATGGAGCCTTTCCCTGTCTCCTCACCGACGATCAGCGTGCAAAATATTGATTTACCAGTGCCTCTAGCTCCCACAAAGTTAAATGATGTCTATGCTTCGCCAAAAAGCCCGCGTTTACCTCTTGTCTGTGGCCCGAATTTCAATGTGGCGCCGCGCGGTTGGGGCGAAATGAAAGACTACTACCGACCCGTCGTACTAGATGTCGCTGGTGCGTCGCCGAGGTACACAGATTTCTAAAATTATTTAATTAGTTAACTGTTAAATAATTTTAAGTTAATTTAATATACGACTACATCAAGATTTTTGTTTTAATTTAAAATTTTATTTAGGTGAATTAACTTTTTGTCTGTTGATAAAATATTGAATACCTAAGCTTTTAATTTATGTTTAGGCTGTAAGTTAATGCCTATAAGTTCTATGGCGTTCCATTCTTTATGTTTTAGGGCATAAAGTTTGTAAGGATATATTTTATATTAAGCATTTTGAAATAATTTATCTGTACCTATCTAAATGATAAATGTCTAGATTTTAAATATTTAATTTAATATTTTAATAATATTATAAGATTAAAAACATCGTAGTCGAAAACTAGTCATATTTTATTAATAATATAGTTTTAATCAATATAATACTCAGTGGTGTCTTAATAACCGAAGATTTAAATACCTACTTAGATAAGTATCAACGGTATTTTAGAGAATACGAAAAAATAATTAAAATAGAGGTAAGAAAAAAAGTTGATACTGAAATAATAAAAAAAAAACGATTTTATACGTAGGTACCTATATTTTTATACAAAGTATATTCGTTAAACAAAGAATACTAAACTTAATTAAAATCTTTCGTAGTCTATCATAGATAACCTTGGACTAAGAAAAATAATTAAATATCGTTTTGACAGATTTTGTGAAAGAAATTTGTTTAGGATATAGATATAAAAATAATATCTTGTCTACAAATAAGATAATTTTGGGATAATTAAATGTAATGGACAGTTTGTATTTATTTGATGTGATCGTGGCAGTTTATACGCGAGGATCAATAAAGTATCTTTAAACACATTGGATTTTATTTTATTTATATCCATTAATTTATACGTATTGTAATTATTTTATTTATTTGGATTTCTTTTATCATTTTAAGGGTTTAAACCAATAATATTAATAATTTAACGCTAGTTCGTAGTTAGTTAGCAGGTAATATCACTGGCACTCACTTGAAAGGTCACATCTATGATCCAGGGCCGAACCTTCCCTATGTGCAATGTACGCGGCGCACACAGGCGCCAGGGTGACAGGGGCGTCGCGCGCCGAGATATGCGTTAATTATAACACTTATTTTCGAAAAAGGATGCCAAAAAAGGCGCTTCACAGATTTCGCACACAGGCGCAATGGCGTAGAAAGGGCAAATATAAAGGCCGGAATTGGTTAGGTAACGACTAAAAAAAAAAGGTCATCCGCCCAACGCTACGACATAGGCGCATCAACATCTATTGTAGTAAATTACAATATCTGGTTAGCATTATTACCTACTTATAAATACCTTTTTGAAGAGCTCAGAAAACCAGAAAGTTACTTCTGTAGTTTTTATCGCAGGAAAGTTTATTGTAAGTGAAATAAATTACTTAAATATAATATAAAATTTATTTATAAATAAATTAATAATTTATTTAATAGTAGTTTCATTCATCAACTAATGTTTAAACTTTATTTAACATGTTTATCGTCAATTTATTGATAATAAGTATTCTACTTGACAGCAAAACACTATGACGTCAGTACGTCATATTCCATACAAAACCCTTGGCAAAGGTCGTTTTTGAGATTTCATTAAAAGTGCTTGATTTGACTAGTTGGAAACAACCCTATTATATTGATTGCCAAATAAATGCATTTTGTAGCGGCTTTTAATATTTTCGATCAATGATGTGTGAATTTGGCTTCGTCTTCAAATTCTACGCTGAATTAGAAATAAAACAAAATTTTATAGGGTGGGTCATTATTTACCTAACAAATGAGGCACAATTTGTTACCTCTAAAGGAAGCCTCTGTTTGAAGCTGTTATTGACGAAAATTTGGTTTTTGACATGATATGTCAGTAAGCCGAGGAAATAAGAGGTAAGGAATGATCGCAGTATCGGCGGTGGTGGCGGTGTTGCCATATATTTACACACTCATTCCTTATCAGATTATCTCTACATCATCACAACTGCCACCGTCGAATGCTGGCGAGCATCTCTTTTTGAAAGTGGGACTGCAACATACAAAACTTTTATTGGGCGTACTATATTATTCTCCTTCGTGTCATATTAATTATTTTTCGTCATTTGAGCAAATCCTGGCAAATCTCACACCGTCCTATGATCATTCCATTATTATGGGTGATTTTAATACATGTCTTCTCAAGCAGGATTCACGTACTGCATATTTACGACGTGTTACAGAAACCTGCAACTTGACTATTTTAAATCTTGATGCAACACATCACTTTCCCAATACTACTCCTTCTCTTCTCGACCTTATTCTAGTTTCTTCTTCCAGTCATGTTCATAGACATGGTCAATGTTCAGCTGACGCATTTTCCTACCGTGACCTCATCTATCTTTATTACAAAATGCGCCAACCTAAACTAAAGCCAAGGATAATTCTGCAGCGCAATTTTGGTGGGATGGATCATGAAAAACTTCGTGAGAATGCCATTAAAATTGATTGGGATCCTCAGATTGCGTCGACACTAATAAAGTCTATAGGTATCTTAACAACTCAATTAATTCAGTTGTAGGACGTGCATGCGCCAGTTCGTGCAATCAGAATCAAATATTTACCTGCGCCGTGGCTGACACAGGACATTAAAAGATCATGGCGAAGAAAAGTGCAGCAAAGTCAAGATTTAAGCAGAAACCAACTCCTATAAACCTCGAAAAATACGTAGCTATCAGAAACCACTGCAACAAGGTGTTTGGGAAAGCACAACGCCAACATATCCATAAGTCCGTTGAAAACGGTGATCCAGCAAAGGTCTGGAAATTTCTCAAAACTTTGGGTGTTGGTAAGACACAGCATAAATCAATTCCAAATAATCTCAATATTGACTCTCTTAACATACATTTCTCATCCTCGTCCAAGTTTGATGAAAATATTAAAATTCTACATCATCTTTCATCTTTACCAACTCCAGATTATTCTCCTTTTACCTTCTCTCAATTCACCGCTTGTAATGTTAAGAAGAGCATTCTGGAAATCACGTCTAATGCAATCGGTAATGATTGTGTAAGCCGCAAAATGATCCTTCCCATCCTTGACGAAATCCTTCCAGTCCTATGCAACATTTTAAATCAGTCGATTTCCTGCGACATCTTTCCCTCAGCGTGAAAAGAAGCACTGATTATTCCCCTGCCCAAAAAACCCAAATCTCCTACTTTAGCAGATTACCGTCCTATATCTATATTACCATTCCTTTCAAAAGTCCTAGAACGTCTCATTCATACACAACTTAGTGCCTTCCTTCGTAAAAATTCCCTCCTAAATCCATATCAATCAGGTTTCCGACCTGGACACAGTACCACCACAGTTTGCGTTACAGATAATATTAGGCAAGGAATGGACAGTGGCAATCTAACAGTGTTATCGTTACTTGACTTTAGTAATGCCTTCAACACAATCAACACCGTGGATTTGCACATCATGCTTGGCAGGATGCCATGCTCTTAACATATCTCCATCTGTAATTGACTGGTTTCAAAGTTACCCAGCAACGTATCCGCATTGAAGATACTTATTCCACTTGGTTTAACATGAATGCAGGTGTACCACAGGGTGGCGTGCTATCCCCTCTACTCTTCACAATATTTATAAATGCTATTTCAAACCAATTTCTTTCATCCTACCACCTTTACGCAGATGATTTACAAATTTACACGCAAGCTCCCTTTGACAAGCTAGCAGAAGCCGGCAAGAATATTAACTCGGACCTCGAGCGGATTTGTGAATGGACTCAGAAGTCAGAAGTATGTGAACCCCGAAAAAACCCAACTGATTGTTATTGGCAGCCCAAGATTGTTAGCTAAAATTGTCTGGTCTAATCTACCACAAATCAGTTTTAATGGTAAAGATCTATCATTTAGCAAAACTGTTAAAAAGTTGGGTATACATTTATAGATGTAACAATGTCTTAGAGGCTTCAGATATAAGAAACAAGTCGAAAACTGTTTGCTTCAGCCGCGCCAGTACGAAAGTTACGCAATTTCCTTCCAACTGCTACCAAGATTGCGCTTGCACAGCCTTTGCTTCTGCCGATCCTTGACTCCGCTGATGTCAGCATTGTCAGCTCTTGACCCCACCGAGGAGCAAATAAACAAACTTGAGCGTCTCCAAAACTTCTGCATACGTTTTATATTTGGTTTACGCAAATACGATCATATTTCAGAATTCCGCAACAGGCTCAAGTGGCTTCCGATTCGCCTTCGCAGAAATACTCACATTCTTACGTTACTGTATAATATCCTGTTTAATCCCAATAGTCCCTCTTATCTTAAAGAACGTTTTAAGTTCCTTCATGACACACATTTAAGGTCCTTGAGGTCGTCTGTGGACTTGAAGTTGGAAATGCCAATGCCAATGCATTCCACTAATTATTTTGACAAATCTTTTACTGTCCAAGCTGTGCGCCTGCGGAATGCGTTCTGTGGGTGAAAAGTTATTGGTCGAATCATTCCCAATCATTATTAGGAGAAATCCTACTTATTTAGAAACTGAAACGTTCTTACGATTTGAAAATTATTGTTGAATATTTTGAATTCCTACCCAGATGGATATTTTTGCCACATACATACATATAGGTATTTTAAGAAATCAAAACAATTCGTCAGAGCAAATATGTATTCAAATGTTAATTTCATACTTAATAACTATGTCCAAAAAGATAGCTACATATTGTAGGTAATATGTTGCTATATATCTATATAAGGTATCTGTACCAGTGATGGACGGGTGTAGTGGGGCGCCAATCACCTGTGTAGTTAAGTCGACCGAAAGGTAACTCACTGATTGGTTTGATCAGAACGAAAGGACCCTAACTGAGGTATTCGAACAGCATCGTGTACTCATAAAGCGTAACGAACGTAATCATAATCTTATACAAGAAGTTCAAAAAAGTGGTGCTTCCTTAAGAAGACTAACCAGGGAGATGAAAGATAGATGGTGGCTTGAAAGGGCGGCAAAGATACAGTGGCTAAAAAATAGCATACCACTAAGATCCCTAGATGGCTCTCAAAAACTCACTGCGAAGCAGGATATTCTAGATCGTTGGGCAGAGCACTTCAACAATCTTCTTAATGTAGATCGGTTAGCAGATCTTGAGCATATTCGGGGTATTCAACCTCTGCCGCCGCATGATTCACTTGCTGAGCCACTGAGACTAGCTGAAGTAGTTCGACCCATCAAAGAACAGAAAAATAAAAAAGCAGTTGGAATCGACAACATCGCCGGGGAACTGCTTAAATACGGAGGGGAACAGCTTCATACTTACATCTGGCAAATTTTCGATCGCATTTGGAACGAGGAAACGATACCACCTGAATTTAAAATATCTCGTATACAGACCCTTTATAAAAACAAGGGCGACCGTTCTGACTGCAACTCATACAGGGGTATATCGCTTCTCTCTGTACCGGTGGTCTTTTACCGGTGTCTGAAAACATATTGCCAGAAACTCAATTTGTGTTTCGTCCTGATAGGGGCACCTGCGAAGCCATCTTTTCCATCCGGCAACTCCAGGAAAAAAGTCGGGAACAAAGCCAACCTTTATATATGTGTTTTGTGGACTTGGAGAAAGCATTTGACTGTGTCCCGCGGGAAGCCCTTTGGACCTTATTGGCAAGATTAGGTTGCCCTGAGAAGTTTGTTCGAATGATTCGCCTTCTTCACGACGAAATGACCTGCTGTGTGACCTAAAATGGGGATCAGTCAGAGTTTTTTCCTGTCACTTGTGGTGTCAAACAAGGTTGTGTGCTTGCACCAACATTGTTTGCTCTTTATTTTTCTGTCGTTGTCAGTGAGGCACTCGAACAAGCTTCTGCTGGCATCAAAATATGTTTTCGAACTGATGGGGGACTTTTCAACTTGGCCAGATTAAAAGCTTATACTAAGGTATCACACGCACTAATAACGGAGATAATGTATGCGGATGAACTGTGTTTTGTTGCTAGCTCACCACAGGAGCTCCAGAACCTGATTACCAACCTTCAGGAAGTCTGTTGTCGTTTCGGTCTCAGAATCAGTGTTAAGAAAACTGAGATTATGGCAATGAACTCTCATGGAGAAGCAGACTCAGAACCTATCAAGGTGTTCATTGGCGATACTGAGCTGAAGCAGGTGGACAAATTTAAGTACCTGGGCAGCACAATCACATCCAAGTGCGACCTTGATGCCGAAGTAAATCATCGCATAGGCGCTGCGTCTGCTGCTTTCGGTAAATTACGAGCCAAGGTCCTACATTCACATGATTTGAAGCTCTCGACAAAGATCTCTGTTTACAAGGCCATAGTTCTCCCAAATCTTTTATACTCCTCAGAGACATGGGTCCTCTATCGGAGACACATACGGACGCTGGATAGGTTCCATTTAAAGTGCTTAAGAGACATTCTAAAAATTAAATGGTCGGACCGGGTTAGAAATACCGAAGTGCTCCGACGCGCAAATGTCTACGGCATAGAAGCGTACCTGATGCGGGGACAGCTCCGATGGTGTGGACACATCGCACGAATGCCTGATGAAAGAGTGGCAAAACGCATCTTCTTCTCTGAACTCCAGAACGGCAGGCGGAAACAAGGCGGCCAGTTCTTACGCTTCAATGATGTTCAGAAAAGACACATGAAGAGATGCAACATTGATCCCCAGAAATGGGAGGAAAAGGCCATGTGCCGCTCTGATTGGAGGCGCTTTGTGAAGAACAAAGTTTATGACTTTGAAGAGCAGAGGAAAACCGAACTGGATGCGAAGCGCGATGCTCTTAAGGCTAAACCAACAACAGCCATATCTTACAACTATGTCGACGGTATCCTCACGTGTGACCAATGCTTGCGCACGTTTACTCACAGGATTGGATACTGTAGCCATAAAAGGGCACATGCCCGGGCTGATCATCCTAGCTCCTCGGCTATCAATCAGTAGCAGTCACCATAGCCGAACTCGGCTGGGAAGTATATATATATACCAGTGATGGACGGCTTAAGGTCGATGAAGTACATATAAAATTTCCAAAAAAAAAAGTTGCAGGCCGATTCTTGCAATGGCTGTAGATAATGTTGGTTATGGTTTTTTAGCATCTTATAAGAGAATACTACATTCATTCTAGTAATTTCCATAAAAATAAAATTACGAATAAAATTGGCTTAAAATTATCCAGTAATGGACAAGTCATACACCACGTTTTGGACATCTAGTAATAGACACTTGATAGATACAAATAAATAAAAATATTGTTTGTTTAGAAACAAATTTTATTTGCTATTACGTATTCTAAAATAAAAGTTGTTATTAATCATAAAATAAAGTACTGTAAGAAAGATCTTGTTTGTAGTACCTACAGTAATGGAATGAACACCAGTGATGGACACCCCAGTAATGAACACCATTACTGGTAAAAAGCTTTATTAAGTCATGGAAAAAAGATATTTCATTGACTTCGAGAAATAAATCTAGAATCGACTAAAATCTTTAAAAAAATGCCCTGCACTTGTAATCGACACAATGTCCATAACTAAGGCATGTCATAATAACAGGTACCTACTAGTCATGGACATTGCAAAAAAAAAAACAAACCACGTTGTTGTTTGCAATATATTTAATTAAGATTGTTTGGAGAAGAGGTTAATTCAGCCACAAACTTATTATTTATTCATTATTACCTTAATTGAATTGATAAAAACTCATCAGCAACTTACCTCGCTATCAAACTATCATAAAAAACAATATCATTGGTGACACGCGCTGTTTATCTTTCCACCAGTTCAGAGAGGTTGGACGTTTAGACTAGAGAGAACATGCTCGCCATATTTCCTTATACCGAACGTGCAACACGTAATGTCAGTTGGTCTTAGTTGGTTAATCATAACGTCAAATTACGCGTCTCATTTTAAGAGTCATAGACTCCTTACACACTCATATCTTTGACTGCATTCTCTAAATAGCCGTGCTGTAAATCCCATCATTAAGGAGTGATGGGATTTGACAGTGAAAGGAGATATCGATGTTTTTTGAATGAGGGATAAATACGGAAACAAACTATCGGACATGAATGTAAACCTGAATCGTACCCGCAAGCTTCGGCGTGGCAGTCGGTTGCATTCACGCCAACTGAGTTGTCAAAGTAGTTCACTGCTGTACTAATATTTACATAAAGGCGTATCATTTGTGCTGGCGGATCACAAATCGGATTACCTACAGCTCTAGAAAAATCGAGCAGTGTCCAACGTAAGCGATAGCAAGCAACGTGATATGATGCGACGCACACAAATTGCCAAAGCCTGCCACTTTAGCCAATCTGGTATAATTTGTACAATATATAATGTAAGTGACAGTTTCTTAGCATCTCATCGCAACGCATCGCTCATTAGTTTATGAATACTTTTTGTCAATAGATTTTATGGCTAAAATGAACAATTAAACACGTGACATTTTTTAGTACTGTCTGTCTGGCAAGTCTTTGCAAAGCACTGTCCGGCGTCGACAGCAAAAACTACAATTTCAATATTTTAGTTGTTGTTTACTTCTACGGCTTAAATATATCGACACATACTAAAGTTAGACATTAACCAAAAATATTTATCGATAAATCATCACTGTTACGAACAACACTCGGTTTTCTAACTCTATGTTTTGTCTACTGTTTGGCTACCACGACGCTGCTATAAGAGCGTGCTGCTAAACCTATCGACAGCTCTTTCTATCATACTGCATGTGCCATTAGAAAGAAGATATCAAACATAGCAACCGCTGTTGTTATTTAGTGTTACTTCTATGACTTAAGGTTATATCAATGAATACAGATGATTTACATTAAAGAAGCTTATTTCTTAAGGATGTCATGTGCCGATTAAAGTTGGCGTATTGACGGTTGTCATTAGTGTAGTTCGTAGTTGGCGGCGCTAGCGTCTTTCGCCATCTGTCTTGCATTGCTTTGGCGTAAGAAATAGACAGCTGTTGCACTGAAACTCACGCGACTGTTACGCCGCCAAGCGGCAATTCGGGTCGCAGAAAGTCTGTCTTAAAAGCGGCAATAAGAAAAACATCTCTACTAGTCGACCAAGCCAACTAGACGAATGTCAACGTGACAAAATTCAACATAATTCAATAATTATAATCCAGAAATTCCTAGTACCGATTACAGGCGCATTGTACGTTCACACGCTGCGTTCGCACGTTACGATAAATAATTTCGGGATTATAATTGTTGAATTATGTTGAATTTTGTCACTTTGACATTCGTCTAGTTGGCTTGGTCGACTAGTATATAAATAAATATCTATGCTCTATGGTTATATTTGGTTATATTTCTTTGCACCAGTTTGAAACTGAACGACAGACATACATCAGCTGTCAATATTTTGACACTTTAATCCCTTTTCTCTGTGGTAAAGTATTGCTAGGTAACAAAAGCGTTGTAGAATCCTTATTTTTTAGGACTCAATCAATAATGATCATAACTGGTACGCTGTCCATTACCGCTGCACTTACCTTAAGTATGATGATCCTTGCCTTTGTGTAGTGTGGTAAAAACCATACCTACCCATTAAGTATGAAGATTTGTCATAAAGTGAGTATCTCTCAAGGTTGTAAACAAAATACTTAATATAACAAAGCGCAAGATTCACTGACATACATCACATACATGGACGTCTTTACAAAATTGTTTATTCTCTAGAAAGAGACAAAGCAAGTAATTGGCTATGCTATCTCACGTTTTCGTCATAGCCAGCTTGTAAGGAAGTCCTGAGTCTTTATGTTTATGTGTAGAACTGCGCGAAACAGCTTTCACAGCACCTCTTTGACCTATTTCTCCGCATACGGAAAGCGATCTACAAAATATGCGACAAAGCCCCTTCATATGAAATCATGTGATGTCATCTATTTGCTTTAGTTTGCGCTACGGAACGGTTTTCCTGATTCTGAATATTCTGATGAAGAATTTTTTTTGGAACATTCGCTTTTCATACATGACATACATACATACATACATAGACTCATGCCTGTTTCCCCGAAGGGGTAGGCAGAGGCATATTAAACGCCCACTTTTCGCCAGTGTTTTGATCCCACGTAATAGGTGGCTAGCCTATTGCCGCTTATCGGGATATTTTGTTTGCCAGAGCCTCGTCCGTTGATCGGCAGTAGCACCACTTGCAGGTGAGGTTGGCTTGGGACCCTAAGTTCTTGGTGGGAACCCTATGCACCAATTCATACATGACGTATCATGCAATATAGGCGGGGAACAAGAGTGTAGTATGTAATGGATAACGCATAAAAAACCCGCACTTTTTGGTTACTTAATAGGTCATGTGCTAGAACATTTATTAAAAATGTCAACTCATTGCTTGATTATATCACTGCTGCAACTGTTATTTATATGATGTCAACTTAAAATCACAAAAGTTCTAGACTTTATATTACCCAATATAAAATGACTAGCTTTTGTTGCTGTAGTCGATGCATTGAGAGGTCAGTATATAAGGTAACGTAACCGGTCTTGGACACTTCACCAATAATGGACATTTTCAAACATATTTTCAAAAAATAAATAAAGCGAAACATTTTTATAAATATGGCAACATTTATTGCAAACTATACGGATATCCGAACAACATTATGTCAGTTTGACATTTAACAGACATGTTGTTTTGTTAACATCTACGGTCGAGTGAGTGCAGGTGAAAGAAATACAAAATTATCAGTTTTTGTTAGAAGAATCCTAATGCGGGTGGGTTCATTTCGTGGATTTTTTTAAATTTTACAATGAATTGTGAACGCTAGACAATTTATTTAATGATTTACCATTGATATTTGGATTATAACTGCACATAAACCGATTGTCTAACCTCTAATATAATTTGTTTTTTTGTTTGTGTTTATGATTGGAAACTAAATTGTGTCTTTACCCAATCATGGACACTTCTGTCCATCACTAGATTTGTTTAAGTCTGCTATAATTTTGTTTTTTTTCCAGCTATGTAAATTAAGACTATTCTTCACATCTTACAAATTTATAATTACAACATTCATACCCAATGATGGACAGCACTGTCCAAGACTGGGTGTTCATGACTGGAGATTCCCCAACTGTTATTTTATTGTGGCAGGTAATATGGCATCCAAACGGAATTATAGTTAGGATCAAATAGACAGAGGAATTGCTGAAGTACAAAGAGGAGAAAAGAGAAAAGACGGCTACTAAATACGGTGTGCCTAGACTTACTTTGCGGAATAAAATTTCGGGGATAAGCCCACTTGATTGTAGCTTTGGACCTTCTACAGTGCTATCCCAAAAAGAAGAAAAAATATTGGTCAAACGGGTTTTACCATCATATCAGCCTAGAGAAGTCCACTGCTGGACATAAGCCTGCCCCAAGGTTCTCCACACAGACCGATTTTAAGCCGCTCGCATCCAACCGCTTCCCGCGATCTTAACCAGATCGTCGACCCACCTTGCGAGGGGCCTACCCCAGCTGCGTCGACCGGTACGTGGCCCCCACTCAAGAATCCGCCTGCCCCAATGGCCATCGGTTCTTCGAGCTATGTGCCCTGCCCATTGCCACTTCAGCCTGGCTATCCGGAGAGCTATGTCGGTGACTTTCGTTCTCCTGCGGATCTCCTCATTTCTGATTCGATCTCGCAGGGAAACACCAAGTATAGCTCTCTCCATCGCGCTCTGAGTGACCCTGAGCTTTCGGATAAGGCCCATTCTAGTCACCAGCCTAGTACGTATGTTAAATAGCCAAGTTGTTTAGCGACCACGTCTCAACGCCGTAGATCATCACTGGCAACACACTGGTCAAAGTCTTTACTCTTGTGACACTGCGGGATATCGGACGTAACTTCCCGAATGCCGCCCAACCGAGTTGGATTCGAAAAATGATCTCTTTGTCGAAGTTGGACCTACCCAATTGGATCATTTGCCCCAAGTATACGTACTTGTCGACAACTTCGAGTGTAGAGTTCCCAACCTGAATAGGAGCAGGTACAACATGGATTTTAGACATGATTTTCGTCTTGTCCATGTTCATTTTAAGACCTACTTGTTGGAAGACTCTACAGAGGCCATCGAGCAATGTGCTGAGGTCCTCCATGGTCTCAGCCATGACTACGATATCATCAGCAAATCGAAGGTGAGTGATGTGCTCGCCGTTGATGTTGATGCCGAGTCCTTCGCAGTCCAGAAACTTGAAAACATCTTCCAGCGCAGCGGTGAAGAGTTTCGGAGATAATTATAACATCCTGAGTTTTATACATGGCTAATAAAAACCATTTTCCAGTAACAAAAGATTTTGGAGAAAAATGTAGAAAACTGCTCTTTCGCAAATAATCGCCCAGGTAAAAAATGGATAAGTTCATCCAAGGATCGTCATCCAGAAGTGGCACTAAGAACGGCACAAAATCTGACGAAGGCCAGAGTCAATAGGTAGATACTTTTATGAGAGTCCAACTCTAGATGTCCAAGACTAGATACTGTTCATAAACGGGTGTCCATTATTGGGAACTGACTGTCCATAATAGGTTCTCTATAAGGGGTTTTGTTTTTATTTTGTATCTCATAAGCACACTTTGCTGTGCCATAATGTGCCAAATAAATAGATCGCAGGAAGCATGTTTTATTTACGAATATTACTTGTTCTTGCAATACCAAATAAATACGAACAATAAAGGCAAATCAACTCAATTTTCATTCTTAAACTGTCCATGATTGGTTCCTTTACCTTACTGGTAGTTAGTAAGGTGACATCGTTTAATTTGTTCCCAGTAAGATAATAATACCATCATGACTTTGCACTCAGTCTGTTTGGTTTATTTTTGTTAGTTTTTACGAATCACGGTGACTTGCCAAATTGTAACATATGTTATATAATGTGCGGAAATCTTGTCGTTATAATTAAACAATTGTTAGGTAGGTACTTTTGAATGTTACAGTATGGTTATGACGTGCAAACAAAGTTACATGATAAACATATTACTGAATTCACAAGGAAATTCGTGACACAAGCATTAGAACAGAAAAAGCCTATACATATTTTTTTATAGATTCACGCCTGTGTCCCTGAAGGAATAGGCAGAGGCGTAATAGGTAGGTATTACACCTACATTTCGCCATGAATGTTTAGATCCCACGTAATAGAGGGCGAGCCTATTGCCGTTACCAGGCACATCACCAGATTCCGTGCTGCTACTGAGAATTCGGAAAAACCCAGTAACACTTCGCCGACCCGGGAATCGAACCAGGGACCTCCGATCAGCAGTCGCATACGCTATCCACTGGACCACGGAGGCAGTCATATATGTATTTGAGATATGATTGAGCTATACATATGTATTTGAAAATTAGACATTGCTGGTTTTAATCACATTACCTACTATTGCAACCGCGAAAGTTTGTAAGGCTGGCTGCATGTAATATCTTAGTTACTCTATCAAACTAGTGAACAGATTTTGATAAAATTTTGCTGTTACAACTTATATAATCAGAATAGCGCCTAGGGTGTCTTTTGTTGCAATACTGGACAAATTACAGTAAGCCTAAGGAAGCTTTAGAACCAGCTAGCAGATTGAATCGTGTCAATTCGTGTCACCCAAAATAAAGGTCGGTTTGAGAGAATATTTTTTGTTTTTATTAATAGTCTCACGCCTGTTTCCCCGAAGTGGTAGGCAGAGGTGTAAATATAACACCCACATTTCGCCAGATTTATTTTAGTCCCACGTAATAGGGGGCGAGCCCATTGTCGTACCGGGCACATCACCAGACTCCGTGCTGCTACTGAGAATTCGGAAAAACCCAATAACACTTTGCCCGACCGGGGTATGGAACCCGAGACCTCCCAATCCCACGCGCACATTTATGCCGCGAGACCAACGAGGCAGTAAGAGAATAAAATTAACAAATTAATGTTATTGCTTTATAAGACAATAGTGGTGGACTACGGCCTTACCCTTCTCATAGATTAGACGCCCGTGCCTGGTAGTAGGATAGTTTATATACTGAGCTGATGACGATGACGATTCCTAATTGATGATCAAGAGATGATCTAATTATTTTTTTAATTGTGTTTTGGCCCTCCCGCTTTGCTGGTGTGGCCAGTGCCTTATATTACTCCTGAAATATCCTTCTGATTAAATTTGTTGCGGGTTCAAGGCAGTTAAACAGTTACCTACCGGAATTTCACGAGTAGTAGAGCCTTGCTAATTTCACCATGCATGGGCCAGCTCGACCGGGGAAGTACTATCCTCTCACAGAAAATCGACGTAAAGTAACAGTACCTAAACTGTTGCGTTTCGTTCGGTGATTGAGAGTGCTGGAGGCCCTATCCCCTATTCCTTCTCCCTCATCCCCCTATCTCTTTTCCCGACCCAAGGGGCGGCAACGCACTTGTGACTCCTGTGGTGTTACTTGTGTCCATGGGCGACAGTAATTGCTTACCATCAGGCGATCCGTCTGCTCGTTTTCCGCCTATTCCCAACAAACATTTATGACGTTGAGTAAACGTTTTGGTGGCAACTTAGGCCCACTTGCACAACGATTCTTAAATTGAATTAAGATGTATTTAACGAGAAAAACAATATTAAACACCACTAGCGTCTTGCACAACGAAAAATTTGTCGAGTAATATGATTTAAGAACTGTCAAAATTAATTACCGAAAATCGGCTGTTTAGTGGCTAATTTCATTTAAGAATTGTCACACTGATGTTGGCATCTTGTCATTAGCTACGAAAATTATCAATAATTATATAACTGGACCGGACGACGCAGCAGGGGGAGGCCTATGTCCAGCAGTGGACGTCCCTAGGCTGACATGATGATGATGATGATGATAATATAACTGATAACAATGTACCTACTAGTGTTATTGTTAACCCTAGAATCCTACACTATTTGGCGCACATGTTATTCCTACACTGGGGTGCTGGAACACCCCATACTAAAATGACTGTAATCCTTAAAATAAAATAAAACAATTCATGAAAATACTTTTTATTAAACATAATCGGTAACTTGAGATCACAAATCAGCCTTATTACACAAAGTTAAATGTAGTTTGAGCAAGAGCACTTGTAGGATTTGGTCCTTTTTTCAGGATTGCAATGGACTAAGTTGGCATCCGGTGACGGTCCTCTAAATGTTCATGTATCAGTTCCAAACCTAATTTCAAAACTGTCTGCTGAAACTTTATATTTGGCTTATTATTTGATCTTGGCCGTGTGGTTAACGGCATAGAATACAAGTGTCACCACCCCCTATCTTCCCGTGGGTGTCGTAAGAGGCAACTAAGGGATAACACGATGCAAATACCATCTTTGCGTAGAGACGGAAAACTCGACATCAAACCCTATACGACTGCCTCGTTGGTTTCGCGGCATAAATGTGCGCGTGGGATCGGGAGGTCCCGGGTTCGATTCCTGGGTCGGGCAGTGTTATTGGGTTTTTCTGTCACGAAATTCTCAGTAGCAGCACGGAGTCTGGAAATGTGCCCGGTACGGCAATAGGCTCGCCCCTTATTACGTGGGACTAAAGTATATCTGGCGAAAAGTGGGTGTAGAAATACACCTCTGCCTACCCCTTCGGGGATAAAAGGCGTGACGATATGTATGTATATGTATTTGATCTTGAACACTTGTAAAGAACACAGGAATTACAACTGGTCCCAACTTCTATTTCTTCCTCGCCAGATTAGTGGTCTAGAATAGACCTTATTTCTTCGTAATTCAAACCTCTGACAGTCATCCGAAACAAAATAAATAAACTTCATTGAATTTTATCTTCATAATATCTAAAAATATCTGTATTTAATTCATATAAGACTATTGTTTTAATAAATAATCAAATTTAATAACGTTTTACACATAAATGCATCAATCGTAATAAATAAATAATCTTACGATTTTACTACAATGGGGTACTGCCGTACCCCACAGCACTTATACAGGCGACCACACAACGCGGTCCCTCGTCACGGTATTGACGTAACGCGAGCGGTTGACACCAAACTAAAAAACTCCGACGCGCGAATTCGTGGATATTAAAGAAATTGAGATATTTAGAAAACAAATCGGTGTGGGGTGCACCTGCACCCCATGTAGGGTTCTAGGGTTAGTGCTTAAACGTTTCTAGTTATTATTTGTCAATTGTCATTTCGTTGCTAGGCGACGACGATGCGTTTTGTTTTATGCTCAAAGTATATATAGTCGAAGGTTTTATGCGAAACCATACGCATAAAATCGTTAAAATCGTAACAAAAAGGCTTCATGCCATGAAACAAAACGTAGAAACTACTTTACCGACCTCATAAAATGTTTAACTAAATCTAAGCGTTGTTGTCGTTGTGCAAGAGGACGCTAAATACTTTTAACTTAAATTATTTTATGCTGTTAATTCTGTTCAAGAAATTTAAATTAAGGAGTGACTTAAATCAAACGTTACGCAAGTGGGCCTTAATGTTATTTAGGCCCACTTGCACAACGATTCTTAAATTGAATTAAGATGTATTAAACGAGAAAAAATATATTAAACACCACTAGCGTCTTGCACAACGAAAAATTTGTCGAGTAATATGATTTAAGAACTGTCAAAATTAATTACCGAAAATCGGCTGTTTAGTGGCTAATTTCATTTAAGAACTGTCACACTGATGTTGGCATCTTGTCATTAGTGACGAAAATTATCAATAATTATATAACTGGACCGGACGACGCAGCAGGGGGAGGCCTATGTCCACTTTTCCAGCAGTGGACGTCCCTAGGCTGACCTGATGATGATGATGATATAACTGATAACAATGTACCTACTTACTTGTGTTATTGTTAACCCTAGAATCCTACACTATTTGGCGCACATGTTATTCCTACACTGGGGTGCTGGAACACCCCATACTAAAATGACTAATCCTTAAAATAAAATAATTCATGAAAATACGTTTTATTAAACATAATCGGTAACTTGAGATCACAAATCAGCCTTATTACACAAAGTTAAATGTAGTTTGAGCAACAGCGCTTGTAGGATTTGGTCCTTTTTTGAGGATCACTGCAATGGACTAAGTTGGCATCCGGTGACGGTCCTCCAAATATTCATGTATCAGTTCCAAACCTAATTTCAAAACTGTCTGCTGAAACTTTATATTTGGCTTATTATTTGATCTTGAACACTTGTAAAGAACCCAGGAATTACAACTGGTCCCAACTTCTATTTCTTCCTCGCCAGATTCGTGGTCTAGAATAGAGCTTATTTCTTCGTAATTCAAATCTCTGACAGCCATCCGAAACAAAATAAATAAACTTCATTGAATTTTACCTTCATAATATCTAAAAATATCTGTATTTAATTCATATAAAACTATTATTTTAATAAATAATCAAATTTAATAACTTATTGCATATAAATGCATCAATCGTAATAAATAAATAATCTTACTATTTTACTACACTGGGGTACTGGCGTACCCCACAGCACTTATACAGGCGACCACACAACGCGGTCCCTTGTAACGGTATTGACGTAACGCGAGCGCTTGACACCAAACTAAAATACTCCGACGCGCGAATTCGTGGATATTAAAGAAATTGAGATATTTAGCAAACAAATCGGTGTGGGGTGCACCTGCACCCCATGTAGTGTTCTACGGTTAATGCTTAAAAGTTTCTAGTTATTATTTGTCAATTGTCATTTCGTTGCTAGGCGACGACAATGCGTTTTGTTTTATGCTCAAAGTATATATAGTCGAAGGTTTTATGCGAAACCATACGCATAAAATCGTTAAAATCGTAACAAAAAGGCTTCATGCCATGAAACAAAACGTAGAAACTACTTTACCGACCTCATAAAATGTTTAACTAAGGGGCGCAACATATCTGACGGAAGATCCGTCGCGTTTTATCAGTCGCGTAACGCCAATACATACAAATGTATAGAAAAAGGTTCAACCTTTCACACCTGACCGAAGATCCGTTAGTACGTCGAGCGTACTGACGGATTATCCGTCGACGTCGCGCGCACCACGCACCACGTGAATTTTGACCATTGAGTAAGGAATATACATGGAGAGGGCAAATAGTCCATATAGAAAAATTACATTATATACATATATTATTATATTTTTTATTTTTATAGACTCACGCCTGTATCCCCGGAGGGGTAGGCAGAGGTGTAATATTACACCCACATTTCACCATGATTTTTTTAATACACATATATACGAAATCGACATAAAGCCATCAAACATAGTGTTGTCTCGTTTTGTCTTAGGGATATCTCTGTCAGAAAAATGAGATAGCCCTAGTTTACTGAATAAGTTAATCATGACGATATTTTATTAGAAATGTGATTCGTGCCACTGTCGCCATATTTTTTGCCAAGGTTTGTGGTACATCTGCTGTGAAACCGTTGTATATCGAACATAATAATTTTGTTTTTGTGCATAAATATGTCTAAAAACCAGATTAATCAGTGCTTTAGGCTGTGTGTTTCATTACCGTATGTATGGTGCCATTCATGTCCGGTACTTTCTCAGCGACACAGTATCGATATTGGCTCTCAGAGAATATTTTGTTACATGTTTGATACTGTCTAGAATTTTGGCTAGAAGGAGCTGGGATCAATTGCAGCAGATTTGTGGAAGCGTGACTCTATTCATCAGCCCTTGTCAGCCACAACAAATCTCAGACACAACTGTACTGTGTTGCACAACGAATACAAGTAATCTTAATATTAATGTGTTTCACTTACCCGCTATCCTTGCTGGTGTCAGGCTTGAGCTAAATTAGACACATTCATACAAGTATATTGGCCAAAATAAATGAATGAAGTATCTTATACTTAGCTATTAAGCTTCAAACGCGACGTTTTCAGGACACGTTGGCACGTGGAAGTCGATACCAGATTCACAATTTTCACAAATATCAATCAATAGTTCACAATCAATTTACCGTTGCCAGCACTAGATCAGGCGGCGTTCAAAGCGGTTTAATCTATTTAGTTCAATTAATCAATTGACACGAAATGCAAAAAGGTGTGCTCACAATAAGAGTCGACAACGTGGTAATTTTTCTACGCGGGAAGACGGAAGGAAGTGACAGTTCAGTGTGACCATTGTCAGAAATTTTCAATAGACTAAACAAAATGTTACTCAATCGATCTAATCGATTTGACTTATAATAAAAACTAATTCTATTTCAAACATCCACCCGCCCCGGACCGGCCTACCGGTCCGCTAATCGGTTGGTAGACGTGACAATGTTGCAACCGCTCTCCTCAGAATCGAACCGTCCACCAAGACCTCAGCAAATCGGGGAACTCCATCAGCCCCAGTTACCAAATGAAGGATGCGCCCCCTGCGCCATCTGAGTGGCGGAAGGTTAGCCTCCTTGATCAAAACGAGGTCACCAATCTTGGGTGGATCGGTCTTGTCGGTCCACTTAACGCGTTGCTGGAGTATGTGCAAATATTCCAAGTTCCAGCGTTTCCAAAAGCTCTGAGTAATCTGGCGTACCAATTCAAAACGCGAGAGACGACCAGGTCTCGTATCAATATAGGAGTACTCAGGCAAGGCGACAAGAGGGCGACCAATCAAAAATGGCCCGGCGTAAGGGCCTCCAAATCATTCGGATCTGAGGAGATCGGGCACAATGGCCGAGAGTTCAAAACGGCCTCAATCTTACAAAACACAGTTGCGAGTTCCTCAAATGTAAGGACAGATTCACCGAGTGTCCTGCGCAAGTGTGTTTTGGCCGATTTTACGGCGGCCTCAAATATACCACCCCAGTGTGGACAATTTGGTGGGGAAAACAACCAATTTATCCCACGTCGGGCAAGCCTATCACCTATATCAGCCTTGTTGGTTTCAAGAAAATTAACAACATCATTCAAATAATTATAGGTGCCCTTGAAGTTAGTGCCGCAGTCAGAACGGATCAAGGAAGGCAGCCCTCTGCGGGATACAAATCTGTCAAATGTGGCTACAAACGCCTCGGTCGTAAGCGAGGAGACCAGTTCCAAATGTACGGCCTTTGTGGAAAGACAAACAAAAACACACAAGTAGGCCTTAACAGTCCTGCTGTTTCGAAGTGTCGACGTTTTCACCAAAAAGGGACCTGCGAAGTCCGTGCCAACACCGTCAAACGGCCTGCTCTCAGTTACGCGATCTGCCGGCAAGTCACCCATCAAGGGCTGCATGGTAGAAGCCTTGAGCTTATAGCAAGGGATGCAGCGAAAGACTACACTCCGAATAATTCTTCGGGCAGACAAAATCCAAAATTCGCGTTGCAAAATAGCCAACAAAGCATTACAACCAGCATGCGAGTTCTTAAGGTGACGGTCAGTTACCAACAAGCGTACCAAATGACCGTCCTTAGGTAACAAAAGGGGGTGACGTGCTCCGTAAGGGAGGTTGGCGTTCTTGAGACGCCCTCCAACGCGCAAGAGACCCGTATCGTCCAAAAAGGGGTTCAATTTAGATATTGCTCCCGACAATTTCGATTTCCCTGACTTAAGGATAGCAATCTCCTTCTCAAAATGCGCCAATTGCACAGAACGAACCCAAAAGGTGAGGGACTCCTGTCGTTCCTGTGGTGAGAGAAACGGTGTCAGACGTTTCTGTTGTGGGTGCCTAAAATTAAAAACAAAACGCTTTATCCAAGCAGTAACACCTAACAACTTGTCGAGGGAGCTGTAACGATTCAACAGGAAATCGGGGTCGAAGGCGCTTTCTACCTTCTCAAGAGCGAGTGTTCGTAGACCCGGCAAATTAGAAGTATTCAAAACTGGCGTTCGAGGCCAATCAATTTCTGGTCGACTCAACCATTCCGGACCCCACCACAGCGAATGACCTATCAAACTAGGCGTCAAGCATCCGCGCGAGGCACAATCAGCGGGGTTGAGCTCACCTGGCACGTGTCTCCAAACAAGTTTGACTTCGGATTTCTGGATTTGGGAAACGCGATTAGCGACAAATACCTCTAAGGTGTGTGACGTCGCTGTGACGTCGGGACGATACCGCCTCCCGGCTGCCTGCATGTTCCGTCCCCACCGCACTGCGAGCCTCTATATAAGCGGACGCGTTGGCTTCGCACGTGCTTTCTTGCGGCGGCTACATCCGAGTTAAGTCACCAACATCTCCTGGACTATCGGCAGCTGGATTCTTCACACAAACCCCACCCCTCGCCGAACTACGCGACCCTGTGTTAATTTTTCTAAATATCACATAAATCATAATCTTTTTCATTTAAGTAACGCTTGCTAATTGATGTATAAAATTTATTTGGCAATTAAATCAATTTTTATTGTAACATTTAACCACGCTTCTCATTTAGACACCCCCTAGTAGGGATATCGTAACAGCACACACTCGAAAGGTACTTTTTACGTTACAGTGGCGCCCACGGGAATATTGTAGGTAGGGTTTTGTTGAGAATCCTCTGCCGGTGAGTCTTCTTTTTTTTATTTTTTGTGTATGTGTGAAGTCGTTCCAAAGCAGTGTGTAGTTATTTTAGTGGCATTTACCTATTGTTTCTTTTTGCTTGTTCTATTGTGCTCGGAAAGTCGGTGGTGTTGTGCTGATCACAATAGACATTTTCTCTTTTTGTTCTGTTGTGTTTGGAAGGTCGGTATTGTGTTGAGCCGGTCACAACAGACAAATTTTGTCTTACTACGCTTGGTAAGCATTTCTATATTATAACTTTTTCTGTTACCGCGTGTGATAATTACTGTGTATCAACCGCATAAGTAACGAGTTATAATCGTTCGACTGCGGCCACGTGTCCTCTAAAGACGCGCTAAGGTCACATTCGTCGATCGCATTCTTCGTATTTTGCGATTTATGACCTCACGTCCACTAACGACGTGCTAAGGTCACCTTGATCGTATTGCTTCGCGATTAGCTTTTTAAATGCCACTAAAGTAATTAAGTGCTACTGGTTATTATTGCTAATATTCTGCTTTGGCTGACTTATGGAACGAGTTCACACCCTTCTCTTTTTCATTTCTTTCTATTTTCTACTATAACCTTCTGCTAGTGATTTTGTACGGCGACATAATTATATATGCTTATGGTCGGTATTATTAAATACTTTTACCGCCTACTACGGCGATTATCTTTTAAAATTAACTATTACTTTTCTTTCTTACTAAGAAAGTTGCATCTTTATTATACCACGTGTACCTAACATAGTTGGACTGGCTGAGAATGAACGTACCTAAAGATGCTAGCGTATTATATACTAGGTATCTAGCTAGAATTCCGCGTTCATTTATTAATAAAATGTACACGTGTCACATGCAGGT
The DNA here is from genome assembly GCA_944739405.2 of Euclidia mi. Taxonomy (NCBI): domain Eukaryota; kingdom Metazoa; phylum Arthropoda; class Insecta; order Lepidoptera; family Erebidae; genus Euclidia; species Euclidia mi. The sequence goes on from OX123207.2 coordinate 34,440,119, forward strand.
TGCTCACTAACAATAATGAAAAAGTTTAATCTTTGTCTGTTTGGTATAGAAATACGAATATCATCGTAGAATTATTAGTTGTTCGTTTTGTCAAATGTTTATTATGCTACAATCGTTGTTTTTGGTCTTCGATTTTATCTCCTTGTTACTGCCTATCGGTATGTTATTTGAGAATGCATCTATTTATGCATTTACTGTTCATTGTGAACTTAACATAAAATTCCTGCGTCGCAATTATTGAATTATATTTTGTTTTGGATATTTTTTGTGTCGCTAAGATTGTTCCTTTTCAATGTCTGGTTTCTATTGAAATATATAAAACAAATAATGTTGAAAAGCTGATAAAATTAAACCGCTGACAGCCGGATAAATACTTAAATATCAATATGTAACTTGTTTCCTTTATACAAAATGCTATGCATCTGGTTTTACTAACCATCTTAAATAGTACTGGTTATAATGTGTTCCTGTACTTACGCAAATGTTATTATATCTAACTGAATTTATCAAACTTAATTGAATTGAAACTAACTTTAACTAAAGTGGGTATTTGCACATAAATTGAATCAATAACTTCTTTCCTTGAATAAATACGTGCCTATTTACATATGAATCAAATAAATAATATTTATACCTCATTAAATAACTAAAGTGGCTGTTTACACACAAATTAATAAATAATTTCAATACTTAAATAACTAATGTGGGTACTTATACATAAATCAATAATTTATATACTTTAATAACTAAAGCGAATTAATTGATTTACAAGTTTAAGAATACCCTTTCGTATTTTACAATCAACTATTTTAAACCTAAAAGCTGAATTAAATAACTGAATCTTATTCTATTACAGCATAAATAAGTTTATAAACGATTGGGTACAGTTTCATTCACAACAATGTAAGACGCATATCTATACAAAGTTATAATTACCTACATAATTATTTGTGAAGGCCAACAATAGTTCTTTGTTTCCGAGTCGAAGCTCACAAGATAATGCATTGTGTTGTGTTAATAATTTATGTAAACATGCTAACATAAAATGAATAAATATTTCAGTTATAAATTGTAATAAAGTTTATTAAATGTAATATTGTTACAAAGAATCTGTTATTTATCTAACTAATTATCCAACTATCTGATAACTATCCAACTTTCACATAACTATATAAATATCAGATATGTTTCTCTTGGTGATTTCCATATAAAAGATCTTAAATTAACTCACTACAAAGTTTAAGAATGTAATGATTAATGCTCATCACTAATGATTTAATCACTAAAATAACTTAACACTTCGTTACATATAATATAAAAATCTTTAACTCCTAATTACAGCTAAATCATGTACCCATATATCTTGTTACTTATAGCTTTGGTAATGACTGATCGAAATATAATAAAATATTTTTTTGTCCCTTATGGCTCAGTGGCTGAAAGGTTGTTGTCGGATCGGTCTGTGGTTCGATTCTCGATTGTGTTTATTTTTTTTGTGTTTTTTAACTATGGTAGTGTATACTATGTCGTCGACAGTCTCCTTCGACGATGTACTATACATTACATCTTGCAGCGATTTTTTTTATGTTTTTAACTATGGTTGTGTACACTATGTCATCGATTGTCTCCTGCGGTGATGTACTATACATTGCAACCTATTCCGAATTGTGTATTTGCCGTTGTTCATTTTGTATCATAATCAGAAACCAGTTATTTGTCCGCGAGAATGGAATGCGGCCGGCGCCAAGCGCGCAGTGATGACTCACGTGTTCACTGGTTCGAACCTTCATTGTTATTCCATTTTAATTGAATACAAATTGTCCTTGCAATATTGCATCTACCTTGTTAATGAGCAATTTGTTTGTGATACTGCCAACTAATCGTATGATTGTAGTATCGTAATATAGTAAGATCGTAATATTGGTTTACGACTTATACTCTTTCAATTAACTTCACTTATCGAATATGGGTGGTCAGGTGGTGCCTACCAACATAGACTGGGTGACTATTTACTATAAAACTCACGTATAATACCTCTTCGCGCGTCGTGTATTATAATGAATGCGACTCGCATCTTGAATGAATGTTGGCTTGTTCATGCGTATGATAGTGTGTAGGTTTTTTTTTAATGTGATGAATGTCAGGTTATAGGAACGTTCAATGCTTGGTGACGTATGAATGGCCGAGGGTTATACTTGTTTTTTTCCTCTTTCAGGGTTAATAGTTGCCTCGTATTTAACCTACTGACACCACTACCACTCATCTATTTCAGGGTCCCGGAGTGCAGTTGCCGCCTACCAGCCACAGAATTTTCCCTATGGGAAAATTCTGGCCTAATGGGGGGAGTGTGTGACGTCGCTGTGACGTCGGGACGATACCGCCTCCCGGCTGCCTGCATGTTCCGTCCCCACCGCACTGCGAGCCTCTATATAAGCGGACGCGTTGGCTTCGCACGTGCTTTCTTGCGGCGGCTACATCCGAGTTAAGTCACCAACATCTCCTGGACTATCGGCAGCTGGATTCTTCACACAAACCCCACCCCTCGCCGAACTACGCGACCCTGTGTTAATTTTTCTAAATATCACATAAATCATAATCTTTTTCATTTAAGTAACGCTTGCTAATTGATGTATAAAATTTATTTGGCAATTAAATCAATTTTTATTGTAACATTTAACCACGCTTCTCATTTAGACACCCCCTAGTAGGGATATCGTAACAGCACACACTCGAAAGGTACTTTTTACGTTACAGGTGTGAACAGAAGCCTTCAACCAACAAAGAACAATTTGGCTGTCTGTCCAGGCGTAGGTCCCATTAATACAAATGCTTTTACCCAAAGTGTTAGACACGTGGTTCAATAAGCGTACAAGTAGTGCTGCTCCCGAGAGCTCCAATTTCGGAATGGTCAGAGATGTCCGAAGGGGTGCAACCTTGCTCTTCGCCATGATCAGGGAAACCCTCACCTGACCTGAGGCACTAACTGTGCGCAAGTACACCACGGCGGCGTGACCACGTTCCGAGGCGTCACAAAACCCGTGAAGGGTGGCCTTGTACTTCCCGGGAGGAAGGATGGGACGAGGCAAGGAGATCTCGTTGACGGCAGGAAGTGAGGATACAAAAGAGGTCCATTCCTCAACAAGAGTGCCGTGCAGAGGTTCGTCCCAGGTCAATCCTGCTGTCCAAAGCCTCTGCAAGAAGCACTTTGCCCAAAATATAATTGGACAGATCCAACCGTTCGGATCAAAGGTTCTGGCGACAGTAGACAATACGAGACGTTTAGTCCAAGAACACGGCAATTTCAAGTCTACGTTATATGTAAAGATGTCTTGGACTGGTTTGTACTGAACGCCGAGAACAGCCATCATGGCGGGGTTGTCAACAATCTCAAACAAATGTGGATCTTGCTGATGATCCTCTGGCAAGCCTTCCAAAAGCGCTGGTGAGTTGGAAATCCATTTGCGCAACTCATAACCAGCGGAGGCCAAAATACCTATCAATTCGTCCCGCAGGAGGATCGCCTCGTCCGCTGTGGAGGCGCCCGAGCAAATGTCATCGACGTAAATATCGCCCTTCATGATGGCGGAGGCTCGTGGGAAACGTAAGCCTTCTCGGTCTGCGAGCTCCCAAAGAGAACGTATAGCCAAATAGGGGCTCGACCTTAACCCGTACGTATTGGTATTGAGCTCGTAGACGACCATGGGATCACGAGGAGACTCTCTCCAAAGGATCAGCTGGAAGCGACGGTCATCAGGGTGGATAATAGTCTGCCTGAACATCATTTTTATGTCGGCCACAAAGACAACCTGATGTCGTCGGAAGCTGGTGATGACGTCACAAAGGTCCTTGACCAACTTGGGACCAGAATGCAAGCACTGGTTCAAGGATACGCCTGTTGAAGTCTGCGCAGAACCATCAAACACTGTGCGCAGCTTGCCAGTCGATGGCTTCAATACCGCATGATGCGGGAGAAAGTAATGCTCCACCGAACGCCAATCCAAATTTGACACAGACATGTGTCCCAACTGTTCATATTCCCTCATGAACTCAATGTACTTCTGTCTGAGCTCCGGATCACGACCCATGCGGCGCTCCATGGCCAACAACCTCTTTTCGGCTAAAGGTCGTGACTCACCAAGCGGAGGCCGAACAGACAGGAAGGGTAGCCTCGTAATAATCCGACCAGAACGGAGTCGACCAGTGTTGTTCTGGAAGAACAGCTCGCACTCCTCATGTTCTGGATTCAAACGGGCAGCTTGAGGGGGCTCCTCTACTTCCCAAAACCTCTGAACCGCATCAGAGAGAGCAGAGCCTACAGCCAACAAATTATCAAGTTCGGGTGGAGGGGGGTCCCTAGGTACAGGTCCCATCAAAGCAAATCCAAATATGGTCGGGATGGCAGTCAAACCATTTGGCACCAAGACCCGTTTCCCACCAATCAAAATTTCACCGAGGACATCAGAGCCAATCAACAAGTCGATTTGTCCCGGTGTGTCAAATTTGGGGTCCGCCAGTTCCAATCCCGATGTCAAATTCACCACAGCAGCGGGTAGCTGTTTCTGTGGGTGCATACCCAAAATATTCTTCAACACAATAGCCGAGGTTTTAATCCTCGGGTGTGAAGATTCAACAGGGCCAAACAAAACCTTAACTTGCCCTTCAACATTAGAGGCTACGTCACCTATGCCCCTTATACAATTCGGAAAAGAGCCCATATTTAATTTAACCTGCCCTACCAAATAAGTGGAAAGAATGCAACCTTGTGAACCTGTGTCCAATATAGCACGGACAACAACAGAGGTCCCCGTGGGTCCCCAGACCCTAACAGCAACCGTTGGTAGGATAACGGTCTCAATGGGGGAGGTTGGACTTATAGGGCAGGGGTCAATGACCTATTGTTGCCTGGGCGGCGACCGTTGGCCAGGACCAGGCAAGTCAAAACGAGGGTGCGGCTTGAAGTCCTCAAAGGCGCGATGACTCGATCCGCGCGCCATCTGTGGGGGGTCATAATGACGCACCCGCCCAAAACGAGGTGGGCGCGAGTCAAGGCGGGGACGCTCCGCCAAAGGAGGCGAATACCTGGGGCAGCAGTCATGGTGCTGGTGACGCTGAACAGCACATTCAGGTGCGCGAGAGAGAGGAGGCGTGCGCACGCTACGGTTCTCCAAGCGGGGTGAGTGGCGATCAATTGAGCGAGGCGACTCTCGGCTACGCGCCGGTGAGCCTCGGCTGCCACCTTCAAAACACCCGCCCGTGCGCGGCGTCGGCTGGTTGGACAAGCGGCCAACCTCTCTGGCATTCATGCAGAGAATGTCCAAATGCTGTCCTCCACAGTGAGGACAGGGGCGAGAGTTTGGGCAGTCTCGCTGGTAGTGGGACCCCAAACAAGAGAAGCAAAGGCGGCGGGCATTCGCGATGCGCCTTCGAGAGGCGTGGACATGTAGGTCCAAGAATGCCCTACAACTGGCCGTTCTGTGCCCCGTGACCTTGCAGTAGGAGCACTCCGCTGGGCTCTGCGTTACCGCAAAGCGAGGAGGGCGCCGGTCAACATTGGCTTGGGTGTGAACGCGAGCCTGCTCCTTGACCTTGGGCGGCTGCGTCTTAGCCGGCGTGTCACCACCGGAGTTGTCCAAGACCCGGCACTCATCCTCCAGGAACCTCTCCAGGTCAGCAAAGGGGGGCAGATGGGTCGCGCTATCCCCACCAAAGCGCTGCTCAAAACGCGACCTCAGGTCGGCAGGCAGCTTTTTCAGCACAATGTGCACCAATAGATAGGACCACTGGTCCACGGGCAGGTCAAGGCACTTAAGTGCGTTGATGGCCACCAAGAGCGGGTTCAACAGTTGGGTGCGCAACCCAGAGACCCGGGTGAGCGTCGGCAAACCCAAAATCTGCTCGATGTGCGTGTCGGCGAGGCCACGCTTATTATGGTACCTACGGGTAATTAGGTCCCGAGCCGTCTGGTACGCCTCTTCAGATACGGGCAGATGCTGGATGAGGCCCTTAGCCTCCCCATCCAGAACCGACATTAGATAGGCCAATTTTTGTGCTGGCCGAAGGTCAGCCCTGTCATTGACCAGGCTGTCAAACAAGTTAATGAAGCCCAGGTAGCTTCCTAGGCAGCCATCAAAATGGGGGAGGTCCAAAGTAGGGAGCCTACTCACCAGCCCCGGTGCTGACCTAGGAAGCTCCTGCTTCAGGCCGGGTTGCCCTTCCCTATCGGCAACTAGTTGTCTCGCAGTATTGGAGACAGCATCATACAGGTCCAAGACCTGGGCATAGTCTTCGCTGACCTTATTTCGCTGGTCAGCGGTGAAATCATTGATTGACACTTCAAGACAGCAAGTGCTGAAAGTGCGGAATTGCTGTTCCACACTTGCCAGGCGATCGTCAATCCGCTCGTACCTTTGAAGTAGGGCCTGCTGGCGATCAGGCCGGTTCACTAAAGCACTGGCTGAGGCAAACCAGCGCAAATCTGACGCAATAGCACCAGCAGCCGCACGCAAGTCCTTGATAGCTGACATAATCAAAATTCAAAAGAGCCCGGACAAGCGCTAAATAAAATTAACAATCAAAACTTAATTTTTCTTAATTCTTTGAAACCAACAAAGTATTAGCCTGTTTACTGCAAGTGAAGGCAAGTGACAGGTATTTACTGCCCAACAAAATTTAAGGTTTCAGTATATTGAAACAAACACAAAAGTTATCAAAGTTATAACTTATAACAAATTAATAAAGTTGAAACTTCAACTTAATTAATTAATTATTTGCAACAGACAGACTAACTGTGTTATTTATGATATACAATAGGAAGTAAGCACAGAATATGTGTTACCTAACAATATTATCTTTATATTATAACAAAACAAAGTTTATTAATGTGACCCGCCCAAGTGGCAAGGTCAAGTTGGTTGTTATGTTTATGAATATATGCAATAAACTAAATTTACTAAATTTATTGATACATACAGCTGTTATGTATCCAAACAAACTGACTTATTAATGCAACAACAAATTTAAGTTAGATTTTCCAACAATACAAATCAACAATTACTGATTGAGGTTATGTGACAATGTGTTTCAAATTATCTAGGTCAACTTATACAATTAAATATTATGTATTTTAGTCAATAACTGACCTGACAAACACTACAATACTGTCTACAAGGTGATAAGATACAAGCTCATACCAATCTGAGTTTATACTCAGTAATGCAACAGCGGCTAAATTTCAACCACGCTCTGCTACCAAAAATTTATGTCTAGAATTTTGGCTAGAAGGAGCTGGGATCAATTGCAGCAGATTTGTGGAAGCGTGACTCTATTCATCAGCCCTTGTCAGCCACAACAAATCTCAGACACAACTGTACTGTGTTGCACAGCGAATACAAGTAATCTTAATATTAATGTGTTTCACTTACCCGCTATCCTTGCTGGTGTCAGGCTTGAGCTAAATTAGACACATTCATACAAGTATATTGGCCAAAATAAATGAATGAAGTATCTTATACTTAGCTATTAAGCTTCAAACGCGACGTTTTCAGGACACGTTGGCACGTGGAAGTCGATACCAGATTCACAATTTTCACAAATATCAATCAATAGTTCATAATCAATTTACCGTTGCCAGCACTAGATCAGGCGGCGTTCAAAGCGGTTTAATCTATTTAGTTCAATTAATCAATTCACACGAAATGCAAAAAGGTGTGCTCACAATAAGAGTCGACAACGTGGTAATTTTTCTACGCGGGAAGACGGAAGGAAGTGACAGTTCAGTGTGACCATTGTCAGAAATTTTCAATAGACTAAACAAAATGTTACTCAATCGATCTAATCGATTTGACTTATAATAAAAACTAATTCTATTTCAAACAGATACAAGGGTCGTCCTTCGCTTTGCCATGTTCGCCCACATTTGCATTATGAAATAAACTAATCAGGCAAAAGATTTAAACTAACTAAAGTAACTTACTACAAAAATGTATTATTTTCCTCTGACCGGCTCCATATCGATATCGATTATATTCTGGAGTACAACCCAAATGGCAGCCATTTTAAATTGCCCAACATTTCGTAGGTATGCACGCTAATTTCGTAGGTATGCACGCTAAATTCGTACGTATTGGACATGCCATATCCATGTCATTCCCAGATCGGTGATTTTGAATGACGCGTAGTAGAGTAAGATTCCAGGGCCGCCAGACCTTACTTATTTTTTCAGAAACGAAATGTGTAGAATAATGTAGTGTTAGTATGTGCTATGAGTGTACGCATACTTGCTAGCCTGGATCGTGGGCCAATTTTTAGGTATGAGGTTCTAAAAGTCTACGGGAATTACTGCCGTCGTAACGAGTCTGGCAGAATTATTTATGATTTTAATAATATTTTCTAAAAAATACCTAAATACCAGCACTGAGAATTTAAGAAAAGTTAGTAACATTAAGCACGGCATACCTAAAAGCTAGGGTCCATCATGCCATTATTATTAATATTTTATTGGCATGATGACTTTTGCTATGGGATTCCATGTACGCTTAAATAGGAAATATATTCAAATAACGCTTGTTGGCTACTATAAAAATCTCTTAAGTCCGACATATTTTTAATAGTCAAACTCGAATTACAATATAAATAATATAATAATTCCCCTTCCTCTCGGATCGCGGTAGCGTTTAGACGTGTCCTCCGGTGCTAAATTAAATTTAAAAATATTTTTTCCGTATTTAAATTCGAAATTAAATCAGTCAAAGTACCAGGCGCCCATAGTTCAGTGACGGTTACGATAAGTAGCCGTAAGAAGAGGATAGCAACAGCTGAGACGGTGACAGTTACCAGAGCTACATACGTCAACGTCAACTGTCATCCGACGTCATACGTCAACTGTCATCGCTGCGTCAAATGTCATCGTAAGCTGTCAATTTGTCATCCCTATTTCTCTGACTGACATATCTAGGGTTGCCAATATTTGAAGAAACCAGTAATTGGACCATTTTATATACCACAATTGGCCGAGTGTTTGCAGTATAATTGGCTCTGGTATTGGTCTTGAGTGGACTTAATTGTACAAAATGCCAAACATACAGCGATCCCCAACCATTCCATCTAAGAAGAAGTCAAAACAAAGCGAAGCTCCTTGCACAACTACTCCGGTCACGAACACCAATACGCAAGAGGAAGATGAGAATATCACAGTGAGGGGTAAGCGTCAACGCCCAGATGACTCACCTAAACAACCAACTAAAACTTTCTCTTCGTCATGTGTCTGCCTAAATCTAAAGGACGAAATAATGCATCTGTTAAATACCTGGAAGATTGATCACGATAAAATGTTAACCTCATGGAAAAATGAACGGGAAGCTCTGCTGTCTTCTTTGGTGAAAGATGTTTCGGAACTAAGGAAGCAATGTGAAGACATTAGGAAAACCAATTTGGAGCTAGAAAAGAGCATGAATTTTATAAATAAAGATTATGAAGATATGAAGAAGAGAGTTCTCGATCTAGAAATCGATAAAAAACAAGTTGACGCGTCGTTGGAGCATATTTCGAAACAAATTCAAGATATACAGCTTTATTCTCGTTCGGCAACAATTGAACTCCGCAATGTTCCAGCCAAAGAACATGAAAAAACCGAGGACCTTTTAGCTATTATCACGGGCGTAGGCATGGCCGTTAATATAGACATAGATAAGTCAGACATGAGAGATATCTACCGCCTCCCCGGTAATTCGGGATCTACGCGCTCCATTGTTGCAGAATTCCACTCTGTATCAAGGAAACTGGATTTCTTATCCAATGTTCGTCGTTTTAACAAAGAACGACCTACTGCAGAGAAATTGAACACGCACACAATTGGGTTACCAGGAGATAAAAAACCTATCTACGCTGCAAAGCACCTATCAGCATCTATGAGAAAACTCTTTTATGAATGTCGCCAATTCGCCAAAACTCATTTTAAGTTATCTTGTTGGAGCCTGAATGGAAAGATTTTCATGAGAAAGAATCCAGAAGAAAAACCAGTACAAATAAAAACCGAGAAGTGTATGACGGTATTTATTAACAACAAATGACTATATTTTAAAAGTACTCTTTTGTCCATTACTTTGCATGCTATTTTCCGAGATGCCACTCGGTTCATACTTATAACCTTAATTAATTCCTTGAATTCTGCTTGCTTTTTGGCTAAACTTAGTATTATATTCATTTTATTTGCAAAAAAAGACACTACTCACAATATCCACTTACATTTGCAATGATTACAATGTATACACACCCTCATATTCTATCATACACACACAGTACACACATTCTCACATCTACACGGTAACAAACCTACCATCCAACATACACATTACCAACTTCCATCACAGAATACATCTATGATTATTAAACCTCTATGTCTAATAGCTCTTAAGTTATTTTATTATTATTGTACAGTGACACAATTATTATTATACATCATCAACTTTCATCCCAAACATTACTCACATCTTCACAACACCGTTTTTACACCAACATTAAACACAATCAACCTCAACACCTACAAAAAAAATTAATGAAGTGGGCATATAGTGCTAATACATATCAAGTTGCTATCACCTCCTACACCCGTCGCACATGCATTAGCACATATATTTTACAGTTTCCAATCACTAATTTTAAATTTCGATAAACTAAATAATATACAGTCCGAACTTGATGGTATTTCAGTGGCAGATTCGTCAAGTTGCATGATCGAGGATTGTGAACGTTTACAAAGGTATCATCCGCTCACAACTTCATTAATGTGTCAAAACATCAGGAGCACTAATAAAAATTTTGATGGCTTCGCTACACTTCTTGAGAGAAGTAAAACAGTATGGGATTTAATAATTCTAACTGAATGTTGGCTATTACACTCACATCCAATACCGGACATCCCCGGCTATTCTGTTTGCGCTACGTCACATGTTAAATCCCAGAATGAAGGAGTTATCGTGTATTATCGTAATCTCTCTCAAATTAGGGTTACGGAACACAAACTTGTCGATGCAAATTGCTTAATAATATCGTTTAATAAAGACACGGTTGTAGTTGCGATATATCGCCCGCCGGCTAATCGAAATGTTTCCGATTTCCTTACATCCTTAAATGAACTTCTGACGTCACTCTGTTCCTACAAAAACGTAATTTTAACTGGTGATATAAATATTGATATTGCTCCTAATAATAAGGACACGCGATCAATAGATTATTTAACCATGCTCGCGTATCATGGTATGTTACCCGGTCATATTATACCTACACGCCTAAATAGCTCTTGTCTTGATCACATAATCCTTAAAACTACAAAACCGGCCTTTTGTTACGTCGCCCATACCTCAGTTACCGATCACGACACTATTATCCTGTTTCTTTTCACGAGTTCTCAAAATAAATACGATCCCTATCAGACAAAAACAACTAAAGTTATCGACTATAACACAATTGAACAAGAACTTTTGGAGACAGACTTTAGCCTTTTATATAATATGACTAATGTAGACGAGGCTGCTACCTATTTTATAAACAGTTTGAACACAACTATATTAGCTAATACACAACTCAAATTTCTACCTAACCGCAAACGACTGAAAAAACCGTGGATGACACCAGGCCTTCTCAGATGTTTGCGTAATAGAGATCGCCTACACTTAAAACTTAAGAAAACGCCAGATAATTTAATTTTAAAAACCACATTCACCAAATACAGTAATTACTGCACGAGTATTCTGAGATCAGCTAAACATATTTTTGAAAAAAATCTTGTAAGTAAGGCACAAAACAACAACAAAAAGCTATGGGAAGCCATCAAATCTATTACCTACTCTACCAAGAAAAACAACCAGCTACTGATCTCCTATCTTTGTCGGATCCCCAACGTTCTATTAATGATACTAACCAGTTTTTTGTTAATATTGGACTCTCTCTAGCCGAAAAAAATATAGCATCTGCAAAGAAACACCAGAAGTTCAACACTCTCCAAAGTCCCTGCACAGCTTTGTGGAAAACTGGAAACGAATGAGACTGAAATTGACCTATTAATATCAAGTCTAAGAAGCGATTGTGCTGTGGGCTCTGATAATATCTCTGGAGCCTTCCTAAAAAGGTTTAAGAGTATCCTAACTTCGCCGGTCACTTTTATTTGCAATCTAGCACTTAGTACAGGTACTTTCCCAAATGCTTTCAAGTTGGCTATAGTTCACCCCATATATAAATCAGGAGACAGAGACCGTGCAACGAACTACAGGCCTATTTCTACGCACTCTCAAAAGTTTTGGAAAAACTCATAAATAAAAGACTAACTAAATATTTAGATCAAAATCATCTACTTTCTACACATCAATATGGTTTTAGGTCCGGTATATCCACTAATACAACAGTTCTTGATTTAACTAATAAAATTGTAACTCATCTGGACAAAAAAGAAAAAGTAATTGGAATATTTTTAGATCTAGCTAAGGCTTTCGACACGGTCTCTGTCTCCCTGCTCATTACCAAACTTGAAGACATTGGTATACGTGGCGAACAACTCTCTCTTTTCAAGAGCTACCTAACTGGTAGGCGCCAATGTCTGAAAATTGGAGATTGGATTAGTGAGGAACTACCTATATCCTATGGAGTGCCCCAGGATAGTATCATCGGTCCAACATTATTTTTAATTTACATCAACGACCTCTGTCAGCTCAATCTCCAAAATGGTTCAATTTTTACCTACGCCGATGATACTGCTCTAATATTTCATTCATCTTCATGGGAGTTGGCCTTCAGTCGCGCTCAGTTGGGACTCAACGCAGTGGTAACTTGGCTAACTAATAACTTGTTAACATTGAACGAGGACAAAACAAAATACCTTGCATTCTCACTCTCATCCCAAGGTAAATGCATGAATGGTTCCCACACCTTGATTGCACATTCCTGCAGTTCACTATCACATATGAATTGCAGTTGTCCCAAACTACAAAGAACTGAATGTATAAAATACTTAGGTGTACAGCTAGATGATGTTCTTTCATACCATTGCCACATTGACACACTTGCCTCTAGGTTGCGTAAATTAATGTATGTTTTTAAGGGACTTCGACATGTTGCCGATACAGGGATTCTTAGACAGGTTTACTTGGCTCTGTGCCAATCACTTACTCAATATTGTATAGTGACTTGGGGTGGAACCGATAAAACCCATTTGTTGAAGTTAGAACGTGCTCAGAGGGCACTTCTTAAAGTTGGATGGAAATTGCCCTTTCATTTTCCTACTACCAAACTATACGAAACTTGTGATGTCCTCTCAGTTCGGCAATTATTTGTCTTAAATACCATTTTAACTACTCATTCACGGATGCCTTACGAACCATCAAAATTCGCAACAAATCGTCGTAAACATACCGTATGCCAAACGCAATCGTTACGGACTAGATTAGCGCAGCATCATTTTTGTTATCTTAGCAGCTTTATGTATAATAAGGTAAATAAAATCTTAAATATCTACCCGATGTGCAGAAATGAATGTAAAAAAACTGTCACAAACTGGTTGCGTGGTCTTAAGTATGATGACTTAGAACAGATTCTTGTTGCCCTACAATAATGATATCTATCTCCCACATAAACACACACTTACACACATAGACACGCACAAATACACCCGACACGCACGTTTTTTCACATAAAATCCCACCCACATGTAAAAACAAACATACACACACACACTCACATACACACAAACTCTAACACATACACACAAATATACTGTATGCATGCTTTTAGTTTTAAAAAATATATATAATTTATCATAATATCTTGTACCATGTTCTCTTGCAACCCTTATTTTATGAGACAGTTATGTCTATTTTCAAATTAATGTAAACATCAGCAGATTATGATGTAAATTTGTTAGAGAGGGGCCTGGAGATTTGTCATACAGGTTTCGAACCTACTACAGACTCCAGTTCTCTCACAAAGGTCTTGTTCAACAGCTGTAATGACAACAAATTTTATTGTTTATATATACAATATGTACCTTTATGAGAGAAAAATAAATAAATTATTATTATTATTAAATAACTACCGGACTTCAGTGACTACATAACATCAGGGAACAAGAAAAATGATTAGGTAAAAGAATATGATAGTAAAATATTGAGCTGCCCTGAGTACGGCCCTGCACGAACAAACTTATATGTGTGCATAATAGCCACGCTTTTAGCAAATGTGTGCAGATACGCTCGACGCATTTTCCGTCAGATGTGTACCGACTCATTTGACGGAATATACGCGACCGAAGATACGTTCGACGGATCTTCCGTCAGATATGTTCCGCCCCTAAATCTAAGCGTTGTTGTCGTTGTGCAAGAGGACGCTAAATAGTTTTAACTTATATAATTATTTTATGCTGTTAATTCTGTTCAACGAATTTAAATTAAGGAGTGACTTAAATCAAACGTTACGCAAGTGGGCCTTAGTATAATCGTATAAACGTCATGAGGACGTTTACTCGACGGCAAAAGGGCCCACTTTATTCAACTTAAGGCGCTAAGAGTTTCGTGTAACTGTCATATAATTACCTAATTAGTCGCATAGTCGTCATATACACGTCGGCGATTTTACTACATGTCATGTAATAATAGCTGTCGCGGCGTGTATTCGACTTCATGTCCCACAATATGACTTTTATTTATTGAAATTGTTGTGTCAATATTATAACACATTATATCACCTCAATTAAATATGGCAGTGTTTTTGACAACTGAGTTAATATTTTAATTTGTAATTTGAAGTGATAAAACCCTTTCCTCAGTTATAAAGCATTGTGCAATCAAGTTTACTGATATATGTTAAGAAAGTACAGAACAAAATTTTTATGCGCTTTTAAAATTCTAATGTTTTTACATATTTTATGAATAAATTTATTAAGTAACTGCGTTATATGACAACTATATGACGTCCCGACCTATAAACTGCGTGTTCATTGTAAAGGTGTACGCCATGAGAGTTGATTAAGGGATCAATAATAAAATAATAAACGACTAGCTAACTTAGTTCAATTAATTTATATTTTAAGAACAATTTTAATACTTTAATAGTTTTTTCGATCCATGTTGTACCAAACAGTAAATAAATACCTATGATAAATTTTATTTCAAATGGTAGAAGTTGTATACAAGGTTATTATAAACTTTTAATATAATTATTAATTAAATAGCGGTCGTATTATCGTGTTTGTGATACCTACTTGAAGATGTATACAGGTTGCACTCGTAACACTTATTCGACTTATATATAATGGTTACAAATACTACGTGTAAACAATTTATTATTATCCGTATAGCAGATGTTTAAGAGGTAATTAGGTATATGACAAATTTGACAGTATTATGATGTTTATACTACGAAAACGTTTACACGACAAAAAGTTATATAAGTAAGTTTTATAGACGTTGTCGTAGATGCTATTATAGGACGGTTGTAAAAAAAAGTCGAAAGAACGTTTATATGACATTATTATACGACAAAAATTTATATGACTATTCGGACACATAATGCACCAGTACATGACGAAGACTTAAAAAAAATACTGAAATATAACTTTAATAAGACCCAAGGTCATAAAAAGGTTTGATTATATGACAAAATGTTTGTTGGGTTACTATAAAAAAAAGTCTCAATACTAGTTGTCATCATTGGTCACTGCTACTAGACCTGGCTACACAGGTGATAGAGCAGTGGGAATCTGGACGGGACTAGTCCCATTACCTTATATTGATATGAGAATATAGGGCTCCTGCCTTTTCCGAGGAAAGCACAATTATTTAGTATATACAAAGGGCTGATTACCACAGGTTTTGTAACAAGAGTATCTGTAAATCCTTGGCAAATGTTTGCTTGTATCCATTATTACTATCTCGAAAACCACTCAATATATTCCGATAGCAATCACACCAATTATAGTTAGATAAGCTTACAAATATTGATCTTTACTCATCACGAACATTGTAGGACACTCTGACATTAGGACGTTGGCGATTTTTTTATGTAATGGTTGCCAATCGTCAAAACGACTCAAAAAACTGGATTGTTTCTCTTTGATAAAGTAAAATAAAAATCTTCACTGACTGTATTAACATCTTTACTAGTACTTGGATTTTGCATTTTAAATGTTATAATATTATCTACAAAACAGATACCACTACTGTCTCGCACTTCTGGGTAACTAAGATAAAAAACTAAGGGCATACCAGATTAGCCGTATTCTTTATAAATTAGCTTTCTTTTTCACTCCCTACTGGGCCCAATGAAATAGAAAGAGATAGCTATATCATCCATTAAACTTGCTTTTTGATTTGCCAAACGAATGACGCCACAGGTACTCTTGCACTAAATTACAAGTAACGATATTAAAGAGCTTACGATATTTTTTCTGTCTGTACAAAATAATGATAAAATGTAGTGGGTTGAAAGCGGAATATATTTTAGGTAGAAAACGGAAAAAAATATATTAATTCTATTGCGGGTAGAAAATGGAATAAGAATTGGGTTAAAAACGGAAAAAAATATTCGTGGGTTGAAAAGATTGGTTGAAAACGGAAACACCCGCTCCAGAGTCCGGACGGACAAAGAGCTCAGATATTTACATAGAGGCGCATTTCTTATGGGCACTCTGAAGACATACTTTCTGCGACACAAATTGCCGCTTGGCGGCGTGGCAGTCGTTTCCTTAGTGTAAGAGCAAGAGAGATGGTATATCTTAATTCTACGAGAGCAAGACAGACGGAGAACGACTTCGCGACGCCAGCGTCGTCAACGGCGCCAACTACGAACTAAACTGGAACCAGTCCCCACTTGGAATTGGCACACGAAATTCTTAAGAACTGCGGTTCTATGTATAAATCTGTATTCATTGGTAC
Organism: Euclidia mi; assembly: GCA_944739405.2. NCBI lineage: Eukaryota > Metazoa > Arthropoda > Insecta > Lepidoptera > Erebidae > Euclidia > Euclidia mi. Next base: position 34,457,035 of record OX123207.2, read on the forward strand.
AGAGTACGTCACTTGTGGTTTCGATTCTCACACAAAACAGTAGGTACTTTACATGTTATGGTACATAATAGATAGATAGATAATTAAATAAGTCTTTATTGCGCTAATACACTGTTGGTACAAGTCTGGTATAAATACTGTTCCAGGCAACCTTAGGATGGACAGACTGGGAAGGACAGTTACATGTGTAGTGATAAAATGTACCTGTTCATGAATAATTGATTAGTTATATACAATATACATAGGTACATAACTGCATACGTAAGTATAGGTATACATTAGGCACCCATAACTCAAACTCAAACTCAAAATCATTTATTCATTTAGGCCACAAAGTGACGCTTATGAACGTTAAAAGTTAAAGTTAATTACTAGATGATTCTACATTTACATTTACTGCCACGTTCGCAATGCAATAGGTAGAACCACGAGAAAGAACGGGCAATAAAACTCGTGGCCACTCTTTTTAACTGCCAGTATAATGGTTTTACATGTTATATTTGTAAGGAGCTGCAACTGTTTCACATTGTGAGTTATCTACTATTGCAAAAGTTAATAGTTATTGATATCATACTCAAGCAATAAATTATGTTCATTTATTAAGCCTCCCAAAGTGAATATGGTGAAACAGGAGCATCCACTTACGTCTTTTGATGTAAGCAACTCGCGAACATGACTGTTCTGATCTATGGTGGAACAGTATGTTCCGAAAAGTAATGCAGCAATTTACAATCTATTAGTTAGCAGTTCATGACCACGAGTTACCCTCACCTTACAAATCCAATAAATTATAATAAAAAGAGTAGAACAAGAATGCAAATGTAGCATAAAAAGAGAATACGGTAATTAACTACACTATAAAACTGCCTATTGACCTAATAATAAAAATAAATTGACCTAATAAAAGAATATTTATTTCCAAGCGTACTTGTCGTCAAAATACTCATTTAAACTATAATATGCCTTTAGTAAAAGATTATTTTTAACAATTGTCTGAAACGACCTTAAAGGCAAGTCTAAAATATTACTCGGTATTTTATTATAGATTCTTATACTAAGACCAATAAAAGAGCTATGCGTTTTGTGCAAACGGAAATATGGTACACATAAGTTGTGCCTGTTCCTAGTATTAATATTGTGTATGTCACTATTCATTTTGTAAGAATTTATATGTAGTCGTACATGCATGACACTGGCATAAATATATTGTGATGCTACAGTAAGAATACCAATAGTTTTAAATTTTTCTTTAAGTGAGACTCTTGTCTTTAACTGGTAAATGGCCCTAACTGCTCGTTTTTGTAATATAAAAATATTTTCGATGTCAGCGGCCCTACCCCATAATAATATGCCATATGACATAACACTATGAAAATAGCTAAAATAAACCAATCTAGCCGTATCGACATCAGTCAACCTACGAACCTTCTTAATGGCATAAGCAGCTGAGCTAAGTTTCCCTGAGAGATATGTAACGTGCGCACCCCACTGTAATTTCGAATCAAGTGTTATTCCTAGAAATAATGTAGATTCAGATGTTTCGAGAACATCGTCATTTAGAGCTATACTAGGACCAAGGTTTCTGACATTAGGCAGAGCAAACTTAATACATTTTGTTTTTTTGGCGTTCAGTACCAGATTGTTTACATTAAACCATTTAGTTACTTGAATGAGCGCACTGTTTATTTCGTTAAAATGTTCCTTATTTCTATCTACTTTGAATATCAAAGAAGTATCGTCAGCAAACAGTACAACGTCACAAATGTTTTTCAAGTAAAAAGGTAAATCGTTTATGTAAACAAGAAACAGGAAAGGCCCTAGGATGCTGCCTTGCGGCACTCCCAAATCAACAGGTAAGCCACTGGATTTTGAGCCATTTATTTCAACACATTGGATTCTGTCACTTAAGTATGACTTAATGACTTCCAATGCTTTAGTCTGTACGCCGTAATGTCTAAGTTTGCATAAGAGCGTTTCATGGCAGACACAATCGAATGCTTTCGAAAGGTCGCAAAACACACCAATAGCATTTTGGGCATTCTCCCATGCACTGAATATGTGTTTTTTAAGTAACGCTACTCCTGCATCTGTTGTCGAGTGACCCTTGGTAAATCCATATTGCTCACTATGAAGGAGGCTGTTTAGATTAAAATGTCTAAGTAATTGCTTGAGTATGATCTTTTCAAAAATCTTACTAAAGGCAGGTAGTATCGATATTGGCCTATAATTACTAGGATCAGTCTTACTGCCGGATTTGAAAAGAGGTATTATCCTACTGTGTTTCATAAGATCGGGAAAAACACCTGATTCAATACACTTATTAAATAAGTTGCTTAAATAAGGAGCTACTACATCAATTATACTTTTTAAAACCTTAACAGAAATGCCCCAGAGATCACCTGTATTCTTAGACTCTAGAGATTGAAAAGTACTTATAATGTCGGTAGAATTAATACAATCGAACTTAAATAATACATCACATTTTCCTACACTAGATTCTAATAGGTTTTCTGCGACTATAGCTGATGATTTTAATTCTCTAGTAGTAGTAATCGGTATGCTAGCAAAGAATTTATTAAATGTGTGTGCAACTTCTTTGTCATTATGAATAAATTTGTCACTATCAAATAAACTAAAACTATTACCTCTAAGTGTTGTCTTACCTGTTGCTTCATTAATAGCTCGCCAGGTTGCCTTAATTTTATTCGAGGATTGTTCAATTTTGTTCCTAACGAATAATGCCTTAGCTGTATTGCAAACTCTTTTAAATATCTTGGAATAATTCCTAACATACTCAGTGAAGTTCGAATCAGAATTGTATCTCTTCATACCGTACAACTCGTACATCTTTGCTCTGCTTCTGTAAATACCTGCAGTAGCCCACTCACTAAAAGCTCGAGATTCCTTAACTACTTTCTCCTTAGTTCTAAAAGTATTCTGAAATTCTTTGTTAACTACATTAAATAAATTATTGAAATTTTCATTTGGCGAATCAATCTCCATTAAATCAGGACTCATAGCATTCATTCCAATCAAAATTTTATTCCGGAATTCATTAAACTTATGCCTAGGTAATGGCCTAACTAACACTTTCTGTATAATGCTATCACTATAATACGGAAACCTTGCTAATTGACCACAGTGATCCGAAGTTAATTCAGAACTAACTAATTTATTCAAAACTGTACAATTACTAAATATATTGTCAAGACAGGTGGATGAAGTTGCTGTAATCCTAGTTGGTTCAAGGAACAAATTTTTTAAATTAAATGATTTAAATAGATTTAAAAATCTACTAGTCATTACTGAATGATCAAGAATATTTACATTAAAATCACCACAAACTATAATACCTTTCTTATTGCTCCTAATTTTAGTAATTGCATCTTCAATAACTGATTCAAACAAGCTAAAGTTACTTAACGGTGGACGATATACACATATGATAATATGCTGCTCAAGTTCTACACATGACAGTTCCACGGTGCGTTCTATAGACAAACTTGCTATGTCTTTCCGTTCTTTACATGTTAAGCTATTTGAAACAATAATCAAGGATCCACCATGAATAGCGTGTTTCCTAGAGAAGGCACTGTGTACCGTGTATTGCGAGTTATTTAAGAATTTAATTTGGTACTCTTTTAGCCAGTGTTCTGTAATACACATAACTTGTATACTGTGATTTTCTAAATATAAACTTAATTCTAAATCCTTGCCAGATAGACCTTGTATGTTTTGATGTGCTACATTCAGTTGAATTTGTCTACCCTTTGTCCTAGTCTTAAGTTTAAAGAACTTGTGTCAGTATATTCAATAGAAGAATTATAAAGATAGGAACTATTTACAGAAGCTAAATTCTTGGATACCCTACATGTACCTGTGTCATTTTGTAAATTAAATGCTAGTAATTTAGCAACTTGTCTTCTATAAAATAGTGGCAGATACATAGTATCTTTGGTCAATGTAAAATTACTAATAAAATTATTAATGTCAAATAATAAAATAAAATCTTTATATTGCCATGTCAAATTGTATAAGCACAAGTTGAGTTCATGAATATAACTATTCATTGTTTCATTTAAGCTATAAGAATAAGGCAAAGCAAGAGTTATAAATTTGCATTCAAATTTCCTGTGAAGCGATAACATAACTTCTGTCAAATTAAATATATCCTTTTTAGTCACCGTTGGGCTGTCACCATATGTGATAATTATTGTAGACTGCCTATCAAATATTGTTGTATTTAATGTATTAATTAGATATGTAAACGAAGACCCTGGATAACAATAATTGATAGTATTGTGTTGTGTCAGCTCACAATTTATTAAACTACCTAAACCTACACCAAGCCTATCTGAGAACATATAAACTTTATTTGTGCCAGAATTCTTACCTAAAGAAGACTTACCTGTTCTATTATTCACTGAACAAGTACTTTTATCACTATCGCAAATAATCTGGGACTCACAAGTGGGTAATGTTGGTTTTATGATATTCAAACAACTATTGGTATTTGTTAAGGCCTTTACATATTCTAAATTTTGCCTCCCCACTTGTGCAATCTCATCATATTTCATAATATACTCCTGAACCTGATTTTCATATTGCGTGTTCATTCTACTTATTTGAGATTGTAAGGAAGTAATTTGACTTTTAAGATCTCTAGTATGTTTGTCGTATAACATTTTGCCATTAATCAACTCTGCATTGTAATTGTCTAACTCCATTAACAAATCTGAACGCTCAGAAAGTAAACATTTATATTGCTGAGATGTTATCTTAGTTTTCCTATATTGCTTTAGACTAAGAATGAGTTTCCTAATATAAAATACATACATAATATACATACGAACAGTACATATGTATAATACATATATAATTATTCTTATACATACATAATTAGTATTAGTATTATTAGGCAGCGATAGCCTAGTAGAGATACCAACAGACTGCCATGCAGAGGGTATCGGGTTCGAATCCACGGCGCGCACCAATGACTTTTCGGAGGTATGTGCGTATTGGAATGTTAATTATCGCTAGCCCCGTGCCTCGGAGAGCACGTTTAGCCGTAGCGTCGGTCCCGGTTGTCATGAGATTTTTGACAGTCGTTACAGGGCGTCAGTACCTTCTCAATAAACTTACACTAGTCTAAACCATGGAATATCGCTATCCCTTCGGGTAGCGGAGGTCAGACAGGCAGCCGCTCCGTGGAAACAGCCAAAGGATTTATTATAGACGTTTTTGGAATGTGCTGGCTGCTGGAACCTGTAGTCTTAGATCCACTGACGACCTCAAGGTCCTTAAATGTGTGACATGTATGTGATGGAGGAACTTGAAACGTTCTTTGAGATACAAGAGGGTATTAGGATTAAACAACACATTATATCTACAGTAACATAATATATGTTTTTTTTTGTAATAGGCGGCAAACCTATGGGTGGATCGCCATAGTGGTAAGCGATTACCGCCACCCATGTACAATCAAACAAGTCGGCGGTGGACCAGTTTGAAAAAAATCCCTTGTCTCGCTCATAGAGTCGAGGCACACTAGAAACTGGTTTTGTTTACGAGTGTCAATTTGTGTCTAAACTAGCACTGGAGGCGACAATGTCTCGCTGAGCGATTCTCACCCTTATGGTGGTCTAGCGGGAAGTTGTTCGACTGTACATAAGCAACACCAGAGGAGTCACAATTTAAGTGCTTTGTCGCCCGTTGGGATGGAAAAAGGAATAGGGGGAGCGAGATGAGTTTGTAGGGAAAGGGGATGGAGCCTCCGGCACTCTCACTATACGACCGAAATGCAACAATATACTTAGATACTTTTATTTTAAGTCGATATTCCGTGGAAGTACTTACTGACAGACTTCTTAAAGATCTCTCTCGGTGATACATAATTATTAAGTGTTAGAGTTATCAGAATATGAGGATAGGACGCAAGGTAATCAATAAAGAAATAAAACGTCAGCTGCCGTTAATAATGGTTCTTAAAAATGGCCATGGTCTCTCAGAATTCCGTAAGCATGCCTTAAAACAGTTTTTTGGAATAACAGTCGTGTGAATATTAATAATAGATTATAGGAATTCAAGAAAGCAGTTTATACACTGTAGGTATACTGGGAAAAAGAAGAACATCAACCATCCCATGACCTCGGCTGTCGACCCAGACCTCGTCGAGGCAAATAGAAATACTCAAGTTTTCAATAACTCGATTGAGAATTTGAGACCTGCTACTTAAATATCAATATATGCATAATTGTACGCCTGCCACCCCTTCTGCCTGTCTCAAGAGACGACGAGCGAGTCCGTAGTTTGGGTTTCACCATAGAAAAAAATACTATGTCTATGGGATTCACCGTGAAAGAAAAAGAAAAAGCAGACTATCCGCCGGCAAAATAGTGAGGGTAGGAGAGAAGAAGTAGGGAGGGTAGCGGGGGTGTCGGCCCACAAAAGGTTGCCACCGCGAGATTAAAATACGTCACAAGATGTCACTTTCGCTACTCTATGGTGCGAGTATTGGTCTGACTGGCATTTTGTACCACAGCTACGCGCTCCCGCACAAGGAACGCGCACGCCTAATGGCCGGTTTACACGAACTTAGTAGCTATGCGCTTACTTAGTACTTGTCACTATACTAAGCCTCAATATGACAAGTAACAAGTAACTGTTTACACGTTGGAGCCAGTAGAAGTTATTAGTGTCCAGACATTCGAAATGGAACGATGTCACTAACTATCGTGTCAAGCTGTTTACACACGGTCAGCAAGCGACAAGTGCTTAGTAAATCGTGTTGGGGGTATCGGCTTGTCGCTTAGTAAATAGGATCGTTTTCTATTCACTTGCACTATACACAATCACGAATACTAAGCACTAATCCGTTTGTTTACACATGAGGACTTAGTATTAGTGACAAGTACTAAGCGCTTAGCTACTAAGTTCGTGTAAGCCGGTCATAATGTGAAGTCAGACTAAGGCGTGTGACTCCCTTCTAACCCTTAATTTGATAAAGTCCGGTGTGGCGGACATACATTTAAAAGAAATCGTGTTAGTTTTTTGTTTGATATTCATCAATTTGGTAATCGACTAAATGTTTATGTATATCTACTATAAAGTAATAGTAAAAATATATTATGATGGTTGGAACACTGCATATTATGTCAGTTTTGACACAATCCGCCTTATTACAAAACATGGACTAAATTTAAATTGAGGTTTAGTTCTAAACCAAGATGCGTTAAATTGATTATACGTGCGCTATAAACACATTTTTGTAAAACTATTGTCACTAAAACTCGTTGTAATAAATGGTGAATAAAAATAAATAACTACCTTCGTCAAAAAGTCCTTTTAAAAAGTCTCCAACAAGGTCTAAACCTATGAGACGGTGGATCTCAGGTAGGATGTCGGGGTTCGAGAGAAACACTGCTAGGCTGAACAGGTTCTTTATTATGTCTCACTACCGCTTACATACAGTATGACCGAACTAGGTAAGCACTGGCCTGAGCTGGCTGGAGTGTAGACTCCTGCTGCTCTCCGACGCTCGCAGGGTCGCCGATGAGCTGGCCAAGGTGCGCTGCGCAGGCAGCTCTGTGGTCGATGTTCAGGCTGAGCGGGTCTCAGGCGGTGCAGCCGATGTGGGTCGAGCGGTCAGGCTCAGGCGTCCGTGGCCTGGCTGTAGGAGCTCGTAGGCAGGAACGGAGGCTTGGGTGGCAGCTGGCTAGTAGCGGCACGGCGCCAGCAGCTCGTGGCTTGTAGCCCGTAGGAAGAACGTCAGCCCGTAGGAAGAACGTCAGGTGCAGTGAGCTCGTAGGGTGAACGTAGCCCGTAGGAAGAATGTAGCCCGTAGGGTGAACTGGAAACAGCATAGAGAATACACAACAACCGGTCAGGAACAGGCGGTCCCTAGATCGGCTGTTATGCTTAGGAGACACAGATACTACAGACATATAGGCACACAGACAACTAGAATATGCTTACCCCCAGCGGGACAGTAGATAGGTAGTAGAATGTAGAATAATCGCGAGGTGTAACGGCAGCGTTCCGATGTCTAGGGAAAGTGACCATTCTACGACGCACACCCATCTTATATAGGCATAAATCTATGAGTCACAACTGCCTTTGGCTAGTGAATATGACCATATTTGGTAATATTGCGAACGATGTCTGGCTAAGCTGGCGTTAAGCGCCTGCGAGATATTATAACGCAATACGTGTAGTATTACGTTACACCTAGTATTATATTTAGACCATGTTTTGTAATAAGGCCCATTATGTCTACGAAACGGCGACCACCTGTTTTACTCAAGGTATTTATTATTATTTTTCCTCTTTTTGCGAATAAATTCATCGAAAATTTAGGCTTATTTACTAAACAAAATATTATAGATTATAATATAAAACAAAATAATATGCCCTTCTTTTAATTTTCATTGTGTTTTTTGTGAATAAAGTGTTCTGTCCGTCACCGCGAACATTGCCAATTGCATAGAAAAACATTACATTATTACTATGTCCGCTGTGGCGGACAACGCCAAATTGAGTTTGCTTTTGCTTGTTTAGGTTTGTTGCTGAGTTTGTTTATTTTTTCTTTGTTAACAGCCTAATTGCACTAGTCAAATTATAACATTAGTGCTGAATGAACATGCACCTTCCGATGTAGCGAAATATCCGATTTGGAAACTGAATTGCATAATGAGCGTACTAATTCTCCCACCCCGTTATTTTCTCCTTCATGCTAATCTAACTATAGATACATCTGATAACCAAGAATCAAACACCGAAGACGCTGATATTATACCAGATAGTCTTAGCCAGATTCTATCGTGCGTGAAATTGAAGTATCAAGTTATTAAAATGTTCCCTCCTTATCTGGCATACCTACATTACCTTCAACGCCTGTAGCTGCAACACCGATAACTTCTTTAGCATCTCGATTCTCGAAAACAAGATTCAGGAGACTACCAACAGTAACCGCTAAAAGAGCAAATAAGGGTAAAAAGTTTCAGATGACTTATAACAGGAAAATAGATCGATTCCGCCACAATGCTACAACAAAAGACGATGAGGAAGATGATTACGTGAACCTGCCAGAAGATGAATGTCATTGACAATATAGTGGAACAAACAAATTTATATTCTGTTCAAAACCCGGCAAGTCAGTTAGATTTACAAAGTAAGAATTTCAAGATTTATTAGCTATCCACGTAATTATGAGTATTGTAGTAATCCCTGGGCTATAGGTCAGATAAATTCAAGTATGCAAAAGTTGAACAAATAATGTCTCTGCAAAGATATCAGCAGATACGACATTAAAATTTTGTCAATAATGATGGACATTAAATATAATGTAAAAATGTTTAAAATGCTCATTTTTATTTTTGTGTTATTTTATGAATAAAAAAACAATAATAGTATTAATTAAAATTTTGCCGTAATTTGGCAATGTCCGCTGCAGCGGACGTAAATATCTGACCATTCATTGCCAAGTATTTGGCAATGTCCGCTGTGACGGACATTACTTTTCCTAGCAGTGGGCTATTATACATTTTTATTAATATTTTTTTAGGACTTCTTAACATGCTCCAAAAACCTCACAATAATTAGATTTATAAATTTTGATTTTTTGAATCTTTTTCTTGGTGCCAAATTAAGGGTTAAAGGCATTCGGAGCTCGGAGCCCACTCACTAAAACCCGTATCGGTGGATGACGTGACTAGCAGTTGGCATACTTAAATTGGTTTATTATTTTCCTTTTTCTTCACGGTGTTACCCCTCTTCCTCCTTTTAGAACAAGAATTTAAAGTAACACTAATTGCATAATTATTTTTCCCTACATTGTAAATCGAAGATTTTTTAACGATGTGATATCAAACCTTGTCATTCCTTCGTGAAACCTATCGCTATGGAGAAGTAGCTACACAATCTAAACAGTGTATCGTTTATAAACGTACGTTTGTACGTTTCAAAACCATTATAAACGGTACACTAGATATACCTAAGTACATGAATATGATAACGATGCTAATTAACACTAATAGCTGCAATTACACAGACCTATGGAGTAGCGTGACACGACATATAATGAAAGCTAATAGAAGGAAGTGACTTGTCATTATTATGGTACATGTGATGTTAGTGGAAAATAATGGTATTTGTCACTTTTATGGTTCTGTGCAGATTCAACAAAAAGCAGCGATATTTTTATCATTTAAATGGTTCAAATGCTTATTGTAATAATTTCATTACATATCTAACTAATTCGCAAGTTTCTATACTTATCATCCTTACAAATGATCTCCTATTAATTAACCAATCAAACTTAGTTAAAGAGGAATTTATGAGCGGTGAGATGAAAATGTCTACCCTATTAACACAAGGTTTAAGTCGTAACCCTTTGAATACACTTCATTAATGTCAGTATATCTACTTAGTACAAACAAAATGATTAAGCAATTGGTGTCGATTGATTGATCAGAGAGGCAAAGTATCGGATTACAAAAACAGGAGTTAAAGCTTTTTTTTTATAGACTCACGCCTGTATCCCCGAAGGGGTAGGCAGAGGTGTAATATTACACCCACATTTCGCCATGTTTTTTTCCGGGTTCTGAGGCGCAAGTTATAAATGCAAACAGATTAACGCTAGGACGACGATGACGAGAAATTAAAAGAGGTTATATCTACTCGTTAAACCTGACTATATAGGACAGACTAAACGCACCATCTCTTGCCGGATAAAGGAACACATAAGGGCAGTCAAAAATAATGAACCACACAAGTCAGCCATAGCTCAACATCTCTTAGACTCGGGTACCGACCACTGGATTGAGTTACACAACCCTCAGGTGCTTTCGACAGAACGCCACTACATACCCCGAATGGTTAGGGAAAGGTTAGAAATTTCAATAGAGAGGATGGGTTTCAACTGTCGAGTATCTGGCATCCAGTGGTACGTCTATGTAAAACCCGTGAAAATAAAAAAGTCAAACCGTGAGCTGACGTAGTGAGTGTAGTATGTCGTGATGGGGTACAGTGCGATAGTGAAAACAGTGGCAGTGGTGTTGTACGCAAAAAACGAGTAAGAAAGCGGGTAGACCGTTATACTTGCTCGTAACATTCATCCACCCGCAATACCCTCAGTACATCCGTGAACATGGCGCTTGCAACAGTGCCGAAATATCGGTTACTCCAAACAAAGGTACGTGGTATATATCCCGAAAGACAATTTAAAATATGACTGACACCTGGCAGAAATTGTGGCCAAGGGAGGAGTGGCAACAACTGCCTCCATGGTCCAGTGGATAGCGTATGCGACTACTGATCGGAGGTCCCGGGTTCAATTCCCGGATCGGGCAAAAGTGTTACTGGGTTTTTTCCGAATTCTCAGTAGCAGCTCGGAGTCTGGTGATGTGCCCGGTAACGGCAATAGGCCCTCTATTACGTGGGACTTAAAAATTCATGGCGAAATGTGGGTGTAATATTACACCTCTGCCTAAAAAAAAATAAGTCATTATTAATTAACATTTTGCCCAAAAAGCAGATTTAACCTTTTGAGCGCCATGGTCACATATATGTGACAAGCGAAAACTGTCCCTGGACGCCAGCGTCACAAATACGTGACAGAAAAAGCGGTATACAAAAACACGAAATAAACAATTTGAACATTACTTGAATGCCTGTTTATTTATATTACCTTAAAATAGAAGTTCTAATGCTTGTTTATTTCTGTTAAACGAGTTAAATAGCTTTATAGATATTGAGACATTTTACGTTAAAAAGTAAGAAATCAAATCTTAAAAAAGAATGTTCTCACACGCCACAGTCACAAATATGTGACCGCTAGTGATGTAGCGCAAGTTAGATAATATCAAAAATTTACATCAAAGATCGTTTTAAAACTTCCTTCTACAATGTATAATTTTAGATATATTTTAGTACGAGGATAAAACAGCATTAGTTTTATAAAATCAGACTTAAAAAAACATTTTGATAGCTACATAGTCGAAGGTAAAATTGGCTGGGTCAAATTTCGATATTCGCTAATCTTGACTCAGGCGCATCCCTAATACAACCCGAATTATCAGTGCCTTGTATGCCATGGTCACAAATAGACAACAGCATCGTGACGTCACAAGCGCAGGCGATCAGAAATAGTGAAGAAAGTAAACATTATTAAAATATTTATTATTTATTTTATACTGACTGTTATAATGAATGCGAATTTAATGACTACGGAGGAACTTATTCGCATATTAGAAGGAGTTCCTGAATCCTGATGACGAAGGCTTTTCGGAAACAAAATCTTTGGACGACTATGATTTAAAGGTACCTAAGGAAGTACCTACAGTAATTTTTTTCTGCTTTTATTTTAACCTCCTGAGTGAAACTGTAGTATATTTACAACATAGAAATGAAAAATTCCTACACCGCCATCTAATAGAATTTCTTTAAACTTTTATTATAACTGGATAGCCAAAGTATCTGTCCGCCACGATGAGTGCTAATTGGCTGAGGAAGTGGCTCACATTTTTTAAATTGTTCATTTCAAGTGGATGATGGCGTCGGCACCGGCACCACGTGGTAAGTTTATTTCAAATTTATTGTGAAATATTATGTTATTTCTCAATATTTTAGTAGTTCGTTGTTAGTTCTGATGCATTTGTACTCATTATGTATACGTTTTTGTGCTTTGACTCAAGAAAACTTATAAATCTACAATAAAAGCCTTATGTTGTACTGGTAATACACGGGTTCTCAACGACGTGTGTGTATAATACATTTCCATTGTAGTAAATATACAACATTAGATATTTACACTTATTTATTCATTTATTTTGTTGTTTCACTAGATGTGCGAGATAATCTGATTGAGGATATCTTAGAGGCATCAGATATTGATTTGTCTGATGAAGATGACCCAGCAGAAGACGTCTTTTCGGAGCAAAGTGACGACAGCAGTTCTGCAAGTGGTTCAGACGCAGAAGAAAGATGCCGTCCAGATTCAGAAATATCTTTTTCTTCTTCTGTTAGGGGCTGCAGAAATCGTCGAGGTGGGCCACGGACTCGTGATGGTCGGCCCCGAGGCCACGACAGAACCAAAGGTGGTCGCGGACAAATCGCAACATCTTCGTCAACATCTGCACCTGATGCCAATACATGGACCGGTAATTTCTCTCCTTTATCTTTACCAATGTATCGGCCAAGATACTTGTTACTTAGCACAGATTCATGGACTGATGAAGATTTTTTCAACCACTACATAAATGACGACATTCTTGAGCAGATGCTTGACGCCACAAACAGAACATATCCTTTGAAACGAGGAGATGAGTTGAAGATGACGTTAAAGGAGTTAAAATCCTTTATTGGCATCCTATTAGTCATGGGATCTATTAGTTTGCCAACCATAAGTATGTATTGGTCAGATAATTACGGGGTTCAAATAGTAAAATCTGCAATCAGTTGAACGTGATCTGTAAAAGAATATTCAGAAAGAATAAATAAATATCTTATGACTTGATCTCTCCTGTTTTATACAATTATTTTACTTATTAATTTTATATTATATATCAGTATTATATTATATTAATATTTTACTTTATTCACAAAACTAAACTTAAATGCCACAAAATACTGTTTATATTGTAAATATACTTTTTTTTTTTTTGTTTTACGGGGTGGAAAATCCCTTCGGATCTCCGACTCTTGGGGGAAATAAGAGCCGGAGTATGTGGTGTTTCCACTAAAAACCACCTCGACTGCCGCCATGTACCCGTGTGTCGGAGGGTGGGGCATCACCTAAGCACTCGTCGCCACCCTCCGACGGGTATTGGCCCGCCAGATGGTCAGGCGGGCCCCGAACAAAACCCCCTTGGCGACGGATTAAGGTGTTGGACTCCGCCGCCAAAACGCCCAGCGGCCGCAGAGGATAGGGAGGACGGCAACGCAACACCGCATCTCCTCTTCCTCTGCGGCCCCACCGCGACGCATCGAATGGTGCGCCCCCATTTGGTCGCGGGAGATAGGGCGCGCGGCAACGCAACACCGACACGCCTCTCCTCCCGCGACCGCACCCGACTGCGAGGGACAGACAGAATTGTCCCCCGCACCCGCACCGTTGGACGCATCCTGCGCAGGCCCCTCCAAGCCCACGCGGAGCGTCCCCTCCTGGATCCCTCTTAGCTTCACCGCGGGTGACCAATCCACGGTTACTGAGCCCCCCCACCACGACAAGGTGGAGATCCCACGGGGGGGATTGTAAATATACTACAATTAACACACCAGGCGTACAGAACTAATGTTGTATATATACGACATTGAGAAAATCCAGATCCAGATTTTCCAACTTAGATTTTTTTCCCATTTTTTAACAACATTTTGTGACCTTATAAATCGACCCAGATAGTTTTCATTACAAATCCTGAAAAAGAAATTCTTGGTTCTCAGGAGGTTAAACAAAAATTAATCTTATTAAAAACCGAGATAATATCAGTAGGTATGTGGCCCAGTATTGGTGCTAGTAGACCGAATGTAACTTATTTTTGTTAAAAAAAAAAAAAATAAGTTAGGTACATTTGGGAATGTTCTTTTTTCGTGAAACAACTATAGATATTTTTTATGTTTATACGTACCTATACCACATCCTACTAATATTATAAATGTGAAAGTTTGTGAAGATGGATGGATGGATGGATGGATGGATGGATGGATGGATGGATGGATGGATGTTTGTTACTCTTTCACGCAAAAACTACTGAACGGATTTGGATGAAACTTTACAGTAATATAGTTTATACATCAGAATAACACATAGGCTACAATTTATAAAAAAAAATGTTTAATGTTGCCATACTATAAGGAAAAGTATCAACTAAGTCGGCGAAAATCCTGTATTATCTTTATTTGTTTGCTTGGGTCAAATTTAGTCATTGGAATTTTACCTCCTGCCTGATGAATGATGATTGATCTGATATTTGGTATACACTCATATTGTCATCGAGATTAAAATATAATATTTAAATGATGTAAATCCAAGATGGCCACCGATACAAAATGGCGAATCACATATTACTTCACAACAACCTCAATATGGGTATCAAATGAAAGGGTTTGATTGGTGGAATGGAGCTCACCATGAAAAATCTAAGATGGCCGCTGACACAAAATGGCGTCTTATTTATTTTCCACAAATACCTCGATATGGGTATCAAATGAAAGAGCTTGATTCGTAGAATAGAGCTCACTATGAAAAATCCAAGATGGCTGTCGCAGCAAAATAGCTGATTACATATTTTGAATATTTTCCACAAATAACTCAATATGGGTAACAAATGAAAGGGTTTGATTGGTAGAATGCAGCTCACTATGAAAAATCCAAAATGGCCGCTGCCACAAAATGGCGAATTACTTATTTTCCACAAATACCTCAATATGGATATCAAATGAAAGGGCTTGATTTGTATAATAGAGCTCACTATGAAAAATCCAAGATGGCTGTCGCCGCAAAATGGCGTATTACATATTTTCCACAAATAACTCAATATGGGTATCGAATGAACGGGCTTGATTGGTAGAATAGGGCTCACTATGAAAAATCCAAGATGGCTGCCGCCACAAACTGGCGGATTACATATTTCCACAAATACCTCAATATGGGTATCTAATGAAAGGGTTTGATTGGTAAAATGGAGTTCACTATGAAAAATCTAAGATGGCCGCCGCCACAAAAAGGTGAATTACTTATTTTCCACAAATACCTCAATATGGGTATCAAATGAAAGAGCTTGATTCGTAGAATAGAGCTCACTATGAAAAATTCAAGATGGCTGTCGCCGCAAAATGGCGGATTACATTTTTTCCACAAATAACTCAATATGGGTATCGAATGAAAGGGTTTGATAGGTAGAATGGAGCTCACTATGAAAAATCTAAGATGGCCGCTGCCACAAAATGGCGGATTATTTATTTTCCAATAATACCTCAATTTGGGTATCAAATGAAAGGGCTTGATTCGTAGAATAGAGCTCACTATGAAAAATCCAAGATGGCTGTCGCCGCAAAATGGCGGATTACATATTTTCCACAAATAACTCAATATGGGTATCGAATGAAAGGACTTGATTGGTAGAATAGGGCTCACTATATAAAATCCAAGATGGCTGCCGCCACAAACTGGCGGATTACATATTTCCACAAATACCTCAATATGGGTATCTAATGAAAGGGTTTGATTGGTAAAATGGAGTTCACTATGAAAAATCTAAGATGGCCGCCGCCACAAAAAGGTGAATTACTTATTTTCCACAAATAGCTCAATACGGGTATTTAATTAAAGGGCTTGATTCGTAGAATAGAGCTCACTATGAAAAATCGAAGATGGCTGTCGCCGCAAAATGGCTTATTACATTTCTCCACAAATAACTCA
The DNA here is from genome assembly GCA_944739405.2 of Euclidia mi. Classification (NCBI taxonomy): domain Eukaryota; kingdom Metazoa; phylum Arthropoda; class Insecta; order Lepidoptera; family Erebidae; genus Euclidia; species Euclidia mi. The sequence goes on from OX123207.2 coordinate 34,473,452, forward strand.
ATATGGGTATCGAATGAAAGGGCTTGATTGGTAGAATAGGGCTCACTATGAAAAATCTATGATGGCTGTCGCCATAAAATGGCGGATGACATATTTTCCACAAATACTCCAATATGGGTATCAAATGAAAGGGCTTAATTGGCAGAATAGAGCTTACGATATAATTGACCTAAGCGCAGCGTTATTAAAAGCGCGAGAGTATGAGTTGGCGCGCTGAAGCGCAGTGGGGAGGAGGAGCGGTCTGATTTTGTACTTTCTGGTAATGCTTTCAGTTTTTATTTTTGCTGCAATTCTATTCAGTAGGTATATAAGCTCTTCAATAACTTTAATAATATACACTACATACTAATCTTTACCTGAAGTTTGACGACTATAACAACAAAAGTAATTTTAAGTACTTATTATCTGTTTATAATATATGTATGCTATACGGCTAATGTGCAGATCCGTTTGTAATTAAATTTGATATGGATAGTCTGAAACCTGGGGAAGTACAAAGGCTACTCTTTATTAAAATTTCATGCGGGCGAAGCCGCGGGCGAAAGCTAGTGAGTAAATAAACCAAACAGAGAGACAGCTTCTTAAGAGCTTGTAAATTTGTTACCTATTTTGGTAGGGTTGTCACAATAGGTTAAGACAAATCGCTTGTTCGGTATACGACAGATTCTGGATTGGACAGATTCGTGATTTGGCAGATTCCCAACTCGACAGATTCGTGGATTGGGCAGATTCTTGGACTCGACGGATACGGCAGAAGTACAGTTGTAAATAAAATAGCGAGTGGAACCAAAAAAGGCATGCACCTGAAACTTTTAAAAGCACGGAATAAAAATATACATTTGTTACCAAGGACACGACGTGACGACGTGATTTATTTGACATTCCCAACGATACCAATATTTTGCTTATAAACATAGGAATCTCCTTTAGCTATTATGGCCACTAGTTTTACCACGGGGATAGGTATCTAAAATAAGTTTAAAAAGAAATTGTATAAGACAAATGAACGTCTACAAAACAAATTACTATAAAATGATCAACCATCGATAGGGCTTATAAAAAACAGGTGCATGCGATTTTCGACCTTATTGACAATTCATGATAGACTTTTTTTGGTATTTTCTTGCTTTTTGACATTGATACGTTATTAAAATTATAAATTCTGAGTTACGTCAATAAGGTCGAAAATCGCATGCACCGGTTTTTTGTAATCCCTATCGATGGCTGATCACTTTCTGATAGTCATTGGTTTTGTAAACATTAATTGCTTTTACACAATTTCACAACTAATGAGTTGTTAAGTATTTCGTTGCCAACATTGACAATACCTATTTATTTCAAGATCGAAATATTCGCGAAACTTTTGCTCGAGCAATTCAACAAATGCGACAAAATTATCAGGAGTTATACCTAATTAAAAAAAACATTTTTTTTTCTTTTGTTATCATTAATTATTTAGTTTTTATAGTTTAGCTTAGGATAGTTTAGTTATATAAGTAGATTTATTTTGTTTGTATATATGATAAATAGCTTATAATTTAGTTATAGCATACTGTTTAATTAAAATAAATAAATGTAGGGCTACGTGGTCGATCATCAATTATAATAACAAAAATATTATTAAAGAAGAAATCAGACATATTAACAAAAATGGCGTGATCATTGATAACCCGAAAGATATCGCAGAGTTATTTAATAATTATTTCATAGGTGGAGATAACAGTAACCTAAGAACTAATAACTTTAAGTATAAACTACCAAATTCTTATAACTCATTATTTATGAACCCAACTACTCCTTTCGAAATTAATAATATTATTAATTCATTGAAAAATACAAAGAGCACAGGCTATGATGACGTTAGCACAAAGATATTAAAAAATGTGTCAACCACTATTGCACCCGTTTTATCATACATAGTGAATTTAAGCGTATCTGCTGAAATATTTCCAAATAAATTAAAAAAGACTGTAGTTAAACCAGTATTTAAGAAAAATGACAAGAGCGATGTTGCAAATTATAGGCCGATAGCGCTCATACCGACATTTTCAAAAATTTTTGAGAAAGTCATAAGTCATAGTCTTAATGATTTCTTTGAAAAAAATAAAATATTTACAGAGAAACAAGTCGGCTTTCGCAAGAATAAAAGCATTAACCTAGCTGTCTTTAATTTTCTACAAAGTATAATGTCAGGTCTTAACAATAAGCACTTAGTATCTGCTCTTTACATGGATTTAACTAAAGCTTTTGACTATGTTAATCACGGCATCCTCTTAAATAAATTAGAAGCATATGGAGTTCGGGGAAATGTTCTCAATCTCCTAAAATCGTATTTAATAAATCGCCAACAATGTACACAAATTACTCGCATTTGCCAAAAATCTCATAGACAAATAGTACATTGTATTTACAAAAAAAAAAAGTATATATGTATGTTTATCCATTATCTAGTACCCGTAGTACAAGCTCTGCTTAGTTTGGGACTAGATGGTGTTGTGTGAATGTGGTAGAATATTATTATTATTATTATTATTCTTCTCCATATAGTGAAGTAACTCAAGGAGTTCCTCAGGGAAGTATTCTCGGGCCCTTGTTGTTTATTGTCTATATTAATGACTTACCAAACTATATAAATCAAGACATGGTATTATTTGCAGACGATAGCACAGTGATGTTTAGAAGTTCAAGTACAAATCAAATGATATCTGACATAAATCAAACACTACACATAATAATTCAATGGTTATCAAATAATAATTTATTAATTAATCTGAATAAAACCAATTTAATGACATTTAGAAATAGGAATAATAATTTAATAAATCTTAATATAAGCTACAATGGACAACAAATTGATTTAGTTGAAAATGTAAAATTTTTAGGTCTCAATCTTGACTCAAAATTAAATTGGAAATCTCAAGTAGAAGATATTTGTACCAAACTCCACCAATTCTCTTATGCCCTGTATAGACTAGGATCAGTTGTGAATCAGTCTGCTGTCATCGCTGCGTATCATGGTTACGTAGAATCAGTACTAAGGTATGGTGTTATCTTTTGGGGTAACTCGGTGGACAATGTGATGTTATTTAGAGCCCAGAAGAGACGTATAAGGGCCATTGTGAAGTTGAAACAGACAGATAGCTGTAAACCCTTTTTTATGAGTTTGAAACTATTAACACTTCCATGCCTCTATATCTATGAGATCGCTGTCTTTGTTATAACTCATAATTATTTATTTGAACGCTTAAATAGTAAGCGTAATAATCACAAAGTATGTTTTCCATCAAACAAAACAGCGCAATTTAGCAATAGTGTATTCTGTATGGCCCCTCGAATTTATAACCATTTACCCTTAAACATATTAAGATGCTCCAATATAAATAAATTTAAAGCATTATTGAAACAATTTCTTATTAATAAGGCATACTACAGTATTAAAGAATTTCTCGAAGACAAATATGATATTTAATGATTTGTTGTGACATGTAACCAAATTAACTTTCCATTTATAATAATATAACCTTGATTGACTTATTTGATTGTATTAATTTTAATTTATTTTTTTTTGACATGTGTACTTTATATATAACTAGAATATAATATTATTATCTCAATAGTTTTTATATAACCATAATAAAATAATATATGATGAACATTGCATGCCAAATGGCAGAATATAGCTGCACTAATGTTTGTTCTGTGACTGACAAAAACCTATGTAAACATCTATGTATCACCTATATTCGCAATAAATTATTTGAATTTGAATTTGAATTTGTTTGTTTTCCTATTAACATGAAATAAAAAAATACTTAGTATTATAATATAAACTTCATTGTATTTTTTTTTCAAATAAAGTATCTTATATGTATAGTTTATCAAAAAATAATAATTAAAAAACCCAATTGTACGTTACCATTGTTAAAATCTTTATAATGATTTAATTATTTCATCTAGTATTATTCATACACACAGTACAATAAAGAACCATTATTAATAATAAAACACCACTTTTTTACATTAAAATATTAAAACTTGCAACGTGCGTCGTAATAACCCTAAGATTGTCAACTGCCTGTGCCTACGTAAACCGGTTCTTTCCACTCTCGCCGCGTACACGACAAGCGGCCAGTGGTCACGCACACAGAAGCCGCGTGCTCGTAGTGCAACCGATTCGCGCTGTTGTATGAAGCTGTGTCTCTGTTCCGTTTATCTACTCATGTGCCTATACTGATACATATATACTTAAACTGTTTGAACATTCGGCATTATAAAGATTATAAATGTACCTAATTAAAAAGAAACCGTTTTATTTATTTTAAAATAATATATATGGTACGGGAACACATCGATAAGCGAGATTTACGTTGCTACATCCTTATTTCGGAAGCGAAATAGTCATACAAATGGCGGGCCGTCCACGCCATGGTCACAAATAGAAGACAGCAGATAAAGACTAGTGCTGTGCCTATAGTTATTACATTTAATCATATTGTTGTCTCATCATAACTGTTATTACGGTGTTATACAACTCTGTAAATTATGTATAACTATAACTATAGTAGGAGGAAGTGTAATTAGGAATTAAATTTCAATGTTACAAGGACATTATATTCTGAAATCGGAGACGAAAATAAAAATACAATTAAATATCAATGTAGTATTGGAATCCCTATTTTTTTCGTAGGTATTTGCGCGAAATTTGTGGCTTGGCGTTGAGGGCAGGTTCATGTGTTTTTGCTCTGGCGTTCAAAAGGTTAAATGATAAAAGTTTTTTCTTGGCATACTATACCACGCTGCCCAGACGGGATGGTTGTGGTGGAAGATTAAGTAATAGTAATACAAAGCGACATTACTCGATTTCGTTCCGAGACAAAAGTAAAAAATGACAAATTTTTTTTTGCAATGATTCTATTTGATTCGCATATTTTTCTTAGCCTAGTACGACACCAACGCAATGAACTTGGGTAGACTAGTGACACTTTGTATTCTTAATCCGTCACAACATGAATCTTTGCCTTCAAAGACGAACTGTACTAGGTGAATCAATGAGTGTTGTGCAATTAGGGAATGCAAATCTCGCGAGATTTGGGCTCAAGCGAGATCTCGCGAGATTGGCTTCATAATCTCGCAAATTTCGAGATCTCGCGAGATTGGCAATATGGATGTTTTTTTGTAAATAATCGCAATATTTGATTAATAAGGTCAAAAATAAAAACCATTTTAAGTATTATATAGGAAACATTATTTATCACGAATTTTTCAATAGACATTTATTTATGCTTCAAACATTGCTTGACGTAGGTACCTATCTGTCTATACTTTTTTAATAAAGTTTTATGAAGTAAACTTTTACCATAGTAAAAACAGAATAGTAAGATAGCTTCATACAAATCGGCCGCCGCGCTGCCGCGCTGGTTTGAATGTACGCGTGAGTCGCCGGCGCCGTGTACGCACGCACTTTTCACGCACACAATCTCACGAGCGCGGCAAGCTCGGCGCGGATTCAATACGGGATGCGCCGCGCGTCTGATCGAGCGCATTCATGTAGGTACTTCACTGCTCGCCCGCTTGAATTGTTTATATACATTCAGTTTTGTAATAAACGTTATTAATAATATACAATGTGTTAAACGACAATAAATTTAACTTGTTACTTTTTCTCATTAAAAAAGGCATTTAGATAGTTATATAACGCTTAGGCAGTCAGTAGGTATTTGAGAAAAAATAAATTCAAGCTTAAATTGTGAAGTATTCAGCACGATCATTTAAAAAAGCGGCGAAAAAGCGCGAGCGCCGACAAAGCCGGCGCCGTGGTGTAAACAAGTGACAACCCGTGCGTCAACGCAATTAACTCGCCGAGCGGCCTTAGCTAACCTACTATTCTGTTTTTACTATGCTTCTACGGTCGGATCTGCCAAATAAGAAAGGAAAGAAACAACCAGTCTTCGCTTCTAATTTCAAACAAAATTTTTTTAGTAATAAAACATTTCTTTTATAACAAACAAAACAACGAGAGGTCAAAAAAATCTATGTTACTAAACTGAGGTATTATTATCAATTAGGTAAATAAAACTATATCTACTCAGTAGACCTTTTAGATATTACAGATTAATTAACAAAATATACCAATTAGACAGACTTTTAAAAATTACAGATCCTAATTAACAAAATATACCAGTCAAAGGAAAGATTGGTTCAGTTCAAATCACAAGCCATTATTACGAATTATTTTCAAAGTAGCTCCTTCAGAAGCACAAAATGTCCAAAGAATCGTCTGCTAAACGGCTTCCTTTTCTGTTGGCCAAATAACCAGCCGCTGAGAAGGCCCTTTCGGATTCAACGCTAATTGAAAATCGTATAAATTCATTTAATTTTTTTATTAATGCCGATACCGACAGATTGCAACTCCGTCCGAGTCAGTTCGCGCTTCTAATGAGACGTTTTTATGCTTGAGTGCAATCTCGTAAATCTCGCGAGATCTCGCCCACTTTTCGACCAAGATTAATCTCGCTAAAAAAGGCCGAGATCTCGCGAGATCTCGATCTCGCGAGATCGAGATTGCATTCCCTATGTGCAATAGAACTTCCCAGTTATAAAATAGCAATTATATGTGTGTATAGTAGAGATGGTGAATATAACTATCAACCATTAAAATTAACTGATAAAAAAATTCAACTGTATGATATGATAAATAAGATCAACGCTATTGAAGGAAAATATTATTACCATTGAATTATTACCTACAGAAAGTCAGTATTCAAACAACGCGAGCTCAGAAGCTAAGCCGAAAATTCGCTATGTGTGCGGCACTGTGCTGTGTTTACTTGCTGCATCACGCACACAGACGCCATTATAGAGTTGCAAGTAACAACGTCTTTCCCCTAAACGTAGGGTAAATTCATAATTTTTGCATGAATATAAGTAATAGGCTTGTGTCCACTAAGAATAAATCGGTTTGATTGTAGTATCTATAGATTCATTATGATTTTAAGATGCCAATAAAATTTATTATTTATTATAAGAAGGTAAGATTAATGTTATTTTTAGGATTCTAAAACTAAAAATAATGTACCTATTTATTCTTGTGATAGTGCACACCAGTCAGAGAGCATTACGTCAAACAGTACGTCCGCAATTCACGTTGTTGACGTTTTAGTAGTAAATACAACTAAAATGTCAAAGTTTCTACCTGTCAAATCGAATATAAAAAAATAAAAGTGGGTACATCATACCACACTTCATTCGTGGTTTGTTTTGTTTTGGACTTTGTCATACCACTTAACCGCCATGATGGTTTACAGCGTTTTCGTGTCAAATTCAAAAAGGTTTTTAAAAGGCGTAATTAGTAATGTTGCTGATCAATTTTTGAAGAAAAAATCAGGTATTTCAGTTTAACATTTATTAAAAGAACAAAACACTCGCTAATTACATTTTAGGACACAAGCTTATTGTATATTAGAAATTCTAAAGCCACACTGTCGGCTTTTTAGGTTTTTACGACTGACTAACGATGACTAAATCAATCTTGACGAAACTTTATGCGCTCAAACGTAAGCACTAACAAGTGCCGAGTGATTTCCTAGTTAAATGCTCTCAGTACATAAAAGTATTTATGTATGTTTGTTAGAAAAAATTAACAAAAATCAACAGCGTGTACTATGTGTGCGCCGTTGCGCTATGGTTATCAAAAAAAGGCGACAAGTTTAAAAATTATAATATAATTCGGTCGGTTAGGTTATTCGTTCAACAACGAAGTTAGTTACGCGTACCTACATTAAAGACAATACTAGACTTTAGATACAAGCCTTTCAATACAAAAACGGCAAAATCTAGTGCTTTGAGACGATGTCGTCTTAGCCGAGCTTGACGTTACTTTGTCGTAACCGATTGGTATGTACCAGCCAGCGGTGTTTGAAAGGTTAAGTTTATATATGTGACTACCTAATTCTTTTTCTTTATTATTACTGTCAATATAATATATTTTGGTAAGGAATGTGTTAATTCAACTGGGACAATTTCACACCCAACTGGCAACACTCCGCTCGTACTTAGATTTAGTTATTATGATTCACTGTATTTGAATTATTAGACAATCTATACGTAATAAAATAGATGTCTGACCGGTGGAATGATACTTCAGCAACCTTATAATCTTTTTCTGAAGCATTGTGGCACAAAAATACTGTACAATATGTCATAATTTCGATTATTTTGCGGGAGATGCTTACGCTACCGTGCGACTCGGACCACAGACAACGCGGCCGCCGATTGGGTCAGATTCTGACCCAAATGAACGGCGCCTGTTACGTGCGCGTACTTGGTTTCTGTAGGTAATAATTCAATGATTATTACCTATTCATTCAACCGACGACGCGCGGCGCGCCCGTCGACACGCCACGCGCCAACTCGGTTTTGCCAAATTCGTTTCCGAGAAATAATGTCTAGGTACTGGGTACAACAATTCACTACGATGTAATTTGCACTTAACTGTGATTGCTTTAAGATGCATGTTGAATTGACATAACATATCCCATACATCCCTACGTTAGTAAGTAAGTACCTAGTCAACATTTGTTTTTGATTTCATAATTTGAATTTGTAAACGTTTACCATGCTGTGTTGGCTTAATTGTCAAATCCGTATTGGCGTTTCTGATATCCTAAGATACAGGAATATAATCCTAGTTTAGGAGTCAGAGATCTAATTTGTTGTTTTAAGTTTAAGTCTTACTTACTATTGTAAACAAGAATTCAATGTTCTTTTGTGAATTTTTTTATTCTGTTATGTGGGCTTACAGTGTCAATAAAGATTTTTATTATTATTATTATAATAATGAATTAGTTCCCTATAATATTCGTTAACAAATAACAATAAACAATAACACGCTAGTCAGCTAAAGTCAACACATTTCTTAACTCGCACTTAGAACGCGTGACATCAACTAATCTCACTCAATCACTCAATATTCTACAAAAATATTGAATGAAATTAGGTACTGTTTCGTTCCATCAGATTAAAATATTAAAGTAACACTAAACCTCAGCAAGTTAATGTTAAAACACATATTTTCAGGTTCATTGCTCATTTATTCAGGTGTTTAAAATCAACCAATCACATTTATTATTATCAAAAACAAATGTTGACTAGCAATATCAACTTCGTTATGCATGCCTGTGTGTTGTTAGAATAAAAATTAACTAATATTTTCAACCATTAAAATTAACAGTTAATTTTTTTATTAAATAACGTTTAACAAATAAATAAATTCAACCCATAAGCCCATCTCTAGTGTATAGGACCCCAAAAGCGGACAAGTTAGATATATTTTTCCAAAGATTAGAACAGGTTACTATCCATAGTTCATAAGAAAAAATATACAAACATACTTATGGCTGGTGATTTTAATATTAATGTAATGAAAAATAGTCATACTCTCTAGAATTTAAATGCTTGCTTTCACACTTTAATTTAAAACTAGCTGTAGATAAACCAACACGAATACAAAAACCAAACGTGTATAGATAACGTAGCTCATAATTTTATCAGGCCTTGTAGAACTGAAATAATATAATTCGCCCTCTCAGATCACACTGCACAGTCGCTAGAATTGCCGGTGAGGAACAAGTGTATAGTTAAATATTAGCGTAAAAAAGTATGGGATTATTCAAAAGAAAATATCACAAAATTCAAGGATTGCATAGCGAATTTAACTTTTTCTGAGATGTATGACATAGAAGACACAAATATAGCTTATGATCTTTTCATTAATCAATTTAAACTTTTCTATGAATCTTTGCTTCTCCTTTAGAATAATTACTATTAACAACACTAAAAGGCCAAAGTGGATTTCTCGAGGTATAAAGATCTGTAGCATAAAGAAAAGAAAGTTATTATGGATGTATAGACGTAAAAGCACGCAGGTCAATCTCTCTAATTACAATAATTATGCAAAACTATTTAAAGAAAAAAAATGACAAAACGCTCACAAAACTGCTTCAGAATCAAAACATCAGATAATAAAAGTAAAGCTACATGGCAGATAATTAATAGCAATAAGCCCAATATTCCCAAAAATGACATACAAAAATTACAAATTGACAATAAAATCATTACCAGACAATAGCAAATGCTTTTACCTAATGATTATTTTAAAGACAAAATTGTGCCAATTCAAAATTATAATATTAATGTCACATCGCTAATAAAAAGAAATACACACTCGATGTTTATGTCTCCGTGTTTACCGAATGACTTGTATAATATAATAAAAGATCTTAAAACTCCAACAGTGTAGGTCGAGATGGAATAGCTACACAAATAATTAAATCTGTAAGACATTTAATATGTCAACACTTGTCATAGATCTTAAACTTGTGTATAGTGCATGGTATATTTCCAGAGAGCTTAAAAATTTCAATCATAAAACCTCTGCAAAAAGAGACAGTAAAGAAGAAATACAAACTTATCGACCGATAGCCTCAACATCCATAGTATCGAAAATTTTCGAGAAATACATTTATATACAGGTTAACTCATATTTAGAAAAAAACAATATACTTTGTCAAGAACAGAAAGCATTTAGGAAAAATATGACTATTAATATGGCTATCTATGACTTTCTTCGGAATATAATGATAAATATTGACAAAAGGACACCAGTCTATGCAGTTTATTGTGACATGACCCAAGCTTTTGACTACGTTGACTTTACTATATTAAAAATGAAATTAGAATGCTACGGAATAAGGGGCAATGTACTAAACCTCTTTGAATCTTACTTGTCAAACAGAAAACAGGTTACGGCTGTCACAAGATTGAATATTAAGACTAAAAATGAAGAAACATATATATCTAGTGAACGTCAACTTCGGTTTGGAGTCCTACAAGGAAGCGTACTGGGCCCATTATTATTTATTCTTTATATAAACGACCTTCCCTTTTCAATTACACAGCCAATGACCCTTTTTGCTGACGACAGTACACTGACTATATCATGTAAAAACCCTGACCCTTATCAAAATTACATTAATAGTTGTATCTCTTCGTCTATAGCATGGCTTATAAATAATAATGTGAAAATCAATTTAGCTAAGACAAACATTATGCATTTTAACCAACGTCTAGACTTGCCATCGCAAATTAAAGTTAGTTATAATGATCAATGCATAAAAGAAGTAGACAGTGCGAAATTTCTTGGAATTGTAATGGACAAAAAGATAAACTGGAAGGCTCAAATTGAGTATATTAGTACAAGAATTAGTTCCTAATCTTATGCATTATATAAACTCTCCCTACAGTGAATGTTGAGACACTGCTCATAGCGTAACATGGTTTGGTGACACCGATCATAAGATATGGAATAATCTTTTGGGGAAATTCCACTGACAAAGATATAATTTTTAAATTACAAAAACGTTGTATTCGTGCTATGTTTGGTCTAAAAATTGTAGAAAGTTGCAAGCCACTTTTCATTAAGCATAAAATTTTAACGTTTACATGTTTGTATATTTTGGAAGTATGCATGTTTGTCAAATCGAACCCAACATTGTTTCCACGTCTAGCTGATGTAGTTACACGCAACAGACGTGATAATTATAGACTTTGCATGCATAAGGCTAGAACTGCTCTAATGGGAAATAGTTTTTTCTGTATGGCCCCGAATTTTTTTAATAAAGTTCCCAATCATTACAAGGATTACAATATAGGTATATTTAAATCTAAGATTAAAAAGATGCTATTAGAAAAGGCTTATTATAATACTAGTCGACGCCAGCGGCTTCGCACGCACATATTTTCGAATTTCCCGTTTTGCCCGATCCCGTGGGAATTTCGGAAATCCCGTCTTAGTGCACCCCTACTGTGCCAAGGAACATACATGCTAAATTTCATCTTCTTACGACCAGTAGTTTCGGCTGTAGCGTGTACAGACACGCTACAGAATCCTTGCGTTACTGACTGACTGACAGCAGTCAGTCAGTAACGCAAGGATTCTATATATTAAGATATGTGAATTTTTGAATGATGCTAATCTTGTATAAATGACATGAATATTTAATATCATTGCATAACAACTGTTTTCTATTTTATTACATAATTTATTATAATATATATTTTGAATCATCCTGAATATTTTGACAAATTATTTTTGACATTGTATAAGAATTTATTAAATTAAGCATGTAATTTGTACGCCGGTTACGGCAGAACATGTTGATACTTTTAAGACTGATATATGCCATCCATTTTTGTAAACACACATGTTTTTGACAAATAAACGTTATCTTATCTTATCTTTCCCTAGGACCCTTAGGTAATACTAATCCATGGCAGTGTAAAAATACTTCCCCTCTTTGTACTGGGTAGTGCGTGCGTGCTTGTGAATTATCGAACTGTCATCATAAAATGTGCGTGCAGACCTTGACCTCACTATGATATACTGCGGCTGTTTCATCAACTTACTGGTAACGGAACACGAAACTGAGCTTTTAATACTACGCTATAATAGACAAATGTCGTTTTTACTTTAACATTAGTACCATATTTTGGACGATCGTGCCATTGTAGGACTGCAATTGTTAAGTCCAAATCTAGATTTTGACGACCGGTTGGCGCAGCGGGAGTGTAAGCGACTGCTACGCCGAAGGTCGCGGGTTCGATTCCCGCTCAAGTTAAACATTTGTGTGCATGAACATGGATGTTTGTCTTGGTCTGGGTGTTTCTATGTAATGTATGTATTTACAAATATATATATATATATATATATATATATATATATATTTACATCTCGCTATCTATTTGCGACCCTTTTATTTCGCATTATTATGACGTCCACCAGTTCCACTTAAAAAATATGAACTATTACAGCGAATATTAGTCGCTAAGGCAATGTCAAATATTGTGTACATATTATTTTTCTGAAATTTTGTCACATATTGATATACAAATATACGTATATTAACAACCATAGTGAAATCAATTAGGACTCCAGCCAAAACTATCAATTATCTGGCTTCCCGTGATATACATAATTTAATTTACGTTTTCCTATCTATCGCAACTCCTATGAACAGTGCGACGTTGCCGCTCTTCTTTTTAAATTTTTTATAAGTACGTGGATATATATTACTAGAGGACGCCAGCAGCTACGCTTGCATTTTTTCAATTATCCCGTTTTGGCCGATCCCGTGAGAATTTCGGGAAATCCCTTCTTAGTGCACCCCTACGGTCCAAATTTCAGTCCAAAACATACATGCCAAATTTCAGCTTCCTGCGCCCAATAGTTTCAACTGTAGCGTGTCTGTCAGTCAGTCAGTAACGCAAGGTTTTTATATATTAAGATTTCTATGTACAGTACAGGTACGCTAGTGTAAGCATGAAGTTTAAAGTTATGAAAAATTAAACAAATATTGAGATCAGTGTAATTCTTTACAATAATATAAGAAACAGTTACTTAAATTTAAAGTACCTATCTACTTATTTCTAATTTATGAGTATTATTGGACAGGATCATACGCATAACTACGCAAAAGCATACGCTTAGCCTCAAACGTCCATTTATGTAATCATTTGCATGTTTTGGGTATTTAGATACATACGAGTATACGGACGTGGCCATATCGTAAAAGTTTTAAAGTCTTAATCTTTTGACGTCTTGGACGTCAAATGACAGATATTGTGAAACTGTTACGACATTATAACGTCCGTATACGTGCATATATGTATAAATAACTGGGAATCGCACAAGTGAATTGTTTAAACGCTGCTAAACAATATACACAAAATAAAATCTAACACAAATTAAATCGCCGCGCCGATTGAAAAATAACATTAAGGGCTTTTTTTGTAATTAGACGTATTTGACATTTTGTTATGGTGTAAAATTAGGGATATAAATTATGACACAAGAAATAGTTACTTAAATTAAAGTCACCTATCTACTTACTTCTAATTTTAAATTATTATTATTTAGAAACACTCTTAATGAGGTAGTTATATTAAGCAATAACCAGGTCACTTGAGAAAATACAAAATTATCTCAAATAAACTCGAGTTGAACACAGTGGCCTACACCAAACTACGTTTATAAAACGGATATACGGACGTCAGTAATCAAATTTGACTCAAATTATAAACGGACGTCGAATATCCCACGATTTGAATATATTTTGACCATCTGACATCCGTATAATATTAAAGTGTTCACAATATTAACTAACACAATGAAATATACCAATGCGACGTCACGATGCACCCCTGCGCCACGAGCCTCGCTACGAGTGACGCACAGCAGTGGGCCGCTCCCTCGCCATCCTCCTCCTCGCCGGCCTTATAAATACCGGGGACACACGAGGCTTCGCCCTTTTGTTGCTCCGGCCAACACCACCGAGTTGAGTACATCATCCGAAGACCTGTGAAGTGCCAACGTCCCCCACGCCCTGTATAATTGTCTCATCTGCTAATTTTAAGTGTCAGATATTTTTGTATCGAATCGAATAACTAGAATTATAACGCGAGTTTAAACTTTCCTGGTGATATTTTTTTATTTATTTCCCGTAAGTCAACCTAATTATCTCTCTTTAATTGCTCGGCGAGTGATCGATCCCGGCTACCACGTGGAAATCAATCACTCGTGCGACATTGGCGCCCAATAGAATTTTTAATTATATTTTTAAAACGTAAGTTGGCACTTTACAGGTGAGTGAAATAATTTCTTTTTCTCTTGTATATTTTTCTCCTGTGTGTTCATATATTCTGGTGTGGTGAATTGCGTACAGGTACAGTTTCTATCTATTTTGGTTGGCCATAAGCAATTTGACTTTGTTTAATTAACGTCGGTCTAAAATCACGTTCCACCGCGGGTAGCGTGTCGAGCCGCCAACCGGTTCTAACCGCTTAGCCGTTGAACTAACGAGCCTCGTGTTCGCGAAAAAATATTGTGATTCAACCTTTGAGTGACCTTTAAGAAAATTTTTAATCCTTTACCAATCATCACACCATTGTATAATTTAGTGTACTTCAGCTTTTTTAGCACGGTATTCGATTTTCTGGCGATATTTAATTTTTTTTCTAGTGCCGGCGTAAATACTTAGATTTTCTATTATTGTTTTGTAATAATGGCTTACATTATACATTTCTCATTATTAACTAAAGCGGAATTAGAATATGAGACCACAATACGCGGCGTTTCAAAGCCTGACGATCCCCGCAAACAAATCGCTAAACTTTCAGTTAAAACTCCCTCAGAGGATATATTATCTTCACCCTTCCCACCAGAGGAGGATGTGGCAGAAGTGGAAAAGTCGTTATTAAGATCAAATAAACACTTATCTATGTTGGAAGCAAACTATACTTCCGAGCTTCAACAGAAGGTCGAAACCGTGCTACACCATTGTTTTCATCGACTGAATAGGGTGGATACCGGCAGTCTTGATATTAAAAAAATTGAGTCTGTGTGGAATAAATTTAATGACTTTTATAGGAAATTACAATTAATCACGAGCCGTAATTCGCGGTCGGATTGCTCAGTGGCAGAGGGAAACACTTCCTATAATTACGACCGTAAGCTTTTTTCGGAATTAGGTAAATTCAAATTTAACGGTAAATCATGTGTAAGATCCTTTATTGAAAAAAATTGATGAATTTATGTCCTGTAGATCTATTCCACACGACAAGATGTTGTCTTTCGCTTTTGAAATATTTTCGGGTGACGCATTTGTTTGGTATCGTTCTGTTAAAAATAATGTAAAGACTTGGTTAGAACTTTGCGAACTTTTGAAACGAGATTTTAGTCCGCATAACATAACTACGATTATCGGCTTATGACGGAGATTCGTCAGCGCTCACAGGGCGAAAACGAATCAATAACTATTTACGTGGCAAAAATGCACGGTCTGTTTTCGCGACTTAGTTCTCCGATCGCTGATTCGGAGAAGCTAGAAATTTTAATAAATAATATTAGACCTTGTTACACTAATTGTCTGCTCACTGCAAAGGTTGTTGATGTTGATAGTCTGGTCGAAGTTTGTCGTCTTTTCGAAAATTACCAAAGTCGCAGTAAGCAATTTTCTGAACCCCATAAAGTTTCAAAGAATACTGTAGCACCCGATCTAGCGTATAATTATCCGTTTTCTAATTTTTCTTCAAACAAAAATGTTTACAATCATAACCACTTCAATAAATATAACTCTGTCGCTGATACATCGAGATACAAGTCTGTACCACAAGTTAACGCCGTATCGAGTACTTCTAATATAAATAAAAAATTTTGCGTGCGTTGTAGATGCAATTCGCACTCATTACGTAATTGCCGTCAGCCACACTACCTAATCTGTTTTAAGTGCGGTACAAAGGGTTTCAAGGTGGCAGACTGCCCCAATTGTAAATCTAAGTCGACCCCTACAGTTTCAAAAAACTAGTTAACAAGGATTGTGGAAAATCAAATTATACAACTAATTGTAATAAAACAGAGTGGAATAATTGGTTGGACTTTTTAATAAAATTCTTTAGTAGCTATCACATATTCTCAATCCGTAATTCTAAAGTAGAATATTTACCTTACGTTACTCTAAAATTAAACGGAATACCTACCACTGGTCTTTTAGATTCTGGATTTTGCGTTACAATTTTAGGTAATAATTTGCATAACTTATTTTTGAAAGACGATGTTTTGGATAAATCGAAACCTTTAAGGTTAATAACAGCTGGCGGCGAACGATTTGAGTCTTTGGGATCGGTGTTTCTACCCTTTGAGTTTCAGGATAAATTGATTAACTTAGAAGTTCATGTTGTACCTGGGATTCAAAATTCCCTTATCCTTGGCATGGATTTTTGGCGAAGCTTTGGCCTATTTCCTAACAAATTAGAGTCTGTTTTGATTGTGAACAAATCTGACGCTCAAGTAATGGAGTTGCAGGCAGTTCCCCCTACACATCTTGTTTCTTATGATCATCTTACAGTCGACCAGAGAGCTACCGCTGACAACATTATTTCTAAATTTACCGTTATTTCATACGAGAAGCGGGGTCTCGGTTGCACAAATATTATTTCTCATTCAATTGATACAGGTGATTGCCCCCGTATTCGGCAAAGATTTTATCGCATGTCTCCCGATAAACAAAGAATTTTAATAAAGCATCTTGACGACATGCTCTCAGAGGATGTTGTTGAACGATCTGAAAGCCCGTGGTCCAACCCGGTCATTTTGACCCCTAAGAAGAATGGTGAACTGCGTTTCTGTTTGGACAGTCGTAAATTAAATTCCGTTACAAAAAAAGATGCTTATAGCTTGCCTTATATTTCGGAAATTTTAGATAATCTGAGAGATGCTAAATACTTGTCTAGTTTAGATTTGTCTAAATCTTTTTGGCAAACATTAATTAAAGAAGAGGACCGTTGCAAAACAGCCTTTTATATTCCTACGCGTGGCACATTTCAATTCAAAAGAATGCCCTTCGGTCTTACGAATGCGCCAGCTACTCAACAACGATTAGTTGATATTTTATTTTATGGTCCAGAATTTGAAAATAAGGTTTTCTGTTTTATCGATGACATAATCTGTATCACGTCCAGCTTCAACGAGCATATTACTCTTTTATTACGCATTCTTGATAAACTAAAAAGCGCTAATTCAAACTCAAACTCAAACTCAAAATCATTTATTCATGTAGGCCACAAAGTGACGCTTATGAATGTCAAAAGTTAAAGTTAATTACTAGATGATTCTACATTTACATTTACTGCCACGTTCGCAATGCAATAGGTAGAACCACGAGAAAGAACGGGCAATAAAACTCGTGGCCACTCTTTTTAACTGCCAGTACAATGGTTTTACATGTTATATTTGTAAGGAGCTGTAACTGTTTCACATTGTGAGTTATCTACTATTACAAAAGTTAATAGTTATTGATATCATACTCAAGCAATAAATTATGTTCATTTATTAAGCCTCCCAAAGTGAATATGGTGAAACAGGAGCATCCACTTACGTCTTTTGATGTAAGCAACTCGCGAACATGACTGTTCTGATCTATGGTGGGACAGTATGTTCCGAAAAGTAATGCAGCAATTTACAATCTATTAGTTAGCAGTTCATGACCACGAGTTACCCTCACCTTACAAATCCAATAAATTATCATAAAAAGAGTAGAACAAGAATGCAAATGTAGCATATAAAGAGAATACGGTAATTAACTACACTATAAAACTGCCTATTGACCTAATAATAAAAATAAATTGACCTAATAAAAGAATATTTATTTCCAAGCGTACTTATCGTCAAAATACTCATTTAAACTATAATATGCCTTTAGTAAAAGATTATTTTTAACAATTGTCTGAAACGACCTTAAAGGCAAGTCTAAAATATTACTCGGTATTTTATTATAGATTCTTATACTAAGACCAATAAAAGAGCTATGCGTTTTGTGTAAACGGAAATATGGTACACATAATTTGTGCCTGTTCCTAGTATTAATATTGTGTATGTCACTATTCATTTTGTAAGAATTTATATGTAGTCGTACATGCATAACACTGGCATAAATATATTGTGATGCTACAGTAAGAATACCAATAGTTTTAAATTTTTCTTTAAGTGAGACTCTTGTCTTTAACTGGTAAATGGCCCTAACTGCTCGTTTTTGTAATATAAAAATAATTTCGATGTCAGCGGCCCTACCCCATAATAATATGCCATATGACATAACACTATGAAAATAGCTAAAATAAACCAATCTAGCCGTATCGACATCAGTCAACCTACGAACCTTCTTAATGGCATAAGCAGCTGAGCTAAGTTTCCCTGAGAGATATGTAACGTGCGCACCCCACTGTAATTTCGAATCAAGTGTTATTCCTAGAAATAATGTAGATTCAGATGTTTCGAGAACATCGTCATTTAGAGCTATACTAGGACCAAGGTTTCTGACATTAGGCAGAGCAAACTTAATACATTTTGTTTTTTTGGCGTTCAGTAGCAGATTGTTTACATTAAACCATTTAGTTACTTGAATGAGCGCACTGTTTATTTCGTTAAAATGTTCCTTATTTCTATCTACTTTGAATATCAAAGAAGTATCGTCAGCAAACAGTACAACGTCACAAATGTTTTTCAAGTAAAAAGGTAAATCGTTTATGTAAACAAGAAACAGGAAAGGCCCTAGGATGCTGCCTTGCGGCACTCCCAAATCAACAGGTAAGCCACTGGATTTTGAGCCGTTTATTTTAACACATTGGATTCTGTCACTTAAGTATGACTTAATAACTTCCATTGCTTTAGTCTGTACGCCGTAATGTCTAAGTTTGCATAAGAGCAATTCATGGCAGACACAATCGAATGCTTTCGAAAGGTCGCAAAACACACCAATAGCATTTTGGGCATTCTCCCATGCACTGAATATGTGTTTAAGTAACGCTACTCCTGCATCTGTTGTCGAGTGACCCTTGGTAAATCCATATTGCTCACTATGAAGGAGGCTGTTTAGATTAAAATGTCTAAGTAATTGCTTGAGTATGATCTTTTCAAAAATCTTACTAAAGGCAGGTAGTATCGATATTGGCCTATAATTACTAGGATCAGTCTTACTGCCGGATTTGAAAAGAGGTATTATCCTACTGTGTTTCATAAGATCGGGAAAAACACCTGATTCAATACACTTATTAAATAAGTTGCTTAAATAAGGAGCTACTACATCAATTATACTTTTTAAAACCTTAACAGAAATGTCCCAGAGATCACCTGTATTCGTAGACTCTAGAGATTGAAAAGTACTTATAATGTCGGTAGAATTAATACAATCGAACTTAAATAATACATCACATTTTCCTACACTAGATTCTAGTAGGTTTTCTGCGACTATAGCTGATGATTTTAATTCTCTAGTAGTAGTAAGTGGTATGCTAGCAAAGAATTTATTAAACGTGTGAGCAACTTCTTTGTCATTATGAATAAATTTGTCACTATCAAATAAACTAAAACTATTACCTCTAAGTGTTGTCTTACCTGTTGCTTCATTAATAGCTCGCCAGGTTGCCTTAATTTTATTCGAGGATTGTTCAATTTTGTTCCTAACGAATAATGCCTTAGCTGTATTGCACACTCTTTTAAATATCTTGGAATAATTCCTAACATACTCGGTGAAGTTCGAATCAGAATTGTATCTCTTCATACCGTACAACTCGTACATCTTTGCTCTGCTTTTGTAAATACCTGCAGTAGCCCACTCACTAAAAGCTCGAGATTCCTTAACTACTTTCTCCTTAGTCCTAAAAGTATTCTGAAATTCCTTGTTAACTACATTAAATAAATTATTGAAATTTTCATTTGGCGAATCAATCTCCATTAAATCAGGACTCATAGTATTCATTCCAATCAAAATTTTATTCCGGAATTCATTAAACTTATGCCTAGGTAATGGCCTAACTAACACTTTCTGTATAATGCTATCACTATAATACGGAAACCTTGCTAATTGACCACAGTGATCCGAAGTTAATTTAGAACTAACTAATTTATTCAAAACTGTACAGTTACTAAATATATTGTCAAGACAGGTGGATGAAGTTGCTGTAATCCTAGTTGGTTCAAGGAACAAATTTTTTAAATTAAATGATTTAAATAGATTTAAAAATCTACTAATCATTACTGAATGATCAAGAATATTTACATTAAAATCAACACAAACTATAATACCTTTCTTATTGCTCCTATTTTTAGTAATTGCATCTTCAATAACTGATTCAAACAAGCTAAAGTTACTTAACGGTGGACGATATACACATATGATAATATGCTGCTCAAGTTCTACACATGACAGTTCCACAGTGCGTTGTATAGACAAACTTGCTATGTCTTTCCGTTCTTTACATGTTAAGCTATTTGAAACAATAATCAAGGATCCACCATGAATAGCGTGTTTCCTAGAGAAGGCACTGTGTACCGTGTATTGCGAGTTATTTAAGAATTTAATTTGGTACTCTTTTAGCCAGTGTTCTGTAATACACATAACTTGTATACTGTGATTTTCTAAATATAAACTTAATTCTAAATCCTTGCCAGATAGACCTTGTATGTTTTGATGTGCTACATTCAGTTGAATTTGTCTACCCTTTGTCCTAGTCTTAAGTTTAAAGAACTTGTGTCAGTATATTCAATAGAAGAATTATAAAGATAGGAACTATTTACAGAAGCTAAATTCTTGGATACCCTACATGTACCTGTGTCATTTTGTAAATTAAATGCTAGTAATTTAGCAACTTGTCTTCTATAAAATAGTGGCAGATACATAGTATCTTTGGTCAATGTAAAATTACTAATAAAATTATTAATGTCAAATAATAAAATAAAATCTTTATATTGCCATGTCAAATTGTATAAGCACAAGTTGAGTTCATGAATATAACTATTCATTGTTTCATTTAAGCTATAAGAATAAGGCAAAGCAAGAGTTATAAATTTGCATTCAAATTTCCTGTGAAGCGATAACATAACTTCTGTCAAATTAAATATATCCTTTTTAGTCACCGTTGGGCTATCACCATATGTGATAATTATTGTAGACTGCCTATCAAATATTGTTGTATTTAATGTATTAATTAGATATGTAAACGAAGACCCTGGATAACAATAATTGATAGTATTGTGTTGTGTCAGCTCACAATTTATTAAACTACCTAAACCTACACCAAGCCTATCTGAGAACATATAAACTTTATTTGTGCCAGAATTCTTACCTAAAGAAGACTTACCTGTTCTATTATTCACTGAACAAGTACTTTTATCACTATCGCAAATAATCTGGGACTGACAAGTGGGTAATGTTGGTTTTATGATATTCAAACAACTATTGGTATTTGTTAAGGCCTTTACATATTCTAAATTTTGCCTCCCCACTTGTGCAATCTCATCATATTTCATAATATACTCCTGAACCTGATTTTCATATTGCGTGTTCATTCTACTTATTTGAGATTGTAAGGAAGTAATTTGACTTTTAAGATCCCTAGTATGTTTGTCGTATAACATATTGCCATTAATCAACTCTGCATTGTAATTGTCTAACTCCATTAACAAATCTGAACGCTCAGAAACTAAACATTTATATTGCTGAGATGTTATCTTAGTTTTCCTATATTGCTTTAGACTAAGAATGAGTTTCCTAATATGTTTATTTAATTTATTATACTTTCTATGCCGTTTCAGACAATTAATGTTTATTTTTAATTGTTTTGAATCTAAGCCTAATCTATTACCTACAACCTCTGAGTAAAGGTTCTGAGTTTTATTACTGTTTAATATCTCTACAGATTGTTCTAGTGATTTAATCTTAGTAAATGATTGTTCTAAACAGCATTCTAGTTCCCTAATGCGACTCATAGACCATGAATGGGCATCATTGTTAGCGGTCAATATATGGATTTCTTCCTGTAACCTATCTCGCTGGGCCAGTGTGTCCATATACTCAATATGGAGTTAACAATTAATCTCGAAAAATGTAAATTTTTTAGAGATAAACTAAAATATTTAGGCTATGTTGTCGACTCTAGTAGATTGCATCCCGATCCGGATAAAGTAAATTCAATGAAAAATTATCCCACTCCTTCTAATAGAAAAGAAGAACGTCGTTTTTTAGGCGCAGCCTCGTGGTACAGGCGTTTTATACCGAATTTTAGCTCTATTGCTGCACCCTTAAATAAGTTAACATCTCAAAGTAAAAACGCACCTCCATTCTGTTGGACGACAGAGGCTAATGAGGCGTTTAATAACCTAAAGATTGATTTCCTCCTCGGTGTTGGCTTGTCCTGACTACTCGCAACCTTTTGAAATACACTCAGATGCTAGCGATTTTGGTCTTGGCGCGATCCTCTGTCAAAGGTTAAATGGTGAGGAAAGAGTCATAGCGTACTATAGCAAATCACTCACTAAGCAAGAAAAAAATTACAGTGCCACAGAGCGCGAAGCCCTGGCTGTTCTATCTGCTATAGAACACTGGCGTTGTTATGTTGAAAATGGTAAAAAGTTTATTGTTTACACAGATCACGCTGCTTTGAAATGGTTCTTGACCTTGAATAACCCTACTGGCCGGTTGGCCAGATGGGGAGTTCGCTTATCTTCCTATAATTTCGAAATACGTCATCGTCGGGGTTCCGATAACGTTTTACCTGATTTTCTGTCTCGCTCTTTACCCGTTTCTGCTATTGCTAATGATATAAATATAGATATTAATTCTAATCAGAATTTACCAGTTTCTACTAATGATCCTTGGTATTTAAATATCTATAAAGTCTGTTTAAGTTCTCCGACCTCCTTTGTTAACTATCAAGTAATAAACAATAAATTGTATTGTTTAAAAATACATTAAACCCTCTCACTAGAGAATTTCAATGGAAAGAGGTTATTCCGTCTGACCAAAGAAATGACATTCTAAGGGAGAATCATTCTTCGCCCACTGCTGGACATCTGGGTATTTTTAAGACATACAAACGTCTCGCACTTAATTACTTTTGGCCTGGTATGTACACCGATATTGTCAAGTTCGTCAGTTCATGTGAACCTTGTATCACCCATAAACACCAAAATCACCCAAATTTAGGTCTAATGGGAAAATTCAAATCATGTCAAAAGCCCTTTCAGACGATTAGTATTGATTTGATTGGTCCATTGCCTCCCAGCAGGAAACAAAACACTTTTATATTTGTGGTCAGTTGTTGTTTCTCTAAATATTGTTTACTTTTCCCCATTAAACGGGCAACTGCAGAAGTGATAACAAAAATTCTTGAGGAAAATGTATTTTTGGTGCATGGAATTCCATCTTTCTTTTTTTTTTTGCTGGCAACACTGAAAACGTCAGACGTAAAATTACGTAGCTCCGTGCTTTTAAAATTTTTAATAAAGTTTAAATCAATATTAAACGTTTATGTATCACTAAAGTTGTATTTATGCCAAAAGAAGTGTGAAAGACATTGAGTTTGGTGTTTGAAAAGGATTGAAACCTCGCTGCCGACAGTTCTTGGCGGACAGATCAACTACCCAGTGTCAACGGACGGATTTCAAATCATCATCCTGAAACCCGGGGAGTATTTTACTTATTAACTTACACTCCTCATCACATATTTACTCGGCTCACATAACGTGAGCTTCGTCCATCACACACTGGCACAGTTTCTGTCTCCTTTTGCTTGACAAAAGTGGAAGCAAAATCGAGGACTGAACAAATGCCCCATACAAACACCCACTACACTAATCACACTTCACAATTATTATTTTAAGTGTATATGCATCAATTTCATTTCATTTAATTAGTACCCAGTATAATAATAGCTACAGCCTACAGCTATCTTACCTAGTGTACTTAAGATTGTCCAAGAAACTAAGATATTATAAGTAATATAGGTATCTAGTAATCAAATTACCTTTCTAGTTCCTTTGTTATTCTTTTTCTGTTCAATTTGTATAACTTTTCTTATTATTTTTTTTTTTGTAACATACCTACATCACTGTACTTTCTTAAAATATTTCTGTCTTTCAACTTTTTCTGAGTATTTGTTATATTTATATATTAACATCCCTTTCCCATACCCTATAATATTTTTCAAATAATTCAGCTGTTTTATTTTTCTTCTTTTAAGGTAATTTGGGTACAAAATATGTCTACACACACTTTGATGACCCGTAAGGCTTTGGCAAAGGAAACGGAGCACAAGTTGAAGATTGCACTATTGGAACTCAAGAAATATAAGGAAGATCATAGTCAACTGTTGAAGGAACGAATTGACAGTGAAGAGGAAATTAAGTATGTTAATGACAAAGTTTCACAACTGAAAGCACAATTGACGGAACTCCACATAGAACATATGGACATTCTGGACCAGCGGAACAGACTGCAGGAAGAAGTCAGATCATATAGTAGCTGCGATGATACATATATGAGGCAGCTCAGTCGCATCATGGAGTTGGAAACAAGCTTGAGTGAAGCTCAATCCAAAATAACAACCTTGGAGAATTCCATTCAGTCACTAAGCAGCGCAGCAAACCAGGACCTGTTCTCTGAAGTCATTGGTGGAAAGGCAAATATTTATAAATCTGTAAAATGTAATGGTAACTTTACATATAAAGTGTCAAATGGTAAATTTAGGAAATTGACAAAATTAAATAAATTAATAAAGCGACTTGAGTTAGGCTATAAGAGGTCAAAGAAAATTGTAGATTTAACCCAAATTAACCATGATTTAGTTAAAGAGAGTGAGTTATTAGTTTCTAAGCTTAAGGATAGTAGTGAGCAATTAGCCTGTAGCCGATTACAATATGAACAACACACATGTGAGCTGCAAACACAAATCACATCATTAAATGCACAGCTCAACAAATTGATAATAGATCATCAAAGTGAAACACAGGAATATATATTGAAATATGATGAAATTAGCAGAGTTGGTAGAGAAAATCTAAAACAACTGCTCTCTATGACCAACAACGGTAACTGTTTAAATTGTTCAAATCATAAGTTAGAGGCTTCACCTAATTGTACAACCAAGTTATATAGTGACTTTCAAGATAAATATCCTTCGAAAACATGTCATGGTTCTGACACATTGTTACATAATGAAAATAATAAGGTTTTAGATAACAATGTTTTAATTTTTTCTGACCAATTAGGAATTGGTATGGGTAGCCTGATTAATAGTTATACTGATCGGTCAATACAAAATATTTGTTCACCAGGACAAGGAATGTCTATGTTAATTAATAAATTAAAGTATGCTAGACTAAATAAACATTCTACACTTATAATTTTATATGGGGATAGCCTACTAGTTACCAAGAAAGAAATATTAGCTTTATCAGATATTATGATAGAACAAAGTTCTAAAGTGGGGTGCAACTTTATTGTCTGTGCATTACCATATTCCAATAACTTATCTTATAAAGAAAATAACCAGATAGGTAAATTGAATCTATTATTATATAATAGCACTTGTAGTCATAGTGACCATATTTTATTTTTTGACTCTAATATTTTTATTAGTAATTTCTTTTTAACAAAAGATACTATGTATCTCTCTTTTATATAAAGGCGACAACTTGCTAAATTATTAGCATTTAGTTTACATAGTGAACGCAGTACTACTAGAGTACTTAGGAATTTGGTAGATAATAGTTATACCAATAGTAGTATTGACAAATCTATTAGTTTAAACTACTAGATGAGACAACAGATAGGCATTCATGTGTTTTAAACTTAGCTCATCAAAACATACAAGGCCTATCTAGCAAAGAATTAGAGATAGATTTATTTTTAAAGAAACATAAGTTGCATGTATTATGCATTACGGAACATTGGTTAAGAGGTGACCAATTAATATTCAATAATGAATTTTATACAGTGATTAGTGCATTCGTAAGAAAGAACGCTATTCGTGGTGGCTCTCTCATATATGTTTGTAATAGTATTAAATGTAAAGAACGAAAGGACATAGCCGAACTTTCTATCGAGCGCACCGCTGAGATATCTTGTGTTGAACTTGAGCAACACGTCATAGTCTGTGTATACCGACCACCGCAAAGTGACTTTAGCCAATTTGAAAGCATCATGGAGGACGTCTTAAAACACTTAAGTTCCAGCAGGAAGTCAATAATCGTATGTGGTGATTTTAATGTTAACTTGTTAGAACAATCACCAACTTGTACTAGGTTAGTTAGTTTATTTATGTCATTTAATTTGAATGTGTTATTTTCTGAACCAACCAGAACTACCTCACATTCTTCTACATGCTTAGATAATATTTTTTGCAATTGTTTGTACTTAAGTAAAGCTGTTTTGAGTGACTTGACATCGGATCACTGTGGACAAAAGGTTGTAATTCCAACTAATACAACCCCTACAGTACAAAAAATCACATATAGGCCTATGACCTCTGCTCGCCTTAATCGCTTTAGTGATGATGTTGCTGCTAAGATCGCCAGCATTGACTTAACTCACGATGATCCAGATGAATTATATAAGTGGTTATTTGATGTTATTAAAAATGAGTACAATAAAATTTTTAAGCAGAAGACATTTACCAAGAGCTCTAAAGTTAAATTTTGTGATTGGGCAACAGTAGGAATATACAAAAGTAGATCTAGGTTGTATGATCTGTATGGTATGAAGCAATACAATTTTAATCCTTCATTTATTGAATATGTAAGAAATTACTCAAAAGTTTTTAAGAGAGCATGTGCGTCAGCTAAGTCTATATTTATAAGTAATAAAATTAAAGAATCCAAGAACAAAATAAAAACAACTTGGAACATTATTAACAGTGAGACTGGTCGAGCTAAGTTAGTAGATAATAGCTATGAATTAAAATGTAATGGAGAAATAGTTACAAGGAAAATTGATGTTGCTCAGGCTTTTAACAACTTCTTCATAAACATACCAGTGAAAACAACCAAATGTTTAGACTCATGCCCAAGCAAAGCAGAGATGTTAGTTAGGGGCAATGTGAATGAGTGTGATGTGCTGTTTAATTTTAAATACATTGACACCAATGACATCCTCAAGACATTCAAGACCATCAATATTAAGAAATCTATTGACTTATGGGGTATTTCAGTTAGTCTTGTTCGCCAAATCATTTTTAGCATAGCTCCATATTTAGCTGCAATATTTAATAGATGCGTGGATAAAGGGGTATTTCCTGATTTAATGAAACACAGCAAGGTGATACCACTTTTCAAAAAAGGATCCAAGAGCGACCCTAGTAACTTTCGGCCAATTTCTATCTTGCCTGCAATCAGTAAAATTTTTGAAAAGGTTATTTTGCATCAGTTAGAGAGCCACTTTCTCACAAATAATTTATTGCACAGTGAGCAGTATGGCTTCACTAAGGGTCGCTCCACCGTTGATGCCGGTGTAACTCTATTAAAACATATCTTTAACGCTTGGGAAAATTCGAAGGATGCCATTGGTGTTTTTTGCGACTTGTCAAAGGCTTTTGATTGTGTTGAACATGATACACTTTTACGTAAACTCAATCATTATGGTATTCGAGATAGCGCACTCAATCTTGTTGCCAGTTACCTTAGAGATAGAGTTCAGTATGTAGATGTTAGTGGAAGTAGGTCTCAAGGTTTGCCAGTGGGAATGGGCGTTCCACAGGGCTCTATTCTTGGTCCGTTTCTTTTTTTAATATATATTAATGACTTGCCATTCTTTGTTAGAAATCTATGTGATATTGTTCTTTTTGCTGACGATACTTCACTTATTTTTAAAGTTGATCGTAATACAAGTAACATTGACAGCGTAAATAATTCTCTTGCGCAAGTACTACATTGGTTCACGACAAATAATTTGCTACTCAACTCTGGCAAAACAAAATGTGTGAAATTCACTTTGCCGAATGTCAAAAATGTTCTTACTAATATAATTTTAAATAACGAAACAATTAACCTAGTTGATTCAACTGTATTTTTAGGTTTAACTTAAGATTGTAAGCTTCAGTGGGGTGCCCAAATATCCTGTCTGGCAGTCAAACTTAGTTCTGCAGCATTTGCAGTTAGGAAAGTTCGCCAATTCACAGACGTGGATACTGCTAGACTAGTTTACTTTAGTTACTTTCACAGTGTAATGTCTTATGGGATACTATTATGGGGTACGGCGGCCGATATTCAGACAATTTTTGTTATTCAAAAGAGGGCCATACGTGCAATATATAAGTTAGGTGCTAGAGATTCTTTACGAGATAAATTTAAAGAAGTAGAAATATTTACAGTTGCATCGCAGTATATATTTGCTAATTTAATGTACGTTAAGAAAAACTTAACTCTTTATCGTAAAAATAGTAACATGCACAAAGTGAACACAAGGAATAAGCATAAACTAGTGGGCACTAACTACCGTCTACATAAAGTTCATAACTCTTTTGCGGGACTCGGTATACAATTCTTCAACAAATTACCCCTGGAAATAATGAATTTACCTCTGCACAAATTTAAAACCACTACTAGGAATTTTCTTTTAAAAAGGGGTTATTACACTATTAAAGAATTTCTAGATGACAAGACATCATGGGTCTAGTTGCTTTTTTTTAAAATTCACCATTATTGTTATTTTTATGACTGTGTAAAATACTCTCTTCTTAATTAGTAACATGTTAAGTGGAGGTGCCTCGTGAACACATGATTTTTGCAGGATTTGGATATTATTACGATTTGTTGAATGTAGTTTAACATTATTTATTTCTGATCATATCGTTGTTCACTTGTCACCTTCACAAAATTATTTCTGCATTTGCATTCCTTCACGCGGTCCACTGATTTATGTTCATAATAACGATCTGGAAAATGGAGGTAATTGGCGGTCATGGTCAGTATACCAATAGATTGTTTCTTACTGCTGGTTCGTATACCGTTATCGTCATGCTCACTCAAATGTCATTTCTTGTGGTGGCGTCGTGTGTCGGGTCCTCCCTGTCCCTCTAATATGGCGAGAGGGATGATGGCTGGCACATGCGTCATACTCGTGAACGGGTGCTACTTGCGATGACTGGTCGATGACGGTCTTGCGGGCTGGTATTTGATTTTAATATTTAACTGCATCATTTCCATCATGGGTCTGATCACTTTCGCGGATTGCCTGCATTATTAGGTATATATAATGTAAGTGGATGCTCCTGTTTCACCATGTCTATTCTGAGGAGACTAAGCAAATGAACATCAAAAGTATTATGCTTGAGTATTATTATGTACAGTAAATATATACAAGCGATATAGAAGGTGTAACAGTTGCAGCACCTTACAAAATGTAAATTATGTGTATTATGCAAAACCTGGCGAAGAAAAAGAGTGACCGTGAGTTTTATTGCCCGTTCTTTCTCATGGTTCTACCTATTGCTTTGCGAACGTGGCAGTAAATGTAAATGTAGAGTCTTTAAGTAATTATTTTATAAATTTATTATTTTGACGTTCATAAGCGTCACATTGTGACCCAAATGAATAAACAATTTTGAATTTGAATTTGAATTTGAATCTACTATTGTTTTGGATAACGGTAAATAATTTATTAGCGCAACCTTTAAAAGTATGTTGTCAAAATATAAAATTCCAAATTTGCATTTTACACCGTT
Organism: Euclidia mi; assembly: GCA_944739405.2. Taxonomy (NCBI): domain Eukaryota; kingdom Metazoa; phylum Arthropoda; class Insecta; order Lepidoptera; family Erebidae; genus Euclidia; species Euclidia mi. The sequence goes on from OX123207.2 coordinate 34,503,557, forward strand.
GTATACTCCCCACGTTAACTCAGTTGAACGTTACAACAAAACCATTATGACAGCTATTTCAACTTTCATAGAATCTGATCATCGAATCTGGGACACTCATATCACTAAACTTCAATTCGCCCTTAACTGCGCAGTTAGTGAGGTTACTGGTTATTCTCCTAATTTCCTTGTTTTGGTAGGGAGGTCATAACATGTGGTTCTCAGTATATTGACAAGGAATTTAATTCCGATATGGTGCTTGAACCACGGGACGGCTATGCCGAAACTTTAGGCTACATATCTTCTATTTTCGAGAAGGTACATTCAGCTCTGTTGTCGGCCCACCAACGAAATTGTTCATCTTATAATCTTCGCCGTAAACAGGCAGAATTCAATGTCGGTGATATAGTTTGGCGCAGAACGTTTCTACTTAGTGACAAGGATAAATACTTTAGCAAGAAATTGGCGCCTAAATTTATTAAATGTAAGATTGCCTCAAAAAAGTCACCTCTAGTATACAAACTTAACGACATGGCCGGAAAACCTTTAGGCGAATGGCACATCAAGGATTTAAAGTTGATTAATTACAAAGAATAATAAAAGTATAAAAACAACAATGTAAGACGCATATCTATACAAAGTTATAATTACCTACATAATTATTTGTGAAGGCCAACAATGGTTCTTTTGTTTTCGAGTCGAAGCTCACAAGATAATGCATTGTGTTGTGTTAATGATTTATGTAAACATGCTAACATAAAATGAATAAATGTTTCAGTTATAAATTGTAATAAAGTTTATTACATGTAATATTGTTACAAAGAATCTGTTGTTTATCTAACTATCAGTTATGGCTCAGTGGTTAAAAAGTTGTTGTCGGATCGGTCTGTGGTTCGATTCTCGCATGTGTATTTTCTTTCCGCAAATCTATTTGTTGAAATGCATCTTGATTGGCGTATTGTTTTTCGCCGTGCCTTGTTCTGAAGTTCTGTTGTTATTCTTAATTCTGTATAAATTCCATAATCAAATTGTTATTATAGGTACTTTATAAATGATCATGGTGATTAACCGTGCGTCGCGAGCTCGGAACAGTCGAATAGTACCTACCATTTAGATCGTACCTACCTAGTTGTCGTTATGACGCACGCGCGTTCACTCAGCGACGCGCCGATAAATAAATGCCTAACTAATGATTCACCATTGTTTACATTCAAAAGGTGTTTACTGGTCGTTTTGTAGTTATTAATTAGAGCAAAATATTTATTAATTTCTTTCCTTTGACATTGAGCGGTCCGGTCGTGTCTGCGGCTTATATTATTTTTGTTCATCTTTACGAAAAATCTGTTGTTATACCTAACTATATTCAAAAAGTTTACTTATCTAGTGGCAAAGGCCGAACCCAAGATTTATAAGTCGTAGGGCTAGATCAAGTTTCTTATATCTACAAATCATTATTACCTAATAATTACCCTAAGCGCTTCTCCATAGATTGTTATCTTTAATATTAGGCTATTACACTGGCCTCGGCATTTACATGTAGGTATGTGTGATGAATTATGAATGATAAATGGTTATGTTCAAATTCAGACTGCCGTTGTACGCGTGAAGAATGCAAGCGTGGGTCATTATTATTTAGGTATCCTAATTAGCGTATAGGGTTGTCACTTGTTCAAGGTACTCATGCCCTTGTTTTCTCTAATTTCAGGGAGTATCTTCAGGGCTGCTACGCCCGTTGGGCTAGGGAATTTTCCTTAGAGAAAATCCCGGCCGGGGGGGGGTGTGTGACGTCACGTCGCGCCCCTGCGCCGCGAGCCTCGCTACGAGTGACGCACAGCAGTGGGCCGCTCCCTCGCCCCCCTCCTCCTCGCCGGCCTTATAAATACCGGGGACACACGAGGCTTCGCCCTTTTTTTGCTCCGGCCAACACCACCGAGTTGAGTACATCATCCGAAGACCTGTGAAGTGCCAACGTCCCCCACGCCCTGGATAATTGTCTCATCTGCTAATTTTAAGTGTCAGCTCTTTTTGTATCGAATCGAATAACTAGAATTATAACGCGAGTTTAAACTTTCCTGGTGATATTTTTTTATTTATTTCCCGTAAGTCAACCTAATTATCTCTCTTTAATTGCTCGGCGAGTGATTGATCCCGGCTACCACGTGGAAATCAATCACTCGTGCGACACCAAGATAAGATTTTACACCATTTTACATGGAGAGCATAAAACGGTGGCTCTTATTAGGTTAGCAGTACCCTAATTAAGCATCATAAACTTACAATTTTTTTTATATACGTATTGAGACATACGAAATTAAAATCATGAAATTTTACGATAATGTAACGTCCGTATACTTGTAGTCGTATACTACGAGTATACGGACGTTACAAGATCGTACATTTTCAAACTATTTTTCATTTAACACCCTGGACATCAAATGATACATAGTGTCAAACTTGTAACGAAATTGTGGCTAAGCGTATGCTGAGACTCGGGTGACGCAATGCAGGGTAGATCCGATTATTTAATACCTGAACATACTGACAGCTGCGTATGCTGCGGCTCAGGTGCAATGCGGACATGCATCTGTTCTGCTCTGGCAGAAGCTGACTACCTGTGTCTGCATCAACTGCACTGAGTTACAAAGTCATACGCATATCTACGTAAAAGCATACGCTTAGCCTCAAACGTCCATATATGTTGCAAGTTTTACAGGTATTTAGATACGTACGAGTATGCGGACGTGGCAATATTGTAAAAGTTTTAAACTATTAATCTTTTGACGTCTTGGACGTCAAATGACAGATATTGTGAAACTTTTACGACATTATAATGTCCGTGTTAGTACATATATATCTAAATAACTGTGATTCGCACAAGTGATTTGTATAAATACCCTGCTAAACAATAAACAAAAAATAAAATCTAACACAAATTAAATCACTGCGCCGATTGAAAAATAACATTTAGGTAGTTTTTTTGTAATTAGACGCATTTGACATTTTGTTATGGTGTAAAATTAAGGACATAAATCATGACACAAGTTGGCGTAGTGGTTTAAGCGGCCGCCTCGCCGCTTGGTACTGCGCCGAGTGTTGTGGGTTCGATTCCCACACGAGACAACACTTTGTGTGATCCACAAATTGTTGTTTCGAGTCTGGGTGTTCATTGTGTCCGTTAGTTGTATGTTTGTAAAGTTCCCCGTGACACAGGATTTATTCCTAGTGCGGGAGTTGTCTTTTTAAAAAAAGAAAAAAGAAATAGTTACTTAAATTAAAGTTTAAGTAACTTACTTCTACTTTAAAATTATCATTATTTAGGAACACTTATAATGAGGTAGTTATAATAGTTACTATTAAGTAATAACCAGGTCACTTGAGAAAATACACAATTATCTCAAATAAACTCAAGTTGAACACCGTGGCCTACACCAAACTACGTTTATAAAACGGATATACGGACGTCAGTAATCAAATTTGACTCAAATTATAAACGGACGTCGAATATCCCACGATTTAAATATATTTTACCTATCTGACATCCGTATAATATTAAAGTTCACAATACTCGCTGCTATGGAACAGGCTCCCTCCTGAAGTTAGAATTGCCACCAACCGTTATGCATTTAAAACGAAACTATGGAATCTTCTCTTTGATAAGTTGAAGGAATTTGCTCATCACTCTCATGAGCTATAGCATAATTATGTATTTATGTATGTAATATATTTATGTATTATATTTATGTGTGTATCATATCTATGAATAATTATATATATCTATAGTATACTAGATTGCTTTGCCGGGATATGCATGCAAAGCATTTGAACAAAGTAAATGTTCAAAATGCTACATCTAGTACTTTAGTACATATATATCGATGGTTTTGAACATTTACCATCCATCATACATGGTGAATTTTGATTAATAGTTCCACAGGGACCATGTATCATATTTTTGATAACTACCTCATGCAATCCAGGATCTACTTCTACATTAGGGATTTCAGCTGATATCACTGCATCAACTTCATTTGGCCTTATCTTTTCAACCAACCAAATCAAAATGTGTGCATGTGACAATCCTCGTTTCTGCCACTCCACAGAATACATCCAGCAGCGTGTCTCACCAAACACATTATGTTTTACGATGAAATCCATCAAAGATTTCAATTTTTGTCTAAAGACTCTGGCTGTAATATCATGACGATCAATGGGTGATTGCCCAGGGAATAACTCCTGCTTGATTTCTATCCAGTGCGGATTGCATGTAAATGTGATGAATAAATCTGCTGTACCATATTGTCGAACATACGACATGGCATCTTGAGCATATTCATGCATATGTCGAGGGCTTCCGATGTATGTTGCTGGAAGAATAGTCATCCGACCAACATTCTGTGCATTTCCATCAGTATTAATCGCATCTCGAAGGTGAATATACTCTTCAGATCGGAGTTTAGTCTGATTCAACCTGATGAATGTTAATCTCTCCGTTTCAATTTTAACATACATGTCAACAATATATTTGTGATACAATCGTCGACATTTCAATATGTGATTGTCTTCGTTTTCCCGAATCATTAGGCGGTATGAATAATAGTTCATTGAACTTACTTTTTTGTTGGTTTCAGAACCTGTAAATAGATTTAATTTGAATAAGACTGAAATATAAAATTAAAATACATAATATAGTGACTAAGATATTATCGCCATAGCTTAACTAATATTTGAATTACCTGTAATGGGATTTATCATTTTTATTGAGAAATCATAGCCATCTTCACCTTGCCAAAATATAATGGGATATTGCAGTGCATCATATGAGCGGTGTGTTTCCTTTCTACGTTGTAATTGATCATTCCGACGATGTAAAACAATATCACGGGATTCCAAATTTTCTCCAACTACAACGATAGCAACTTCATCAATAGTTGGTGCATTAAAACGTCTTGCATGTTGACCCGCAGGTGTTTTATCAGCTCTGATTACAATTTTGTAATTATCTGATGGCATCAGATCCAGGGCAGTTTTAAACAATATAATTTTCATGAAATAAAGTTTGCAATTGTTCTACAATAGACCTCTTAACTAAATTGTTATGTGCACAACGCAGATTAATTTCTTGTGCTGAATTGCCTATAAAATAAATTTGCAGGAATTTGTAGTTGCTATCTGACACTGGTAACAGTGAACCGGCTCTGTGATATATTTGGCCTTGTATCTGTAAATTAAAAAAATATTATGTTTGCACCAAACACTATAAAATGAAATAAATAAGCAAGGTGGGGTATATATTTATGGATTGTCAGTGATCAAACTTAAATATATAATAAATATAATTATCCGTGTGGTGACGGATTAAGAATACGGATTGTCACCACCCCATATCATCCCATGGGTGTCGTAAGAGCCGACAGAGGGAGCATATTATGCAGAAAACAGCACTGTAAGAGAAGGAAAACTTGATACAAATCCTATACCAACCTGTTTGGCCAGCGTGGTATAGTAGGCCAATTCCTCCTTTCAAAGGAGAGGCCTAGTCCAGCAGTGGACTGATAAAGGCTGATGATGATGATGATGAAACTTAAATAATATTTGTTCTTAAAAATTATATCTGTCTCCTAATTAGTTGCAACAGATATCTAATTATATTGGGTTTCAAAATAATAAAAGTGTCGCTAAAACTGAATCACCAAATAATATGATGACTAAGTGATGATTATGATTAGTGGCACATCTTAACTTAGGTGACAGAACATATTGTTCGCTAAAATAATTATGATTAACCGCCATTATAAGTACATACCTTGAAAGTTGGCATAAAATTTTCCCGAACTACATTTGTTGACCCAAATGAAGTCATTTGAAAGCAATTGTTATATTGTTGAATATTTGTCAAAAAGTGTATGGAATCTGTTCCTATTCCTGAAACCAATGAGTACAATGGCTCTGGTGGTGGTTCCAATGGTATCAATTTCACTTTACCGTTTGCGCAACACAATCCATTAGCTTCGTTTTTATATTTCAATGCCTTACAATGTGAGCAAACCGAGTTCATCGAACCAATAACAACACATTGGTAGTTACTGTAGTCAATTGACACATCGTAACTGAAAGCAGCTCGATTCAAACTTGCGCGATTATTAGTTGAATGTCGCGGTCGCGCTTCACGCGTTTGTGATATCCGAATTCTTTCACGTTCATTTCGGTCATCACGTTCTTGTGCATCATGATTAGATCGGTAATTAGCTTGTTTGTAGCATTTCGGGTTCTTCTACCTAAATTGCTTCGTCTAATAGGAGGCATATCTATATTATAGATTATTGTGTCACATGCAATAATAAGTGATCATAGGTAACTAAACACTGCATAAAACACGATATAGGTACAAATTTGTTTCGTGTATCAGTTGACAAAAGCAAACTCAGTAGAGTAGGTAACCCTTAGGCTATAATTAATATATTATGTTACTTCCTTACTTTAAGAGATAACCGAAAATCCAAGAAAAACTACACTGACATTGACAGTTTGTTGTTGTTTAAACTTTTTTATAATAATTTGATATGACTTGGAGTCAAGAAATAATAAAAACTCTTTTGTTGAGTTTCGTTTTCTTTTTTTTTTTTTTATTTATCCTCTAACGATGTATTTTGTACTCCAACACACACTGTTTTGATACATATTATTGAATTTGAACTTTGTATAGCGGTAATAAAGTGCAAATTGACTCTTTGACGTTAGGAACATACCTACATTGTTTAAGCAACAGTGAGTGCTTGTTATTCAAAATGAACTTTATACAATAGCAATAAACCTCAAATTGACTCTAAGTTTTAGTTAGAAAACGTTTGTATGGGAAAAAGAAAAACGCTGTTTTTAGGGTTTTTCCGGCAATAATTAGAATTTTTCTCGCCGTAATAACCATCTTTGGACTACAACGAACATTTAAAAAAAAGAATTGGCCAAATTGGTCCAGGTGTTGTTGAGTTATGCGCTTACAAACACATTTTGCGATTCATTTTTATATTATAGATTTATGGTTAATAATATGTATCTAAATTATTAATATGTATCTAATACATATCCTATTTTTCACCACATGGCTAATGTACCTACCTCATCTATCTCTGCACCACCAAAAGGTTGACTGGCAAAAAATGCCACTAGGCATTAAGTCCACCTGTGTACTATTTTTGTGCATAAAGAATAAATTAAAAAAAAAAATATGAATTAACACAATGAAATATACCAAGATAAGATTTTACATGATATGTATACTCTCTCTTACCACTACACTGTACACAAACAAATGTACCAGCTAGTACAAAAACTAAACAAACTAAAATAACTGATTATTTTACAACTATACAACCACCAAAAACGGCCCAAAATACTATTTGTTTTCGCAGATAAAATTAAGCCAAGAACTACTACAATAATACACCAAAATATAGCAGGCGTAATAAATAAACAAGAGCTTATTGAGGTAGCCATAAATGACTTATCGAATAATATAGGTAATAGAATAGGCAATTACAAATTAGCTTCGTTTTTCTCACGCCCTAACCAACGCAGAGAAGGCTCATGCATACTAATAAAGCATGACCTGGCATACAAACATATTAGCAACTTACCACCATCAGTCCCCCTTCATTTTGAATGTAGTGCTAAAGAAATTACTACTTTTAATCTTGTAATAGTATGCATTTACAGAACACCCTCATCCAGCACAAGTATATTCTTAAATAAATTTGAAAAACTCACTGATAAGCTATGCAAAAAGTCTATTAAAACGTTATTATCTGTGGAGATTGGAACATTGATACATTAAAGTTAAATAAGGTATCCAGTGAATTACAATCCATACTTAAAAACAACAACTTAAAAAGCCACATAACATTACCGACGCGCAAATTATCTTGTTTAGATCAAATTGTAAGTAACGTTCACGAAGGTAAATCTAATATTCATTACCTAGCATTATCTGACCATGAAACTGCCCAATCGTTGACTATCAACATTGAGACCTACAGTGTAAATAACAAATGTTATAACTATCAATACAGAACCATTACAGATCTTAGCCAGAAAAACATGGTCAAATTCAAAAACTGCATTAATAATTTGCACTGCACGGAGCTATACGAACAACAAAGCACAAATGAAGCATTTAACACCTTCCATGACACTATCACCATGTTTTATACTTTATGTTTCCCCAAAATAACGATAAAAAATGTAAGTGTAGTCAAACACGTAAAAAATAGAAAACTAACTAAAAATATAAAACAATGTTGTATAAGAAAAAAATGCTATACTTGAAATATCATCTTGATAGACACAATAAAAGACAGAATAAGACAAGGTATAACAATTTTACAACAATATTAAAACAATGTATCAACAAAGCGTAACAAATAAACAATCTAAATTTCATTAAAAACGCAAAAATTGCCTGCTCAGCTGCATGGAAAATTATTAAAGAAAACAATAATAAAGCAATAACTAGCACAGACATAGAATCAATAGAATTTAACAAAAAGATCTACACCAAGCCTATTAAAATTTGTAATTTATTTAACAATTACTATGTATCACTGTGCAGCAATGTTAAAAAATACGAAGATACAGGCCCACCTAACCATATCACCAAAATATCTTAAAATACTAAGACCTTTGGGCCCAATTCCGCTAAATAAATATAGTTGCGATATGATGTCAGTGTCATACTTACGTCACAAAAAGCGTATTCTTCTAAATTATATGATATTTGAATGAAATTGTAACGAGATCGTATGTGTCAACGACAAACTGTTTATTTTTAATTATACGATAATGACATCAAGGTTATCAGAATACCGCTTTTAAATCCATTCAAAATATGATATCAATGTCATATAAAAATAGCAGAATTGACCTCTTCTCACACCAATAGACAACTCTGACACATTAAAGATAATAAATTCCTTAAAAATACTCATTCTACTGGCTATGATGATATAAGTACAAAGGTATTAAAAACCTGCGCACACGCTTTAGTAGTCCCATTAACCTATATCATTAACCTGTCACTCGTAGAAGGTAAATTCCCTGATCGTCTTTAACTGTCAATTGTAAAGCCAATGCACAAAAAAGGAGCCAAAACTAACATCAATAATTACAGGCCAATTACACTCATACCTATACTATCAAAAATATTCGAGAAAGTTATGTACATCAAAATAGAGACCTTTCTAACTTCTTGTAATATCTTTAAAAAAAATTCGGTTCGTTTCTTTAATAAAGCATATTACAGAAGCCTTAAATAATAAATATATGGCCGCATGTCTGTTTCTAGACATGACAAAAGCTGTTGACTTTGTCTGTCACCAAAAACTGCTCTCAAAGCTCTCAAATTATGGGTTACGTGGAAATGTTTATAACTGGATTGAGAGTTATCTAGAAAATCGAATACAATATGTCGAATTAAACAGAACTTATAGAAATAAACAAAAGCAATACAGATCGATGTACAAAATAAACAATTATGGTACGCCCCAAGGGAGTATTTTAGCCCCTCTTTTGTTTCTGTTATACATTAACGATTTCCCGGATGCAAGCAACCAGGAAACTATACTATTTGCTGATGATACAACAATAATAATTAAAGATAAACATAAACTAAATCTAGAAAGAAATATAAAAGCGACACTCAATAATGCCATAAGCTGGCTTAATTAAAACAACCTTAAGATAAACATGACAAAAACAAATATTATTCAGTTCCAAACATATGCAACAAACTATACCACTCTTGACTTAAATCATAATGACACGCACATAAACTTTGTTGATAATTGCGTATTTTTAGGTATCAGGGTCGATAAATATTGTAATTGGAAACCTCATTTAGAAAAACTAGTCAATACAATAGATCGATTTATATTTATGTTTAAAAAAAAGTCAGACTGACAGTAAACATTAATGCTGCACTATCTGCATACCATGATTACGTATCCTCCCTGCTCAGATACGGCATTGTTGTATGCGGTAACTCGGTTGAAGTTAACAGAGTTCTTATAACCCAAAAGAAGTGTATTCGAGCAGTATGTGGAGTCGATACACTGACAAGCTGTAAACCTCTATTTAAAAAACACAAGATTTTACCTGTTCCATGCTTATACATATTAGAAAAAGGTTTACTAGTAAAACATTATCCTGAATATTTTGTAAAATTTGATGATACATCTAGACACAAATTCAACCTAAAACTGCCATCTATTAAATTGGAATTATTTAGAAGAAATACATACTGTATGGCAATTAAAATATATAACCATATTCCGCTAAGTATCAAAATGTTACCTATATCCCAATTTAAAAAAACAACTTTTTAATATACTATGAAATAAAACTTATTATAGTGTCAAGGAATATCTAGAAGATAAGGCCCTAGAGGCAACTAATATTATCACCGATGCATATTAGTAAAATGTTATTTTGTTTCATGTGCCACTCATTGTTGTTTCTAATATTTTTGTTCTTTATATTCCCATGTAGTACCCGTTTACTGCACTCAATTCGCACGCCCCAAGGGGCAGAATATGCTGTAACCAACCATTTGTAAACACTTGTTAATGTACCATTTTCTTGCGAATAAATGAATTATTATTATTATTCTTATGTGTCTCTGTTACACGGCTATTCTTCTTTACATTTAGTGTTAAAAGAATAACCGGACCTTTGGGAGGCTTTCACGGGGATATGGATCCAACAAGCAGAGGCCCGTAGAGAGCTTTAATCTAAAATCCACTCCGACCAGCCAGTAAAGGCAAGCTGGAGACGAGGCCCTGACCGACTCTCTGGAAGCATTCGGGACCGCAGTGTCGCCACACACATTCAGCTCGCCACAAAGCTGCCCTACGGTTGTAAGGTTTCTTTTCATCTTGTTATACATTTTTTGTTTATATTACGCGATGAAGGTGATGTTTGAAAGCTGTTATTATTTTTATTATTTTTACACCATTTTACGTGGAGAGCATGAAAACGGTGGCTCTCATTAGGTTAGCAGTACTCTAATTAAGCATCGCCTAATTAAGGGGTGCATAGGGTTCCCACCAAGATCTTAGGGTCCCAAGCCAACCTCACCTGCAAGTGGTGCACCTGCCGATCAACGGACGAGGCTCTGGCAAACAAAATATCCCGATAAGCGGCAATAGGCTCGCCACCTATTACGTGGGATCAAAACACTGGCGAAAAGTGGGCGTTTAATATGCCTCTGCCTGCCCCTTAATTAGGCGATGAAACAGGCGTGAGTCTAGTATGTATGTATAATTAAGCATCATAAACCAACAACATTTTTATATACGTATTTAGACATACGAAATTAAAATCATGAAAATTTACGATATTGTAACGTTCGTATACTTGAAGTTTTATATTATGTTCGTATACTAGTATACGACTGTATACTTGTAGTCGTATACTCGTAGTCGTATACTACGAGTATACGGGCGTTGCAATATCGTAAATTTTCAAACTATTTTTCATTTCACACCCTGGACGTCAAATGATACATAGTGTCAAACTTGTAACGAAATTTTATTGTGGCTAAGCGTATGCTGAGACTCGGGTGACACAACGCAGGGTCGATCCGATTATTTAATACCTGAACATACTGACAGCTCCGTATGCTGCGGCTCAGGTGCAATGTGGACATGGGTCTGTTCTGCTCTGGCAGAAGCTGACTACCTGTGTCTGCATCAACTGCACTGAGTTACAAAGTCATACGCATATCTACGTAAAAGCATACTCTTAGCTTCAAACGTCCATATATGTAATCATTTGCAAATTTTACAGGTATTTAGATACATACGAGTATACGGACGTGGCAATATCGTAAAAGTTACAAACTATTAATCATTTGAGATCTTGGACGTCAAATGACAGATATGTTGAATCTTCTAAGACATTATAACGTCCGTATATTTATTTATTTAGGAAAGTTTACAGACTAATAACAACACATTTAATTAAATAAAAAAGGAGTTGCTAATTACAAGCTTCCACATATAAAAGCAATGTAACAAAGATTAATTACATCAGTTACTGTTGTAAGTATTGCTCAATCATACAATTAATACAATGTTGCAGCCATGTTCAATAAATCATAAATCAATAAATAATGAACAGCAATAAATGATATAACACAATTTAAAACACCCAAAACTTCAAATACACACTTACTTCATATTACACCACATCCCCTAGAATCGCTAAGCTGGGTCAACCAATTCTTTACTACGATTGGTAAGTGTTTAGCCGAAACTATCAACACTCAGTCAGGATACTGGTTTATACCGGGGCACTCAATAAATCCTTGGAATTCATCGTTTCTATTGTTAGACTCAGATCCGCAGGAAGTGGACAGTATTCTGATGAATCTTGACTCGAATAGTGCACCAGGATGGGATGGTATACCTGTTAAGTTTTTGAAAATAGCCAGAGACTTTGTGGTTCCTTTGATTAGCCAATTGGCCAACTTGTGCTTTAATACTGGTATCTTCCCCAAAGATTTTAAACGGTCTGTGGTGACACCTGTGCATAAGGGATGTGAATGATGTTAACAACTAGCGCCCTATTTCGGTGTTGCCAGCCATTTCCAAAATTTTGGAAAAACTTATAAATAGGAGACTCGTTGGATATTTGCAAAACTATAATATTTTATCAGACTCACAGTTTGGGTTTAGAAAAGGGATGTCGACACAAGATGCTATTACGGCTCTAACATCTGAGATTGTGGAGAAGGTTGACAAGGGAGACAAATGTCTAGCAGTCTTTATAGATATAAAAAAGCTTTCGATACGGTCTCAATCCCCATTCTTTTGCGCAGGCTAGAAAACATAGGAATCAGAGGTGTACCGCTATCACTTTTTCAGAGTTACCTTAGCGATAGACGACAAGCTGTAAAGGTCAATAACTTGATCAGTGTCGAAGAAAATGTCACCTATGGAGTCCCGCAGGGAAGCGTGTTAGGCCCAACTCTCTTCCTGATTTACATAAATGAACTATGTAATTTGGGAAGCAGTGGGAGTAAGCTTTTTTCCTATGCAGATGATACCGCAGTTGTTTATACTGGTACGTCCTGGTCGAGTGTAAAAACTAAGGCTGAGAAGGGCTTGGCCGAGATATCCAAGTGGCTTACTAATAATCTACTAACCCTTAACGTAACCAAAACTAATTTCATTTGTTTCACATCAAATCAAAGATCTCAGCCTAGTGACGATTTTACCATCAGAATGCATGTATGTAGATCTGGCTCACCCAAAAATTGTGACTGCCCATCGATACAACAGGTCTTCTTTACAAAATACTTGGGCGTTATTGTTGATCAGAGACTATCTTGGCATTTGCATATTGAGCTCATGATGAAACGAGTCAGAAAATTCATCTGGATGTTTAAAACGTTACGCCATGTAATGCCTTCTCAACTTTTCAACAACATTTACATTGCTCTAGTACAATCAGTGGTAACGTATTGCATACCGGTTTGGGGTGGAGCAACAAAAACTAAATTTTTAGACCTTGAAAGGGCCCAGCGATCACTGATTAAAGTTATGTACTTTAAGCCATTCAGGTACCCTACGACTGACCTTTACAGAATAAGTAATTTGTTGACAATCAGGCAACTTTATCTCCAAAATTTGACGCTAAACATAACCATAACCAAACGACGAATAGATATCGTGGCTGACTCAGTTAGATTTCGAACGGTATTTACCAGACGTCAATACGCAGTACAATCAGCTTATATTTATAATAAAATTAACCGAAAATTAAATATATCCACTTTTATTTTTCAAATGCAAAAGAATATTATTCGAATGGCTGACCACACTATCATACGAAGAAACTGAAAATATTTTAATCAGAATTGTTTAGCATTGAGTCGTGGGCAACACACACACACACACACACACACACACACACACACACACACACACACACTTAATTATATCACCACAAATCACTTATAGAGCTGCTGTAATGTAATTAACTAGCTGTAACTATTTGATAAGTCTTGTTTAGTTTATTATTTATTTTTTCCTCTTAATTTTAGTTTTACTTTGTTCTTTTTTGGTCTTTTAAGGTAAAATTGTTTTTTTTATTGGTCTCATTCTTGTTATAATATAAGGGAAGGAACGAAGTATCCCCTACACAAGTACTTCAGTAACTTACTGGGGATTCTTCAATATATGTATGAACTCGTATATGAGATAAATAAAAGACACTTTTTTTTATGTTCCGCCATAAAAAAGTAACTAAAAATGAGATTCAAAATACACAAGTGAATATAATTATATATTATTATAACAAAAAAGTCAAGAAAATAATAATGAAAAGGACACAGGAAAAATCCGCAATCTTGGCTATATATGCCGATCGCTGCTAAAGAAGTCACAATTTATAAGGTTTTTATTTTTGGACAAGTTATTGCAGAATAAATCCAAATCTAATTTCCGTAACATTTAATTAAATGATTCGGCGCAACGTAAAAGAAAAGAGTTCCGTCTGTATTTCGTTGTAGCAAAGGGAACGTGTAAGATCGGACGTTGTCGAAAAACTAATTGATTCATTCCAAGCTTGATGTTACCCATCAACTCAAGGCAATCAATCGTGTCATTGGCTATGTTTATAGTGGTTCTTCTGAGTTCCAGAAGTAAAATATGATACCGTTTACAACGCTCGTCATAGTCAATAGAATATTGATTCGCTTTAAAATCTAAGTATCGCAAAAACTTTCTTTATACACCTTCAATGCATGATATATATATATATATATATATATATATATATATATATACCTGGTATTGAGGGTTCCATACCTGTGACGCATATGCTAGATTGCTACGTACGTACATAGGCACAGTACAAAACGTTTACTGTCTTAAGAGACCGAAAACATGAAGACATTCTTATCACAAAACCAAGTGCCTTCGACGCCGTGTTCGTAATGTGATTGATGTGCATATCAAATAAAAGCTTTGAATCCATGATAACACCAAGGTCTTTAACGTAGTCAACTTTCCTAATAAACTCATCATGAAGTTTGTAACCCGATCCTATGGAAAGTTTTTGACGACTAAATGTTATGTAACAACATTTTGCGATATTTAACTGTAGTTTGTTAAGTGTGCAACTGTGCAGTATGCTACAAATTTATCAAGGTCGTTTTGGAGTTTCTCTACATCCGATGCATCGATAATAATTTTGTGAATGTTCATGTCATCCGCGTATACATAGAAGTATATAAGAATTTAGGAAACAAGAATTTATATCTCCAGTGAATAGAGTAAACAATAGTGGGATCAAAAGCGAACGAACCCTGAGGAATTCCAGATGGGATTGAACACCAACCGAGAATTGAGAATTGAGAGCGATTTTCAATGTACGCGCTGAACCAGCGGTACAAATTACCATGTTCATTCCGGCAGCAAAAAAAATCTATAACAGTATTTTGTGGTCATTTCGGTCAAAACATTTTTGTTAATCTGTATAGATCACTACACACACACTCTACTTGAGCTCCTTGCTCCATACCTTTAGATATAAAATCATGAGATAGGATTAGATTTGATGTAGTGGATGGCCGCATAAGAACCCATATTGCTCAGCACCAAATGTGTTCTCAATTGCTGAGTAGACCTCATTATAAATAATACGTTCTAGTACTTTAGAAAACAAACATAACTTTGAGATTGGACGATAATTCTCTACATTAGTTTTATCACCTTTTTTAAATACTGGTGTAATGAACGCCGATTTCCATTTTAATGGAACTAAACCTTCTGTTACCGACCTATTATAAAAAGCATGCAGAGCGGTAAAACCAAACTATCGGCTAAACTAGTTATAAATAATGGAGGGATGTAATCTGCCCCACCAGATTTAGTAAGATCCAAACTTTTTAAATATTTCATAACCTTTTCAGGAGAAAAATGTATTGTACTGATGTAATTTGTGCTTCTGCTGCTACCATTTAAAGTACTATACTCAAGTAGACAAGGCATATTGCCTACTTCTGGCTCCTGAAAAGTTGATCTAAAAAATATTGCGAATTAATTACTAATTTCTAGACCCATATTAGCTGATACATTCTTATTATATAGTACAGTGTACTAGGCAGTGAGGAGGTATTTTTTCTACTTTTAATGAAAGACTAAAAGGCCCTCGGGTTATTTAGGTTTGTGTGTTCTACGTTAGTAATGTATTCGTCAAAACAAGTTTGTTCTAAGTCCACAGCTCGCCGGCGTAATGAAGAGATCGTTAGATAGTCACTCATGTTACCATACAATTTAAACCTCCGGTGGTACTTTGACATTTCTTTTAACACTTTTATAAGGCCTGAACTATACCAACGTGAATGAGAAGTTTGCCTGATTGATTTCATAGGTAAAAAATTATTTCTGAGAGAATATAATCTGTCGTAAAAATGTTTAACTGACTGTTCCAACGGCTCAGTGCATAACAATAAATGTCAGTCTGTTTTATTAAGATTTAATTGCATCGTAGTTACCCTTATGGACAAGATATTTTGAAGTTATTTTGTCTGCAAACCGATGAATTTCTACAAAACCTACCTCCACAATCAAAGGTTTATGGTGCGGGTCTACGGGGATAACCAACGGGTCATCGCACTCCGCAACGCTTAAGAAGTCAGAGATCAAGTTAATCACAACTGTTTTATTACACATTATATTAATATCACAATGTTTTACTAATAAATGCTAAAATATACTTATTAAAATATAATTGCAGTCACTTATTACGCTATAGCGGGTATGAAGTAAAAACATCTTCTTCTGCCTGCCCTGTTCCCATATTACTTGGGGTCGGCGCAGAATGTCTTTCTCTGCCATTCTCTCCAATCAGACGTCATCTCATCATTCACTCCCTTTTCATCCATGTCTCCTCTCACACAATTCATCCATCTTTTCTTTGGTCTTCCTCTTGCCTTAAATCCCTCAACTCTCATCTTCATCACCTTTCTAGTGACATGATTTTCATCCCTCCTCATTACATGCCCATAGTAAAGCTGAAAGAAAATCGTCTGTCCTGGATAGACGATTTTCTTTCAGCTTTACTTGCACCAGTGCAACTTTAAAAACATACGAGTTTTAAATGGACACAGTCAAACACAGAGCACTTCAATCATACAAATACGAAGAGTGACAAGAGCCGGTGCAGCCGGACAGTGATTAGTCATAACGGGCAATACGATGTGCAGAATTATATACACTTTGTGGCTTAAATTATATCTGACTAAAAAAGTTAGTAAAATGTTTTTAATAGAAACATAACACGGCAGTATGTACATACATCGATAGACTTAGTTGGAATACGTGAATAGCACAACTCGACCAATAATATCTCGCACAAGAACATTATTAAGAGATTGTAATATAATTGACAAATAATCATACGATTCTTGCAAGGTCCATTTCTGACTTCACTATAATCACGTGCGATGAATCGGTTTTCTTTTTTTTTCTTGGCGTGCTTGACCCAGACGTAACGAAAGTCCTTATTCGCGGCTGCCTTCTTTGTTTTCGATAAAAGCAATTTATTTTCAAGTGTGGGGTGATCATTGACATATATTTTCTGATTGTCCGTCAAACCTATGCGTCTTACTGTCAAAGGACTGCGTTTGGATGCTTGTCTAGCTGCTGCAATAGAATCCTCTTTCACGTAGCGATTACAGAAACTCACTATAATCGGTTTCGCACGCTCCTTTTCACGGGTCGGTACTCTTGTTATAAAGTTGACTTGGGTCTTGTTAACAGCTTAGTAGCTTATCTGATAACCAAGACTCGAGAGAATGTTGAACAAATTTTCGTTGTTTGCTTGAGGAACGCCTTTGATTTCCACGTTGTTCATACGCGCCCCCTCATGTTCATACACGGAGTCAGTACCCTTAAATAAACTGATACTGGTCTAGATAAGCGGACAAGCGACCGGTCTCCGCTTACTAGTCTAACCAGATGTGACTTAATATCAGCTTTTCCTCAGAGCGACTGCCGTTTGACCTACGCAACCCAAAGGGATAGGGTTATTTAAGGGTACTGACGCCGCGTAGCGACTGTCAACTACTGTTCACGAGAGCCAAGAATGATGGTTTAACATGCTCGCCGAGGCACGAGGCGAGCGATAATTAACAATTAAATACCAAATGACTCCGAAAAGTCAGTGGCGCGCGCGGTGGATTCGAACTCCTCGCACGGCAGTCTGTTGGTATATCCTACTGTCTACTGGCTATCGTTGCCTGCTTTTTGGTTATTTAAGTTTTTTTAGTTAAATCATGATGGGGAAGCTGTCTTTATTAGATTTAATAACATACGGCGATGAATTGTCATAATAAAATTAGTACAATTAGAAGAAAATAATATTCTTCAAACATCCTCAAATCAAGGTGAACAAATACTTTTGAGCGGTAGTGTATGTCTAAATAACTGTGAATCGCACAAGTGATAGTTTAAACCCTGCTAAACAATAAACAAAAAATAAAATGTAACACAAATTAAATCACCGATTGTAAAATAATATTTCGTTTTTTTTGTAATTTGACCCATGTACCTAACAGTTTTGGTGTAAAGTTAGGAACAAAATCACATTCATCTTTGGGGTAATGATCATACATAAAATATTCGCAATAAAGGCACCAAAACATGGAAAGTTCAAGAAAATAAATCAAATTTTCAGGTTCATTAATATCAGCAACAATATGCGACGGTCGATGGTGAAAATAAATAGTAATGTTATTAAAATTGATGCAGTGGGATCTTAAAATAAAATGGGTTTCATCTCAAGGCTATCTAAGGTTGTTAGTCAAGATATGATAAAATAAACTTTTGTTTAAAAAACGTGTCGACATCAATAACCTCCATTTTAGAATCAAATCAAAATTTTAACATCACAATGTCAGCAATAGTTACGAATTGACGAGCTCTCTATTAAGCTGAACTATTGTATATATCACAATAGTGACGAATACACTCCAGACGTGAATCGATTTAATGAAAACAATAATTTAGGGGTTTTCCAAGGCAGCGGCACAATACTATATATGCATTATTGCGTGTTTAATAAAGTTATTAAGTATTTTTTTATAAATTAACTCCCCTGAAGTGCCAGTAGAGGCAACAAAGAATTGAGACCTATGAATATAAAATAACATGCGTGTGATATGAAAACATGAGAAATACGGCTTAGTAAGGTAAAAAAAATGAATTTTACAAAATACAGATCTTATAGGTATACATAATCCTTAGGTATTCTGTTTCTTTTCACTTCGATTGTTTTTCCAGACATTTCGCTTAAAAAGGCAGACGCAACATCACATATCAACTGAAAGCGTGTGAATACTTACTCACGAATCGTGAATAAAATGACCAGTGAACAGAATTCTACAAGTTCAGAACTGTTGTGTGCACGATGTGGCAACGTAGCATTGAGATCTTTCGTTGGACGTCACATACGGCTAGCAATGAACGTATGGAATAAAGACGAAAGCGCCACTAGTTTTTGCGACGAAAATCAACGGAACTACGTAAATATTCTGTGCAGCAAGATTGGCAGAAAAATGACGTCCAATTTATTTTTCATATTTTGATATTTCTAGTATCAGTGGGTAATTTCGCAAACATTGCACGTAGTCTTCTATTCGACGTCCGATATACGGACGTCGGAAGCAGGTGGACGCCACATTAAATGCAAAAATGGCCATAGTGGACGTACAATAGATTACGGGATATATATATATATATATATATATATATATATTTAACGAATAGCAACGATTTACAGTTTTATTATATTTGAGATACAAAACAATAATATTCACGGGCTAGCTAGCATAGAAGAACAGCAAGATAAAAAAGTGATATATACACAATATAAAACGAGATTCAGATCAACGAATTGTTGTCCCGTTTGGCGATCGCACCATATTTCATATATATATATATATATATATATATATATATATATTTACATCACGCTATCTATTTGCCGCCCTTTTACATCGCATTATTATGACGTCCACCAGTTCCACTTAAAAAATATGAACTATTACAGTGAATATTAGTCGCTAAGGCAATGTCAAATACTGTGTGCATATTATTTTTCTGAAATTTTGACACATATTGATATACAAATATACGTATATTAACAACCATAGTGAAATCAATTAGGACTCCAGCCAACACTATCAATTATCTGGCTTCCCGTGATATACATAATTTAATTTACGTTTTCCTATCTATCGCAACTCCTATGAACAGTGCAACGTTGCCGCTCTTCTTTCTTTAATATTTAATAAGTAGGTGGATAAATATTATTTCTATGTTATAGTGCAGGTATGCTAGCGTAAACGTGAAGTTTAAAGTTTAGTAAAATAAAACAAATATTGAGATCAATGCAATTTATTACGATAATATCACAAGAAATACTTACTTAAATGTAAAGTACCTATTTACTTATTTCTAAATTATGAGAAGTATTGGCACATATAAAAAATAGTACTAACGTAGTATTGGAGAGAATCATACGCATATCTAAGCATACGCTTAGCCTCAAACGTCCATATATGTAATCATTTGCAAGTTTTACAGGTATTTAGATACATACGAGTATACGGACGTGGCAATATCGTAAAAGTTTCAAACTATTAATCATTTGACATCTTGGACGTCAAATGACAGATATTGTGAAACTTTTACGATATTATAACATCCGTCTAAGTACATATATGTGTAAATAACTGTGAATCGCACAAGTGATTTGTTTAAACCCTGCTAAACAATAAACAAAAAATAAAATCTAACCCAAATTAAATCGCCGCGCCGATTGAAAAATAACATTTAGATTTAAATCACAGTCAAAAGAAATAGTAACTTAAATTAAAAATAACTTGTTTACTTACTTCTGATTTAAAATCATTATTATTTAGGAACACTTTTAATGAGGTAGATATGATATTTACTGATAAGTAATAATCAGGTCACTTAAAATACAAAATTATCTTAAATAAACTCAAGTCGAACACAGTGGGCTATACCAACCTACGTTTATAAAACGGATATACGGACGTCAGTAATCCAATTTGATATAAACGGACGTTGAAAATCCCATGATTTAAATATATTTCAATGACCTGACATCCGTATAATATTAAAGTTTACAATATTAACTAACACAATGAAATATACCACGATAAGATTTACACGATTTTACGTGGTGAACATAAAAACGGTGGCTCTCATTAAGTTAGCAGTACCCTAATTAAGCATCATAAACTTACAACATTTTTTATATACGTATATAGATATACGAAATTAAAATCATGAAAATTCACGATATTGTAACATCCGTATACTCGTAGTATACGCATATCTACGCAAAAGTATACGCTTAGCCTCAAACGTTCATATATGTAAACATTTGCAAGTTTTACAGGTATTAAGATAAATACGAGTATACGGACTTGGCAATATCGTAAAAGTTTCAAACTATTAATCATTTGACATCTTGGACGTCAAATGACAGATTATTTGAAACTTTTACGACATTATAACGTACGTATAAGCAAATATGTGTCTAAATAACTGTGAATCGCACAAGTGCTTAGTTTAAACCCTCTTAAACAATTCACGAAAAATAAAATATAACACAAATTAAATCGCCGCGCCGATTGAAAAATAACATTTAGATTTTTTTTGGTAATAAGGCGCATTTGACATTTCGTTTTGGTGTAAAATTAGGGATATAAATCACAATCACAAGAAATAGTCGCTTAAATTGAAGGTATCTACTTACTTCTAATTTCAAATTATTATTATTTAGGAACAATTTTAATAAGGTAGGTATGATAGTTAAGTGCTGATAAGTAAATTATCTCAAATAAACTCAAGTCGAACACAGTGGGCTTTACCAACCTACGTTTATAAAACAGATATACAGACGTCAGTAATCGAATTTGATTCAAATTATAAACGGACGCCGAATATCCCACGATTTAAATATATTTCCATTATCTGACATCCGTATAATATTAAAGTTCGCAATATTAACTAACACAATGAAATATACCAAGATAAGATTTTACACGATTTTACGTGGTGAGCATAAAAACGGTGGCTCTTAGTAGGTTAGCAGAACCCTAATTAAGCATCTTACACTAACAACATTTTTATATACCTATTTAGATATACGAAATTAAAATCGTGAAAATTTACGATATTGTAACGTCCGTATACTCGTAGTATACGGACGTTACAATATCGTAAATTTTCAAACTATTTGTCATTTAACATCCTGGACGTCAAATGATAGATAGTATCAAACTTGTAACGAAATTGTGGCTAAGCGTATGCTGAGATTTGGGTGACGCTACGATTATTTAATACCGGAACATACTGACAGCTGCATATGCTGCGGCTCAGGTTCTGCTCTGGCAGAAGCTGACTACCTGTGTCTGCGTCAACTGCACTGAGTTACAAAGTCATACGCATATCTACGTCAAAGCATACGCTTAGCCTCAAACGTCCATATATGTAATCATTTGCAAGTTTTACAGGTATTTAGATAAATACGGGTATACGGACGTGGCAATATTGTAAAAGTTTTAAATTATTAATCTTTTGACGTCTTGGACGTCAAATGACAGATATTGTGAAACTTTTACGACATTATAACGTCCGTATTAGTACATATATGTCTAAATAACTGTGATTCGCACAAGTGATTTGTATAAATACCCTGCTAAACAATAAACAAAAAATAAAATCTAACACAAATTAAATCACTGCGCCGATTGAAAAATAACATTTAGGTAGTTTTTTTGTAATTAGACGCATTTGACATTTTGTTATGGTGTAAAATTAGGGACATAAATCATGACACAAGAAATAGTTACTTAAATTAAAGTTACCTATCTACTTACTTCTACTTTAAAATTATCATTATTTAGGAACACTTTTAATGAGGTAGTTATGATAGTTACTATTAAGTAATAACCAGGTCACTTGAGAAAATACAAAATTATATCAAATAAACTCAAAATGAACACAGTGGCCTACACCAAACTACGTTTATAAAACGGATATACGGACGTCAGTAATCAAATTTGACTCAAATTATAAACGGACGTCGAATATCCCACGATTTAAATATATTTTATCTATCTGACATCCGTATAATATTTAAGTTCACAATACTCGCTGCTATGGAACAGGCTCCCTCCTGAAGTTAGAATTGCCACCAACCGTTTTGCATTTAAAACGAAACTACGGAATCTTCTCTTTGATAAGTTGAAGGAATTGGCTCATCACTCTCATCAGCTATAGCATATATATCTATTGTATATTTATGGTTAATAACATGTATCTAAATTATTAATATGTATTTAATAGATATCCTATTTTCACCACATGGCTAATGTACCTACCTCATCTATCTCTGCACCACCAAAAGGTTGACTGGCAGAAAATGCCAGTAGGCATTAAGTCCACCTGTGTACTATTTTTGTGCATAAAGAATAAATTTAAAAAAAATATATGAATTAACACAATGAAATATACCAAGATAAGATTTTACATGATCCACAAAGATGGAAGTAGAGTATACTCTCTCTTACCACTACACTGTACACAAACAAATGTACCAGCTAATACAAAAACTAAACAAACTAAAATAACTGATTATTTTACAACTATACAACCACCAAAAAAGGCCCAAAATACTATTTGTTTTCGCAGATAAAATTAAGCCAAGAACTACTACAATAATACACCAAAATATAGCAGGCGTAATAAATAAACAAGAGCTTATTGAGGTAGCCATAAATGATTTATCGAATAATATAGGTAATATTGACATTATCTGCTTAACAGAAACCTTTTTAAAACAAGGATCTGAACCCAACCTTAGAATAGGCAATTACAAATTAGCTTTGTTTTTCTCACGCCCGCAGAGGAGGCTCATGCATACTAATAAAGCATGACCTGGCATACAAACATATTAGCAACTTACCACCTTCAGTCCCCCTTCATTTTGAATGTAGTGCTAAAGAAATTACTACTTTTAATCTTGTAATAGTATGCATTTACAGAACACCCTCATCCAGCACAAGTATATTCTTAAATAAATTTGAAAAACTCACTGATAAGCTATGCAAAAAGTCTAATAAAACGTTATTATCTGTGTAGATTGGAACATTGATACATAAAAGTAGGTAAAAGGTATCCAGTGAATTACAATCCATACTTAAAACAATAACTTAAAAAGCCACATAACATTACTGACGCGAAAATCATCTTGATTAGATCAAATCGTAAGTAACGTTCACGAAGGTAAATCTAATATTCTTTACCTAGCATTATCTGACCATGAAACGGCCCAATCGTTGACTATCAACAATGAGACCTACAGTGTAAATAACAAATCTTATAACTATCAATACAAAACCATTAGAGATCTTAGCCAGGAAAACATGGTCAAATTCAAAAACTGCATTAATAATTTGCACTTCACTGAGGTATACGAACAACAAAGTACAAATGAAGCATTTAACACCTTCCATGACACTATCACCATGTTTTATACTTTATGTTTCCCCAAAATAACGATAAAAAGTGTAAGTGTAGTCAAACACGTAAAAAATAGAAAACTAACTAAAAATATAAAACGATGTTGTATAAGAAAAAGAATGCTATACTTGAAATATCATCTTGATAGACACAATAAAAGACAGAATAAGACAAGGCATAACAATTATACAACAATATTAAAACAATGTATCAACAAAGCGCAACAAATAAACAATCTAAACTTCATTAAAAACGCAAAAAATGCCTGCTCAGCTGCATGGAAAATTATTAAAGAAAACAATAATAAAGCAATAACTAGCGCATACATAGAATCAATAGAATTTAACAAAAAGATTTACAACAAGCCTATTATAATTTGTAATTTATTTAACAATTACTATGTATCACTGTGCAGCAATGTTAAAAAATACGAAGATACAGGCCCACCTAACCATATCACCAAAATATCTCAAAATACTAAGACCCTTATTTCTCACACCAATAGACAACTCTGACACATTAAAGATAATAAACTCCTTAAAAAATACTCATTCTACTGGCTATGATGATATAAGTACAAAGGTATTAAAAACCTGCGCACACTCTTTAGTAGCACCATTAACCTATATCATTAACCTGTCACTCGTAGAAGGTAAATTCCCTGATCGTCTTTAACTGTCAATTGTTAAGCCAATGCACAAAAAAGGAGCCAAAACTAACATCAATTATTACAGACCAATTACACTCATACCTATACTATCAAAAATATTCGAGAAAGTTATGTACATCAAAATAGAGACATTTCTAACTTCTTGTAATATTTTAAATAAAAAACCGTTCGGTTTTCGGAAACAAAGCTCCACTGCATTGGCATGTTTTTCTTTAATAAAACATATTACAGAAACCTTAAATAATAAATCTATAGTCGCATGTCTGTTTCTAGACATGACAAAAGCTGTTGACTTCGTCTGTCACCAAAAACTGCTCTCAAAGCTCTCAAATTATGGGTTACGTGGAAATGTTTATAACTGGATTGAGAGTTATCTAGAAAATCGAATAAAATATGTCGAATTAAACAGAAGTTATAAAAATAAACAAAAGCAATACAAATCGATGTACAAAATAAACAATTATGGTACGCCCTACGGGAGTATTTTAGCCCCTCTTTTGTTTCTGTTATACATTAACGATTTCCCGGATGCAATCAACCAGGAAATTATACTATTTGCTGATGATACAACAATAATAATTAAAGATAAACATAAACTTAATCTAGAAATAAATATAAAAGCGACACTCAATAATGCCATAAGCTGGCTTAATTAAAACAACCTTAAGATAAACATGACAAAAACAAATATTATTCAGTTCCAAACATATGCAACAAATCTAAATTAAATCATAATGACACGCACATAAACGTTGTTGATAATTGCGTATTTTTTTTAGGTATCAGGGTCGATAAATATTGTAATTGGAAACCTCATTTAGAAAAACTAGTCAATAAAATAGATCGATTTATAAATGTTTAAAAAAAAGTTAGACTGACAGTAAACATTAATGCTGCACTATCTGCATACCATGCTTACGTATCCTCCCTGATCAGATACGGCATTGTTGTATGGGGTAACTCGGTTGAAGTTGACAGAGTTCTTATAATCCAAAAGAAGTGTATTCGAGCAGTATGTGGAGTCGATACACTGACAAGCTGTAAACCTCTATTTAAAAAACACAAGATTTTACCTGTTCCATGCTTATACATATTAGAAATAGGTTTACTAGTAAAACATCATGCTGAATAGTTTTTAAAATTTGATGATACATAACTGCCATCTATTAAATTGGAATTATTTAGAAGAAATGCATACTGTATGGCAATTAAAATATATAACCATATTCCGCTAAGTATCAAAATGTTACCTATATCCCAATTTAAAAAACAACTTTTTAATATACTATTAAATAAAACTTATAATAGTGTCAAGGAATATCTAGAAGATAAGGCCCTAGGCAACTTATATTATCACCGATGCATATTAGTAAAATGTCATTTTGTTTCATGTGCCACTCATTGTTATGTTTCTAATATATTTGTTCTTTATATTCCCATATAGTACCTGTTTACTGCACTCAATTCGCACGCCCCAAGGGGCAGAATATGCTGTAACCAACCATTTATAAACACCTGTTAATGTACCATTTTCTTGCGAATAAATGAATTATTATTATTATTCGTAAGTGTCTCTGTTACACGGCTATTCTTCTAACATTTAGTGTTAAAAGAATAACCGGACTTACTTTGGGACTTAATTTGGGAGGCTTACACGGGGATATGGATCCAACGCGCAGAGGCCCGTAGAGAGCTTTAATCTAAAATGGGATGGGACACATGCAGCGGAGCCTCCACAACTGCACTACTGAGAACAGCTATGGACTAGCCGCAGCATATGTAAGACTATTGTAATATGTGGAGCCTTATTTAATTGGTTTATGGGATTGGGTGTTTGATGGACTTGTAATTTTTATGGATGAAAAATGGCACCTGCCAGTAATACTCAAATAGTATCCGTCCGGATGGCAGGTGGTGACTCGCCAACTCACTGGATGGGCCCTCTCTTAACAGCCGCTCAAAAGCAAACAAACTCTGCCATAGAGACAGCCAGAGGGAAACACCGGTGCGAGTGGCTAGGGGTGTTGAGCGGTGCGGCACCGGTTTCACCATCGCAGGTCTCGTGACAACGGAGACTCGGAGGGGGTTTCCCCGTAGTTACGCCCTTGAGAATGACACTTCCACCCCCGAGCTGGTAGCTCTTGCGGATCTCTCTGGCCGGCCGACCAAGGCAAGCCAGTGTTGAGAGTCCTGCGGGTGCTCTTGGAAATCCACTCCGACCAGCCAGTAAAGGCAAGCTGGAGACGAGGCCCTGACCGACTCTCTCAAAGCATTCAGGACCGCAGTGTCGCCACACACATTCAGCTCGCCACAAAGCTGCCCTGCGGTTGTAAGGTTTCTTTTCATCTTGTAATACATTTTTTGTTTATATTACTCGATGAAGGTGATGTTTGAAAGCTGTTATTATTATTACACCATTTTACGTGGAGAGCATGAAAACGGTGGCTCTCATTAGGTTAGCAGTACCCTAATTAAGCATCGCCTAATTAAGGGGTGCATAGGGTTCCCACCAAGATCTTAGGGCCCAAGCCAACCTCACCTGCAAGTGGTGCACCTGCCGATCAACGGACGAGGCTCTGGCAAACAAAATATCCCGATAAGCGGCAATAGGCTCGCTACCTATTACGTGGGATCAAAACACTGGCGAAAAGTGGGCGTTTAATATGCCTCTGCCTACCCCTTCGGGGAAACAGGCGTGAGTCTATGTATGTATGTATAATTAAGCATCATAAACCAACAACATTTTTATATACGTATTTAGACATACAAAATTAAAATCATGAAAATTTACGATATTGTAACGTTCGTTTACTTGAAGTTTTATATTATGTTCGTATACTAGTATACGACTGTATACTTGTAGTCGTATACTCGTAGTCGTATACTACGAGTATACGGACGTTACAATATCGTAAATTTTCAAACTATTTTTCATTGGGATATTTTTAACAGCGTATCAAAAATGTTATGTAACACACTAAAGTGAGTTACGCAAAAAAACTTTATTATTTCACTAAAATACTGACTTGCACACTAAAATACTATTTGTACACCAAATATGATGATCTTATTACAAAATATCATTTGATATGAAAAGTTTCGTCCGCTCGGGAAACTTATCCACTCAGAAAACTTAATAGGTTATGTTAGGTTCTCTTGTGACCCTGCTCCCAAAAATAGGAGCCCTGCGAAGCAGCATGAATCCGTCAACTTAGCTTAGTGGTGCAATTAGTAATTGACTAACAGTTAAATACAACCCTTTTTCATTTAACACCCTGGACGTCAAATGATACATAGTGTCAAACTTGTAACGAAATTTTATTGTAGCTAAGCGTATGCTGAGACTCGGGTGACGCCACGCAGGGTAGATACGATTATTTAATACCTGAACATACTGACAGCTGCGTATGCTGCGGCTCAGGTGCAATGTGGACATGCGTCTGTTCTGCTCTGGCAGAAGCTGACTACCTGTATCTGCATCAACTGCACTGAGTTACAAAGTCATACGCATATCTACGTAAAAGCATACGCTTAGCCTCAAACGTCCATATCTGTAATCATTTGCAAGTTTTACAGGTATTTAGATACAAACTATTAATCATTTGACATCTTGGACGTCAAATGATAGATATTTTGAAACTTCTAAGACATTATAACGTCCGTATATTTATTTATTTATTTAGGAAAGCTTACAGACTAATAACAACACATTTAATTAAATAAAAAAGAAGTTGCTAATTACAAGCTACTACATATAAATGCAATGTAACAAAGATTAATTACATCAGTTACTGTTGCATGTATACCTACTTGCTCAATCATACAATAAATACAATGTTGCAGCCATGTTCCGCCATAAAAAAGTAACTAAAAATGAGATTCATAATACACAAGTTAGTATAATTATATATTATTATAACAAAAAAAGTCAAGAAAATAATAATGAAAAGGTACACAGGAAAAAAACCGCAATCTAGGCTATATATGCCGATCGCTGCTAAAGAAGTCACAATTTATACTTTTTTTTTATTTTTGGTCAAGTTAGTGCAGAATAAATCCAAATCTAATTTCCGTGACATTTGATTAAATGATTCGGCGCAACGTAAAAGAAAAGAGTTCCGTCTGTATTTCGTTGTAGCAAAGGGAACGTGTAAGATCGGACGTTGTCGAAAAACGAATTGATTCATTCCAAGCTTGATGTTACCCATCAACTCAAGGCAATCAATCGTGTCATTGGCTATGTTTATAATGGTTCTTCTGAGTTCCAGAAGTAAAATATGATACCGTAACAACGCTCGTCATAGTCAATAGAATATTGATTCGCTTTAAAATCTAAGTATCGCAAAAACTTTCTTTATACACCTTCAATGCATGATATATATACTTGGTATTGAGGGTCCCACACCTGTGACGCATATGCTAGATTGCTACGTACGTACATAGGCACAGTACAAAACGTTTACTGTCTTAAGATACCGAAAACATGAAGACATTCTTATCACAAAACCAAGTGACTTCGACGCCGTGTTCGTAATGTGATTGATGTGCATATCGAATAAAAGCTTTGAGTCCATGATAACACCAAGGTCTTTAACGTAGTCAACTTTCCTAATAAACTTATCATGAAGTTTGTAACCCGATCCTATGGTAAGTTTTTGACGACTAAATGTTATGTAACAACACTTTGCGATATTTAACTGTAGTTTGTTAAGTGTGCAACTGTGCAGTATGCTACAAATTTATCAAGGTCGTTTTGGAGTTTCCCTACATCCGATGCATCGTTAATAATTTTGTGAATGTTCATGTCATCCGCATATACATAGAAGTATATAAGAATTTAGGAAACAAGAATTTATATCTCCAGTGAATAGAGTAAACAATAGTGGGTCAAAAGCGAACCCTGAGGAATTCCACATGGGATTGAACACCAACCGAGAAGTGAGAATTGGGAGCGATTTTCAATGTACGAGCTGAACCAGCGGTACAAATTACCATGTATGCCGGCAGCAAAAAAAATCTGTAACAGTATTTTGTGGTCAATTCGGTCAAAACATTTTTGTTAATCTGTATAGATCACTACACACACAATCTACCTAACTAACCTTTAGATATAAAATCATGAGATAGGATTAGATTTGATGTAGTGGATCGGCCGCATAAGAACCCATGTTGTTCAGCACCAAATGATAATATAAATAATACGTTCTAATACTTTAGAAAACAAACATAACTTTGAGATTGGACGATAATTCTCTACATTAGATTTATCACCTTTTTTAAATACTGGTGTAATGAACGCTGATTTTATTTTAATGGAACTTAACCTTCTGTTACCGACCTATTATAAAAAGCATGCAGAGCGGTAAAACCAAACTATCGGCTAAACTTGTTATAAATAATGGAGGGATGTAATCTGCCCCACCAGATTTAGTAAGATCCAAACCTTTTAAATATTTCATAACCTTTCCAGGGGAAAAATGTATTGTACTGATGTAATTTGTGCTTCTGCTGTTACCATTTAAAGTACTATACTCAAGTAGACAAGGCATATTGTCTACTTCTGGCTCCTGAAAAGTTGATCTAAAATATATTGCGAATTAATTACTAATTTCTAGACCCATATTAGCTGATACATACTTATTATATAGTAATAGTACAGTGTACTAGGCAGTGAGGAGGTATTTTTTCTACTTTTAATAAAAGACCAAAAGGCCCTCGGGTTATTTAGGTTTGTGTATTCTACGTTAGTAATGTATTCGTCAAAACAAGTTTGTTCTAAGTCCACAGCTCGCCGGCGTAATGAAGATACCGTTAGATAGTCACTCATGTAACCATACAATTTAAACCTCCGGTGGTACTTTGACATTTTTTTTACCACTTTTATAAGGCCTGAACTATACCAACGCGGATGAGAAGTTTGCCTGATAGATTTCATAGGTATAAATTTATCTCTGAGAGACTATAATCTGTCATAAAAATGTTTAACTGACTGTTCCAACGGCTCAGTGCATAACAATAAATGTCAGTCTGTTTTATTAAGAGCAGATTTAATTGCATCGTAGTTACCCTTATGGACAAGATATTTTGAAGTTATTTTGTCTGCAAACCGATGAATTTCTACAAAACCTACCTCCACAATCAAAGGTTTATGGTGCGGGTCTACGGGGATAACCAACGGGTTATCGCACTCCGCAACGCTTATGAAGTCAGAGATCAAGTTAATCACAACTGTTTTATTACACATTATAATAATATTACAATGTTTTACTAATAAATGCTAAAATATACTTATTAAAATATAATTGCAGTCACTTATTACGCTATAGCGGGTATTAAGTAAAAACATCTTCTTCTGCCTGCCCTGGTCTCATATTACTTGGGGTCGGCGCAGAATGTCTTTCTCTTCCATTCTCTCCAATCAGACGTCATCTCATCATTCACTCCCTTTTCATCCATGTCTCCTCTCACACAATCCATCCATCTTTTCTTTGGTCTTCCTCTTGCCTTATATCCCTCAACTCTCATCTTCATCACCTTTCTAGTCACATGATTTTCATCCCTCCTCATTACATGCCCATACCAGGATAGACGATTTCCTTTCAGCTTTACTTGCATCAGTGCAACTTTAAAAACATACGAGTTTTAAATGGACACAGTCAAACACAGAGCACTTCAATCATACAAATACGAAGAGTGAAAAAAGCCGGTACGGCCGGACAGTGATTAGTCATAACGGGCAATACGATGCGCAGAATTATATACACTATGTGGCTTAAATTATATCTGACTAAAAAAGTTAGTAAAATATTTTTAATAGAAACATAAGACGGCAGTATGTACATCGATAGACTTAGTTGGAATACTTGAATAGCACAACTTGACCAATAGTATCTCGCACAAGAACATTATTAAGAGATTGTAATATAATTGACAAATAATCATACGATTCTTGCAAGGTCCATTTCTGACTTCACTATAATCACGTGCGATGAATCGGTTTTCTTTTTTTTTCTTAGCGTGCTTGACCCAGACGTAACGAAAGTCCTTATTTGCGACTGCCTTCTTTGTTTTCGATAAAAGCAATTCATTTTCAAGTGTGGGGTGATCATTGACATGTATTTTCTGGTTGCCCGTCAAACCTATGCGTCTTACTGTCAAAGGACTGCTTTTGGATGCTTGTCTAGCTGCTGCAATAGAATCCCACGTAGCGATTACAGAAACTCACTATAATCGGTTTCGCACGCTCCTTTTCACGGGTCGGTACTCTTGTTATAAAGTTCACTTGGGTCTTGTTAACAGCTTAGTAGCTTATCTGATAACCAAGACTCGAGAGCATGTTGAACAAATTTTCGTTGTTTGGTTGAGGAACGCCTTTGATTTCCACGTTGTTCATACGCGCCCACTCATGTTCATACGCGGAGTCAGTACCCTTAAATAAACTGATACTGGTCTAGATAAGCGGACAAGCGAATATCAGCTTTTCCTCAGAGTGACTGCCGTTTGACCTACGCAACCCAAAGGGATAGCGGTATTACATGGTTTAGACCAATAACAACAGTTATTTAAGGGTACTGGTACAGGGACGCCGCGTAGCGACTGTCAACAACTGTTCACGAGAGCCAAGAGTGATGGTTAAACATGCTCGCCGAGGCACGAGACGAGCGATAATTAACAATTAAATACCAAATAACTCCGAAAAGTCAGTAGCGCGCGCGGTGGTTTCGAACTCCCCGCACGGCAGTCTGTTGGTATATCCTACTGTCTACTGGCTATCGTTGCCTGCTTTTTGGTTATTTAAGTTTTTTTAGTTAAATCATGATGGGGAAGCTGTCTTCATTAGATTTAATAACATACGGCAATGAATTGTCATAATAAAATTAGTACAATTAGAAGAAAATAATATTCTTCAAACATCCTCAAATCAAAGTGAACAAATACTTTTGAGCGGTAGTGTATGTCTAAATAACTGTGAATCGCACAAGTGATTAGTTTATTTAAATCCTGCTAAACAATAAACAAAAAATAAAATGTAACACAAATTAAATCACCGATTGTAAAATATTATTTCGTTTTTTTTGTAATTTGACCCATGTACCTAACAGCTTTGGTGTAAAATTAGGAACAAAATCACATTCATCTTTGGGGTAATGATCATACATAAAAATATTCGCAATAAAGGCACCAAAACATGGAAAGTTCAAGAAAATAAATCAAATTTTCAGGTTCATTAATGTCAGCAACAATATGCGCCGGTCGATGGTGAAAATAAATAGTAATGTTATTAAAATAAAATGGGTTTCATCTCAAGGCTATCTAAGGTTGTTTGTCAAAATATGATAAAATAAACTTTTGTTTAAAAAACGTGTCGACATAAATAACCTCCACTTTAGAATCAAATCAAAATTTAACATCACAATGTCAGCAATAGTTACGAATTGACGAGCTCTCTATTAAACTGAACTATTTTATATATCACAATAGTGACGAATACACTCCAGACGTGAATTGATTTGATGAAAACAATAATTTAGGGGTTTTCCAAGGCAGCGGCACAATACCATATATATATGCATTATTGCGTGTTTAATAAAGTTATTAAGTTTTTTTTTTATAAATTAACTCCCTTGAAGTTCCAGTAGAGGCAACGAAGAATTGAGACCTATGAATATAAAATAAGATGCGTGTGATATAAAAACATGAGAAATACGGCTTAATAAGGTAAAAAAAATGAATTTTGCAAAATACAGATCTTATATACGGGTGTACGTAATCCTTAGGTATTCTGTTTCTTTTCACTTCGATTGTTTTTCCAGACATTTCGCTTAAAAAGGCAGACGCTACATCACATATCAACTGAAAACGTGTAAATACTTACTCACAAATAGTGAATAAAATAACCGATAAATAGAATCCTGCAAATTCATAGCTATTGTGTGCACGAAGTGGCAACGTAGCATTGAGAGCTTTCGTTGGACGTCACATACGGCTAGCAATGAACGTATAGAATAAAGACGAAAGCGCCACTAGTTTTTGCGACGAAAATCAACGGAACTACGAAAATATTCTGTGCAGCAAGATTGGAAGAAAAATGACGTCCAATTTATTTTTCATATTTTGACTTTTCTAGTATCAGGGGGACATTTCGCAAGCATTGCACGTAGTCTCCTATTTGACGTCCGATATACGGACGACTCAAGCAGGTGGACGCCACATTAGATGCAAAAATGGCCATAGTGGACGTACAATAGATTACGGGATATATATATATATATATATATATATATATATATATATATATATATATATATATATATATACTTATATAATATGTATGTTTATCCATTATCTAGTATCCATAGTACAAGCTCTGCTTAGTTTGGGACTAGATGGTGTTGTGTGAATGTGGTAGAAAATAGAATAGAAATAGAATAGAATAGATTCTAGATGAACCATTCAAGAAAATAATGTACACTTTGATAGAGAGCTTTTGGTTTGATTCATTTACTACCATAGTTTCTGGAGTCTTCTTCCAATAGGTGTATCTAGAGTGGAGTAAATAGTAGGATATATTTATTTTTATATTATAGAAGGGAAAGGGAATAGGCCTCCGGCACTCTTACTCGCCGAACGAAAAGCAACAATATTATGTAGAAACATTCTCATTCAGCACAGAGCGCTAGTAGCGGGTTTTCACGCATGTTCGTGTAGACTTTTCAACGGATAACCTGCTGCGGCGTAAAATTGTTGATTATCGCTTGTCCCGTGCCTCGGAGAGCACGTTAAACCGTCGGTCCCGACTGTCATTAAGATCTTTGACAGTCGTTATGGGGAGTCAGTACCCTCAAATAAACGGATCCAGTATCAGTTTATTTGAGGGTACTGGCTAAACCATGGAATATCGCTATCCCTTTGGGTTGCGGAGGTCAGAAGGCAGCCGCTCTGTGGAATAGTTGACAATCTGTCATATCTGGTTAGAACAGTAAGCGGACCTCGGACTCCAAGGCGTGTAAGTCTTGGATGCAACTGGGATAACGCTAGGGCGATGATGATGAACCTGCTGCGGCGTAAAAGCTGTTTAACTACTCATTCTTATCAGGTGAGTTTCGGTATCACTGTAGGCAGCCGCTTTGTTTTATACCCATGACATAATAAGATCAGTTCACGATAAAAATGAAATGCATAAAAATTAAAAATCCACGTAATTTTACAAGCGTATGAAGTCCTAGGCGCTATTTGCGATCGGACCCTTCTCATAACAACCTCTGAATGCCAATAATAAAGACCTGGTGATATGATTATGTATATCAGTTCCAACAATTCCTTAGACTATATTTTGTCCGTGGAAGTGACGTCATGTGGCAACACTACACCTCACTTGAATATTAAACACATGGTGGCCTCATGTCATGTGTATGTGGTCCCGTAAATCAGTTAGCTATGCGTGTTTATTGGCGGTTTCAAGGACAGTTAGGTTACCAATGTGTCGTATGACACCGCGTCGTTGATAGTTATAATCTTACATAGGTACTCATGACTGCAAGTCAAGTTTGACAGTGAGTCAAGCTTGCCTGCATTGTTAGGTGCATAATGTAAGTGGATGCTCCTGTTTCACCATGTCTATGTTCAGGAGGCTAACCAAATGAACATCAAAATTTTACTTCATTATGCTTGAGTATTATGTGCGGTAAATATATACAAGTAACATAGGAGGTGTAACAGTTGCAGCACCTTACAAAAGTTTAATTGTTATGTATTATTAAAAACCTGACGATGAAAGAGAGTGACCGTGAGTTTTGTTGGCGGTTCTTTCTCATGGTTCTACGCCCTTGCTTTGCGAACGTGGCAGTAAATGTAAATGTAGATGCATAAAGTAATAATGTTTTAAATTTGACGTTCATAAGTGTCACTTTTTGATCTAATTGAATAAAGGATTTTGACTTTGACTTAAGATTTTGATACTTATTGCCTTCGCCATAAGAATAAAAAAGGTCAAAGTGTTTAGTTTGATGAGTAGCGGTGTGTACAAAAGCATTCGACGTACCTAATATGGCAGTGCGACGTCTACACGTTGGTCGTTCTTCGAACTTGTGTTAAGCACTGCTATTGTACTATTGTAGCTCTCTTGGAATCCAAACCACATGTCCAGATTTCCACTAGATGTAAGTGTATGAAGATATCGGTGGTGTTCCGGACAAAATAACATTTGAGAAGACAATGTGACGGTAAGTGCGTAAACTGCCACTTCTCAGAGACGACGCCGCAGAAGATCAGTCATTCCGTATAAACGGCTGATGTAATCCACACGCCGAAACTTCGGGGCAAATTAGATATATTTTACCTTTATTTTTAATTAAGCCGGGATATAGGTCTGTTATACAGGATGTAAAAAGACCCTTAACGAAAACTGAAATCCCATGCTGTACCAATCATTAGGAACATTTTTTACTTCGGCACCATACCTGGGAAATTACTGGTTCAGGAGATATTGAGGCTCAAAGTTAGTATGGCATTTTTCTAATGAGGTACAAAATCGATGCGTTTACCCCGCCAAGTTGTTCTATAGATGTCATTATGCACCCATGAATAAGAACGCGCGCACTTTTATTTTCAGTTTCAAAAATGTGTCTACTTAAAACATCGTTTCCCCGGTATAATTTTTGCCTATTATGACTTGGCATGATGTCCTAAACGAGTAGACTGCGGCTTGATGATGGGTCTTGTGACACCCTGTATAAATATCGGTATGTGAAGTAGCGAATTTTTTGAATATTTATAGCAGTACTATGTTTTGATCATTGTTTTATGTTTTACCCCAAATGAACTAAATAGTCGAGTGAATGGTTTGTTACTAAAACAAAATAAAATAAGACATTCTATTGTTTTGTTTAAAGACAATAGAAAATCTAGAATGCATTGCGAATAAATCCTGTCTCGCAAGCGACATTGCAAATATTCAAATAACAGACAAAAAGAACAGCATGTTCTGGAACGAATGTTTGGTTCGACTCTCGCCATTGTGAACATTCAATAGCTAAGTATTATAAATCTAAAGCACTTGACTGTAACTTTTTTTTTATAGTCTCACGCCTGTATCCCCGAAGGGGTAGGCAGAGGTGTAATATTAGACCCACATTTCGCCATGAATTTTTAGGTCCCACGTAATACCTAGGGTATAGTATTGTCTTATCTGTGCCTAGGGGGCGAGCCTATTGCCGTTACCGGGCACATCACCAGACTCCGTGCTGCTACTGAGAATTTGGAAAAACCCAGTAACACTATTGCCTGACCCGGGAATCGAACCCGGGACCTCCGATCAGCAGTCGCATACGCTATCCACTGGACCACGGAGGGAGGCAGTCGACATCTAACGCTATGCGAAACCATCTCGCCAGCATGGTGTAGGAGGGCTAATCCTCCTATTGACTCACAATGGTCACAATGCTATGTCACTATGTCCAGCAATGAGCTGCAAAAGTCTGTATGAGCACGTGAATGGACACATATCTACGTTGATAACTCACTAGATGAGCGCGCGGTTACACTCGCGTTATTTAGGGCTACTGCTCTGCTCCCGTCGCTCATAGTGATGTTATATTATAGCCTATAGCCTTCCTCGATAAATGGGCTATCTAATACCGAAATAATTTTTCAAATCGGTCCAGTAGTTTCTGAGATTAGCGCGTTGAACCAAACAAACAAACAAACAAACTCTTCAGCTTTATATAATTATTAGTATAAGACTAGATGAGCGCGCGGTTACACCCGCGTTATTTAAGGCTACTGCTAAGCTCCCGTGGCTCATAGCGTGATGTTATATCTGCCTATGGCCTTCCTCGATAAATGGGCTATCTAACACTGAAAGATTTTTTTTAAATCGGACCAGTAGTTCCTGAGATTAGCGATTCAACCAAATATTAGTACTAGCTGACCCGGCAAACGTTGTTTTGCAATTTTTTTTTTTTGAAAAATAGATGTTGGCCGATTCTTATAGATACCGGATAAGCACAAAAAAATTCATCAAAATCGGTCAAGCCGTTTCGGAGGAGTATGGGAACGAAAACTGTGACACGAGAATTTTATATATTAGATAACATTCACCGAGGCGTCAAAATTACACTTTATTTCAACTTTGCCTTTTATTACGCAAAATCCTCTTCATTAATTCATGAAATGCCGCCTCTGAGTTTATTTATATTTACAAAACATGTGCGGTAAAACCAAATGACTAACATTTAATTAGAATAAGGAAATTATTACAGTACAACTGCGGTAATTCCATTGATTTGTGGTACGTATGTCTTTGTATGTTTGTCTATATATAACATGTTATTATTATTATCCTTTAGCGTTATCCCATTTCAATCTGGGGTCCGTTTACTAGTCTAAACGGATTTGGCTGAATATTAGCTTTACCACAGAGCGACTGCCTGTCTGACCTGCGCAACCCGAAGGGATAGCGATATTCCATGGTTTAGACCAGTGTCAGTTTATTTTAGAAGGTACTGACATATATAACATGTGGTATACATAATTATAGACTAGCTGTATCCCGTGGTTTTTGCTCAGTCTGCTGCCGTTGAAAATGATGTCAGTTCATCGACTGGTGGCCAGTATCCACCAGTCTTAAGGACATGGCAATCATTTTTGGTTAGCTAATATTCTGTAAAATTTTGATAAACTAAAATGCATCTCCGGGCTACAAGGCGACAAAACTCATGTATTAGCACTAGCGCTCCGACTTTCAGGGTCTGCTACGAACAGAACCTATAATGCTGCTTCCACACCGCAATCATTTTTTGTTGAGCAACATTTCAGAATGCTAGAGCATAACATTCTATTACAAAAATCTCGAGTTTAGTTTGATGCTGAAAGTTATTGAATGTTGCCGGTGTGACAGCGGTTTAGTTTAAGCCTGTTCTAGAAAAAAGTGCCTCTGAACGGAACCCCACAAAAGCACATCTAACTAAAATTTTTGAACGTATAATCACCAATGTGCTCTCGTGCGTGGGTCTCTAATATTTTTACCATGGATCCTTAGCGTTCCTCAGAACGTATTAAGAATAGCTGCTCTACCATATTATTATACCTACTAAGCAATACGTACGTACTTTTAAATGCAAATATTTGGATGGATGTTTGTAACTCCTTTACCCAAAAGCTACAAAACGGATTTGGATGAAACTTTGCAGTGATCATTGACTTATAGAGTAGCACATGTACTATCTTTTATCTCTTTAACCAATCCCACTCAAGCAAACTTGCAGGTAGAAGCAAATAAAGAGAGCAATTATAGGGTGTACGAAGAGAGAAATTATAGGGTGGGTGAAGCGGCGGTAGCCTAGTGGTGTACGTAACGGACTGCCGAGACGATGGTCTCGGGTTCGATCCCCAGATACCCCGGGCACACACCTCTGACTTTTCGAAGTTATGTGTGTATTATAAATGTTAATTATCGCTCGCTTAACAATGTGCCCGGTAGATGGCAATAATCTCGCCCGCTCTTACATTGGGACCTAAACATAACTGGCGAAAAGTGGCTGTATAGTAGACCCCTGCCTACCCCTTCGGGGATAAAAGGCGTGAAGTTATATTATGTTATTATAGGCTGTTTGAGTAAAGATACAGAAATGAGAATACAGAACAATACAGAACCTCCTTCCGCGTTCGCTTTCTCGCTTGGCTGTATCACAGATAATAGTATGGACCGGTCGGTGTGCAACACTTCACGCGTTGTGCGAATATCGCGGTTCAGTACTTCAGTTCAGCCAGCCAGTGTGTTGCGTGTAGTGCCGCAAGACTAACGTGTCCCCGCGCAAAACTTCCCGCGTAAACCGAAGTGAATGAACTCTGTGCTTTATCAATTAAAACTTTTTTATTCTACATAAAAAAATGGAAAATGTAAGTTGTCTATGCTAGTAGTTTAGTTTTAATCTGTGTCGTGCACAAATTCGATTTTCGAATGAATGTTTTTAATTTGAACGTGTTTGATTCCGCATCATCTTTGTAAGTCTTGTTGCAATTTTTTTTTGTGTCTGACTATCCGCATGTTTTGAAATATTATCGGTTGACAGTGGCAGAACTACGACTTTGATTTGGGGAGCTCTTTTTGGTTTTGGGGCTAGTTTTGATTGGGGGACCCAGGATTGATTTTGGGCTAGAAGAGGAATATTAAGTAGAAACTTTGGTGCAGTTAGGTTTTATCGACGGTAATATTAA
Organism: Euclidia mi; assembly: GCA_944739405.2. Lineage (NCBI taxonomy): Eukaryota > Metazoa > Arthropoda > Insecta > Lepidoptera > Erebidae > Euclidia > Euclidia mi. The sequence continues at coordinate 34,544,042 of OX123207.2, forward strand.
TATGTAATCTATAATGGGAGAACTCAGATGCTTGGGGGCAACCAAAACACCCAGCTCTACATCAGCCGTCATCGTTTAAAATACTTACTTTCTTATAACGGAAGTTACAATGGCCGTAAATGTGCGGCTCTCAGATTAGTTTCTTATCAGTGTTTCTTTTTTTATTGATTTAGTTATAGTCGTTTATAAAATCCACTCTTTCATTTTATACGTAGCCTAGTAGCTATGCAGTCTTTCAAAGGCCGGCACAATAAACTGCAGAATATTTTTTGCTCTCAGGGCCGGTGTCACCACCATTTGGATGAGTTGCGTCAAAATTATTTGTGTTTATGTTGTCCTAATTTATCTGGCAGATAAAACCTATCAGAAGGTGATGAAACTGATCATCAATATTTTGAATTAGGTAGATTTCATGTGATTCATGTATTAAGTAAACTGAACATTATAAATAAACTAGCTGACCCGGCGAACTTCGTACCGCCATATATGTATTATACATATAAAACTTCCTCTTGAATCATACTATCTATTAAAAAAACCGCATTAAAATCCGTTGCGTAGTTTTAACACGTTCACTGCGGTACGAGATCTTATAGATCTCGTACGAGACTTTTTGTTGGCGCGTAGATGAAATAGTATGTGTTGCTCCAGCAAATGCATTTTCAGCACAATTTTTTTAAACTGAGAGTGATAAGACCTACCTCATCCTGATTAGGTACCTATTTTAAGTGTATTATTTTTAACAATAAAAACGTACGAGACCCAATAGGTCTCGTAGCAACCAGAGAGTAAAAATGTAATATCTAGTGCGCTACGAGATCTATAAGATCTCGTACGAATCTCGTATGAAGCATATCGAAAAATCAAAAAGTGCTGTGCTAGCATCGATAGGCATTAACGTAAATCTGATTTTCGATACAGCTTTTATTGCCATATGGAATGGGTAGTTATAGAACATCAAAAACAACGAAAAGATATCGGAAAAATATTTAATGCATAATTCAGAAATTTACAGGAGAACTGGAGATAAAAACCAGAAAATAACGCTATGCTATCTGAACATAAGTTTAAAAATATCTAATTAGAAAAAAACGCTGTGCTGCTTGTTATGAGAAGTCAATATAACAAAACTTTGGAAAAACTATTTTTTAGGTAAAAGCCTTGACTATTTGAGCAATTTGTTAACAGATTTTTTAAATAAAATTAACAACATTAACATTTCAATATTTCAATTAAAAAAAAGTCTCATCACTATTCATTTTATCGATATTTAACCACGAATGCGTTACGAGATCCAATAGATCTCGTATATTTTTTACAAAATGTGCTTTACGAGATCCTATAGTACTCGTAAACTTGTTTTATCAATTTATCAAGTAAATTTTCCTGCTATCTGCGGGCGGGACCGTATACTGCAAGCTACATTCATTATTTACCAGTTCATAGAAAACTAAATACTAAATTTTGCAATTTTCATAATATTATTCGGATTAAAGAGAACAAAGTCGCACGAGATCTAAAGAGCCTCGCTCCGTCATTACGGAAAGAACACAACCAGTACATTTCGATCTCATAACGCCATTTTGACAAGTCGGACAAATCTGCTCCCGCAGTGAACGTGTTAAAGATTTAAGCATACATAGGGACAGACAGACAGAAGACAGACTTTGTTTTATACTATGTAGTGATAGTGATTATAGTCTGAAGGTTAATGTCATGCATGTCGATGTCGCTTTGATAAGCAGCTGTTTTTTTTATATAATCTGATGTTTCCGGCGTAGTGATATATTAGGTCGTTTCTAAAAACATAAAAATGCAGTTTCATTTTTTAACCTTTTAAGCGCTTGGATAAATAACAATTGCCTGGCGCCGAACTACGAATCGACGAAATAATAACTTATTTTTTTATTCAACTTTTTCAATACTTAGAGCTATGAAAAACATTTTAATAACTGCTCTTAATCATATATTTATTGAATAATTATTTTAGAAGTACCACGCAGATCATAGGACGTAACAGAAAAATAAAACATGCATATTCACGGTCGCAGGAATACTACACAGGCGGTAGTGGCACGGAAATATTTGTCGCATAAATGCGACACAAGCGCTTAAAAGGTTAAATAAGTTTATTTTTAATCAATAATATAAAAAAAAAAATACGAACGAACTTAATACCTGAGTATTGCAAAACACAACAGCGCCGTAACAAAGGTAAAAAAAAAATGCCTGCGTCCTTGAAAAATCCTTACACAGTTAGCTCCACAGAAACCTAGATTAATTTCTGTGGTCTGCTCCTAGTTGCAGCACTGAAAAATAAAACTGTCGGTTAAAAAAATGCCTGTTTAATTGCAGAGCCTTCATAAGAAGAAGCGAACGGGAAACCCATTGCCTCTCTTTTTACCCGACTACGGCAAAACCAAAGGACGGTTATGATTTTGACAGGCTATGTATGTATGTGTGTATGTTCATCTGTTCCTTCATAGCTCCTAAGCTACTTATCGGAACTCGAGAAATGAGGTGTTGTTAGAACCGTCTTGGTCGTCCGCTGAACATAGGCTACGTGACGTGTCACAAAACTCAATGTGGCGCCCTCTAGCGCCAAACAAGTGCTGTGTTAAAAAATAATAATGAGATAAACACATCGTGTTTGAAATCATTTGAAAGAGCGTCATACACATTTGCAAAATATTCCTTAAATTTTAAGTTGCGCCCTCTAGTGGACAAAAAATCATGTGTTAAAAAAATATTAAGATAAATACACCGTGTTTGATATCATTTGAAAGAGCTTCACTTGTACTTATCAAAAATATTTATTTTAACGTGGCGCCCTCTAGCGGACAAAAAGTCGTGAGTTAAAAATAAAATTAAACACAAGACACCAAAATATATAGTTTAAATAATAAAAAGTAAAAAAAACTAAAACCCGACTACACCAAAAAATTGACGCTGAAAAAGTATGAAACAAGATTTTCAGGATGCTGAAATGAACAAGGTTACTAGAAAAGCAATAACAGAACAAAGATACTTCAAGATAGTAGAGCCTTGCTGATTTCAACATGAATGGGCCGGCTCGACCGGGGAAGTACTACCCTCTCACAGAAAATCGTCGTAAAGTGACAGTACCTAAACTGTTGCGTTTCGTTCGGTGAGTGAGAGTGCCGGAGGCCCTATCCCCTATCCCTTCTCCTCCTCCTTTTCCCAACCCCAAGGGGCGGCAACGCACTTGTGACTCCTGTGGTGTTGCTTGTGTCCGTGGGCGGCGGTAATTGCTCACCATCAGCCAATCCGTCTGCTCGTTAGCCGCCTATTACCATAAAAAAAAAATTGAGCCGTAGTCACACGTTATATAGAACCGTAACAAAACAACTAATAACGTGTGACAGCGGCTCTTATTTTTGTTCTCTTATTGCTTTTGCAGCAACCTTGTTTATTTCAGCATCCTGAAAATCTTGTTTCATACTTTTTCAGTGTCGATTTTAAATAATTTTGATATGGGCTACAATTACTCACTGATTAATTATTAGGCTGAACAACATTACGTCACTACCTCAATTCGTTCCAAGAAGGGTGCCTAAATGGCGCTAAGCACTAACCAAATACCTAGTGTATTTGTAAAAATTTGAGAAAATTCGAAATTAAACCCTATACCAACTAGAGTTGCCAGATGGCCGGGAAATCCGGGATTGTAACGGAATTTTGTGTCTTGTCCCATGTCCAGTAATTAGAGCTTACTGTCCCGGATTCTGAACACCTATCCAAATGACCAGTTGCTAGTACTAGCAACTCCACCGAGTCATACTAGCAGCACTGACACAGCCGGCACTCGATGCAATCAAGCCGAGACGTCCCGTATATAAAAAAACACCTGATTGTCCACACCCGAATATTTCGATGTGCCTTACCGTATAAGATATCTATTAAGTAACTTGCTTTTTTGAAATACTAGCCAATTCAGGGGTAGGGAAGATTTGCCCGGAAATGATACAGCCGTATCTGGCAACCCTAATACCAACCCGTCTGGCCAGCGTGGTATAGGCATAGAGATATAAAGGATACAGTGGCAGAATAGTACCTAACTCAATACTGTGTCGTGTCCGCCGGTGGGAGAGAGAACGCAACAGTTAAAGGCCCCCTGCATCTCTCTCTAACAGTACATGCACAACATCAACATTGCGCAATGGCGTGCCACCTGTGACTATTATTTATATCAGTTTATCAGTAATCAGTAGTTTAAAAATATATAAACTTTTTTGTCACTTCAAACTATCTTCGTGTATCAATAAAAACAACTTTTAAACTATTGATTACTAATAAACTGATATAAATAATAGTTACAGGTAGCAAGCCATTGCGTAATGTTGATGTTGTGCATGTACTGTAAGAGAGAGATGCAGGGGGGCTTTAACTGTAGCGTTCTCTCTCCCACCGGCGGACACGAATTGGCCCCACTCTGCCACTCTATTCTTATATCTCTATGGGTACCTATAGGTAAATGGCCAAATCCACCTATTGACTTACATTGGTTTTATGACGTAAATTTTGGGAGTCTCTAATGTCTCAACAGTGGACTGCGAAACTCTGTATCATGTAGGTATGATAAGAATTGATAACAAAATTGGGTCAAAAATAATGGCGTTAGAAGTCACGTTTATTTTGCGAGTTATTAATTTATTTACATATAAAAAGCGGCGATAGCCCAGTGGTGTACGTAACGGACTGCCGAGACGATGGTCTCCGGTTCAATCCACAGGTACCCCACACGCACACACCTCTGAATTTTCGAAGTTATGTTTGTATTAATAATGTTAATTATCACTCCCTTAATAATGTCCGTGTGGTGACGGATTAAGAATACTGATTGTCACCACCCCATATCATCCCAGGTGTCGTAAGAGCCGACAGAGGGAGTATATTATACATAGAACAGAACTGTAAGAGAAAGAAAACTTGATACAAACCCTATACCAACCCGTTTGGCCAGCGTGGTATAGTAGGCCCATTCCTCCTTTCAAAGGAGAGGCCTAGTCCAACAGTGGACTGTTAAAAGCTGATGATGATGAAATAATGTGCCCGGTAGATGGCTATACGCTCGCCCTCTATTACATTGGGACCGAAACATAACTGGCGAAATGTGGGTGTGTAAAGGTCTTAGCCCACATAAACGACTCGCCTCACACCCAACCAAAAGATATCATTCAAATATGGGCTTTTAAGTATCGCTCTTTCGTTATCTTATTTTAAAACTTTGTTTATAAAGTACCTACAACTGGTCTTGTTGTACCTACCTAATAGGTTTGTGACTTGTGTACTTAACACCAACCCTCCCTGGGAATGTCATTGTTGTAAACGAGAGGTATCCCTCTCCTTTACAACAATGACATTCCCAGGGAGGGTTGGTGATATGTGTGATACTGATAGCAAATTAAGTTTTGTAGGCGTGGAAATTTTGTAGGGATATTTGGTAGTAAAGTAACTATATTGAAGGGCCGCATGTATACAGCCTTTCGTATTACAATACGAAAGGCTTTGTTTTTTTTATTTTATAGACTCACGCCTGTATCCCCGAAGGGGTAGGCAGAGGTGTAATATTACACCCATATTTCGCCATGAATTGTTAAGTCCCACGTAATAATTATGGGGGCGAGCCTATTGCCGTTATCGGGCACATCACCAGACTCGTAGTAGAGCCTTGTTGATTTCAGCTTGACTGGCTCGACCGGGGAAGTACTACCTTCTCACAGAGAATTGACGTAAAGTAACAGTACTTAAACGCCAGTAACAGTACTTAAGCCCCATCCCCTATTCCTTCTCCCTCATCCCACTCCTCATCCTATCCCATTTCCCCAAGGGCGGCAACTGTGACTCCTGTGGTGTTGCTTGTGTCCATGGGCGCTGGTAATTGCTTACCATCAGGCGATCCGTCTGCTCGTTTGCCGCCTATTACAATAAAAAATAAAAACTCCGTCCTGCTACTGAGAACTCAGAAAAACCCAGTAACACTTTATACATGTGGCCATACATGGCACTGAGTGCTTGCATGTAGCAGATATGAGAATGTTACGATAGATGTGTGTAAAATGAATAAGGAATGAGTAGGTATGTTGTTAGTTCTTTCTTTCTTTCTTTCTATATAGTCTGAAAGTGTCACCCATATGCGAAAAAATTTAAGGAAATCGTTTGGCATGGTGAAGAGATGGTTTGTATGTAGGAAAATAAGTTATGAATATGAGAGTAGAGGGGCGAAATGGAAGAGTGAGGTCAAAGAAAAGATAGGAAGGATAGGAGGAAATGGATGGATCGACTGTGAGAGGATGGATATGTAAGAGAAAGGGGTAGGTGACGGGCGATGCAGAAGGATTTTGTTGCGTTTCGTTCGGTGAGTGAGAGTGCCGGAGGCTCCATTCCCTATTCCTTCTTCCTCATCCTATCCCTTTCCGCATTCCCAAGGGGCGACAACGCACTATAATTTATATGTAGATTGTACACATCATACTCAACAGATTATTTTATTTAACTACTTAGTAGAAAATTAGAAACAGCTTAATGTGCCTGTATTAATCAGGTGACACTTTAAAATTCTAATACATACATACATAGACTCACGCCTGTTTCCCGGAGGGGTAGGCAGAGACTACGGAACGCCATTTGCAACGATCCTGACATACCTCTCTTGCTTCACGCACTCCCATCAAGTTTCTCATGCATGCTCTTCTGTTAAGGGTACTTCTGACTTGTCCTTTTTTCAGGATTTCTCCAATCAGGTCAGAGAGCGTCCGCCTAGGTCTTCCCCTTTGTTCTGTCCAATTCACACTTGCCTTATATATCTTCTTTGTCATCTTAACATGCCTTTCTCAATGCTTGTCACTACATCTTCTTTTACCCCACAACACTCTCTTATCACACAATTCTTTACTCTGTCGGTCACAGATACACCACACATACTTCTCAGTGCTCTCATTTCTACAGCATTTATTCTATTTTCAAATCTCTTCTGCCATACCCAACTTTCACTACCGTACATAAGGGTAGGCACTAAAACCCCTCTATGCACAGCCAAACGTGCCTTTTTGGACACGTTTTGGCTATTCATAAACGCCTTCAGAGCTCTATTCGCTCTATTACCTGCATTAACTCTTCTTTCAATATCTTTTTCATTCTTACCATCTCTTGTAAACAACGTACCTAAGTATACAAACTCATTCACTTGCTCCTCCTCGTTGTCCATCGATCAAAACATTACAAGCCGTAACGCATTCCTCCTTTTCAAAAACCATAACTTTCGTTTTACTTACATTCACTTTCATTCCTTTCCTTTCTAACGCACCATGCATGATTGTTAACATCTCCTGCAATTCCTCTGCTGAAGACGCAAGTATTACCTGGTCATCAGCATAAAGGAGGCATTAGCCAAGTAACCCATTGATCCTTAATCCGCAGTCACTATGTTTTAGATCTTGCAAACAACTGTCCATGAAGAGGTTAAACAGCCACGGCGACGCTACACATCCTTGTCTAACACCTGTTTCGATGGTAAACCAGTCAGTGTATGCCCCATTTATCCTCACACAAGCTCTAGAATCCTCATAAAGGGATTTCAGAGCTTGAATGAGGCTGATGTCCACCCCATTCGTTGACAGTACCGACCACATTTCATTCCTCACCACTTTATCGTAAGCCTTTTCCAAATCCACGAATGCGCAATAGACCTAACAATATAATCTATTTCTGAAAATAATAACTTTGAGATTGGGAGCCACTGTCCATTTTCTTTAGAGACTCAACATTGGGCAATTCTGAATGGAACATGATTCAGAATTACCCTAATCGGCTAATTCCGAAAAAAAAATGAACGTAGTGCAATTGTTTTCTAAGCCTGATTAATAGTGCACAAAAACGAAAAAACAACCAGTTAAATAACTTACCAGATTTCGTAGATTATAGATCTTCGGATAAATCCGATAACAGCAAAAACGCGCGAAATCCTCTTCTCCCTATGATAAGGGATAGGTCATAGTCTACCACTCTGGCTACGACGAGGATGCAAAGGATTTCACATCTAACAAAAACAAACTGGTTCTTATGTTATTAAAAGCGACGACCTGGGTTATTCGTGTTATACCTGTAGTTATTCCGATAAGAGCAAAAAAAAGTATCGCATGACGTAGGTGTCGTAGCTCGTAGCACATATCGTAAACTAAGTAGGTAAGTATTTTATAGATTTCGTAAAATTTTAAAGATATTCCTTTCTCTTAGCGTTATCCCAGTTTCAATCTGGGGTCCGCTTACTAGTCTAACCGGATTTGGCTGAATATTAGCTTTTCCACAGAGCGACTGCCTGTCTGACCTCCGCAACCCGAAAGGATAGCGATATTCCATGGTTTAGACTAGTGTCAGTTTATTTTAGAAGGTACTGACGCCCTGTAACGACTGTCAAAGATCTTCATGACAACCGGGACCGACGGCTTAACGTGCTCTCCGAGGCACGGGACAAGCGATAATTAACAATTCAATACGCACATAACTCCGAAAAGTCATCGGTGCGCGCCGTGGATTCGAACCTGATACCCTCTGCATGACAGTCTGTTGGTATATCCACTCGGCTATCGCTGCCTTAAAAAAATTTAAAGATATTCATCAGTCAGAATTGAGAAATAATGACAAATGTACCTGGCTTGTAACTGGAAACCTTGGTTTTCTGTACCTAATAAACATATATGTACAACTAGCTGTTTCTCGAGGTTTCACCCGCGTCCTGAGGGAACTACATCGCGTACCCGGTTAATTTAGCCTAAGTTACTCCTTGGTACATCAGCTATCCGCCAGTGAAAGTCGCGTCAAAATCGGTCCAACCGTTCCAGAGATTAGCAAACAAACAGACAGACAGACACACAAAAATTAAAAAAACTGTCATTTCGGTATATGTACCGTTTATACATCCATATGCATGTAATAAAAAGCGTTTTTTTTTTTTTATTATTACAAACAGACATTCCAATTTCATTTATATGTATAGATGTATGGATCTATTTGCCTGTCGTCTCTCACGACCCATGGGGTATTGACACTTTGTATTCTCAAACCGACACCACACGGACAAGGAGTCTGTGCCTTGCCCCAGCTTTATAACTTATGCCCGATTAATCAATACAAATCTCTTCATTATTATGCTGTGTATGTATACTTAACCTACGTAATTTAATGATAATGTTATCTAATATACATATTGGCGTGGCGTCAAATTATCTCGTGCTAAAACTATGTTATCTCGCTACATTTGTGGCGTGTGGACATAATTAAAGTTTACGATTTTGTACAAAATTATATTATGTCGTATTATTGTCCAGTTAGATATAACATAATTTACAATTAAAATGTTGTTTTTTTTTTAATGTTGCAACGTAGAGCTTGAATAGTTCATAAACAAATTGCTAATAGTAACGAGACGGCACCACGGTCATTTTGAAAAATAAACGGAACAACAAGTGCTAAATCTGTCATAAAGCGTATGACCATGAAGTTGTTGATCACTGAAGGAAATTCTTGCTGTTATAGCTTTTATTGAATATATGAGTGCCCTACATTCAATAAAAGCTTCGGCCCATATTTCATAGGACTTGAGCACAGATGCGCATTGTTTAGCGTGATTATACTATCCCTATGACAGTTGTTCTTCACATTTAGAGGGATTCTTGCTGAATAAAAGTAAAGTAATTTTAAAATTATTTATCATTAAGCTGATAAATAGTGTTACTGTGAAATCCCTGCCCCGGGCTTCTCTCCATCACTCGCTTACAGGCTGGGATAGAATGGAGAGAGTGGCGTGCAGGCTTACTCACGAAGACCATGGTTGTGTCCTTGACACCCCAGGGTCACGGGTATCTACTACAGTGAAGCATGGTATGGCACGCTAAATACACGCCAGGACGTGGAGTTGCGGAAACAGCCCGTGCTACCAACAACCCCAGTATGGCACGCTCGACCTCTCTGAAATTGAGTCCACTCCGGAACCCGTCAAACTTCCTTTTTCTTTTCGTGACGCATGTAGACATTGCGTCGCCTCCTCAGCGCTACCGCTATCTAACTAGCCTACTTCAAATTGTACTCCATTACCAATGGTAACCAGTACAGGTTTGATTTATTTACAACACCCGCATAGGGTTCCCACCAAGAACTTAGGGTCCCAAGCCAACCTCACCTGCTAGTGGTGCACCTGCCGATCAACGGACGAGGCTCTGGCAAACAAAATATCCCGATAAGCGGCAATAGGCTCGCCGCCTATTACGTGGGATCAAAACACTGGCGAAAAGTGGGCGTTTAATATGCCTCTGCCTACTCCTTCGGGGAAACAGGCGTGAGTCTATGTATGTATGTATGTATGTATGTACAACACCCGCACTAGGAGAAATTCCTGTGTCGTGGCATCGTTGGGGACTTTACAAACATTCAATCAACAGACACTGTCACCCAGACGAACAGATCACACAAAGTGATGTCTCGTGTAGGAATCGAACCCATTACATAGACCTTACTACAAGTGACAACCACTTCGATATACATGCAGTCAAAACTGGCAAGAGTCGTTTTTAAACCACTAAACAAATGTTTGCACTTGTGGAGGTGCAAACATTTGTTTAGTGGTTTGTATGTATATACCTTTAAAACACATGTATGATACATTCTAATTCGTGTAACCTTTGTTGGTGTTGCAAGCGCTTTGCATAACGGCTCCTTCAAAACGTGAGATCTTGTGTGTCGGAGTGAGAGGCACCAGTGTATGTTCTACTGTCTTTGTGACGAGTGACGAAATTTGTTAGTGATAGGTACGTGCGATTTGAATGTGGTGATAAAGGTAAACAACTTACCTACTTGAACTGACATAAGCGCAGAGCCTGAATTACTGAAGCTAGAGAGGTATGGAATATGGATAGTGGGTTTTTTGTTTCACTAAGGAAGGATTTATTAATATTATATCGCGCATGATCATAATTCTTCTACTTTCTCGTGTGAGCGTGTGGCCTACTCTGGTGTCGGAGTTTTCAGACCGCCCGAAGGCCTCCGACATGGCCTAAAGATCCTTGTCCTGAAATAAGAACCGGGACCGACAGCTTTACGTGCCCTCCGAAGCACGGCAGCGCTCTGATGTAAATGCCGCACTCGGTCACCCATCCAAGAGGCGACCTGTGCTAGCTTTGCTTATGATTATGATGATTTAAGCGGTTTCTCAGTTCCGATCCTTAATCCTTGCCTTGGTGCTCGGGATCTGCTTGATTTTTAATATAAAAATGTCTAAGGAAAAAAAAACACGTATTTTAAAGATTCTTGTCGTCCGAGGAATAAATCCTGTTCCGCAGGATTTTACAGTCAAAGAACGGACACGAAATACACCCTGATTCGAAACAAGAATTCGCGGATCACAGAGTGATCGAACCCGCACAACTAAGCAGTTCTAAACGGCCGGCAAGGCGACCGCTTATACTACTACCCCGTACGTCCGGTCAAAGCGTTATCTTATCACTGCTGAACTATGTCGGTACATACCCGTACACGATTTGGATCAATACTCAGAGTCATAAAATCAGCCAAAATGACTCATACTCATATCACAAATAAAATGTAAAAATAATCTTGTTTACAAACATAAGATAGGTAGTTATACATGGTGGTCCAATACCACTAACTTTGTACACTAACGTCACGCCATGCCACCGATGTTCTGCGAACATCAACTGTAACTCGTCACCTAATGACAATTGTTTGATTATAATAAAATTAATGATGACAAAAGTCATCATGTGAAGCACCTCTACCAGGTAGAGACCTCACAGGAGTTAAACACATGTACAAGTATTTCTACACACATAATATGTAACACATACGAAAGCTCTTTCTGTATAAAGCCTTTGTACTAAGTCAGTTATTCATTCAATCTGTTAGCGTCACTCTGTCTGTATCATCCTAACTTTTAGCATTGTAAATACAGGGTGTCACAAGACCCATCACCAAGCCGAAGTCTACTCGTTGTGGACATCATGCCAAGTCATACTAACCAAAAATAATACCTGGGGAATGAATTTTTTTTTAAGTTTTCACATTTTTTAAACTGCAATTAAAAGCGCGCGCGTGCAATGCTCGAAATACCTACTTATCCATGGGGTTATAGGGCATCTAAAGAACATATTGGTGGAGTAAATGCATCGATTTTGTACCTAATTAGAAAAATTCCATACTAACTTTGAGCCTCAATATCTCCTGAACCAGTCATATCCCAGGTATGGTGCCGAAGTAAAAAACGATCGTAGTGATTGGTACAACATGGGATTTCATTACACCCTGTATATTCGTGCTTATATTTATTTAAATAAAAGTATTTTTTAAACATCTAGTGCGTGCTCATATTTGACTAGGGACACCCGATAATACTACCAAATTCAGGAAGTCGTTTAATTTTCATTTTGGTAACACTGCATGTGCTTCCCAAAAACAATGTCAGGTGTGATAAGCATGTTGCCAAAGTTGTGATTTGACACTAAAAATTAGTACATTATTATAATAAATTAAATGATTTGTTAATTAATGGTTTTGACCGAAATTAGATCTCTATACCAGTATTAATAGTATAGACGTTTAGTTGTTATATAATTTGATTATCTCGCGGGATTATTTTAGTATCTTATAACTATTATAAGCAGTGTCAATTTCATGACATAATACAGAAAAACAGACATTCGGGGTCTACCCACTAGAGCCCCCACGGTGTCCTACCTTCCGACGTTACGACAACGACTCGGGGAAGTAAACCTCTGCTTATAACGTTACTAACTGTATTAATAGCATCAGTAACTGAAGGTCAGCCATTCTTAAAGTGTGCTCCGCGGAGCCCCAGGGCTCCACAAAAATGTATGACAGTAAAATAAATGGTTTTAAAGTGCACGTAGGACTCTGCTTTGTTTAATGTTAGGGCTCCGCCAAATAAGGTTCAATCCCTAAAAAAGTTTGAGAACCACTGTTGTAGGTTAGGTATATAAATCAAGACAATCGTCTGCCCCATTTTCAATGTTTACTTCAAAACGCGAGGGTCAAAGGTTTGTAATTAATTCGCCTTACTCACACAGCTACACATCGGACGTAAAATATAATCTACTATGAGCTAAAATGATATCTAATTAAGTTGAAAGTGCACACATGATTATCATAAAGTGGATATTTGAGACAGGGCAACAAGGGCACGGCTACCTTATACCATATACGTTATATTTAGCTACAGTAGACTTGTCTTACGGCCGTTCTCAATATTTAATCTATCCATGTATTTGGGTACTAGAGATACATAATGACTGCCTCGTTGGTCTCGCGGCATAAAATGTGCGCGTGGAATTGGGAGGACTCGGGTTCGATTCCTGGTGGGCAAAGTGTTATTGGGTTTTTATCCGTATGGAAATTCTCAGTAGCAGCACGGAGTCTGGTAATTTGCCCGGTACGGCAATAGGCTCGCCCCCTATTCCGTGGGACCTAAAAATTCATGGCGAAATGTGGGTGTAATATTGCACCTCTGCCTACCCCTTCGGGGATACACTACAGGCGTAAGTCTATAAAACAAAAAAAAAATACATAATATTGAACATCAGCTCCACACAAATTATGTTAAATACGTATCTTTCGTAGCCAATATCTGGATAGATCAAATTTTCGGACCGGCCGGGCCGTTAAAAGTGATAGCTAGCAGTGATAGCATAGTGGGGATATCAACAGATTGCCATGCAGAGGATAGGTTCAAATACAATCCCCTGGCTTTTAGAAATTATGTACGTATCAGATTCATAGATAATTATCGCTTATATTTTACTATACCCTATTCTGCGCTTCGAAGATCTTTGACAGTCGTTATGGGATGTTAGTATAGTCTAAGCCTCCAAGCCATGCGGGGTGGCACTTGGCACTGGCTCTGTAGCATAGTAAAAACAGTTTTACTATGTCTGTAGGCTAGATCAGAAGGCGGGCCTTGGGCTCTAATTTAAAACTATTAGATACCTACATTAACTTTGAAGATGTATAAAGACTTTTTTCAGACTTCGCAAATAAACGCATCATAGTTGATAGCATTGATGTTACATCCTACTTGAATAGAAAATATATGTCGCCATGTAAACAGATTATTCACAGATTTCAATGACATTTCAAAGGGCGCGTCAGTACCATTTATTAACTATGCTCTATCTAGGACTAGGCGCGACATGTGTTTGGCAAGTGGCGGCACAATCGAAACGTGAATGTCAACATCAGCTTTGCGAGACACCTTTAGTTATTTCTCCCCAAGGTTAAAATGTAGGATTATTTAATAATCGCTTACTTTATTACGAATCTCCAGACATCTCCAGAACCCATTTTTAGGGTTCCGTAGTCCACAAGGAACCCTTATAGTTTCGTCATGTCCGTCCGTCTGTCCGTCCGCAGCCTAGCTCAAAGACGCCTGGTGCTAGAAAGCTGATATTTAACATGAATATAGACATAAGATATTGCAACAAAACTGTAGAATAAAATTTAGGAAAATATTTTTTTAAGGGTATCTCCCCTACATACCTATATAGTGGGGTTGAATTTTTTTTTGGTTGAGTACCCCATCATGTGGGGTACCATTGGATAGGTTTTAAAAAAATATTATTAGTTTGCTCAAATCATTTTTCGATCAAGTGATTGGTTTGTCAATTATCAAGCTTTGAAGTGAAAATAATTGTTAGACTCAAGTGTCCCCCCCCGCCTCTGCCGGCTAAACTATTAATTTGGAAGAGCTGAAAAAAATCACAAATGTAGTACATATAACGAATTTAAAAGGAACACTATCACGGCTAAGTAGATATCACTAGTTTACGAGTAATCGTCGGTTAACTTATAAATACCTATTTCTGTGAGTTTACATTGGGCGCGCTGGCTTAATCTTAAAGATATACGTACTTTGGTATGTAATGTACTACGGTACTACGTATGTATTAGTAGTAGTATATCTTGGAAACCACATTTTATGTTTACAATACATAACCTGATACATACCTAGGGCTAGTATTTTTCTAAACAAAACTTAGGTTCTAATAAAAGTGCTATTAAAATTATTTTTCAGCAAAATAAACAGTCGGATTTGTTGTACATTAATACCCTTTGCAGCAAGTCATTATGGGCAACTACGGAACCCGGCCCGACACGCACTTGGCCGGTTTTTTAAGTCTGGGCACTACACATTATGGAAAAAAAATCACTACATAGATAAAGTTATTTATAAATCGAATTTGAATTAATAACGCATTTTTCGAGGCCCTTTACTGTTATGTAGAAAAAATGTTGCTGATGCTTTTAACGCTGTCACTAGGGAATGCAATCTCGATCTCGCGAGATCTCGGCCTTTTTTAGCGAGATTAATCTCGGTCGAAAAATGGGCGAGATCTCGCGAGATTTACGAGATTGCACTCGAGCATAAAAACGTCTTATTAGAAGTGCGAACTTTCTCGGATGGAGTTGCAATCTGTCGGTATCGGCATTAATAAAAAAATGAAATGAATTTATACGAGTCCGGGGGGTTAAAAGGCAAACTTTTGCAGTTCGTGGATGTCTGCCTGAGAACTGCGAGAATTCCAATTAGCGTTGAATCCGAAAGGGCCTTCTTTGCGGCTGGTTATCTGGCCTACAGAAAAGGAAGCCGTTTAGCAGACGATTCTTTGGATATTTTATGCTTCTGAAGGAGCTACTTTGAAAATAATTCGTAATAATGGCTTGTGATTTGAACTGAACCAATCTTTCCTTTGATTGGTATATTTTGTTAATTAGGATCTGCAATTTCTGAAAGTCTGTCTAATTGTCATATTTTGTTAATTAATCTGTAATATCTAAAAGGTCTACTGAGTAGATATAGTTTTATTTACCTGCTTATTTGATAATAATACCTCAGTTTAGTAACATATATTTTTTTGACCTCTCGTTGTTTTGTTTGTTATAAAAGAAATGTTTTATTACTAAAAGATTTTTGTTTGAAATTAGAAGCGAAGACTGGTTGTTTCTTTCCTTTCTTATTTGACAGATCCGTCCGTAAAAGTTTACTTCATAAAACTTTATTAAAAAAGTATAGACAGATAGGTACCTACCTACGTCAAACAATGTTTGAAGCATAAAAGTCTATTGAAAAATTCGTGATAAATAATGTTGCCTATAATACTTAAAATGGTTATTATTTTTGTCCTAATTAATCAAATATTACGATTATTTACAAAAAAAACACCCATATTGCCAATCTCGCGAGATCTCGAAATTGGCGAGATCTCGCGAGATTGGCTTCATAATCTCGCGAGATCTCGCTTGAGCCCAAATCTCGCGAGATTTGCATTCCCTAACCTCGGTGTCCTTGACTTCTCTTAGCGGCAGGATCACGTGAATTAACATTATGGTATGGCATGCGCGATCATGTCAGGATCCAACTACTGCATCATAAACTAAAAGCACATCTTTTTTCTTTTTCTACATATTAAAATACGTTAAATTCAGGCGTTTAGAGATCCACTAATATTTGTGATTATTACATCTGTTACACTAAGATAATTATTATTACACTCTGAATCAAAAATATAACACACACACACACACAGTCTCACGCCTGTATCCGCGAAGGGGTAGGCAGAGGTGTAAAGATTACACCCACATTTCGCCAGATTTAAAATTTATATAAAATATATAAAATTCAAAAATATTACTGTTTGTGATACGTAGAAGTTAAAACTGGCTGTAACGGTGAAGCGTGCTCCGTTTACGATGTGGCAGTGGGACCTTACTAACTTACTTATACCATAGATAAATATAATACTTTACAGTACTTATACTATACTTTCTATAGCACTAACTGCACTACACACCCAGCTATTTTAAATTTGGAGCTTATCTACAAATTTGGAATATCTACTATCCTATCCAATTATGTATGCATTCTGCACATGTTTGCTGTGCTGCCATCTGGACCGTTAATCAGAGTCAAAAGTTTTACTTAGGTATTATGACCAAATTTCAAATAATTTCAGTTAGCTTAGTCGCAGACACGGGTCCGACTCCGAATACCAGTGTTCCGATCAATTATTTAGTTTTGTGAGGCTTATTTTGATTGAGGGAGGGGGGGGCAGGAGTTGTGTTTTTTGGCAAGGAGCGTTGAACCACTTGCCTACTGTGCCCACGGATCCGTGCTTGGTGGATATCTGGCAGATATTTTTAATAATAAGTAGATGTTTTCTCTCTCTTGGGATGTATAGATCTTAATCTCCTCTAATTATTATTTTGACTGAAACTCGAAACGAACATTTGACCTTGTGCCAATCACAGCATAATATAAGGCCTTGCCACACGGCACAATTTTACCACTGATCAAATTTTCAATTGAATTGCCTTTGCCCGTCTACACGACACAATCAAATCACTGATTTTCATTCCGTCCACCCGATTGGTTAAAATCTGGTGGTACCGCCCACCCGATGAACTTGAGTTGGACGACTGGCGTCTACAGGTCACGATTTCATCAAGTGATTTAGTCAAGTTGGACGTAAAATTGTGCCGTGTGGCAAGGCCTTTACTTGTTGGATACTTGAGCTCCAGCAATAACAAAAACTTCAATCATATGTTATAAGATAACATTATGATTGCACCGCGCAAAAACTATTTTATATAAGTAGGTACCTATATGATTCAATGTTATGAAATAAATTAAATATTTGTTATTTGTGTACTTTTTGCTTGTGTGACACTGACTATGTAATAAAATAAATATTAGAAAAATCCGGCTTCGTCTAGAAAAGGTTGTATACGTGTTGTAAGCAACCAAAATTCAGAAATACATAATATGTTTTTATAATAAATATTACATGAATTATTATTTTATTTTATTGCATACACATCTATTTTTCGGTACTGTATTAACATCCATTGTAATGGTGGACATCGGCCTCTCTTAGTCTTTTCACTATATCTCACACTGGCCTAACAGTATGGAGTACCTACTTTCATCATTCTAGTGTTGTCACGGTTGCGTTCGAAGACCGGCAGCTTGGACCTCGAGGGACTTAGCTTATTAATTTATACCAGTGGTACACACTCAGAGGTGAACCTTAACAAATTCCATAAGCGCAGCAGTGGCCACTTAGCAATCAACATATTCGACTGCACGGTTGGCGTAGTCGTTTAAGCCGCGGCCTCGCCGCTTGATACTGCGCCACGTGTCGTGGGTTCGATTCCCACACGAGACAACACTTTGTGTGATCCATAAATTGTTGTTTCGAGTCTGGGTGTTAATTGTCCTCGTTAGATGTATGTTTGTAAAGTCCCCCGCGACACAGGAATTAGTCCTAATGCGGAAGTTGTCTTTTAAAAGATTTTTTTTAAAAGAATTTTGCAGAATAAATAACATAAGAACTGTTGGTTCGCCTGACACTTGGTCATTACAAAACTCATTATTGATACTACTATGACACTATAAATCTTGAATCCGGATGTCCTACATCTTACACAATAAGAATCATAGACTGTATCCGTTCAACAATCATGCACTTAAATAGAAGTTCCACTGACTGACCAGGAAGTAGCGGAATATCAATATTGTTAGTAATACAGAATAAATGTAGTGTAAAAAGAAGGATGCGGATGTTCTAGCCATTGATAATACCTATTATATGCGTAGCAGGGAACTGAGATGCCATTTTTTCTATACCTTTTCACTAGAAACGATTCATTGGATTCGAGAACGCCAAGACCGTTGGCAAGCCTTTGAATTTCTGTAGTTGGATGCTCAAATACCAACCACTTCACGCAATTTGAAAAGTGCCGTAAGTATCCAAACCTCTCCCTGACAACCATGACAACAGCAACACTCAAAAATTCTAAGACCGTATACAAAAGGGCCTTAGAGTTAAAAAAAACGTCCTGGGCCCAGATATATTTACCTATATCTGGGCACAGAGCGTTTTATTCTTAACTGTCCCAAAATTAAACCCTGGTAAATTAAAACATCTAAATGTTGATGTTCAATCAAGTCGCGACCGCAACCCGAACTAAAAACTCAGTAAGCGAAAACAAATGGTAATAAATCAGGTTTAAGAGTAAAGTTATGACGAAAATGACAACGAAACTCAATGCGCTGTGCGTCAATGCTTGAGAACTGTGCACGAACAACGCGGGTATTGTGTAATAACTACTTATCGTTTACACCACACACACAGTAGGTACACAGTTGAAATTAGCGAAACTCGTCATAAAACTTAAGTTTATAATATAAGGCTTTATATTTCCGATGACACCTGACATTGACAAAAAACAACAAAACCATGCCTGCATCGCATGTACTAGGCACGAGAAAGTAAATGTAAAAGACACGAGAACACGCGGACCTAAAACAACAATTTGTGGATCACAAGAAGTGTTGTCTCGTGTGGCGATCGAATTCAGAACAATATTGGTGAGGCTGCCGCTGAGTGCAGCTTAAACCATTTCGCCATCTGTACAGTAATTATACGAAGTAACTGTCGCCTTTCCATTTCGAAAAGAAAAGAATACATTAATTTCGCTTTGTAGCATACATTTATTTGTGGCAAATGTATTCTTTTCTTTTTTCCCAAAAGCACCTGTTTTGATTCAAAAACCTTATTCTTGTTGTTTCCCTTGGTGATCTCAAACCAACCTTCTCAACTCAAACCAAAATACTTTATTCCCACAACGAATGCCTGTATCCGCCACTGGTGCCGGTCACGGCCTTTTCCCACCGTGGAACATTTTAATCTATCTAGATAATTCTTGCTTTGCAGTACCTACAGACCGTAGGGGTGCACTGAAAAGGGATACCTATACCGAAATCTATACATCTATACATATAAATCAAATTGGATTGTCTGTTTGTAATATTAAAACAACCGCTTTTTACTAAATGCTTAAGGATATATACACGGTACATATACCGAAATGACATTTTTTATAATTTTTGTTTGTCTGTCTGTTTGTTTGATCTCGCTAATCTCTTGAACGGCGGGACCGATTTTGACGGGACTTTCTCTGGCGGATAGCTGATGTACCAAGGAGTAACTTAGGCTATAAACTAACCGGGTACGCGAAGTAGTTCCCTCAGAACGCGGGTGAAACTGCGGGAAACAGCTAGTCAATAATAAAATTGGAAATTCATGCATTCATTATTTCAATGAGCAGGAGACGCACATTGATTTATCTCTGTCTATAAATCTTTGTAGATATTAACCGATACATGCTACCAACCGCGGTACATTCAATTACATAACTTACTAGAAACGTGCAACAAATCCGTGCCGTAAAAACGTATATGTAGCTAATAAAAACATACGACTGCAGGACAATTGTCCTGTGGGAGGCTTGACTTGAAATTTAAACGAATTCGTTTAAATTTCAAGTTGCCCGCTTCGCGGTGTACAGCCGGCCTCCCACAGTGCTTGGTTTTGCAGGCGTACGTGCGCGGCATCTTTCATGTTACACCGCGACTTGGGTATCACCGGGCAACTTCAAAGGTGCCGCGTGTGTGAGTAAAACCACGAATCGTTGGAAGCCGGCTTTACGTCCGAAAAACCACACACGGTAACTACCTTAAGAAACCTAAGTTGAATTAGATAAAAAGCGATTATAACTCAAAATCTTAAAACTTTTATATAGAAGCACGGATAACCGACAGATCGTGTGATAAAAGTTATTTTTTTTATAAACTTGTATTTTAATCAAAAATGTAAATGCAGAGCGCAATTTTATTAAATTAAATATTTAAATTTGAATGAATTTTTTGCATTTGTTGCAATACACGTAATCGCTTTGAATGGCTAGTCTCTTTAGTAGTTGCTTCATCATCAGCCCTACATCCACTGTCCACTACTGGGCACGGGCCTCTTCTCACTATGAGAAGGAAAGGCCATACTCCACCACGCTGGCCAAATACGAGATGGCAGTGTTCACATGTCTATCGAGAACATTATCCTCCTGGGTCCTGGGGTACCTATTTTACGAATATTGTTTTGAAAATTTGGGCACATCACACTAATACAGTGTTGAAGCTAGGAAAATAATAAATATTTTAATCTATGCAAGCACAAATCGCACAGTATTTTATTTTTTAGACGCACCATATATGACCCGTCACTCCCTCTTGGACATGAAGGCTTCCTTAGAAAGTTTTCCTACACTGTTAGGCTAACGATGATTAACAATTTATTACTTACTTAACTTCGAAAGGTGATTGGTGAGTAGAGGGTATTGAAACCCCCGCGTCTAGTCCCACGTAACCCGCGCTTAGATAGATAGAAAATTATTTATTGTACACCACATACATACAATACAAATGCTATATATAACATGATACAATTTAAAAAATGTACAATACGCGGCCTTATCGCTAAAAGCAATTTCTCGTAGGCAACCTTGGGATGGACTGGAAAAGATCGGAGAAACAAAAACATTGGTGTACGCAAAAAATGAAGTAAGGATAAATACATCAAAAAATATATATATGTTCTCACTAAAAATAAATATATAAATATATAAATACTTAGATAAATACGTAAATACATGGGTACATTGAACTAAATAGGATATAAAAACACCGTTACATAGCTAAGTAATGCTTTTTGATATGCCAAGCGAGTTTGTTTGCCTAATTTCTATCAGCAACGCATTCCACAAGCGTACTGCTTGCTCAGTAAAGGATTTGTCATAAAAAATGAGTGGAATGTGTTGGCATCTGCAGCCTCAGATCCTTAGACGACCTCAGAAACTTTTCACGTGTGTCATGAAGAAACTTAAAACGTTCTTTGAGATACGAAGGAGTGTCCGGGTTGAATAGGATATTATACAGTAATGTAAGAATGTGAGTATTCCTGCGAAGTCTCACCACTAGGCTATCGCCTTATAATTATAAAACTTTACCACAATCTTTACGTATCTTGAAACATTGAATACCGGTTGTTGCAGCCAGAGTATCAATCTAAGACCTAGGAAGTTATTGTTTGGCATTAGATCGATGGCTGAATAACTGTCGGTAGGTGTTTTATCTATGAGAAATTGCCAAAGATATTATTAGTTAAATATATTGAAGGGAGCTTCAATACCTATGTTTAACTAATTTTATTATTACGTGGGACCTAAAAGTTCATGGCGAAATGTGGGTGTAATATTACACCTCTGCCTACCCCTTCGGTATCGATACAGGCGTGAGTCTATAAATAAAAAAAATAAAAATAAATATTAAAGGAAACAGCTGTTATCTTGTCGCAAAATTGTATTGTAATTATACATTAGTTACATAATTATGCCTTGTAGTGTAGACGAAATAGAAATGATTAGAGTAACAAGCTAGCTAAAGATTTACCTAATCATAGGGTATTTTATTACATAGTTCCCGTGTTAAAAATAAAAAACACATTTAGTTAAATAGGTAGTAGTATTTCTATTTTATGACCGTAACATTAATGAACCGTTTAATAAACCTTTCAGTAGTTACAGTCCGGTGACGTCGTGAGAAATACTGCTTATACATACGTTGTTACATAATAATTTAAGTAAGTACTTAAAATGTCCCGAATGCTTCAAAAATATATATCTATAATTATAAAACAATAGTGTGGCTGTAGGCTTGCACCAAGGGTCGGCTCTTAGCCCTTACCTCTTCCTGCTTATAATGGACGCTCTCACGGCGGATATACAGGAAGAGGCTCCCTGGTGTATGCTGTTCGCCGACGACATTGTGTGGATTGCCGAGAGTGCTCCTGAGGTCCAGGGCAGACTGACAAAGTGGTGGCAAAGGCTGGAGATGTAGGCCTGAAAGTCAGTATACGCAAAACTGAGTACATGTTTTGCGACTTCGACGGTCTCTACAGTCCCGCGCCAATATCCGTTGGTAGAGAGCCCATATCGGTCTGCTCCGACTTCCGGTACCTCGGGTCACTTATTCAAGGGGACGGGGAAATAGACCGCGACGTCACGAACCGGATCAACTCAGGTTGGATGAAATGGCGACAGATCACAGGAACAACTTGTGACCCACGGATGCCCCTTAGTTAAAGGGAAAAATCTACAAATCCGTAATGAGGTCTGTCGTACTGTATGGATCGGAATGCTGGGCCTTGAAGAAGACGGATGAAAGAAGATTGCATGTAGCAGAGATGAGGATGTTGAGATGGATGTGTGGGGTGACAAGGATGGATAAAATTAGAAATGAGTTTATTAGGGGAAGTCTGAAAGTTGCACCGGTGCAAGAAAAGCTGAAATGAAATCGTCTATCGTGGTATGGGCATGTGATGAGGAGGGATGAAAATCATGTGACTAGAAAGGTGATGAGGATGAGAGTTGAGGGATATAAGGCAAGAGGAAGATCAAAGAAAAGATGGATGGATTGTGTGAAGGGTGACATGAATGAAAAGGGAGTGAATGATGAGATGACGTCTGATAGGAGAGAATGGAAGAGAAAGACATTCTGCGCCGACCCCAAGTAATATGGGAACAGGGCAGGCAGTAGAAGAATTATGAAACAACAATGTAAACTGCGAGGAGATAAATATGCATATGAGCCTACAACATGATGAAAAAAACAAAAAAGGTATTCTAATATATATTATGTCTGTTTGTTCTGCAACGGCTGAGCTAATATCTGCGATCCTTGATTTTACTGTTAAATGGCTGATCAGCTGATGCTACAAGAATTCATTTGAGTTATGGTATCGTGCAACCATTTTAGTCACGGATTCAGGTGGCTAGAACTTCAGATAGCAAATTATCTCAATGGAATAGCCATATTATAGGATAGACCGAAGGGTTTTAAGCGGCTGACCTAATAGGCAAGTTTGAGGGTATCATCATGGCACGGAGGTGTACATATTACTTTTGGGACCACTCATTTATAAGAGTGGTATCAAACTAGCGTTTTATACGCACGTGGGCATGAGTTCCTTTTGGACTTTTTCCAGTTTTTTTTAAACTATCGTTTACGCGAAGGAAAAAACGCTAGTTTGAAATCGCCAGTCAATACTTCGTGAATTGATAAACATTATTTGTTTGGCCATAATAATTAACTTAAATTAAAGGAGTTTTGTTTGAAGCTCGTTATTACTTTAGGATTTATATTTAGAGTCTATTACTTGCTATTTAACGGAAGCGGCCTCGCACTTCAATCTTAATAGAGAATTGTTAATTAATTATTATTGTAAATTGCAACTCAGTTCCTCACGTGACTTTGAATGTAACCTTTACTCTATCAGTCCTTTCACAGGTAATTTCCTGGTAAAATGTTGAATTAAATTTTTTTGTATCTCCATTATGTTTAAAGCCCGGTTAAACCACAGGCCGATGGAAAAGTGAAAAGCGCACACACAGAAAAAGGCCACTTGTAATAAAAGCGCTAATAAAATTGCTGAAACGAAATGTCTGTGTCCACTCACAACTTTGTCGTGTTTTCTTCGGAAAGGGAGTTCTTGACGCAATTCTTTACTACGCCACTGTGACGAACCATTTATATGAATGAAATGAAAAATATTTCATAGCTGTCAGGTACATAATAATTATAGGTTAACATAATAATAACATATAGTTAGTAACACACAAAAATACAAAAAAAAAAGAAAAACATTAGGTCGTGGCAGTAATAGGACCCCGTTCAGCATAATACCAGACAGGCTGGCACTGATATTCTACGGGGCCCTGCTAGTGACTCACGAAGGCACAAATAGTAGGTACACTGGGCAAATATAATCATACTAGCTTCTTCCCGCGGCTTCGCCCGCATGAAATTTAATAAAGAGTAGCCTTTGTACTTCCCCAGGTTTCAGACTATCCATATCAAATTTCATCACACATTAGCCGTGTAGCATACATATATTATAAACAGATAATACTTAAAATTACTTTTGTTTTCATAGTCGTCAAACTTCAGGTAAAGATTAGTATGTAGTGTATATTATTAAAGTTATTAAAGAGCTTTTATACCTACTGAATAGAAGAGCAGCAAAAATAAAAACTGAAAGCATTACCACAAAGTACAAAATCAGACCGCCTCTCCGCCCCGCTGCACTTAAGCGCGCCAACTCATAGTAGGTAAGCGGTTTTAATAACGCTGCGCTTAGGTCAATTATATCGTGATAACTATTAAACTATTCGTCCAAACTACTTACTGTAAAATACAAATTTCATCTACATTAAATAATGATCTGGCAACAAATCTATCAATTTTGAAAACAATTTGATAACTACTCTAGAATGAGCATTGTAAAAAACATAAATATATTTTTTTGTTATACTGTTTTTTACAATAAAATGATGTAGTTAGGTTATGTACTAAAAGCTAAAAAGTTATTTGGCTACCAGATCGCATCAATCTTCTCATCAATCTTGGGTATTGATCATACAAATATAAAATCGTTGGGCAAGTGAATTTTTTTCATAATGGTTACTCTGGATACGTTTATTATATTCTTTTTTAATAGTGAGCCCTTTTCTACCAATCAAGTCCTGTCATTCGATACCCATTTTGAGGTATTTGTGGAAAATAGGTAATCTGCCATTTTGTGGCGGCGGCCATCTTGGCTTTTTGATATTAAGCTCTATTCTACGAATCAAGCCCTTTCATGTGATACCCATATTGAGGTATTTGTGGAAAATAAATAATAAGACATTTTGTGGCAGCGGCCATCTTGGATTTTTCCTAGTGAGTTCCATTCTACCAATCAAACCCTTTCATTTGATACCCATATTGAGGTTGTTGTGAAGTAATATGTGATCCGCCATTTTGTATCGGCGGCCATCTTGTATTTTTCATAGCGAGCTCTTTTCTACGAATCAAGCCCTTTCATTTGATACCCAAATTGAGGTATTTGTGGAAAATAAATAATAAGCCATTTTGTGGCAGCGGCCATCTTGGATTTTTCATAGTGAGCTCCATTCTACCAATCAAACCCTTTCATTTGATACCCATATTGAGGTTGTTGTGAAGTAATATGTGATCCGCCATTTTGTATCGGCGGCCATCTTGAATTTACAATCATTTAAATCTTTTAATCTCGATGACATTATGAGTGTATACCAAATATCAGATCAATCATCAGGAAGGGGTAAAATTCGAATTAATACTAAATTTGACCCAAGCAAACAAAAAAAGATAATACAGGATTTTTGCCGACTTAGTTGATACTTTTCCTTGTAGTATGGCAACATTATACAATATCTTTATAAATTGTAGCCTATGTGTTATTCTGATGTATAAACTATATTACTGTAAAGTTTCATCCAAATCCGTTCAGTAGTTTTTGCGTGAAAGAGTAATAAACATCCATACATACATCTTCACAAACTTTCACATTTATAATATTAGTAGGATAGGACTTATATATGTATATATTTAACATACCTAACTAACATAACATAACTTCACGCCTTTTATCCCCGAAGGGGTAGGCAGAGGTGTATTATACACCCGCTTTTCGCCGGTTATGTTTCGGTCCCAATGTAATAGGGGGCGAGCCTATTGCCATCTACCGGGCACATTATTAAGCTAGCGATAATTAACATTTTTAATACACACATAACTTCGAAAAGTCAGAGGTGTGTGCCCGGGGTACCTGGGGATCGAACCCGAGACCATCGTCTCGGCAGTCCGTTACGTACACCACAGAGCTATCGCCGCTTATTATATATTTAACGTACCTACATATTAAAACAATAACATTAGTCATTAGCAGCATTTACCGATTATCTTGAGATATAGCTTGACTCCCCCAAAGTATGATATTGGAAGCACTTGAGTGAAATATTAATAAAGGTAATTTCGTAAGCATACCTTGACATGTTTACCTAATTACCTTTATTAATATGTCACATACATATAATAGGATTGAAGCCATCAATCTCCATTAGATCCGCGTGCTTCCGCATCACCGCGCACCGGTTCTTTCTTTCTTTGATTTCTTCTCCTAATTAGTATCACAATACATACATACATACATAGACTCACGCCTGTTTCCCCGAAGGGGTAGGCAGAGGCATATTAAACGCCCACTTTTCGCCAGTGTTTTGATCCCACGTAATAGGTGGCGAGCCTATTGCCGCTTATTGGGACATTTTGTTTGCCAGAGCCTCGTCCGTTGATCGGCAGGTGCACCACTTGCAGGTGAGGTTGGCTTGGGACCCTAAGTTCTTGGTGGGAACCCTATGCACCCATAGATTATATCACAATAGATTTCTGAGTAAATGGAAGGATTTGGCCTGATAGAGTTTACACCACCGAGCCCAGACATTTCGGTTTGATGTCGAGTTTTCCGTCTCTTTCTAGCAATCCTACATATTTATATTGTGGTTTTTACTTAGTCGCCTTTTACGACAGCCATAAAATGAACATGAAACGAGGCAGGGTAGTAAAATATGTAGCAGTTGTCCACATTGTCTACCTAGTACCAAAGAGCTTAGATATTTTACATAGAGCGAGACGCGGTTCATGGGCGCTTTGAAGACAAACTTTCTGCGACTCATATTGCCGCTTGGCGGCTTGGCAGTCGCGCTGCGGCAGCTGTCTCTCTCTCTCCGCCTGTCTATCTTACCTACGAGAGCGAGAGCGACGGAGAACGACGCCAGCGCTGCCAACGGCGCCAACGATGAACTAAACTAGAGACTGT
Source organism: Euclidia mi (assembly GCA_944739405.2). Classification (NCBI taxonomy): domain Eukaryota; kingdom Metazoa; phylum Arthropoda; class Insecta; order Lepidoptera; family Erebidae; genus Euclidia; species Euclidia mi. The sequence goes on from OX123207.2 coordinate 34,571,716, forward strand.
CCCCACTTGGAATCAGCACACGAAAACCTTAAGAACAGCGCTTCTATATAAATCTGTATTCATTGCTAATACCTAGTCTAGAGAAATCAGTTGTCAGTTGTCACAAATACCTTTTAGAATCGAAGCGCTCACTCAGTCACAGAAAGTTGACATGCACATTGTCACAGTTTTCCCCTGTGTCCTACATGTCTAGACTTAGTGCTATCCTTGTCACACATGTGCGATAATTATATTGGTGTCCTCTTCAGTTGTGATTTAGCTCCTTTCTCTCGACATCATAAGATTTGTGTGTTGTTTTGTCTGAGAATTATATTAACTTTATAAATTAATGAATCGCGAGTAAAATGTCAATTAGTTTTTTCTTCTATAATATTTAATATGTACAAAAATGTATGTGAGCTAACCTTTCCGTGATTTCAATAGCAAACGCCTTGGAGGTTAGGGCTGAAGGGCCTTTATCTGGACCCTAGGATGATGATGAACCTAACATAAGTTCAAGATAGGAACCAAACCCTGGGCTTCTCAGTCGTAGGACCATGACTTAATCATTAAGATTTTGTGCTGCTTTACTGAGCTATCTCGCTGTTTAAATAGAGCAGCTGGATTCGATCCTCAAACGTGACAATACTGTGAATCTGTGTCCGTTGGTTGGAAGTTTATAAGAGCCCACTGAGGTTAAAAAAAAATGAGGCTCAACCACCGAACTACAGTCGTTTGAATCATAGTAGTTTGATTAGATGAGTGTTACTCTATATAAGTAGATAGTCAATTATAATATAAGGTCTGTGATTGTCAAGGTAACAAGTGCAGTTAATACAATAAATCGTCCAGTCCCGATTGTTTAACAAACATACCCGGCAACTGCTTGATACTATACTAATATATAAAGCTGAAGAGTTTGTTTGTTTGTTTGGTTGGTTGAACGCGCTAATATCAGTAACTACTGGCCCGATTTGAAAAATTCTTTCAGTATTAGATAGCCCATTTATCGAGGAAGGCTATATAACATCACGCTATGAGCGATGGAAGCAGAGAGTACCCTTAAATAATGCGGGTGTAACTGCGGGCATCCTCTAGTATTGTATACAGTGGTATTGTTTTCAATTCATTAGTCACGTTATCACGTATAGCATAGACCCCTGTTTGACACAGCGCCGAGTGATGTGGGTTCGATCCCTAGACGACAACACTTTATATCAACTAAAAACTTTGTAAAGTTCCCTGCGGGATAGACATTTTCCCTAAAAAAATAATAAGGAACAAGTGATGATGATGTAGCCACAAAACATTGATTTACAAAATGTTTTACTTAGTCGAGCATTGGTGAATCAATTGACCAGAATTCACGCCTGAAACATATAATTAAGCTTAGTTAGTAGCTGTTATAATAGAAAAATCTCAAACCTATTTTAGTTAAATATCCTATTGCTAAAATTACAATAGACAGAACAGACTTAGCAAATATTAATATCTTAATATAAAATCCTTGCGTTACTGACTGACTGACAGACACGCTACAGCCGAAACTATTGGGCGCAGGAAGCTGAAATTTGGCATGTATGTTATTTGAGGACCGTAGGGGTGCACTAAGAAGGGATTTCCCGAAATTCCCAAGGGATCGGCCAAAACGGGTAAATTAAAAAAAAATTGCAGGCGTAGTTGCTGGCGTCCTCTAGTTATATTATATAATTAGATGTCTGCCATTATATTTATTCTACTTATGTTGGTTATGTAAATTACATACGTTTCGAGAAATTTTGCTTTATTTACACACAATAACTTAAAGTGCCGTAAATATGGTAATTTAGTTCAAAAACGTTTAACATAGATAATTATATAAATGTAATTAGAACGGCTATCGGACAATGACACTGATCAATCAATATCACGTCACACGTTTAAAAATTACATAATCTATCAAGTAAGAAACTATCATATTATCCAGGAGCTAAAACATCAATAAAAAATGGTTTAGAAATAGAGCTAAAAAATGGTTTAGAAATATATTCGTTATGAATGAACCATGTTGTTTTTTGTTTGAGCAGTGTAAGAAGACTGTGATTATAATCTTTAACTATAAAGTATTAACTATCTATTGAATATCTGTTAGTTATGGCATGGCCGCTTTTTTTCGATATGAATAAAGAATCTGTATCAATCTTATTAATGTACTAACTGTTTCCCTGGAAATCCTAGGTTCCTTTTGAAGCAGTAATTGGAACGCCTAACCTAACTTAACCTAACCTCTTCTAGAGGCAGAATACGCAATGCCTTAGATCACTAAACATGACAAAAAAAGATTTGCAAAATTAAAAGAAATTATTACCTATTAAGGATCCCCTTGAATAGGGATACCATCCGTCCGGATTTCCCCGGATTTGTCCTAGTTTGAAGGACGTCCGGGGCTCGTCCGGCTAGGGTTTTTGAAAGTGTCCGGGTGTAACCCGGCCACTTTTGTTGTCAGGAGAAATCCATTTTTTTTTTATAGATATGCGGTAAATGGTACTTTTTCAGAGGTGTCCGGGGAAAAACCATATTTCGACCAAATTATATTATATTATTATATTAATAGCACACTAGCAGCTTTAAGCTGATACGTGTGTGTCTTCGTATTTGAAGATTTGGTTGAGTTTGTTTTTAAAGGTGTTCAGTGACTTTGCCTTTATAATGTCCGGGATTTTTGCGTGTGTTTATCCGGTATCGGCAATTTAGGTGATGGCAGCCCTACCCTTGAACATTGACAACATGAATATATGTATTATGCAATCTAATTTAGTTTTCTTTCTTTTCAGAAGACCTTATTGGACTGAATTATTTTTGTGAACGGAGGAAAAGAAATTCAACACCATGACGGAAAGGAGTTTCGTTTCTCCGTTTTTGAGACAGGTTTGTTAAAATATAATACTATTTACATAAATGCACTGCAAACTCAAATAGACATCTTTAGGTGTTGCATTTTGTCCTTTGGTTGAATATTTGTAAAGTCTCCAGAATTTGAAGCGGACATGATTTTTTTTTAAATAGTCCCACTGCCCACACCAACAATCCATGTATAACCCGTAGAAAAGACATCGTACGCAAAAACCCTATGCCCAAATATCAGCTTTCTAGTGCGTACGATATGGCGAACCTTTAAGGGTTCCTTGAAGTTTACGGAACCCTAAAAATAGGATATTTCTGAGGATGTTCTCTATTCCAGCTGCTAGCTGTGAGCGGCGTGGTGATGTACATGATCGGCACCGGCGCCAACATCGCCTTCCCCGGGGTACTGTTGGAACAGCTCAGGGAACCAGACTCAGTTCTGCGACTCACGCCTGACCACGAGTCCTGGATAGGTTCGTACTACATCCTACTTAGTCTTATTCACAATTTTCCATCTCTTCGCAAAAAACAATTTGCTTCGGGTATTTTCTGCAATCGCCTCTCTGGCATGCCAGACGTGGGGTCCAAGATAGGTAAGAAAATAATTAGGTATATCATGGCTGTATCTATATATAATTAGGTATATATGCTTCATCATAATTTTGTATGTCAGTCTTTACTGGAGGCTTTCTAAGGTGATGAAACAGACGTCCGACATAAGCAGTGGAAGCCCAACAGTTATAATATTTACGTCTCAAGATCACCAAATCCAGATTTCTTCACCGCTGGTGGTCTTATATTAGCCTCATGTGCTTTTAACGCAGTTTGAGTGGTTTAACAAAGACACTAGTAATTTGTAGCTTAGGCCGATATAGTTCCAGATAAGGAATAAAGAAAAATGGAGAATGAGCCACATTTCCATCTATTAGTATTGTGGAAACGCGTTCCAATTACTCCTCGTTTCCCGACAATAAGATGCATCGACCCGTTTATTACGTGTCGGTATTTGTTCCAATGAGCAAGGGAATTGTTTCCCTCCATAAATGTAGTTAAGAGAAATATTTCATATCTTCGTCTAATGTATAATGATAGAGATTATTCCGCTATGAATTTATCACTGTAAAACTATGGTGACAGTACAAAGTACTATGGTACTATTATTTATTCTGCTTCGCGTCAATAATAAATTAATAACATTAAACATACCATGCAATTAAGATAGCAATATGAATTATTTCGGCGAGTATAACTATGGCATTGGAATATTGCATGTATGATCAATAAGGGGCTCAAAATTATTCCTTGCGGTACACAAGACATAAACTTAAACATAATTAAGGTATAATCTCTTTTGACCATAACTACATATAAATTATATGGTAGAAACATTGTAACCACACAAATACATCAGTTTCACAATTATAATTATACCAACTACATCTAAAGAAACCAAGTAGGTACTTATGGCACGTTCACGCAATCAAAGGCCTGGTTAGAGTCTAGAGCCTGTATACTATGCTTGTATCCCTAGTCACGCGCTTCTAACGACCTTGCTGTGCAATGATGCAATGCTGAATCCTTACTTTCTATGTCTCGGATGTTGCGTTAGGCTTTGTAATCTCAAAGCCGTCGTAAATAAGCTTTGTTCTACAGCCTACATAGAGCAAGCTATATTACTGAGGGTCTAGTACGAGTTTTACAAGGTGCCGATAGCCTACTCGACGGGAACAAGTTCCATACATTTTCTAAATGCGCCCCCTAGCGGACTCTATCCATCGCTACTGTCCGTTAGGGGCGCTTTAAGAAAATGTATGGAAATAGTTCCCGTCGACTAGGCTATCGTCACCGTGACGGTCGAGTGCAAAACTCATACTAGACCCTCTGATAAACTAGTTAGGAGCAGTCGCTAAAGAACTTAAACTTAAATATTGCCTCGAGTATGTCGTCTACTAAAAAACTCTAGATGTTACATAATTCTTTCAACCTAAAAATGCAAGTGAAGTTCATGCATTTTTAGACTGAAGTGAATCTTTTTGTGCAATAAATAATAAGAAAAACATCCACAGCTTTGATAGTAGCAAAATTAAGGCAGCTTGTTACGTATTTTTTAATCCTTAATGAACTCTTGGTCATCAATTCATCATAGCAACAACATGTAAGAAATATATTTTATTCTTGAAGTCAAACATTGTAATTCAAAGTTGTTTAAGAAACCCAGACAGAGATATTGGCATACAAATTATATTACAAACAACCAGCTTTTAATTATTTTGTCTGTCTATGCTATGATATCTTAATAATTAATATTATTATAATATAATTTTCGAAATGGGTATAAAGAGATTTTTTTAAGATTGAAAAATATTTCGCATACTGGTAATAAAACAGAATTATGAGGAGTAATCTCGGTTTAAGAAGCTTTGGAATCGAACAAGGTAGAGATGTGGAATATCGGTTCGTGTAAAAGCAAATATTATGTTCTATCTGGTTGGACTAGACTAGACACTGGATCCCAGGCTCCAAGTCGGCGGGCGAAAGTCTTGGATGCAACCGTGATAACGCTAGGCAATGATGAACCCCCCTGTGGGATCTCCACCTTGTCGTGGTGGGTAGGCTCAGTAACCGAGGCTTGGACACCCACGGTGAAGCTAAGCGGGATCCTGGGAGTGGACGCTCCACGTAGGCTTGGGTGAGGCCTGCGATGCGTCCAAGGGTGCGGGTGCGGGGGACAGTTCTGTCTGTCCCTAGAATGCAAACGCGACCCCCTGGCGCCCCCAAAGTGGCGTGGAAGTGTGCGTTGTGGTTTTGGTAGGTATTACGGCCTGCACTCCAGCCGTCGAGTCCTACATACCCCTCACTTTTCATCTTGCGGTATGCGTAAATGCATTTCCACAGCAAGGCAAAAAAAATAGTGGAATAATCACGGGAAAAATTATTTTTAAATAAAAACAAACCAACTTCAAAAAGCACTAAGGAACTAAAAAACAAAAAATAATTGGTTTTGGAGCAAACATTTTTGGAGTCGGTGCCAAGCAAAGTATTTCTGATCTGACTATACAACCTCTACACATTTTTATATAACTTTCGTTGTTGATAGAATAGGTAGTTTGTAATTTAGTAACTTTTGCGTAAGGGTTTGGCACCGAATTCAAAAATGTTTGCTCCAAAACCAATTATTTTTTGTTTTTTAGTTCCTTAGTGTTTTTTGAAGTTGGTTTGTTTTTATTTAAAAATATTTTTTATTTTTTGCTTTTTAGTGGTATACTAATAAAAAATAGTAATAGGTGGTACATAGGATAGTGTAGGTTGTACATGATGGGGAGGCCTTCCTTACGTGCCTCAATTCTGAAATGTAGACCTGTACCTTTCTGGCAATTTCAAGTATTTTTTGTTTTCAACTAAATAGCCTAAACACGTTCGTTTCAGTTCCATCATCAGATCTCGGAAATCATCCAATACCAAAGACAAAACAAACGAGCCTAAACACAATGATATTGCGTTATTGTATTACAAAGATCCCATGGCCACCTTCCTGCTCCATCATCAGAGTTTGGTAAACATTCAGCACTATAGTCCATGTAAAGACGAATCCAAAGAGCCCAAACTCAATGGCATTGCGTCTTTGTATTACAAAGATGCCATGGCCACCTTCCTGCTCCATCGTCAGACCCTGGAAAACATCCAGTACCAAAGTCCGTGTAAAGACCAACAAACGACCCTAAACTCGATGATATTGGGTTACCTTCCAGCTCTATCATTAGACCATGGAAATCATCCAGTATCAAAGTCTATGTAAAGACGACTCAAACGAGCCCAAACTCGATGGGATTGCGTAATTGTATTACAAATATCCCATGGCTACCTTCCTGCTCCATCATCAGAGTTTGGTGAACGTTCAGCACTAAAGTCCATGTAAAGACGAATCAAACGAGCCCAAGCTCAATGGGATTGCGTCTTTGTATTACAAACATCCCATGGCAACCTTCCTGCTCCATCATCAGACCCTGCAAAACATCCAGTACCAAAGTCCAGTGTAAAGACGAATCAAACGACCTTAACCTCGATGAGATTGGGTTATTGTATCACAAAGATCTCTTGGTTACCTTCCAACTCTATCATCAGACCATGGAAATCATCTAGCATCAAAGTCCATGTAAAAGACGACTCAAACGAGCCCAAACTCGACGGCATTGGGTTGTTAGGGTCAAATCGCTTCAAGTGTGCTTATAAAATTTGAAGAGTTCCTTCGATTTCTCAGGATTCCATGATCAGATCCTGACCTGATGATCATGGGACCAACTAGGAGGTATACTCTTTCAATCAAAACAAGAATTTTCGAAATCGGTCCAGGCGTCTTAGAGAAATCGGGGAACATACATAAAAAAAAAGATTCCGACGAATTGTAAACCTCCTCCTTTTTTTGAAGTCGGTTAAAAAAGGACAATGATGAAAAAGTAAGATCATGTGTTTTAAAATGTTTTCATTTTTTATTATAATTTGTAAAATTATTTTTAGATTTTTCTCCTACAAATTGGTTCTCTCTACTTAGCCGTTCCTAGCTAAATATTTACGTTAGGTTTATTTGTGGCCAGTTTTCGTGTTCCTATAAAAAATACGTTGTTTTTGTGACGAAGGATGCTTGTGTATCGCATACATATTTATCTTATACTCCGGTTTAAGGATTTAACCGCATTGACCTTATAGAGTAAGATCCCAGAGCCGCCAGACCTACGTCATTTTATCAAAGCTGAAATTTTGAGGATTATTAGTATACAATCTTGTTAAGAGGTATGCCGACCCACTTACTTGAATGCTGGGCCATTTCACAGGTAGCGCGAAGTAAAGGTACCAAAAAAACATACTTACTTACGTTAAAGTATCAAAGCTGGTATTCGAATATGTGTTTAAAAATACTGTCTAAAATTGAAATTCATTATTGCCAGACACTTTTCGTGGGCCATTACTTCTGCCAGACGCCTTGAAAGTTCCTAAAAAATTATGTAAACTACGTCATTTTATCAAAGCTAAATTTGATATATGTTACTTTAGATACTATTTTAAGACCCTTCCTAAGCAGCCAGACCAATCCGAAGGGCCATTCGTCTAGCCAGACACCATGGACCTTTCCCTGTGAGTGCGAGCGTGCGGCCATTATTCATACGCATTCATACGCATGAATGCGTGTGAGTACACTACATTGTCCCAAAAGTCTGTAGGAATATTATTTTGGGTATTAATACAAGAATAAAAGTGTAAAATATATTTTTTCACAAAAAATATATTTGTAACGGCAAGCTACATAACACATATCACAGCGCCATCTACGCATAGTATACGCATAGTAGTCTGTCTTAGTAGTTCCGTCGTAATTGGGTAGATGGCGCTGTCATATGTGTTATGTAGCTTGCCGTTACAAATATATTTTTTGTGAAAAAATATATTTTACACTTTTATTCTTGTATTAATACCCAAAATAATATTCCTACAGACTTTTGGGACAATGTAGTGTACTCACACGCATTCATGCGTATGAATGCGTATGAATAATGGCCGCACGCTCGCACTCACAGGGAAAGGTCCATGGTGTCTGGCTAGACGAATGGCCCATCGGATTGGTCTGGCTGCTTAGGAAGGGTCTTAAAATAGTATCTAAAGTAACATATATCAAATTTAGCTTTGATAAAATGACGTAGTTTACATAATTTTTTAGGAACTTTCAAGGCGTCTGGCAGAAGTAATGGCCCACGAAAAGTGTCTGGCAATAATGAATTTCAATTTTAGACAGTATTTTTAAACACATATTTGAATACCAGCTTTGATACTTTAACGTAAGTAAGTATGTTTTTTTGGTACCTTTACTTCGCGCTACCTGTGAAATGGCCCAGCATTCAAGTTAGTGGGTCGGCATACCTCTTAACAAGATTGTATACTAATAATCCTCAAAATTTCAGCTTTGATAAAATGACGTATGTCTGGCGGCTCTGGAATCTTGGACTATTACCTTTTGTCTCAATTTATTTGACGAGCGAAAATTATGAGACTATGGAGTTATTTTCTAGATATCCGACTTCTTACAACTTCTGACTTTTCCACCGGTTAGGTTAATAACAGCAGCATAGCCCAGTGGAGAGACCGACAGACTGCTACGCTGAGGGTCCGGGTTCGAATCCACGGCACGCACCAATTACTTTTCAGAGTTATGTGCATATTAAATTGTTAATTATCGCTTGCTAAACGGTGATGGAAAACAACAACGTGATCCTGCATGTCTGAGAGTTCTGCCTAATGTTCTCGAAAGACATGTGAAGTCTGCCAACCCGCACTTGGCCAGCGTGGTGGAATATGGCCTTGCCCTTCTCATAGTGAGGAGAGGCCCGTGCCCAGCAGTGGGACAGTTTATATATAGGGCTGATGATGGTGAAGGTAAAGAACTTACCAAAGTTATGTCTAGGTTTTGGTTTTGTATCCTTACGGCCTTCTTGATAAACTTGATAAACTCCAGGACACAATTTATAAAACTAGAGGACGCCAGCAGCTACGCCTGCAATTTTTTTAAATTTACCCGTTTTGGCCGATTCCGTGGGAATTTCGGGAAATCCCTTCTTAGTGCACCCCTACGGTCCCCAAGGAACAAACATGCCAAATTTCGGCTTGCTGCGCCCAATAGTTTCTGCTGTAGCGTGTCTGTCAGTCAGTAAGTAACGCATGGATTTCATATATTAAGATTTAATACTGTGAGCAGTAGAAAGTAGAACCCTTAAGTGATATTTAAACGAGTTTTCATTGTTTTGTGACGGTTTCAGGCCTTGATAGTAATGGCATTTTCAAATTACAGCAATAAATAAATTTACTTTAAAAATCTCGATGCCGTACTACGGTTTTATATACTTAGTCATTAGTAATTTATTCAATACAACATACATTGTGTAGAATATTACAAACTTACATTCTAAAATAGCAACATGTCCTACAAAAATGGATCACCAGAATAACCTCACAATAGAAATAACAAATTAATCATGTCAAATCAGAAAATTATTATTAATGAAAATTTAAAATGTCAAAATTAAAATAAATAAGAAATGCTAGCAGTGACACAAATAAAAAAGTATAATAATAATTGAAATATAAATAATAGTTTATGAATCTGACATGTTATCGCTTTGAAACTCCTCTATGATGTAATAGCTCTTTTCAACAGAAGTGTCCTTAATTTATTTTTAAAACTATTTATACAGTAAACAACCTTCATCTCAGCTGGCAGCTTAGTAAAAATGTTCACTGCTTGGTATGCAGAACTGTGATATGTGTAATCTGTATCGACCAAGTCGTCGATCTTAGTTAAGTCTAAGATTACCAACTAAAAGCCACTGGCATAGAATCTGAGCGAAACCAACAAACATACTTTTGAGTTAGGTACCTATGTGTGAACAGTTGAAAAAGCAAGTTGTCTTTCATAGAAGTCAATTATTCAATAGGTACACATTGTTTTGTGTACAATTCATACTGTTTTTTAAATTAAACATATTTGAGTTGCAATGCTGATGGTATACAAATATAACAAAAACAAGTTGTGCAAAAACTGTCTTTATTCAAATAAATTTTAAATTCAAATGATGTACACCACAGATTTAAGACTCAGATGGAGCGTATTCGTCCGACTAAGTGAGGCACGTTGACGGCTATGTGTGCGTGACATTTGGAGACTGGCACTGTACGGACACGCGCGCCTATGTGTGTGTAAAGTTGCCAGATTATGAATAATCTCCCACTACCTTGTAGGTATATACTTTTTGCAAACGGATATAAAAATATTACATATTTTATATTCGTTTGCGGTTTTGAAGAATTTACCATGGATTTAATTAATGCTTTTAATATGTAATGCTGTTATGAAAATGATTCAAATAAAAGAAACCATTAATGTATGCTTTTATAAATACATTTCTTAAATGTAGGTACTGAGTAAAGTTTTAACTAATTTTATTCGTAAATTGAGAAATAAATAGATTATGATTTGTGATTAATACCCTCGATCCAGAAGAAATACTTATATAATACCAACTACATGTATTTACGAATACCAATCATGGGGTTCAGATCTTAGATCGGCGAATATGTTGTTTATTTTTTGTTTAGATATATATATTCTCAGTATAGTATCTGGAAATGTTTGGTTAATTGCAATAGGCTTGCGTCCTAAATATTAATTAGCTATAAACATTTTGTCATGCACACAATAAATTATGAATATTATGATTCATAAATCAAAACAAAAAAACATTGCAATTAAAATTAATAATGGCTGCAATCAATGATTTCTGTTTCTGTACTTAATGTACACACGGCGCCAAGTCAAGCTAAACAGTTGCAGTACGATTTTGATACTTATTCCCTACTCCATAAGAACGGTACAAAGGTCAAAGTGTATAAAGCTTGACGAGGAGCCATGTGTACACGAATATTTGGATCGTTTGTGGATCGAACTCAAAACAATGTATATACTATTGGAAATTCTATTACTATATTTTATAAGAAGAAAGATAATCTACAATATAATTTTACATTACGTTAATGTATTTTTCATTAACATGACCATCATTATTACATAATCAATAGACAAGTGCATTTTCCCTAATTCAGGGAGAACGGCGTCGACGTAAACTGGCAACACTTACATATTTTCTGCAGAAATGCGAATTTTATCGAAATAATATTATAAAACAGTCAAATAATCCATAGTTATCTGTAAAAATATATTACCATCTTCCCGTTTTTGCTTTTGGAAACAACTTTTACAATGTTTAAAAACGCAAGACGGCATTTTATGAATTTAAAAGCTTGATTGATCGTGGCGTGTGAACTGTGCGATGCTTCGCAGCGCACTGAGCCGAGTTTGTATTCGCTTTTCAATTTTGTATTTGCTTTAGTGGCCTCACGCAAGTGTTCCGCGCGCTCTGTCTGCCTTTTGTTCTGTAGTCTTAGATGTACACTAATAAAATCTTTATAAAGTATTTGAACTTGAAGTCAAGGGGTCTTGTCCGCTAAAAACCTGTCTAAAACATAATCATATAAGTAAACGTAATATGTATGTACTGTCTAGCTCGTCACATGATTTGACTCCGTTTCGTCAACGCTTCAAGGCGAGGCTTTTTTCATCACTATATTCATCATCAGCCCTCTATTCTGTCCCACTGCTGGGCACGGGCCTCTTCTCACTATGAGAAGGGTAAGGCCATAGTCCACCACGCTGGCCTAGTGCGGGTTGGCAGACTTCACATGTCTTTCGAGAACATTAAGGAGAACTCTCAGACATGCAGGTTTCCTCACGATGTTTTAATTCACCGTTTAGCAAGCAATAATTAACAATTTAATACGCACATAACTCCGAAAAGTCATTGGTGCGCGCCGTGGATTCGAACCTGTACCCTCTGCGTAGCAGTCTGTCGGTCATCACTATATAGCGTGGTTTATTTGTTCAAATATTTGACCAGTTCGAAAGTGTATCAGTTACTAAAGTGTCCCACTGCTGGGCATGACTATTTAGTCTTTTTCTCACTTTGAGAGGGATACTACGCTGGCCAAGTGCGGGTTGGCAGATTTCTTGGCGATATTTTCACCGTTTTGCAAGCGATAATTAACTATTTATTAGCAAAATAAACTTCGAAAAGGTGCGTATTGTAGATTTTGATGACCCAAAATCTCCTACTACCCAATAATTTCTACTCAACATCATCATTATCTTAGTCAATAGACATCACCTGCTGGGCATATTATTATTTGGGAGGTATACACATATACATCCGTGTGGCGACGGATTAAGAATACGGAATGTCACCACCCCATATCATCCCATGGGTGTCGTAAGAGCCGACAGAGGGAGCATATTATGCAGAGAATAACACTGTAAGAGAAGGAAAACTTGATACAAACCCTATACCAACCCATTTGACCAGCGTGATATAGTAGGCCAATTCCTCCTTTCAAAGGAGACGCCTAGTCCAGCAGTGGACTGTTAAAGGCTGATGTTGATGATACACATATACACTCTGGAAAGGTCCCAGGGCTCTCCACATTACACTTTACTCCACATGCAGGTAAATAGATAGACATCAAAATATTCACATTTCTAAAATTTATTTTGTAGGTAAATAAGAATGTGAGGGTTAGCTTACTCGCGTGCAAAAGCCCGACGCCCACATGGAGCAGGTTACTGAGGGTGTTTAAACCCCTATGAACCTATCTTTGAGGTCCGGATAAATACCGAATCACGTCGCACCAAAAAGTACCTCCTGTATGTAGCGTGCTTTGAAACACTAATGTAGGGTGGCGTAATTAGGCTATAAGGGTTAACCGGTCAAAAGCGAACAGAGACCAATGTCGGCAGCGGTAATTAATCTTTTTTTTTATGAACATACTACCAACGGACCTAAAAAAACCTAGACTTGGAATGTTCTGTGTTTGGGACAGCATTTTGTAGATCGCAAAACGGCCTATTGTTTTAGGACAGGTAGTAGAGCCTTGCTGATTTCAGCATAAATGGGCCGGCTCGACCGGGGAATTACTGGGTAGTAATTCCCCGGTAAGAGGGTTCTCACAGAAAATCGACGTAAAGTAACCGTACCTAAACTGGTGCGTTTCGTTCGGTGAGTGAGAGTGTCGGAGGCCCTAGCCCCTATTCCTTCTCCCTCGCTCATCCCGCTTCCCCTCCTATCCTTTTCCCAACCCCAAGGAGCCGCAACGCAATTGTGACTCCTGTGTGGTGTTGCTTGTGTCCATGGGCGGCGGTAATTGTTTACCATCAGGCGATCCGTCTGCTCGTTTGCCGCCTATTAACATAAAAATAAAGATGAATCCCACAACACTAGGCGCAGTATTAAACGTTAACTCGGTCGCATCTGTAAGCAATCTACGCCATCCGTTTCTGTTTATTTGCTTTGTATCCAAAGTTGAGTTGGAACCTGATGAAATGAGGATATGCGACTCCCGAAACACGTTCGGCCTCAGCACTGAAATCACAATAATTCCTCCCCGGGAAACGCACACAGTAATAAGATAATTAATATCTTCAGGGGTGGTTCCCAGGGCCGAGCCGTCCCTATGTGCAATGTGCGCGGCGCATACAGGCGCCAGGGTATTAGGGGCGCCACGGGTCAGGATATGCGTTAATTATTAAAATTATTTTCGAAAAAGGACGACAAAAACGCGCTTCATAGATTTCACATACAGGCGCTTCATAGATTTCGCACACAGGCGCTGGATTTCGTCGGTTCGGCCCTGGTGGTTCCATTAAGTTAGATACATTCGGCCAAGTGAGTGGCGCTGGTGACGCAGACCTACTAAACCATGTACGTAAGCTATCATACATAAAAATATGATTGCATGACGTATCACATAATGGTGCAAGCTACTTTTAAAGATATTTATTTAGGTATATCTCAGCAATTTCGCATGTTTCGCCCCTGATTTGACAAAATAACTGGTCTTGTGAAGTACTTAAGTGTTGGGTAGGCACGTTGTACGTTGTAGGCATGACGTCATATGTCACGCACAGCAGTTATAAATAAAGCAGCAGGTAATACTAATAACAGTAATAACATATAAAGGTTTTAAAGCAATTCAAGTAGAACCTGATTTGAGTATATTTTTTTACTCTTACTGCAAATTGCAGTCACAAGATTGATCGACGAAATGCCTAAAGTGATTTCGCGGCAGGACAACAAGAGTACCACGGTGTTTTTATTAGTGAGTAGGATCCGAACGTTTATCTCAAACATCTTCGCCAGCCCCAAACTTCAATCATTTGGCACCGAAGGCGCTTGATTGCAAAAGAGTAGCATACAGAGCCGGCTCTTAAACCTTTCTGACTCAACAAGCAGAGATTTAAAAGTGTTGCACGCTAATATGATCACGGATTGTCTTATGCATAGCTATATCCGTTTCCTTATTACGGCAGTAGCTAAAAAAAACGACCTAACGAATGATGTTTGAACGAAAACGAAGCTTTAAGCATGATACACACTTAAACAGATCTTCGAATATTAATAACATATTTACCTATAACGATAAACAGTTTTTGTTAACTGTAGCTAACTTGGCTTTAGATGATAGGTATTTGAACGGTGTAAGCAGTACTTATGATACAGTGTACTTACAGTTTTTATCGAGTAGGTACGATGACATTTATATTTACCGTTCGTTTTTTGTGGGTTTTTGTTGACTTCACAGGCTATGCCGCAAACACGTGACCACGTTCAGTGTAGCTGAGAAAACACAAGCGCAAAAAGGGTACCTCAAAAATATATAGGAAGCCCTTTAATTTTTCTTTTGAAGCCTTATTTTTATTTAGGTTCTATAGTGCGTTTCTACAAGACGATGGTCATCAGGCCGGGTTTTCCCCAACCAGCAAAACAGTCTCAGAACTTTTTAAGAGTGGTAGGCTTAAAGCGCTCTTATATTTGTTTTAGAACATACCATCGATCCTATATTTCTTTTAGACAAGCCGGTATGGCCTCAAGAACGCTCAGTTTTATAACCAAATCTCATATATGTATATAAAAAGCATTTACTAAGACTAGCCGCACTTGAGAAAAGCTTGCTCTTATATGGGTATTTACTAAGCTCGTTTGGTTTTATATTAGACTTGCTAAATGCTATTGTAGGATGTCAGACTAATATCAGCATAGCATAAGAGCACTGTGAGTCTGAGTACGTGCATTTCTGATCTTATTTGAAACTAATATAAGATCAATAGCACTGGATAAGTATGATATTAGAGTAATTTTGGATCAACATACTATACAAAAGACAAGAGTGACACATAAAAGAGCGTTTGATCTTAGATCGATTTTGGGAATAGGTAATTTTAATAGTTTTAAGAGTAATTTTGCTGGCCATATCTTATTTTAAATTTTTAAATTTAGTAGTTATAAATTATAATGGATTACAAAAACTGCGCGTGCCGACTTCGTGTTTCCGTATAGCCTTAAGATTAAGTTCTTTTTTTTCTCTCTGTCGATTTAAGGTTTTATGTAAAATTGCAAGGAACCCTAATTTATTCCAATATGGAGTTATCTTTAGTATACTGAATGCTAAAATTAGAGTAAACAGTCTTACATTAGTCTAATAGTGCGCTTGTAAAATGCAGCTATACTAATGGCGTCACTATCAATACAAATTAACAAATAAAATAATTAAACGAGAACATAAAATACCTTATTTAACAAGGCGCATGAATTTTGAAGCCTAAAACGAGGTGTAATTAACAGTAAATAATAAATTCCAATACGATTACTTACCGTAAAACTTAAATACACGCACTTGATAATAACGGCACTTTCTTTAGTATAAACATTAATTTTACGCAACTTTAATTCGTTTACATTTAATTTCAAACCAACACTCACACGAACTTTTAAGTTGGATCTGACGTTAAATTCTGAAAATATTTTAACCTTAGACCAATAAAAGCCTATGCAGGCTTACAAGATACTTACGTAAAAGCAATATTATCCTACGTCGGCTTAAATTAATTTTGGCTAGATTTCAGTAAGTGCAAACAGCATTCAATTAGACTGATATTAGTATGATATTAAACTAAATATGCTTATAATTAGTGCCCAAACCCAGGCTTATATCATTATATAGGAGTGATGTAAGAACAAAAAAACAGTAGTCTTGAGATTGTTGTAAGCCTAGTTTTTGCTTGTTGGGATCATTTTGCCCGTTAGTTGTATGTCCGTAGAAAATAAAGTCCATCATACATAGTGTCCCAATGGAATTAATCAGTTTTACCTGGTTGTACCTATGTCCGTAGAAAAAAAGTCCTTCGTAGATAATATCCCAATGGAAATAACCAGTTTTACCAGTGTTACAGTGCAAGTAATGCCCAATAATTCGTTACCGATTATCATTTTGCCCGTCCCTGGAATTCAATGATAGTTACAGGCTTAGACATTGGAAATTGGAATTGTCTATAATCGAGAAACGTGACGGAAACTATAGTTAGAGCAGATTGCTACAAGATATCAAAGGCGGTACGATGGCGCCTAACGATATAGTAACGGCAAAATATATTGATTTAATACTAACAATGATGTCATGGTTACAATACATATGGGTTAAAGTTTTGTAGGCTGTGTTGTTTTATTGAATAATGTGACCACCAATGTCACTTACCGCTAAATTATATTTAAATCAATATAGGTATATTCTTGGATTTAGAGATTTGACGTACATATTTGACAAGCTCCATACAAAATATGACAAAAATTTATAGCGGTTCGCCAAATCCATGGATAGATTGAATATTGAAACCGGTCGTAATTGGATGAGGATTAAGGACGGGCATGATGAGGGAAAAGGAATAGTAGATGGGCCTCCAGCACTCTCACTCACCGAACGAAACGCAACAGTTTAGACACTGTTACTGCTGTTACTTTACGTCGATATTCTGTGAGAGTAATACCAATGAATACAGATTTACATAGAAGCGCAGCGTATCTACAGACTATACAAGGCCAAAACGCAGCCATAGGGAACTGGTCGCGTACATATTGTAATTGTAATGCTATATTTAAATCTGTGATTACAATATATACACGAATTTTGCGTACTGCTCGTGTATAGTTCGTAACGTGAATACATGCGTCCTAGTCCAGGACTATACTACATTAGTTACACCTGCCTGACAAGACAAGAGATATAGTTTAGTGAAATAATGGGTGCATATATGAAATAATATTTGAACTTTATTAGTGGAGGATTCAATTGTATGTAATTCAAGTAACTAAATAGGTTATGTTAGGTTCTCTTTTGACCCTTAACCAAAACATAGGAGCCCTGCGAAGCAGGGCTCCGTCAACGTAGTTTATTAAAAACTATTTAATTGGACATAATGTCTACTTTGGCCGTGTGGTGACGGATTAAGAATACGAATTATCACCACCCCATATCATCCCATGGGTGTCGTAAGAGCCGGCAGAGGGAGCACAGTATGCAGAGAACAGCACTGTAAGAGAAGGAAAACTTGATACAAACCCTATACCAACCCGCTTGGCCAGCGTGGTGTAGTAGGCCAATTCTTCCTTTCAAAGGAGAGGCCTAGTCCAGCAGTGGACTATTAAAGGCTGATGATGAAGGTCTACTTAGATACCTACATATTATATTTGTGATCTAAATATATAAAATCCTTGCGTTACTGACTGACTGACAGACACGCTACAGCCGAAACTATTGGGCGCAGGAAGCTGAAATTTGGCATGTAATTTCCTTGGGGACAGTAGGGGTGCACTAAGAAGGGATTTCCCGAAATTCCCACGGGATCGGCCAAAACGGGTAAATTAAAAAAAATTTGCAGGCGTAGCTGCTGGCGTCCTCTAGTATAATATAATATAATGAATGCCTTACAAAATCCAGAATAATCTTCAGATCTATACACGATTAGTCCGTATGCGTACTGGCACTGTATATTATGGTATAAGCAAGTCAGTTAGATCACTACGAATACTCGAGTATTTGCGAACTAATCGTGTATAGATTGGAAGAACTCAGCAAAAAAGTTATTTCCAATCTATACGCGATTAGTTTCACACTCCTGCGTTCTGACCTTGTATATAATGTAAATACGCAGAAGCGCAGTTCTTATGGATTTCGTGTGCCGATTCCAAGTGGGGACTGTCTCCAGTGTAGTTCGTAGTTGGCGCCATTGGCGGTGCTGGCGTCGTCCTCCGTCTCTCTTGCTCTCGTAGTTAAGATACATAGGAGGAACGTTCGTCTCTCTTGCTCTCGTAGAGACAGCTGTCACAGCGCGACTGCCACGCCGCCAAGCGGCAATTTGGGTCACAGAAAGTTTGTCTTCAGAGGGCCCATAGGAAATGCGCCTCTATGTAAATATCTGAGCTCTTTGGTAGTACTTCTAGACCGATATCAGCAAGACTCTACTTCCTATCTGAGACTTTTGACTTTTAGATCGGGTCGCTTACTTATTCCCTTTGGGTTTTTGGAGGTCAGACGATATAATAATTATATTTGGCAAATCTGGTTAGATTAAAAAGCTAATCCTCTGACCCTGGGCTCTAAAGCGAAATGGTGTTTGATTTAACTGGAACAGCGTTTCGACGATGATAATTAATTATCTTTTACCATAGGACTTTGTTCCCCTCTCAGGCTTCCCACTGTTCATCAGCCCTTTTTACTGCCCCACTGCTGGGCACGGGCCTCTTCTCACTATGAGAAGGGTAAAGCCATGGTCCACCACGCTGACCAAGTGCGGGTTGGCAGACTTCACATGTCTTTCGAGAGCATTATGGAGAACTCTCAGACATGCAGGTTTCCTCACGATGTTTTCCTTCATCGTTTAGCAAGCGATAATTAACAATTTAATACGCACATAACTCCGAAAAGTCATTGGTGCGTGCCGTGGATTCGAACCAGAGACCCACTGCGTAGCAGTCTGTCGGTCTCTCCACTCAGCTATCGCTGCTTATTCTTCCCACTATTAATATAAAATAATTGTAAATATTATATGCCATGGCCAAATCAATTGAACATTGTCAGTATCGGCAAAAGAAAATTAATTGATTTATTCTAAATATAGAGTTCAATATTTTCTAAGCTCGTAGCTGCTCTATATGAACGAAGACCCGAATGCATTAATCACCTTTCCAATTAAAATAGGGTATGAAAAGGGTCATGCTGTACACTTTACCATGATTTTTGTGTTCAGAGGCTATTCCACCTACCAAGTCCAGTACCCTAAATAATATAGGTACAAAAAAACTAGAAACACAAAGTTTTCGTTACACCACTCGCTAGTCGCTAGTACCGGTTCGTGACTATCGAATATTAGGTAAAAAGTATAACACGATACATATCTTTAACTAACATACTTATTACCTTTGTATCCATATAAATATGAATATGCTTCTGTGTTCATTATTCTATAAGAGATAAGAAATTATTCCTTCTCCTAGTTCTATACATTTACAGGGTGTAAAAAGAGCCATCACCAAGCCGAAGTCTACTCGTTGTGCACGTCATGCCAAATCATACTAAGCAAAAAAAATATCTGCTAAATTATTTTTTTAAGTGGACTCATTAGATAAGCAGCTGTGTAAAGTGCGCGTTTGCAATGTTCGAAATAGGTAGGTACCTACCTATTCATGGATCCCACGGAAGAGAAATGGATCCATAGGACATTTACTCGTATAGAACAAATTGTCACGAGAAATGCATCGACTTTAAAAAAAATGTACCTAATTAAAAAAAAAAATATGGTGACTTTCAGCCTCAATATCTCCTGAACCAGTAATTTCCCGGGTATGGTGCCGAAGTAAAAAATTGTCGTATTGATTGGTAAAATATGAGATTTAAATTATCGTTAACGATCTTTTTACACCCCGTAGGTAGGTATGTCTTAGAAGCAAAGTAAGCGGTGAAAGGAATCGAAGGAATTCAAAACCACAACCTAAAACATAGATAGGTATAATTATAAACCACCGAACTCCGTTAACTGCTCTGCAAAAATTAATCTTATCTGTCTCTCCATTTCAGCTTCGATCCTGGGCCTGGCGCTGATCAGCGGTATTGTTGTGGCGCCATTCATGCTGCAGAAACTCGGCAGGAAGCTGACCAACCAGCTCAGCTGTCTGCCAGCGCTGGGCGGCTGGGCTCTCCTGGCTACTGCCAAGGGACCTACGGCGCTGCTCATCAGTCGATCTTTACAGGTGGGCAAGAGTATAACTCACGAGCCAATTGTCTAGGATATGTCAAACAAATCACATCAAATATATTTATTTGTGAAACAAAACCTTTGATTATAATCAAGGTACACCTACATAAAAGAGCTTTAACTAATATATATTGAAACTAGCGCATAAAATGTATATATGTATATAAGTACCTACTAAATCTGTAGATAGGTACCATGTATAGGTATGTATAATGATATTCTACCACATTCACACAACACCATCTAGTCCCAAAGAGCTTGTACTATGGGTACTAGACAATGGATAAACATACATATATACTTTTTTTTGTAAATACATACATATTATACATAGAAACACCCAGACCAAGACAAACATCCATGTTCACGCACACAAATGTTTGACTTGAGCGGGAATCGAACCCGCGACCTTCGGCGTGGCAGTCGCTTACACTCCCGCTGCGCCAACCGGTCGTCAAATAAAGTATAATAATATACAGTATTGGTATGTTTCATATGTTTGTACTTTACACTCAAACTAAATAATTGTGTAATCAATGCGAACAATTGATGCCAATAGAAGTTCAAATCGATGAACCTATAAATTAAACCTGTACAATGTTTCTCGAGTACCTATTTGATTTTATGTCGTGTGATTAGTTGTAAATATTATTTTAACCTCCTAAACAAAATATGCATATTACTAAATATATAAATGCAAACCGTAGGTGCTTTCTCTTTCCAGAAATGTTCCACACCTAACGAGTCGTAATTGCGTCATATTTTTGAACTTGGAAAACAATTTTCTTTATGCCTATTTACAACACACCATCGACACACGTTTGAACAATGAAATAAGAAAACATTATATGGTTTCAGGGTTTCGGAATGGGCATTCAAGCGGCGGCTGCACCAGTCTCCATAGCAGAATACTCGGCTCCGAAACACAGAGGAGCGTTCCTGGCCACCATCGCCTTCTCTTTCGCAACGGGCATGTTGATCGCTCACGTCTTCGGCACCTTACTGTACTGGAGGTCTGCTGCTCTGGCCTGTGGAAGCGTGTACGCCCTCTCTCTGCTCCTAGTTTCGGTAACGCCAGAAACACCACCATACCTCGCATCCAGAGGACGAAACGACGCCTGCAGAAAGTCCTTCCGCTGGTTCAGGGGACACGAAGATAACTCAGAAAAGGAACTAGAAATACTCATCAACAGTCAGAAACAGGCGCCTGTGGTCAAAAAAGTCTCAAAATGGACGACCTACAGGGAAATCGTGAAGAAACCAGAATTCTACAAACCAACGATAATTATGATGTTCATGTTTGTACTTTTCCAAGTGTCTGGCATGACTGTAGTGCCGTCGTACACAGTGCCAATGATGAAGGAAGTCAGTGGCGGAACCATCGACAATAACGTCAGCATGCTGATGGTAGATGTGGTCAGGTTCGTCACAGCGTGTCTCTCTTGCGTCGTAGTCAACAAACTGAACAGACGGACTGTCCTGTTCCTTGGAATTGTCATCAGCGTGATAGCATTATTCGTCTCTGCACTGCTCCTGTACTTAAGAGATTTTGGTTACATACCTGAGGAGTACCATTGGGTACCTGTTATACCAACCTTAATCTACATCTTCGGCAAAACGCTGGGCATCCTTCCAATCCCATGGGCGATCGCTGGAGAAGTTTTCCCACTGGCATACAGGAGTTTGGGAAGTGGAATTTCTGGAATGTTCTTGTCAATAATGTTCTTCGTCGTGGTGAAGACTGCGCCATTTTCTTTCGAGCAATTAGGTGTCAGCGGCACTTTCTGTGTTTACGGAGTCTGTATTACCATTTGTGGCATTTTCTTATACTTTTTACTGCCGGAGACCAAGGGGAAGACGTTGTATGAGATTGAATGTTACTTCAAAGGAGTCAAGGGTGATGACGGACATGCAGACCTAAAGGAAGGCGAGAAGATGTTGGAACTGAAGAAGGTGGAATGTGGATGAAGAGAGAAGGGAGGCCACAGGATATGATTTACTGCTACTTTTGGGGGAGAGGCGTAGATTATGTTTCACGTTCAGTGCCACCGCGCTGTTGAGATTGAAGATAATGGCAGTGAAAAGACAGTCGTTTGACGTCATCAATTTTTTTTTAAATCCTCATCAGCCTGCCATAGTCCACTTCTGGATATAGGCCTCTCCAATGGCACGCCACTGAGCCCGATTTTCGTCTTGCCTTTTAACTCTTTAATATTAAAAAAGTATTTTAGACACTTGATCTTTATCGCAACGCAGGGGCACTGAAAGTTTCGATATAGTTTGAAAAAAAATATAATTAGATCGGAATAAAATTTATTTTATTTCATTCTTTGAGATTGAATTTTACAATTCATACAATTGATTATTTGTTATCTACTTAATATTAGACGTTGATATTACAACTTACAATAAATAATTATTTTATTTAAAACCATTCGTCATTCGGCATTAGAAACTGCGAATATTATTCTCTTACAAAATAATGCCTTAACCACAATCTATAGAAAATCTATGTTGTGAAGCGCAAAGTATAGGTAATGTATCTAATGTCTAGGTATATCAAATTTCGTTTTACCTACCTACTATCCAATTTATAACATTAATTCAGCATTGTTTTTTAAGCTAACTTGCGATTCTGAATGCCGTTTGACGAATAGCCTACGCACTTACAAATTTTCTGGGCGTAATGTAAACTATAAAGCCCTATTGTTATATTCGCACAAATGTCGGTAGTAAGTTAATTAATAACTGACTCATACAAACAGTAACAAATGCACATTCTTGTAGGTCAAATTATAATCAACTTAGAATAATAGTTAGGATTCCCATAGTGCGCGTGCGTAAAAAGTCTCATGATGGAAGTTCGATTACCTAATAAAGATGTTCTGTATATATCACATAATGTAAATCACTAGGAATGCCTTGCACTTGGACAATCTTTTACAGCCTGATTAAGATTTTTTCTGACATCTGACCCGCTATGTGTCGAATGTCTGACTGAGTTCCCATCCCTGCAGTTGCAATTCTGCGAAGCAGTATTGATAAAGTGTTGCCGCAGTGAGAAACGATCAATTCCTTCATTTACTGAAGTCTTACACCGCCATTACATTATTGTTCTTTTGGTTAATATTGTTAATATTATTTTTAGTAAACCCTGATTCACTCCACATCGATTTTTATCGGAACTATGTGGTATCAAATATTGCTGACTTACCAACAGTGACTATTTTCACTCGCAACTGTTCACAAATATACAAACAAACTATTATACTAGTCATTCACTCACACGTTGGAACGATGTAATCTTCTTATAAAGATCAGTGAACTATGCACCAATAACAATCTCGTTATAATTTCACATATAAGTCCTGCTCACTTTAATACATAATATGAGAACTACACCTTCGCATCGTTTCGTGCGTGCCATTCAGAGGCTGCGCGCTCTTGTCCGTAGACGAACGTCCTCTGAAATTATCCTCGATCTCTTGAAGCGTTCTGTCTTTAGTCTCAGGCAGCAGGAACCAGATCACGCAGAGGCAAAGCGCCACCACTCCAGCATATAAGACGTAGGTCAACGGTAGACCAATACTGTTCGTTAGAACAGGGAAACATTTTAATGCTACGAAGAAGTTCAGAGATAAACCTAAAATACTGATACCACCGCCCAATCCGCGGTACTCCAGTGGGAATATCTCTCCAGACACCGCGAACGGTATAGAAGATATGCCCACGGTTAGAGAGAACATGTAGATTCCTATCAAAGTCAGCGGGATCCACTGGCTGTCGAAAGGCATGTTATTGGTTTGCTTCGCGTACACGTACGCCGCTTTTCCTATATAAGCAAGGACGCAGACTGCTCCGCTGCTGAACAGTAGCGTCCTTCTCTTCATCGTCTTCATCAGGAAAACTGCCAAAAGGTTACAGATGAGTCTTTCAATATCCAGAGCCACCATAATCGCTTTGGCATTAGCTTCTGGTCCAACCACTTGCCTTATAATATCTGTCGCATAAGAACTAATTACATTGATACCGGCAAATTGGAACATTACGTACAAAAACACCATTACAGTGATAGGCTTGTAAAATTCTGGCTTCTTCATAGTTCGGCCGAAGTATCTGAAGAAGTGGCTTATTCTTTCACAGAAAGACACGTCGCGGTCTTCTATACTGGATTTTCGAGCCATTTGCTGAGCAGCGATCATCTTCTCCAGTTCATCGAGTTGCGACTCATCATCACCACGGAGCCAGATGTAGACTTCCCTGGCTTCTTCAGTTCTGCCCTTCGAAATCAACCACGAAGGAGATTCAGGAGTATAGATTATAAGAAGACAGCTGGCAAAGGTGATGAAGGAACATATTAAAGCACTCTGTTGCCAAGTGAAGTATGTGCCCAGTGAATGACAGAATAGTACTCCAATCGTGAGAGACAGGGACACACTAGTTAGGAACGGTCCTCTGTTCTTGGGGTCTGTCATTTCTCCGATGATGATGGACCCGAGAGGGCCTAGCATGCCCATGGCTATGCCCTGCAGGTACCTCGCTATGATGAGTCCAGCCACATCGTTAACCAGGAGGATGAGGAACCAGCCCGCGAGTACAGGGGGTATGGTCAATAGATGAGATTTCTTTCTGCCTGCGATGTCCATGAGAGGTGTAATGATAATGTTGCCGGTGATCAGCGCAAATCCCACAATGGAGGCTGAAAATTGAAAGAAAGTGATGTTCATCTTAATATATAAAATCATTGCGTTACTGACTGACTGACAGACACGCTACAGCCGAAACTATTGGGCGCAGGAAGCTGAAATTTGGCATTTATGTTCCTTGGGGACCTTAGGGGTGCACTAAGGAGGGATTTCCCGAAATTCCCACGAGATCGGCCAAAACGGGTAAATTAAAAAAAATTGCAGGCGTAGCTGCTGGCGTCCTCTAGTATAAAAGTAAAATAAATAAGACAATAAATCTTGTTACTTTTAATCTATAAATAGGTACGATTTTTTTGCATCCAAATTGCAAGGTCGATCGACAGTGATACAAATAGATAGCTGACAGAAGATAGTCCGATAAAGGATGGTAAATGGGTTGGAGCGTGATAAGTTGATAACTGGTGAAAGACTTTAAGTAAACTTTGTTAAAAAACCTATGTCACTCTCTAGCCTCTCAACCATCTCATCATCATCCTCCTAGCGTTATCCCAGTTGCAACCCAGGATTGGTTTACGAGTATATCTGGATTTCACCGAATATTAGCTGCCTGTTTGACCTTCGCAACCCAAAGGGATAGCGATATTCCATGGTTTAGACTAGGATCAGTTTATTCAGAGGTACTGACTGCCTATAATGACTATTGAAGATCTTTATGAAAGCCGAGACAGACGGCTTCACATGCTATTCGCCAGGGCAAGCGATAATTACAAATTGATTTGCGCATACATCCGAAAAGTTCACGGTGCGTGCCACTGATTCGAACTCGATAAGGTAAACGTCCCAATAGCCGTGAAATTCTGAACTTCACTGACTTTGCAGGTCTGCTATGTTAAGGTTAAAAGACTAACAAAAATGAAATTTACGGATGTTTATAGATAATTTATTCTAGTTTTCGAGCAATTTTATAGCTTTTGATATATAAGACGTTAAGAATACTTTAATTTAAATAAAGTTTGAAAAGACCCATTTGTACCAGTATCCGGTAGATATGTCCTAGTAAACGGTAGATTGTCCCAGATACCGGCAAATTTTAACCGCGAATTTGAACCCTATTTGCTTAATGTTAAAGTTTATAATATATGAACTTTTTATTTTTAAATATTGTGTAATGTAATTGTTAAGTATCTAAAGGGGTCAAAGAAAAGATTTTTATTGAAATGTATTTCAAAGGAAATCACAAGCAAGAATTAAAATTTTAATACTATGTTTATATCTTTTCAACTGCTTTCTAAAATAAACTAAAAACAAACAAAAGTATACCTACATCAATTTATTTTTGAACTTTTAAAATTATCGTAAGAAGTGAATTCTTACAGTAATTTTCTTTGGCTTTAAGCTAAACGACAAAATTTTTATGTAGTTTTCTGAAAAGAGATCAAAATCTAAGATATAAAACAATTAACTACAGGTACAAGAAAATTTAAGTATAATTTAGGTACAATCTATAGCTTCGCAAGGCCCTTTCTTTAATAGAACAACTCACGCACTAGGGATAAACCCAGTGTCGCGGGAGTCTTTACCAACATGCAACTGTCACGATGAACACCCAGTATTGAACCCACAACACTAGGCACTTGCCAAGCTGCGAAGTGGGCTCTTAAACCACGACGCCAACCGTGCAGTCAGCTCAACAACCACTCTTTGTTTGCTGAAATTGGGCCTTCTCTCCAAGACTTGTCTGCTCCATCGGTCGTCGGTCCTTCGGGAGACGTGGCCAGCTCATTGCCACTTTAGGCTGCTTATACGGCGAGCTATGTGGGTGACTCCAGTTCTCTTCCTGATGAGCTCGTTGCGAATTCTATCCTTTAGAGAGACTCCGAGCATAGCTCGATCCATAGTACGCTGAGCTGTTTTATATCTATGGACCAGCACTACCGTGAGTGTCCAGATTTCAGCACCGTATATCATTACTGGTAGGAAGCATTGGTTGATGACTTTTGTCTTGAGACTTTGCGGGATTGGCGACGAGAAGATCAGACGTAGCTTACCGAATGCTGCCCACACCAACTGAATCCACTTATCGATTTCCTTCTCGAAGCTGTGTCTACCCAACTGTATTACTTGCCCCAGGTATGTCAACAACAGTATGTCACTGTTGCACAACTTCGAGCAAGGAACCGTCAATGCAGATCGGTCTAAACACGACGTGTTCATTGAATATTACCTTCGTTTTAGCCAGGTTCATGCCAAGATCAATCCACCGGGGAGGCTTCATTAAGGTCGACAGCATTCCGCTAAGCTTTTCCAACGTCTCTGCTATTAGGACGATGTCGTCAGCAAATTGAAGGTGTGAGATGTACTCGCCGTTGATATTTGTTGAACCCACTCCAGTGTCTTGTAGACATCCTCAAGTGCCTTGGTGAACAGCTTTGGAGATATTACATCCCCTTGCCGGACTCCCCTACGCAACTCTATGTATCTTAACACCTCTATATATCGCCAGTTAATGCGTCATCGTTGCAGGCTGTCAAGAACTGCCCAGGTTTCGATAGAGTCGAAGGCTTTCTGGTGGTCCACGAATGCCATACACAGCGGCTGGTTGTACCCATGGGTCTTCAGTATGGATGTGGTCCACGGTGATGAAGCCTTTTTGAAACCCAGTTTGCACTGATGGCTGGAAGTCGTCGAGTCGTTTGTTACAATCCTCGTGAACAACTTCAATATGGTTCGTAAACAACAACAACAATATGGCTCAGGAGTGAAATGGATCTGTAATTCTTCAATAAAGTTTTGCAACCTTTTTTAAGAATAGAATCACCACACACCCGCTCCAGTTTTGAACCTTTGTGGATGACGGTATTGAAAAGACTTGCTAGCTCTCTCAAGGTTGTGTGTCCACCTGCTCAGAGGAGTTCTGCAGTGATTCCGTCATCACCAGGTGCTTTATTTTTCCTAATTTGCTCTAATGCCATCCGTACCTCACTCTGTTTGACATCCGGGATAGGTAACTTCGGTAAAGTAGCTCGAGGGCTCTGTAGTCGCCCAATTGGTCTGTCACGTTGAACTCATGTTTCAGTGGAACTCCTCTTTCAGTTGAACTCAACTATGATTTGAAATCTACTTTGAGTTGAAGTCAACTTTGACAACGCATCATCAAAATTTGGTTGCCATATAGGATCAGAGTCAGGGCCGGATTTAAGGGGGGGCAGGCGGGGCAACGGCCCCGGGGCCCCCACAAGACGGGGGCCCCCACAACAGAGATAAGAATACCTATACTCCGAAAAATCACGTCTGAGTTTATTCCTTCAAACATAATTTTCCACATAATTAGCAACTATACCTAATTGCACAATACACACCTGACAATGTTGTTTTAGAATTTTAAACATAATATCGGCATTTGTTCACTTCGCTTCAGGCAATGAACTTGAAAATCGTAAATCCAAATAAATGTTTAGAAAAAATCGACATTATTAAAGTTTCATACCAAATAAACAAAATCAACTAGACAAAAATTGGCATTGCCTATACCTACGTAATTTAAATTTAGTAAGTGTCACTTATTTCTAAATAACGAATATAACATGATGAATCAAGTTTCTGAAAACCATAATTTATTAGCGTAAGGATTGAAGTATAAGGTGAACATCAGCCTTTAACAGTCCACTGGTGGACTAGGCCTCTCCTTTGAAAGGAGGAATTGGCCTACTATACCACGCTGGCCAAACGCGTTGGTGTAGGGTTTGTATCAAGTTTTCCTTCTCTTAAAGTGCTGTTCTCTGCATATTATATTCTCCTTCTGTCGGCTCTTACGACACCCATGGGATGATATGGGGTGGGGACAATCCGTATTCTTAATCCGTCACCACACGGTAATAAGGTAAGTATATTTAAATTTTGAAATTCAACCAAATAATCACCGCGACGCGCGACACGTAAAAATCTTAAAGATAGAATCTGTGTGTATAAAACTATAAACAATAAACTGACTGACAGACAAATTGCAGCCAAAACCATTAGGCGCAGGAAGCAAAAATTTAACATGTATATTTTTATATTTCTTTAGGGACCGTAGAGGTGCAGAGTGAAGAGATTTCCGGAAAAGTCCCAGGAGTTCGGACAGAAACAAAATGTGCGGTTGTAGCTGCGGGTTTCCGCAGCTACAACCGCACATTTTGTTTCTGTTTTTCAATTTAAAGAAAATTTACTATTTCATAATGACACCCAAACTAGAACTGCCACATGAGCCTGTAAAACACCTGAAGATGTACATGGATATAGAGTCGATGGTGGTATCGAGGTAGGCGACACCCTAAAACCTTTAAAAACATGTAGCCATAATCAAGAGGAGGTGGATAATGATTTCAAAAATGTCATTGGTCTTTGGCCCGACGTCATAACTGGAGGAAAAAATCGTAAAATTGTGATGAAGTTTCACTTTGTTATTCTGCCCTCCAAGATCAATTGCGAGATTATACCAACTTTGTTCGGCAATGTACAAAGAACATGCTTATACGTCGCAATAAAAATCAAGAGACAGTCAATCCATTCTGGCTTTATTTTTCTCCGACTACGTATAAAATATATTGCTATGCATGTACACTAATGTCCACTCAAAGAACGAAGTTAAGTGGAGAAGGCTTCAGTTACTAGAAATAAGTAACGAGTACGACATATCGAATACCCATTTAGAGTTAGCGATGACTCTAGTGCAACGGGGAGAAGTCACAGGATTTATCCAAGAGCTAGCGACACAGGAGGCACAGCAAATTTAGTACTGACGAAAAATCTTTAAAACTATCATCAGTACTATAAAATTCATTGCTAAACGAGGATTAGCCTGCCGAGGAAGCGACGAAATCATTGGATCACGTTTTACAAGTTAACAAGTTTTTACAGACCAACGAAAATTAGTTCTGCTGTGCGTGCATTTGAGTCTTTAAAATCATACGTCGAATCTAAAAGAGACAATTTTGATAAATATGAAGAAGCAGCGAAGCCAATTTCAAGTACTGATGAATAAATAAGTACAATCACGCATCAGAAAAATAAGTGTTAAATTTAATCCGCCCGACTACATGAAAACACCAGAAGCAAATCTATCACCAAGAGAAAAAATTAAGTGGTTTTATCCCAGTTATAGATCAACTTTGTGTTTCTCTCACAGAAAGATTCAAGGATACGAAGCTAATCGATTGACCTTTGGATTCCCCAACCACTTAGATGGGATGGAGGTCGTAAGTTTATATGCCGCTGCAGAGGAAATAGTAAAAGTTTACAAAGATTTAGAACCTAGCCTTGGCAATGAGTTGTTTTAATTTGTATCTTTAAATAGACTTGTACAAAAAGGACTATGAAGAAAACCAATCAAAGGAAGTGTTATACTATCGCATTCTTTAAAATTCTTTCCGAAAATAGAAATTTCATTATTAAGAATGTATGTATTTGGTTTTAATGGTATCGAATTGCACCGGAGGGCGCTCGTTTTCTGAAATATAATATTATCAAGCTTATCAAGAATAGGCTCCGAACGACAATGGGATAAAACCGAGTATCGAAACTAACCCTACGTAGATTTTTTGAATTGAAAATTATTTACTCCGCGAGCTAGACTTCAACGAAATAATTGGAGACTTTTTATACAAAAAACGTACACAAAGTGCCATTTCATCAACACCGTATTTAGTTTAAATTGTATTTTATATGTATTTTTATTTAACTAAATTTAATTTACTGACAGTGTATTTTTTAAATAGTTTAAGAAAAAATATATACGGACAATAAATAGGGGCCCCCACAGCTACGTTGCCCCGGGGCCTCCAGACCTTTAAATCCGGCCCTGATCAGAGTACTCGTCAATACGATTGAAACGAGCTCAAACTCAATGGGCTTGTGTCGTTTTATTGCGGACTTCCTATGGCCACTTTCCAGCTCCATCATGCGAGTACTCTATACAAATTAAGAAATGGTAGCAGAGCACCGTTTTATTTTTCATTATAAATAAGTATTTATGCCTCGTAATAAAATACGTTTTGAAATATAAACATCAAGCCCTTGCATATGATAGGGTTTAGAATCAAGTGGTAGTGTACGTCTCAGCATCAGGCAGAATATATAATGTTACTGGCTGACCCAGCGAACTCCGTATCGCCTTTTTAAGAGTTTTTATTTAAGCCCCTGTTCCAAAACATTAATACTCTACTACTACACTACTACAGTTTCAAAGGATAATGAGACTTATTGCAAGGCACTAAGGTGCAGTAATGGGCTCCGGTGCAACGGGTAGTACTAAGTTAACTCGTGTACCAGTATCCGGTAAAAAACGGTATAATATTGCCGGGTACTGGGTCATGTGGGGGTTTCTGAGTCCCAGTAAATGTAATATGCCAAAATACTTACTATTTCATTAAATTCATCGCCGCTTATGGACTATATCGCGAGATAATTAACTCAAATATCTAAGCAAATAAACACTCTCACAGTGCCGCTATCCGCAGCAATATGATAAGCAAACCAATACAATGTGGTAGCTTCGTAGTTAAGTGACAGAACCTTGAAATTCCACAAAATTTTCGCACACCACACTTTCATTGTAGTATAGTTTTGCAACCATTACAGTTATTGAGCAGCGTTCATATTATAATTATACGAAATAATATCAAGTATGTATTGCAATTCTCAAACTTCAATATTCTTTTGGTAGAAACCTACAAAATGATAAAAACCGACTAGTTACCGGGTACCGGGACACTGCCGGAATTACGTACGTTTACCTTACCCTCTGTATGGCAGTCTTGTATATCCACTAGCCTATGGTTGTCTATAGTTCGATGTCTCAACACAAAAATCAAGCCATAACATCGCTCCGTTGCGACGTGGAAGAAGAACAAATATACACACTTTCGCATACCTATACAGGGTGTCACAAGACCCATCACTAAGCCGAAGTCTACTCGATGTGGCCATCATGCCAAGTCATGCTAACCAAAAATAATACCTGGGAAACGATTATTTTTTTAGGTTTCACATTTTTTAAATCGCAATTAAAAGCGCGCGCGTGCAATGCTCGAAATACCTACTTATCCATGGGGTTATAGGGCATCTAAAGAACATACCTACTGGCGGGGTAAATGCATTGATTTTGTACCTTAGAAAAAATCCATACTAACTTTGAGCCTCAATATCTCCTGAACCAGTAATTTCCCAGGTATGGTACCGAAGTAAAAAAAAATCGCAGTGATTGGCATAGATGAGAGAATATCTATGGTGATTGGTAAAACATTGGATTTCAGTTTTTATTAAGGGTCTTTTTACACCCTGTATATAATATTCGTAAGGATTTCTTAGGCATCCTTTGCATGCAAACTATAAAATGCTCAACTTAAGCTAGACTCTTCATAACAAACCAAGCTCTTCAAGTCTTTCATGTATTAAGTAGTAGTTACCTATCCATGACTCCTGGCTTGGCGTGGCGTGTATATGTGACTCGGGCAGGCGGAGGCTGGGTATGAGGATCGCTGAGAAACCGATGACGCAGCCGTGAGCTATGATGTTTGTTGCCACACTCGCTGTGATGAAGCACTGGAAACCGAAGAGAGCACATGGTAATTAAAAGCTGACGACTTAAGATTACGTTTTCTCTGGATAGCCATGAATATTATTTTTATAGAATCATGCGTGTATCCCCGAAGGGGTAGGCAGAGGTGTAATATTACACCCACATTTCGCCTTGAATTTTTAAGTCCCATGTTATAGGGGGCGAGCCTATTGCCGTTACCGGGCACATTACCAAACTCCGTGCTGCTACTGAGAATTCGGAAAAACCCAGTAACACTTTTGCCCGACCCGGGAATCGAACCAGGGACCTCCGATCAGCAGTCGCATACGCTATCCACTGGACCACGGAGGCAGCCTTTAAAATAAAATTATTTATTTCCCATAAAAATTAGGGAAGAATGTCCTAAATATATTGATACATCTAAGAAATGTTACCAGCTCAATATTGATATTTTTCTCTAATGAGGAGCTAATATTGTAGAAAACATGATATACAGTACATTATTAGTCTAAATACAATCATTCTCCTAAACGAATCTCGACTTGAACGTGTGTTTAATTGAACGAGCTTGACACACTGCAGTAGACTCGCATCCACCACCAAACGAGTCGAGGACACCGCGGTATTTTTAGTGAGTTTCGAGTGTCTCGCCGCCCCTTCCACCAAACCTTGAGTGGTTGAGTGAAACCCGCTAGACAGATATTCCACCGCGATGTCCAAACATAAATTAATGACGCTTATGAACATCAAAATGTCTTCATTACAAAAAAATCTCAATTATATTACACTTTGAACGACAGCAAAGAATTGTGTGATAAGAGAGTGTTGTGGGGTAAAAGAAGATGTAGTGACAACCATTGAGAAAGGTATGCTAAGATGGTTTGGACACATGGAGAGGATGGATGACGAAAGACTGACCAAGAAGT
This sequence comes from Euclidia mi, assembly GCA_944739405.2. Classification (NCBI taxonomy): domain Eukaryota; kingdom Metazoa; phylum Arthropoda; class Insecta; order Lepidoptera; family Erebidae; genus Euclidia; species Euclidia mi. The sequence continues at coordinate 34,605,439 of OX123207.2, forward strand.
TATATAAGTCAAGTGTGAATGGGACAGGGGAAAGGGGAAGACCTAGACGGACGTTCTCTGACCAGATTGGAGACATCCTAAAAAAGGACAGGTTAGAAGTACCCTTAACCGAAGAGAATGCATGAGAAATTTGACGGTAGTGAATGAAGCAAGAGAGGTATGTCAGGATCGTTACAAATGGCGTTCCGTAGCCTTTGCCTACCCCTCCGGGAAACAGGCGTGAATCTATGTATGTATGTATATTACACGTGTGTAGGCACTTCAATACTTAATATATGAGTGTATTATCTACTAATATAATCAAAAAATACACAAAGCAATAAATTAGCCTTAACCGATTTTCTAAAGGTGAAGTTATGTGATCGAGCTCAAGTGCAATCGATAAGATAATGTGATGGATTAAAAAGATATACGAGTATTCAAGTGTGGTGACGAAATAAACAATGACTAGCGAATGGCTACTTTTCACATACATAATATTTCATCAAATATTCAGGATTTGTCTCTTGCTTGATTGTCCATTTGCCAGTTATAAGTCAAATTCGTTTTGACGTTCATAAGTATCACTCTGTGAGATGAAATAGGTATTTGGATTTTGCGAAATAATACAGAAACTAACTAACAACAAATTACTTACTAAATAATGGCTTTATTAATTATTGTTCTAAGTAAAGGATTTAAGTACTGTAGAAATGAAAATCAAGCAAATGCCAAGCTTCCATCCATCAGCCATCGCTCTTAATAACAGTTATTTGAAAGCTATGTTAATACCGATACGGCTCGAATATTTAAAAGTTAATAGCCCTAATTTCTCAGGTATGTACTATGTACTACCTACCAATATAATATTTTGCCAATTATTTCCTTCAGATTTAGGACCAGTTTCACCCCTCATACAAATTTCGTTCCAATTTTGAATGTATGTGAGAGATAATCCATGAGTGGTGAATCTGGGCCGAACAATAAGTAAGTAGGTATTTGAAATTCGGTGTTTAGTGAGTGAATTATATTTCGCTTTTCTATTTCTATATATTTATATATTTGCGATGTTTTATCTTTTCACTTGAATTAAAAGCAATAAATATTTTATTATCAGATTATTCTATAGTCTGCACACGTTTTACTTGAAATAAAACGTTCACAGATAATAAAATCTAGACATTTATGTTATAATAATTGCTGCTACAATTAATTTATATAATGTATCGTTTGATTTTAATTACCATGATAAATAAAATTATCAATTGTTAAGATAATCAGTTCCACAGATTACAAATAATAGTAACTAAGACTTTTTGTAGCTAGTGGTTTCATAAAAATATACGTTACCTATCATTTCTTCGTTCAGGATCGCATCGTTATGGCAGTTAGAACCCGGGGTCCGCTTTCTAGATCTAGTCAGATTTGACTGAATATTATTTTATTGTATAAGCAAATACACTTCAGAATATGCCGTTAAAAATAATACTGAGAGAAACACCTTATTCGCGTCAAGGTTAAATATTTATAGAAGCAAAACAGTTCTTTGTTTATGATAAAGGAATTTTGATATGACACGTGGGACTCTTATGTCCCTCCAATCCGAGATGGACAAAGGAGGTCGGTATTTTTATGAATTTTCTTTATTTTTGTCTCAAAATCCCCCAAATCCAATTTTACAATGGATTTATCTTTGCTTATTATTTTTAATAATAGATTGGGGGAAAAGTTTCTTCGCATTTTTTAAGAAAATTCAAAACATTTTTTTAACATAGTTTATTTACATTTAACTAAAGTATGTAGGTACCATTTTGTTCGATAACTTTTTGCCATCTTGTAGGTAGGTAGGGACATGATCCCATTGCTATAGAAATTTTGGGACTTATGATCAAAATACCGCGACAAGTAGTTTTGGCAGTCCTCTCGTGATGTTAACCTGATACTGCCTAAAGAATTCTGAAGAGACCGAACCAGGGGGAAATCTGAAGGTGCAAGGTCAGGACTATACGGCGGATGCATTAACACCTCCCAGCCAAACTCTCTTTAATTTTTGCTGAGTGGCTAAAGATGTGTGAGGTCTAGCGTTATCATGATAAAAAACCACACCCTTTCTGTTGATTAATTCCGGCCGCTTTCTCTCAACTTCTTGCTTTAATCTCATCAGTTGTTCGCAGTAGAGTTCAGAATCGATGGTCCTGCCTGGTGGTAACAGCTCATAATTAATAATGCCCTTCCAATCCCACCGCACACACAGCATCACCTTGTTGCGAGTTAACCCGGGTTTCGCCACAGTCTGTGAAGCCTGACCGGCCTTTGACCACGACCTTTTTCGCACGTTCTTGTCGTACGTGATAATGTGATCCAGTTTTCATCACCAGTTATCATCTTCTTCAAAAATGGTTCGGTTTCATTACATCGTAATAAAGAATCACAAATGAGTACACGGTTCATTAGGTTTCTTTCAATGAGCTCGTGAGGTACCCAAATATCGAGCTTTTTTGTGTACCCAGTTTTTTTAAATGCGCCACTGTTTTGTGGTCAAGTCCCAGTTCTTCAGCTACATCTTAGGTAACTACTGATATGCTGACCTTGCTCCACTTTTTCAAAAATGGCATCCATTTTATCCGTAATAGGGCGACCAGAGCGACGTGCATCTTTGACATCAAAATTGCCGCTATTTGTGCTACTCTCACAGACACTGCACTAGGTCCATAAACATCGCAAATTTTTTTCGCGGCTTGCGTTGCATTTTTACCTTTTTTGTAGTTTCTTCATTAGATTCACTCATCTTGACTGTACGAAAAACAAATAACAATCACACATTTTCCTAATTTGAATTTGGAATTATGTTCTTTAAAATTTATAGTTTCAATTATACCAAAACCAGCCAGATACAAATAGTATAGCCAAAGAGATTTTATTACAAGTTCATACATACTATAATGCGAAAAGACTTTTCCCCCAACCTAATATGTTATATATTTTTGTATGTTAAGTATTAATCTGAAGCATGTATTTTACTTGGGGAACTGTAAGGGATTTCCATAATACCCCCGGATTCGAGAACAAACGGATTAATTATAAAAAATTATAGGTAAGTACAACCATTAGTACTTGTATAGAAAATACCATCATTTCGATATCAATACACGACAAAATGCACTTAATAACAACTAAAAAGTCATGCTCACAGTTTCATTACGATTCAATGAGACATTTACCGGGATACAAAGAAGACAAGTTCATATCACGAATTATTGGCAACAATACATAATACTAGCTGTAAACATGCTGTAAACACGATGACTGATGGCAATAAAAATACAAAATAAATGTTAGTTGAGCCATAAATGTTGAGTAATCAATCTTCTCGGCTTATCTGCCACAATACAAGATTATCTACATACAAGTACATGCCTACGGCGGCGGTTCATATAGCTCAATGAAAGGCAAAATTTAAAGTACAGTACTCGCCAAACTTTATGGCCGCTCCGAACATAGCCGCATTGCGCTGCGCAGAACACAAAATCAGGTATCAGCGGGACGTATGCGGGGCGTGGAGGCAGGGCACGCCCGCGCGCGCTGTCTTCCACCCGGTAGTGTCCTCGCCTCCCGCGCGTTAGTGTGAGTGTGCTACGTTCGTACACGACTCACATAATCGCTGAGCTCTGACAGTATCGTCGCGTTTAAAATAGTTTCGTAGTGTTACTTCTTTATTGTTTCTCGTTGCTATCGTTGTTATTTGTACTGATATAGTTAACATTGTCATTGATCATGCCTTGCGGTCGTTTTAATGTTTTACGTCGCCAAACACGAAAAATAGTGTATGACGTAGTAACGTTTATGAAGAAGGAAAGAAGTCTAGGCTTAAAAGTCCCTTCACCTAACTGAATTTATATTACTCGAATTTGATTGAATATGTAATTAAACAATATAATATAGCTAATCTAACAACGTAACTGAAGATTTTAATTTTCAATAATTACAAATATATTTTCTTGGTTATGACTTGTCCACCCGACTGTACCATGCGCAAGTTCGTACCGATGGCTACATTCAGAGCGGCCATAAAGATTGGCGAGTACTGTACTTAGGGTTACTGAAAGAAAGAAAGAAACAAAGAAAGAAAACTGTTTATTTGCATAGCAGACCAAAGAAAGGGCATGAGAGATCAAGAGGCTATAATTAGGTATAAATACACGCCTGTCGTCGGCATAAAAATACTGAACTTCATATGTATTTTCTCGACCGATTTGAATGCCTTTGTCATCTTTGTGTCATTCTGACTGTAAACTTTGAGACTCTTGGCTTGAAGCCCAAGGCCATTTTTACTCTAACCTGATTTGAACCAAAACACACCAAACCACACACTCTAGTACGAGTTTGCACTCGATCGTCACGGTGGACGTCGACGATAGTCGACGGGAACAATTTTCATACATTTTCTAAATACGCCCCCTAGCGGTCTCTATCGATCGCTACTCTGCGTTAGGGGCGCTTTTTTTTTTTTGTATGGAAATTGTTCCCGTCGTCTATCGTCCACGTCCACCGTACCGTACTAGTCTATCGTCGATCGTGACGATCGAGAGCAAACTCGTACTAGACCCCCAGGTGTACTTAGACAATAATTACTAAGTACCATCTGACTTTCACAACCAAATAAAATGGCTATATTTTGTGGTCAGGCCAGTGCAGTGTCGGGTTTGTGGAATATAAGTGCCCGTGTGAATGGTACTAACCTACAATATTTTTAGGCAGGTGAAACGGTTTAATTTACGAATGTATCCGAGGACCAAGACATGACAAGAAGTTAGCAATAATTATTATCATCATCAATGTAGCGCTCATAGCGAGACTTGACTTGCCATTCGTAACAGATCGTTAAGCAACGCTTGCACTTGTCGCCACTTGGATGGGTAACCGTGTGTGGCATTTACAAAAAGCTGTCGGTCCCGGTTCTTGTCTAAGGATAAGGATCGTTAGGCCATGTCGGAGGCCTTAGGGCGGTCTGAAAACGCCTACACCAGAGTTGGCCATACACTCACACGAAAAACAACAACAAACAACATCAATGTCCTAGCGTTATCCTGCTTGCCTCCAAGACTTTCCTCTTAAAGCCCAGGGTCCACTTAGTAGACTAACCAGATTTGATCATATTCTAGCAAATGGTGCCAGAGTAGCTTTTCAACAATTAGGTAACAATATAAGGCGCACATAAATGGTGGGTGGCTAAAGAACCTGAGACCCTCTAGAACTGACATCGGTCCCACTGAGCTATCGCCGCTTTCTCCTTTAGCGTAGCGTACACCGGTGCCAAATGCGTCACATCTCAAATAATCTCAATAGTCGCATTGGCCAAGTCCCAAACGTTGTGTTCCGCACAATGTTTAGTCTGTTATTACTAGTTTAATATTTTGACTGATGCCTGACCCAGATTTCTGACCTTATTAAAAGGAATTCAGCAAAACAGGAGACTGGAGTCTATAGGAAGGATTTCTTCGATTTAGAAACTTGGAGTGACCCAAGGCCTCGTCGCTTGAATTATCCTTATTTAGTCGATCGGTTGATCATCGGCGGAACTCCATTGTATATTAATGGAAAGAAAAAGAAACCAACCATGCACCCTCGGATTGCCCACCCCAGCTATTGCAATAGAGAAAGGTTGACAATACCGAGCTCCTCTAATGACGGAAGATAATATAGAGAGGATATCCTCTCTCGTATATAAGAGAGGATATCCTCTCTCGTTTCTCTTTCTTTCCATTACATATTTTTCTTATTATTTTTTAATAAATGCTGAAAGAAATGTTTACATCATATTATTACCTGACAAGCACTGATGATGTACCTTTAGAAAACCAGACATTGTGGACGTAAGACTTTACAAACATTCATTCTATCAACGTACCTACTACTAAAGATATATTAGAAGCTTATAGCAGTGTAGTAATTTTAATTAATTAGCGCAAACAAAAATAATTACACCCATGATTGAGAAACTGACTAGACTGACTACAGTTTAATATGAAGAAAAACTGAACCAATTTGTAAAACATCAGCTTTGTAATTAATGAAGTCAACTTGACTTAATAGATTTGATATTATCAACTGGCAAACAGTACACTGTACAAGTAACTAAAATATACACATTTAAAGAACCTATTCGCCAAATCTTCACTCTTCTATGTACAAATATCTTGATCTTCTTGATTCAAACAATCGCAGTTTATAATTTCTAAGTTATCTTGTGAATAAACGATCAACCCTAAGACAAAACTTTTGAATGTTTAATTTAATTCTTCAAAACAGAATCCACTTTAAAACAATGCATTCGTTAATTATCTAGCAGCTCGTGCTAAAGTGAGGTATGTTTTGGCTCTCTGTCCAAATCTCGACACGCGTTTGTTGTTTTCATGTATAATTAGATATACTTAAACAATTTGTTGGCTCATTTAAAAGAGTCAATAAATATATTACATAAAAAGTACTTACACTACTATGACGGGTTATTCACCAACTCGACACAAGAGACTGGACACACGTGTGTCCAGTTGGTGAAATTCAAAATTAGTACTACTAATTATTTCGTCATGTGGACACGTCATGATTTTTACGCGTGTCCACATGGTGAAACTTAAATTAAATCACTTTAATGTTTTCGTCAACTGGACACACTCAGTTTTTTTGCAATAAAAGGTACAGTTAGGTTCATAAGCGCCTCGTTCATTAAATTATGAAACGTGGCAATTTCATAATAAAGGCCGCGACACAGAGGTAAGCGCGTAGCTCGATCGATTTGCAAAGTCAAGCGACTCCGCCACAGTATAAATTATAGATGGGTGACCATATATAATAAAATTGTCCGTGCCTCGGAGTGCACGTTAAGCCATCGGTCTCGATTGTCATGACTGATGCCTGTGACCTTCACTCTTAATTTTTTCGATACTGTGACCGACGTTAATTTCACCAGATTCAAACTCCCTTACAGTAGCTGCGATCATACTATTAATTCTGATTGTTTCAATTCTGTCGATCTCCGATATAATCCGCAAGCAACATGTCTTGAAACTGCTCAGGTACCTACAACGGCGTCAGCTATATTATTAAATGATATGCGTCGAAGTCCCAACGATCTATTCCTTTTTCTATGGTTGGCGGGATGTTTAGTAGCCGTTGATAAATGAGTCAAAAACATTTATCTGCGTGACTGTACTTTTTCAAGAAATCGGGTAAAATACGACCGTGTGTCCAGTTGACGAAATCATTAAAGTGATTTAATTTAAGTTTCACCATGTGGACACGCGTAAAAATCATGACGTGTCCACATGACGAAATAATTAGTAGTACTAATTTTGAATTTCACCAACTGGACACACGTGTGTCCAGTCTCTTGTGTCGAGTTGGTGAATAACCCCTATGACTGACCTGCAAAAGCCAAAAAACATAAGTTATGTTGGTACTATTTATACACACAGAAGGCTGCGATAGTTTAGAGGGAAAATCAACCAATGGCTACATACAGGATTATCCCTTGCTATGAGGAAAAATCGCGACGAGGCCTACATGCCTGAGAGTTCTCCATAATGTTCTCGAACACATGTGAGCTCTGCCAACACGCAGCGTGGTGAAGTTTGTAAACAGGGCCGATATTTATATACTTTGGTACACTCAACTACGATATACATTTATGTGAATGAACGGTTACATTTTATCGTGCCCACTAATTGTATTTAAATAACATGTAGCAATTTTATACAAAGAATTCTATAGGTACAACAAGATATTTCCCCAACGTCCGGCGCACCCTGGACCCTAGTACCTACTCGGTAACGCAGAGTCTAGGTGACCAATCCTTTCACCGCGATGGTACAGAACATATCCATATCAGTTCTGTACTAACGACTCGAGAAGAAGAAGAAGACAAAGAAAACTTTCCTAAATTATAATCTATAGATAAACAATAAAAATCGAGGAGTTTTAATTCATAAAAGACTTGACAAAGATGTTGAGTTGTGTAGCGACTTTTGTACTTGACTGTACCTACGTAGGAAGAATGACTTGGATCTTTTGAGAACAAGAAATGTTTGATTGTTGCAGTAAAAATATTTACATTTTACTCTCTCTACTCAGATGTAATATAAAAAAAAGAAAATAAATTTAATTTTATAACAGACACAAGACACAAACAAGAAAAAGCAGAAAAGCGAGTTCAAAAAAGAAGCAGTTCCGAAAACATCCATATATTTGTCAAACTATTTGTCAAACTCCCTCTTATGCAAAAAAATCTCAATGCTTTCAATATTAACCCCTCGTATGCCGGAACGCAGATCTACGCGAGACACAATAGCTTTTTAATTGTGTCTGGTATTCCGGCATACAAGAGGTTAACTTCTTTCCCTCGTCAAAAAGGAGGAAGTAAAAGATATTAACTAAATGTAAACACAGAGACTCTCTATCCTAAGTTCCTAACCTCTTGCTGATAACAGCAAGAGGTTAGGATCAGTCAATATCTATCATGCAACAAACAGGTGGTAGAAAGGTCCGGCACAAGGCAAATGGCTACAAGTAAAAGTGAAACGAGCTACTTATTGATAAACAAACGTGGTCATGAATAACTATGATCTTATTATCAGTGGCTTCGCATAAACATACTAGCATTACTAGTAGGTACACTAAGACTGACAGAAACATTTATGGTTTTAATACTAAAGAAGAAAATATAATAGTAATCAAAAAATAGGAAACAATATGATTTTTATTAAAAAAGTATGAAATAATTTGTAAATTAAGCAACAAAAATATAGACTAAAATTTCTTAAAACTTCTTTGTTGCTTATTACCACGTGGATGACATGACAAATTCGGCAGTGCCACTGGCACTCTTGAGGTTTATTTATTCGCACTTCTTTAAAATTGCATACAAATAATTGGGCAGAAATACTTGTATGTACTTATAGTGAAAATTACAGTAAAATTTGTTAAAGTTTGTTTTATACCAATACTATGAAGCGATAATTAATATACTTTAGTAATTTAATTAATACTCTTTAGCAAAAAAAGCAACATTTTTGAAAAATAAACATGTGCGTAATTTTCTGTTGGTTTTCAGGATTTATCTTTATCATAATCTACTTCATAATCTTGTATTGTAACAAGCACATGGTTAATAGTGACAAGCCATATAGAAATATTTCCATAATCAAAATAATCAACTCCGTAAAAGTATTTACTGATACACAAAAGAAATTCAGTGCCATTTTCTTTTAGAAGAAAATTCTGACCGACGCTCCACATTTAAATTGAGAATCAATTTCTTTTTAAACAAAAACTGTACGTACCTGTCTCAAAAACGGTGTTCTTTTGTTGCCAGGCTTTTTATCCAAAACTTCCCCCATTTTTATTTAAATTTAGTGTTGAATTTTCAACTCGGGCGCATTTTATATCCACACACGTTTACACTGACGCACGGTTGGCGCGGTACAGTGTCCAATCGCAATTATCGGTATATCACTCAAGTATTATATTTGTACGAGAGATTAGATTATAAGATTTCATTGTTCGTTTTTTGATTAATATAACATTGTGCGGATTTCGAGTGGCCGTGTAAATATGAGGTGTCCGACGCGCTACTGGTATTTAGTACCTACGTGTTTCTTCGAAATGGCTAGCGTCATACTAACGTTAGTATATTGAAATACTAGGTACATCTGTTTTGTTATTACAGATATAGAACTAAAGCGATCTAGCCAGAGATAACAAAATATACGGCTTTAATCTTCGTTTATAGTAGTATTATTAGTGAATCGTTTGTGAGCAGGGCATATTGACATCTGGTCCGAAAGGCGGGCGGAAGTTTTGGCATAGTGCACCATTGTTTTATAAAACTGATATGTTTGTAATTATTATTAGCATGGTTGCCATCGAAAATTGACACACCGTAATTAATTCGCACCTAATATAAAGCTCAAGAGAAGAGTTTGTTTGAAGACGCTTATTTCATAAATCGTGAAGACAACCTCAAATGCCGATTTATTTCGTTAGACAACCAGTTGTCCAGTTTATTAAAGTTAGGAGGATACGTATAGAAAGTGAGTACCTAGGTATACAGACGTATTGAAATTCTACTCAGATAAAACAGTGTCGTAAACCAATTAAATATCAAATATAAATATCTAAACGTTTTAGAACATATCTACGAAAAACAATTTACAGATACTAATATGATGACCAAATATGATTGATCGAATTTACAGCGAGTCATTCTGTCCTTCTGGCGATACACAAAATATTTATTTATATAAGTTGTTAAACGCTTAGCGACAAACATGCGTCTATTCTTGTCTTGGAACAGAGTGTATGAGGCGTATGAGTTGTGACGAGATAGGTAAACAATGCTTTGTAAATTTCCACAAAGCGGAAATGTATTGCCGCGTTCTCTGAAAACAATCGATCGTAATTTATTATTGTGTTTTTGATAGCCAGGGAAATTACCCACAGTAAGGCAATGAATGTTCCGAGGAGCTGGAAAAGCATGACTACTATTACCACCTTTCACAGTTGACTGCTGGAGTCTGGCCTCAGTACCTACCAGCCTCCTTAGCCAACAGGAGCATTTGGCCCACTATACCACGCTGGCCAGGCGGGTTGGTATAGGGTTTGATGTCGAGCTTGCCGTCTTTTTGGAAAGATACTATTTTTTATAGACTCACACCTGTATCCCCGAAGGGGTAGACAGAGGTGTAATATTACACCCACATTTCGCCATGAATTTTAGGTCCCACGTAATAGGGGGCGAGCCTATTGCCGTTACCGGGCACATCACCAGACTCCGTGCTGCTACTGAAAATTTGGAAAAACCCAGTAACAATTTTGCGTGACCCGGGAATAGAACCCGGGGCCTCCGATCAGCAGTCGCATACGAGGCAAGATATTATTTGCTTCGTGAAGATAGGAATAGTAGTAATAGTACCTAAGTCGCTTGTTACCCACCTCACCCACGGAATGAACTGGGGTACACGCAATGAACTGGGTGACACCTTGTATTTTTGATCCATCATCAGCCCGTCTATTGCATTCAATCTATTAATGAAATACACCAGGCCCCCTTTGTTCAGATACTGGTGGCAGAGGAGAAAGTGGGTTATTCAATGACGAACCTTCATGTTTACACTCATTAGGTACATATATTATATAGGTACATTTTACAAGAGATAAATGGTCCTGAGTAACTTGTAACCTAGTAGGTAGTTCTATTAGTGTATGAATAGTCTTATTGTAAGCGATAGTAATTTAAACTAATGTAAATCGCCGCAGTTTGTTTGATATTTTTACTTGATCTGTAGTTTGTGAACTTTCGCGCAAGCTTATACCAGTTATACATTTAATTTATGTAACATTTAAGATCTTTTAGGTGCCATTGTTTAATATGTCTTTCGATAATTATAGGCTTCAGTCAGTGTAACAGTTCAGTCTAAGTATAGCACACTAAACTTCTTTGTTTCGAATCCTATAAATCATAACCCTAAAGACAAATCAAAAATACGTATCCGCCTAGCTTTAATCTAATAAAAATTAAGCTTGTATAGAAATGGCCAACGGCAAACAGACTCCCGCGTATATGACGAAAGATGACACAATTTATGACACCACAGTGCACAGTCCTTAACTTGATCCTTAACCACTTCGATGATAATAACCACAGATTATTATAACTATTAAAGTCAAAATACTTTTTCTTTTTTCGTGGTTGATTTTCGTTTCACAGTCATTACATTTGAACTGAAGGACTAGAATTATATTGCACTATTACCGAACGTTTTGTTCGTTTTACAGTATCGCGCGGCGCCCCGCGGTCACAGGTAAACTGAAGTGCCATTCGTCTGTATGACTTGAGCATGAAGTATCTTCTAACTACCCGAAAATAATGAACTTTTTGCTGTAATGCAGGAAAAGGTCATATCTTTGAAATTTTTACTTCATTATTATTAGCAGAGCATGCTGAATAGATCTGTATAACGAAAACAATAATGTAGATAAGTTATAGCAACCAGACGTGATAGTAGAATCATAACATGAACCATTGCTTTACAAGCTAGGGCAATAAAGATACTCTGTTAAGCTTGTGTTGTTCTTTGTAGTACTTATCTATAATTTTAAAAATCATAGAAATGAAACAGAGGCGACATGCCTAATTAATCGCTTTGTCACTTTCTACAGAATGGACAATTTCGTGAAGTTATTTCTCACCTCATGTCTTTATGTCTTTTTTTATTGGGACTAGTCTCACCCTCATTCCCAGTACTGTGTCACCTGTGTAGCCATCAGGTTCGGCAGCAGTGACCATTAATGACAACGAGTTTTGACACTCGTAAAGTTCCGGGTAAAGTTAAACTGTCTTGGAACCCGCAACGAACTATATTGGAAAATAAATAATTGAAAAGAAAAAATCCACTTGTCTTTAATGTCTGTGGCAACTATCATGGCGGGCTCGTCACCCACCATAAATCTTCGCTGTCACTAGTTCTCACTAGATTGCAACCACAGATATGCGCATTAAAAATAGACTTTAACTTGTGAAGTGTAAACCGGCTATCAATCTAAATTAGCACTTGTCGATTGATACCTACCGACTACTGCTATTATCGACAAAATGATACGGTTCACGTGTAGTTATTATATGTCATTTTGAATCATTTTGTGTGCGATTTGTTTTACATAGGTACCTAATATAATGCCTGCATTTGCATGCATTAGATAGTTAGTTGTGGTCTGTGCGTAATCCTGTCTCGAATCGCAATCGCAATCGTCGCAGGATTGAGCGTTTCACACATTTGTCATAAAAACAGTTGAAGAAATTTAGAAACTTCTTTAACTGTTTTGTCAGTGGTAAGGCAAGAACTCATTTGCACGGTGTTCACACTGTTTTTGCCAAGATTCCGTATAAGGACTCTGCTTGTCTGCTTTTGCCAAGAATCCTAAGTTAATAGCTATTGCACCATTTGGTTACACAGTTTTAGGTTAAAATCGGTGTGCACTGCCGAAATTATCTGGTAAACGGGAATGATTAAATTCTCATAATATAACAGGCATTCAACCCTGGTGTCAGAGTTTTCAGACCGCTCGATGGCCTCCGACGTAGTATAACGAACGATCCTGAGACAAGAACGGGGCCGATGGCAGGGGCGTCGCCAGCCGATTGCCTAGGGAGGGGGCAAAGTCGCCAGGCGATGTCCTAGGAGGGGCAAGTTGATATGGAAAAAGTACTGAAAAAGTATGAATTGTAGGGGTTTTTGAATCTCTAGGGGGCCGGGGGCAGCTGCCCCCCTCCGCCTCCCCTTGGTGACGCCCTTGGCCGATGGCCTTACGTGCTCTCTGATAGCGGTCACCCATCCAAGCGCTGACCTGTGCAAGCGGTGCTTGACTTTACCGTTCTATTATGAACGGCAAGTCAAGCTACACTCCGATTGCTAAGAATATGAGATATTATTAAACATACAGGTAGTAGAGCCTTGCTGATTTCAGCATGAATAGGCCGGCTCGACCGGGGAAGTACTATAGTAATTATACCCATCACACACAGAAAATCGACGTAAAGTAACAGTACTTAAACTGTTGCGTTTTGCTCGGTGTGTGAGAGTGCCGGAGGCCCTATCCCCTATTCCTTCTCCCTCATCCCACTCCTCATCCTATCTCTTTTCCCAATCCCAAGGGGCGACAACGCAGTTGTGACTCCTGTGGTGTTGCTTGTGTCCATGGGCGGCGGTAATTGCTTACCATCAGGCAATCCGTCTGCTCGTTTGCCGCCTATTACCATAAAAAAAAACGACCGGTTGGCGCAGCGGGAGTGTAAGCGACTGCCACGCTGAAGGTCGCGGGTTCGATTCCCGCTCAAGTCAAACATTTGTGTGCGTGAACATGGATGTTTGTCTTGGTCTGGGGGTTTCTATGTATAATATGTATGTATTTACAAAAAAAAAAGTATATGGGTCTAGATGGTATTGTGTGAATGTGGTAGAATATTATTATTATTGCCTTTTTAATGTTATCTTTTAATGATGCAGTATTAGATAAAAGATAGCCACGATCAACCATTACATCGCCTCAGCAGATAATGAGGCTCGAAATCTGTTTCTACCCGCGATACAGTGTAATCTGTAATATTGTATTAATATCTGCGTTTGTTTCTGATAATAGCTGTATTAATTTGCAATATCAGATAACAATCATTTATCTAATCTATCATCCGTGCGTTGGAATTAAAAAACGTCATGAAATCCGTATCTGTGGTGTTTGAATACAGAACTCAGTCCAGGGCCAAGATATGATGTCTTTGACTGCTTTCTCGTTAGCTGCATTCTAAAAGTGTCTATGCTATATTTTAGGTATAACAGGGGTATTTGTAAAGCTGTGGGAAAGCTAATTATTCAGCCAAATCCGGTTAGACTAGTAAGCGGACCCCGGGTTGAAACTGGGATTACCTAAAATAGGAGGATGATAAGGAGTATTTTTAAAACCTTAGCGACTTGGAAAATTAAATACCTATATAATAAATAGTTATTTGTGCAACAAGAGAGCAAAGTTGTTTTTTGTTTCGAGTGCTGATTTTGAGTCCCGAGCAAGCGAAGGATTCTATGATTGATTCACGAGCGTAGCGAGTGAATCAAAGTTAGAATCCTGAGCGTGGTGAGGGACTCAACAGCACGAGATACAAAAACTTTGCTCTCGTGTAGCACACATAACTTTTCACCACAGCAGTGCGAACACATATTACTTAGGAGACAAAGAAATGAACAGGAATAGATTGAATTCTGCATAATCACTTGTTGATTTAACTCTTCTGGTGTTAAAGTACAGTCATCATCGCTAGTTTCACTCATATTTTTAGATTATTTTATATATTAATATAATTTAACACGCTACGCTATACCTACTGTATCGGCATCAGCGAAATTTTTATTCCCGCTACTTTTTTAAATCGCGTTTTAATACCGCGTCCCTGATGTTTATTTTTCAAATGTATCATTGTTATAATAATAATATAATAATAATAAAACATTTATTTGTCAGAATATGGGTATTACAAAAGATCTGGTTGTACATATTATAGTGCTAGCCATATTCTACCATAATATGGCGTACAAATGTTAATTGTAGTGAGATATCGGTCTTTTCAAACAAGTCATATCACATTAATTATTATAATTCAAATTCAACTTGTTTAATTCACAATATTATGTTTGCATGCTTTTATGTCAATAATACTTAATATGTCACAATGTTTTGTCATCTAAAAAGTCCTTTATGCTATAATAACATTTGTCAATTAGTAATTTATATAAATTAGATTTAAAAACATTCAAAGTATTAATCTCCTTAAAACTATTAGGTAATTTATTATAAATGTGTATTGACATGCAGTATGCATTCTTACTAAATACATTTACCCTTTGTTTTGGTATTAACAATTTGTAAACATGTCTACCAGGTCTTTTTACGGCATTATTGTGCTTAGGGAATAAATATGGATGACTACGCACAAAAACACAAATTTCAAAAATGTACAGGCTAGGTAGTGGTAATATATTATGCCTTTTGAAATAGGTGACGCAACTCTCTATTTGATGTATGCCAAAGATTGCTCGGATACATTTTTTCTGCACAAGAAATGCTCTATTTGCGTCTACCGAGTTTCCCCATATTATAAGAGCATATCTTAATTTTGACGAGACATATCCGTGATATGCACTAAGTGCCGTTTCTAAAGTTGATACTTGCCTTAAGCGATACAAAGCGTAAACAAATTTGTCTAGACTCAAACAAAGGTTTTCGATATGTTGTTTCCAATTACAGTATTTGTCAATGGTAATGCCTAGAAAGGATGTAGAGTTATCTTCTTCAACTATGTTATTATTATATTTTATGTCAAGCTTTATAGGTTTGCTGTTGTAAGTTTGAAATTGAATCATTTTAGTTTTATTAATATTTATTTGTAAATAATTGCATTCTAACCAATTTATTACTCTATCTAATGTCATATTTGTCTCTTTTTCTAAATTATCATTATTCTTGTCATTTATAATTAAAGTTGTGTCGTCAGCTTAAAGTACAAATTTATGGTTAGTTATGTTGGGCAAGTCATTTATATATAATATAAACATCAGTGGCCCAAGGATGCTTCCTTGCGGAACTCCAGATGTACTTTGTAGCTTAAATTTTGATCTCATAATTGAATTATATTTGCCAGACGAGCATTGTATTTCGACGCATTGGTAACGATTTTCTAAATAACTCTTAAGCCAATCTAGAGCTATTCCTCTAATTCCATATTTTTCAAGCTTATACAGCAATAATTTATGGTTCACAAAATCGAAAGCCTTGGACATGTCTAGAAATATTGAGACTATCTTATCTTTGTTGTTGAGACTCTCAGTTATCATTTTAGTTAGCGTAAAACATGCTAGTGTAGTAGAGTAGTTCTTCCTAAAACCATTTTGTTCGGGTTTAAGAATACTATGTTTTTCTAAAAAGCCATATAATTTGCCATACATTACTTTTTCAAAGATTTTTGACAGTATCGGAATTAGCGTAATGGGTCTATAATTACTCATATTTTTGCCATCGCCCTTTTTGTGCAGCGGTTTGACGACAGATAGTTTCAATCTTGCCGGAAAGTGTCCTTGCAAAAGTGACAGATTAATAATGTGACACAATGAAGGAGATAATATTTTAGCACATAATTTTAAGATGTCAGTTCTAATATGGTCATATCCCGTAGAATTAGTGTTATTTAAAGATTTAATAATTGTCAAAATGTCATAATTACTTACAGGCGTCAAAAATATTGAGTCAGAATTATTAGGGATTATAAACGGGTAGTTAGTCATGTTTAGATTAAAATTGTCATTGCTAATAGAGGATGTCAAGTTTATAAAAAAATTGTTGAAATGCTCAGTGATTTCTATTGGATTTGTGTATTCAGTGTCATGCACTTTTATAATTTCAATATAATTAGTGTTTCGTTTTTCTGATATATTATTTTTTATTACGTTCCAAACCGCTCTGCATTTATTATTCGCTTTGCTGATATATTTAGAGCTTTCGATTTTTTGAGCTTGGTTCATACATTTTTTGAAGATCTTGTTATAATCAACATATGTCTGTTTAGTTTTGTTTGTACGAGAAACTTTATACCGCAAATATAACAAACGTTTATGCTTGCTTGATTTAATTAAGCCTTTAGAAATCCACTTGCATTTTGTCGGTTTTTTTATTACTTTAACTGTTATTATTGGAAAACATAAGCCATGTTGTAATTCTAAATAAAAATGTATTGGTTAAATGTTAAGTCTATACTATTAATTAGACTTATTTTTATTAAAATCCAATAATAAATTAAACATAAGTAATTTCTTTATTACAAATATCTTTTTTTTTGCGTTGCCGTAGGTAGGTGTTTTCTTTGAGGTCGAATTCCAATATCGAATTTCGAATTCGAAGGGGTTTGTTTTTTCAGTCACTTTTTATATGCATGTGAAAGAGACATAGCACAGTAAAATTCGAATGTTTCAAATTTATGGCTGAACAATGTCAATTCGTGACACTGAAGATTGAAAAATTAAAAAGCTACTTTTACTCACGCTCGAATCAAAATCGCGTTTTGTTCACTGTTGTCTCGCAGCAAAAGCGGCATGTTTGAGCTGCTGAGGTGAAATGGTTATTTGTGCAACAAGAGAGCAAAGTTGTTTTTTGTTTCGAGTGCTGATTTTGAGTCCCGAGCAAGTGAAGAATTCTATGATTGATTCACGAGCGTAGCGAGTGAATCAAAGTTAGAATCCCGAGCGTGGTGAGGGACTTAACAGCACGAGATGCAAAAAACTTTGCTCTCGTGTAGCACACATAAGTTTTCACCACAGCAGTGAGAACACATATTACTCAGGAGACAGAAATGAACAGGAATAGATTGAATTCTGCATAATCACTTGTTGATTTTACTCTTCTGGTGTTCAAGTACAGTCATCATCGCTAGTTTCACTCATCTTTTTAGATTATTTTATATAATAATATAATTTAACACGTTACGCTATACCTACTGTATCAGCATCAGCGAAATTTTTATTCCCGCTACTTTTTTAAATCGCGTTTTAATACCGCGTCCCTGATGTTTATTGTTCAAATGTATCATTGTTGTAATTCTAAATAAAAATGTACTTATTGCTTAAATACTAATTCTATACTATTAATTAGACTTATTTTTATTAAAATCCAATAATAAATTAAACATGTAAACAATAACATATAAAAAAAGTAATTTCTTTATTAGAAATATCTTTTTTTTTGCGTTGCCGTAGGTGTTTTCTTTGAGGTCGAATTCCAAAATCGAATTTCGAATTCGAAGGGGTTTGTTTTCTCACTCACTTTTTATATGCATGTGAAAGAGACAGAGCACAGTAAAATTCGAATGTTTCAAATTTATGGCTGAACAATGTCAATTCGTGACACTGAAGATTGAAAAATTAAAAAGCTGCTTTTACTTACGCTCGAATCAAAATCGCGTTTTGTTCACTGTTGTCTCGCAGCAAAAGCGGCATGTTTGAGCTGCTGAGGTGAAAATAATATACCTATTTACAAAATTTTAGTGTGTATAATTATGACACACTAATATTTTGTAAATATATTATTTTCCAATTCGGCAGCATGCGTTTTAGGTAAGAGACGCAGCGATAGCCGAGTGGAGAGACCGACAGACTGCTGCGCAGAGGGTCTCGGGTTCGAATCCACGGCACGCACCAATGACTTTTCGAAGTTAAGTGCGTATTAAATTGTTAACTATCGCTTGCTTATCCGTAAAGGCAAATATCGTGAGGAAACCTGCATGTCTGAGAGTTCTCCATAATGTTCGCAAAAGTCATGTGAAGTCTGCCAAACCGCACTTGGCCAGCATGGTGGACTATGGCCTTACCCTTCTCATAGTGAGAAGAGGCCCGTGCCCAGCAGTGGGACAGTATAAAAGGCTGATGATGATTTTGTAGGTAGGTACTTTCTCTTAGTGCTGATATATCATAATAATAGATACAACTCTGACTATACCCTTAGGTTCTAACTTCTCTCGTTTGTCTTTACAGCGTGTGTCAGCTGGCCGTGACGACTATGTCTCACACAGGCACACACGTAGGTAGGTATACGCGTCTGTGTGTGTTCCGCATGGGCAGGTGTCCATCTATGTACTATCTTTAGAAAGTAATTATCTATATCATCGTATGTACGATAATATATTTAAGAACCGAATTATTATTTTACCAAAAGAAATAAGAATAAAATTACACTTTGTATGAATCCTGAGTGGCGAGGTTACAAACAATCAAATATCGGACACAAATAACACCCGGAGCTCAAGACCCAGGTAAGTCAGGTAAGTACGTAGGTACGAAGTTATAAGTTGTGGATCCCACAAACTACCGTGCTGAGATCGAACCCGTGTCACTATGGCAGGGCTAGACGACAGCACGACATCTAAAAGTCATATTAAACAAGAGGATACTACGTAGGTACTTTAATGTTATCTAGCGATCGATCTTCGCACAGGCAATAAAATTTTCACCTCAGCAGCTCAAACATGCCGCTTTTGCTGCGAGACAACAGTGTACAAAACGCGATTTTGATTTGAGCGTGAGTAAAAGTAGCTTTTTAATTTTTCAATCTTCAGTGTCACGAATTGACATTGTTCAGCCATAAATTTGAAACATTCGAATTTTACTGTGCTCTGTCTCTTTCACATGCATATAAAAAGTGACTGAAAAAACAAACCCTTCGAATTCGAAATTCGATTTTGGAATTCGACCTCAAAGAAAGCACCTAAGGCAACGCAAAAAAAAAATTATAAAAAAGAAATTACTTTTGTTTACATGTTTAATTTATTATTGGATTTTAATAAAAATAAGTCTAAATACATAATAGTATAAAATTAGTATTTAACCAATACATTTTTATTTAGAATTACAACAATGATACATTTGAACAATAAACATCAGGGACGCGGTATTAAAACGCGATTTAAAAAAGTAGCGGGAATAAAAATTTCGCTGATGCTGATACAGTAGGTATAGCGTAACGTGTTAAATTATATTAATATATAAAATAATCTAAAAATATTAGTGAAACTAGCGATGATGACTGTACTTTAACACCAGAAGAGTTAAATCAACAAGTGATTATGCAGAATTCAATCTTTTCCTGTTCATTTCTAGTTATGTCTCCTAAGTAATATTATGTTCTCACTGCTATGGTGAAAAGTTATGTGTGCTACACGAGACCAAAGTTTTTTGTATCTCGTGCTGTTGAGTCCCTCACCACGCATTCTAACTATGATTCACTCGCTACGCTCGTGAATCAATCATAGAATCCTTCGCTTGCTCGGGACTCAAAATCAGCACTCGAAACAAAACCTCTCTTGTTGCACAAATAACTATTTATTAAAACAAAAAGCTTTGGCAAACCATGCAACTCATATAATATTAGTACTTAACAATCCCTAGATTCCTACTCTAAAATCAATTAATGTGTAGTAAGTAGGTACGTCATAATACCAATGAAAAATTAGAACAAATTCATTGCAATCATTGTCAGCCATCCCTCATGAATAAAAGTACTAAAAGAAGAGCGCCTGATAAATAATATCATGCAAATAACACAAACTACGTTGATGTTAAGCACAGAAAAGGCGCCATCGGCCAAATTAAATGATATAACTATGCAACTTTTAGTTCTATTATGTAGAACGAAATAAATATAGATCTAACTAGTCTATAAAACGGTAACATGAATCTTAACTTCCTACAGGGGGCAGTAGACATCACTAATAGATTGATGTTGTCTCGACATAAAATATCTAAATCATAATTTTTTGTTTTAATATTTGCACTCCTATTTGAATAGAACAACTGTGATTGTTAATCCTTCGGGTCTGTAAATAATATTTGTTTTAATATTGCATAGAACTGAAATGCATATTCGCAAGAAGTGAGTGTTCTTCCAGCCAAATCCCTCTGCTTCCAAAATGGCCGCATTCAAATGGCTTTCTGGCTACGGCCTTGCATCAAAACAACTTGTGAAGTCATCAGACAAGTTGTTTTGATGTAAGTATCTAGTACTTCGGTCATCGACAGCCGATTCGATAGGTTTAGAGTAGGTACTCGTACCTAATCATATGTACTTAGTTTGGAACATATGGAAAATCAATTCGATTTAGTGGAGCGATGTTTCAAGTGACTGATTTTGACTACATGTATGATAAATGGGATTGAGCGGTCGCTTTGCCTTTTAAAACTGCGTCGAGTGTTATGGGTTCGATCCCCACATGAGACACTATTTTGTGTGATTCAAGAATTGTTGTTATCGTTTGTTTTGGTAATTGACTTTGTATACGATGATTCAATGTTTGTTGAATCCCACAACACAGTATTCATTTCTAGTGATGTAGTTATCTATTAAGAGGACCATGTAAACGTAAAAGCTGCCTTATTTGTCCTTCAGTCACATAATAACAGAGGCAGAAAAGAATGAAAAGGCAAGTTTGATTATCTGCGACAAGACAATGACCTACAATTGTTCATCTTAATATAAAACGGTAACAGGAATCTTGACTACCTTCACCAAAATTAGCGACGTTGCATCCCACTTATACCGCAAAGGTCAAATATTGATCTAATCTAATTCATTAGTTCGAGAAAAGTCTAAACACAACCTTCTAAATATAAGTTGGCCCACTATTTTCGGCGCGGCATCGTTTATGCCGTGACGTAAACCTAGTACGGGTATTATATTGTCTGTGCTAGTACGATTTCTACGTCATCTGGTTGAATCATAGTCATAAATTCATAATAGTGTACCACTGTACCATAATATTGTGCTAAATCAGTTTAGTGCTATAGAAATATTCGTACTGCTATGCAAACGTGTTGCAAAGTTAACCGTGTGACACGTGTAGATGCTTTATTCGGGTTGTCACTTATCATTGCTGAGATCACTTAGTACTACCTACCACAGGTATTACCTACTCTAGCGGCTGGATCCACTTTTTGATATTTCCAAGGATTTGGCTACTATAATGGTAGATCTATAGTAGCCAATTCCAATTAGTAAATCGATGCGACCAGTGTTCGGCGCACTGATTGGATAGGGATTGATTGATGATCTAAACTAGACCAAAAATGGGACGCTACTCATATCATAAAATTAGCATAACGTTAATAATTATTCTATATCTAATATCAAGGTACAAATTCGTTACAAAAAATTAGTTCCATTCTGCGGTACAGTGGTGTAAATTGAAATGACCCGAAAGATTCTCCCTGTGAGAATGGGACTCCTGCCATGTGACAGTTTACATTTGCCTTATTATTATGATTTCTATGGTATATACCTACAGGGCTGAAATTATAGTTCATTCATTACATATAACTTGGACTATAATTAAAGCAGAATGTATGTGCCTGAGCACTGACCAATAGGTACACTGATTTATGCGTCAGCTTGACAAAGCTGTCAGGCGCCTTATCCCATCAAATTGACCAATTTGGTGTGGATTAAAGAGAACTGGTCCAAACTTCCATACAACCTGTTTGAACACAGCCTTTAGCTACATAGGGCTATCCTCTATTCATCAAGCTAAACTCTTCGACCTTTGTCCTAAGTCTGTTTAATAACTATATCGTGAAATGTGTTTAAGTTTAAATGAAACAAATACAATGTTTAACATATTATTATTTTATTTGTTGGAACAGAAAACAATCGTTTCACGAAATAAATACCTAACATATTATTTACAATAACAATCTGTTGGATCAGCAAATAACCATGTTAATAAATAAACTTAAAATTACAATAATACTTTTGTTGGAACAGCAAGTAAGTTATCACAGGTGGGATAATTCACAGCCATGCGGCCAGCACATTGAGTAAATGTCTAGAAGTCTTAACAACTGAAGATGTTTATGTTCCTAACTGATTAATCTACTTCTTCAACTGTGGGTCCGTTGTTGCTCTGGTAACTGCCGTAGCCTGGCATGCGACCGGGCATTCCTCCTGGCATTCCGCCCGGCATGCCACCGGGCATTCCTCCTGGCATACCTCCAGGCATTCCTTGGTGTGCGGGGCCGGTGCCGCCGTGCATCTTGGTCATGAGCGGCGAGCACACACGCTGCAGGTCCTTGAGGCGATGCTCGAACTCCTCCTCCTCCGCCAGCGAGTTGTTGTCGAGCCACTGCAGAGCGTCGCTGCAGGCAGAGCGCGCCGTGCTCTTGTCGTCCTCGGACAGCTTGTCCCCGGCGTCCTCGATCGCCTGCCTCACACTGAACACGTACGACTCGAGCTGGTTGCGAGCCGCCACGCGCTTCCGTTGCTTCTCGTCTTGCTCCTTGTACATCTCCGCCTCCGACAGCATGCGGTCGATCTCCGCCTGCGACAGGCGGCCTTTGTCGTTGTTTATCACGATGTTCTTGCTGCGTCCCGTGGTGTTCTCCTTCGCCGACACGTTCAGGATACCGTTCGCGTCCAGATCGAATGTGACGTCGATCTTGGGGGTACCACGAGGCGCAGGTGGAATGCCCGTCAGGTCGAAGGTGCCCAGCAAGTTGTTGTCCTTGGTCATGGCGCGCTCGCCCTCGTACACCTGGATGGTGACCGCCGGCTGGTTGTCCGAGTAGGTGGTGAACGTCTGCGACTGCTTGCACGGGATCTTGCAGTTGCGCTCGATGATCTTGGTCATGACGCCGCCGGCGGTCTCGATGCCGAGTGACAGTGGCGCTACGTCTACGAGCAGCACGTCCTGGATCTTGGCGTCTTGCTCACCGCTCAGAATGGCCGCCTGCACGGCCGCGCCGTACGCCACCGCTTCATCAGGGTTGATGGACAGGTTGAGCTTCTTGCCGCAGAACAAGTTTTGCAGCAGGTTTTGCACCTTGGGGATGCGCGTGGAGCCGCCGACGAGGACGACGTCGTGAATCTGCCCCTTGTCGAGCTTGGCATCCTTGAGCGCCTTCTCCACGGGGTCGAGCGTGCCGCGGAACAGGTCCGAGCACAGCTCCTCGAAGCGCGCGCGCGACACGCGCGTGTAGAAGTCGACGCCCTCGTAGAGCGCGTCGATCTCGATGGTGGCCTCAGTGCTGGAGGACAGCGTTCGCTTGGCGCGCTCGGCGGCGGTCCTCAGGCGGCGGAGCGCGCGCGAGTTGGTGCGTAGATCCTTCTTGTACTTGCGCTTGAACTCGTCCGCGAGGTGGTTCACGAGGCGGTTGTCGAAGTCCTCGCCGCCGAGGTGCGTGTCGCCGGCGGTGGCCTTCACCTCGAACAGCGAGCCCTCGTCGATGGTGAGGATGGACACGTCGAAGGTGCCGCCGCCGAGGTCGAAGATGAGCACGTTGCGCTCGCCCTTGAGGTTCTTGTCGAGGCCGTACGCGAGCGCGGCGGCCGTGGGCTCGTTGATGATGCGCAGGACGTTCAGCCCGGCGATGGCGCCCGCGTCTTTAGTGGCCTGGCGCTGCGAGTCGTTGAAGTACGCGGGCACGGTGATCACCGCGTCCCGCACACTACTGCCCAGGTACGCCTCCGCCGTCTCCTTCATCTTCGTCAGCACCATGCTGCTGATCTCCTCCGGCGCAAAGCGTTTCGTCTCTCCCTTAAACTCTACCTGGATCTTCGGTTTGCCGCAATCATTGATCACCTTGAAGGGCCAATGTCGCATGTCCTGTTGGATCTTGGGGTCGTCGAACTTCCTTCCGATGAGTCGTTTGGCGTCGAACACTGTGTTGTTGGGGTTGAGGGCGACCTGGTTCTTGGCGGCGTCGCCGATGAGGCGCTCGGTGTCTGTGAACGCGACATACGATGGCGTGGTCCGGTTGCCCTGGTCGTTGGCGATGATCTCCACGTTGCCGTGTTGCCACACGCCGACGCACGAGTACGTAGTTCCAAGATCGATTCCAATAGCTGGCATATTCGCTACTTCTTTTTTTCTGCTGTGTGCACTAATAATGCTCGAGTTAACTGTGAGTAAACTCCTTCGGTTTGCACCGAACTACTTCGTCTGATTCGCTTTGAGTTTCAAATGATAATGCTTTGGCGCCGAGGTCGCCGCACTTATATATGGGACGAATCGGCTTCGAGAAAACTCTAGACGTCACGAGATCAGCCAATCAGCGTCGAGAACGTCACGAATATTCTAGAAGCTTATCGCGCGTCGACCAATCACAGGGCGCCATTGTAGGAAAGGGACAGCGTTATCTCTTTCACATTAGGGTGGCAAGCGTTAAAGTTATACCCGTCTACTCGGGAAATTTATTAGTTTTTCAATATTGAAATTATAATTTTATTATCGAAACGAATGGCTTGCTTAATTTGTTTTAAAATTATGTTGAATACATAATTATACACAATTTATTAAGTATGTGGTTAGTGTATAATTATGCCAATGATTGGTACTAATAATATTATAATGATGTAATTTCGCTGGTTTTTCGCTTTATTTTACTCTTTTACTGTATGAGTACCTACTGTTTAATAGTAATATTTGTTTGTTATTTAAAATTAATCGATTATTCAGTAGAAAAAAGGAAGCTTAATAAAATTGTGAAGATATAAGCCTATCTATCTATCTACATCGAAATTTTAGTTTATATTCCACTTTTTAAAGCTCGAATAGGTCATTAGGTAGGTATTGTCCGTTATGTAAACAAAAATATGTTGAGCATACTGGCATACAGATTATTAAGCATACACATATTTAGTTATTTATAATATAAAGAACTTATCTACAATAGGTACCTAACTGTTTATTTACCACTTATTCATTCAGTATGTGAAACTTATGTACTTATACCTACTATAGTTTGTTGTCATTGTCTAACAGTCCAGGCGATAGTTGATCACAGTCGGATCCTACCTTGAATTGTTTAAAACTTGCGAATGTACATACTAAAAATAGTATTTAACTTTATATGTTAATTTTTATATTGCGTTTTTGGAGATAGCACTAGTGATTTTGACAATAGTTACCTACCTGTTTAGTTACCACTTATTCATTTACTATATGAAACTTATGTACTTACTTATACCTGCCTACGAGTACTATAGTTTGATGTCTTTGTCTAACAGTCCAGGCGATAGTTGATCACAGTCGGATCCAACCTTGAATTGAATTGTTTAAATTATGTAAATTTTTTATATTGCGTTACTTGGAGATAGCACAAGTCAATAAAATAGGTGTCTTAAATCTTTTCATTCTGAGATTAGATGTTTATATATATAAATTGTTCAGTAACGTGTAGAATTGACTTATTCACTTCTAGACACTATATTAAGCAAATACATAAATAGTTTAAACTTATTTGCAAGAATATAGGGAGATTTAATTTTTAACATAGCCACACCAAGGAAATATCTCGAACTTGACAGAATAGTCTCGCTGCAGCTGTTGGGGACGCGACGCGCGGCGCGACGACGGTTCGTTCAATAATGGCTGCGAGAAAGAGACGGGTATAGTGTTGTTTACAAACAGGGTCGCAGCTGATGTGTTTATGTTGTATGCGCTATTGAACGTGGGTTGGGATTTGGGGATCCGGAGTTTTCTACGCCTTGAACTAAACATTATTTAAATAAAATACTATTGGTTTTAAATCTATGACCATATGCCATACAAACTGAATGAAGCGTTCCAAGTTATTGGCAGCGCCATTTTCTTATGTTATCAACATTTCGATTTATTTCGAAGCCTTAATTTGTGCCCATTTTGTGACACTCGCTTTGTCTTTCGTCCAATAGGTAGATAGTTCTATCTATTAGACCTGCCATTCTCAAAGTGTGCTCCGCAGAGCCCTAGGGTGGAGCCCTGGAACTGCCTGGAAGACTAGTATAGGTAGTATTATATCGCACCTCCGATAAAATAGGGTTACAAGTCGAAAACCCTGGATTTTGAGAAAAGCGAAAACAAAGTCACGAATTTGTTAATCAGTCTTTATTCTTGCAGTATTCTTATCATGTAATATAAGTGATATATACTTGAAAAGCTTACAAAAAATACATTTTAATGGCATACGCTGTTTTTCAATTTTCCTGAAAAGAAACCTGAAAATTCCCAATTGTAACAGTATTTTAGATAAGTATTCGTATATCTACTAACAAAAATACAATTATAGCAAAATGTAAAAGTTCTTATTTTAATAAAAATCAGGCAGTTCTTTAAACCTTTTTTAACGTAATGAGTAGACATACAGCTGTAGACTTCGAAACAAAATTAACTTTAGCAAAAACAGTCATCACTTCTAACATCAAAAAAAAAACAAAACAATTCTAGTCATCACAATTTCAACGAATCACTTTCCAGTGCAAGTTTAGCTAGCCTATAAGTGATGCTTAAATGTTATTTGTTTCCCTTAATTAAATCATCTTAAGGTACTACCTAGGTACTATAATTATCACAATAAAAACAAAAATCACAGATTGTATGTTCTAAGGGGTGGCTGAAATGAGATACTGGAATGCTCTGTACAAAAGATGATCTTTAATCCGTGTTAACTACACGAGATCCGTACAGCAAGTGACTTTGCATATACATGATACAAGTTTAAGGTAATAAAATTAACAATTAGTGATTTGAGCGTAATGCTGCTATGGTGATTTGGTCAGGCGCGCGTGAACATGCCCCCGGGCGTTGAAAACAACGGTTTCAACCAGACTCCGTAGACACAGGCAATGGACAGAGCCTGTTGAACGCCCTGCGAATGACTCCAGTCGATGTCTTAATATCCGCTACACGAGCTATGCCGTCTGTTCCGGGGTGTACAGCCACAATGCGTCCAAGACTCCACTTCAGAGGAGAAAGATTGTCCTCTTTGATGACAACAAGGGTGTTTAGCTTTAGCCCATCCTTGCAGGAACGCCATTTTGTCAGCAGCTGTAATTCTGAAACATACTCCTTGCTCCATCTACTCCAAAAGTGCTGGCGTAATTGCTCTATTCGTTGAAAACGAGAAAGATGGTTAGCAGAGTGGTCCGTGTAATTCGGTTGCGGCAACGAAACAAGGGGTCGTCCAATCAGAAAATGACCTGGCGTCAGCGGTGTGTAGTCGGCAGGATCTGAAGACATCGGCGTCAGTGGACGAGAGTTCAGTATGGCTTCAATTTTAGTCAAAGCGGTGTAAAGCTCCCCAAATGTTAAATTACAATTGCCCAACACTCTTTGTAGGTGATACTTTGTGGACTTTACACCCGCCTCCCAGAGGCCACCAAAATGAGGCGTATACGCTGGTATGAAATGGAATCTTATTCCGTCATTAGCTGCACTCTCACCCAAGGACGAACTATTTAATTTTAAAAATTTAGAGAGGTCGTTGTACGCACCGACGAATGAGGTACCGTTATCAGAAAATATACCTATCAGCGGGTTTACCTCGTCGAGAAATAAATCGATACAAAGCTAGTAAGTAACTATTGCTGGTTAAATCACCTAGGGTCTCCAAATGGATGGCCTTGGTGGTGAAACAAATAAAAATTGCGATGTACACCTTTACCAGCCTGCATCCACGACCTTGACGACTAGCGCACATAATAGGACCGGCATAATCAACGCCCGTACTCTCAAAGGGTAACCTGGACTCACACGTTCTTTTGGTAAATTACCCATTATAGGCGTTACAACCTTACCCTTCATGCGATGGCAAAGAACACATTTATGATAACAGGCCTTCGCCAAGTTGCGACCTCCTATTGGCCAGTAAGATTCCCTAATTGAGGCTAATAGTAACTGAGGGCCAGCATGCATCAGCCTTTTATGCTCAAAATCAAAATAACAACTTGGTAAAATAGTGAGTGGACTGTAATATAATCGGGTGCTTTTTAGAAAAATTAAAATTAGAATTATCGAGGCGTCCGCCTACACGCATTATTTTTTTGTTGTCTAAATAAACATTAAACTTAAGAAGAGCATTATTCTTAGGTAAACTCTTTTTATGCAAAAGTAATTCATACTCAGTAAACGATTCAGACTGACTTTGAATTATAAAAACATTTAGTGCATCTTGTAATTCATCTTGTGACAAATAATTAGTTTCAGGGTAATGTTTCCTACATGACTTAATAAACCTTAACATATAAGCTACAGAACGTACAAGTCGTGAATAATTAGAAAAACGACAAAAACTAATCAAAGGTACTACTTTAGAATTATCTAAGACAGCACTTAGTACTACATAAGGTCGGATTTCAGGTAATGGTTCAGCTCCTAAACAGTTAATTTGAGATGGCCATTCAGACGGGTCTAACATCAAAAAATCTGGCCCTGACCACCACAGATCGGAATCCTGCAGAACACTAATATCCACGCCACGAGATATTAGGTCTGCTGGATTTTTATCTGTTGGGACGTATCTCCAGGTACAATTGCCCGCCTTGTCCAAAACTTCAGCTACGCGGTTACGCACAAACGGCTGAAGTTTGTTAGGCATCATTTGTAACCATCCCAACACTATGGTTGAATCAGTCCAGCAGTAAACTCGGCTGATCGCCACTCGAAGTGAACTCCTCACCTTCTCATAAAGACGAGAACCAACCACGGCACCACATAATTCCAGCCTCGGAATTGTTGTGGGCTTAATGGGAGCCACTCGACTTTTAGCCATTAATATACAAACCGAACAATCGCCTACTTCATTAATACTGCGAACGTAGACGCAAGTACCGTATGCAGACTCAGATGCATCTGTAAAAATGTGGAGTTCTAATTCCCTATGTGAATTACAGACTACAATTCGTGGAATACGTAAATTATTTAAAAGAGGCAATGATTTAATTATAATGTCCCAATGTCTTTGGATCTCACAAGGTAGTGATTGATCCCACCCCAGCTTATCTAACCACATTTTTTGCATCATTATTTTCATGGTGATAACAATGGGACCCAAGAGACCTAAGGGATCGAATATTCGCGCAATCACAGATAGCAAATCACGTTTAGTGTGAGTAGTTGCTGAGTTAGACAGATCTATAGAAAACCCCAGCTCGTCAGTGGTGACATACCAGTCTAGACCAAGCAACTTGTCAGGCCCACTTGATGTCTTATTTAAGTCAAGTGAGGCTGGCAAGTTGTCTGAAGAAAGAACAGCGTCAGATACCAGCTGAGGAACATTTGACTTCCATTTATACAATGGCATACATGCTGACGCAAGCTCCTTGGTGACTTCATTACGAATGAAATTCACTTCCTCCAAGTCATCATCTCCAGTAAGCAGGTCATCCACGTAAAAATCATGTCTGATGATATCAGCTATTTTAGGGTTCTCGCAGTCGTCTCCTATCTGTTTAAGACACCGCGTCGCAAGGAATGGCGCGCTAGCAGTGCCGTATGTGACGGTGTTTAATTCGTAAACACTAATAGACTCACTAATATTATCACGCCAAACAATCTGTTGCAAATGCCTATCGGACGGGTGTACTGCAATGCATCTATACATCTTCTGCACGTCAGCAGATAAAACATACTTGTGAAGTCTGAACCGAAGAAGTATAGACAGCAGATCGTCCTGTACAATTGGCCCGACCATCTGTAAGTCATTAGAAGATACTCCCGTTGACGTAGGACAACTAGCATTAAATACAACGCGCAGTTTGGTCGTGCTACTCGACTCACGTAGTATTCCGTGATGAGGAATAAAATAACCAGAACACAAATTACTTTTAGTTATTTTAGTCATATGACCAAGCGATTCATATTCTAGCATAAAATCATAATACAGCCTACTAAATTCCGGCTTAACCTTTAATCGACGCTCTAAAGACTGTAAACAGTGTGTAGCTCTTTTATAGGAATTAACTAGAACCGAGGGATCTTTCTTAAGGGGTATGCGAACACAGAACCGGCCATCAGACAATCGGGTCGTATTTTTAACGAAATGATCTTCACATAACTTTTCTTCAGGCATGTAAGAACTAGACGACCTCGCATTTACCTCCTCTAATTGCCAAAACTTAGATAAGTCGGCTCTGAGTGTATCACTATTGTCATCGGAAACAATATTAGATAAGTTACATTTTAAATTATGCGAAAGCAACGCAATATAATTGTTTACAATAGGACCGGAAACGATCCAGCCCAAACGGGTTTCACATAAAACTGGTTTTCCAGTACCCAATTTATAAATTTGTGATCCTAATAAGTCCCAAAATAAGTCGGCACCGATTAAAATATCAATGTCTCCGGGCTTATAAAAAGTAGGATCTGCTAAAATAATATTTGACGGCATATCAAAATTCATATTTATGTCACGGCACGGTACATTACTCGTAATAAATGGTAAAACAAAACAATGAAGACTATAAGTAAAACTATCATCTAACGAAGATATCTCAACCTTACACATTTTACCTACGTGCGAAGTGACGTTGTTTATACCTAGTATAGATTTGTTAACCTGATTAGTTATCAAGTGCAATCGTCTACATAACTTGTCCGTTATGAATGACGAAGTGCTACCACTATCATAGTAAAAACAGAATAGTAAGTTAGCTAAGGCCGCTCGGCGAGTTAATTGCCTACTCTTGCGTTGACGCACGGGTTGTCACTTGTTTACACCGCGGCGCCGGCTTTGTCGGCGCTCGCGCTTTTTCGCCGCTTTTTTAAGTGATCGCGCTGAATACTTCACAATTTAAGCTTGAATTTTTTTTTTTCAAATACCTACTGACTACCTAAGCGTTATATAACTATCTAAATGCCTTTTTAATGAGAAAAAGTAACAAGTTAAATTTACTGACGTTTAACACATTGTATATTATTAATAACGTTTATTACAAAACTGAATGCATATAAACAATTCAAGCGGGCGTGCAGTGTAGTACCTACATGAAGGCGCTCGATCAGACGCGCGGTGCATCCCGTACTGAATCCGCGCCGAGCTTGCCGCGCTCGTGTAATTGTGTGCGTGAAAAGTGCGTGCGTACACGGCGCCGGCGACTCACGCGTACATTCAAACCAGCGCGGCGGCGCGGCGGCCGATTTGTATGAAGCTATCCTACTATTCTGTTTTTACTATGCCACTATCGAGGACTGCGCGAATGAGATGCACATAACCATAACGGTCCCGCACTTTGAGCAGAGCGGTCGATAATAACACATCTCGCTGTTCGTAACTTTGGCGCGATGCAATGTTTGCAGATAACGCGACGTTATTCGTATCAGTGGTGGCAGACGGCATGATAGACGATGCAGATTGATTATTAATCGGTATAGAAGTCGTATAACTAAGTGAATTCGCAATAGCACCTTTAGAATCTATGTGAATTAGTGTGTTATGTCTACGTTTACAAAGTTTACAACCTGATTTTTTACATTTATTAGCGTAATGACCAGAACGAAAACAGTTAAAACAAACTTTATAAGTGGGTAGTAATTTGAGACGTTCGTCATTAGGTACTTAATGCAAGAAACTGTGGACAATTATTTAATGTATGATCGTCCTTATTACATTTAGGACATGCTTTAGGAGCTAATTCAATGCTAGTGTTGTTAGGAGATTGCATTGTTACCATTGACTTGATCTTAGGGCTTGATTTACCTGGCGTTTGGGAAATATGATTGGTTCGAGCTTGTTCTATGGTCTCAAGTAGATCGGCACGGTGACGAAGGAAGTTAATAAATGAGTCAAACGTAATAATTGTGTCCTGATCAAACTTGCTCTTGTGCTCCTCCCACTCGCGATATGTCTTTTGATCAAGCCTGCGTGTAACAATGTAAATCAAAAGTGTGTCCCAGTGCTTGACAGGTTCCCCTAACGATTCTAATGATTGTAAATCTTTATTTAATCGATCGATCAAGACTTTTATAGCAACAGAAGATTCCTTTGAGATAGACTCAATATTAAATAACGACGATATATGATTATTGACTAACAATCTTTTGTTATCAAAGCGATCGAGCAATAAATTCCATGCCACAGAATAATTACTTGACGAAAACTCAACAGCTTTAATTACAAGGGCTGCTGTTCCCTCCAGTGATGCTCTTAAGTAATGAAACTTATTTATTTCGTCAATTGTATTATTAGCATGAATTAGGCTGGCAAAAGTGTCGCGAAACTCTAGCCAATTACAATATGAGCCGCTAAACTTTGGTAACTGAATCGTAGGCAACTTGACTGGCCTATGCATACTAGCAACAGTACTTTTAGAGCTTTCTATCGATTTATTATCCCTATTAAAGTCACACAGAATATTCTGAGCTCTAGACAAGGTTTTATAATAAAGAGACTCAAAATCAGAACGCTCACTGTATTGTAATTTTAGATCGTCCACAATGCATTCTAGACGTAACTGTACCTCATCATACCGTTCGTACAACGACTCCATTTTACCCATGCGCAACTGCAATTCAGAAACATCACAATTAGATAATTGTTTGTCCTTAAGCGAGTCCAGGAAGGTGACGAAAGAAGTTAGACGGCCTTTAAAGCTGCCTCGCTTTTTAACTAAATCCCTTTCCTCAGACATTCTGGGATACGAGTGTTGTCCACCTGAAATTGATACAGGAATACAATTTAAATACGAACAATATAATTGTTATACACGCCTACCAGTATAAGCACTAATTTAAAACAATTTGCAACGCAGAATTTTAATAATTAACTAAATAGAAGAACTAATTACATACTATAGTTCAACCACCTACAATATAAATGTTGTAAGTTTTACTACTAATTAACTATTTTTTACTTAGTTTTAACAAATAACACTAATAAAAGTACATAAAGATTCTAAATAGGCACTAACAATGACTTGCATTAATATCAAACACTCTAAACTATAAATGTATTACGTCGAGGTACTTGCAAACAATAAACTATTGTCAGCTTATGGATTAGTTACAGCTTTATATAAAATTAAGTTTAAATAATGTAGCAAATATCTAAGCTAACTATACTATAATAAGTACGATTTAAACTTAATCTGAACTGTCGAATAATACTAATCACACAGCATTAAGTTCCTAATGATAAAAATCTAACACAATACTATAAAAAGGTTTAAGTACTGACCTTTTGCATTGGTAAATTTAATTATATTACCTGAGTGTTGGGTTACGATATTAATTATTAATAAATGCAATACACCGCTAAAATGACTTGCTTGAGCTTAATCCAATCCTCAATCCATCAACCTTCAAGTCACCTTCAATAATCCAAATCCTTGTATCCGCTGATTCTCTTCTATATAATAATTATAAATCCATCCGGTTCGCTAATGGACCATATGTAAGGTCTTAGGGGTGGCTGAAATGAGAAACTGGAATGCTCTGTACAAAAGATGATCTTTAATTCGTGTTAACTCCACGAGATCCGTACAGCAAGTGACTTTGCATATACATGATACAAGTTTAAGGTAATAAAATTAACAATTAGTGATTTGAGCGTAATGCTGCTATGGTGATTTGGTCAGGCGCGCGTGAACACAGATAAAGGCCAAGTTTCAGTCGTCTCATAATTAGGGTGTAAAATTATAAAAATTAAATTGGTATTTCAATATTCAATTACAATTGGTTGTAAAAAGGCGCATAGAATCGTGGTATATGATTACTATTAGGTAATCAAACTCATCAAAGCAGCTTTTTCCTCTTGATGTAAGCAGGCTTTAGTCCAGGCAGAACCTGAAGGTGTGTTTGCGAAATTTTAGATTCTGAAAATACTTCTTCTTCATAAGAATTCTTGTAATAAAGAATACAAGGTGTTTCTTTCATAAATACATTCATGAAAGAAACATCTTGTACTCTGACGTCTTTCAATTTCATACCCATACCAAAGCATAGCTCTGCATGTAACTTTTTCAGGGATATAAAGTCATTATAGGATAACTCATTCACCGAGTATGGGGATCCAGTTGTTTTTGCTGTTCTTATGACCGGAATCTTCTGTTGTCATGTCTTTAGTTTCGGTAACGTCATTTCAATGTAACGACGTTGCTCTATTTAAAAATCGGTGTCTTTCACCGAATCATCACTGTCCTCATTTAAAGTTGAACTGGAAGAGTCTGAGGAAGATGTAGTCATCAATTATAGGCTTCCGAGTTAGCTTGGAGCTCTGGTCTCTAACTTCAATTGGAATTGTAGATGATATTACTTCAGTATTACAAGTGGCAGAATTACTTATTGTAATATCTGTAAATGTAAAATGAAATCAACAATAATAATGACGACTCAACTTCGAGCCAACTTTTATATAAATTTAAAATAAAATACATAAAACTTTTGTCACTTTCAGCTTCGGGATCAGCTTTTGCTCTTGATTAGCTCTGGCAAGGATACATTCGGGTTTATCGACGTAAATTTTCTCAGTTCCCGGATTATCTATGATATCAAAATCCGATGTTTCTTCTGATTTTGAAAAAAACACAAGGATGTTAAAATTTGGTGGTTTACATAAAGTTACATTGTAAGATAATTATACAAAATTACTAAGTTCTTAATTTCTGGAATGAAAATGGTAAAGAGCTAAACGCAGAATTGCGTCATCACGTTTAATTTTGACCCTAGAATCATAAATCATATTCAACGCAAACAATCCAAAAATACCTAAACTTTGTTATAAACCAGATTACAAGTCGAAATATTCAGACGACACGTGACATGTACATTTATCGTCAAATACTGTTACAACTTGAAGAGTAACACAATATTACAATAAATCGCATCTAAAATACTGACATAATACAAAATATATCACTACGAGGGTCAAACTGAAAGTTCTTAGAACTGGCCACTTATAAACAATATAATAAAAAAAATATTCTAAAATTTGAAAATAGAACTCTTTGCCAATATTACTGAGTATATATTTCATTCATTTGTCATTTGTTTTACGATTTGGCGGCAAATTGAAAATTGTCTGTGTCACGTCAACATGAATTTAACACGAGAAAATTTTCGTGCAATGATTTTTTATGACTTTCGATGTCATTTAAGTCAACAAGAAAGTTATGATAGACTACGATTGGCCTTTCACGATGAAGCCCCATCTCGTGCGACTGTTTACAACTGGTTTAATGAGTTTAAACGTGGTCGCACTAATCTCACTGATGATGTACGTGAGGGACGGCCTTCTACGGCGACGACTGAAAATAACATCTGTGTTGTGCGGCGTATGATAGAGACTGACAAAAGAGTGACCTATCAGCAGATTCGGACAAGCTTAGGCATCGGTATGAGTCAAGTGCACAAAATCCTCCACGAACATTTAGCGGTCAGCAAGCTTTGCGCCCGGTGGATACCTCATAATTTGACTAAGGCTCAAAAACTCCATCGTGTGGATTGGTGCCGTAAAATGATTGAAAGATTTAACGGAGGTGACTCAAATGCTGTGTTCGACATACTAACAGGTGACGAAAGCTGGATTTACTGTTATGATCCTGAAACCAAAAGACAATCTGCTCAGTGGGTGTTTCCTTTCGAGGAGTTGCCAACTAAAGTGAAGAAAGATCGAAGTGCGGGAAAAAAAATGGTGGCCTCGTTCTTTGGAAGGATAGGTCATTTCGCAACAATTGTGTTAGAGGATCAAAAAACAGTTTCTGCAGAATGGTACACTACCAATTGTTTGCCACTTGTCTTGGAAAAAGTTCGAGAGAAACGACCTCGCAGTAGGATCCTACTTCACCACGACAACGCCTCGTCGCACACCGCCAAGCGAACGATCGACTATTTGGCGACATCAAACGTTGAATTACTGGGTCACCCGCCGTATAGCCCCGACCTCGCGCCTTGTGATTTTTATTTATTTCCAAAAATTAAAGAAAAACTTAAAGGAAAGCGGTTTATGAATGCTGAAGAAGCGGTGGCTGCGTATCGCGATGCCATTGAAGAGACCCCTAAGGACGAGTGGGCAAAGTGCTTTTCCCAGTGGTTCCATCGCATGCAGCGGTGTATTGACGTCAATGGACAATATTTTGAAAGATATAATAAAACTAATAACTGGCTAATGTAATCAGTTTTTGATTTTCTAAGAACTTTCAGTTTGACCCTCGTATATTATGGAAATGTTGAACTAGTTTCACTCAAGCCAGTTTACAAAAAACTGTAATAATTCGACTTGTGACTGTTTATTAGACAAATCGATGTATGCAACAAGATTTTACCTGTCTGATACACTGATATATTTTAATTTGTAACACTACTTGTCTCAACAAACGCACGTCCACTTTTCATAAAACTAAATGTAACACTAATCGAGATCACTCTGGAGTCAAAATACTTTAATCATGTGGCGTTACAACTCTATCTAGCGGCGAGTTTTAGGGTTACAGATGTAACCGTGTTGGAGAAGATAGATAATACATTTTTAAGTATTTTTGTGTCGTTAACTCGAAATTCGACTTTTTCGAGTTGTAACCCTATTTTATCGGAGGTGCGATATTATCTGTGTTGGAAGCATCTCTAGGGGCTCCACGAAGTTGTATGTCAGTACAATAAACGGTTTTAAAGTGCACATAGAACTCGGCTTTGTTTAATTTTTGTGCTCCGCCAAATATTTGGTTACCTACCCAAAAGGGTTCCATCCCTAAAAAAAAGTTTGAGAACCACTGTATTAGACGAAAGACAATACCTAGGTAGGTACCGTGTTGGCCTAACTTACCGTTGGCTTAACTTAGATACATACGTGTTCAGCTGTGAAAAGTTGAAAACTGAAGTGTACTAGATAAACTCCGATAGAATGCCAAAGCCGTGAAATTCGGAGAACCTAAGTTTAATCACAAAAACAGGTCAAGTGCGTGTCGGGCCACTGAGACTGACTATGTACTTGTAGCTTCCTTTCCTTACTTACCTTGTGGCTTCCGTAGTATTAAGTAGTATCCTTTACAAGTGTACCTACACAGTGAGTCAGTGACCTCATCATTCTCCTAGCAATGACATCCCAATTTCAACCTGGAGTCCGCTTAGACTGTACTAGTCTAACCGGATTTAACTGAATATTAGCTTACCTAAAATATGGGACTTAAGCACAATAATATTCATTTTATCCCTCGCGGGAAGTAGTTTAGGTTAATTTTCTTTTGTTCGTGATTATAGTAAATTCAAATTAGCCTTTGTAATTTTCTTTGGAAGTTCATTATAAATACTCACTATTAGTATTAAGCAAATGTACACTAAATCATCATCATCAGCCTTTAACAGTCCACTGCTGGACTAGGCCTCTCCTTTGAAAGGAGGAATCGGCTTACTATACCGCCAGTATATTATATAGTTCCGCCAGGATAAAGTTCGCCCAGCGGAATCAGTTTTTGGTGAATTTCTCCACAATGGCTGCGTGCACCATTTTTTTTACCATACACAATTATACGACGTCATACACTAAATATCTGCATCATAGATTTATTAACAAGAATCAGATGTAGCGTATTCGTCCAACTAAGCGTGGCACGTTGACAGCTATGTGTGCGTGACCTTTGGCGACTGGCACTGTACGGACACGCGCGTCTATGTGTGTGAAAAGTTGCCAGATTATGAATAATCTCCCAGTATTTTGCATATAGTTATGTAATATTCTTATATTCATTTGCGGTTTTGAAGAATTTACCATGGATTTAATTAATGCTTTTATAAATACATTTCTTAAATGTAGGTACCGAGTTAAGTTTTAACTACTTCGTAAATCTGTATATATAAAATCCTTGCGTTACTGACTGACTGACAGACAAGCTACAGCCGAAACTACTCGGCGCATGAAGCTGAAATTTAGCATGTATGTTTCTTGGGAACCGTAAGGGTGCACCAAGACGGGATTTCTCGAAATTCCCAGGGGATCGGGCAAAACGAGAAATAAGAAAATATGTGCGTGCGAAGCCGCTGGCGTCGATTAGTTGAGAAATAAATAGTATGTATGTACACACGGCACCAAGTCAAGCTAAACAGTTGCTGTACGATTTTGATACTTATTCCCTACGCCATAAGTATGTATGTACACACGGCGCCAAGTCAAGCTAAACAGTTGCTGTACGATTTTGATACTTATTCCCTACGCCATAAGTATGTATGTACACACGGCACCAAGTCAAGCTAAACAGTTGCTGTACGATTTTGATACTTATTCCCTACGCCATAAGTATG
Source organism: Euclidia mi (assembly GCA_944739405.2). Taxonomy (NCBI): domain Eukaryota; kingdom Metazoa; phylum Arthropoda; class Insecta; order Lepidoptera; family Erebidae; genus Euclidia; species Euclidia mi. The sequence goes on from OX123207.2 coordinate 34,644,536, forward strand.
TATGTACACATGGCGCCAAGTCAAGCTAAACAGTTGCTGTACGATTTTGATACTTATTCTCTACGCCATAAGTATGTATGTACACACGGCACCAAGTCAAGCTAAACATTTGCTGTACGATTTTGATACTTATTCTTTACGCAATAAAAACGGTGCAAAGGTCAAAATGTGTAAGCTTGACGAGTAGCAGGGTGTACACGAATATTTGGATCGTTTGGGGATCGAACTCAAAACAATATTATGTAAGGTATATACTAATGGAAATTGAAATTCTATTATTATATTTATGAGAAAGAAGATATATCTACAATATACTTTTATAATACGGTAATGTATTTTTCATTAACATGACAATCATTATCTCATAATCAATTGACAAGTGCATTTTCCCTAATTCAGGCAGAACGGCGTCGACAAAAACTGGCAACACTTACATATTTCTTGCACAAATACGAATTTTATCGAAATTAAATTAGGAAACAGTCAAATTATCAATAGTTACCTGTGAAAAGATATTCCATTTTCCTGTTTTTGTTTTTAGGAACAACTTTTACAGTGTTTAAGAACACAAGACGGCATTTTGAGAATTTAAAAGTTGAAGTGATCGTGACGCGTGAACTGTACGATGCTTCGTAGCGCACTGAGACGAGTTTGTATTCGCTTTTCAATTTTGTATTTGCTTTAGTGGCCGCACGCAAAAGTGCCGCGCGTTCCATCTGATAATTCTCTCATCTGTGATCTGCATAATTAAAATCTTTAAATTCAACAACATTCCGCTGCGCGAACGCACACCGCTGGCCCAACGGGTTGGTATGGGGTTTGTATCAAGTTTTCCTTCTCTTACAGTGCTGTTCTCTGCCAGAGGCGTAGCTAGGGGGGGGCGGTGGGGGTGGTCCGCCCCGGGTGACACCATTTTTGGGGTGACACCCGGGCACATTACACATAAAAAAATGCGTTACTGGCTGACTGACAGACAACGCACAGCCAAAGCTAGACAAGAAGCTGAAATTTTGCACGTCCCTTGAGGACCGTAGGGGTGCACTAAGAACGGATTTCAGGAAATTCTCATGAGATCGGGGAGCAAAGGTTCAGTTAAAATAAAATGGCTGGGCGTAGCTGTAGTAGCCTCTGAAATCTAGTAAATATAAGCCTTCGTCCCGTCCGCGTGAATTATACTTACACCTTAACGTTCCTCAGGAATACCATTAATTATTTATTGGTGAAAAACGTACAAACATCCGTTTTGTTGTTTTTGAGTTTATCGGGTTCATACAGACAGAATGAAAAGGGGACTTCATTTCATTATAATAAGTGTAGGTATCAGAGCCGCGCCGATTCAAGACGGGCGTCTGTGTGTGAAACCTACGAGGCGCTTTTTGTCTATTTTGACATTCTATTTTATTATATTTGTCTAAAATAATTATGTTCTTCAATTTTATATACTTAGTACCTAGGCTATTTACCTAATTACGTGAAGTTCGCTACCAGTTGGGAAATACTGCACAAATTATTAAGCACAATTCAAATTTGTACATACTACTACTGTATTTAAGATAGTTGACTTTCTTTATCCATTTTGTACAAAAATCATCAATTGTTAAAGAATATAAATATAATTTATCATCATCTTCAGCCTTTCGCAGTCCACTACTAATATCTAATCAAATAGGTAATTTCTTCGTTTCAGTCTATTTTATTTTGATATTAGGGTCGATTACTTTGATTCTGTGGCAGATGACTTCATTTCGAATTCGATTCTTCAGAGAAACTCCGAGCGTAGCCCTCTCCAAAATTGGTGGACCAGTCGTACCGTCAGTGTCCACGTTCTGTAAGTCACGGGTAGAACACACTTTGTCTTAAGTCTTTGCAGTAAGCGTAACGAAAAGCAGCGTGATTTCCTATACGCTGCCCAGTTAAGCTGTATTCTTTTGCGAGCCGTCTCGAAATTGTCTCTATCCAACTGCAAGTTTTGCCCGACGCAGAAATTCGACATACCTCTGAGCAAACGGTACCGTTACATGGACTCCAGAATAGACTAGGTTGCAATAAACTCAAAGGCTTTTTCATAGTCCATAAATGCTATAACCACAGGGGATTATCATAGGTACTCTTCTGTCTCATGTATAATCTGCCGTAATGTGAAGGTCATCTTTGGTGCCACCTCAACCTCGAGAACGGGACTATTTGGAGGTCTAAAACTCGTCAAGCGAGACGCAAAACGGTCGATGGTGACTGATGACACTGGAAAACAGCTTAAATACGTTGCTCAAGAGAGTGATGTGTCGATAGTCGATAGCACTTAAAAGGGTTTTGTCCGCCACTCCACGAGAAGAGGCTAGATTTAAATATACATTGGAGCTGCACATTGTTTCGACGTCTACAGGAGATTTTCCACGTTTAAGCTCTTGGCTGGCTGCTGGTAACTCGTCCGTGAGTTAAGGTTAAGGTAGTTAAGGTAGTTCGGGGATCCTCCGAGTAGAGATGAGGACAGCACGCTGCCGACATGTAGAGATCACTGTAACTCTGAACTTCAAGAATTTCGGATCTAGTGACGAATTCCCATCAGATGTGGTCAACTTCTCCAACCAAATCCGTACGATCGATCCCACTTCAATTGGTAGATATACACTCCCACTTTGGCGTTGTAGTTTCTCCATGACAACATTGAAGTGGGCCTTTTTGGTGTTATGTAAGACTCTAGAAATGTCAAAATACATTTCCTCCATTTAATCATTAGGGTATATCAAAGTAGGTGCATATACTTGGACAATTTTCAAGTTCATACTCTTGCCCACTGGAAACTGCTATATCGTTGCCAGAGAAGACTTTATATACCAAGAAACCGGCTCCGCCTTGGGATAGCTGGTGTCCCGCTCTCAGTACATAGGATGGCTAGAATCTGGGGTAATGGTATTCTACGCCTCGCTGCGAACTTCACATAATCCCAAAATATGTCAGGCGTAGCTTTCGCACCAGTGGCGTTGCTGCCCGTCACCGATATTTAGTATTTTAGGGTGAACCTTACACCCACATTTTCAAATGTCTTTGTTTTACTCACCAGAGGAAGCCAAAACAACAAATATTAACTTTCTTACTAGCAAAAATAAAAAGAAATTGTATGGGACACAAGTCACAACGTGTGTCACATCACATCGGGTTGGATCAAATCTGACTAAAAAAGGATTTAGGATGATGATGAATTAACTATGTTTCTTTTCTTTAACAATTGGGCATTTTTTTTTATTAGTCGTGATCGCTAATCACAAGCGGATTCTTTCTAGTCAATTAGGAAATAAGGTACTATATAAAGCTGAGGAATATTTTCAGTCAACAGTTTAATACCTAAAAAAATATTGTCGAAACAGGAGAACAAAAAAGGCGCTTCATAGATTTCGCTCACAGGCGCTGTCTAGGGTTGGCTCGACCCTGGATTGCTAGCTTGATGCTGGTTATCGTAGGATTTATGAAGATAATCATTCAAAAGCCATGAGAGGACTCGGATGCTTTGGAGAGGGCAATGAGGCGCAATACACCCGCGATGGGGTGACACCACTACAATCCGCCCCGGGTGCCACCCAAGCTAGCTACGCCACTGTTCTCTGCATCATATGCTCCCTCTGTCGCCTCATACGACACCCACGGGATGATATGGGGTGGTGACAATCCGTATTCTTAATCCGTCACCACACTACCACTAAATACTAGGGTTGTATCAATGACGTATTATAATATATATCTTTGGGTTGTATAAGATAGAAGCTTTTGCCTAAATATATTGCAAACAGATGTCTAAACAAAATAACGGTCAAACCAAATAGCGATACCGCATACAAATCATAGATACAATGTTTATGTTAGTATGTTTTTATATCGCGTGGGTGGACTAAGTTTTGGCACAGATTACTAAATAGTTATTGTTTTGGGTCGTCCAATATCCAGCACCCATGATGGGAATAATTTCTGTTTTGCGGAGGCGTTTACAATGTATATGGGCTGGACACGTCTACGAGTGGGCCAACAGAAAATATCCTCAATGTCAGAGTCGTTCCCTTCTCCTAATATAGATAGTATAGCGTCTTCCGGTAGATGTACTTCTGTAATGTAAAAATAACGATATTGAATTGTACTTAAGAAATAAATTATTATTAAAAGTAAGTCACACAATAACATGCACGAGCGTGCAGTTTTGTGTATTGAAACATGATTAAAAACCGAACTGCTACGATCGTACGTATTGTTTTTAACTCCTCAAAATCAGGTGAATACCATTCTTGAATCAAATATTTCTTACGTTATCACTTTAATTATAACATAAACTTTTCAATATTAGTTATAAAACAACAATAATTATAAATAAACAATGTATATCATTACGTACCTGTTGAGCCGCGAGCGCCAAAAAATGCAGCTAACGTTCCCGTCACTGCGAGCGCGACTGACTGATCATACGATGCCTACACATTTTTTTATAGAACACACACAACCCGCACGAGCAGTCGATATAGGTTTCGTCTCGCAAAACAGAATTTTTATACCTAAAATCTTTTTTTTTGCGCATGCGCACGCTCGTTTAGGTTGGGTTTGAAAGGGCTAAGAAATAACACAAACAGGCAATAAAATAAATAAAAAATACTTAGTTATTTTCATAGTAAAAGCTATAGAGCATAGTTCGTTTCGTCGTCGTTGTACGTTGTACTCTGTCTTGTACTCCAACATTCTAGAACTTGCTAGCAGTGGCGGCGCTAGACCACATGTGGACGTCGGCGACATCAAGTTCGCGAGGCCCTTTAAATCGATGGCGAGGCCCCGTTTACTTCGTAGTAAAAAACCGTTAAAATTAAGTGAGCCAAATTATAAAATAATGTATGAATAAATAAATGACTATTAAAATATTTTCACCCAACACAGATCTTGTCACTCACGTGTTCGAAAAAAATTAAAGTCATTATCATCTGCTTAGCTTTTTACCGAATTGTTAGGTGTCGGTTACCTAAGCCAGGATGATGGCAAAACGAAATTAAGTATGTAACTTGTAAAACTTTTTGCGAGGCCCTCTCAGGCGCGAGGCCGTCGGCGGTCGCCGACGTCGCCGACGCCTAGCGCCGCCACTGCTTGCTAGAAACGTATCCTACAGAGGGCGCGGCAATACGTTCTCGAAAATCTCGAATAACCAGGGCACCCTGGCATTGACCCAGTTCTGTGACGTCAGACAAGGCAGGTAAACACTCGGGTCGGGTCGGTTATACCAACATTTCTACAGGTTTTTTGTCATTGATCTTAAGTATTCAAACTGAGCAATTTGTCATTATGTTATCGATGTTGATACAAAAGTAAAATCCGTTATGTACACCCTATACACAGTGTATGTTTTACAACAAAATATTAAATATCTTCTGTATAAATTATTTCGTTACTGACTGACTGAAACTAAAAAACTAAACAAAAATGTCCCTTGGGTACCATAGAGGCGGCAAGGCACGAAGAAGGGTTAACCCGAAATTCCCGCGAGATCCGAACAAGATAAATTTAATAAAAGTATACTATCTAACCCTTAACTGCCAAAATAAAACACAATATAGTACCTCACTAGGATTTTGAATTTGTTTTTTTAAATGATCTCAGCATGAAAAGCCGATGTTCAACATAGTAAAGTACTTTAACATTTTACTAAAATGGTTAACTTCTTACTCTTACTAGTAGAACGCATGTTAATATTTATTTTTTATCTAGAGTTATTAAAAGATAAGACAGGGACTGCTCAAAACTACCAGCGGGGCCGAGCCACCCCTATGTGCAATGTGCGCCGCGCGCCGGGTGAAATGCATTACTTTCGAAAAAGATAAAGTTATAGATGTATTTATTTGCTGAAACATGTGTAGGTAATAGTACATAATGATATACACATTAGATCTTAAATACCATATAGTTGTATCAACATGTTTGACCTTTGATAGGTGTACAAATGTGTAGGCGTCTATATTTATAAAAAGACATCAGTGCCCACAATCTATTAAAATTTAAAAGTCAGTCTGCAATAATAAACTTAAACAAAGAAAAATAATTAAAAAAATAATTTACAAATTACAATAAAATTACACATTAATATCATTAATAAAAAAAGGAGAAAATGGTTTACACACTCATAGAAATTTGTCATTCAAAAACACAAATATTGTAATATTTGTAATAGCATTTTTCGACTTTGAGTTTTAATGTCACAGATTTAATGTTTTTTTTAATAGGTCTTTATTCAGCTGTCTAATGCTATCTGGAATTTTATTAGAGATGACTGGACCCATACATACTACACTTTTATGCAGTAGCGCTGTTTTTGCAGGATGTAGGTAGTTATACGAAGTCTGTTCGTATCGCGAGTAGTTTGGGAAACAAGTGTGGATTATTTTTAACAAATAGTGCCACTTCTAGTACATACAGTGATGGCAACGTTAGGATTTTATGTTTTATAAATAATGGCTTGCAGTTTTCAGTACTTTGTATCCCAAACATAGCGCGTATACATCGTTTTTGCATTATAAAAATTGGTTGCCTGTAAAGTCGTTATACGGGCGAAAGTTTTACGTGACAACGACTTTGAGTGGTAAAATAATTTTAATGTGAATGTTCATTCGTATAGTAGGAAGAAGGATGAAAGACGCGTGCCTTTCACTTTTTATGTCTGTCTCTCTCGCTCTTAGGCGGGACGCGTGCCTCTCACTCGCTCTCATTGTGAGCGCATAACGTGAGCGGAGCGTAACGCAGTTTCTTGAAGTGTCACCCGGCAAACCAATTTATAAGACGTTGTCACGTCAAAATTACCATATCTTTATTTGTTAGTTGCCCTAAAATATTATTTCGTTACTGACTGACTACTAAAAGGATGACAAAAAGGCGCTTCATAGATTTCACACACAGGCGCTGGATTGGGTCAGCGCGACCCTGAAAACTACTGCCTCTTCTAGTAATTTTTTTATTGATTTTAAGGTTGAAACAATATTTATTTCCAATTTTCATCCACTAAATCAAGATCTGCCAAAACTACTATTTAGAATCTCTTCTGTCTTTGATTTTTTATTGCCACGTGTTTCATGTATGGTTTTTGGCCAAATAGTCACATCAAACTTTTTGATAATGAAATCCACAGCAACAAAGTTAACATTGAACAAAATCTTGTACAATAAATGTCGTGAAATTTACATATTAGATATTAAATACATCTAAACAATCGAACTCGAACGTGGAGAGACCGACCAACGGACTGCTACGCAGAGTCTCGGGTTCGAATCCACGGCGCACACCAATGACTTTTCGAAGTTATGTGCGTATTAAATTGTTAATTATCGCTTGCTAAACGGTGAAGGAAAACATCGTGAAGAAACCTGCATGTCTGAGAGTTCTCCATAATGTTCTCGAAAGACATGTGAAGTCTGCCAACCCGCATTTGGCCAGCGTGGTGGACTATGGCCTTACCCTACTCATGAAAGGATCGTCATTAACGGGTGGTGACCGCTTATGTTTGATCAATCATAATGCACTAAATGCACATTTGGTTCCACGACCAATATTTTTGATCTTGCCCGCAAACACGATTCTTTTAAAGTCCTCAAATTCGTAGACAGATTGATTCCGAGTCATTTCTCGGTATATGTTACCATGTATGGAATTTGTACTCGTGTACTGTATCATTTTGTCAAATAGCTGATTGTATTATGCTCTTGGTTCTATTTTCAGGGCTATTTAATATCATTACCATAGGTGTATAACTAAGGACCAGTTCGCCATTTGTGCTGCAGCACATAATGCACAGCTATCTGCTCATAAATGAAAATTACTGACGTCTCTCTCCGAATCTGTAAATGTCCATATGAGTCATATGACTGTCTATTAGGCTGCAGCGAAACTTTAAGATCATCTCCACTCTCTGGATTCCGAGCAACTTCTACGCTCAAAGCAGGTTCCAAAATCTGCCTGCTTCGATTACTTTGACTCATATTATAAAAAATATTTTTTTATTGATTAAAACTTTCCTTTACCCTTCTCTAAAAATCTCACAGTCTCTGCAGTTTCTTGTCAAACTTAAAATACTTAGAACATGTGAAACGTTGACACACGCGTGCTATAGGTACTGTAAATCATACGGATATAATGGTTCGTTGTAAACTATACTCCCTAAATGAAAAACCTAGCAAGTCTCAATTACCAACAAGAAACACATTATTTATTTCTTGGGAATCGCGTGTAATCTCGTGCGCTTACTGTGTTTCGTAATAATTTGATATCTTGAAAACTACGGCCTCTTTTTATTTTAAAAAGGATCTTTGCATGTTGCAAGGAATTGCTTTGTTATTTAATAGTTATTAGCGTAGTAAAAATGTAGATTTTGAGACAGATGTTCCTTACTGTGTTTATTTTCGTGACAGCCGAAAGCTAAGGATCTGCGCACTAGCCATGACTCTGGTACTTGGTAGGTACTCATCCCGCTTTCATTCCCTCTTAGTCGCTAGATATCGCAATTGAAAATGCATGTCTTGAAATGTAATTCGACTACGTTAATCTACTTCTTCGACTGTGGGGCCACTGTTGCTCTGGTAACCGCCGTAGCCCGGCATTCCTTCTGACTTGCCACCGGGCATCACCTCGGCACGTCGCACTGCATATCTCAATGATCTCATCTCTCCCACTGCTGAGCCCGGGCGATTTTTATGAGAAGAGTTAGCCGTAATCTACCACGCTAGCAAAGTGCGGTTTGGCAGACTTCACATGTCTTATTTATGAGAATATTACGGCGAACTAATGTCCTCATTCAGGTTTCCTTACGATTTTATCCTACCCATTTAGCGAACGATAATTAGACAACTTCTAAAAGTCAAACGGCGGCGCGCCGTGCTCATTGAACACTATTTATCAGCATCGCTTTAACGATGCAGTGGCAGTACATGTGAAAGGGGCTATCATTTAAAACTTTAATTACCCAGAGTCACAACCTGTGTGTGTAGCAGCCTTTTCAGTAGAACTAGGAAACTCATGTATCAATTCGTGTATTAAAATTAAAATTGTGGGACCAGAAGAAATACCTCGACCCGACTCCATACATCAATGGTGTCCGTGGATCAATTGGATGATCTGGTCATAAGTAGGTATTCCAAAAGGGTTCTAGCTTTTTTTCTATTATCTTGCTTATGTTAGGGTCAATACCTACTAGGTAAATGAAAGGTACGACTTAGGTAAATAAAACGAACATATATTATAACATTTCTTTTATTTGTTGGAACAGCAAACAAATCGTTTCGTAGGAATGGCAAATAATCAGGTACTTAAATTATTTAAATACTTAACGAGATCACAGGCAGAAATATGACTAGCACATGGAAACATTATTTTTACATCAGTCTTTAAAAATAATATTCACGTAAATAGCTAGCCTTGGTTTAATCTACTTCTTCAACTGTGGGTCCGTTGTTGCTCTGGTAACCGCCGTAGCCTGGCATGCCACCGGGCATTCCTCCTGGCATTCCGCCCGGCATTCCTCCAGGCATTCCTTGGTGTGCGGGGCCGGGGGGGGCGTGCATCTTGGTCATGAGCGGCGAGCACACTCGCTGCAGGTCCTTGAGGCGATGCTCGAACTCCTCCTCCTCCGCCAGCGAGTTGTTGTCGAGCCACTGCAGAGCGTCGCTGCAGGCAGAGCGCGCCGTGCTCTTGTCGTCCTCGGACAGCTTGTCCCCGGCGTCCTCGATCGCCTGCCTCACACTGAACACGTACGACTCGAGCTGGTTGCGAGCCGCCACGCGCTTCCGTTGCTTCTCGTCTTGCTCCTTGTACATCTCCGCCTCCGACAGCATGCGGTCGATCTCCGCCTGCGACAGGCGGCCTTTGTCGTTGTTTATCACGATGTTCTTGCTGCGTCCCGTGGTGTTCTCCTTCGCCGACACGTTCAGGATACCGTTCGCGTCCAGATCGAATGTGACGTCGATCTTGGGGGTACCACGAGGCGCAGGTGGAATGCCCGTCAGGTCGAAGGTGCCCAGCAAGTTGTTGTCCTTGGTCATGGCGCGCTCGCCCTCGTACACCTGGATGGTGACCGCCGGCTGGTTGTCCGAGTAGGTGGTGAACGTCTGCGACTGCTTGCACGGGATCTTGCAGTTGCGCTCGATGATCTTGGTCATGACGCCGCCGGCGGTCTCGATGCCGAGTGACAGTGGCGCTACGTCTACGAGCAGCACGTCCTGGATCTTGGCGTCTTGCTCACCGCTCAGAATGGCCGCCTGCACGGCCGCGCCGTACGCCACCGCTTCATCAGGGTTGATGGACAGGTTGAGCTTCTTGCCGCAGAACAAGTTTTGCAGCAGGTTTTGCACCTTGGGGATGCGCGTGGAGCCGCCGACGAGGACGACGTCGTGAATCTGCCCCTTGTCGAGCTTGGCATCCTTGAGCGCCTTCTCCACGGGGTCGAGCGTGCCGCGGAACAGGTCCGAGCACAGCTCCTCGAAGCGCGCGCGCGACACGCGCGTGTAGAAGTCGACGCCCTCGTAGAGCGCGTCGATCTCGATGGTGGCCTCAGTGCTGGAGGACAGCGTTCGCTTGGCGCGCTCGGCGGCGGTCCTCAGGCGGCGGAGCGCGCGCGAGTTGGTGCGTAGATCCTTCTTGTACTTGCGCTTGAACTCGTCCGCGAGGTGGTTCACGAGGCGGTTGTCGAAGTCCTCGCCGCCGAGGTGCGTGTCGCCGGCGGTGGCCTTCACCTCGAACAGCGAGCCCTCGTCGATGGTGAGGATGGACACGTCGAAGGTGCCGCCGCCGAGGTCGAAGATGAGCACGTTGCGCTCGCCCTTGAGGTTCTTGTCGAGGCCGTACGCGAGCGCGGCGGCCGTGGGCTCGTTGATGATGCGCAGGACGTTCAGCCCGGCGATGGCGCCCGCGTCTTTAGTGGCCTGGCGCTGCGAGTCGTTGAAGTACGCGGGCACGGTGATCACCGCGTCCCGCACACTACTGCCCAGGTACGCCTCCGCCGTCTCCTTCATCTTCGTCAGCACCATGCTGCTGATCTCCTCCGGCGCAAAGCGTTTCGTCTCTCCCTTAAACTCTACCTGGATCTTCGGTTTGCCGCAATCATTGATCACCTTGAAGGGCCAATGTCGCATGTCCTGTTGGATCTTGGGGTCGTCGAACTTCCTTCCGATGAGTCGTTTGGCGTCGAACACTGTGTTGTTGGGGTTGAGGGCGACCTGGTTCTTGGCGGCGTCGCCGATGAGGCGCTCGGTGTCTGTGAACGCGACATACGATGGCGTGGTCCGGTTGCCCTGGTCGTTGGCGATGATCTCCACGTTGCCGTGTTGCCACACGCCGACGCACGAGTACGTAGTTCCAAGATCGATTCCAATAGCTGGCATCTTCTCTACTTCTTTTTTTCTGCTGTGTGCACTAATAATGCTTGAGTTAACTGTGAGTAAACTCCTTCGGTTTGCACCGAACTTCTTCGTCTGATTCGCTTTGAGTTTCAAATTACAATGCATTGGCGCCGAGATCGCCGCGCTTATATATGGGACGAATCAGCTTCGAGAAAATTCTAGACGTCACGAGATTAGCCAATCAGCGTCGAGAACGTTACGAACATTCTAGAACTTTATTGCGCGTCAGCCAATCATAGGGCGCCATTAAAAGAAAGAGACAGCGGTATCGCTCTCACATCAGGGTGGCTAGCGTTAAACTTTTACCCGACTATACGGGAAATTTATTAGTTATTCAATATTAAATGGCATTGGCGTTTGAATGGAAATGGATTAACTTTTAAATAAATGGCTTCGTAATTCGTTCTAATTGCGTATAATACTTAATAAAATTGTAGTATTGTAATTAATTATTGCATAATTTCTAGTATGAATTGACATTCATGACTTATGACGTAATTACTGGTTTTTCGCTTTATTTACTCTTTAACTGTAGGTAAATATAATTTCATATAATAATATATTAAATTACTTTTATTTTGTTTATTATATTATTGTATTAATTTTAACGTACCTACTTACAAAATCTTTCAGAATATGTTACTAATGGATGTAATTTAAAAAACATTAACATCTTATAGTTTCTAAAATACTATAAAAATAAACACAACAACAATAATTATATATATTATAATAATATTATGGCACTTTGCTGAATGTCAGTACAGGGAAATTTAAAACCAAAGCTTGCCACACCAGTGAAAAGACTAGCACCTTCCTCTTCGTTCTATCGCTGTGTAAGAGAGAGATAGAAGTATCATTGTTTACAAGTTGCGAACAGCTGATGGGCGCTGAAATGCAGCTGTTTGTATGTTTGTGTGAAGCAAAATGGAAGCGAGGGTCGCGGATTCTGGATAATTCTACCCTTCACTTGAATTATATTATGTTATATGAATGCTTTTAACTTTGTGGAAACGATTCTTAGACGGTTAAGGGACGTTGCAAAACGTAGATGTATAAATATACCTTCTTGCCTAAAAAACTTAAGATATCACGGTTTCAGATACGATATTTTGTGATCTTATGATTGCTCGCAGAATAAATGCTCAGCCACCCAACACATCTTTCACCAATGTCTATATTATTATGACAAACCGTGTTAAGCCCACACAAAAAAAATTAAAATTGTTATTTTTATGCTAAGCGCTAACAAAAATAACACGAAATGAACCGTCACAAAGTTTAGTTTCGTGAAATGACTTCAAGGGACTTAAAATCATAAAAATATCACTGCTTTTAAATATCACTGCATTTTTTGAGCAAATGACTTTTGCCATACAGCGTAATGTTAAATATGTTTTTTTATTTTATAAATATAATTATATCAACCACTAGGTTAATTATGATATGATAAGAAGTGCTTTTGTAATTATTAAATTGATCGAAACAATCTCTGTTACAGTTTTTTAAGCTGAATATCTATAGAAAAGTAAACATATTTTATGTATTCGCACACAGATTTAACAAACAAGAACGCATGTTAGCCTCGCACTATCATCAGTTCACATTCATCACATTTAATGCAGGGACCACTAAACAAAATTTAAGAAATTGGATGATTTTAGGTAGGTCCGACGTCCGTAGGTATCCCGTATGATAAGAGAATGGGGGCTGTTGGTGAAAACCGGCATAAGTTTAGTTACATACAGTTACACTCATTTAAATACAATATACATAATAATTATTATTATGTGCCATAATTATGGTAAGGTTAGGTTAGTATCTATGGTCAGTATAATATATGACATCCATAGAGGTACTACCCGTTCAGATAAAAAATGGACAACATTTTTTTTAAGACTTTTCTACACTAGAAATTAGTCCTGTGATGCCCCGCGTCATCTTTACACGACTTTACAAGCATGCAAGCAACGGACACAGTGACCATGACCACCCAGGCTTGAAACAACAATTTATGGATCACACAAAATGTTTCCTTGTGTGGGAATCGAACCCACAACATTCGAAGCAGTATCAAGCAGCGAGGCGGCCGCTTAAACCACTACGCCAACTATTAAGCCTAAACTCGTGTTTAAAATATTTTCAATTTATCTGCTAATATATCATCATAATGCACTGCTTCAACGTTTACAGCAGATAATGATTATGTTTTAGTCAACACACTTTGTGTCAACCATAATTATTGTTGTTTTGACTTTGGGAGTACATTGTGATTGTACTAGGTACCTCGTACCATAGATAAATATAATACTATACAGTACTCGTACCTACCTAGATACATCAAATGATTATATTACTATTCTACTCTTTCTGCGAGTACCTCATTTATACGCTTTCTTAAACATACAATAAATAAATAATCGTCATGCTTGTTTTATTTTCACCTAGTAATATTATCGTGCCTGAATGGGCTCAACTTATTAATATAACTATGCGTTTTATGGATGTGACTACAGTAATATTTTTAACATCAATCTGTTCCGATGTATTTTTTTTACTATTCACACGTCATATTGAGTTCAATTGCTGTGCATGCTACATAGAACTTTCAGGTAGGATTATTTCGATCGGTCAGTAAATTGGGTCTACCCAGTATAGCTGTATAATCTATGATCGGGTCGTTCCGGAGTGAGACTAGTACAAAGTTATTATTTATCTAGCCAGTAATAGTTACCTTTCTAACGGTATATCAATCACTCTGATTGGAGCTTGAATCAACATACCTACATACATTTATGCCAATAATAATCTCGTTAATTGTAAATTTGAGTAACAATTTAAATTTACACATTGTTTTTTTCATTATCGATATGACGTTACCGCCATCCCTGCTTTTGTACTATATAATTGTTATACATTTATACGTTGGCGTACAGCGACACATCGCGTTTAGTATAGCTGGGCGGTGAAAAGGTTAATTAGTTATCTTCCTCGAACCTACGTTATATAAATTCTTTGTCTAGTACAACAATATAAATTACTTAAGACTCACCCATAAACTTTACCTACATATTATTCAGGAGGCGTTTAGTTTACAAGATATTGGTGCGCCTGCAAAAATAGGTATAGCATGGTATACAATAGCGTGTTCGTTGCATTGCTAATATACAGGCGTTTTCTTATAGATTCGAAAAAGCTCCGGTCTCCTACAAAAACTGATTTAATCAGATTATAAATCATAGTTGCTCCCTATTTTAAGTTTTTATAACGACTTTTATGACTACAGCTGAAATCTGAAGACACTTAGTGATTGAGGAACTATCTTGTGAGATGCCTATAGCTAAGTAGAGCTCGTACAAGTTGCAGTTTGCACTAATTTTATTATGGGATGGGTGGTTCCCGCTCTGGGATATAAAAGATATAAATAATAAACAAATAATAATTTTAATCTCATTTATTTAAATTAACTTACAAGTATAAAATCAGTCTCAAATATTAAGGTAGCGACGAATAATTCTTATGGTAAATGATTTCATAACACTATTTTCTTTTCTTCTTTTCCGGTGGCTTATTCTCTGGCGCTGGTTCGTCTCCGTTGATCTGTTGCTCGTTGTCATCAACGCGGTCGCACAGCTTCCTCCTGACGGGCCCCGTGTGCGTGATGGGCACCGCTCGCTCGTCAGCGCTCGCCGACGCTCTAGGAGCACTCACCGTCAGCACTCCGTCAGAAGACAGCCTGGACTCCACAGCGTCAGGGCTGCAGTCTTCAGGCAGAGCATACCGCCGCTTGAAGTGGCGAGACACGTACCCGTGCTCGTCCTTCCTCTCCTCGTGTTTACCTTCCACCACCACGTAGCCGTCCGCCGTCTTCACACTGATCTCTTCGGGCGAGAAGTGCTGCACGTCCAGGTTTACCTGGAACTTGTCCTTGTCGCACTTGATGGTGGAGCCCACGTCGCGCGCCGCAGCTGCAAGGCTTCGCCACGAACGCAGGTACTTGCGCGCTGACACTCTCGGCTCTATCTCCATCAGAAAGTCCTCCGGCGACAAATCCAGATCAAAGAGACGGTCGTGAAGTCGTCTGGGGCGAAAATCGTCGAACAAATACGGTAGTATCAGAGACGAGTAAGAAAAATTCTAACTCGTCTCTGGTAGTATATAATATTGCTCTGTGGAATTGCCATCACGATTAGGTACGATTTGGTAGAAATCAACACGAAATTCACTTTACAACTTTCAAGCTCGCTTCTGAATCTGCTTAGCTTATGTCAAATTAAACTAGCTTGGAGTAGCGCGCGTGTCGCTTATATAACCCTACCTATCTAAAGTATGCAACACAAGTTCGAGAGCATTTGGGAACCCACTAGAAAAGTACAGAACATAGATTATACAGATATACTGGTACAGAAGCTTCAGATAACTTACATGTAACGCCCTCTGGCAGTAGAGTAGATTAATGAATAGTACGTTTTATTGTTAAGAGATGGCGCTGTAACAACTTTTAGTTGTAAATAAATACAATACAGACTAATGAAATGGGCAATATCCATTTAATTATGCATTTTATTAACCTCAATGTGAGAATCTTTCGTATTTTTCAATACATCCCAATTTCGATGAATAAAGTACCATAATAAGACTAATCAAATTAAAGCCAAAAACGGCTAGGCGACCACTACTAAGCAGTCATGGGCAGAACTCGACAGAACAGAACGCACCTTAGTTTTCGAATGTTTTGTTTTGGATATTACCTAATCGGTAAAATAGATGTATTTATACCTTAAATTAATAAAATATCGCGAGTAAAACCTGTTTCAATAAAATTGTATGATATTATCTAGTTCGTACATCTTTTTGAATCTAAGAAATAACACAAACAGGCAATAAGTACCTACTTAGTTATTTTCATAGTAAAAGCTATAGAGCATAGTTCGTTTCGTCGTCGTTGTACGTTGTACTCTGTCTTGTACTCCAACATTCTAGAACTTGCTAGAAACGTATCCTACAGAGGGCGCGGCAATACGTTCTCGAAAATCTCGAATAACCAAGGCACCCTGCCATTGACCCAGTTCTGTGACGTCAGACAAGGCAGGTAAACACTCGGGTCGGGTCGGTTATACCAACATTTCTACAGGTTTTTTGTCATTGATCTTAAGTATTCAAACTGAGCAATTTGTCATTATGTTATTTATGTTGATACAAAAGTAAAATCCGTTATGTCCACCCTATACACAGTGTATGTTTTACAACAAAATATTAAATATCTTCTGTATAAAATTATTTCGTTACTGACTGACTGACACTAAAAAACTAAACAAAAATTTGTCATAAATGTCCCTTGGGTACCATAGAGGCGGCAAGGCACGAAGAAGGGTTAACCCGAAATTCCCGCGAGATCCGAACAAGATAAATTTAATAAAAGTATACTATCTAACCCTTAACTGCCAAAATAAAACACAATATAGTACCTCACTAGGATTTTGAATTTGTTTTTTTAAATGATCTCAGCATGAAAAGCCGATGTTCAACATAGTAAAGTACTTTAACATTTTACTAAAATGGTTAACTTCTTACTCTTACTAGTAGAACGCATGTTAATATTTATTTTTTATCTAGAGTTATTAAAAGATAAGACAGGGACTGCTCAAAACTACCAGCGGGGCCGAGCCACCCCTATGTGCAATGTGCGCCGCGCGCCGGGTGAAATGCATTACTTTCGAAAAAGATAAAGTTATAGATGTATTTATTTGCTGAAACATGTGTAGGTAATAGTACATAATGATATACACATTAGATCTTAAATACCATATAGTTGTATCAACATGTTTGACCTTTGATAGGTGTACAAATGTGTAGGCGTCTATATTTATAAAAAGACATCAGAGGGTCTAGTACCAGTTGCACTCGATCGTCACGATGGACGATAGCCTATCGAACGGGAACAATTTTCCATACATTTTCTAAAAGCGCCCCTAGGAGTGAGTAGCAAGAACGTCACCCGATGGAGCGACTTTCAAATCGCGAGTATAAGTGTCATTTTGATCGACGAGTCGACGACGATGATGGACGACGATAACAAAATAGGCAAATCCGCAGTTTAAGTTGCACTTTTGACAAGTCAAATAAAGCATATCGAGTCCATTGTCGAAGCAAACGAGCATTCTATTGTCACTGAAAAAACTTTGGTGAGCCCGTGTTGTGAGTAGTGTAATAAATAAAGGAAAATCATTATCTTATGTTATTTTGCTTGAAAACTTATTGTAATGGCTCAGGAAGATGATGTGGCTGAAGTGTGACTCTGAGAAAGAGCGAGAATCGAAGATAACGTACAAAATTGTCTTCAACCAACCGTTTGTTAATACCAATATTATTTTGGGTTCTACAAAGGAATGTTAATGAAGGTTAAGTCATAGAGTGTTATTAGAGGCTCATAACATTCCCAGAACTAACGCAGGTGAGTAAAAATTGTTTTAATATGTATATTAAAAGTTACTTCTGAAGTGATCAAACCTTAACATTTTCTGTTACACAGGCTCTCTAAACATATCTTTGTCATGTCTACTTTGCTAGCAAAGTAAATATATACCTAAATATGTAATGGATTCAATTAAAATAACGGGGCGGTTCACAACAAGTTAATTACAACAATAGATCCTTTGTTTCGCAAACTTGTAAGTGGATATTAATTGTTTAGATGTAGGAAGGTAGGTATCGTTGCGTTAGTTCCATAAACTTAAGAAGGAAATACGAGAAAAACGATACACTACATCTTTATACTTAACATTTAGAAGGTACCTATTATCTAAAGATGATAACTATAGATGTGGACCTTGAACATTATACTTAATTATTATTTCATAGTAGGTAGTATTTGAATAACCTAATAATAGAACTTACAAATTATGGATCTATCTAACCTAACTAACATTGATGACGCACCAAAGTTCAATGTAATTGTTAATCTTTTTATGTTGAAAAACGTTTTCTAAATTGTCAACAGGGAACGGTTATTTTTATTAAGATGATAGCTACAGCAATTCAACACATCCCTATACTCAAACCATTCAATCATTGATGTGATGGCACACAATTGAAAATAATATTTTCATGTTCTTGTTATGTACCTAATATATTATATTATGAGGCATCAAATGCTCATATTGTCCTAGTTGCATTACATCCAATTTATAGGTACTATGCACACTATGACTCATTAACATTTACTCCTTTTTACTAAATTTCAAAAGTTAGTTCACCTAACTGTAAATAATAATTGCTGATTATAGGGAGTGTAGCTACCTTTGTCAATTATATTATATCATTAAATTTGAATATTGTTTGTTACAGAACAATTATCAAATCAGAAGAAGAGAATTATCATCTAATGGGAACAGGCAAATTGAAATTTGCATCAAGATTGATGAGCCGTTGATGGCTGTTTACATGATATGACAATTCATGTCTCTATAATCATGTTATGTATATGGCAGTATAGACAGAGTAACAGAAAGGCAGTAAATGAGTGGACCAAACTGCCACAAGCAATTACTTCATCTCACTGCTTGAGGCAACTTATGTTTTGTTGCAGGGACAAAATGAAATCATGTAATCTTGACAAAAATATGTATATTTTGATAAAGAAAGAACAACATACAATATACATTTTTTTTATTCTGTATATGTGTTATGCATTCACTAAATATATTTAATGTTACAATATTATGCTTTTCCTTTATTTGAAATACAATAATATTTTATAAATACAAAAAAAATCCATGTAAGAAGTAAGATCTTGGAAATATTTTACATAAATTGAGTATATTTATGAAAACACAATTAGACAGTCCTAATTAATTATGTCTTTTAATAATAAATGATTAATTAAATTTGTTTTTACATTCACACAAACTATACTTGTTGCATATTAAGTCCAGTGATTAAACATAAAACTGGTTTCTGTTAAAAAATAACTACAATACAATACACAGGCACATTCAATACCTAATAAACTTGTAAAGCTAATCTCTGCTACTATGAATTAAACTCAAGTGTTCCATAACATGCTACACCGAGACATGTTAAATTTGTAAACTCCTTATTTCAGTACTAATAATGCCACAGACTTCATATTCTTGCTACACCGAGATATGTCCAATTTGTAAACTCCTTATTTCAGTACTAATAATGCCACAGACTTTATATTCTTGCTACACTGAGACATGTTCAATTTGTAAACTCCTTATTTCAGTACTAATAATGCCACAGACTTCATATTCTTGCTACACCGAGACATGTCCAATTTGTAAACTCCTTATTTCAGTACTAATATTGCTGCAGACTTCATATTCTTGCTACACCGAGACATGTCCAATTGGTGAACTCATTATTTCAGTACTAATATTGCTGCAGACTTCATATTCTTGCTATTCTTGCCTAGTCTCGGTTCTTGAAGTCTGCCGTAATTAGCTAAAAACAAGAAATTATTGAACATTGAAATAAGTAAAAAAGACATGACTTTATTTAATGATATTTTTTATTACCTACTCTTGTATTTATCAAAATATATCATTTCAGTTTGCCAACAAATTATATATTTATTAAGACTATGACAGACTTAGAGGTTACCTATAATTTTTTTATGAATTTCAGTAGAATTACTGCAAAAATTTTCTGAATATTGTTTATTTTTAGACTGACTTTAAAACCACATGCATTTAGTAATTTGAAATACTGGCTTGGGAAAATATCACAAAGTAACTATAGTTTACTAACCATTGGTATAAATACAGAGAAAAATAACATCATAATCTTATACACACCTAGTGGTTTGTATATCACTGCAATTTGTTTATTGCGCGACATCTTTCAACATTTATCAATTTATTCAAAACTTCTTAGTGTTGAAGTCCTTTTATCCACATGTCTTATGATCTACTTGCTTCTTACACTCCTGAGACGTTCCAAACTCGATCTGCGCACTATTTCAGCTAAACTGAACACGAAAGATCTGAAAGAGTAAGTTTAAGAGAATTAAAGACAAATAATAGGATTGGTTTACTATGTATCTCGTTGACAATGAATAGGTAAACGATGATAGAATAATACTTACTCAGCATAATGTAGGCGAAATAATTAAGTTTGATTTGAAAGAATCAAAGAAAACAACAAAGGTAATAATTCAACTGACTTATCTGACTTAATCTGACTGACATTTATAATGTCATTTTAGTGATGCCAGATGCAATTTCTAAATTAGTATTATAATGCTGAAGAGTTTGTTTGATTGGACACGCTAATCTCAGGTACTATATTAGTTGCCGTTTATATTCCGTGAGAGCGTATTATTTCCTTTGATGGGTGGATCACGGCACAGAAAATCACTGTTTTGTCTGTTCCGTAGGGTCGATCTACTCGTGATGAAATCAGTGTCATCCGTATAAATCCGATAGAATACCTCAACCGATAAACTGCATAAGTATATAAAATAGATGAGCGTAGTTGCGGCATCCGCTATTATTTGTATATCTATATTCTTTTTATAGGCTCACGCACACCTGTATCCCTGACGGGGTAGGCAGAGATGTAATTTTACACCCACATTTCGCCATGAATTTTTAGGTCCCAGTGGTCCCACGTAATATGAGGCGAGCCTATTGCCTTTACCGGGCACATCACTAGACTCCGTTACTCTCTACTGTGTTATTATATTTATATTTCGTACATATAATAAAACACTAAAAAAGTATATTTTTGTACTTTGAATATGTTTAGAAAAAAATTACTCTGTTAGGCTAAGAATCAGTAAAGGAGCATGAATCTAGAAAATAAATTCTGTCTGTTTGTCAGTTTGTCTATTTGTACACGCTAATCTCCGAAGTTACTGGATGGATTTGAATGAAACTCTTTTTGTAATATTGCTATTAGGTCTGGGTCAGCATAATTATAGTCTATAATTGATTTTGGAAAGTGGAACACCTGATGCAGTACCACAACAGCCCACAGTGTCCGCCGTAGAACAAGCTATGTGGACAAAAGTCATTATCAAATTCCCGGAATTAGGTACTTTCTACCTGTAAACAGCACCCCTAAACCCCTGATTCCAAGAATTGTTTAGGTACGTGTAACATTCTATACTGATGAGTCATCGTTTATCAAAGTAAGCTAATGAGGTAAATGCAATTAAAGAAATAGGTCAGTGGCATTTTTGCTACACTTGTGCTAACACCTCGTGGTGACAGTTCTTATTTTGTTTAGAGTTTCAGTAATAGATTTTACTTCTGAAGGTATGTATAATATTTTTTCTTGTAAGAATCCTTTTAATGTGTCATAAACATACGTAAAGTAGACTAACTATGAATGCACAAAAAAATTGATGTTTTATCTTTGTTTTCGAACTTATCAAGCTTGGAAAAGCCATGTATCCTCTTGTATCCAGGCTGAATTTTTGATATTTTTTAGCTGCATGACTATGGACGATTATGGCATATATTTTACGTAGCACACTTGAGTACAACTACTTTTTTCTTTTTTTTTTCAGAAAAGCTTTACTCTATTAGTAAAATAGAGTTTTTCGAAAAATGGCTAAAGCACGAAAAAGACGAAAGAAATGATCGTTTATTTCATCTAAGTTTGATTTCTCTGACATTACTGAAGAATGTCAAAGGGAAATGAAGATGAAATTAGCCAATATTTCTTCGAAAATTGCTACAAAATGGGTTTCTTCAGGAAAGTCAAAAGAGCGTTTCCTTTTCCAAGCAGACTAGGACATGGACTATGAAAGTTGGACATCACGTGTTTCCATCATATGAATGAATTGTTAAATAAAAAAAAGCGTGTCATCCTTCCGAGAATCACGTTGTTGTGACACAGTCTTGAGCAGAAATTGAGCTACAAGCTATTTTAAATAAAACTGCAGAACGGTTAGTTAGAAGCTCAGAGAGAAGTTGTCACAAGCGTGCTCCACAATTCCTCGTTTACTCTTATAAGTAAATGGGTGGTCTATCATCATAGTGGTTATAAACAGAGATTTGACAATAGCGAAGACACTGATGAGTTCCTTTTCGTTTTTTCATTTGTTTCTCTTAGGTTAATCGACGAAGGTAACAACATTATCTGGCAAAATCCTCATCCATCGTCGACGATGTTTTGCCGTTCAATTAAATTAATTTTTGCCAAAGAAACTACGGAATTAACAAAAATCGAGACTAATAAAGTTTTGGAACAAATAAACAACTTGGAGCCTACATTTTGTGATCTTGGTGGTTCTTTTTATATATTCTATATATATATTCTACCACATTCACACAACACCATCTAGTCCCAAACTAAGCAGAGCTTGTACTATGGGTACTACGTACTAGACAATGGATAAACATACATAATATACTTTTTTTTTGTAAATACATACATATTATACATAGAAACACCCAGACCAAGACAAACATCCATGTTCACGCACACAAATTTTTGACTTGAGCGGGAATCGAACCCGCGACCTTCGGCGTGGCAGTCGCTTACACTCCCGCTGCGCCAACCGGTCGTCTTATTTGATTTGAATTGACTATTATTTTTTATAAATATGTCAGTTAATAATTTTTGTATAAATATGTAAGTTTGTAATTTTTGTATAATATATGTCAGTTTATAATTTTTGTATACATACATAACGTCACGCCTTTTATGCCCGAAGGGGCAGGCAGAGGTGTATTTCTACACCCACTTTTCGCCAGATATACTTTAGTCCCACGTAATAAGGGGCGAGCCTATTGCCGTACCGGGCACATTTCCAAACTCCGTGCTGCTACTGAGAATTTCGTGACAGAAAAACCCAATAACACTGCCCGACCCAGGAATCGAACCCGGGGCCTCCCGATCCCACGCGCACATTTATGCCGCGAAACCAACGAGGCAGTCGTATAGGGTTTGATGTCGAGTTTTCCGTCTCTACGCAAAGATGGTATTTGCATCCTCCTGTTATTCCTTAGTCACCTCTTACGACACCCACGGGAAGATAGGGGGTGGTGACACTTGTATTCTATGCCGTCAACCACACGGCATAATTTATTTAATAATATAGTATTATATATTATAATGACTGAAAATATATTTTTGTCCACCTGGCTTGTTCTACGCCGAACACTGTGCAGCCCGGCGAAACTATAAAACATAAAAATGCGGTTTGGCAAAAAACATTATGCCTGATGAGCATTTTCTGATGAGAGATTATTTGAAGATCTCGAACATCTGATGCGGAGAGCCCAGCTACGCTAAAACATATACAGCCATGACGTGTTAGATAAAGTTATTCAGTCTGATGAGCTTTTCTGTTGCCTTATAAAAATCAGAGATCTGAAACATCTGATGAGGAATTATAAGATCCCATCTGCACTATACTATAATTATACAATATACAGACTCGATGGCTTAGCATTAGTTGTCCAATATTAAGAGGATTTCTTGTTGAGAGATCCATATTCATAATTCTTCGAGCAATTAAAGACCCGAGGAAGGACATAGTTTTTATCGCGATAACCGACATCCACGCGGGCGGAGCCGTTAGCGACAGCTATTATTGACATATGTATTTTGTATGGATCTGTTGTCAAATATGCCTCTCTAATCTTCAAATACATGGATAGATTGTATACATAATATAAGAGAGACAGAAACTTATATTAGAGAGACTTGAGTTCGAAACCATAGCGTTTTTTTTTAATTTTGTGGTTATTGTGTGCTGCAATGTGACCGTAGAGTACGTTAATCCGTTGGTTCCTTCTGTCATAAAGATCTTTGACCGTCGTTGTAAGGAGTAAGTAGCGGCAGTAGCTTGCAATATCCTGATTCTGGTCAAAACCATATTATCATTTTAAGTTGCGTAGGTCAGATGACATAAGAAATAGGTACTTAATCGAGTCGTATATACAATCGGGATAACTAGAATAAGTAACTTTAATACTCAACTTTTCTATTCTTCAATCAGATGATTCTATTGTTCAATGATAGCAAATAATGAAGATTTTTGTTGTTTAGTCCAATGAATAACACAAACGGCTTAAGTTACTAATCTATCACCAGAATATACACTATTAACACAGTAATAGATTCGCAATTAGCCTATTAACAATTTCACATGAGGTGATGAGGCTACGAATACGTTGGTTCTACTATTTCACTAATTCTGTTCTTATATTATGAACACGACTTCATGGCCATTGCATCAGTATATCCGAGTGAAATTATTCGTCTCATACATCCACTCGGGCGGAGCCACGTGTGATAGCTAGTTCATAATATTATATTTATAATATATAATTTATAATAAGACGTTGTTTTGACGTGACAACGTCTTATAAATTGGTTTGCCGGGTGACACTTCAAGAAACTGCGTTACGCTCCGCTCACG
Organism: Euclidia mi; assembly: GCA_944739405.2. Lineage (NCBI taxonomy): Eukaryota > Metazoa > Arthropoda > Insecta > Lepidoptera > Erebidae > Euclidia > Euclidia mi. Next base: position 34,669,337 of record OX123207.2, read on the forward strand.
TTATGCGCTCACAATGAGAGCGAGTGAGAGGCACGCGTCCCGCCTAAGAGCGAGAGAGACAGACATAAAAAGTGAAAGGCACGCGTCTTTCATCCTTCTTCCTACTATACGAATGAATATTCACATTAAAATTATTTTACCACTCAAAGTCGTTGTCACGTAAAACTTTCGCCCGTATACCGACTTTACAGGCAACCAATTTTTTTACAATATGTGACGCGGAGTAGTGACTTGGAGTTCTAATTAAAATTAATAAGAAAATTTTCGACGTATCATTTCAGATATAGTCATGTATATCTCAAAGCATATTGGTTCTACCATCCATGTGGTACACATTATTTGCATTAAATTGTGAATCAAAACCATTCTCAAGTCCTCTTGAACACACACAAAAAAATTCATCATAATCGGTCCAGTCGTTTAGGAGGAGTTCAGTGACATACACACGAACCCAAGAAATATATATAATAATAAATAAAATAATTTAATAAAGATAAAGATGTACCTAATTAAAAGTTGAATTCCCAAAAATAATTGCATTTGGCAACATTAATTAAGACTTCTGATTTTACAGTGTTGTTACATAAGATAAATTGTTAGTCGTGTATGGTCGTAAAACAAAATTCCATATAAATTACATTACATTTAATAATAAGAAGATTTTGTTAATTTTATTGCAGGATTAATTTCACGTTGCCAATAAAACAATTAAATAAATAATCAAAATAATTCATGACTGATTATATTACAAAAAAAATATATAAAAGTTGTCAACACTCATGTATTTTAAATCTGGTATTGTGGTTTACCATCTCCGTCGTGTCAAAAATGTCAAAATGAATGCATATACTTCATCTCTTTCTTTCCGAGTAGTTAAAAAGAGAGAGAAATAGAGGGCGTGGCCTATGTGCGTATGTGTGCAGATGATCGGAAATGGCCTGCCCGCCGTGCCATTTTGAGAGCTCGTACTGCGGATCAGTCGAAATGGAGTGAAGCACATCGAGCTGTCCATTCTCTACAACGGATAAGTCGTTGGAAAACTCGTACTAGACCCTCAGTGCCCACAATCTATTAAAATTAAAAGTCAGTCTGCAATAATAAACTTAAACAAAGAAAAATAATTAAAAAAATAATTTACAAATTACAATAAAATTACACATTAATATCATTAATAAAAAAAGGAGAAAATGGTTTACACACTCATAGAAATTTGTCATTCAAAAACACAAATATTGTAATATTTGTAATAGCATTTTTGGACCAGTTTGAGTTTTAATGTTTTTTTTTTTTTTTTAATAGGTCTTTATTCAGCTGTCTAATGCTATCTGGGATTTTATTAGAGATGACTGGACCCATGCATACTACACTTTTATGCAGTAGCGCTGTTTTTGCAGGATGTAGGTAGGCATACGAAGTCTGTTCGTATCGCGAGTAGTTTGGGAAACAAGTGTGGATTATTTTTAACAAATAGTGCCACTTCTAGTACATACAGTGATGGCAACGTTAGGATTTTATGTTTTATAAATAATGGCTTGCAGTTTTCAGTACTTTGTATACCAAACATAGCGCGTATACATCGTTTTTGCATTATAAAATTACCATATCTTTATTTGTTAGTTGCCCTAAAATATTATTTCGTTACTGACTGACTACTAAAAGGATGACAAAAAGGCGCTTCATAGATTTCACACACAGGCGCTGGATTGGGTCAGCGCGACCCTGAAAACTACTGCCTCTTCTAGTAATTTTTTTATTGATTTTAAGGTTGAAACAATATTTATTTCCAATTTTCATCCACTAAATCAAGATCTGCCAAAACTACTATTTAGAATCTCTTCTGTCTTTGATTTTTTATTGCCACGTGTTTCATGTATGGTTTTTGGCCAAATAGTCACATCAAACTTTTTGATAATGAAATCCACAGCAACAAAGTTAACATTGAACAAAATCTTGTACAATAAATGTCGTGAAATTTACATATTAGATATTAAATACATCTAAACAATCGAACTCGAACGTGGAGAGACCGACCAACGGACTGCTACGCAGAGTCTCGGGTTCGAATCCACGGCGCACACCAATGACATTTCGAAGTTATGTGCGTATTAAATTGTTAATCATCGCTTGCTAAACGGTGAAGGAAGACATCGTGAAGAAACCTGCATGTCTGAGAGTTCTCCATAATGTTCTCGAAAGACATGTGAAGTCTGCCAACCCGCACTTGGCCAGCGTGGTGGACTATGGCCTTACCCTACTCATGGTGAGAAGAGGCCCGTGCCCAGCAGTGGGACAGTATATAGGGTCGATGATGAATCGAACTCAGTTGAAAATCTTTTAAAGGATCGTCATTAACGGGTGGTGACCGCTTATGTTTGATCAATCATAATGCACTAAATGCACATTTGGTTCCACGACCAATATTTTTGATCTTGCCCGCAAACACGATTCTTTTAAAGTCCTCAAATTCGTAGACAGATTGATTCCGAGTCATTTCTCGGTATATGTTACCATGTATGGAATTTGTACTCGTGTACTGTATCATTTTGTCAAATAGCTGATTGTATTATGCTCTTGGTTCTATTTTCAGGGCTATTTAGTATCATTACCATAGGTGTACAAATAAGGACCAGTTCCTCAGTTGTGCTGCAGCACATAATGCACAGCTATCTGCTCATAAATGAAAATTACTGACGTCTCTCTCCGAATCTGTAAATGCCCATATGAGTCATATGACTGTCTATTAGGCTGCAGCGAAACTTTAAGATCATCTCCACTCTCTGGATGCCGAGCAACTTCTACACTCAAAGCAGGTTCCAAAATCTTTCTGCTTCGATTACTTTGACTCATATTATAAAACTATTTTTATTTGATTAAAACGTCCCTTTACCCTTCTCTAAAAATCTCACAGTCTCTGCAGTTTCTTGTCAAGAACATGTGAAACGTTGACACACGCGTGCTATACTGTAAATTATACGGTTATAATGGTTCGCTGTAAATTATACCTACTCTCTAAATGAAAAACCTAGCAAGTCTCAATTACCAACAAGAAACACAGTAACACAGCCCACAGCTTAGGTACGCCCTGTGCTACGCCGCGCCGCCGCAGTGACCGATGCGCGATGTCGCCTCAGAGTAAACGCGCCATGTAAGTACATACATCGAAATCGCTTCCGCTGCCGCTGCCGCCGCGCCGCCGCTGTAGGCTGTGGCCGGACCGTAAGTACATGCGACTTGCGATGTTTTATATCATTGGTAGTTTTCCTTGCTGTGTTTCTTTCTTGGGAGTGATCGCGTGTAAGCTCGTGCGCTTACTGTGTTTTGTAATTTTGTATCTTGAAAACTACGGCCTCTTTTTAAAAAAGGATCTATACATGTTGTAGGGAATTGCTCTGTTATTTATTACTTATTCGCGTAAAAAAATGTAGATTTTGAGAAAGATGTTCCTTACTGTGCTTATTTTTGTGACAGCCGAAAGCTCGGGATCTGCGCACTTGCCATCACTCTGGTAGGTACTCATCCCGCTTTCATTCCCTCTTAGGCTCAGTTCACACCGAAATGGCAGCGGCCGGAAGCGAAGCGGAGAGCAGTTTCAGTGTCATATAATTTTAGTCTTTATCACCATGACTAAAATACATAGAATCACTTGACAATCCGCGCCGCGTCAGCGCGCGACCGCTCTGGCGGGCGCGAGCATGCGCGGGAAGGCGCGGGCGGCCGCGAGAATGCGCGGGAAGGCGCGGGCAGCTGCGAGCAAGCGCGGGAGGGCGCGGGCGGCCGTGTACCCAAGAATCCGCGTTTCCTCTTCTTTTTCTTCAATTATACGTGCAATAACTATTAAATCCAAAATACTCATTATATGTAGAATATAAACTGCGCATAGGAATAGCGTGAGCCTGAGCCGTGACGTGCTCGCGGCCGCTCGCGCCCGCCAGAGTGGTCGCGCGCCGACGCGGCGCGGATTGTCAAGTGATTCTATGTATTATAGTCATGGTGATAAAGACTAAAATTATATGACACTGAAACTGCTCTCCGCTTCGCTTCCGGCCGCTGCCATTTCGGTGTGAACTGAGCCTTATGAGAATTTTACGGCGAACTAATGTCCACATATTCAGGTTTTCTTACGATTTTATCCTACTCATTTAGCCAGCGATAATTTTGTTAACAACTTCTAAAAGTCAAACGGCGCGGCGGCGCGCCGTGCTCATTGAACACTATTTTTCAGCATTGCTTAAACGATGCAGTGGCAGTACATGTGAAAGGGGCTATCAATTAAAACTTTAATTACCCAGAGTCACAACCTGTGTGTGTAGCAGCCTTTTCAGTAGAACTAGGTAACTCATGTATCCAATTCGTGTATTAAAATTAAAATTGTGGGACCAGAAGAAAAACCTCGACCCGACTCCATACATCAATGGTGTCCGTGGATCAATTGGATGATCTGGTCATAAGTAGATATTCCAAAATGGTTCTAGCTTTTTTTCTATTATCTTGCCTATGTTAGGGTCAATACCTACTAGGTAAATGAAAGGTACGACTTAAGTAAATAAAACGAACATATATTATAACATTTCTTTTATTTGTTGGAACAGCAAACAAATCGTTTCGTAGGAATGGCAAATAATCAGGTACTTAAATTATTTAAATACTTACGAGATCACAGGCAGAAATATGACTAGCACATGGAAACATTATTTTTACATCAGTCTTGCCTTGTAAAAATAATATTCACGTAAATAGCTAGCCTTGGTTTAATCTACTTCTTCAACTGTGGGTCCGTTGTTGCTCTGGTAACCGCCGTAGCCTGGCATGCCACCGGGCATTCCTCCTGGCATTCCGCCCGGCATGCCACCGGGCATTCCTTGCTGTGCCCCGCCGGGGCCGGGGGCGTGCATCTTGGTCATGAGCGGCGAGCACACACGCTGCAGGTCCTTGAGGCGATGCTCGAACTCCTCCTCCTCCGCCAGCGAGTTGTTGTCGAGCCACTGCAGAGCGTCGCTGCAGGCAGAGCGCGCCGTGCTCTTGTCGTCCTCGGACAGCTTGTCCCCGGCGTCCTCGATCGCCTGCCTCACACTGAACACGTACGACTCGAGCTGGTTGCGAGCCGCCACGCGCTTCCGTTGCTTCTCGTCTTGCTCCTTGTACATCTCCGCCTCCGACAGCATGCGGTCGATCTCCGCCTGCGACAGGCGGCCTTTGTCGTTGTTTATCACGATGTTCTTGCTGCGTCCCGTGGTGTTCTCCTTCGCCGACACGTTCAGGATACCGTTCGCGTCCAGATCGAATGTGACGTCGATCTTGGGGGTACCACGAGGCGCAGGTGGAATGCCCGTCAGGTCGAAGGTGCCCAGCAAGTTGTTGTCCTTGGTCATGGCGCGCTCGCCCTCGTACACCTGGATGGTGACCGCCGGCTGGTTGTCCGAGTAGGTGGTGAACGTCTGCGACTGCTTGCACGGGATCTTGCAGTTGCGCTCGATGATCTTGGTCATGACGCCGCCGGCGGTCTCGATGCCGAGTGACAGTGGCGCTACGTCTACGAGCAGCACGTCCTGGATCTTGGCGTCTTGCTCACCGCTCAGAATGGCCGCCTGCACGGCCGCGCCGTACGCCACCGCTTCATCAGGGTTGATGGACAGGTTGAGCTTCTTGCCGCAGAACAAGTTTTGCAGCAGGTTTTGCACCTTGGGGATGCGCGTGGAGCCGCCGACGAGGACGACGTCGTGAATCTGCCCCTTGTCGAGCTTGGCATCCTTGAGCGCCTTCTCCACGGGGTCGAGCGTGCCGCGGAACAGGTCCGAGCACAGCTCCTCGAAGCGCGCGCGCGACACGCGCGTGTAGAAGTCGACGCCCTCGTAGAGCGCGTCGATCTCGATGGTGGCCTCAGTGCTGGAGGACAGCGTTCGCTTGGCGCGCTCGGCGGCGGTCCTCAGGCGGCGGAGCGCGCGCGAGTTGGTGCGTAGATCCTTCTTGTACTTGCGCTTGAACTCGTCCGCGAGGTGGTTCACGAGGCGGTTGTCGAAGTCCTCGCCGCCGAGGTGCGTGTCGCCGGCGGTGGCCTTCACCTCGAACAGCGAGCCCTCGTCGATGGTGAGGATGGACACGTCGAAGGTGCCGCCGCCGAGGTCGAAGATGAGCACGTTGCGCTCGCCCTTGAGGTTCTTGTCGAGGCCGTACGCGAGCGCGGCGGCCGTGGGCTCGTTGATGATGCGCAGGACGTTCAGCCCGGCGATGGCGCCCGCGTCTTTAGTGGCCTGGCGCTGCGAGTCGTTGAAGTACGCGGGCACGGTGATCACCGCGTCCCGCACACTACTGCCCAGGTACGCCTCCGCCGTGTCCTTCATCTTCGTCAGCACCATGCTGCTGATCTCCTCCGGCGCAAAGCGTTTCGTCTCTCCCTTAAACTCTACCTGGATCTTCGGTTTGCCGCAATCATTGATCACCTTGAAGGGCCAATGTCGCATGTCCTGTTGGATCTTGGGGTCGTCGAACTTCCTTCCGATGAGTCGTTTGGCGTCGAACACTGTGTTGTTGGGGTTGAGGGCGACCTGGTTCTTGGCGGCGTCGCCGATGAGGCGCTCGGTGTCTGTGAACGCGACATACGATGGCGTGGTCCGGTTGCCCTGGTCGTTGGCGATGATCTCCACGTTGCCGTGTTGCCACACGCCGACGCACGAGTACGTAGTTCCAAGATCGATTCCAATAGCTGGCATCTTCTCTACTTCTTTTTTTCTGCTGTGTGCACTAGTAATGCTCGAGTTAACTGTGAGTAAACTCCTTCGGTTTGCACCGAACTTCTTCGTCTGATTCGCTTTGAATTTCAAATGATAATGCTTTGGCGCCGAGATCGCCGCGCTTATATATGGGACGAATCGGCTTCGAGAAAACTCTAGACATCACGAGATCAGCCAATCAGCGTCGAGAACGGCACGAATATTCTAGAGGCTTATCGTGCGTCGACCAATCACAGGGCGCCATTGTTGGAAAGGGACAGCGTTATCTCTTTCACATTAGGGTGACAAGCGTTAAACTTATACCCGACTACTCGGGAAATTTATTAGTTTTTCAATATTGAAATTATAATAATTTTAATTGTCGAAACGAATGGCTTGCTTAATTTGTTTTAAAATTATGTTGAATACATAATTATACACAATTTATTATGTGGTTAGTGTATAATTATGCCATTGATTCGTAGTAATAATTTTATAATGATCTAATTTCTATATATTTTATTTTAGAAAAAATAGGGTTCCGTAAGATATTTGGGTTTTTCGGGTACGCGAAGTAGTTCCCTCAGGACGCGGGTGAAACCGCGGGAAACGGCTAGTTTATAATATAAAGAACTTATCTACAATAGGTACCTAACCGTTTATTTACCACTTATTAATTTACCATGTGAAACTTATGTACCTACTATAGTTTGATGTCATTGTCTAACAGTCCAGGCGATAGTTGATCACAGTCGGATCCTGCCTTGAATTGTTTAAAACTTGCGAATGTACATACTAAAAATAGCATTTAACTTTATATGTTAATTTTTATATTGCGTTTTTGGAGATAGCACTAGTCAATAACATAGGTGTCTTAAATCTTTTCATTATGAGATTAGATGTTTATATAATTAAATTGTTCAATAACGTGTAGAATTGACTTATTCACTTCTAGACACTATATTAAGCAAATACATAAATAGGTTAAACTTATTTGCAAGAATATAGGGAGATTTAATTTTTAACACATCCACACCAAGGAAATATCTCGAACTTGACAGAATAGTCTCGCTGCAGCTGTTGGGGGCGCGACGCGCGAGACGGTTCGTTCAATAATGGCTGCGAGAAAGAGACGGGTATAGTGTTGTTTACAAACAGGGTCGCAGCTGATGTGTTTATGTTGTATGCGCTATTGAACTTGGGTTGGGATTCCGGAGTTTTCTACGCCTTGAACTTAACATTATTTAAATAAAATACTATTGGTTTTAAAGCGCCATTTTCTTATCTTATCAACATTTCGATTTATTTCGAAGCCTAAATTTGTGCCCATTTTGTGACACTCGCTTTGACTGAGATAGTCTCAAGCTTGTAGATAAACTGAAAATTACCGAAGCTGAACAGTAACTGCATGACCTATTCTTAACAGTTTCCCCGGACAAGATACACGCATTGGTGTAGGTCCAACACCAATAAGCTTAATCAGCCGTTTAATTCTACGTTCAACAATGATATTCAGCAGTTCCCTCAAACAGAACACAAAAGTTGGCAACTCTTCTTTGGACAAATGATTTAAATGTAGGTTTAATTAAAATGTTCTTTTTGATATTGGATTTGTTCAAACTCTGTATTAGGAGAATGCCTACTTAGTATTTCGAAAATACGAACTCCGATTGTAATGAAACAATTGAACATAGGTAGGTATAAAAAAAATGATTTTATTCGTCCAAACTCATATCAGAGTCAGGAACAAACATAATGTCCCTTTTTGATTTATTCACAACCTTAGACCAGTCTTCAAGTTTTAAAGAAATTATTAATACCTAATATCTAAACAAAAACGCTTTTTAAAACTGTTCCAATAAGCGAAGTTGACGGAATCCTATGATTGGGTGCATTTTTTATGTGAAAACCTAACAACCACACCCTTCTATTTAAGCAGTATTTTATGATAACAGTTATATAAAAAGTACTCTGTGATGATAACGATTAAATTTACATAATGGAGTGTTCGCGAAGATCAGTAGAGACTAGAGACCGCAAGACCGCAACCCTTTTGTTCTGTAGTCTTAGACCGCAACTATGTTAGTAGCTAGGTAAGTATACCTATAATCAGATCATAAAATGACTTTACATTATACTTACTACAGCAAAAATGTTGTTGGTACCTTGGAGTACTTATTAATATCACAGTCAAATAATCCATAGGTCCAGCCGTTCCAGAGATTAGCGAAAACAAACAGATAGACAAACAAAAATTGAAAAAAATGTCATTTCGGTGTATGTACCGTGTATCCATATGAATTTAGTAAAAATCGGTTATTTTAATATTACAAACAGACACTCCAATTTTATTTATATCTATATATAAGTGATTTACACTATATTATTCATGTAGCGTAGCAATTGTAATATTTTTCTAAAATAAATAGACGGTGTTTGAATAAGTAGGTATTGTTTACATGTGGCAGCCCTAGCCTACTTACCCTTGTCTAGACGTTGTCGACTTTTTCTACGAGATCAAAGGCGTCAAACTACTGTATGTCTTTATACTGTGCCAATGTGAGGCATATTTTGCCAGTTTTGCCACCAAACTGTCTGGATTCTGTATTTCGAGGGTTCACGGGCAAAATGTATTAAGCGACATCCTGGCCGATATTGAGTTATATACATATTCGGAATCGCCGGATTTTTCTGCGTCGTTTGCACTCGGTTTCGTGCTGATCTGAGCACTTTTTTGGCGCTTAAAACAATAGTAAATTTAGGCGCAGTTCGGAGTAGCTTTGATTTAAGCGACAACATTTTTTTACAATTTAAGAAAAAATGGACTTCATACAGGCCAAATATTTAGTGTTTTTGACTTGAGCTATTTTCCCCGGAATAAGTTTGGTAAGATAAGGTGTTTGAATCGTCTTGCCTGCGCCTAAAATATATACATACCGTCGCTTAAAGCATTTTGCTTGCACCTGAAATTCATACTTGATGTCGCTTAAAGCATTTAGCCTGCTGCTGAAATCCATACCTTATGTCGCTTAAACCATTTACCATGCGTCTGATATTAATACACACAGACGCTTAAATCATTTTCATATTTAATAAAAATTCTTTATACTCGGCGGTTAAATCCTTCTTCTTGAACTGAATTAATAAAGACTCGTCTCATCAGGCATATTGTATTCTAAGTGGTGGAAGTTAAAACATTTTTACTCTACTGGAATTAGGAAATCTATATTCGTTAAGATAGTCAAAATTTTGTATAAATTGTTTATCCGTTGTCGGATAAGACATATCGACTGTGAACTGGCAACCGGTAATATCTCAATTTTGACAACTTTAGAGGAAAACATATTTGCTTCATTTAAACAACATATCGTATGTTAAAAAAAATACTTAGTTAATATATTTTTTCATTGCACACGTATTTAAAAACAAAAGTAACATTATAATATGCTTCCTTCCAATATAAAATCGAGATATGACAATATAAATCAACACAAGAACAAACAACATTTTACTTGGAAAATTATGGGCGATCCCAACAAGATTGTCAGTCCACCTAGCAGGAGGCCTAGCTCTGCTACGATGTCTGGTGCGTAAACGCCACTCCAGAACCATTCTGCTCCAACGGCCATCGGTTTTCCTGGCTATGTACCCTGCAACTGCCACTCAAGCATGACTATTCGGCGAACCATGTCGGTGACTTTGGTTCGCCTGCGTCGAATTGAGGAGATACTCCTCAATTCTGATTCGATCTCGCAAGGAAACGCCAAGCATAGCTCTCTCCATCGTCCTTTGAGTGACAACACTGGCAACACACACTGTTCAAAGGCTTTCGTCTAGAGACACTGCGGGATATCAGACGTGACGACATCTATAGGAGCTGGTACGGCACGGACGTTATGCATGATTTTCGTCTTGTTCGACCCACTTGTTGGCAGACTCTACAGACGCCACCTAGCATTGTGCCGAGGTCTACCATGGTCTCAACCATGACTACGATATTGTCAGTGAGTGCAATACTCGCCGTTGATGTTGATACCGAGCCCTTCCCAGTCCAGAAGCTTGAAGACTTCTTCAAGCGCACCGGTGAATAGCTTCGGAAATATAACATCTCCCTGCCTCACCCCTCGCTGTAGTCAAATAGGTTTCGAGCTCTGGTTCTGAAGGCGGACTGACATGGTGGCGTTTTCGTACAAACACTTCAGTACCTCGACGTATCGATAGTCGATCTGGCACCGTTGGAGAGACTGCAGCACCACCGCCCAGGTTTCGATCGAATCGAAGGCTTTCTCATAGTCTACAAACGCCAAGCATAGAGGCTCGTTATACTCCTCGGGCTTCTATATGTGTTCAGTATGTGGTCTATATAGTACTATTATCTTTTTCGGAAACTGGCTTGTTCAGAACGCTGGAAGTCGTGTAGCTTGCAAGCGAGATGATTCGTGATGAACCTTCAAAACAGCTTATAGACGTGGCTCAGAGAGATGGGTCTGCAATTATTTAAAAGGGTATTGTTGAACTTTTTGAAGAACGGCACAACCACACTTCTATGCCACGCCTGTGGCGTTTTACCTTCGTGTATGACGGAATTAAAAAGCTTACGAAGCATTTCCAAAGCGGGTATGCTGCCAGCTTTCAAAAGCTCTGTCGTAATTCTGTCATCACCCGGTGCCTTGTTGTTTATGAGCTGTTTTAGGACCCATCTCGCATTGAGGTGATGATTACCTGGTCGAGTTCAACGCCAAGAAAACACAGGTGTGCGCATTCTCAGCCAAGGTATCTCCATGCCTTCCCCATCCCTCTCTTCTGGACACTCCACTACCGATTCAAGACAGCCTCAATATCCTGGGTATGGACATACGCAGAAATCTCAACCAGAAGAACTACATCGAGGGTGTCATCAAATCCGCATCTCGGAAACTCGGAGTCCTGAACAAGATGAGGAGGTTTTTCGCGCTGGAGCAGTTGTGTCTGTTATACAAGACCCAAGTTCGCTCCTGCGTGGAATACTGCTCTCACCTTTGGAATGGCTGCGCTCAGTACTTATTGGACGCCGTCGATAGGTTGCAGCGGCGTGCTGTCCGTATCATCGGGGATCCAGTGGCCACTAAAACTCTTGAGTCACTGCAATTACGCAGAGACGTGGCCTCAATGGCTGTCTTCTACCGAATCTATCACGGTGAGTGCTCTAAAGAGCTCTTTCAACTAATCCCACCCTCTCCTTTCCAATCCCGAACGACACGTGCTGGGTTGAGGTGCCACTCTTAGACGGTAGAACAGATACCGTCGCGCACCAAACGGTTCGGCGCCTCTTATCTCTGCCGTACCTTTAAGATGTGGAACTCTTTACCAGTCCACGTGTTTCCCTCCACTTATGATCCCGGGTCCTTTAAGCGGGGCGTGAAAAAGCTTTTCTCAAGGCCGTCAAGGTGAGAGCCATCATGTAATAATGCCATGCTGGCTGCTGGGATGATGGCCATCACTATGGGACTTCACTGACTGCTTAACATCAGGTAGCATGGAGTCAATTTATTCGGCAGAAAAAAAAAAACACTAATCTCGTGCATGCTGACGTCCGGGATGTCTTCGGTATGATGTCGGGTTAATCTAGCTATAGGGTCGCGTGTGGTCGCGGGGTCGTGTATAACATTCCATAGAGTCTTTCGATCTCCTCCAAGAATTGAGGTCTGGATGACACAACACTGCCATCCTCCGTCTTCAGCTTTGTTAGCTGACTTTGCCCGATAGAAAGATCTCTCTAGAATACATTAGAGCCTTTGTGCCGCTCGACCGCCTCTTGAACACATTTGGTGTTTTATCGGCGGATATCGCAGGTCAGAGACTTAGATATCTGTCTTTTGAGGCGCCGATATTTTGGCATGTCGCAGCCAATATCAAGACGGATAAATCATTTGTAATCACTGATAATTCCGTCATTATTTATGCTCTATCGAATCCAACCAAGCAATTGGCTAGGTAGGGAGTAAGAACACAGTCCTGCAATCCCTAAGCAGCAAGCCTGTGTGACTCGTTGCAGTAGGACATCAAGCCATAAATGCTGATAACATAACTAAAGGAGGTAAAAGGCGTGAGCCTTTTATCCCCGAAGGGTGTTTTTCACACCCAGTTTTCGCCAGTTATGTTTCGGTCGCAATTTAATAGTTTAGTAGTAGTTAAAATAATATTATTATTTTTAGAAAAGGCTTTTTTACCCGACTGCGCGACGCAAAGGAGGGTAATGTGTTTATCAGTCTATGTATGTAAGTATGTATGTATGTATGTATGTATGTTTGTTTCTATGTGGCGTTCTAGAGACCAAATGCGTAGGCCGATTTTGATGATTCTTACGTCAATCGATTCGTCTTAACCTTGCGAGTGTCACTAAAGACATGACAGTAATCAAAATTCACCACAGCGACAGCCAGACGCCATATTGTCAAAATGAAAAAAATTAAAGTCGAGGAACTATGTCAAGTGGGATGTCGTTGAATAGGTATTTTAAAATCATCTTTAGGTTCCTTTTATAATTTTTCATTTTAAATAATAGTTTAGGATATATAACGATTTAAAGATGTTTAACAAAAAAAGACTCTCGCTAATTTTCGTACTTATTGATTTAAGTTTTTATTTCAAGTATAAACGATATACAAACACTCGATTGCGAAATTTACCATCTTATAACGACGTCAATGAATCGTAACTAAAAAGTATTAAAAAAAAAATTAAAGAAAAATAAAAAACCCGACTGCATAAAAACTAATTTTAAAAAATACGTGAAAATATTAACTTAAATAAAAACTAAAAAGAAAGAAACAAGCCCAGAAGTTTAGAAGTAATATGCAGAACAGAACGACTCACAGTCGGGGCCCATTCAAATTTTACCAATCAAATCTTCCCAAGGGGCCCCGACTGTGAGTCGTTCTGTTCTGCATATTACTTCTAAACTTCTGGGCTTGTTTCTTTCTTTTTAGTTTTTATTTAAGTTAATATTTTCACGTATTTTTTAAAATTAGTTTTTATGCAGTCGGGTTTTTTATTTTTCTTTAATTTTTTTTGTTGTTATCACCAGCTTGTTAGCTGAATATTTTTCAAATAGCGAAAAATGTGAATCCTTGTGCCACTATTATAATAAAAACGATCACTTGTCTGATTTTAAACACGTATTTGTTTTATTTTAAAATTTCTTAAGATTTTTCATTTGTAGGAAATAAACAATAGTCCAAATTAATGTTGATCTAACCGCCAATCCTAATTATACATACACATTAATTGTTATTTCAAACAATTTACTTTTAGAGAAAAGTGCTACATAAATCATTTTAATCTGCAACTACTTTATGATATTTCAATTGCTTAAACCGATTAGCCTGATTTTATTTTAGTATTCCAATGGTTGTTCATATATTTAGCCTTACACAAAATAATACCAGAGTGTCGCTTAAATCGTTTTTCCTATACCTGTATTGTGAAGTTTATGGCACTTATATCATTTAGCCTGTTTCTAAATAAAAGTAAACTGGGGTCATATTGTATCAAGCGACTTTTATTTCAATTAATAGTAGCTTAAAAGAAATGAAAACTATACTCAATTATGCAGCTTTTGTCATGGAACTCAACTTCGGTCACTTTTTCGTTAATAACCTTATACTTTTTTTATACAGATTTTTTTTCGTAAAACTGAAACTTTAAAATGCTCTCCTGTAAAGTTTAAAAAATGTCGCTTAATACATTTTGCCCGTGAACCCTCGATTTAATGTCTGTGTGGTATTTCTGATAACTCTGCTACTAAACTATGGCATAGAGGTGTTTCAATAATGGAACAATTAGAATTTGTAAGAGAAATAATTTATTGTTTTAAATATTCTTAATAAAAATCAGTCTCAAGCTTATTTTAATCTACTCAGGTAATATCGTTGAATCATTTTCTCCGTTTCTTCTCCGGCGGCTTATTCTCTGTGGCTGGTTCGTCTCCGTTGATCTGTTTCTCGTTGTCATCAACGCGGTCGCACAGCTTCCTCCTGACGGGCCCCGTGTGCGTGATGGGCACCGCTCGCTCGTCGGCGCTCGCCGACGCTCTAGGAGCACTCACCGTCAGCACTCCGTCAGAAGACAGCCTGGACTCCACAGCGTCAGGGCTGCAGCCTTCAGGCAGAGCATACCGCCGCTTGAAGTGGCGAGACACGTACCCGTGCTCGTCCTTCCTCTCCTCGTGTTTACCTTCCACCACCACGTAGCCGTCCGCCGTCTTCACGCTGATCTCCTCGGGCGAGAAGTGCTGCACGTCCAGGTTTACTTGGAACTTGTCCTTGTCGCACTTGATGGTGGAGCCCACGTCGCGCGCCGCAGCTGCAAGGCTTCGCCATGGACACAGGTACTTGCGCGCTGACACTCTCGGCTCTATCTCCATCAGAAAGTCCTCCGGCGACAAATCCAGATCAAAAAGACGGTCGTGAAGTCGTCTGGGGCGAAAATCGTCGAACAAATACGGTAGAAGTGCCATCACGATTACGATTTGGTAGAAATCAACACGAAATTCACTTTACAACTTTTAAGCTCGCTTCTGAATCTTCTTAGCTTCGGTCAAATTAAACTAGCTTGGAGTAGCGCGCGTGTCGCTTATATAATCCTATCTAAAGTATGCTACACAAGTTCGAGAGCATTTGGGAACCCACTAGAAAAGTACAGAAGCTTCAGATAAAGCCAACTCACTAACTTGGCTACATGTAACGCTCGCTAGCAGCGAGTAGATTAATGAATAGTACGTTTTATTGTTAAGAGATGGCGCTATAACAACTTTTAGTTGTAAATAAGGGCATTTTCGTCGGAACATGTACAACATTTCAAAAATGCATGATTGGACCACAGATGTGAGAAGTATCAGATGTAACGCGCGGCACAGTTGCGTGCGGCCACTAAAGCAAATACAAAATTGAAAAGCGAATACAAACTCGTCTCAGTGCGCTACGAAGCATCGTACAGTTCACGCGTCACGATCACATCAACTTTTAAATTCTCAAAATGCCGTCTTGTATTCTTTAAACACTGTAAAAGTTGTTCCTAAAAACAAAAACAGGAAAATGGAATATCTTTTCACAGGTAACTATTGATAATTTGACTGTTTCCTAATTTAATTTCGATAAAATTCGTATTTGTGCAAGAAATATGTAAGTGTTGCCAGTTTTTGTCGACGCCGTTCTGACTGAATTAGGGAAAATGCACTTGTCAATTGATTATGTGATAATGATTGTCATGTTAATGAAAAATACATTACCGTATTATAAAAGTATATTGTAGATATATCTTCTTTCTCATAAATATAGTAATAGAATTTCAATTTCCATTAGTATATACCTTACATAATATTGTTTTGAGTTCGATCCCCAAACGATCCAAATATTCGTGTACACCCTGCTACTCGTTAAGCTTATAAACTTTGACCTTTGCACCGTTCTTATGGCGTAAAGAATAAGTATCAAAATCGTACAGCAAATGTTTAGCTTGACTTGGCGCCGTGTGTACATACATACTTATGGCGTAGGGAATAAGTATCAAAATCGTACAGCAACTGTTTAGCTTGAATTGGCGCCCTGTGTACATACATACTAATGGCGTAGGGAATAAGTATCAAAATCGTACAACAGTCAGCAACTGTTAAGCTTGACTTGGCGCCGTGTGTACATACATACTTGTGGTGTAGTGAATAAGTATCAAAATCGTTCAGCAACTGTTTAGCTTGACTTGACGCCGTGTGTAGATACATACTTATGGCGTAGGGAATAAGTATCAAAATCGTACAGCAACTGTTTAGCTTGACTTGGCGCCGTGTGTACATACATACTTATGGCGTAGGGAATAAGTATCAAAATCGTACAGCAACTGTTTAGCTTGACTTGGCGCCGTGTGTACATACATACTTATGGCGTAGGGAATAAGTATCAAAATCGTACAGCAACTGTTTAGCTTGACTTGGTGCCGTGTGTACATACATACTATTTATTTCTCAACTAATCGACGCCAGCGGCTTCGCACGCACATATTTTCGTATTTCTCGTTTTGCCTGATCCCTTGGGAATTTCGAGAAATCCCGTCTTAGTGCACCCCTACGGTTCCCAAGAAACATACATGCTAAATTTCAGTTTCATGCGCCGAGTAGTTTCGGCTGTAGCTTGTCTGTCAGTCAGTCAGTAACGCAAGGATTTTATATATACAGATTTACGAAATAATTAAAACTTAACTCGGTACCTACATTTAAGAAATGTATTTATAAAAGCATTAATTAAATCCATGGTAAATTCTTCAAAACCACAAACGAATATAAAATATTACCTATGTAATATTTTTATATTCGTTTGCAAAAACTATATGCAAAATACTGGGAGATTATTCATAATCTGGCAACTTTACACACACATAGACGCGCGTGTCCGTACAGTGCCAGTCGCCAAAGGTCACGCACACATAGCTGTCAACGTGCCACACTTAGTTGGACGAATGCGCTATATCTGATACTTCTCACATCTGTGGATTGGACCAAAACTTTAGTAAATAATATAATTTTTATGAATTTGCATGCTCGTTTTTATAATCTTTGATTTAAAACATAGAATACTGATGAATTTCAGTTACTTTTATTTTAATTGAATTAAAAGGAATTTAGTGCAGTTAATTTTGTCATGTTCGTTACTCATAAAAGCACTGTTGATAAAATAAAACGAAATGTTCGTTTGACATTTTAATTATTTCAATAATTTGTAACTATGATGTTAGTCAATTAATAATGAATAACTGTTTTATAGCAAAATATTTAATTAACATTTTTGCAATAAATGCGTCCTTACCGTTACTTATTGTTGGATCACAATATTTCACTTTAATGTATTCAATAAATTACTGTGCGTAAAAATCCAATTTTTTTTTATTAGTATTTAATAAGCTAGTAATTCTATACATACAGAAATAAGTTGGAACATCTTAATAAAAATAGGAAATAATGAACAAATACAGTAAACTTTCATAAGGGACAGTAACGTTACCTGACCTACCCGTAAAAAACAGGACACAGTAAAGTTGAGATCACACTTCGACATTTTAGAAGTAACGCAAAAATTATTTTTGCTTTTTATTATCTAACATAGCATAATATCTAGTAGTGTTAGCCTGCAAAAAACGAAATAAACGATTTCTTCAATTTTGACAAAACAAAAACATAAAAAGTTCTAGTTTGCAACAGCTTAATTTAATAAACTTCTCAAAATAACGTACATTATATAGTTATCAGCTCTTTAATTTAAAACTTTGGGCTTTCTATAAATTAATAAAAATAAACTTACATCAAGCTGTGGCTTCGAAAAATAATAGTCATGTAACAATCAAGTCAATAACAGACAAACAGTCGCTACTTTAATTTTATTATCTTGGCAAGAGATCAGTACAAAATACAGTTTAAATCTTTTGGTTTGTCCGATTGGTTTAAAAAAATACATCCTATATTATTACACCATTCGAAAGTGTCGCCAATAAGGTTCAAATTCTGGCAAGTAATAACATATGGCAAACTAACGGAAAGTGCTCATTTTGAACGAAACATCATCATCATCATCATCCTTAGTAGCGATACCAGCAATACTTTCGAATGGTGTAATAAACAGAGAGTGTTATTTTTTTTTAATCACATTACGAATGATAACTATTTGATACGATTCATTTAAATTAGAATTATTTCGTCGATTCAAAATCCATCAAACACCCATCGTGGCACCATGGGCACTTAGCTTCTTGTGTGTCGCAACTTTATGCGGTCATGTTCGTTACTTTTTTGGTCCGGCTTATACGTTACCTTTCGTATGGTATCAGACAGGACGTAACGGAATCACAATACTTAGCAAAACTTTATTAATAATCAAAAATGTTGTTTTGTTTTCTTATAATGAATAATGTATCTTGCTGTAGAATTAACTAACCTGTATGGTACAATACATATCAAACTTAGGGTGATAGTGATTGTTTGGTAAAATCGTGATTACTTACCGGACAATCGGATAGGAAAACGAGGGATCGCCTGCTGTAAAGCTCCGGCCGGCTCCTGATACGACGCTAAAATGGCCGACAGCGAATGACGGCTTCGACTTTGGTGTTACCATTTTAATAAAACACAACGTAATATATAGAAAATATTTTTAAATTGCTTAAACTTCGGTAACAATGCAGGACATGTCCGTTATCAATAAAAGGATGGGACAATATTTAAAATTAGAAAATAAATTATAATTAAGATATAAAACTGCATTAATGTGTTTTTTATTAAATATAAATTTATTTTGCCATAGAAAAGTTAGAAATTATAAAGCATTTATAGAAAAAATCATCGAAATTGGCAACTCAAAAGTAGTTTAGTAGAAATGGGACAGTACTGTATAGAATATTTGACAAACTTTGAAATTAATTTTCATGTCTTTTAATATAATATACTTTATGTATAATATAATATAATTTATGTATTACAATAAATGTTATACTTTATGTATGGTAAACGAATGCCCGGCAGGTCGTTCAAATATATACAAGAAGTTGCAGTTATTAAAGATGCATTGACTTCAGTTAAAAAAAAAAAACATGGGAGAACAAAAATTTCAGGATGTACATGTTTTTATGAAAATGCCCATAAATACAATGCAGACTAATGAAATGGGCAATATCCATTTAATTATGCATTTTATTAACCTCAATGTGAGAATCTTTCGTATTTTTCAATACATCCCAATTTCGATGAATAAAGTACCATACTAAGACTAATCAATTTAAAGCCAAAAACGGCTAGGCGACCACTACTAAGTTTCAATAAAATTGTATGATATTATCTACTTAGTTCTTACAGCTTTTTGATTCCAAGAAATAACACAAACAGGCAGTAAGTAAGGTAAATACGCTAAACGTCGCCCCCCCCCCCAAACTTCGGCCGTCTGCACATTTTTAGCTTGCGTTCATTTAAAACGTAATGAAGTGACAAATTTGCCACTCGAATTACAACCTTAGTTCATGCTCTATATGTACAAACCGTTACTTTCCGATTACGCCACTTACTCTTCGCACACTGAGCGTCAGTAGCGATTGCGCCGTCGAAGCGTCAATTTTATATTAAGTACCTTACTTGCTGTGAATACCCACACTTCGGGGATTGATATTAGAACGGTCAAACATTCCTTTTTTTTTGTTTTAAGCTTTATTATCAGTAACTAGTGATTTTTACTATATTTTGAGATAGTTTTTCCAATGTTTTACGTATTGTTTTAAAGGGAAAATAGGAGGCCGCCAATAGAATACCAATTTTGAATTCAAACCGGATTCTCGGCCGTGGCCGACTTAAAGTAAATGCAGTCTGTTTTATAAATTCAAATTGTACTTGTTCCATTGGCTTAATAAGAAAATTTGCAAAGCATATAGGCAAATAAATCTATTTTACGTTTAATCGCCAAATACCGGCCGGGGTGATATTACGCTCGGGCCACACTACCTTACCGTCTACCGGGCTGTTACCGCCATAATTATGGCAATAAATTACCGTTAAATTACTGCGTGAAGTCGTGTGGTTACACTAGAGTTTACCGAGATATGCCAATGAACTAGGCGGTAAAAATATCATTTTTCAAGATGGCGGATGAAGCTGCAGCTGTTTGGTATTTTATGAGTGCCAATTATTTTAACATGAATCTTTTAAATTTTTAGCTTTCTGTCGGGTATCCTAGAGAGACGGTTCGGATTGCAATAACTCCAAAAATTCGAGCGCTTTTTCATTTGACCACTCCATATCGGTAGATAGTGTAGATACGTGCGTCGTCGTCGAACTCGTGTTGCACACTGAACAAACGGTAGTGTGGCCACAAACGCAATAATTACTGCGGTAATCTTCTTTGATGTGCGAAAAAGACCGCCGCCGGAGCTATTGCCTACCGGCATATGCCATATTGATTGGCATTGTAAAATTATGGCCATAAATCGCGGTTACACCTAGGCGTTGTTGAAATTATGGCAATAATTGTTGGCATATCCCGGTAGTGTAGCCCGAGCGTTAGTTGAATCTCGAGAAATAATGTACCCGAAATAGGGGCCGGCTTTAGAAACATTAAAGATCGTAATGTCGACCAGCCTCGAATTCGAGCCCAACTATACAGGCTGATTACTTTTTCTTATTTTCTCAAAATAAAATATTTATTATACATTTATTTATTAATAATATAAAGAGTTAAGTTTAAATGTAGGAGTTGATATTATTGAAAACATTTATGGTAGCTTATTATGGTATGGGAATATAAGATATACATTGCTCTTTGGAACTTGCTACCTTAACCCATGTTAATTAGCTTAAAAATATAAATGGTTGGTCGTGAATATTTAATTCATTAATTAACCTGCATGTCACAAAAAGCTGCCCTTAGAATTAGTGCTTTTAGTTTAAGGTACTACAATGACAGCAGGGAGATCCAGGGCCTTCACGAAAACAAAGAAAATTATGCAGTTACGATCGCACAAAAATAAAGGAAGCACTTGAGGCAATAAATAATGGAATGCCCATTCGTGCAGCCTCTAAACTATTTGGCGTCCCGCGAACGACGACGTTCCAGGATAGATTGGCTGGTCGCATAGACATACATACATTTAAAACGGGACGTCCTTCGGTTTTGAATCCAGCCAAAGAAGAAATACTAGTTCAATGGCTAATACAACTCGCGAAGTGCGGTTTCCCAAGAAAAAAAAACAGATTTAATTAATAGTGTAAAAAAAATATGAAAGCCGAAATCAGGCAAAATCTATTCAATGATGATACTCCGGGCTAAAAATGGTATGAATTATTTTTGAAAAGACATCCAGAACTAATTATAATTATTGTGATGTTTACTTTGATAAAAATTGTAATACCTAACATTATTTAAGTGCAAATAAAAAAATACTTTACCTACTATTAAACCAATAACGATTAATAACGTATACTTAGTGAGACTCCTGCCAAAATAAATCATAATAATAATATTTGTCAGTCTTAATTTAAAACATTCTATACCCGGCCGACATTTGGGAAAAACGCGACCGACCATGGGCCGTGAATGGCCGACTTTAGGGTTTTTTCGTTCTCGACGCAACTAAACCTTAGAACTTTTTCCTTGTAGTAGAAATGTCAATCTTATGCCCATAAACATGAAATAGATTTATCAAACTATCTAAAACCGCATCGGAAGCTGTCCTTTTGTTGCAAATTGATGGTGCCAGACCGATCCCAAAACAGAAAAACCGTAAGGTGGCCGACATTTAGCGTATTTACCCTAGTTAGATATTTTCATAGTTAAAGCTATAGAGCATAGTTCGTTACGTTGTTTTAGGCGTTGTACGTTGTACTCCAACATTCTAGAACTTGCTAGAAAAGTATCCTACAGAGGGCGCGGCGATACGTTCTCGAAAATCTCGAATAACCAAGGCACTCAAGCCATTGAACCAGTTCTGTGACGTCAGACAAGGCAGGTACCTAAACACTCGGGTCGGTTATACATTTCTACAGTTTTTTTGTCATTGATATTATTAAGTATTCAAACTGAGCAATTTGTCATTAATGTCATTATGTTATCGATGTTGATACAAAAGTAAAATCCGTTATGTAGGTACACCCTATACGCAGTGTATGTTTTACAACAAAATATTAAAATAAGTATATCTTCTATATAAAATTATTTCGTTATTGACTGACTGACACTAAAAAACTAAACTAAAATAAAAAATTGTCATAAATGTCCCTTGGGTGTCATATCAAACTTTTTGATAATGAAATCCACAGAAACAAAGTTAAAATTGAACAAAGTCTTGTACAATAAATGACTTGAAATTGACATTTATTATTAAGTACATCTAAACAATCGAACTCGAATGTGGAGAGTCCGACGTCCGACCGACGGACTGCTACGCAGAGAGTCTCGGGTTCGAATCCACGGCGCACACCAATGACTTTTCGAAGTTATGTGCGTATTAAATTGTTAACTAGAGGACCCGTGCTGCTCCACTAGGGGTCGCAATACCGAATCATTTAAGCAAAATCGGTATTTTCGGTACTGGCCCCCAACAAATACCGGTATTCCGGTATTTTCGATATTTCTGAGATTAAGATAAAGTTGGTAAATTTAGTTTAATAAACTACGTTTCCGGAGGAATAGTAAGTAAATAATTATATTTCCTAAAATCAAATTAATTTCACTAATAATTTCCTTGTTTACATATTTTTTTGTTAACATCTTTCTAAAAATTTCACAATTTTATGGACTTTTTCTATTAATTCTTTGAAATTAAATTCGTTGCTTTGATTAGTTCTACAATTACAATTACCTACAACAATTCTCGTTCTTCAGTTACAAGAAAACCATAATTATCATCTTCATCATCATCATCGGAAGCAAAAGTATCATTATTCTCATCGACTTCAGTTTCAATTACCCGAGATTGGCAATTTTCTTTATTTTGTACAAGATATCTAGTATGGCAAGGTACTGTTTATGGGGTATCTATATATGCATCACGGCCAAAGCCTATCATTACAGAAGCACCGTCCGTTGTGGTACAACTTAAGTCGTGTCTCAGGGATAATTCGAATGCTAACAATCTTTTCTCCAGCAACTGCAAGCAAGTTCTGGCTGGCATACTCACAATAACTCTTACAAGGCCGAGATTGACAAAATTGACGAACGATGCACATCGACATTCATAAAACGTCGATTACTTGAACTATTCCATCTAGAGTCACCGAGACCTTAACGCCGTCATTATTTAGTTTTTGAAGTTGGTTTATTAAAGATAATTTTACAATTTTACCGTGCTTCTTCACAATATTTTAATCGAATTTGATGATGTAGGCAATTTCTGGCCAAATTGCGCCAGATGTCTTTGGTCATTTGAAGTAATAAAACAACTGAAAAGTACTTGTAAAATAATCTGTTAATTTCTATTTAGATGGTTCTTTTTTATTTGTGTTTCATTTATTTTTCTAATACCAAAAATACTGAAAATCCCGGTTTTTGTGAAATTAAAACCGGTATTAATAAGACCAACATTTGGTCCGGTATTCCGGTATTTTCGAAATTCGGAATCCCGGTTTGCGACCCCTATGCTCCACAGCATATTTTAATATTATAAAAAAGCTCTTAGGTACATATAGGTATGATGAGTAGGTACATTGTAGCTTTATCTAATAAGTGAAAAGATGATATTCTTACCAAAATTATAATATATCACAAAACTTCTTTTCTCACAACATTGGCTTTGCGTTGCACCTTAGGTATCGTGAAATTTCCACCTTGGCATTACTGAATGGTTTGCCACGCAATAGGGATATAATTATGTAATATGTATAACTGAACATTGACGAAAGAAAGTTTTTCAATATGACTGTGCTGCCCTACCATTCTTTCCATTAGGACACTGTAATGTCCTTCGTCCAGGTGCCCAGAAAATAGCAAGTTATGAACAATTTCGCCAGTGCCATAGTCAGTAATTGTATTACTGTTTTCCAGGTGAACTCTGAATTCACACTCGGGATATAGCTCACTTACACTCTGAAGTTCAGCATGCCCTGCGTACTGTCCATTGGCACCCATCACACGTTTCTAATCGGTTGCATTTGTAATAGTCTGGCCATATGCTTCGCCCCCAACAGTGAAGTTACTATATTATACATCCCACTTATTGACAATGTTATCAACAGTGGCCAAACGAATTTCATAATGTTTATTCTCACTTCCATATAAACAATAAGAAATTGCGCGGAATAAGCAATTACCGTCACCAAGAATGGAAATCACTTAAAAATTGTTGATGATAGAATTAATCAAATCTGAACCCGTTTCCACTCATATTTTTTTAGCAGTAGGAGGACCATCCGGTACCAAATCTCCAACAGGGCCGTCATTGACCAAGATTGTTTGTTCAAACTTTCTCTGAGCATTTTTCTATGTCCTTCCAAGAACCATAATTATAATTGAAAACACAACTACTCACAAAAAATACGTTATTAAATCAGAAACTTAAGTAACTAACTTACGCTAACTCTCAAAGTAAGTAAATATATATAGTCTAAGCGCTAACTTCACTTTTTTCTTTATCTGTCAATATTTTATTATCAAAATTAAAAATATAGATAAATATCTTTTGGTTTTATTTCTGTTATCCAGATAAATATTTCTGTGAGAAGCACGATTTATTTTGTTGTGTGTATGGGTGTGATTAATCCATCATAATTTAGAAATGTAATAATGACGTTTATAGTTTTGGTCAAAATTGTACTTTTGGTAGGAACGGTAGCTTTGGTAGCAATCGTAAGTAACATTGCTACCAAAACTACAATATATGCCAAAATACCATTTCTACCAAAAATACTATTCCTACCGAAAATACTATTCCTATCAAAACTACTATTTGTACCAAAACTACTATTCGTACTAACACTATCATATCTACCATTTTTTTTAAACCACCATTTCTACCAAAACCGCCGGTGCTGTCAAAATTACCTAACAATTCTCTCAAAACTACTATTCTTACCACAGCTACAATTTCTACCATAACTACCACTTGTAATAATATAATTATATGACAATAGTACTATGAACCGCTGTAATATGTTTGACATAAAAAAAAAATTAAGATGCCCGAAGAAAGTCCGTAATTTAAAACACAAAAATTTTCCTAACATAAAACGTAAGGAAAATTCCTCAACATCAGAGATCAGTTCACCCAACATTAAGGGTTAACTGGTAACATTCGGGGAATATTACCTGCCATCAGCGATAATTCACTATAGTGATAATTTGACTAACATCGGGTATCTTTACACACCACCACACTCATACCCGTATGAAAGTAAGGCAAGGTCACCTTAAGGAGGCATAACGTTTTTCCTGGCAGTTACCGCAAGGAAGTTATTAGATACCATAAAAATATTTTTGAATTTAGAACCGTCCATGTAGAGAGAAAGCAAGTGAATCTTAAGAAATTTATAGGAAAATATTGAAAAATAAGTTCAATGTCCACACCTATGTCCCTTCAAACTTACCCAATTTAAATGAGCATACCATCAAATGAAAGAGCTCTTTTCAGCGCGTGGCCTATAACGAAACGCCTACCTCAATGAGAACCAGATTGTATAAAAGCAGAAAGTCATTGACTACGGCTGCTACGAAAACGTAAAAAATGTATGGGGGAAAACTGTTTTTGCATATAACTTGATGAATGTGCAAGTTAGGTAATTTCTAATGCTTGATGACAAATCTATGCAGCGAGAGCTTTCATTTAAAAAAAAAAATCATGCGAATCGGTCGGGTAGAACGGGCTGGCCGACTCGTATTATAAAACACAAATTCTTTTAATATATAGATTATCGCTTGCTAAACGGTGAAGGAAAACATCGTGAGGAAACCTGCATGTCTGAGAGTTCTCCATAATGTTCTTAAAAAACATGTGAAGTTTGCCAACCCGCATTTGGCCAGCGTGGTGGACACTGGACTTTGGCCTTACCCTTCTCATAGTGAGAAGAGTGGGA
Organism: Euclidia mi; assembly: GCA_944739405.2. Lineage (NCBI taxonomy): Eukaryota > Metazoa > Arthropoda > Insecta > Lepidoptera > Erebidae > Euclidia > Euclidia mi. The sequence continues at coordinate 34,695,608 of OX123207.2, forward strand.
CAATTTATATACAGGGCCGATGATGAATCGAACTTTAGTTTAACTTTCATTAACGGGTGGTGGCTTTTGTTTGATCAATCATATCATAATGCACATTTGGTTCCACGACCAATATTTTTGATCTTGCCCGCAAACACGATTCTTTTAAAGTCCTCAAATTCGTAGACAGATTGATTCCGAGTCATTTCTCGGTATATGTTACCATGTATGGAATTTGTACTCGTGTACTGTATCATTTTGTCAAATAGCTGATTGTATTATGCTCTTGGTTCTATTTTCAGGGCTATTTAATATCATTACCATAGGTGTATAACTAAGGACCAGTTCGTCATTTGTGCTGCAGCACATAATGCACAGCTATCTGCTCATAAATTAAAATTACTGACGTCTCTCTCCGAATCTGTAAATGCCCATATAAGTCATATGACTGTCTATTAGGCTGCAGCGAAACTTTAAGATCATCTCCACTCTCTGGATTCCGAGCAACTTCTACGCTCAAAGCAGGTTCCAAAATCCGTCTGTTTCGATTACTTTGACTTATATTATATATAAAATATTTTTTATTTCATTAAAACGTCCCTTTACCCTTCTCTAAAAATCTCACAGTCTCTGCAGTTTCTTGTCAAACTTAAAATACTTAGAACATGTGAAACGTTGACACACGCGTGCTACGGATATGGTTCGTTGTAAACTATACTCCCTAAATGAAAAACCTAGCAAGTCTCAATTACCAACAAGAAACACATAAATTCTTTCTTGGGTATCGCGTGTAAGCTCGTGCGCTTACTGTGTTTTGTAATTTTGTATCTTGAAAACTACGGCCTCTTTTTAAAAAGGGTACTTTGCATGTTGTAGGGAATTGCTTTGTTATTTATTATTTATTAGCGTAGTAAAAATGTAGATTTTGAGAAAGATGTTCCTTACTGTGTTTATTTTCGTGACAGCTGAAAGCTCAGGATCTGCGCACTAGCCATCACTCTGGTACTTGGTAGGTACTCATCCCGCTTTCATTCCCTCTTAGTCGCTAGATATCGCAATTGAAAATGCATGTCTTGAAATGTAATTCGACTACGTTAATCTACTTCTTCGACTGTGGGGCCACTGTTGCTCTGGTAACCGCTGTAGCCCGGCATTCCTTCTGACTTGCCACCGGGCATCACCTCGGCACGTCGCACTGCATATCTCAATGATCTCATCTCTCCCACTGCTGAGCCCGGGCGATTTTTATGAGAAGAGTTGGCCGTAATCTACCACGCTAGCAAAGTGCGGTTTGGCAGACTTCACATGTCTTATTTATGAGAATATTACGGCGAACTAATGTCCTCATTCAGGTTTCCTTACGATTTTATCCTACCCATTTAGCGAACGATAATTAGACAACTTCTAAAAGTCAAACGGCGGCGCGCCGTGCTCATTGAACACTATTTATCAGCATCGCTTTAACGATGCAGTGGCAGTACATGTGAAAGGGGCTATCATTTAAAACTTTAATTACCCAGAGTCACAACCTGCGTGTGTAGCAGCCTTTTCAGTAGAACTAGGAAACTCATGTATCCAATTCGTGTATTAAAATTAAAATTGTGGGACCAGAAGAAAAACCTCGACCCGACTCCATACATCAATGGTGTCCGTGGATCAATTGAGATGATCTGGTCATAAGTAGGTATTCCAAAAGGGTTCTAGCTTTTTTTCTATTATCTTGCTTATGTTAGGATCAATACCTACTAGGTAAATGAAAGGTACGACTTAGGTAAATAAAACGAACATATATTATAACATTTCTTTTATTTGTTGGAACAGCAAACAAATCGTTTGGTAGGAATGGCAAATAATCAGGTACTTAAATAAATTAATTAAATACTTAACGAGATCACAGGCAGAAATATGACTAGCACATGGAAACATTATTTTTACATCAGTCTTTAAAAATAATATTCACGTAAATAGCTAGCCTTGCTTTAATCTACTTCTTCAACTGTGGGTCCGTTGTTGCTCTGGTAACCGCCGTAGCCTGGCATGCCACCGGGCATTCCTCCTGGCATTCCGCCCGGCATGCCACCGGGCATTCCTTGCTGTGCCCCGCCGGGGCCGGGGGCGTGCATCTTGGTCATGAGCGGCGAGCACACACGCTGCAGGTCCTTGAGGCGATGCTCGAACTCCTCCTCCTCCGCCAGCGAGTTGTTGTCGAGCCACTGCAGAGCGTCGCTGCAGGCAGAGCGCGCCGTGCTCTTGTCGTCCTCGGACAGCTTGTCCCCGGCGTCCTCGATCGCCTGCCTCACACTGAACACGTACGACTCGAGCTGGTTGCGAGCCGCCACGCGCTTCCGTTGCTTCTCGTCTTGCTCCTTGTACATCTCCGCCTCCGACAGCATGCGGTCGATCTCCGCCTGCGACAGGCGGCCTTTGTCGTTCTTTATCACGATGTTCTTGCTGCGTCCCGTGCTGTTCTCCTTCGCCGACACGTTCAGGATACCGTTCGCGTCCAGATCGAATGTGACGTCGATCTTGGGGGTACCACGAGGCGCAGGTGGAATGCCCGTCAGGTCGAAGGTGCCCAGCAAGTTGTTGTCCTTGGTCATGGCGCGCTCGCCCTCGTACACCTGGATGGTGACCGCCGGCTGGTTGTCCGAGTAGGTGGTGAACGTCTGCGACTGCTTGCACGGGATCTTGCAGTTGCGCTCGATGATCTTGGTCATGACGCCGCCGGCGGTCTCGATGCCGAGTGACAGTGGCGCTACGTCTACGAGCAGCACGTCCTGGATCTTGGCGTCTTGCTCACCGCTCAGAATGGCCGCCTGCACGGCCGCGCCGTACGCCACCGCTTCATCAGGGTTGATGGACAGGTTGAGCTTCTTGCCGCAGAACAAGTTTTGCAGCAGGTTTTGCACCTTGGGGATGCGCGTGGAGCCGCCGACGAGGACGACGTCGTGAATCTGCCCCTTGTCGAGCTTGGCATCCTTGAGCGCCTTCTCCACGGGGTCGAGCGTGCCGCGGAACAGGTCCGAGCACAGCTCCTCGAAGCGCGCGCGCGACACGCGCGTGTAGAAGTCGACGCCCTCGTAGAGCGCGTCGATCTCGATGGTGGCCTCAGTGCTGGAGGACAGCGTTCGCTTGGCGCGCTCGGCGGCGGTCCTCAGGCGGCGGAGCGCGCGCGAGTTGGTGCGTAGATCCTTCTTGTACTTGCGCTTGAACTCGTCCGCGAGGTGGTTCACGAGGCGGTTGTCGAAGTCCTCGCCGCCGAGGTGCGTGTCGCCGGCGGTGGCCTTCACCTCGAACAGCGAGCCCTCGTCGATGGTGAGGATGGACACGTCGAAGGTGCCGCCGCCGAGGTCGAAGATGAGCACGTTGCGCTCGCCCTTGAGGTTCTTGTCGAGGCCGTACGCGAGCGCGGCGGCCGTGGGCTCGTTGATGATGCGCAGGACGTTCAGCCCGGCGATGGCGCCCGCGTCTTTAGTGGCCTGGCGCTGCGAGTCGTTGAAGTACGCGGGCACGGTGATCACCGCGTCCCGCACACTACTGCCCAGGTACGCCTCCGCCGTCTCCTTCATCTTCGTCAGCACCATGCTGCTGATCTCCTCCGGCGCAAAGCGTTTCGTCTCTCCCTTAAACTCTACCTGGATCTTCGGTTTGCCGCAATCATTGATCACCTTGAAGGGCCAATGTCGCATGTCCTGTTGGATCTTGGGGTCGTCGAACTTCCTTCCGATGAGTCGTTTGGCGTCGAACACTGTGTTGTTGGGGTTGAGGGCGACCTGGTTCTTGGCGGCGTCGCCGATGAGGCGCTCGGTGTCTGTGAACGCGACATACGATGGCGTGGTCCGGTTGCCCTGGTCGTTGGCGATGATCTCCACGTTGCCGTGTTGCCACACGCCGACGCACGAGTACGTAGTTCCAAGATCGATTCCAATAGCTGGCATCTTCGCTACTTCTCTTTTTCTGCTGTGTGCACTAATAATGCTCGAGTTAACTGTGAGTAAACTCCTTCGGTTTGCACCGAACTTCTTCGTCTGATTCGCTTTGAGTTTCAAATGATAATGCTTTGCCGCCGAGATCGCCGCGCTTATATATGGGACGAATCGGCTTCGAGAAAACTCGAGACGTCATGAGATCAGCCAATCAGCGTCGAGAACGTCACGAATATTCTAGAAGCTTATCGCGCGTCGAACAATCACAGGGCGCCATTGTAGGAAAGGGACAGCGTTATCTCTTTCACATTAGGGTGACAAGCGTTAAAATTATACCCGACTACTCGGGAAATTTATTAGTTTTTCAATATTGAAATTATAATTTTAAGTGTCGAAACGAATGGCTTGCTTAATTTGTTTTAAAATTATGTTGAATACATAATTATACACAATTTATTAAGTATGTGTTTAGTGTATAATTATGCCATTGATTCGTAGTAATAATTTTATAATGATGTAATTTCGCTGGTTTTTCGCTTTATTTTACTCTTTAACTGTGTGAGTACCTACTGTTTAATAGTAATATTTGTAAATATTGGTTTGGTATTTAAAATAAATCGATTATTCAGTAGTAAAAAAGGAAGCTTAATAAAATTGTGAAGATATCAGTCTATCTATCTATCTATATCGAAATTTTAGTTTATGTTCCACTTTTTAAACCTCGATTAGGTCATTAGGTATAGTCCGGTATGTTAACAAAAATATGTGGAGCATACTGGCATAGGTACAGATATTTAGTTATTTATAATATAAAGAACTTATCTACAATAGGTACCTAACCGTTTATTTACCACTTATTAATTTACCATGTGAAACTTATGTACCTACTATAGTTTGATGTCATTGTCTAACAGTCCAGGCGATAGTTGATCACAGTCGGATCCTGCCTTGAATTGTTTAAAACTTGCGAATGTACATACTAAAAATAGCATTTAAATTTTTTCGTTTTTGGAGATAGCACTAGTCAATAGGTAACATAGGTGTCTTAAATCTTTTCATTCTGAGATTAGATGTTTATTTATATATCATCATCATCCTCTTAGCGTTATCACAGTTTCAATCTGGGGTCCGCTTTCTAGACTAACCGGATTTGGCTGAATATTAGCTTTTCCACGGAGCGACTGCCTGTCTGACCTCCGCAACCCGAAGGGATAGCGATATTCCATGGTTTAGACTAGTGTCAGTTAATTTAGAAGGTACTGACGCCCTGTAACGACAGTCAAAGATCTTCATGACAACCGGGACCGACGGCTTAACGTGCTCTCCGAGGCACGGGACAAGCGATAATTAACAATTCAATACGCACATAACTCCGAAAAGTCATTGGTGCGTGCCGTGGATTCGAACCCGATACCCTCTGCATAGCAGTCTATTGGTATATATATCCACTCGGCTATTTATTTATATATAAATTGTTTAATAACATGTAGAATTGATTTCACTTCTAGACACTATACGATACTATATATTTGCAAGAATATAGGGAGATTTAATTTTAACATAGCCACACCAAGGAAATATCTCGAACTTGACAGAATAGTCTCGCTGCAGCTGTTGGGGACGCGACGCGCGACGCGACGGTTCGTTTAATAATGGCTGCGAGAAAGAGACGGGTATAGTGTTGTTTACAAACAGGGTCGCAGCTGATGTGTTTATGTTTTATGCGCTATTGAACGTGGGTTGGGATTTGGGGATCCGGAGTTTTCTACGCCTTGAACTAAACATTATTTAAATAAAATACTATTGGTTTTAAATCTATGACCATATGCCATACAAACTGAATGAAGCGTTCCAAGTTATTGGCAGCGCCATTTTCTTATGTTATCAACATTTCGATTTATTTCGAAGCCTTAATTTGTGCCCATTTTGTGACACTCGCTTTGTCTTTCGTCCAATAGGTAGATAGTTCTATCTATTAGACCTGCCATTCTCAAAGTGTGCTCCGCAGAGCCCTAGGGTGGAGCCCTGGAACTGCCTGGAAGACTAGTATAGGTAGTATTATATCGCACCTCCGATAAAATAGGGTTACAAGTCGAAAACCCTGGATTTTGAGAAAAGCGAAAACAAAGTCACGAATTTGTTAATCAGTCTTTATTCTTGCAGTATTCTTATCATGTAATATAAGTGATATATACTTGAAAAGCTTACAAAAAATACATTTTAATGGCATACGCTGTTTTTCAATTTTCCTGAAAAGAAACCTGAAAATTCCCAATTGTAACAGTATTTTAGATAAGTATTCGTATATCTACTAACAAAAATACAATTATAGCAAAATGTAAAAGTTCTTATTTTAATAAAAATCAGGCAGTTCTTTAAACCTTTTTTAACGTAATGAGTAGACATACAGCTGTAGACTTCGAAACAAAATTAACTTTAGCAAAAACAGTCATCACTTCTAACATCAAAAAAAAAACAAAACAATTCTAGTCATCACAATTTCAACGAATCACTTTCCAGTGCAAGTTTAGCTAGCCTATAAGTGATGCTTAAATGTTATTTGTTTCCCTTAATTAAATCATCTTAAGGTACTACCTAGGTACTATAATTATCACAATAAAAACAAAAATCACAGATAAAGGCCAAGTTTCAGTCGTCTCATAATTAGGGTGTAAAATTATAAAAATTAAATTGGTATTTCAATATTCAATTACAATTGGTTGTAAAAAGGCGCATAGAATCGTGGTATATGATTACTATTAGGTAATCAAACTCATCAAAGCAGCTTTTTCCTCTTGATGTAAGCAGGCTTTAGTCCAGGCAGAACCTGAAGGTGTGTTTGCGAAATTTTAGATTCTGAAAATACTTCTTCTTCATAAGAATTCTTGTAATAAAGAATACAAGGTGTTTCTTTTATAAATACATTCATGAAAGAAACATCTTGTACTCTGACGTCTTTCAATTTCATACCCATACCAAAGCATAGCTCTGCATGTAACTTTTTCAGGGATATAAAGTCATTATAGGATAACTCATTCACCGAGTATGGGGATCCAGTTGTTTTTGCTGTTCTTATGACCGGAATCTTCTGTTGTCATGTCTTTAGTTTCGGTAACGTCATTTCAATGTAACGACGTTGCTCTATTTAAAAATCGGTGTCTTTCACCGAATCATCACTGTCCTCATTTAAAGTTGAACTGGAAGAGTCTGAGGAAGATGTAGTCATCAATTATAGGCTTCCGAGTTAGCTTGGAGCTCTGGTCTCTAACTTCAATTGGAATTGTAGATGATATTACTTCAGTATTACAAGTGGCAGAATTACTTATTGTAATATCTGTAAATGTAAAATGAAATCAACAATAATAATGACGACTCAACTTCGAGCCAACTTTTATATAAATTTAAAATAAAATACATAAAACTTTTGTCACTTTCAGCTTCGGGATCAGCTTTTGCTCTTGATTAGCTCTGGCAAGGATACATTCGGGTTTATCGACGTAAATTTTCTCAGTTCCCGGATTATCTATGATATCAAAATCCGATGTTTCTTCTGATTTTGAAAAAAACACAAGGATGTTAAAATTTGGTGGTTTACATAAAGTTACATTGTAAGATAATTATACAAAATTACTAAGTTCTTAATTTCTGGAATGAAAATGGTAAAGAGCTAAACGCAGAATTGCGTCATCACGTTTAATTTTGACCCTAGAATCATAAATCATATTCAACGCAAACAATCCAAAAATACCTAAACTTTGTTATAAACCAGATTACAAGTCGAAATATTCAGACGACACGTGACATGTACATTTATCGTCAAATACTGTTACAACTTGAAGAGTAACACAATATTACAATAAATCGCATCTAAAATACTGACATAATACAAAATATATCACTACGAGGGTCAAACTGAAAGTTCTTAGAACTGGCCACTTATAAACAATATAATAAAAAAAATATTCTAAAATTTGAAAATAGAACTCTTTGCCAATATTACTGAGTATATATTTCATTCATTTGTCATTTGTTTTACGATTTGGCGGCAAATTGAAAATTGTCTGTGTCACGTCAACATGAATTTAACACGAGAAAATTTTCGTGCAATGATTTTTTATGACTTTCGATGTCATTTAAGTCAACAAGAAAGTTATGATAGACTACGATTGGCCTTTCACGATGAAGCCCCATCTCGTGCGACTGTTTACAACTGGTTTAATGAGTTTAAACGTGGTCGCACTAATCTCACTGATGATGTACGTGAGGGACGGCCTTCTACGGCGACGACTGAAAATAACATCTGTGTTGTGCGGCGTATGATAGAGACTGACAAAAGAGTGACCTATCAGCAGATTCGGACAAGCTTAGGCATCGGTATGAGTCAAGTGCACAAAATCCTCCACGAACATTTAGCGGTCAGCAAGCTTTGCGCCCGGTGGATACCTCATAATTTGACTAAGGCTCAAAAACTCCATCGTGTGGATTGGTGCCGTAAAATGATTGAAAGATTTAACGGAGGTGACTCAAATGCTGTGTTCGACATACTAACAGGTGACGAAAGCTGGATTTACTGTTATGATCCTGAAACCAAAAGACAATCTGCTCAGTGGGTGTTTCCTTTCGAGGAGTTGCCAACTAAAGTGAAGAAAGATCGAAGTGCGGGAAAAAAAATGGTGGCCTCGTTCTTTGGAAGGATAGGTCATTTCGCAACAATTGTGTTAGAGGATCAAAAAACAGTTTCTGCAGAATGGTACACTACCAATTGTTTGCCACTTGTCTTGGAAAAAGTTCGAGAGAAACGACCTCGCAGTAGGATCCTACTTCACCACGACAACGCCTCGTCGCACACCGCCAAGCGAACGATCGACTATTTGGCGACATCAAACGTTGAATTACTGGGTCACCCGCCGTATAGCCCCGACCTCGCGCCTTGTGATTTTTATTTATTTCCAAAAATTAAAGAAAAACTTAAAGGAAAGCGGTTTATGAATGCTGAAGAAGCGGTGGCTGCGTATCGCGATGCCATTGAAGAGACCCCTAAGGACGAGTGGGCAAAGTGCTTTTCCCAGTGGTTCCATCGCATGCAGCGGTGTATTGACGTCAATGGACAATATTTTGAAAGATATAATAAAACTAATAACTGGCTAATGTAATCAGTTTTTGATTTTCTAAGAACTTTCAGTTTGACCCTCGTATATTATGGAAATGTTGAACTAGTTTCACTCAAGCCAGTTTACAAAAAACTGTAATAATTCGACTTGTGACTGTTTATTAGACAAATCGATGTATGCAACAAGATTTTACCTGTCTGATACACTGATATATTTTAATTTGTAACACTACTTGTCTCAACAAACGCACGTCCACTTTTCATAAAACTAAATGTAACACTAATCGAGATCACTCTGGAGTCAAAATACTTTAATCATGTGGCGTTACAACTCTATCTAGCGGCGAGTTTTAGGGTTACAGATGTAACCGTGTTGGAGAAGATAGATAATACATTTTTAAGTATTTTTGTGTCGTTAACTCGAAATTCGACTTTTTCGAGTTGTAACCCTATTTTATCGGAGGTGCGATATTATCTGTGTTGGAAGCATCTCTAGGGGCTCCACGAAGTTGTATGTCAGTACAATAAACGGTTTTAAAGTGCACATAGAACTCGGCTTTGTTTAATTTTTGTGCTCCGCCAAATATTTGGTTACCTACCCAAAAGGGTTCCATCCCTAAAAAAAAGTTTGAGAACCACTGTATTAGACGAAAGACAATACCTAGGTAGGTACCGTGTTGGCCTAACTTACCGTTGGCTTAACTTAGATACATACGTGTTCAGCTGTGAAAAGTTGAAAACTGAAGTGTACTAGATAAACTCCGATAGAATGCCAAAGCCGTGAAATTCGGAGAACCTAAGTTTAATCACAAAAACAGGTCAAGTGCGTGTCGGGCCACTGAGACTGACTATGTACTTGTAGCTTCCTTTCCTTACTTACCTTGTGGCTTCCGTAGTATTAAGTAGTATCCTTTACAAGTGTACCTACACAGTGAGTCAGTGACCTCATCATTCTCCTAGCAATGACATCCCAATTTCAACCTGGAGTCCGCTTAGACTGTACTAGTCTAACCGGATTTAACTGAATATTAGCTTACCTAAAATATGGGACTTAAGCACAATAATATTCATTTTATCCCTCGCGGGAAGTAGTTTAGGTTAATTTTCTTTTGTTCGTGATTATAGTAAATTCAAATTAGCCTTTGTAATTTTCTTTGGAAGTTCATTATAAATACTCACTATTAGTATTAAGCAAATGTACACTAAATCATCATCATCAGCCTTTAACAGTCCACTGCTGGACTAGGCCTCTCCTTTGAAAGGAGGAATCGGCTTACTATACCGCCAGTATATTATATAGTTCCGCCAGGATAAAGTTCGCCCAGCGGAATCAGTTTTTGGTGAATTTCTCCACAATGGCTGCGTGCACCATTTTTTTTACCATACACAATTATACGACGTCATACACTAAATATCTGCATCATAGATTTATTAACAAGAATCAGATGTAGCGTATTCGTCCAACTAAGCGTGGCACGTTGACAGCTATGTGTGCGTGACCTTTGGCGACTGGCACTGTACGGACACGCGCGTCTATGTGTGTGAAAAGTTGCCAGATTATGAATAATCTCCCAGTATTTTGCATATAGTTATGTAATATTCTTATATTCATTTGCGGTTTTGAAGAATTTACCATGGATTTAATTAATGCTTTTATAAATACATTTCTTAAATGTAGGTACCGAGTTAAGTTTTAACTACTTCGTAAATCTGTATATATAAAATCCTTGCGTTACTGACTGACTGACAGACAAGCTACAGCCGAAACTACTCGGCGCATGAAGCTGAAATTTAGCATGTATGTTTCTTGGGAACCGTAAGGGTGCACCAAGACGGGATTTCTCGAAATTCCCAGGGGATCGGGCAAAACGAGAAATAAGAAAATATGTGCGTGCGAAGCCGCTGGCGTCGATTAGTTGAGAAATAAATAGTATGTATGTACACACGGCACCAAGTCAAGCTAAACAGTTGCTGTACGATTTTGATACTTATTCCCTACGCCATAAGTATGTATGTACACACGGCGCCAAGTCAAGCTAAACAGTTGCTGTACGATTTTGATACTTATTCCCTACGCCATAAGTATGTATGTACACACGGCACCAAGTCAAGCTAAACAGTTGCTGTACGATTTTGATACTTATTCCCTACGCCATAAGTATGTATGTACACATGGCGCCAAGTCAAGCTAAACAGTTGCTGTACGATTTTGATACTTATTCTCTACGCCATAAGTATGTATGTACACACGGCACCAAGTCAAGCTAAACATTTGCTGTACGATTTTGATACTTATTCTTTACGCAATAAAAACGGTGCAAAGGTCAAAATGTGTAAGCTTGACGAGTAGCAGGGTGTACACGAATATTTGGATCGTTTGGGGATCGAACTCAAAACAATATTATGTAAGGTATATACTAATGGAAATTGAAATTCTATTATTATATTTATGAGAAAGAAGATATATCTACAATATACTTTTATAATACGGTAATGTATTTTTCATTAACATGACAATCATTATCTCATAATCAATTGACAAGTGCATTTTCCCTAATTCAGGCAGAACGGCGTCGACAAAAACTGGCAACACTTACATATTTCTTGCACAAATACGAATTTTATCGAAATTAAATTAGGAAACAGTCAAATTATCAATAGTTACCTGTGAAAAGATATTCCATTTTCCTGTTTTTGTTTTTAGGAACAACTTTTACAGTGTTTAAGAACACAAGACGGCATTTTGAGAATTTAAAAGTTGAAGTGATCGTGACGCGTGAACTGTACGATGCTTCGTAGCGCACTGAGACGAGTTTGTATTCGCTTTTCAATTTTGTATTTGCTTTAGTGGCCGCACGCAAAAGTGCCGCGCGTTCCATCTGATAATTCTCTCATCTGTGATCTGCATAATTAAAATCTTTAAATTCAACAACATTCCGCTGCGCGAACGCACACCGCTGGCCCAACGGGTTGGTATGGGGTTTGTATCAAGTTTTCCTTCTCTTACAGTGCTGTTCTCTGCCAGAGGCGTAGCTAGGGGGGGGCGGTGGGGGTGGTCCGCCCCGGGTGACACCATTTTTGGGGTGACACCCGGGCACATTACACATAAAAAAATGCGTTACTGGCTGACTGACAGACAACGCACAGCCAAAGCTAGACAAGAAGCTGAAATTTTGCACGTCCCTTGAGGACCGTAGGGGTGCACTAAGAACGGATTTCAGGAAATTCTCATGAGATCGGGGAGCAAAGGTTCAGTTAAAATAAAATGGCTGGGCGTAGCTGTAGTAGCCTCTGAAATCTAGTAAATATAAGCCTTCGTCCCGTCCGCGTGAATTATACTTACACCTTAACGTTCCTCAGGAATACCATTAATTATTTATTGGTGAAAAACGTACAAACATCCGTTTTGTTGTTTTTGAGTTTATCGGGTTCATACAGACAGAATGAAAAGGGGACTTCATTTCATTATAATAAGTGTAGGTATCAGAGCCGCGCCGATTCAAGACGGGCGTCTGTGTGTGAAACCTACGAGGCGCTTTTTGTCTATTTTGACATTCTATTTTATTATATTTGTCTAAAATAATTATGTTCTTCAATTTTATATACTTAGTACCTAGGCTATTTACCTAATTACGTGAAGTTCGCTACCAGTTGGGAAATACTGCACAAATTATTAAGCACAATTCAAATTTGTACATACTACTACTGTATTTAAGATAGTTGACTTTCTTTATCCATTTTGTACAAAAATCATCAATTGTTAAAGAATATAAATATAATTTATCATCATCTTCAGCCTTTCGCAGTCCACTACTAATATCTAATCAAATAGGTAATTTCTTCGTTTCAGTCTATTTTATTTTGATATTAGGGTCGATTACTTTGATTCTGTGGCAGATGACTTCATTTCGAATTCGATTCTTCAGAGAAACTCCGAGCGTAGCCCTCTCCAAAATTGGTGGACCAGTCGTACCGTCAGTGTCCACGTTCTGTAAGTCACGGGTAGAACACACTTTGTCTTAAGTCTTTGCAGTAAGCGTAACGAAAAGCAGCGTGATTTCCTATACGCTGCCCAGTTAAGCTGTATTCTTTTGCGAGCCGTCTCGAAATTGTCTCTATCCAACTGCAAGTTTTGCCCGACGCAGAAATTCGACATACCTCTGAGCAAACGGTACCGTTACATGGACTCCAGAATAGACTAGGTTGCAATAAACTCAAAGGCTTTTTCATAGTCCATAAATGCTATAACCACAGGGGATTATCATAGGTACTCTTCTGTCTCATGTATAATCTGCCGTAATGTGAAGGTCATCTTTGGTGCCACCTCAACCTCGAGAACGGGACTATTTGGAGGTCTAAAACTCGTCAAGCGAGACGCAAAACGGTCGATGGTGACTGATGACACTGGAAAACAGCTTAAATACGTTGCTCAAGAGAGTGATGTGTCGATAGTCGATAGCACTTAAAAGGGTTTTGTCCGCCACTCCACGAGAAGAGGCTAGATTTAAATATACATTGGAGCTGCACATTGTTTCGACGTCTACAGGAGATTTTCCACGTTTAAGCTCTTGGCTGGCTGCTGGTAACTCGTCCGTGAGTTAAGGTTAAGGTAGTTAAGGTAGTTCGGGGATCCTCCGAGTAGAGATGAGGACAGCACGCTGCCGACATGTAGAGATCACTGTAACTCTGAACTTCAAGAATTTCGGATCTAGTGACGAATTCCCATCAGATGTGGTCAACTTCTCCAACCAAATCCGTACGATCGATCCCACTTCAATTGGTAGATATACACTCCCACTTTGGCGTTGTAGTTTCTCCATGACAACATTGAAGTGGGCCTTTTTGGTGTTATGTAAGACTCTAGAAATGTCAAAATACATTTCCTCCATTTAATCATTAGGGTATATCAAAGTAGGTGCATATACTTGGACAATTTTCAAGTTCATACTCTTGCCCACTGGAAACTGCTATATCGTTGCCAGAGAAGACTTTATATACCAAGAAACCGGCTCCGCCTTGGGATAGCTGGTGTCCCGCTCTCAGTACATAGGATGGCTAGAATCTGGGGTAATGGTATTCTACGCCTCGCTGCGAACTTCACATAATCCCAAAATATGTCAGGCGTAGCTTTCGCACCAGTGGCGTTGCTGCCCGTCACCGATATTTAGTATTTTAGGGTGAACCTTACACCCACATTTTCAAATGTCTTTGTTTTACTCACCAGAGGAAGCCAAAACAACAAATATTAACTTTCTTACTAGCAAAAATAAAAAGAAATTGTATGGGACACAAGTCACAACGTGTGTCACATCACATCGGGTTGGATCAAATCTGACTAAAAAAGGATTTAGGATGATGATGAATTAACTATGTTTCTTTTCTTTAACAATTGGGCATTTTTTTTTATTAGTCGTGATCGCTAATCACAAGCGGATTCTTTCTAGTCAATTAGGAAATAAGGTACTATATAAAGCTGAGGAATATTTTCAGTCAACAGTTTAATACCTAAAAAAATATTGTCGAAACAGGAGAACAAAAAAGGCGCTTCATAGATTTCGCTCACAGGCGCTGTCTAGGGTTGGCTCGACCCTGGATTGCTAGCTTGATGCTGGTTATCGTAGGATTTATGAAGATAATCATTCAAAAGCCATGAGAGGACTCGGATGCTTTGGAGAGGGCAATGAGGCGCAATACACCCGCGATGGGGTGACACCACTACAATCCGCCCCGGGTGCCACCCAAGCTAGCTACGCCACTGTTCTCTGCATCATATGCTCCCTCTGTCGCCTCATACGACACCCACGGGATGATATGGGGTGGTGACAATCCGTATTCTTAATCCGTCACCACACTACCACTAAATACTAGGGTTGTATCAATGACGTATTATAATATATATCTTTGGGTTGTATAAGATAGAAGCTTTTGCCTAAATATATTGCAAACAGATGTCTAAACAAAATAACGGTCAAACCAAATAGCGATACCGCATACAAATCATAGATACAATGTTTATGTTAGTATGTTTTTATATCGCGTGGGTGGACTAAGTTTTGGCACAGATTACTAAATAGTTATTGTTTTGGGTCGTCCAATATCCAGCACCCATGATGGGAATAATTTCTGTTTTGCGGAGGCGTTTACAATGTATATGGGCTGGACACGTCTACGAGTGGGCCAACAGAAAATATCCTCAATGTCAGAGTCGTTCCCTTCTCCTAATATAGATAGTATAGCGTCTTCCGGTAGATGTACTTCTGTAATGTAAAAATAACGATATTGAATTGTACTTAAGAAATAAATTATTATTAAAAGTAAGTCACACAATAACATGCACGAGCGTGCAGTTTTGTGTATTGAAACATGATTAAAAACCGAACTGCTACGATCGTACGTATTGTTTTTAACTCCTCAAAATCAGGTGAATACCATTCTTGAATCAAATATTTCTTACGTTATCACTTTAATTATAACATAAACTTTTCAATATTAGTTATAAAACAACAATAATTATAAATAAACAATGTATATCATTACGTACCTGTTGAGCCGCGAGCGCCAAAAAATGCAGCTAACGTTCCCGTCACTGCGAGCGCGACTGACTGATCATACGATGCCTACACATTTTTTTATAGAACACACACAACCCGCACGAGCAGTCGATATAGGTTTCGTCTCGCAAAACAGAATTTTTATACCTAAAATCTTTTTTTTTGCGCATGCGCACGCTCGTTTAGGTTGGGTTTGAAAGGGCTAAGAAATAACACAAACAGGCAATAAAATAAATAAAAAATACTTAGTTATTTTCATAGTAAAAGCTATAGAGCATAGTTCGTTTCGTCGTCGTTGTACGTTGTACTCTGTCTTGTACTCCAACATTCTAGAACTTGCTAGCAGTGGCGGCGCTAGACCACATGTGGACGTCGGCGACATCAAGTTCGCGAGGCCCTTTAAATCGATGGCGAGGCCCCGTTTACTTCGTAGTAAAAAACCGTTAAAATTAAGTGAGCCAAATTATAAAATAATGTATGAATAAATAAATGACTATTAAAATATTTTCACCCAACACAGATCTTGTCACTCACGTGTTCGAAAAAAATTAAAGTCATTATCATCTGCTTAGCTTTTTACCGAATTGTTAGGTGTCGGTTACCTAAGCCAGGATGATGGCAAAACGAAATTAAGTATGTAACTTGTAAAACTTTTTGCGAGGCCCTCTCAGGCGCGAGGCCGTCGGCGGTCGCCGACGTCGCCGACGCCTAGCGCCGCCACTGCTTGCTAGAAACGTATCCTACAGAGGGCGCGGCAATACGTTCTCGAAAATCTCGAATAACCAGGGCACCCTGGCATTGACCCAGTTCTGTGACGTCAGACAAGGCAGGTAAACACTCGGGTCGGGTCGGTTATACCAACATTTCTACAGGTTTTTTGTCATTGATCTTAAGTATTCAAACTGAGCAATTTGTCATTATGTTATCGATGTTGATACAAAAGTAAAATCCGTTATGTACACCCTATACACAGTGTATGTTTTACAACAAAATATTAAATATCTTCTGTATAAATTATTTCGTTACTGACTGACTGAAACTAAAAAACTAAACAAAAATGTCCCTTGGGTACCATAGAGGCGGCAAGGCACGAAGAAGGGTTAACCCGAAATTCCCGCGAGATCCGAACAAGATAAATTTAATAAAAGTATACTATCTAACCCTTAACTGCCAAAATAAAACACAATATAGTACCTCACTAGGATTTTGAATTTGTTTTTTTAAATGATCTCAGCATGAAAAGCCGATGTTCAACATAGTAAAGTACTTTAACATTTTACTAAAATGGTTAACTTCTTACTCTTACTAGTAGAACGCATGTTAATATTTATTTTTTATCTAGAGTTATTAAAAGATAAGACAGGGACTGCTCAAAACTACCAGCGGGGCCGAGCCACCCCTATGTGCAATGTGCGCCGCGCGCCGGGTGAAATGCATTACTTTCGAAAAAGATAAAGTTATAGATGTATTTATTTGCTGAAACATGTGTAGGTAATAGTACATAATGATATACACATTAGATCTTAAATACCATATAGTTGTATCAACATGTTTGACCTTTGATAGGTGTACAAATGTGTAGGCGTCTATATTTATAAAAAGACATCAGTGCCCACAATCTATTAAAATTTAAAAGTCAGTCTGCAATAATAAACTTAAACAAAGAAAAATAATTAAAAAAATAATTTACAAATTACAATAAAATTACACATTAATATCATTAATAAAAAAAGGAGAAAATGGTTTACACACTCATAGAAATTTGTCATTCAAAAACACAAATATTGTAATATTTGTAATAGCATTTTTCGACTTTGAGTTTTAATGTCACAGATTTAATGTTTTTTTTAATAGGTCTTTATTCAGCTGTCTAATGCTATCTGGAATTTTATTAGAGATGACTGGACCCATACATACTACACTTTTATGCAGTAGCGCTGTTTTTGCAGGATGTAGGTAGTTATACGAAGTCTGTTCGTATCGCGAGTAGTTTGGGAAACAAGTGTGGATTATTTTTAACAAATAGTGCCACTTCTAGTACATACAGTGATGGCAACGTTAGGATTTTATGTTTTATAAATAATGGCTTGCAGTTTTCAGTACTTTGTATCCCAAACATAGCGCGTATACATCGTTTTTGCATTATAAAAATTGGTTGCCTGTAAAGTCGTTATACGGGCGAAAGTTTTACGTGACAACGACTTTGAGTGGTAAAATAATTTTAATGTGAATGTTCATTCGTATAGTAGGAAGAAGGATGAAAGACGCGTGCCTTTCACTTTTTATGTCTGTCTCTCTCGCTCTTAGGCGGGACGCGTGCCTCTCACTCGCTCTCATTGTGAGCGCATAACGTGAGCGGAGCGTAACGCAGTTTCTTGAAGTGTCACCCGGCAAACCAATTTATAAGACGTTGTCACGTCAAAATTACCATATCTTTATTTGTTAGTTGCCCTAAAATATTATTTCGTTACTGACTGACTACTAAAAGGATGACAAAAAGGCGCTTCATAGATTTCACACACAGGCGCTGGATTGGGTCAGCGCGACCCTGAAAACTACTGCCTCTTCTAGTAATTTTTTTATTGATTTTAAGGTTGAAACAATATTTATTTCCAATTTTCATCCACTAAATCAAGATCTGCCAAAACTACTATTTAGAATCTCTTCTGTCTTTGATTTTTTATTGCCACGTGTTTCATGTATGGTTTTTGGCCAAATAGTCACATCAAACTTTTTGATAATGAAATCCACAGCAACAAAGTTAACATTGAACAAAATCTTGTACAATAAATGTCGTGAAATTTACATATTAGATATTAAATACATCTAAACAATCGAACTCGAACGTGGAGAGACCGACCAACGGACTGCTACGCAGAGTCTCGGGTTCGAATCCACGGCGCACACCAATGACTTTTCGAAGTTATGTGCGTATTAAATTGTTAATTATCGCTTGCTAAACGGTGAAGGAAAACATCGTGAAGAAACCTGCATGTCTGAGAGTTCTCCATAATGTTCTCGAAAGACATGTGAAGTCTGCCAACCCGCATTTGGCCAGCGTGGTGGACTATGGCCTTACCCTACTCATGAAAGGATCGTCATTAACGGGTGGTGACCGCTTATGTTTGATCAATCATAATGCACTAAATGCACATTTGGTTCCACGACCAATATTTTTGATCTTGCCCGCAAACACGATTCTTTTAAAGTCCTCAAATTCGTAGACAGATTGATTCCGAGTCATTTCTCGGTATATGTTACCATGTATGGAATTTGTACTCGTGTACTGTATCATTTTGTCAAATAGCTGATTGTATTATGCTCTTGGTTCTATTTTCAGGGCTATTTAATATCATTACCATAGGTGTATAACTAAGGACCAGTTCGCCATTTGTGCTGCAGCACATAATGCACAGCTATCTGCTCATAAATGAAAATTACTGACGTCTCTCTCCGAATCTGTAAATGTCCATATGAGTCATATGACTGTCTATTAGGCTGCAGCGAAACTTTAAGATCATCTCCACTCTCTGGATTCCGAGCAACTTCTACGCTCAAAGCAGGTTCCAAAATCTGCCTGCTTCGATTACTTTGACTCATATTATAAAAAATATTTTTTTATTGATTAAAACTTTCCTTTACCCTTCTCTAAAAATCTCACAGTCTCTGCAGTTTCTTGTCAAACTTAAAATACTTAGAACATGTGAAACGTTGACACACGCGTGCTATAGGTACTGTAAATCATACGGATATAATGGTTCGTTGTAAACTATACTCCCTAAATGAAAAACCTAGCAAGTCTCAATTACCAACAAGAAACACATTATTTATTTCTTGGGAATCGCGTGTAATCTCGTGCGCTTACTGTGTTTCGTAATAATTTGATATCTTGAAAACTACGGCCTCTTTTTATTTTAAAAAGGATCTTTGCATGTTGCAAGGAATTGCTTTGTTATTTAATAGTTATTAGCGTAGTAAAAATGTAGATTTTGAGACAGATGTTCCTTACTGTGTTTATTTTCGTGACAGCCGAAAGCTAAGGATCTGCGCACTAGCCATGACTCTGGTACTTGGTAGGTACTCATCCCGCTTTCATTCCCTCTTAGTCGCTAGATATCGCAATTGAAAATGCATGTCTTGAAATGTAATTCGACTACGTTAATCTACTTCTTCGACTGTGGGGCCACTGTTGCTCTGGTAACCGCCGTAGCCCGGCATTCCTTCTGACTTGCCACCGGGCATCACCTCGGCACGTCGCACTGCATATCTCAATGATCTCATCTCTCCCACTGCTGAGCCCGGGCGATTTTTATGAGAAGAGTTAGCCGTAATCTACCACGCTAGCAAAGTGCGGTTTGGCAGACTTCACATGTCTTATTTATGAGAATATTACGGCGAACTAATGTCCTCATTCAGGTTTCCTTACGATTTTATCCTACCCATTTAGCGAACGATAATTAGACAACTTCTAAAAGTCAAACGGCGGCGCGCCGTGCTCATTGAACACTATTTATCAGCATCGCTTTAACGATGCAGTGGCAGTACATGTGAAAGGGGCTATCATTTAAAACTTTAATTACCCAGAGTCACAACCTGTGTGTGTAGCAGCCTTTTCAGTAGAACTAGGAAACTCATGTATCAATTCGTGTATTAAAATTAAAATTGTGGGACCAGAAGAAATACCTCGACCCGACTCCATACATCAATGGTGTCCGTGGATCAATTGGATGATCTGGTCATAAGTAGGTATTCCAAAAGGGTTCTAGCTTTTTTTCTATTATCTTGCTTATGTTAGGGTCAATACCTACTAGGTAAATGAAAGGTACGACTTAGGTAAATAAAACGAACATATATTATAACATTTCTTTTATTTGTTGGAACAGCAAACAAATCGTTTCGTAGGAATGGCAAATAATCAGGTACTTAAATTATTTAAATACTTAACGAGATCACAGGCAGAAATATGACTAGCACATGGAAACATTATTTTTACATCAGTCTTTAAAAATAATATTCACGTAAATAGCTAGCCTTGGTTTAATCTACTTCTTCAACTGTGGGTCCGTTGTTGCTCTGGTAACCGCCGTAGCCTGGCATGCCACCGGGCATTCCTCCTGGCATTCCGCCCGGCATTCCTCCAGGCATTCCTTGGTGTGCGGGGCCGGGGGGGGCGTGCATCTTGGTCATGAGCGGCGAGCACACTCGCTGCAGGTCCTTGAGGCGATGCTCGAACTCCTCCTCCTCCGCCAGCGAGTTGTTGTCGAGCCACTGCAGAGCGTCGCTGCAGGCAGAGCGCGCCGTGCTCTTGTCGTCCTCGGACAGCTTGTCCCCGGCGTCCTCGATCGCCTGCCTCACACTGAACACGTACGACTCGAGCTGGTTGCGAGCCGCCACGCGCTTCCGTTGCTTCTCGTCTTGCTCCTTGTACATCTCCGCCTCCGACAGCATGCGGTCGATCTCCGCCTGCGACAGGCGGCCTTTGTCGTTGTTTATCACGATGTTCTTGCTGCGTCCCGTGGTGTTCTCCTTCGCCGACACGTTCAGGATACCGTTCGCGTCCAGATCGAATGTGACGTCGATCTTGGGGGTACCACGAGGCGCAGGTGGAATGCCCGTCAGGTCGAAGGTGCCCAGCAAGTTGTTGTCCTTGGTCATGGCGCGCTCGCCCTCGTACACCTGGATGGTGACCGCCGGCTGGTTGTCCGAGTAGGTGGTGAACGTCTGCGACTGCTTGCACGGGATCTTGCAGTTGCGCTCGATGATCTTGGTCATGACGCCGCCGGCGGTCTCGATGCCGAGTGACAGTGGCGCTACGTCTACGAGCAGCACGTCCTGGATCTTGGCGTCTTGCTCACCGCTCAGAATGGCCGCCTGCACGGCCGCGCCGTACGCCACCGCTTCATCAGGGTTGATGGACAGGTTGAGCTTCTTGCCGCAGAACAAGTTTTGCAGCAGGTTTTGCACCTTGGGGATGCGCGTGGAGCCGCCGACGAGGACGACGTCGTGAATCTGCCCCTTGTCGAGCTTGGCATCCTTGAGCGCCTTCTCCACGGGGTCGAGCGTGCCGCGGAACAGGTCCGAGCACAGCTCCTCGAAGCGCGCGCGCGACACGCGCGTGTAGAAGTCGACGCCCTCGTAGAGCGCGTCGATCTCGATGGTGGCCTCAGTGCTGGAGGACAGCGTTCGCTTGGCGCGCTCGGCGGCGGTCCTCAGGCGGCGGAGCGCGCGCGAGTTGGTGCGTAGATCCTTCTTGTACTTGCGCTTGAACTCGTCCGCGAGGTGGTTCACGAGGCGGTTGTCGAAGTCCTCGCCGCCGAGGTGCGTGTCGCCGGCGGTGGCCTTCACCTCGAACAGCGAGCCCTCGTCGATGGTGAGGATGGACACGTCGAAGGTGCCGCCGCCGAGGTCGAAGATGAGCACGTTGCGCTCGCCCTTGAGGTTCTTGTCGAGGCCGTACGCGAGCGCGGCGGCCGTGGGCTCGTTGATGATGCGCAGGACGTTCAGCCCGGCGATGGCGCCCGCGTCTTTAGTGGCCTGGCGCTGCGAGTCGTTGAAGTACGCGGGCACGGTGATCACCGCGTCCCGCACACTACTGCCCAGGTACGCCTCCGCCGTCTCCTTCATCTTCGTCAGCACCATGCTGCTGATCTCCTCCGGCGCAAAGCGTTTCGTCTCTCCCTTAAACTCTACCTGGATCTTCGGTTTGCCGCAATCATTGATCACCTTGAAGGGCCAATGTCGCATGTCCTGTTGGATCTTGGGGTCGTCGAACTTCCTTCCGATGAGTCGTTTGGCGTCGAACACTGTGTTGTTGGGGTTGAGGGCGACCTGGTTCTTGGCGGCGTCGCCGATGAGGCGCTCGGTGTCTGTGAACGCGACATACGATGGCGTGGTCCGGTTGCCCTGGTCGTTGGCGATGATCTCCACGTTGCCGTGTTGCCACACGCCGACGCACGAGTACGTAGTTCCAAGATCGATTCCAATAGCTGGCATCTTCTCTACTTCTTTTTTTCTGCTGTGTGCACTAATAATGCTTGAGTTAACTGTGAGTAAACTCCTTCGGTTTGCACCGAACTTCTTCGTCTGATTCGCTTTGAGTTTCAAATTACAATGCATTGGCGCCGAGATCGCCGCGCTTATATATGGGACGAATCAGCTTCGAGAAAATTCTAGACGTCACGAGATTAGCCAATCAGCGTCGAGAACGTTACGAACATTCTAGAACTTTATTGCGCGTCAGCCAATCATAGGGCGCCATTAAAAGAAAGAGACAGCGGTATCGCTCTCACATCAGGGTGGCTAGCGTTAAACTTTTACCCGACTATACGGGAAATTTATTAGTTATTCAATATTAAATGGCATTGGCGTTTGAATGGAAATGGATTAACTTTTAAATAAATGGCTTCGTAATTCGTTCTAATTGCGTATAATACTTAATAAAATTGTAGTATTGTAATTAATTATTGCATAATTTCTAGTATGAATTGACATTCATGACTTATGACGTAATTACTGGTTTTTCGCTTTATTTACTCTTTAACTGTAGGTAAATATAATTTCATATAATAATATATTAAATTACTTTTATTTTGTTTATTATATTATTGTATTAATTTTAACGTACCTACTTACAAAATCTTTCAGAATATGTTACTAATGGATGTAATTTAAAAAACATTAACATCTTATAGTTTCTAAAATACTATAAAAATAAACACAACAACAATAATTATATATATTATAATAATATTATGGCACTTTGCTGAATGTCAGTACAGGGAAATTTAAAACCAAAGCTTGCCACACCAGTGAAAAGACTAGCACCTTCCTCTTCGTTCTATCGCTGTGTAAGAGAGAGATAGAAGTATCATTGTTTACAAGTTGCGAACAGCTGATGGGCGCTGAAATGCAGCTGTTTGTATGTTTGTGTGAAGCAAAATGGAAGCGAGGGTCGCGGATTCTGGATAATTCTACCCTTCACTTGAATTATATTATGTTATATGAATGCTTTTAACTTTGTGGAAACGATTCTTAGACGGTTAAGGGACGTTGCAAAACGTAGATGTATAAATATACCTTCTTGCCTAAAAAACTTAAGATATCACGGTTTCAGATACGATATTTTGTGATCTTATGATTGCTCGCAGAATAAATGCTCAGCCACCCAACACATCTTTCACCAATGTCTATATTATTATGACAAACCGTGTTAAGCCCACACAAAAAAAATTAAAATTGTTATTTTTATGCTAAGCGCTAACAAAAATAACACGAAATGAACCGTCACAAAGTTTAGTTTCGTGAAATGACTTCAAGGGACTTAAAATCATAAAAATATCACTGCTTTTAAATATCACTGCATTTTTTGAGCAAATGACTTTTGCCATACAGCGTAATGTTAAATATGTTTTTTTATTTTATAAATATAATTATATCAACCACTAGGTTAATTATGATATGATAAGAAGTGCTTTTGTAATTATTAAATTGATCGAAACAATCTCTGTTACAGTTTTTTAAGCTGAATATCTATAGAAAAGTAAACATATTTTATGTATTCGCACACAGATTTAACAAACAAGAACGCATGTTAGCCTCGCACTATCATCAGTTCACATTCATCACATTTAATGCAGGGACCACTAAACAAAATTTAAGAAATTGGATGATTTTAGGTAGGTCCGACGTCCGTAGGTATCCCGTATGATAAGAGAATGGGGGCTGTTGGTGAAAACCGGCATAAGTTTAGTTACATACAGTTACACTCATTTAAATACAATATACATAATAATTATTATTATGTGCCATAATTATGGTAAGGTTAGGTTAGTATCTATGGTCAGTATAATATATGACATCCATAGAGGTACTACCCGTTCAGATAAAAAATGGACAACATTTTTTTTAAGACTTTTCTACACTAGAAATTAGTCCTGTGATGCCCCGCGTCATCTTTACACGACTTTACAAGCATGCAAGCAACGGACACAGTGACCATGACCACCCAGGCTTGAAACAACAATTTATGGATCACACAAAATGTTTCCTTGTGTGGGAATCGAACCCACAACATTCGAAGCAGTATCAAGCAGCGAGGCGGCCGCTTAAACCACTACGCCAACTATTAAGCCTAAACTCGTGTTTAAAATATTTTCAATTTATCTGCTAATATATCATCATAATGCACTGCTTCAACGTTTACAGCAGATAATGATTATGTTTTAGTCAACACACTTTGTGTCAACCATAATTATTGTTGTTTTGACTTTGGGAGTACATTGTGATTGTACTAGGTACCTCGTACCATAGATAAATATAATACTATACAGTACTCGTACCTACCTAGATACATCAAATGATTATATTACTATTCTACTCTTTCTGCGAGTACCTCATTTATACGCTTTCTTAAACATACAATAAATAAATAATCGTCATGCTTGTTTTATTTTCACCTAGTAATATTATCGTGCCTGAATGGGCTCAACTTATTAATATAACTATGCGTTTTATGGATGTGACTACAGTAATATTTTTAACATCAATCTGTTCCGATGTATTTTTTTTACTATTCACACGTCATATTGAGTTCAATTGCTGTGCATGCTACATAGAACTTTCAGGTAGGATTATTTCGATCGGTCAGTAAATTGGGTCTACCCAGTATAGCTGTATAATCTATGATCGGGTCGTTCCGGAGTGAGACTAGTACAAAGTTATTATTTATCTAGCCAGTAATAGTTACCTTTCTAACGGTATATCAATCACTCTGATTGGAGCTTGAATCAACATACCTACATACATTTATGCCAATAATAATCTCGTTAATTGTAAATTTGAGTAACAATTTAAATTTACACATTGTTTTTTTCATTATCGATATGACGTTACCGCCATCCCTGCTTTTGTACTATATAATTGTTATACATTTATACGTTGGCGTACAGCGACACATCGCGTTTAGTATAGCTGGGCGGTGAAAAGGTTAATTAGTTATCTTCCTCGAACCTACGTTATATAAATTCTTTGTCTAGTACAACAATATAAATTACTTAAGACTCACCCATAAACTTTACCTACATATTATTCAGGAGGCGTTTAGTTTACAAGATATTGGTGCGCCTGCAAAAATAGGTATAGCATGGTATACAATAGCGTGTTCGTTGCATTGCTAATATACAGGCGTTTTCTTATAGATTCGAAAAAGCTCCGGTCTCCTACAAAAACTGATTTAATCAGATTATAAATCATAGTTGCTCCCTATTTTAAGTTTTTATAACGACTTTTATGACTACAGCTGAAATCTGAAGACACTTAGTGATTGAGGAACTATCTTGTGAGATGCCTATAGCTAAGTAGAGCTCGTACAAGTTGCAGTTTGCACTAATTTTATTATGGGATGGGTGGTTCCCGCTCTGGGATATAAAAGATATAAATAATAAACAAATAATAATTTTAATCTCATTTATTTAAATTAACTTACAAGTATAAAATCAGTCTCAAATATTAAGGTAGCGACGAATAATTCTTATGGTAAATGATTTCATAACACTATTTTCTTTTCTTCTTTTCCGGTGGCTTATTCTCTGGCGCTGGTTCGTCTCCGTTGATCTGTTGCTCGTTGTCATCAACGCGGTCGCACAGCTTCCTCCTGACGGGCCCCGTGTGCGTGATGGGCACCGCTCGCTCGTCAGCGCTCGCCGACGCTCTAGGAGCACTCACCGTCAGCACTCCGTCAGAAGACAGCCTGGACTCCACAGCGTCAGGGCTGCAGTCTTCAGGCAGAGCATACCGCCGCTTGAAGTGGCGAGACACGTACCCGTGCTCGTCCTTCCTCTCCTCGTGTTTACCTTCCACCACCACGTAGCCGTCCGCCGTCTTCACACTGATCTCTTCGGGCGAGAAGTGCTGCACGTCCAGGTTTACCTGGAACTTGTCCTTGTCGCACTTGATGGTGGAGCCCACGTCGCGCGCCGCAGCTGCAAGGCTTCGCCACGAACGCAGGTACTTGCGCGCTGACACTCTCGGCTCTATCTCCATCAGAAAGTCCTCCGGCGACAAATCCAGATCAAAGAGACGGTCGTGAAGTCGTCTGGGGCGAAAATCGTCGAACAAATACGGTAGTATCAGAGACGAGTAAGAAAAATTCTAACTCGTCTCTGGTAGTATATAATATTGCTCTGTGGAATTGCCATCACGATTAGGTACGATTTGGTAGAAATCAACACGAAATTCACTTTACAACTTTCAAGCTCGCTTCTGAATCTGCTTAGCTTATGTCAAATTAAACTAGCTTGGAGTAGCGCGCGTGTCGCTTATATAACCCTACCTATCTAAAGTATGCAACACAAGTTCGAGAGCATTTGGGAACCCACTAGAAAAGTACAGAACATAGATTATACAGATATACTGGTACAGAAGCTTCAGATAACTTACATGTAACGCCCTCTGGCAGTAGAGTAGATTAATGAATAGTACGTTTTATTGTTAAGAGATGGCGCTGTAACAACTTTTAGTTGTAAATAAATACAATACAGACTAATGAAATGGGCAATATCCATTTAATTATGCATTTTATTAACCTCAATGTGAGAATCTTTCGTATTTTTCAATACATCCCAATTTCGATGAATAAAGTACCATAATAAGACTAATCAAATTAAAGCCAAAAACGGCTAGGCGACCACTACTAAGCAGTCATGGGCAGAACTCGACAGAACAGAACGCACCTTAGTTTTCGAATGTTTTGTTTTGGATATTACCTAATCGGTAAAATAGATGTATTTATACCTTAAATTAATAAAATATCGCGAGTAAAACCTGTTTCAATAAAATTGTATGATATTATCTAGTTCGTACATCTTTTTGAATCTAAGAAATAACACAAACAGGCAATAAGTACCTACTTAGTTATTTTCATAGTAAAAGCTATAGAGCATAGTTCGTTTCGTCGTCGTTGTACGTTGTACTCTGTCTTGTACTCCAACATTCTAGAACTTGCTAGAAACGTATCCTACAGAGGGCGCGGCAATACGTTCTCGAAAATCTCGAATAACCAAGGCACCCTGCCATTGACCCAGTTCTGTGACGTCAGACAAGGCAGGTAAACACTCGGGTCGGGTCGGTTATACCAACATTTCTACAGGTTTTTTGTCATTGATCTTAAGTATTCAAACTGAGCAATTTGTCATTATGTTATTTATGTTGATACAAAAGTAAAATCCGTTATGTCCACCCTATACACAGTGTATGTTTTACAACAAAATATTAAATATCTTCTGTATAAAATTATTTCGTTACTGACTGACTGACACTAAAAAACTAAACAAAAATTTGTCATAAATGTCCCTTGGGTACCATAGAGGCGGCAAGGCACGAAGAAGGGTTAACCCGAAATTCCCGCGAGATCCGAACAAGATAAATTTAATAAAAGTATACTATCTAACCCTTAACTGCCAAAATAAAACACAATATAGTACCTCACTAGGATTTTGAATTTGTTTTTTTAAATGATCTCAGCATGAAAAGCCGATGTTCAACATAGTAAAGTACTTTAACATTTTACTAAAATGGTTAACTTCTTACTCTTACTAGTAGAACGCATGTTAATATTTATTTTTTATCTAGAGTTATTAAAAGATAAGACAGGGACTGCTCAAAACTACCAGCGGGGCCGAGCCACCCCTATGTGCAATGTGCGCCGCGCGCCGGGTGAAATGCATTACTTTCGAAAAAGATAAAGTTATAGATGTATTTATTTGCTGAAACATGTGTAGGTAATAGTACATAATGATATACACATTAGATCTTAAATACCATATAGTTGTATCAACATGTTTGACCTTTGATAGGTGTACAAATGTGTAGGCGTCTATATTTATAAAAAGACATCAGAGGGTCTAGTACCAGTTGCACTCGATCGTCACGATGGACGATAGCCTATCGAACGGGAACAATTTTCCATACATTTTCTAAAAGCGCCCCTAGGAGTGAGTAGCAAGAACGTCACCCGATGGAGCGACTTTCAAATCGCGAGTATAAGTGTCATTTTGATCGACGAGTCGACGACGATGATGGACGACGATAACAAAATAGGCAAATCCGCAGTTTAAGTTGCACTTTTGACAAGTCAAATAAAGCATATCGAGTCCATTGTCGAAGCAAACGAGCATTCTATTGTCACTGAAAAAACTTTGGTGAGCCCGTGTTGTGAGTAGTGTAATAAATAAAGGAAAATCATTATCTTATGTTATTTTGCTTGAAAACTTATTGTAATGGCTCAGGAAGATGATGTGGCTGAAGTGTGACTCTGAGAAAGAGCGAGAATCGAAGATAACGTACAAAATTGTCTTCAACCAACCGTTTGTTAATACCAATATTATTTTGGGTTCTACAAAGGAATGTTAATGAAGGTTAAGTCATAGAGTGTTATTAGAGGCTCATAACATTCCCAGAACTAACGCAGGTGAGTAAAAATTGTTTTAATATGTATATTAAAAGTTACTTCTGAAGTGATCAAACCTTAACATTTTCTGTTACACAGGCTCTCTAAACATATCTTTGTCATGTCTACTTTGCTAGCAAAGTAAATATATACCTAAATATGTAATGGATTCAATTAAAATAACGGGGCGGTTCACAACAAGTTAATTACAACAATAGATCCTTTGTTTCGCAAACTTGTAAGTGGATATTAATTGTTTAGATGTAGGAAGGTAGGTATCGTTGCGTTAGTTCCATAAACTTAAGAAGGAAATACGAGAAAAACGATACACTACATCTTTATACTTAACATTTAGAAGGTACCTATTATCTAAAGATGATAACTATAGATGTGGACCTTGAACATTATACTTAATTATTATTTCATAGTAGGTAGTATTTGAATAACCTAATAATAGAACTTACAAATTATGGATCTATCTAACCTAACTAACATTGATGACGCACCAAAGTTCAATGTAATTGTTAATCTTTTTATGTTGAAAAACGTTTTCTAAATTGTCAACAGGGAACGGTTATTTTTATTAAGATGATAGCTACAGCAATTCAACACATCCCTATACTCAAACCATTCAATCATTGATGTGATGGCACACAATTGAAAATAATATTTTCATGTTCTTGTTATGTACCTAATATATTATATTATGAGGCATCAAATGCTCATATTGTCCTAGTTGCATTACATCCAATTTATAGGTACTATGCACACTATGACTCATTAACATTTACTCCTTTTTACTAAATTTCAAAAGTTAGTTCACCTAACTGTAAATAATAATTGCTGATTATAGGGAGTGTAGCTACCTTTGTCAATTATATTATATCATTAAATTTGAATATTGTTTGTTACAGAACAATTATCAAATCAGAAGAAGAGAATTATCATCTAATGGGAACAGGCAAATTGAAATTTGCATCAAGATTGATGAGCCGTTGATGGCTGTTTACATGATATGACAATTCATGTCTCTATAATCATGTTATGTATATGGCAGTATAGACAGAGTAACAGAAAGGCAGTAAATGAGTGGACCAAACTGCCACAAGCAATTACTTCATCTCACTGCTTGAGGCAACTTATGTTTTGTTGCAGGGACAAAATGAAATCATGTAATCTTGACAAAAATATGTATATTTTGATAAAGAAAGAACAACATACAATATACATTTTTTTTATTCTGTATATGTGTTATGCATTCACTAAATATATTTAATGTTACAATATTATGCTTTTCCTTTATTTGAAATACAATAATATTTTATAAATACAAAAAAAATCCATGTAAGAAGTAAGATCTTGGAAATATTTTACATAAATTGAGTATATTTATGAAAACACAATTAGACAGTCCTAATTAATTATGTCTTTTAATAATAAATGATTAATTAAATTTGTTTTTACATTCACACAAACTATACTTGTTGCATATTAAGTCCAGTGATTAAACATAAAACTGGTTTCTGTTAAAAAATAACTACAATACAATACACAGGCACATTCAATACCTAATAAACTTGTAAAGCTAATCTCTGCTACTATGAATTAAACTCAAGTGTTCCATAACATGCTACACCGAGACATGTTAAATTTGTAAACTCCTTATTTCAGTACTAATAATGCCACAGACTTCATATTCTTGCTACACCGAGATATGTCCAATTTGTAAACTCCTTATTTCAGTACTAATAATGCCACAGACTTTATATTCTTGCTACACTGAGACATGTTCAATTTGTAAACTCCTTATTTCAGTACTAATAATGCCACAGACTTCATATTCTTGCTACACCGAGACATGTCCAATTTGTAAACTCCTTATTTCAGTACTAATATTGCTGCAGACTTCATATTCTTGCTACACCGAGACATGTCCAATTGGTGAACTCATTATTTCAGTACTAATATTGCTGCAGACTTCATATTCTTGCTATTCTTGCCTAGTCTCGGTTCTTGAAGTCTGCCGTAATTAGCTAAAAACAAGAAATTATTGAACATTGAAATAAGTAAAAAAGACATGACTTTATTTAATGATATTTTTTATTACCTACTCTTGTATTTATCAAAATATATCATTTCAGTTTGCCAACAAATTATATATTTATTAAGACTATGACAGACTTAGAGGTTACCTATAATTTTTTTATGAATTTCAGTAGAATTACTGCAAAAATTTTCTGAATATTGTTTATTTTTAGACTGACTTTAAAACCACATGCATTTAGTAATTTGAAATACTGGCTTGGGAAAATATCACAAAGTAACTATAGTTTACTAACCATTGGTATAAATACAGAGAAAAATAACATCATAATCTTATACACACCTAGTGGTTTGTATATCACTGCAATTTGTTTATTGCGCGACATCTTTCAACATTTATCAATTTATTCAAAACTTCTTAGTGTTGAAGTCCTTTTATCCACATGTCTTATGATCTACTTGCTTCTTACACTCCTGAGACGTTCCAAACTCGATCTGCGCACTATTTCAGCTAAACTGAACACGAAAGATCTGAAAGAGTAAGTTTAAGAGAATTAAAGACAAATAATAGGATTGGTTTACTATGTATCTCGTTGACAATGAATAGGTAAACGATGATAGAATAATACTTACTCAGCATAATGTAGGCGAAATAATTAAGTTTGATTTGAAAGAATCAAAGAAAACAACAAAGGTAATAATTCAACTGACTTATCTGACTTAATCTGACTGACATTTATAATGTCATTTTAGTGATGCCAGATGCAATTTCTAAATTAGTATTATAATGCTGAAGAGTTTGTTTGATTGGACACGCTAATCTCAGGTACTATATTAGTTGCCGTTTATATTCCGTGAGAGCGTATTATTTCCTTTGATGGGTGGATCACGGCACAGAAAATCACTGTTTTGTCTGTTCCGTAGGGTCGATCTACTCGTGATGAAATCAGTGTCATCCGTATAAATCCGATAGAATACCTCAACCGATAAACTGCATAAGTATATAAAATAGATGAGCGTAGTTGCGGCATCCGCTATTATTTGTATATCTATATTCTTTTTATAGGCTCACGCACACCTGTATCCCTGACGGGGTAGGCAGAGATGTAATTTTACACCCACATTTCGCCATGAATTTTTAGGTCCCAGTGGTCCCACGTAATATGAGGCGAGCCTATTGCCTTTACCGGGCACATCACTAGACTCCGTTACTCTCTACTGTGTTATTATATTTATATTTCGTACATATAATAAAACACTAAAAAAGTATATTTTTGTACTTTGAATATGTTTAGAAAAAAATTACTCTGTTAGGCTAAGAATCAGTAAAGGAGCATGAATCTAGAAAATAAATTCTGTCTGTTTGTCAGTTTGTCTATTTGTACACGCTAATCTCCGAAGTTACTGGATGGATTTGAATGAAACTCTTTTTGTAATATTGCTATTAGGTCTGGGTCAGCATAATTATAGTCTATAATTGATTTTGGAAAGTGGAACACCTGATGCAGTACCACAACAGCCCACAGTGTCCGCCGTAGAACAAGCTATGTGGACAAAAGTCATTATCAAATTCCCGGAATTAGGTACTTTCTACCTGTAAACAGCACCCCTAAACCCCTGATTCCAAGAATTGTTTAGGTACGTGTAACATTCTATACTGATGAGTCATCGTTTATCAAAGTAAGCTAATGAGGTAAATGCAATTAAAGAAATAGGTCAGTGGCATTTTTGCTACACTTGTGCTAACACCTCGTGGTGACAGTTCTTATTTTGTTTAGAGTTTCAGTAATAGATTTTACTTCTGAAGGTATGTATAATATTTTTTCTTGTAAGAATCCTTTTAATGTGTCATAAACATACGTAAAGTAGACTAACTATGAATGCACAAAAAAATTGATGTTTTATCTTTGTTTTCGAACTTATCAAGCTTGGAAAAGCCATGTATCCTCTTGTATCCAGGCTGAATTTTTGATATTTTTTAGCTGCATGACTATGGACGATTATGGCATATATTTTACGTAGCACACTTGAGTACAACTACTTTTTTCTTTTTTTTTTCAGAAAAGCTTTACTCTATTAGTAAAATAGAGTTTTTCGAAAAATGGCTAAAGCACGAAAAAGACGAAAGAAATGATCGTTTATTTCATCTAAGTTTGATTTCTCTGACATTACTGAAGAATGTCAAAGGGAAATGAAGATGAAATTAGCCAATATTTCTTCGAAAATTGCTACAAAATGGGTTTCTTCAGGAAAGTCAAAAGAGCGTTTCCTTTTCCAAGCAGACTAGGACATGGACTATGAAAGTTGGACATCACGTGTTTCCATCATATGAATGAATTGTTAAATAAAAAAAAGCGTGTCATCCTTCCGAGAATCACGTTGTTGTGACACAGTCTTGAGCAGAAATTGAGCTACAAGCTATTTTAAATAAAACTGCAGAACGGTTAGTTAGAAGCTCAGAGAGAAGTTGTCACAAGCGTGCTCCACAATTCCTCGTTTACTCTTATAAGTAAATGGGTGGTCTATCATCATAGTGGTTATAAACAGAGATTTGACAATAGCGAAGACACTGATGAGTTCCTTTTCGTTTTTTCATTTGTTTCTCTTAGGTTAATCGACGAAGGTAACAACATTATCTGGCAAAATCCTCATCCATCGTCGACGATGTTTTGCCGTTCAATTAAATTAATTTTTGCCAAAGAAACTACGGAATTAACAAAAATCGAGACTAATAAAGTTTTGGAACAAATAAACAACTTGGAGCCTACATTTTGTGATCTTGGTGGTTCTTTTTATATATTCTATATATATATTCTACCACATTCACACAACACCATCTAGTCCCAAACTAAGCAGAGCTTGTACTATGGGTACTACGTACTAGACAATGGATAAACATACATAATATACTTTTTTTTTGTAAATACATACATATTATACATAGAAACACCCAGACCAAGACAAACATCCATGTTCACGCACACAAATTTTTGACTTGAGCGGGAATCGAACCCGCGACCTTCGGCGTGGCAGTCGCTTACACTCCCGCTGCGCCAACCGGTCGTCTTATTTGATTTGAATTGACTATTATTTTTTATAAATATGTCAGTTAATAATTTTTGTATAAATATGTAAGTTTGTAATTTTTGTATAATATATGTCAGTTTATAATTTTTGTATACATACATAACGTCACGCCTTTTATGCCCGAAGGGGCAGGCAGAGGTGTATTTCTACACCCACTTTTCGCCAGATATACTTTAGTCCCACG
Source organism: Euclidia mi (assembly GCA_944739405.2). Lineage (NCBI taxonomy): Eukaryota > Metazoa > Arthropoda > Insecta > Lepidoptera > Erebidae > Euclidia > Euclidia mi. Next base: position 34,729,932 of record OX123207.2, read on the forward strand.
TAATAAGGGGCGAGCCTATTGCCGTACCGGGCACATTTCCAAACTCCGTGCTGCTACTGAGAATTTCGTGACAGAAAAACCCAATAACACTGCCCGACCCAGGAATCGAACCCGGGGCCTCCCGATCCCACGCGCACATTTATGCCGCGAAACCAACGAGGCAGTCGTATAGGGTTTGATGTCGAGTTTTCCGTCTCTACGCAAAGATGGTATTTGCATCCTCCTGTTATTCCTTAGTCACCTCTTACGACACCCACGGGAAGATAGGGGGTGGTGACACTTGTATTCTATGCCGTCAACCACACGGCATAATTTATTTAATAATATAGTATTATATATTATAATGACTGAAAATATATTTTTGTCCACCTGGCTTGTTCTACGCCGAACACTGTGCAGCCCGGCGAAACTATAAAACATAAAAATGCGGTTTGGCAAAAAACATTATGCCTGATGAGCATTTTCTGATGAGAGATTATTTGAAGATCTCGAACATCTGATGCGGAGAGCCCAGCTACGCTAAAACATATACAGCCATGACGTGTTAGATAAAGTTATTCAGTCTGATGAGCTTTTCTGTTGCCTTATAAAAATCAGAGATCTGAAACATCTGATGAGGAATTATAAGATCCCATCTGCACTATACTATAATTATACAATATACAGACTCGATGGCTTAGCATTAGTTGTCCAATATTAAGAGGATTTCTTGTTGAGAGATCCATATTCATAATTCTTCGAGCAATTAAAGACCCGAGGAAGGACATAGTTTTTATCGCGATAACCGACATCCACGCGGGCGGAGCCGTTAGCGACAGCTATTATTGACATATGTATTTTGTATGGATCTGTTGTCAAATATGCCTCTCTAATCTTCAAATACATGGATAGATTGTATACATAATATAAGAGAGACAGAAACTTATATTAGAGAGACTTGAGTTCGAAACCATAGCGTTTTTTTTTAATTTTGTGGTTATTGTGTGCTGCAATGTGACCGTAGAGTACGTTAATCCGTTGGTTCCTTCTGTCATAAAGATCTTTGACCGTCGTTGTAAGGAGTAAGTAGCGGCAGTAGCTTGCAATATCCTGATTCTGGTCAAAACCATATTATCATTTTAAGTTGCGTAGGTCAGATGACATAAGAAATAGGTACTTAATCGAGTCGTATATACAATCGGGATAACTAGAATAAGTAACTTTAATACTCAACTTTTCTATTCTTCAATCAGATGATTCTATTGTTCAATGATAGCAAATAATGAAGATTTTTGTTGTTTAGTCCAATGAATAACACAAACGGCTTAAGTTACTAATCTATCACCAGAATATACACTATTAACACAGTAATAGATTCGCAATTAGCCTATTAACAATTTCACATGAGGTGATGAGGCTACGAATACGTTGGTTCTACTATTTCACTAATTCTGTTCTTATATTATGAACACGACTTCATGGCCATTGCATCAGTATATCCGAGTGAAATTATTCGTCTCATACATCCACTCGGGCGGAGCCACGTGTGATAGCTAGTTCATAATATTATATTTATAATATATAATTTATAATAAGACGTTGTTTTGACGTGACAACGTCTTATAAATTGGTTTGCCGGGTGACACTTCAAGAAACTGCGTTACGCTCCGCTCACGTTATGCGCTCACAATGAGAGCGAGTGAGAGGCACGCGTCCCGCCTAAGAGCGAGAGAGACAGACATAAAAAGTGAAAGGCACGCGTCTTTCATCCTTCTTCCTACTATACGAATGAATATTCACATTAAAATTATTTTACCACTCAAAGTCGTTGTCACGTAAAACTTTCGCCCGTATACCGACTTTACAGGCAACCAATTTTTTTACAATATGTGACGCGGAGTAGTGACTTGGAGTTCTAATTAAAATTAATAAGAAAATTTTCGACGTATCATTTCAGATATAGTCATGTATATCTCAAAGCATATTGGTTCTACCATCCATGTGGTACACATTATTTGCATTAAATTGTGAATCAAAACCATTCTCAAGTCCTCTTGAACACACACAAAAAAATTCATCATAATCGGTCCAGTCGTTTAGGAGGAGTTCAGTGACATACACACGAACCCAAGAAATATATATAATAATAAATAAAATAATTTAATAAAGATAAAGATGTACCTAATTAAAAGTTGAATTCCCAAAAATAATTGCATTTGGCAACATTAATTAAGACTTCTGATTTTACAGTGTTGTTACATAAGATAAATTGTTAGTCGTGTATGGTCGTAAAACAAAATTCCATATAAATTACATTACATTTAATAATAAGAAGATTTTGTTAATTTTATTGCAGGATTAATTTCACGTTGCCAATAAAACAATTAAATAAATAATCAAAATAATTCATGACTGATTATATTACAAAAAAAATATATAAAAGTTGTCAACACTCATGTATTTTAAATCTGGTATTGTGGTTTACCATCTCCGTCGTGTCAAAAATGTCAAAATGAATGCATATACTTCATCTCTTTCTTTCCGAGTAGTTAAAAAGAGAGAGAAATAGAGGGCGTGGCCTATGTGCGTATGTGTGCAGATGATCGGAAATGGCCTGCCCGCCGTGCCATTTTGAGAGCTCGTACTGCGGATCAGTCGAAATGGAGTGAAGCACATCGAGCTGTCCATTCTCTACAACGGATAAGTCGTTGGAAAACTCGTACTAGACCCTCAGTGCCCACAATCTATTAAAATTAAAAGTCAGTCTGCAATAATAAACTTAAACAAAGAAAAATAATTAAAAAAATAATTTACAAATTACAATAAAATTACACATTAATATCATTAATAAAAAAAGGAGAAAATGGTTTACACACTCATAGAAATTTGTCATTCAAAAACACAAATATTGTAATATTTGTAATAGCATTTTTGGACCAGTTTGAGTTTTAATGTTTTTTTTTTTTTTTTAATAGGTCTTTATTCAGCTGTCTAATGCTATCTGGGATTTTATTAGAGATGACTGGACCCATGCATACTACACTTTTATGCAGTAGCGCTGTTTTTGCAGGATGTAGGTAGGCATACGAAGTCTGTTCGTATCGCGAGTAGTTTGGGAAACAAGTGTGGATTATTTTTAACAAATAGTGCCACTTCTAGTACATACAGTGATGGCAACGTTAGGATTTTATGTTTTATAAATAATGGCTTGCAGTTTTCAGTACTTTGTATACCAAACATAGCGCGTATACATCGTTTTTGCATTATAAAATTACCATATCTTTATTTGTTAGTTGCCCTAAAATATTATTTCGTTACTGACTGACTACTAAAAGGATGACAAAAAGGCGCTTCATAGATTTCACACACAGGCGCTGGATTGGGTCAGCGCGACCCTGAAAACTACTGCCTCTTCTAGTAATTTTTTTATTGATTTTAAGGTTGAAACAATATTTATTTCCAATTTTCATCCACTAAATCAAGATCTGCCAAAACTACTATTTAGAATCTCTTCTGTCTTTGATTTTTTATTGCCACGTGTTTCATGTATGGTTTTTGGCCAAATAGTCACATCAAACTTTTTGATAATGAAATCCACAGCAACAAAGTTAACATTGAACAAAATCTTGTACAATAAATGTCGTGAAATTTACATATTAGATATTAAATACATCTAAACAATCGAACTCGAACGTGGAGAGACCGACCAACGGACTGCTACGCAGAGTCTCGGGTTCGAATCCACGGCGCACACCAATGACATTTCGAAGTTATGTGCGTATTAAATTGTTAATCATCGCTTGCTAAACGGTGAAGGAAGACATCGTGAAGAAACCTGCATGTCTGAGAGTTCTCCATAATGTTCTCGAAAGACATGTGAAGTCTGCCAACCCGCACTTGGCCAGCGTGGTGGACTATGGCCTTACCCTACTCATGGTGAGAAGAGGCCCGTGCCCAGCAGTGGGACAGTATATAGGGTCGATGATGAATCGAACTCAGTTGAAAATCTTTTAAAGGATCGTCATTAACGGGTGGTGACCGCTTATGTTTGATCAATCATAATGCACTAAATGCACATTTGGTTCCACGACCAATATTTTTGATCTTGCCCGCAAACACGATTCTTTTAAAGTCCTCAAATTCGTAGACAGATTGATTCCGAGTCATTTCTCGGTATATGTTACCATGTATGGAATTTGTACTCGTGTACTGTATCATTTTGTCAAATAGCTGATTGTATTATGCTCTTGGTTCTATTTTCAGGGCTATTTAGTATCATTACCATAGGTGTACAAATAAGGACCAGTTCCTCAGTTGTGCTGCAGCACATAATGCACAGCTATCTGCTCATAAATGAAAATTACTGACGTCTCTCTCCGAATCTGTAAATGCCCATATGAGTCATATGACTGTCTATTAGGCTGCAGCGAAACTTTAAGATCATCTCCACTCTCTGGATGCCGAGCAACTTCTACACTCAAAGCAGGTTCCAAAATCTTTCTGCTTCGATTACTTTGACTCATATTATAAAACTATTTTTATTTGATTAAAACGTCCCTTTACCCTTCTCTAAAAATCTCACAGTCTCTGCAGTTTCTTGTCAAGAACATGTGAAACGTTGACACACGCGTGCTATACTGTAAATTATACGGTTATAATGGTTCGCTGTAAATTATACCTACTCTCTAAATGAAAAACCTAGCAAGTCTCAATTACCAACAAGAAACACAGTAACACAGCCCACAGCTTAGGTACGCCCTGTGCTACGCCGCGCCGCCGCAGTGACCGATGCGCGATGTCGCCTCAGAGTAAACGCGCCATGTAAGTACATACATCGAAATCGCTTCCGCTGCCGCTGCCGCCGCGCCGCCGCTGTAGGCTGTGGCCGGACCGTAAGTACATGCGACTTGCGATGTTTTATATCATTGGTAGTTTTCCTTGCTGTGTTTCTTTCTTGGGAGTGATCGCGTGTAAGCTCGTGCGCTTACTGTGTTTTGTAATTTTGTATCTTGAAAACTACGGCCTCTTTTTAAAAAAGGATCTATACATGTTGTAGGGAATTGCTCTGTTATTTATTACTTATTCGCGTAAAAAAATGTAGATTTTGAGAAAGATGTTCCTTACTGTGCTTATTTTTGTGACAGCCGAAAGCTCGGGATCTGCGCACTTGCCATCACTCTGGTAGGTACTCATCCCGCTTTCATTCCCTCTTAGGCTCAGTTCACACCGAAATGGCAGCGGCCGGAAGCGAAGCGGAGAGCAGTTTCAGTGTCATATAATTTTAGTCTTTATCACCATGACTAAAATACATAGAATCACTTGACAATCCGCGCCGCGTCAGCGCGCGACCGCTCTGGCGGGCGCGAGCATGCGCGGGAAGGCGCGGGCGGCCGCGAGAATGCGCGGGAAGGCGCGGGCAGCTGCGAGCAAGCGCGGGAGGGCGCGGGCGGCCGTGTACCCAAGAATCCGCGTTTCCTCTTCTTTTTCTTCAATTATACGTGCAATAACTATTAAATCCAAAATACTCATTATATGTAGAATATAAACTGCGCATAGGAATAGCGTGAGCCTGAGCCGTGACGTGCTCGCGGCCGCTCGCGCCCGCCAGAGTGGTCGCGCGCCGACGCGGCGCGGATTGTCAAGTGATTCTATGTATTATAGTCATGGTGATAAAGACTAAAATTATATGACACTGAAACTGCTCTCCGCTTCGCTTCCGGCCGCTGCCATTTCGGTGTGAACTGAGCCTTATGAGAATTTTACGGCGAACTAATGTCCACATATTCAGGTTTTCTTACGATTTTATCCTACTCATTTAGCCAGCGATAATTTTGTTAACAACTTCTAAAAGTCAAACGGCGCGGCGGCGCGCCGTGCTCATTGAACACTATTTTTCAGCATTGCTTAAACGATGCAGTGGCAGTACATGTGAAAGGGGCTATCAATTAAAACTTTAATTACCCAGAGTCACAACCTGTGTGTGTAGCAGCCTTTTCAGTAGAACTAGGTAACTCATGTATCCAATTCGTGTATTAAAATTAAAATTGTGGGACCAGAAGAAAAACCTCGACCCGACTCCATACATCAATGGTGTCCGTGGATCAATTGGATGATCTGGTCATAAGTAGATATTCCAAAATGGTTCTAGCTTTTTTTCTATTATCTTGCCTATGTTAGGGTCAATACCTACTAGGTAAATGAAAGGTACGACTTAAGTAAATAAAACGAACATATATTATAACATTTCTTTTATTTGTTGGAACAGCAAACAAATCGTTTCGTAGGAATGGCAAATAATCAGGTACTTAAATTATTTAAATACTTACGAGATCACAGGCAGAAATATGACTAGCACATGGAAACATTATTTTTACATCAGTCTTGCCTTGTAAAAATAATATTCACGTAAATAGCTAGCCTTGGTTTAATCTACTTCTTCAACTGTGGGTCCGTTGTTGCTCTGGTAACCGCCGTAGCCTGGCATGCCACCGGGCATTCCTCCTGGCATTCCGCCCGGCATGCCACCGGGCATTCCTTGCTGTGCCCCGCCGGGGCCGGGGGCGTGCATCTTGGTCATGAGCGGCGAGCACACACGCTGCAGGTCCTTGAGGCGATGCTCGAACTCCTCCTCCTCCGCCAGCGAGTTGTTGTCGAGCCACTGCAGAGCGTCGCTGCAGGCAGAGCGCGCCGTGCTCTTGTCGTCCTCGGACAGCTTGTCCCCGGCGTCCTCGATCGCCTGCCTCACACTGAACACGTACGACTCGAGCTGGTTGCGAGCCGCCACGCGCTTCCGTTGCTTCTCGTCTTGCTCCTTGTACATCTCCGCCTCCGACAGCATGCGGTCGATCTCCGCCTGCGACAGGCGGCCTTTGTCGTTGTTTATCACGATGTTCTTGCTGCGTCCCGTGGTGTTCTCCTTCGCCGACACGTTCAGGATACCGTTCGCGTCCAGATCGAATGTGACGTCGATCTTGGGGGTACCACGAGGCGCAGGTGGAATGCCCGTCAGGTCGAAGGTGCCCAGCAAGTTGTTGTCCTTGGTCATGGCGCGCTCGCCCTCGTACACCTGGATGGTGACCGCCGGCTGGTTGTCCGAGTAGGTGGTGAACGTCTGCGACTGCTTGCACGGGATCTTGCAGTTGCGCTCGATGATCTTGGTCATGACGCCGCCGGCGGTCTCGATGCCGAGTGACAGTGGCGCTACGTCTACGAGCAGCACGTCCTGGATCTTGGCGTCTTGCTCACCGCTCAGAATGGCCGCCTGCACGGCCGCGCCGTACGCCACCGCTTCATCAGGGTTGATGGACAGGTTGAGCTTCTTGCCGCAGAACAAGTTTTGCAGCAGGTTTTGCACCTTGGGGATGCGCGTGGAGCCGCCGACGAGGACGACGTCGTGAATCTGCCCCTTGTCGAGCTTGGCATCCTTGAGCGCCTTCTCCACGGGGTCGAGCGTGCCGCGGAACAGGTCCGAGCACAGCTCCTCGAAGCGCGCGCGCGACACGCGCGTGTAGAAGTCGACGCCCTCGTAGAGCGCGTCGATCTCGATGGTGGCCTCAGTGCTGGAGGACAGCGTTCGCTTGGCGCGCTCGGCGGCGGTCCTCAGGCGGCGGAGCGCGCGCGAGTTGGTGCGTAGATCCTTCTTGTACTTGCGCTTGAACTCGTCCGCGAGGTGGTTCACGAGGCGGTTGTCGAAGTCCTCGCCGCCGAGGTGCGTGTCGCCGGCGGTGGCCTTCACCTCGAACAGCGAGCCCTCGTCGATGGTGAGGATGGACACGTCGAAGGTGCCGCCGCCGAGGTCGAAGATGAGCACGTTGCGCTCGCCCTTGAGGTTCTTGTCGAGGCCGTACGCGAGCGCGGCGGCCGTGGGCTCGTTGATGATGCGCAGGACGTTCAGCCCGGCGATGGCGCCCGCGTCTTTAGTGGCCTGGCGCTGCGAGTCGTTGAAGTACGCGGGCACGGTGATCACCGCGTCCCGCACACTACTGCCCAGGTACGCCTCCGCCGTGTCCTTCATCTTCGTCAGCACCATGCTGCTGATCTCCTCCGGCGCAAAGCGTTTCGTCTCTCCCTTAAACTCTACCTGGATCTTCGGTTTGCCGCAATCATTGATCACCTTGAAGGGCCAATGTCGCATGTCCTGTTGGATCTTGGGGTCGTCGAACTTCCTTCCGATGAGTCGTTTGGCGTCGAACACTGTGTTGTTGGGGTTGAGGGCGACCTGGTTCTTGGCGGCGTCGCCGATGAGGCGCTCGGTGTCTGTGAACGCGACATACGATGGCGTGGTCCGGTTGCCCTGGTCGTTGGCGATGATCTCCACGTTGCCGTGTTGCCACACGCCGACGCACGAGTACGTAGTTCCAAGATCGATTCCAATAGCTGGCATCTTCTCTACTTCTTTTTTTCTGCTGTGTGCACTAGTAATGCTCGAGTTAACTGTGAGTAAACTCCTTCGGTTTGCACCGAACTTCTTCGTCTGATTCGCTTTGAATTTCAAATGATAATGCTTTGGCGCCGAGATCGCCGCGCTTATATATGGGACGAATCGGCTTCGAGAAAACTCTAGACATCACGAGATCAGCCAATCAGCGTCGAGAACGGCACGAATATTCTAGAGGCTTATCGTGCGTCGACCAATCACAGGGCGCCATTGTTGGAAAGGGACAGCGTTATCTCTTTCACATTAGGGTGACAAGCGTTAAACTTATACCCGACTACTCGGGAAATTTATTAGTTTTTCAATATTGAAATTATAATAATTTTAATTGTCGAAACGAATGGCTTGCTTAATTTGTTTTAAAATTATGTTGAATACATAATTATACACAATTTATTATGTGGTTAGTGTATAATTATGCCATTGATTCGTAGTAATAATTTTATAATGATCTAATTTCTATATATTTTATTTTAGAAAAAATAGGGTTCCGTAAGATATTTGGGTTTTTCGGGTACGCGAAGTAGTTCCCTCAGGACGCGGGTGAAACCGCGGGAAACGGCTAGTTTATAATATAAAGAACTTATCTACAATAGGTACCTAACCGTTTATTTACCACTTATTAATTTACCATGTGAAACTTATGTACCTACTATAGTTTGATGTCATTGTCTAACAGTCCAGGCGATAGTTGATCACAGTCGGATCCTGCCTTGAATTGTTTAAAACTTGCGAATGTACATACTAAAAATAGCATTTAACTTTATATGTTAATTTTTATATTGCGTTTTTGGAGATAGCACTAGTCAATAACATAGGTGTCTTAAATCTTTTCATTATGAGATTAGATGTTTATATAATTAAATTGTTCAATAACGTGTAGAATTGACTTATTCACTTCTAGACACTATATTAAGCAAATACATAAATAGGTTAAACTTATTTGCAAGAATATAGGGAGATTTAATTTTTAACACATCCACACCAAGGAAATATCTCGAACTTGACAGAATAGTCTCGCTGCAGCTGTTGGGGGCGCGACGCGCGAGACGGTTCGTTCAATAATGGCTGCGAGAAAGAGACGGGTATAGTGTTGTTTACAAACAGGGTCGCAGCTGATGTGTTTATGTTGTATGCGCTATTGAACTTGGGTTGGGATTCCGGAGTTTTCTACGCCTTGAACTTAACATTATTTAAATAAAATACTATTGGTTTTAAAGCGCCATTTTCTTATCTTATCAACATTTCGATTTATTTCGAAGCCTAAATTTGTGCCCATTTTGTGACACTCGCTTTGACTGAGATAGTCTCAAGCTTGTAGATAAACTGAAAATTACCGAAGCTGAACAGTAACTGCATGACCTATTCTTAACAGTTTCCCCGGACAAGATACACGCATTGGTGTAGGTCCAACACCAATAAGCTTAATCAGCCGTTTAATTCTACGTTCAACAATGATATTCAGCAGTTCCCTCAAACAGAACACAAAAGTTGGCAACTCTTCTTTGGACAAATGATTTAAATGTAGGTTTAATTAAAATGTTCTTTTTGATATTGGATTTGTTCAAACTCTGTATTAGGAGAATGCCTACTTAGTATTTCGAAAATACGAACTCCGATTGTAATGAAACAATTGAACATAGGTAGGTATAAAAAAAATGATTTTATTCGTCCAAACTCATATCAGAGTCAGGAACAAACATAATGTCCCTTTTTGATTTATTCACAACCTTAGACCAGTCTTCAAGTTTTAAAGAAATTATTAATACCTAATATCTAAACAAAAACGCTTTTTAAAACTGTTCCAATAAGCGAAGTTGACGGAATCCTATGATTGGGTGCATTTTTTATGTGAAAACCTAACAACCACACCCTTCTATTTAAGCAGTATTTTATGATAACAGTTATATAAAAAGTACTCTGTGATGATAACGATTAAATTTACATAATGGAGTGTTCGCGAAGATCAGTAGAGACTAGAGACCGCAAGACCGCAACCCTTTTGTTCTGTAGTCTTAGACCGCAACTATGTTAGTAGCTAGGTAAGTATACCTATAATCAGATCATAAAATGACTTTACATTATACTTACTACAGCAAAAATGTTGTTGGTACCTTGGAGTACTTATTAATATCACAGTCAAATAATCCATAGGTCCAGCCGTTCCAGAGATTAGCGAAAACAAACAGATAGACAAACAAAAATTGAAAAAAATGTCATTTCGGTGTATGTACCGTGTATCCATATGAATTTAGTAAAAATCGGTTATTTTAATATTACAAACAGACACTCCAATTTTATTTATATCTATATATAAGTGATTTACACTATATTATTCATGTAGCGTAGCAATTGTAATATTTTTCTAAAATAAATAGACGGTGTTTGAATAAGTAGGTATTGTTTACATGTGGCAGCCCTAGCCTACTTACCCTTGTCTAGACGTTGTCGACTTTTTCTACGAGATCAAAGGCGTCAAACTACTGTATGTCTTTATACTGTGCCAATGTGAGGCATATTTTGCCAGTTTTGCCACCAAACTGTCTGGATTCTGTATTTCGAGGGTTCACGGGCAAAATGTATTAAGCGACATCCTGGCCGATATTGAGTTATATACATATTCGGAATCGCCGGATTTTTCTGCGTCGTTTGCACTCGGTTTCGTGCTGATCTGAGCACTTTTTTGGCGCTTAAAACAATAGTAAATTTAGGCGCAGTTCGGAGTAGCTTTGATTTAAGCGACAACATTTTTTTACAATTTAAGAAAAAATGGACTTCATACAGGCCAAATATTTAGTGTTTTTGACTTGAGCTATTTTCCCCGGAATAAGTTTGGTAAGATAAGGTGTTTGAATCGTCTTGCCTGCGCCTAAAATATATACATACCGTCGCTTAAAGCATTTTGCTTGCACCTGAAATTCATACTTGATGTCGCTTAAAGCATTTAGCCTGCTGCTGAAATCCATACCTTATGTCGCTTAAACCATTTACCATGCGTCTGATATTAATACACACAGACGCTTAAATCATTTTCATATTTAATAAAAATTCTTTATACTCGGCGGTTAAATCCTTCTTCTTGAACTGAATTAATAAAGACTCGTCTCATCAGGCATATTGTATTCTAAGTGGTGGAAGTTAAAACATTTTTACTCTACTGGAATTAGGAAATCTATATTCGTTAAGATAGTCAAAATTTTGTATAAATTGTTTATCCGTTGTCGGATAAGACATATCGACTGTGAACTGGCAACCGGTAATATCTCAATTTTGACAACTTTAGAGGAAAACATATTTGCTTCATTTAAACAACATATCGTATGTTAAAAAAAATACTTAGTTAATATATTTTTTCATTGCACACGTATTTAAAAACAAAAGTAACATTATAATATGCTTCCTTCCAATATAAAATCGAGATATGACAATATAAATCAACACAAGAACAAACAACATTTTACTTGGAAAATTATGGGCGATCCCAACAAGATTGTCAGTCCACCTAGCAGGAGGCCTAGCTCTGCTACGATGTCTGGTGCGTAAACGCCACTCCAGAACCATTCTGCTCCAACGGCCATCGGTTTTCCTGGCTATGTACCCTGCAACTGCCACTCAAGCATGACTATTCGGCGAACCATGTCGGTGACTTTGGTTCGCCTGCGTAGGTATCTCCTCAATTCTGATTCGATCTCGCAAGGAAACGCCAAGCATAGCTCTCTCCATCGTCCTTTGAGTGACAACACTGGCAACACACACTGTTCAAAGGCTTTCGTCTAGAGACACTGCGGGATATCAGACGTGACGACATCTATAGGAGCTGGTACGGCACGGACGTTATGCATGATTTTCGTCTTGTTCGACCCACTTGTTGGCAGACTCTACAGACGCCACCTAGCATTGTGCCGAGGTCTACCATGGTCTCAACCATGACTACGATATTGTCAGTGAGTGCAATACTCGCCGTTGATGTTGATACCGAGCCCTTCCCAGTCCAGAAGCTTGAAGACTTCTTCAAGCGCACCGGTGAATAGCTTCGGAAATATAACATCTCCCTGCCTCACCCCTCGCTGTAGTCAAATAGGTTTCGAGCTCTGGTTCTGAAGGCGGACTGACATGGTGGCGTTTTCGTACAAACACTTCAGTACCTCGACGTATCGATAGTCGATCTGGCACCGTTGGAGAGACTGCAGCACCACCGCCCAGGTTTCGATCGAATCGAAGGCTTTCTCATAGTCTACAAACGCCAAGCATAGAGGCTCGTTATACTCCTCGGGCTTCTATATGTGTTCAGTATGTGGTCTATATAGTACTATTATCTTTTTCGGAAACTGGCTTGTTCAGAACGCTGGAAGTCGTGTAGCTTGCAAGCGAGATGATTCGTGATGAACCTTCAAAACAGCTTATAGACGTGGCTCAGAGAGATGGGTCTGCAATTATTTAAAAGGGTATTGTTGAACTTTTTGAAGAACGGCACAACCACACTTCTATGCCACGCCTGTGGCGTTTTACCTTCGTGTATGACGGAATTAAAAAGCTTACGAAGCATTTCCAAAGCGGGTATGCTGCCAGCTTTCAAAAGCTCTGTCGTAATTCTGTCATCACCCGGTGCCTTGTTGTTTATGAGCTGTTTTAGGACCCATCTCGCATTGAGGTGATGATTACCTGGTCGAGTTCAACGCCAAGAAAACACAGGTGTGCGCATTCTCAGCCAAGGTATCTCCATGCCTTCCCCATCCCTCTCTTCTGGACACTCCACTACCGATTCAAGACAGCCTCAATATCCTGGGTATGGACATACGCAGAAATCTCAACCAGAAGAACTACATCGAGGGTGTCATCAAATCCGCATCTCGGAAACTCGGAGTCCTGAACAAGATGAGGAGGTTTTTCGCGCTGGAGCAGTTGTGTCTGTTATACAAGACCCAAGTTCGCTCCTGCGTGGAATACTGCTCTCACCTTTGGAATGGCTGCGCTCAGTACTTATTGGACGCCGTCGATAGGTTGCAGCGGCGTGCTGTCCGTATCATCGGGGATCCAGTGGCCACTAAAACTCTTGAGTCACTGCAATTACGCAGAGACGTGGCCTCAATGGCTGTCTTCTACCGAATCTATCACGGTGAGTGCTCTAAAGAGCTCTTTCAACTAATCCCACCCTCTCCTTTCCAATCCCGAACGACACGTGCTGGGTTGAGGTGCCACTCTTAGACGGTAGAACAGATACCGTCGCGCACCAAACGGTTCGGCGCCTCTTATCTCTGCCGTACCTTTAAGATGTGGAACTCTTTACCAGTCCACGTGTTTCCCTCCACTTATGATCCCGGGTCCTTTAAGCGGGGCGTGAAAAAGCTTTTCTCAAGGCCGTCAAGGTGAGAGCCATCATGTAATAATGCCATGCTGGCTGCTGGGATGATGGCCATCACTATGGGACTTCACTGACTGCTTAACATCAGGTAGCATGGAGTCAATTTATTCGGCAGAAAAAAAAAAACACTAATCTCGTGCATGCTGACGTCCGGGATGTCTTCGGTATGATGTCGGGTTAATCTAGCTATAGGGTCGCGTGTGGTCGCGGGGTCGTGTATAACATTCCATAGAGTCTTTCGATCTCCTCCAAGAATTGAGGTCTGGATGACACAACACTGCCATCCTCCGTCTTCAGCTTTGTTAGCTGACTTTGCCCGATAGAAAGATCTCTCTAGAATACATTAGAGCCTTTGTGCCGCTCGACCGCCTCTTGAACACATTTGGTGTTTTATCGGCGGATATCGCAGGTCAGAGACTTAGATATCTGTCTTTTGAGGCGCCGATATTTTGGCATGTCGCAGCCAATATCAAGACGGATAAATCATTTGTAATCACTGATAATTCCGTCATTATTTATGCTCTATCGAATCCAACCAAGCAATTGGCTAGGTAGGGAGTAAGAACACAGTCCTGCAATCCCTAAGCAGCAAGCCTGTGTGACTCGTTGCAGTAGGACATCAAGCCATAAATGCTGATAACATAACTAAAGGAGGTAAAAGGCGTGAGCCTTTTATCCCCGAAGGGTGTTTTTCACACCCAGTTTTCGCCAGTTATGTTTCGGTCGCAATTTAATAGTTTAGTAGTAGTTAAAATAATATTATTATTTTTAGAAAAGGCTTTTTTACCCGACTGCGCGACGCAAAGGAGGGTAATGTGTTTATCAGTCTATGTATGTAAGTATGTATGTATGTATGTATGTATGTTTGTTTCTATGTGGCGTTCTAGAGACCAAATGCGTAGGCCGATTTTGATGATTCTTACGTCAATCGATTCGTCTTAACCTTGCGAGTGTCACTAAAGACATGACAGTAATCAAAATTCACCACAGCGACAGCCAGACGCCATATTGTCAAAATGAAAAAAATTAAAGTCGAGGAACTATGTCAAGTGGGATGTCGTTGAATAGGTATTTTAAAATCATCTTTAGGTTCCTTTTATAATTTTTCATTTTAAATAATAGTTTAGGATATATAACGATTTAAAGATGTTTAACAAAAAAAGACTCTCGCTAATTTTCGTACTTATTGATTTAAGTTTTTATTTCAAGTATAAACGATATACAAACACTCGATTGCGAAATTTACCATCTTATAACGACGTCAATGAATCGTAACTAAAAAGTATTAAAAAAAAAATTAAAGAAAAATAAAAAACCCGACTGCATAAAAACTAATTTTAAAAAATACGTGAAAATATTAACTTAAATAAAAACTAAAAAGAAAGAAACAAGCCCAGAAGTTTAGAAGTAATATGCAGAACAGAACGACTCACAGTCGGGGCCCATTCAAATTTTACCAATCAAATCTTCCCAAGGGGCCCCGACTGTGAGTCGTTCTGTTCTGCATATTACTTCTAAACTTCTGGGCTTGTTTCTTTCTTTTTAGTTTTTATTTAAGTTAATATTTTCACGTATTTTTTAAAATTAGTTTTTATGCAGTCGGGTTTTTTATTTTTCTTTAATTTTTTTTGTTGTTATCACCAGCTTGTTAGCTGAATATTTTTCAAATAGCGAAAAATGTGAATCCTTGTGCCACTATTATAATAAAAACGATCACTTGTCTGATTTTAAACACGTATTTGTTTTATTTTAAAATTTCTTAAGATTTTTCATTTGTAGGAAATAAACAATAGTCCAAATTAATGTTGATCTAACCGCCAATCCTAATTATACATACACATTAATTGTTATTTCAAACAATTTACTTTTAGAGAAAAGTGCTACATAAATCATTTTAATCTGCAACTACTTTATGATATTTCAATTGCTTAAACCGATTAGCCTGATTTTATTTTAGTATTCCAATGGTTGTTCATATATTTAGCCTTACACAAAATAATACCAGAGTGTCGCTTAAATCGTTTTTCCTATACCTGTATTGTGAAGTTTATGGCACTTATATCATTTAGCCTGTTTCTAAATAAAAGTAAACTGGGGTCATATTGTATCAAGCGACTTTTATTTCAATTAATAGTAGCTTAAAAGAAATGAAAACTATACTCAATTATGCAGCTTTTGTCATGGAACTCAACTTCGGTCACTTTTTCGTTAATAACCTTATACTTTTTTTATACAGATTTTTTTTCGTAAAACTGAAACTTTAAAATGCTCTCCTGTAAAGTTTAAAAAATGTCGCTTAATACATTTTGCCCGTGAACCCTCGATTTAATGTCTGTGTGGTATTTCTGATAACTCTGCTACTAAACTATGGCATAGAGGTGTTTCAATAATGGAACAATTAGAATTTGTAAGAGAAATAATTTATTGTTTTAAATATTCTTAATAAAAATCAGTCTCAAGCTTATTTTAATCTACTCAGGTAATATCGTTGAATCATTTTCTCCGTTTCTTCTCCGGCGGCTTATTCTCTGTGGCTGGTTCGTCTCCGTTGATCTGTTTCTCGTTGTCATCAACGCGGTCGCACAGCTTCCTCCTGACGGGCCCCGTGTGCGTGATGGGCACCGCTCGCTCGTCGGCGCTCGCCGACGCTCTAGGAGCACTCACCGTCAGCACTCCGTCAGAAGACAGCCTGGACTCCACAGCGTCAGGGCTGCAGCCTTCAGGCAGAGCATACCGCCGCTTGAAGTGGCGAGACACGTACCCGTGCTCGTCCTTCCTCTCCTCGTGTTTACCTTCCACCACCACGTAGCCGTCCGCCGTCTTCACGCTGATCTCCTCGGGCGAGAAGTGCTGCACGTCCAGGTTTACTTGGAACTTGTCCTTGTCGCACTTGATGGTGGAGCCCACGTCGCGCGCCGCAGCTGCAAGGCTTCGCCATGGACACAGGTACTTGCGCGCTGACACTCTCGGCTCTATCTCCATCAGAAAGTCCTCCGGCGACAAATCCAGATCAAAAAGACGGTCGTGAAGTCGTCTGGGGCGAAAATCGTCGAACAAATACGGTAGAAGTGCCATCACGATTACGATTTGGTAGAAATCAACACGAAATTCACTTTACAACTTTTAAGCTCGCTTCTGAATCTTCTTAGCTTCGGTCAAATTAAACTAGCTTGGAGTAGCGCGCGTGTCGCTTATATAATCCTATCTAAAGTATGCTACACAAGTTCGAGAGCATTTGGGAACCCACTAGAAAAGTACAGAAGCTTCAGATAAAGCCAACTCACTAACTTGGCTACATGTAACGCTCGCTAGCAGCGAGTAGATTAATGAATAGTACGTTTTATTGTTAAGAGATGGCGCTATAACAACTTTTAGTTGTAAATAAGGGCATTTTCGTCGGAACATGTACAACATTTCAAAAATGCATGATTGGACCACAGATGTGAGAAGTATCAGATGTAACGCGCGGCACAGTTGCGTGCGGCCACTAAAGCAAATACAAAATTGAAAAGCGAATACAAACTCGTCTCAGTGCGCTACGAAGCATCGTACAGTTCACGCGTCACGATCACATCAACTTTTAAATTCTCAAAATGCCGTCTTGTATTCTTTAAACACTGTAAAAGTTGTTCCTAAAAACAAAAACAGGAAAATGGAATATCTTTTCACAGGTAACTATTGATAATTTGACTGTTTCCTAATTTAATTTCGATAAAATTCGTATTTGTGCAAGAAATATGTAAGTGTTGCCAGTTTTTGTCGACGCCGTTCTGACTGAATTAGGGAAAATGCACTTGTCAATTGATTATGTGATAATGATTGTCATGTTAATGAAAAATACATTACCGTATTATAAAAGTATATTGTAGATATATCTTCTTTCTCATAAATATAGTAATAGAATTTCAATTTCCATTAGTATATACCTTACATAATATTGTTTTGAGTTCGATCCCCAAACGATCCAAATATTCGTGTACACCCTGCTACTCGTTAAGCTTATAAACTTTGACCTTTGCACCGTTCTTATGGCGTAAAGAATAAGTATCAAAATCGTACAGCAAATGTTTAGCTTGACTTGGCGCCGTGTGTACATACATACTTATGGCGTAGGGAATAAGTATCAAAATCGTACAGCAACTGTTTAGCTTGAATTGGCGCCCTGTGTACATACATACTAATGGCGTAGGGAATAAGTATCAAAATCGTACAACAGTCAGCAACTGTTAAGCTTGACTTGGCGCCGTGTGTACATACATACTTGTGGTGTAGTGAATAAGTATCAAAATCGTTCAGCAACTGTTTAGCTTGACTTGACGCCGTGTGTAGATACATACTTATGGCGTAGGGAATAAGTATCAAAATCGTACAGCAACTGTTTAGCTTGACTTGGCGCCGTGTGTACATACATACTTATGGCGTAGGGAATAAGTATCAAAATCGTACAGCAACTGTTTAGCTTGACTTGGCGCCGTGTGTACATACATACTTATGGCGTAGGGAATAAGTATCAAAATCGTACAGCAACTGTTTAGCTTGACTTGGTGCCGTGTGTACATACATACTATTTATTTCTCAACTAATCGACGCCAGCGGCTTCGCACGCACATATTTTCGTATTTCTCGTTTTGCCTGATCCCTTGGGAATTTCGAGAAATCCCGTCTTAGTGCACCCCTACGGTTCCCAAGAAACATACATGCTAAATTTCAGTTTCATGCGCCGAGTAGTTTCGGCTGTAGCTTGTCTGTCAGTCAGTCAGTAACGCAAGGATTTTATATATACAGATTTACGAAATAATTAAAACTTAACTCGGTACCTACATTTAAGAAATGTATTTATAAAAGCATTAATTAAATCCATGGTAAATTCTTCAAAACCACAAACGAATATAAAATATTACCTATGTAATATTTTTATATTCGTTTGCAAAAACTATATGCAAAATACTGGGAGATTATTCATAATCTGGCAACTTTACACACACATAGACGCGCGTGTCCGTACAGTGCCAGTCGCCAAAGGTCACGCACACATAGCTGTCAACGTGCCACACTTAGTTGGACGAATGCGCTATATCTGATACTTCTCACATCTGTGGATTGGACCAAAACTTTAGTAAATAATATAATTTTTATGAATTTGCATGCTCGTTTTTATAATCTTTGATTTAAAACATAGAATACTGATGAATTTCAGTTACTTTTATTTTAATTGAATTAAAAGGAATTTAGTGCAGTTAATTTTGTCATGTTCGTTACTCATAAAAGCACTGTTGATAAAATAAAACGAAATGTTCGTTTGACATTTTAATTATTTCAATAATTTGTAACTATGATGTTAGTCAATTAATAATGAATAACTGTTTTATAGCAAAATATTTAATTAACATTTTTGCAATAAATGCGTCCTTACCGTTACTTATTGTTGGATCACAATATTTCACTTTAATGTATTCAATAAATTACTGTGCGTAAAAATCCAATTTTTTTTTATTAGTATTTAATAAGCTAGTAATTCTATACATACAGAAATAAGTTGGAACATCTTAATAAAAATAGGAAATAATGAACAAATACAGTAAACTTTCATAAGGGACAGTAACGTTACCTGACCTACCCGTAAAAAACAGGACACAGTAAAGTTGAGATCACACTTCGACATTTTAGAAGTAACGCAAAAATTATTTTTGCTTTTTATTATCTAACATAGCATAATATCTAGTAGTGTTAGCCTGCAAAAAACGAAATAAACGATTTCTTCAATTTTGACAAAACAAAAACATAAAAAGTTCTAGTTTGCAACAGCTTAATTTAATAAACTTCTCAAAATAACGTACATTATATAGTTATCAGCTCTTTAATTTAAAACTTTGGGCTTTCTATAAATTAATAAAAATAAACTTACATCAAGCTGTGGCTTCGAAAAATAATAGTCATGTAACAATCAAGTCAATAACAGACAAACAGTCGCTACTTTAATTTTATTATCTTGGCAAGAGATCAGTACAAAATACAGTTTAAATCTTTTGGTTTGTCCGATTGGTTTAAAAAAATACATCCTATATTATTACACCATTCGAAAGTGTCGCCAATAAGGTTCAAATTCTGGCAAGTAATAACATATGGCAAACTAACGGAAAGTGCTCATTTTGAACGAAACATCATCATCATCATCATCCTTAGTAGCGATACCAGCAATACTTTCGAATGGTGTAATAAACAGAGAGTGTTATTTTTTTTTAATCACATTACGAATGATAACTATTTGATACGATTCATTTAAATTAGAATTATTTCGTCGATTCAAAATCCATCAAACACCCATCGTGGCACCATGGGCACTTAGCTTCTTGTGTGTCGCAACTTTATGCGGTCATGTTCGTTACTTTTTTGGTCCGGCTTATACGTTACCTTTCGTATGGTATCAGACAGGACGTAACGGAATCACAATACTTAGCAAAACTTTATTAATAATCAAAAATGTTGTTTTGTTTTCTTATAATGAATAATGTATCTTGCTGTAGAATTAACTAACCTGTATGGTACAATACATATCAAACTTAGGGTGATAGTGATTGTTTGGTAAAATCGTGATTACTTACCGGACAATCGGATAGGAAAACGAGGGATCGCCTGCTGTAAAGCTCCGGCCGGCTCCTGATACGACGCTAAAATGGCCGACAGCGAATGACGGCTTCGACTTTGGTGTTACCATTTTAATAAAACACAACGTAATATATAGAAAATATTTTTAAATTGCTTAAACTTCGGTAACAATGCAGGACATGTCCGTTATCAATAAAAGGATGGGACAATATTTAAAATTAGAAAATAAATTATAATTAAGATATAAAACTGCATTAATGTGTTTTTTATTAAATATAAATTTATTTTGCCATAGAAAAGTTAGAAATTATAAAGCATTTATAGAAAAAATCATCGAAATTGGCAACTCAAAAGTAGTTTAGTAGAAATGGGACAGTACTGTATAGAATATTTGACAAACTTTGAAATTAATTTTCATGTCTTTTAATATAATATACTTTATGTATAATATAATATAATTTATGTATTACAATAAATGTTATACTTTATGTATGGTAAACGAATGCCCGGCAGGTCGTTCAAATATATACAAGAAGTTGCAGTTATTAAAGATGCATTGACTTCAGTTAAAAAAAAAAAACATGGGAGAACAAAAATTTCAGGATGTACATGTTTTTATGAAAATGCCCATAAATACAATGCAGACTAATGAAATGGGCAATATCCATTTAATTATGCATTTTATTAACCTCAATGTGAGAATCTTTCGTATTTTTCAATACATCCCAATTTCGATGAATAAAGTACCATACTAAGACTAATCAATTTAAAGCCAAAAACGGCTAGGCGACCACTACTAAGTTTCAATAAAATTGTATGATATTATCTACTTAGTTCTTACAGCTTTTTGATTCCAAGAAATAACACAAACAGGCAGTAAGTAAGGTAAATACGCTAAACGTCGCCCCCCCCCCCAAACTTCGGCCGTCTGCACATTTTTAGCTTGCGTTCATTTAAAACGTAATGAAGTGACAAATTTGCCACTCGAATTACAACCTTAGTTCATGCTCTATATGTACAAACCGTTACTTTCCGATTACGCCACTTACTCTTCGCACACTGAGCGTCAGTAGCGATTGCGCCGTCGAAGCGTCAATTTTATATTAAGTACCTTACTTGCTGTGAATACCCACACTTCGGGGATTGATATTAGAACGGTCAAACATTCCTTTTTTTTTGTTTTAAGCTTTATTATCAGTAACTAGTGATTTTTACTATATTTTGAGATAGTTTTTCCAATGTTTTACGTATTGTTTTAAAGGGAAAATAGGAGGCCGCCAATAGAATACCAATTTTGAATTCAAACCGGATTCTCGGCCGTGGCCGACTTAAAGTAAATGCAGTCTGTTTTATAAATTCAAATTGTACTTGTTCCATTGGCTTAATAAGAAAATTTGCAAAGCATATAGGCAAATAAATCTATTTTACGTTTAATCGCCAAATACCGGCCGGGGTGATATTACGCTCGGGCCACACTACCTTACCGTCTACCGGGCTGTTACCGCCATAATTATGGCAATAAATTACCGTTAAATTACTGCGTGAAGTCGTGTGGTTACACTAGAGTTTACCGAGATATGCCAATGAACTAGGCGGTAAAAATATCATTTTTCAAGATGGCGGATGAAGCTGCAGCTGTTTGGTATTTTATGAGTGCCAATTATTTTAACATGAATCTTTTAAATTTTTAGCTTTCTGTCGGGTATCCTAGAGAGACGGTTCGGATTGCAATAACTCCAAAAATTCGAGCGCTTTTTCATTTGACCACTCCATATCGGTAGATAGTGTAGATACGTGCGTCGTCGTCGAACTCGTGTTGCACACTGAACAAACGGTAGTGTGGCCACAAACGCAATAATTACTGCGGTAATCTTCTTTGATGTGCGAAAAAGACCGCCGCCGGAGCTATTGCCTACCGGCATATGCCATATTGATTGGCATTGTAAAATTATGGCCATAAATCGCGGTTACACCTAGGCGTTGTTGAAATTATGGCAATAATTGTTGGCATATCCCGGTAGTGTAGCCCGAGCGTTAGTTGAATCTCGAGAAATAATGTACCCGAAATAGGGGCCGGCTTTAGAAACATTAAAGATCGTAATGTCGACCAGCCTCGAATTCGAGCCCAACTATACAGGCTGATTACTTTTTCTTATTTTCTCAAAATAAAATATTTATTATACATTTATTTATTAATAATATAAAGAGTTAAGTTTAAATGTAGGAGTTGATATTATTGAAAACATTTATGGTAGCTTATTATGGTATGGGAATATAAGATATACATTGCTCTTTGGAACTTGCTACCTTAACCCATGTTAATTAGCTTAAAAATATAAATGGTTGGTCGTGAATATTTAATTCATTAATTAACCTGCATGTCACAAAAAGCTGCCCTTAGAATTAGTGCTTTTAGTTTAAGGTACTACAATGACAGCAGGGAGATCCAGGGCCTTCACGAAAACAAAGAAAATTATGCAGTTACGATCGCACAAAAATAAAGGAAGCACTTGAGGCAATAAATAATGGAATGCCCATTCGTGCAGCCTCTAAACTATTTGGCGTCCCGCGAACGACGACGTTCCAGGATAGATTGGCTGGTCGCATAGACATACATACATTTAAAACGGGACGTCCTTCGGTTTTGAATCCAGCCAAAGAAGAAATACTAGTTCAATGGCTAATACAACTCGCGAAGTGCGGTTTCCCAAGAAAAAAAAACAGATTTAATTAATAGTGTAAAAAAAATATGAAAGCCGAAATCAGGCAAAATCTATTCAATGATGATACTCCGGGCTAAAAATGGTATGAATTATTTTTGAAAAGACATCCAGAACTAATTATAATTATTGTGATGTTTACTTTGATAAAAATTGTAATACCTAACATTATTTAAGTGCAAATAAAAAAATACTTTACCTACTATTAAACCAATAACGATTAATAACGTATACTTAGTGAGACTCCTGCCAAAATAAATCATAATAATAATATTTGTCAGTCTTAATTTAAAACATTCTATACCCGGCCGACATTTGGGAAAAACGCGACCGACCATGGGCCGTGAATGGCCGACTTTAGGGTTTTTTCGTTCTCGACGCAACTAAACCTTAGAACTTTTTCCTTGTAGTAGAAATGTCAATCTTATGCCCATAAACATGAAATAGATTTATCAAACTATCTAAAACCGCATCGGAAGCTGTCCTTTTGTTGCAAATTGATGGTGCCAGACCGATCCCAAAACAGAAAAACCGTAAGGTGGCCGACATTTAGCGTATTTACCCTAGTTAGATATTTTCATAGTTAAAGCTATAGAGCATAGTTCGTTACGTTGTTTTAGGCGTTGTACGTTGTACTCCAACATTCTAGAACTTGCTAGAAAAGTATCCTACAGAGGGCGCGGCGATACGTTCTCGAAAATCTCGAATAACCAAGGCACTCAAGCCATTGAACCAGTTCTGTGACGTCAGACAAGGCAGGTACCTAAACACTCGGGTCGGTTATACATTTCTACAGTTTTTTTGTCATTGATATTATTAAGTATTCAAACTGAGCAATTTGTCATTAATGTCATTATGTTATCGATGTTGATACAAAAGTAAAATCCGTTATGTAGGTACACCCTATACGCAGTGTATGTTTTACAACAAAATATTAAAATAAGTATATCTTCTATATAAAATTATTTCGTTATTGACTGACTGACACTAAAAAACTAAACTAAAATAAAAAATTGTCATAAATGTCCCTTGGGTGTCATATCAAACTTTTTGATAATGAAATCCACAGAAACAAAGTTAAAATTGAACAAAGTCTTGTACAATAAATGACTTGAAATTGACATTTATTATTAAGTACATCTAAACAATCGAACTCGAATGTGGAGAGTCCGACGTCCGACCGACGGACTGCTACGCAGAGAGTCTCGGGTTCGAATCCACGGCGCACACCAATGACTTTTCGAAGTTATGTGCGTATTAAATTGTTAACTAGAGGACCCGTGCTGCTCCACTAGGGGTCGCAATACCGAATCATTTAAGCAAAATCGGTATTTTCGGTACTGGCCCCCAACAAATACCGGTATTCCGGTATTTTCGATATTTCTGAGATTAAGATAAAGTTGGTAAATTTAGTTTAATAAACTACGTTTCCGGAGGAATAGTAAGTAAATAATTATATTTCCTAAAATCAAATTAATTTCACTAATAATTTCCTTGTTTACATATTTTTTTGTTAACATCTTTCTAAAAATTTCACAATTTTATGGACTTTTTCTATTAATTCTTTGAAATTAAATTCGTTGCTTTGATTAGTTCTACAATTACAATTACCTACAACAATTCTCGTTCTTCAGTTACAAGAAAACCATAATTATCATCTTCATCATCATCATCGGAAGCAAAAGTATCATTATTCTCATCGACTTCAGTTTCAATTACCCGAGATTGGCAATTTTCTTTATTTTGTACAAGATATCTAGTATGGCAAGGTACTGTTTATGGGGTATCTATATATGCATCACGGCCAAAGCCTATCATTACAGAAGCACCGTCCGTTGTGGTACAACTTAAGTCGTGTCTCAGGGATAATTCGAATGCTAACAATCTTTTCTCCAGCAACTGCAAGCAAGTTCTGGCTGGCATACTCACAATAACTCTTACAAGGCCGAGATTGACAAAATTGACGAACGATGCACATCGACATTCATAAAACGTCGATTACTTGAACTATTCCATCTAGAGTCACCGAGACCTTAACGCCGTCATTATTTAGTTTTTGAAGTTGGTTTATTAAAGATAATTTTACAATTTTACCGTGCTTCTTCACAATATTTTAATCGAATTTGATGATGTAGGCAATTTCTGGCCAAATTGCGCCAGATGTCTTTGGTCATTTGAAGTAATAAAACAACTGAAAAGTACTTGTAAAATAATCTGTTAATTTCTATTTAGATGGTTCTTTTTTATTTGTGTTTCATTTATTTTTCTAATACCAAAAATACTGAAAATCCCGGTTTTTGTGAAATTAAAACCGGTATTAATAAGACCAACATTTGGTCCGGTATTCCGGTATTTTCGAAATTCGGAATCCCGGTTTGCGACCCCTATGCTCCACAGCATATTTTAATATTATAAAAAAGCTCTTAGGTACATATAGGTATGATGAGTAGGTACATTGTAGCTTTATCTAATAAGTGAAAAGATGATATTCTTACCAAAATTATAATATATCACAAAACTTCTTTTCTCACAACATTGGCTTTGCGTTGCACCTTAGGTATCGTGAAATTTCCACCTTGGCATTACTGAATGGTTTGCCACGCAATAGGGATATAATTATGTAATATGTATAACTGAACATTGACGAAAGAAAGTTTTTCAATATGACTGTGCTGCCCTACCATTCTTTCCATTAGGACACTGTAATGTCCTTCGTCCAGGTGCCCAGAAAATAGCAAGTTATGAACAATTTCGCCAGTGCCATAGTCAGTAATTGTATTACTGTTTTCCAGGTGAACTCTGAATTCACACTCGGGATATAGCTCACTTACACTCTGAAGTTCAGCATGCCCTGCGTACTGTCCATTGGCACCCATCACACGTTTCTAATCGGTTGCATTTGTAATAGTCTGGCCATATGCTTCGCCCCCAACAGTGAAGTTACTATATTATACATCCCACTTATTGACAATGTTATCAACAGTGGCCAAACGAATTTCATAATGTTTATTCTCACTTCCATATAAACAATAAGAAATTGCGCGGAATAAGCAATTACCGTCACCAAGAATGGAAATCACTTAAAAATTGTTGATGATAGAATTAATCAAATCTGAACCCGTTTCCACTCATATTTTTTTAGCAGTAGGAGGACCATCCGGTACCAAATCTCCAACAGGGCCGTCATTGACCAAGATTGTTTGTTCAAACTTTCTCTGAGCATTTTTCTATGTCCTTCCAAGAACCATAATTATAATTGAAAACACAACTACTCACAAAAAATACGTTATTAAATCAGAAACTTAAGTAACTAACTTACGCTAACTCTCAAAGTAAGTAAATATATATAGTCTAAGCGCTAACTTCACTTTTTTCTTTATCTGTCAATATTTTATTATCAAAATTAAAAATATAGATAAATATCTTTTGGTTTTATTTCTGTTATCCAGATAAATATTTCTGTGAGAAGCACGATTTATTTTGTTGTGTGTATGGGTGTGATTAATCCATCATAATTTAGAAATGTAATAATGACGTTTATAGTTTTGGTCAAAATTGTACTTTTGGTAGGAACGGTAGCTTTGGTAGCAATCGTAAGTAACATTGCTACCAAAACTACAATATATGCCAAAATACCATTTCTACCAAAAATACTATTCCTACCGAAAATACTATTCCTATCAAAACTACTATTTGTACCAAAACTACTATTCGTACTAACACTATCATATCTACCATTTTTTTTAAACCACCATTTCTACCAAAACCGCCGGTGCTGTCAAAATTACCTAACAATTCTCTCAAAACTACTATTCTTACCACAGCTACAATTTCTACCATAACTACCACTTGTAATAATATAATTATATGACAATAGTACTATGAACCGCTGTAATATGTTTGACATAAAAAAAAAATTAAGATGCCCGAAGAAAGTCCGTAATTTAAAACACAAAAATTTTCCTAACATAAAACGTAAGGAAAATTCCTCAACATCAGAGATCAGTTCACCCAACATTAAGGGTTAACTGGTAACATTCGGGGAATATTACCTGCCATCAGCGATAATTCACTATAGTGATAATTTGACTAACATCGGGTATCTTTACACACCACCACACTCATACCCGTATGAAAGTAAGGCAAGGTCACCTTAAGGAGGCATAACGTTTTTCCTGGCAGTTACCGCAAGGAAGTTATTAGATACCATAAAAATATTTTTGAATTTAGAACCGTCCATGTAGAGAGAAAGCAAGTGAATCTTAAGAAATTTATAGGAAAATATTGAAAAATAAGTTCAATGTCCACACCTATGTCCCTTCAAACTTACCCAATTTAAATGAGCATACCATCAAATGAAAGAGCTCTTTTCAGCGCGTGGCCTATAACGAAACGCCTACCTCAATGAGAACCAGATTGTATAAAAGCAGAAAGTCATTGACTACGGCTGCTACGAAAACGTAAAAAATGTATGGGGGAAAACTGTTTTTGCATATAACTTGATGAATGTGCAAGTTAGGTAATTTCTAATGCTTGATGACAAATCTATGCAGCGAGAGCTTTCATTTAAAAAAAAAAATCATGCGAATCGGTCGGGTAGAACGGGCTGGCCGACTCGTATTATAAAACACAAATTCTTTTAATATATAGATTATCGCTTGCTAAACGGTGAAGGAAAACATCGTGAGGAAACCTGCATGTCTGAGAGTTCTCCATAATGTTCTTAAAAAACATGTGAAGTTTGCCAACCCGCATTTGGCCAGCGTGGTGGACACTGGACTTTGGCCTTACCCTTCTCATAGTGAGAAGAGTGGGACAATTTATATACAGGGCCGATGATGAATCGAACTTTAGTTTAACTTTCATTAACGGGTGGTGGCTTTTGTTTGATCAATCATATCATAATGCACATTTGGTTCCACGACCAATATTTTTGATCTTGCCCGCAAACACGATTCTTTTAAAGTCCTCAAATTCGTAGACAGATTGATTCCGAGTCATTTCTCGGTATATGTTACCATGTATGGAATTTGTACTCGTGTACTGTATCATTTTGTCAAATAGCTGATTGTATTATGCTCTTGGTTCTATTTTCAGGGCTATTTAATATCATTACCATAGGTGTATAACTAAGGACCAGTTCGTCATTTGTGCTGCAGCACATAATGCACAGCTATCTGCTCATAAATTAAAATTACTGACGTCTCTCTCCGAATCTGTAAATGCCCATATGAGTCATATGACTGTCTATTAGGCTGCAGCGAAACTTTAAGATCATCTCCACTCTCTGGATTCCGAGCAACTTCTACGCTCAAAGCAGGTTCCAAAATCCGTCTGTTTCGATTACTTTGACTTATATTATATATAAAATATTTTTTATTTCATTAAAACGTCCCTTTACCCTTCTCTAAAAATCTCACAGTCTCTGCAGTTTCTTGTCAAACTTAAAATACTTAGAACATGTGAAACGTTGACACACGCGTGCTACGGATATGGTTCGTTGTAAACTATACTCCCTAAATGAAAAACCTAGCAAGTCTCAATTACCAACAAGAAACACATAAATTCTTTCTTGGGTATCGCGTGTAAGCTCGTGCGCTTACTGTGTTTTGTAATTTTGTATCTTGAAAACTACGGCCTCTTTTTAAAAAGGGTACTTTGCATGTTGTAGGGAATTGCTTTGTTATTTATTATTTATTAGCGTAGTAAAAATGTAGATTTTGAGAAAGATGTTCCTTACTGTGTTTATTTTCGTGACAGCTGAAAGCTCAGGATCTGCGCACTAGCCATCACTCTGGTACTTGGTAGGTACTCATCCCGCTTTCATTCCCTCTTAGTCGCTAGATATCGCAATTGAAAATGCATGTCTTGAAATGTAATTCGACTACGTTAATCTACTTCTTCGACTGTGGGGCCACTGTTGCTCTGGTAACCGCTGTAGCCCGGCATTCCTTCTGACTTGCCACCGGGCATCACCTCGGCACGTCGCACTGCATATCTCAATGATCTCATCTCTCCCACTGCTGAGCCCGGGCGATTTTTATGAGAAGAGTTGGCCGTAATCTACCACGCTAGCAAAGTGCGGTTTGGCAGACTTCACATGTCTTATTTATGAGAATATTACGGCGAACTAATGTCCTCATTCAGGTTTCCTTACGATTTTATCCTACCCATTTAGCGAACGATAATTAGACAACTTCTAAAAGTCAAACGGCGGCGCGCCGTGCTCATTGAACACTATTTATCAGCATCGCTTTAACGATGCAGTGGCAGTACATGTGAAAGGGGCTATCATTTAAAACTTTAATTACCCAGAGTCACAACCTGCGTGTGTAGCAGCCTTTTCAGTAGAACTAGGAAACTCATGTATCCAATTCGTGTATTAAAATTAAAATTGTGGGACCAGAAGAAAAACCTCGACCCGACTCCATACATCAATGGTGTCCGTGGATCAATTGAGATGATCTGGTCATAAGTAGGTATTCCAAAAGGGTTCTAGCTTTTTTTCTATTATCTTGCTTATGTTAGGATCAATACCTACTAGGTAAATGAAAGGTACGACTTAGGTAAATAAAACGAACATATATTATAACATTTCTTTTATTTGTTGGAACAGCAAACAAATCGTTTGGTAGGAATGGCAAATAATCAGGTACTTAAATAAATTAATTAAATACTTAACGAGATCACAGGCAGAAATATGACTAGCACATGGAAACATTATTTTTACATCAGTCTTTAAAAATAATATTCACGTAAATAGCTAGCCTTGCTTTAATCTACTTCTTCAACTGTGGGTCCGTTGTTGCTCTGGTAACCGCCGTAGCCTGGCATGCCACCGGGCATTCCTCCTGGCATTCCGCCCGGCATGCCACCGGGCATTCCTTGCTGTGCCCCGCCGGGGCCGGGGGCGTGCATCTTGGTCATGAGCGGCGAGCACACACGCTGCAGGTCCTTGAGGCGATGCTCGAACTCCTCCTCCTCCGCCAGCGAGTTGTTGTCGAGCCACTGCAGAGCGTCGCTGCAGGCAGAGCGCGCCGTGCTCTTGTCGTCCTCGGACAGCTTGTCCCCGGCGTCCTCGATCGCCTGCCTCACACTGAACACGTACGACTCGAGCTGGTTGCGAGCCGCCACGCGCTTCCGTTGCTTCTCGTCTTGCTCCTTGTACATCTCCGCCTCCGACAGCATGCGGTCGATCTCCGCCTGCGACAGGCGGCCTTTGTCGTTCTTTATCACGATGTTCTTGCTGCGTCCCGTGCTGTTCTCCTTCGCCGACACGTTCAGGATACCGTTCGCGTCCAGATCGAATGTGACGTCGATCTTGGGGGTACCACGAGGCGCAGGTGGAATGCCCGTCAGGTCGAAGGTGCCCAGCAAGTTGTTGTCCTTGGTCATGGCGCGCTCGCCCTCGTACACCTGGATGGTGACCGCCGGCTGGTTGTCCGAGTAGGTGGTGAACGTCTGCGACTGCTTGCACGGGATCTTGCAGTTGCGCTCGATGATCTTGGTCATGACGCCGCCGGCGGTCTCGATGCCGAGTGACAGTGGCGCTACGTCTACGAGCAGCACGTCCTGGATCTTGGCGTCTTGCTCACCGCTCAGAATGGCCGCCTGCACGGCCGCGCCGTACGCCACCGCTTCATCAGGGTTGATGGACAGGTTGAGCTTCTTGCCGCAGAACAAGTTTTGCAGCAGGTTTTGCACCTTGGGGATGCGCGTGGAGCCGCCGACGAGGACGACGTCGTGAATCTGCCCCTTGTCGAGCTTGGCATCCTTGAGCGCCTTCTCCACGGGGTCGAGCGTGCCGCGGAACAGGTCCGAGCACAGCTCCTCGAAGCGCGCGCGCGACACGCGCGTGTAGAAGTCGACGCCCTCGTAGAGCGCGTCGATCTCGATGGTGGCCTCAGTGCTGGAGGACAGCGTTCGCTTGGCGCGCTCGGCGGCGGTCCTCAGGCGGCGGAGCGCGCGCGAGTTGGTGCGTAGATCCTTCTTGTACTTGCGCTTGAACTCGTCCGCGAGGTGGTTCACGAGGCGGTTGTCGAAGTCCTCGCCGCCGAGGTGCGTGTCGCCGGCGGTGGCCTTCACCTCGAACAGCGAGCCCTCGTCGATGGTGAGGATGGACACGTCGAAGGTGCCGCCGCCGAGGTCGAAGATGAGCACGTTGCGCTCGCCCTTGAGGTTCTTGTCGAGGCCGTACGCGAGCGCGGCGGCCGTGGGCTCGTTGATGATGCGCAGGACGTTCAGCCCGGCGATGGCGCCCGCGTCTTTAGTGGCCTGGCGCTGCGAGTCGTTGAAGTACGCGGGCACGGTGATCACCGCGTCCCGCACACTACTGCCCAGGTACGCCTCCGCCGTCTCCTTCATCTTCGTCAGCACCATGCTGCTGATCTCCTCCGGCGCAAAGCGTTTCGTCTCTCCCTTAAACTCTACCTGGATCTTCGGTTTGCCGCAATCATTGATCACCTTGAAGGGCCAATGTCGCATGTCCTGTTGGATCTTGGGGTCGTCGAACTTCCTTCCGATGAGTCGTTTGGCGTCGAACACTGTGTTGTTGGGGTTGAGGGCGACCTGGTTCTTGGCGGCGTCGCCGATGAGGCGCTCGGTGTCTGTGAACGCGACATACGATGGCGTGGTCCGGTTGCCCTGGTCGTTGGCGATGATCTCCACGTTGCCGTGTTGCCACACGCCGACGCACGAGTACGTAGTTCCAAGATCGATTCCAATAGCTGGCATCTTCGCTACTTCTCTTTTTCTGCTGTGTGCACTAATAATGCTCGAGTTAACTGTGAGTAAACTCCTTCGGTTTGCACCGAACTTCTTCGTCTGATTCGCTTTGAGTTTCAAATGATAATGCTTTGCCGCCGAGATCGCCGCGCTTATATATGGGACGAATCGGCTTCGAGAAAACTCGAGACGTCATGAGATCAGCCAATCAGCGTCGAGAACGTCACGAATATTCTAGAAGCTTATCGCGCGTCGAACAATCACAGGGCGCCATTGTAGGAAAGGGACAGCGTTATCTCTTTCACATTAGGGTGACAAGCGTTAAAATTATACCCGACTACTCGGGAAATTTATTAGTTTTTCAATATTGAAATTATAATTTTAAGTGTCGAAACGAATGGCTTGCTTAATTTGTTTTAAAATTATGTTGAATACATAATTATACACAATTTATTAAGTATGTGTTTAGTGTATAATTATGCCATTGATTCGTAGTAATAATTTTATAATGATGTAATTTCGCTGGTTTTTCGCTTTATTTTACTCTTTAACTGTGTGAGTACCTACTGTTTAATAGTAATATTTGTAAATATTGGTTTGGTATTTAAAATAAATCGATTATTCAGTAGTAAAAAAGGAAGCTTAATAAAATTGTGAAGATATCAGTCTATCTATCTATCTATATCGAAATTTTAGTTTATGTTCCACTTTTTAAACCTCGATTAGGTCATTAGGTATAGTCCGGTATGTTAACAAAAATATGTGGAGCATACTGGCATAGGTACAGATATTTAGTTATTTATAATATAAAGAACTTATCTACAATAGGTACCTAACCGTTTATTTACCACTTATTAATTTACCATGTGAAACTTATGTACCTACTATAGTTTGATGTCATTGTCTAACAGTCCAGGCGATAGTTGATCACAGTCGGATCCTGCCTTGAATTGTTTAAAACTTGCGAATGTACATACTAAAAATAGCATTTAAATTTTTTCGTTTTTGGAGATAGCACTAGTCAATAGGTAACATAGGTGTCTTAAATCTTTTCATTCTGAGATTAGATGTTTATTTATATATCATCATCATCCTCTTAGCGTTATCACAGTTTCAATCTGGGGTCCGCTTTCTAGACTAACCGGATTTGGCTGAATATTAGCTTTTCCACGGAGCGACTGCCTGTCTGACCTCCGCAACCCGAAGGGATAGCGATATTCCATGGTTTAGACTAGTGTCAGTTAATTTAGAAGGTACTGACGCCCTGTAACGACAGTCAAAGATCTTCATGACAACCGGGACCGACGGCTTAACGTGCTCTCCGAGGCACGGGACAAGCGATAATTAACAATTCAATACGCACATAACTCCGAAAAGTCATTGGTGCGTGCCGTGGATTCGAACCCGATACCCTCTGCATAGCAGTCTATTGGTATATATATCCACTCGGCTATTTATTTATATATAAATTGTTTAATAACATGTAGAATTGATTTCACTTCTAGACACTATACGATACTATATATTTGCAAGAATATAGGGAGATTTAATTTTAACATAGCCACACCAAGGAAATATCTCGAACTTGACAGAATAGTCTCGCTGCAGCTGTTGGGGACGCGACGCGCGACGCGACGGTTCGTTTAATAATGGCTGCGAGAAAGAGACGGGTATAGTGTTGTTTACAAACAGGGTCGCAGCTGATGTGTTTATGTTTTATGCGCTATTGAACGTGGGTTGGGATTTGGGGATCCGGAGTTTTCTACGCCTTGAACTAAACATTATTTAAATAAAATACTATTGGTTTTAAATCTATGACCATATGCCATACAAACTGAATGAAGCGTTCCAAGTTATTGGCAGCGCCATTTTCTTATGTTATCAACATTTCGATTTATTTCGAAGCCTTAATTTGTGCCCATTTTGTGACACTCGCTTTGTCTTTCGTCCAATAGGTAGATAGTTCTATCTATTAGACCTGCCATTCTCAAAGTGTGCTCCGCAGAGCCCTAGGGTGGAGCCCTGGAACTGCCTGGAAGACTAGTATAGGTAGTATTATATCGCACCTCCGATAAAATAGGGTTACAAGTCGAAAACCCTGGATTTTGAGAAAAGCGAAAACAAAGTCACGAATTTGTTAATCAGTCTTTATTCTTGCAGTATTCTTATCATGTAATATAAGTGATATATACTTGAAAAGCTTACAAAAAATACATTTTAATGGCATACGCTGTTTTTCAATTTTCCTGAAAAGAAACCTGAAAATTCCCAATTGTAACAGTATTTTAGATAAGTATTCGTATATCTACTAACAAAAATACAATTATAGCAAAATGTAAAAGTTCTTATTTTAATAAAAATCAGGCAGTTCTTTAAACCTTTTTTAACGTAATGAGTAGACATACAGCTGTAGACTTCGAAACAAAATTAACTTTAGCAAAAACAGTCATCACTTCTAACATCAAAAAAAAAACAAAACAATTCTAGTCATCACAATTTCAACGAATCACTTTCCAGTGCAAGTTTAGCTAGCCTATAAGTGATGCTTAAATGTTATTTGTTTCCCTTAATTAAATCATCTTAAGGTACTACCTAGGTACTATAATTATCACAATAAAAACAAAAATCACAGATAAAGGCCAAGTTTCAGTCGTCTCATAATTAGGGTGTAAAATTATAAAAATTAAATTGGTATTTCAATATTCAATTACAATTGGTTGTAAAAAGGCGCATAGAATCGTGGTATATGATTACTATTAGGTAATCAAACTCATCAAAGCAGCTTTTTCCTCTTGATGTAAGCAGGCTTTAGTCCAGGCAGAACCTGAAGGTGTGTTTGCGAAATTTTAGATTCTGAAAATACTTCTTCTTCATAAGAATTCTTGTAATAAAGAATACAAGGTGTTTCTTTTATAAATACATTCATGAAAGAAACATCTTGTACTCTGACGTCTTTCAATTTCATACCCATACCAAAGCATAGCTCTGCATGTAACTTTTTCAGGGATATAAAGTCATTATAGGATAACTCATTCACCGAGTATGGGGATCCAGTTGTTTTTGCTGTTCTTATGACCGGAATCTTCTGTTGTCATGTCTTTAGTTTCGGTAACGTCATTTCAATGTAACGACGTTGCTCTATTTAAAAATCGGTGTCTTTCACCGAATCATCACTGTCCTCATTTAAAGTTGAACTGGAAGAGTCTGAGGAAGATGTAGTCATCAATTATAGGCTTCCGAGTTAGCTTGGAGCTCTGGTCTCTAACTTCAATTGGAATTGTAGATGATATTACTTCAGTATTACAAGTGGCAGAATTACTTATTGTAATATCTGTAAATGTAAAATGAAATCAACAATAATAATGACGACTCAACTTCGAGCCAACTTTTATATAAATTTAAAATAAAATACATAAAACTTTTGTCACTTTCAGCTTCGGGATCAGCTTTTGCTCTTGATTAGCTCTGGCAAGGATACATTCGGGTTTATCGACGTAAATTTTCTCAGTTCCCGGATTATCTATGATATCAAAATCCGATGTTTCTTCTGATTTTGAAAAAAACACAAGGATGTTAAAATTTGGTGGTTTACATAAAGTTACATTGTAAGATAATTATACAAAATTACTAAGTTCTTAATTTCTGGAATGAAAATGGTAAAGAGCTAAACGCAGAATTGCGTCATCACGTTTAATTTTGACCCTAGAATCATAAATCATATTCAACGCAAACAATCCAAAAATACCTAAACTTTGTTATAAACCAGATTACAAGTCGAAATATTCAGACGACACGTGACATGTACATTTATCGTCAAATACTGTTACAACTTGAAGAGTAACACAATATTACAATAAATCGCATCTAAAATACTGACATAATACAAAATATATCACTACGAGGGTCAAACTGAAAGTTCTTAGAACTGGCCACTTATAAACAATATAATAAAAAAAATATTCTAAAATTTGAAAATAGAACTCTTTGCCAATATTACTGAGTATATATTTCATTCATTTGTCATTTGTTTTACGATTTGGCGGCAAATTGAAAATTGTCTGTGTCACGTCAACATGAATTTAACACGAGAAAATTTTCGTGCAATGATTTTTTATGACTTTCGATGTCATTTAAGTCAACAAGAAAGTTATGATAGACTACGATTGGCCTTTCACGATGAAGCCCCATCTCGTGCGACTGTTTACAACTGGTTTAATGAGTTTAAACGTGGTCGCACTAATCTCACTGATGATGTACGTGAGGGACGGCCTTCTACGGCGACGACTGAAAATAACATCTGTGTTGTGCGGCGTATGATAGAGACTGACAAAAGAGTGACCTATCAGCAGATTCGGACAAGCTTAGGCATCGGTATGAGTCAAGTGCACAAAATCCTCCACGAACATTTAGCGGTCAGCAAGCTTTGCGCCCGGTGGATACCTCATAATTTGACTAAGGCTCAAAAACTCCATCGTGTGGATTGGTGCCGTAAAATGATTGAAAGATTTAACGGAGGTGACTCAAATGCTGTGTTCGACATACTAACAGGTGACGAAAGCTGGATTTACTGTTATGATCCTGAAACCAAAAGACAATCTGCTCAGTGGGTGTTTCCTTTCGAGGAGTTGCCAACTAAAGTGAAGAAAGATCGAAGTGCGGGAAAAAAAATGGTGGCCTCGTTCTTTGGAAGGATAGGTCATTTCGCAACAATTGTGTTAGAGGATCAAAAAACAGTTTCTGCAGAATGGTACACTACCAATTGTTTGCCACTTGTCTTGGAAAAAGTTCGAGAGAAACGACCTCGCAGTAGGATCCTACTTCACCACGACAACGCCTCGTCGCACACCGCCAAGCGAACGATCGACTATTTGGCGACATCAAACGTTGAATTACTGGGTCACCCGCCGTATAGCCCCGACCTCGCGCCTTGTGATTTTTATTTATTTCCAAAAATTAAAGAAAAACTTAAAGGAAAGCGGTTTATGAATGCTGAAGAAGCGGTGGCTGCGTATCGCGATGCCATTGAAGAGACCCCTAAGGACGAGTGGGCAAAGTGCTTTTCCCAGTGGTTCCATCGCATGCAGCGGTGTATTGACGTCAATGGACAATATTTTGAAAGATATAATAAAACTAATAACTGGCTAATGTAATCAGTTTTTGATTTTCTAAGAACTTTCAGTTTGACCCTCGTATATTATGGAAATGTTGAACTAGTTTCACTCAAGCCAGTTTACAAAAAACTGTAATAATTCGACTTGTGACTGTTTATTAGACAAATCGATGTATGCAACAAGATTTTACCTGTCTGATACACTGATATATTTTAATTTGTAACACTACTTGTCTCAACAAACGCACGTCCACTTTTCATAAAACTAAATGTAACACTAATCGAGATCACTCTGGAGTCAAAATACTTTAATCATGTGGCGTTACAACTCTATCTAGCGGCGAGTTTTAGGGTTACAGATGTAACCGTGTTGGAGAAGATAGATAATACATTTTTAAGTATTTTTGTGTCGTTAACTCGAAATTCGACTTTTTCGAGTTGTAACCCTATTTTATCGGAGGTGCGATATTATCTGTGTTGGAAGCATCTCTAGGGGCTCCACGAAGTTGTATGTCAGTACAATAAACGGTTTTAAAGTGCACATAGAACTCGGCTTTGTTTAATTTTTGTGCTCCGCCAAATATTTGGTTACCTACCCAAAAGGGTTCCATCCCTAAAAAAAAGTTTGAGAACCACTGTATTAGACGAAAGACAATACCTAGGTAGGTACCGTGTTGGCCTAACTTACCGTTGGCTTAACTTAGATACATACGTGTTCAGCTGTGAAAAGTTGAAAACTGAAGTGTACTAGATAAACTCCGATAGAATGCCAAAGCCGTGAAATTCGGAGAACCTAAGTTTAATCACAAAAACAGGTCAAGTGCGTGTCGGGCCACTGAGACTGACTATGTACTTGTAGCTTCCTTTCCTTACTTACCTTGTGGCTTCCGTAGTATTAAGTAGTATCCTTTACAAGTGTACCTACACAGTGAGTCAGTGACCTCATCATTCTCCTAGCAATGACATCCCAATTTCAACCTGGAGTCCGCTTAGACTGTACTAGTCTAACCGGATTTAACTGAATATTAGCTTACCTAAAATATGGGACTTAAGCACAATAATATTCATTTTATCCCTCGCGGGAAGTAGTTTAGGTTAATTTTCTTTTGTTCGTGATTATAGTAAATTCAAATTAGCCTTTGTAATTTTCTTTGGAAGTTCATTATAAATACTCACTATTAGTATTAAGCAAATGTACACTAAATCATCATCATCAGCCTTTAACAGTCCACTGCTGGACTAGGCCTCTCCTTTGAAAGGAGGAATCGGCTTACTATACCGCCAGTATATTATATAGTTCCGCCAGGATAAAGTTCGCCCAGCGGAATCAGTTTTTGGTGAATTTCTCCACAATGGCTGCGTGCACCATTTTTTTTACCATACACAATTATACGACGTCATACACTAAATATCTGCATCATAGATTTATTAACAAGAATCAGATGTAGCGTATTCGTCCAACTAAGCGTGGCACGTTGACAGCTATGTGTGCGTGACCTTTGGCGACTGGCACTGTACGGACACGCGCGTCTATGTGTGTGAAAAGTTGCCAGATTATGAATAATCTCCCAGTATTTTGCATATAGTTATGTAATATTCTTATATTCATTTGCGGTTTTGAAGAATTTACCATGGATTTAATTAATGCTTTTATAAATACATTTCTTAAATGTAGGTACCGAGTTAAGTTTTAACTACTTCGTAAATCTGTATATATAAAATCCTTGCGTTACTGACTGACTGACAGACAAGCTACAGCCGAAACTACTCGGCGCATGAAGCTGAAATTTAGCATGTATGTTTCTTGGGAACCGTAAGGGTGCACCAAGACGGGATTTCTCGAAATTCCCAGGGGATCGGGCAAAACGAGAAATAAGAAAATATGTGCGTGCGAAGCCGCTGGCGTCGATTAGTTGAGAAATAAATAGTATGTATGTACACACGGCACCAAGTCAAGCTAAACAGTTGCTGTACGATTTTGATACTTATTCCCTACGCCATAAGTATGTATGTACACACGGCGCCAAGTCAAGCTAAACAGTTGCTGTACGATTTTGATACTTATTCCCTACGCCATAAGTATGTATGTACACACGGCACCAAGTCAAGCTAAACAGTTGCTGTACGATTTTGATACTTATTCCCTACGCCATAAGTATGTATGTACACATGGCGCCAAGTCAAGCTAAACAGTTGCTGTACGATTTTGATACTTATTCTCTACGCCATAAGTATGTATGTACACACGGCACCAAGTCAAGCTAAACATTTGCTGTACGATTTTGATACTTATTCTTTACGCAATAAAAACGGTGCAAAGGTCAAAATGTGTAAGCTTGACGAGTAGCAGGGTGTACACGAATATTTGGATCGTTTGGGGATCGAACTCAAAACAATATTATGTAAGGTATATACTAATGGAAATTGAAATTCTATTATTATATTTATGAGAAAGAAGATATATCTACAATATACTTTTATAATACGGTAATGTATTTTTCATTAACATGACAATCATTATCTCATAATCAATTGACAAGTGCATTTTCCCTAATTCAGGCAGAACGGCGTCGACAAAAACTGGCAACACTTACATATTTCTTGCACAAATACGAATTTTATCGAAATTAAATTAGGAAACAGTCAAATTATCAATAGTTACCTGTGAAAAGATATTCCATTTTCCTGTTTTTGTTTTTAGGAACAACTTTTACAGTGTTTAAGAACACAAGACGGCATTTTGAGAATTTAAAAGTTGAAGTGATCGTGACGCGTGAACTGTACGATGCTTCGTAGCGCACTGAGACGAGTTTGTATTCGCTTTTCAATTTTGTATTTGCTTTAGTGGCCGCACGCAAAAGTGCCGCGCGTTCCATCTGATAATTCTCTCATCTGTGATCTGCATAATTAAAATCTTTAAATTCAACAACATTCCGCTGCGCGAACGCACACCGCTGGCCCAACGGGTTGGTATGGGGTTTGTATCAAGTTTTCCTTCTCTTACAGTGCTGTTCTCTGCCAGAGGCGTAGCTAGGGGGGGGCGGTGGGGGTGGTCCGCCCCGGGTGACACCATTTTTGGGGTGACACCCGGGCACATTACACATAAAAAAATGCGTTACTGGCTGACTGACAGACAACGCACAGCCAAAGCTAGACAAGAAGCTGAAATTTTGCACGTCCCTTGAGGACCGTAGGGGTGCACTAAGAACGGATTTCAGGAAATTCTCATGAGATCGGGGAGCAAAGGTTCAGTTAAAATAAAATGGCTGGGCGTAGCTGTAGTAGCCTCTGAAATCTAGTAAATATAAGCCTTCGTCCCGTCCGCGTGAATTATACTTACACCTTAACGTTCCTCAGGAATACCATTAATTATTTATTGGTGAAAAACGTACAAACATCCGTTTTGTTGTTTTTGAGTTTATCGGGTTCATACAGACAGAATGAAAAGGGGACTTCATTTCATTATAATAAGTGTAGGTATCAGAGCCGCGCCGATTCAAGACGGGCGTCTGTGTGTGAAACCTACGAGGCGCTTTTTGTCTATTTTGACATTCTATTTTATTATATTTGTCTAAAATAATTATGTTCTTCAATTTTATATACTTAGTACCTAGGCTATTTACCTAATTACGTGAAGTTCGCTACCAGTTGGGAAATACTGCACAAATTATTAAGCACAATTCAAATTTGTACATACTACTACTGTATTTAAGATAGTTGACTTTCTTTATCCATTTTGTACAAAAATCATCAATTGTTAAAGAATATAAATATAATTTATCATCATCTTCAGCCTTTCGCAGTCCACTACTAATATCTAATCAAATAGGTAATTTCTTCGTTTCAGTCTATTTTATTTTGATATTAGGGTCGATTACTTTGATTCTGTGGCAGATGACTTCATTTCGAATTCGATTCTTCAGAGAAACTCCGAGCGTAGCCCTCTCCAAAATTGGTGGACCAGTCGTACCGTCAGTGTCCACGTTCTGTAAGTCACGGGTAGAACACACTTTGTCTTAAGTCTTTGCAGTAAGCGTAACGAAAAGCAGCGTGATTTCCTATACGCTGCCCAGTTAAGCTGTATTCTTTTGCGAGCCGTCTCGAAATTGTCTCTATCCAACTGCAAGTTTTGCCCGACGCAGAAATTCGACATACCTCTGAGCAAACGGTACCGTTACATGGACTCCAGAATAGACTAGGTTGCAATAAACTCAAAGGCTTTTTCATAGTCCATAAATG
This sequence comes from Euclidia mi, assembly GCA_944739405.2. Classification (NCBI taxonomy): domain Eukaryota; kingdom Metazoa; phylum Arthropoda; class Insecta; order Lepidoptera; family Erebidae; genus Euclidia; species Euclidia mi. The sequence goes on from OX123207.2 coordinate 34,771,106, forward strand.
CTATAACCACAGGGGATTATCATAGGTACTCTTCTGTCTCATGTATAATCTGCCGTAATGTGAAGGTCATCTTTGGTGCCACCTCAACCTCGAGAACGGGACTATTTGGAGGTCTAAAACTCGTCAAGCGAGACGCAAAACGGTCGATGGTGACTGATGACACTGGAAAACAGCTTAAATACGTTGCTCAAGAGAGTGATGTGTCGATAGTCGATAGCACTTAAAAGGGTTTTGTCCGCCACTCCACGAGAAGAGGCTAGATTTAAATATACATTGGAGCTGCACATTGTTTCGACGTCTACAGGAGATTTTCCACGTTTAAGCTCTTGGCTGGCTGCTGGTAACTCGTCCGTGAGTTAAGGTTAAGGTAGTTAAGGTAGTTCGGGGATCCTCCGAGTAGAGATGAGGACAGCACGCTGCCGACATGTAGAGATCACTGTAACTCTGAACTTCAAGAATTTCGGATCTAGTGACGAATTCCCATCAGATGTGGTCAACTTCTCCAACCAAATCCGTACGATCGATCCCACTTCAATTGGTAGATATACACTCCCACTTTGGCGTTGTAGTTTCTCCATGACAACATTGAAGTGGGCCTTTTTGGTGTTATGTAAGACTCTAGAAATGTCAAAATACATTTCCTCCATTTAATCATTAGGGTATATCAAAGTAGGTGCATATACTTGGACAATTTTCAAGTTCATACTCTTGCCCACTGGAAACTGCTATATCGTTGCCAGAGAAGACTTTATATACCAAGAAACCGGCTCCGCCTTGGGATAGCTGGTGTCCCGCTCTCAGTACATAGGATGGCTAGAATCTGGGGTAATGGTATTCTACGCCTCGCTGCGAACTTCACATAATCCCAAAATATGTCAGGCGTAGCTTTCGCACCAGTGGCGTTGCTGCCCGTCACCGATATTTAGTATTTTAGGGTGAACCTTACACCCACATTTTCAAATGTCTTTGTTTTACTCACCAGAGGAAGCCAAAACAACAAATATTAACTTTCTTACTAGCAAAAATAAAAAGAAATTGTATGGGACACAACGTGTGTCACATCACATCGGGTTGGATCAAATCTGACTAAAAAAGGATTTAGGATGATGATGAATTAACTATGTTTCTTTTCTTTAACAATTGGGCATTTTTTTTTATTAGTCGTGATCGCTAATCACAAGCGGATTCTTTCTAGTCAATTAGGAAATAAGGTACTATATAAAGCTGAGGAATATTTTCAGTCAACAGTTTAATACCTAAAAAAATATTGTCGAAACAGGAGAACAAAAAAGGCGCTTCATAGATTTCGCTCACAGGCGCTGTCTAGGGTTGGCTCGACCCTGGATTGCTAGCTTGATGCTGGTTATCGTAGGATTTATGAAGATAATCATTCAAAAGCCATGAGAGGACTCGGATGCTTTGGAGAGGGCAATGAGGCGCAATACACCCGCGATGGGGTGACACCACTACAATCCGCCCCGGGTGCCACCCAAGCTAGCTACGCCACTGTTCTCTGCATCATATGCTCCCTCTGTCGCCTCATACGACACCCACGGGATGATATGGGGTGGTGACAATCCGTATTCTTAATCCGTCACCACACTACCACTAAATACTAGGGTTGTATCAATGACGTATTATAATATATATCTTTGGGTTGTATAAGATAGAAGCTTTTGCCTAAATATATTGCAAACAGATGTCTAAACAAAATAACGGTCAAACCAAATAGCGATACCGCATACAAATCATAGATACAATGTTTATGTTAGTATGTTTTTATATCGCGTGGGTGGACTAAGTTTTGGCACAGATTACTAAATAGTTATTGTTTTGGGTCGTCCAATATCCAGCACCCATGATGGGAATAATTTCTGTTTTGCGGAGGCGTTTACAATGTATATGGGCTGGACACGTCTACGAGTGGGCCAACAGAAAATATCCTCAATGTCAGAGTCGTTCCCTTCTCCTAATATAGATAGTATAGCGTCTTCCGGTAGATGTACTTCTGTAATGTAAAAATAACGATATTGAATTGTACTTAAGAAATAAATTATTATTAAAAGTAAGTCACACAATAACATGCACGAGCGTGCAGTTTTGTGTATTGAAACATGATTAAAAACCGAACTGCTACGATCGTACGTATTGTTTTTAACTCCTCAAAATCAGGTGAATACCATTCTTGAATCAAATATTTCTTACGTTATCACTTTAATTATAACATAAACTTTTCAATATTAGTTATAAAACAACAATAATTATAAATAAACAATGTATATCATTACGTACCTGTTGAGCCGCGAGCGCCAAAAAATGCAGCTAACGTTCCCGTCACTGCGAGCGCGACTGACTGATCATACGATGCCTACACATTTTTTTATAGAACACACACAACCCGCACGAGCAGTCGATATAGGTTTCGTCTCGCAAAACAGAATTTTTATACCTAAAATCTTTTTTTTTGCGCATGCGCACGCTCGTTTAGGTTGGGTTTGAAAGGGCTAAGAAATAACACAAACAGGCAATAAAATAAATAAAAAATACTTAGTTATTTTCGTAGTAAAAGCTATAGAGCATAGTTCGTTTCGTCGTCGTTGTACGTTGTACTCTGTCTTGTACTCCAACATTCTTGAACTTGCTAGCAGTGGCGGCGCTAGACCACATGTGGACGTCGGCGACATCAAGTTCGCGAGGCCCTTTAAATCGATGGCGAGGCCCCGTTTACTTCGTAGTAAAAAACCGTTAAAATTAAGTGAGCCAAATTATAAAATAATGTATGAATAAATAAATGACTATTAAAATATTTTCACCCAACACAGATCTTGTCACTCACGTGTTCGAAAAAAATTAAAGTCATTATCATCTGCTTAGCTTTTTACCGAATTGTTAGGTGTCGGTTACCTAAGCCAGGATGATGGCAAAACGAAATTAAGTATGTAACTTGTAAAACTTTTTGCGAGGCCCTCTCAGGCGCGAGGCCGTCGGCGGTCGCCGACGTCGCCGACGCCTAGCGCCGCCACTGCTTGCTAGAAACGTATCCTACAGAGGGCGCGGCAATACGTTCTCGAAAATCTCGAATAACCAGGGCACCCTGCCATTGACCCAGTTCTGTGACGTCCGACAAGGCAGGTAAACACTCGGGTCGGGTCGGTTATACCAACATTTCTACAGGTTTTTTGTCATTGATCTTAAGTATTCAAACTGAGCAATTTGTCATTATGTTATCGATGTTGATACAAAAGTAAAATCCGTTATGTACACCCTATACACAGTGTATGTTTTACAACAAAATATTAAATATCTTCTGTATAAAATTATTTCGTTACTGACTGACTGACACTAAAAAACTAAACAAAAATTTGTCATAAATGTCCCTTGGGTACCATAGAGGCGGCAAGGCACGAAGAAGGGTTAACCCGAAATTCCCGCGAGATCCGAACAAGATAAATTTAATAAAAGTATACTATCTAACCCTTAACTGCCAAAATAAAACACAATATAGTACCTCACTAGGATTTTGAATTTGTTTTTTTAAATGATCTCAGCATGAAAAGCCGATGTTCAACATAGTAAAGTACTTTAACATTTTACTAAAATGGTTAACTTCTTACTCTTACTAGTAGAACGCATGTTAATATTTATTTTTTATCTAGAGTTATTAAAAGATAAGACAGGGACTGCTCAAAACTACCAGCGGGGCCGAGCCACCCCTATGTGCAATGTGCGCCGCGCGCCGGGTGAAATGCATTACTTTCGAAAAAGATAAAGTTATAGATGTATTTATTTGCTGAAACATGTGTAGGTAATAATAGTACATAATTATATACACATTAGATCTTAAATACCATATAGTTGTATCAACATGTTTGACCTTTATTCTCTCATCTATGGGTGTACAAATGTGTAGGCGTCTATATTTATAAAAAGACATCAGTGCTCACAATCTATTAAAATTTAAAAGTCAGTCTGCAATAATAAACTTAAACAAAGAAAAATAATTAAAAAAATAATTTACAAATTACAATAAAATTACACATTAATATTATTAATTAAAAAAGGAGAAAATGGTTTACACACTCATAGAAATTTGTCATTCAAAAACACAAATATTGTAATATTTGTAATAGCATTTTTCGACCAGTTTGAGTTTTAATGTTTTTTTTTAAATAGGTCTTTATTCAGCTGTCTAATGCTATCTGGAATTTTATTAGAGATGACTGGACCCATCACGGAAGAGAAAATACACTGGAAATGGTATGTAGGCGTGGCACGCGTGTCACAATTAAGCGTTGTAACGCTTAACTGGCCCCAGTCACGTTCTTACATCGCGTCGAGTTGCTCGTTTCTTGACACATTCACATTTCTCTAGCTATGCCGTTTTGTGCCGTTTTGGAGTGCAAAAAATGATAGTAGGAGAAAAAACCTTAAAAATGGAGATGTTTCGTACCATCAGTAAGTACAATTTTCAATGTTTTCAATAAAAGTCTTAATTTGTTTCAATTAACTAATATTTAATAGAACGATTAGTAAAAATAAATCTTATACAACGATGATAAAGTTTATTTTGGATTGATTCTATTCAATAGAACATTCTCGAAAATTCCGCGCTACTCATTTAGTGATGTAGCCAAGTCGCATATTGATATCGATTGATATCGAAACACGTAAATAAATAATTTACGAAATGTTTATTTTAATTAATTGTTTATTTGGGTGGGTGTTTCTATGTATAATATTATATTTATGTAGGTACGTATAAAATATAGTATAATAATATATGTATGTTTATCCATTGTCTAATACCCATAGTACATATATACTCTGCTTAGATGGTGTTGTGTGTATGTAGTAGCATATGTTATTATTATATATTATTATTTAGTATTACATTACAATCCAAGTATAAGGTCGGCTTTATTCATTCACGTAATTTATTTTAAGAGGTGTATTAGATTGAATCTAATATATACTTTGTTGCAAAAATATTATCAATGTTTCGAATAGCAACGTAATTATTATAATTTATCAATTTAGTCAAGATCACTTAGCTAACAATACCCCAACTGCCAGACAACTTACATCTGCCTATAAAAAATATTAATCCATGTGTAATTAAAGATACTAAGAGGCAACTGTATTGCGTTAGAAGAAATATCAATATTAATCTGTTCATCAGCTGTTGAAAGGATAAATAGAAGTAGTATATTTCAAAATTTGTCACAATACGAAGTAATGCAGGGCAATTCAGAAATTGAGGAACTAGGAGGGCACTTTTTGATTTTAGTAATCAAGCAATAGGCCATATTGCTGGTAACATTGCCCGGATATTAATAAAAAAATAACTGTGATGTCTGTGCTGATGCATTAGTGACACATTATTTTCAACCGTCCACAAATTCATTATTGCAAAAGTTCAAGGTGGTTTGTTGTATCCTTCGCCAGATGTGGTAAAAATATGCCAAACAGCGGAAACATTTAAAAAAACGTTGGCATAATAGTTTTTCGTAAAGAAGTGGCGATAAAACAAATAATGCGACAGTTCATAGGAACCCTTTTATTTAACGACATTGCCTCCCATCAAATTATCGAATTTCCTGCGGCCAATCACGTTACCGATTTGATGAAGGCAATAGTTGAAAAGTTGTAACTGTTCGCATACACCATTTATTAAAATTAAAAATAAGACTTTCCAGACGCCAATTCCTTAACAAATATATTTTTTAATATTTATTGCACTTTTATTTAATTTTATAACTACTTGTCTGTCGGTCTTTGTGTCTTTATGATTGTTTAAAATGTACAACTGTTAGTGTGCCAAATAAAAAATATACTTCCGACAAGTCTTATTTTTTGCACATTATATTGAACAAAATATCGCATCATCTATCGATATCGATGAAGTAATCCAATGTGCTACGTGGTACGGCCCTAACCGAGTAGAAGCAGAAACCGACCGATCACGCAAATGTCAACCATATGCCTTATGCAATTAAGATTATAATTGCTACAACTGAGAATACCGCCATCTATGGTTGAGTAGCGGAATTGACTCGTAAATCGAATCTAGTATGACATGAGTATGACTATAGATCGTAAATACGTTCTACCGCTAAAGCAAAATAAATCTTATTTGTAGGTTATCAGGGTTTAATTCCAAATCTGTGAAGTAGGCTAGTTTTGAATAAATTTAAACTACGAATCAAACGCATTGTTTCTTTGTAGTGCAATATATGATTATCGGTTTACTTGTGTGAGTTTGGCGACAGCGGTTCCTACAGTAATTTGGGTGCATACCATTTCTATTGTTTTTTTATGTTCTGAGGGACCCATACATACTACACTTTTATGCAGTAGCGCTGTTTTTGCAGAATGTAGGTAGGTATACGAAGTCTGTTCGTATCGCGAGTAGTTTGGGAAACAAGTGTGGATTATTTTTAACAAATAGTGCCACACCTAGTACATACAGTGATGGCAACGTTAGGATTTTATGTTTTATAAATAATGGCTTGCAGTTTTCAGTACTTTGTATCCCAAACATAGCGCGTATACATCGTTTTTGCATTATAAAATTACCATATCTTTATTTGTTAGTTGCCCTAAAATATTATTTCGTTACTGACTGACTACTAAAAGGATGACAAAAAGGCGCTTCATAGATTTCACACACAGGCGCTGGATTGGGTCAGCGCGACCCTGAAAACTACTGCCTCTTCTAGTAATTTTTTTATTGATTTTAAGGTTGAAACAATATTTATTTCCAATTTTCATCCACTAAATCAAGATCTGCCAAAACTACTATTTAGAATCTCTTCTGTCTTTGATTTTTTATTGCCACGTGTTTCATGTATGGTTTTTGGCCAAATAGTCACATCAAACTTTTTGATAATGAAATCCACAGCAACAAAGTTAACATTGAACAAAATCTTGTACAATAAATGTCGTGAAATTTACATATTAGATATTAAATACATCTAAACAATCGAACTCGAACGTGGAGAGACCGACCAACGGACTGCTACGCAGAGTCTCGGGTTCGAATCCACGGCGCACACCAATGACATTTCGAAGTTATGTGCGTATTAAATTGTTAATCATCGCTTGCTAAACGGTGAAGGAAGACATCGTGAAGAAACCTGCATGTCTGAGAGTTCTCCATAATGTTCTCGAAAGACATGTGAAGTCTGCCAACCCGCACTTGGCCAGCGTGGTGGACTATGGCCTTACCCGACTCATGGTGAGAAGAGGCCCGTGCCCAGCAGTGGGACAGTATATAGGGTCGATGACGAATCGAACTCAGTTGAAGCTCTTTTAAAGGATCGTCATTAACGGGTGGTGGCTTTTGTTTGATCAATCATATCATAATGCACATTTGGTTCCACGACCAATATTTTTGATCTTGCCCGCAAACACGATTCTTTTAAAGTCCTCAAATTCGTAGACAGATTGATTCCGAGTCATTTCTCGGTATATGTTACCATGTATGGAATTTGTACTCGTGTACTGTATCATTTTGTCAAATAGCTGATTGTATTATGCTCTTGGTTCTAATTTCAGGGCTATTTAATATCATTACCATAGGTGTATAACTAAGGACCAGTTCGTCATTTGTGCTGCAGCACATAATGCACAGCTATCTGCTCATAAATTAAAATTACTGACGTCTCTCTCCGAATCTGTAAATGCCCATATAAGTCATATGACTGTCTATTAGGCTGCAGCGAAACTTTAAGATCATCTCCACTCTCTGGATTCCGAGCAACTTCTACGCTCAAAGCAGGTTCCAAAATCCGTCTGCTTCGATTACTTTGACTCATATTATAAAAATATTTTTTATTTCATTAAAACGTCCCTTTACCCTTCTCTAAAAATCTCACAGTCTCTGCAGTTTCTTGTCAAACTTAAAATACTTAGAACATGTGAAACGTTGACACACGCGTGCTATACTGTAAATCATACGGATATAATGGTTCGTTGTAAACTATACTCCCTAAATGAAAAACCTAGCAAGTCTCAAACAAGAAACACATAAATTCTTTCTTGGGAATCGCGTGTAAGCTCGTGCGCTTACTGTGTTTCGTAATAATTTGATATCTTGAAAACTACGGCCTCTTTTAAAAAAATGATCTTTGCATGTTGTAGGGAATTGCTTTGTTATTTATTACTTATTATTAGCGTAGTAAAAATGTAGATTTTGAGACAGATGTTCCTTACTGTGCTTATTTTTGTGACAGCCGAAAGCTCAGGATCTGCGCACTAGCCATCACTCTGGTACTTGGTAGGTACTCAACCCGCTTTCATTCCCTCTTAGTCGCTAGATATCGCAATTGAAAATGCATGTCTTGAAAAGTAACCTTCACGTTAATTGTTCGACTACGTTAACCTTTTCGCCGCCAACAACTTCTATAGAAATCCAGAATTTTCGTGCCCGTCTTCGACTGTGGGGCCACTGTTGCTCTGCATTCCTCCTGGCTTGCCACCGGGCATCACCTCGGCACGTCGCACTGCATATCTCAATGATCTCATCTCTCCCACTGCTGGGCCCGGGCAGATTCTTATAAGAAGAGTCGGCCATAATTTACCAAGCTAGCAAAGTGCAGTTTGGCAGACTTCACATATCTTATGAGAATATTACGGCGACATATTCAGGTTTTCTTACGATTTTATCCTACTCATTTAGCCAGCGATAATTTTGTTAACAACTTCTAAAAGTCAAACGGCGGCACGCCGTGCTCATTGAACACTATTTTTCAGCATTCCTTAAACGATGCAGTGGCAGTACATGTGAAAGGGGCTATCATTTAAAACTTTAATTACCCAGAGTCACAACCTGTGTGTGTAGCAGCCTTTTCAGTAGAACTAGGAAACTCATGTATCCAATTCGTGTATTAAAATTACAAATTGTGGGACCAGAAGAAATACCTCGACCCGACTCCATACATCAATGGTGTCCGTGGATCAATTGGATGATCTGGTCATAAGTAGGTATTCCAAAATGGTTCTCGCTTATTTTCTATTATCTTGCCTATGTTAGGGTCAATACCTACTAGGTAAATGAAAGGTACGACTTAGGTAAATAAAACGAACATATATTATAACATTTCTTTTATTTATTGGAACAGCAAACAAATCGTTTCGTAGGAATGGCAAATAATCAGGTACTTAATTATATTAATTAAATACTTAACGAGATCACAGGCAAAAATATGACTAGCACATGGAAACAATGTTTTACATCTGTCTTTAAAAATAATATTCACGTAAATAGCTAGCCTTGGTTTAATCTACTTCTTCGACTGTGGGTCCGTTGTTGCTCTGGTAACCGCCGTAGCCTGGCGTGCCACCGGGCATTCCTCCTGGCATTCCGCCCGGCATGCCTCCAGGCATTCCTTGGTGTGCGGAGCCGGCGCCGCCGTGCATCTTGGTCATGAGCGGCGAGCAGACACGCTGCAGGTCCTTGAGGCGATGCTCGAACTCCTCCTCCTCCGCCAGCGAGTTGTTGTCGAGCCACTGCAGAGCGTCGCTGCAGGCAGAGCGCGCCGTGCTCTTGTCGTCCTCGGACAGCTTGTCCCCGGCGTCCTCGATCGCCTGCCTCACACTGAACACGTACGACTCGAGCTGGTTGCGAGCCGCCACGCGCTTCCGTTGCTTCTCGTCTTGCTCCTTGTACATCTCCGCCTCCGACAGCATGCGGTCGATCTCCGCCTGCGACAGGCGGCCTTTGTCGTTGTTTATCACGATGTTCTTGCTGCGTCCCGTGGTGTTCTCCTTCGCCGACACGTTCAGGATACCGTTCGCGTCCAGATCGAATGTGACGTCGATCTTGGGGGTACCACGAGGCGCAGGTGGAATGCCCGTCAGGTCGAAGGTGCCCAGCAAGTTGTTGTCCTTGGTCATGGCGCGCTCGCCCTCGTACACCTGGATGGTGACCGCCGGCTGGTTGTCCGAGTAGGTGGTGAACGTCTGCGACTGCTTGCACGGGATCTTGCAGTTGCGCTCGATGATCTTGGTCATGACGCCGCCGGCGGTCTCGATGCCGAGTGACAGTGGCGCTACGTCTACGAGCAGCACGTCCTGGATCTTGGCGTCTTGCTCACCGCTCAGAATGGCCGCCTGCACGGCCGCGCCGTACGCCACCGCTTCATCAGGGTTGATGGACAGGTTGAGCTTCTTGCCGCAGAACAAGTTTTGCAGCAGGTTTTGCACCTTGGGGATGCGCGTGGAGCCGCCGACGAGGACGACGTCGTGAATCTGCCCCTTGTCGAGCTTGGCATCCTTGAGCGCCTTCTCCACGGGGTCGAGCGTGCCGCGGAACAGGTCCGAGCACAGCTCCTCGAAGCGCGCGCGCGACACGCGCGTGTAGAAGTCGACGCCCTCGTAGAGCGCGTCGATCTCGATGGTGGCCTCAGTGCTGGAGGACAGCGTTCGCTTGGCGCGCTCGGCGGCGGTCCTCAGGCGGCGGAGCGCGCGCGAGTTGGTGCGTAGATCCTTCTTGTACTTGCGCTTGAACTCGTCCGCGAGGTGGTTCACGAGGCGGTTGTCGAAGTCCTCGCCGCCGAGGTGCGTGTCGCCGGCGGTGGCCTTCACCTCGAACAGCGAGCCCTCGTCGATGGTGAGGATGGACACGTCGAAGGTGCCGCCGCCGAGGTCGAAGATGAGCACGTTGCGCTCGCCCTTGAGGTTCTTGTCGAGGCCGTACGCGAGCGCGGCGGCCGTGGGCTCGTTGATGATGCGCAGGACGTTCAGCCCGGCGATGGCGCCCGCGTCTTTAGTGGCCTGGCGCTGCGAGTCGTTGAAGTACGCGGGCACGGTGATCACCGCGTCCCGCACACTACTGCCCAGGTACGCCTCCGCCGTCTCCTTCATCTTCGTCAGCACCATGCTGCTGATCTCCTCCGGCGCAAAGCGTTTCGTCTCTCCCTTAAACTCTACCTGGATCTTCGGTTTGCCGCAATCATTGATCACCTTGAAGGGCCAATGTCGCATGTCCTGTTGGATCTTGGGGTCGTCGAACTTCCTTCCGATGAGTCGTTTGGCGTCGAACACTGTGTTGTTGGGGTTGAGGGCGACCTGGTTCTTGGCGGCGTCGCCGATGAGGCGCTCGGTGTCTGTGAACGCGACATACGATGGCGTGGTCCGGTTGCCCTGGTCGTTGGCGATGATCTCCACGTTGCCGTGTTGCCACACGCCGACGCACGAGTACGTAGTTCCAAGATCGATTCCAATAGCTGGCATCTTCTCTTCTTTTTTTCTGCTGTGTGCACTAATAATGCTAGAGTTAACTGTGAGTAAACTCCTTCGGTTTGCACCGAACTACTTCGTCTGATTCGCTTTGAGTTTCAAATGATAATGCTTTGGCGCCGAGGTCGCCGCACTTATATATGGGACGAATCGGCTTCGAGAAAACTCTAGACGTCACGAGATCAGCCAATCAGCGTCGAGAACGTCACGAATATTCTAGAAGCTTATCGCGCGTCGACCAATCACAGGGCGCCATTGTAGGAAAGGGACAGAGTTATCTCTTTCACATTAGGGTGGCAAGCGTTAAACTTATACCCGTCTACTCGGGAAATTTATTAGTTTTTCAATATTGAAATTATAATTTTATTATCGAAACGAATGGCTTGCTTAATTTGTTTTAAAATTATGTTGAATACATAATTATACACAATTTATTAAGTATGTGGTTAGTGTATAATTATGCCAATGATTGGTACTAATAATATTATAATGATGTAATTTCGCTGGTTTTTCGCTTTATTTTACTCTTTTACTGTATGAGTACCTACTGTTTAATAGTAATATTTGTTTGTTATTTAAAATTAATCGATTATTCAGTAGAAAAAAGGAAGCTTAATAAAATTGTGAAGATATAAGCCCATCTATCTATCTACATCGAAATTTTAGTTTATATTCCACTTTTTAAAGCTCGAATAGGTCATTAGGTAGGTATAGTCCGTTATGTAAACAAAAATATGTTGAGCATACTGGCATACAGATTATTAAGCATACACATATTTAGTTATTTATAATATAAAGAACTTATCTACAATAGGTACCTAACTGTTTATTTACCACTTATTCATTTACCATGTGAAACTTTTGTACTTATACCTACTATAGTTTGTTGTCATTGTCTAACAGTCCAGGCGATAGTTGATCACAGTCGGATCCTGCCTTGAATTGTTTAAAACTTGCGAATGTACATACTAAAAATAGTATTTAACTTTATATGTTAATTTTTATATTGCGTTTTTGGAGATAGCACTAGTGATTTTGACAATAGTTACCTACCTGTTTAGTTACCACTTATTCATTTACTATATGAAACTTATGTACTTACTTATACCTGCCTACGAGTACTATAGTTTGATGTCTTTGTCTAACAGTCCAGGCGATAGTTGATCACAGTCGGATCCTGCCTTGAATTGTTTAAATTATGTAAATTTTTTATATTGCGTTACTTGGAGATAGCACAAGTCAATAACATAGGTGTCTTAAATCTTTTCATTCTGAGATTAGATGTTTATATATATATAAATTGTTCAGTAACGTGTAGAATTGACTTATTCACTTCTAGACACTATATTAAGCAAATACATAAATAGGTTAAACTTATTTGCAAGAATATAGGGAGATTTAATTTTTAACACAGCCACACCAAGGAAATATCTCGAACTTGACAGAATAGTCTCGCTGCAGCTGTTGGGGGCGCGACGCGCGACGACGGTTCGTTCAATAATGTCTGCGAGAAAGAGACGGGTATAGTGTTGTTTACAAACAGGGTCGCAGCTGATGTGTTTATGTTTTATGCGCTATTGAACGTGGGTTGGGATTTGGGGATCCGGAGCTTTCTACGCCTTGAACTAAACATTATTTAAATAAAATACTATTGGTTTTAAATCTATGAGCATATGTCATACAAACTGAATGAAGCGTTCCAAGTTATTGACAGCGCCATTTTCTTATGTTATCAACATTTCGATTTATTTCGAAGCCTAAAGAAGAATGGCCATTTTTGACCTAAACATGTATAGAGATAAAACTTATTTTAAAATTAAGGTTATTTTTTAGTGTAATGATTTCACTAACAATTATATTTTATAGAAGTCTAGGTAAAAAGTAAAGTTTTGGGTTGTAAAGATGTTCTAGAACTCGTGAACGCATCCTTATCAAAATATTTTTTATTCGCTGCATTGTTTTATTATCTGTGCCCGAAGATACTTCCTTGTTTAGTTATGTTCCATTTCACTTATACCACATCTTTAGCATTTGGTTTTGTCAAAACCTCGAGCAAACTTAATTTTATATATAAATTGAATCAAGTTGTTAAAAGCTGATCATAAATGAATGTATTTTTTTATGTTAAAAGATATAAAAAGATAAATATAAATGTATTTCTGCCGTTGAAAACATTGGATAAGGATGCAATGGAACGTTTTTGACGTAAAGACGCCGCCGGTGACATTGGACATGGGAGAATCTGTCAAATTAATACGAACTAATTTCGGTAGATTATGTAATTCCTAGACCTTTATAAGAAAAACTGTCTTTACAGTATAATTTCTTGATCATAGATCTACTTGTTTTTGTACATTTTATCTATATACACAATAATTCATTATCAGGTCAATCAATGTATGAGAAGTGGCCATTGTTCTTTGTGCCCATTTTGTGACACTCGCTTTGTCTTTCGTCCAATAGGTAGATAGTTCTATCTATTAGACCTGCCATTCTCAAAGTGTGCTCCGCAGAGCCCTAGGGTGGAGCCCTGGAACTGCCTGGAAGACTGGTATAGTAGGTATTATATTATCTGTGCTGGAAGCATCTTTAGGGGCTCCACGAAGTTGTATGTCAGTAAAATAAACGGTTTTAAAGTGCACATAGAACTCGGCTTTGTTTTATTTTTTGAGCTCCGCCAAATATTTGGTTACCCAAAAGGGTTCCATCCCTAAAAATTTTTGAGAACCACTGTATTAGACGAAAGACAATACCTAGGTAGGTACCGTGTTGGCCTAACTTACCGTTGCGCGTTGGCTTAACTTAGATACATACGTGTTCAGCTGTGAAAACTGAAATGTACCTACTAGATAAACTCCGATAGAATGCCAAAGCCGTGAAATTCAGAGAACCTAAGTTTAATCACTAAAACAGGTCAAGTGCGTGTTGGTGTCGGGCCACTGACTATGTAGGCTTCCGTAGTATTAAATAGTATCCTTTACAAGTGTACACTGTGACCTCATCATTCTCCTAGCAATCCCATCCCAATTTCAACCTGGAGTCCGCTTAGGTAGGTACTTACCAGTCTAACCGGATTTAGCTGAATATTAGCTTACCTAACATATGGGACTTAAGCACAATTGTTTATAAATTTATAATATATCATTGAGCACAATAATATTCATTTTATCCCTCGCGGTAAGTAGTTTATTATTAGTAAATTAGCCTTTGTAATTTTCTTTGGAAGTTCATTATAAATGTCACTATTAGTATTATAATAATAATAATTATCATTTATTTGCAGAAAATGTGGTACAGAATAGGTGGTAAAAATATAAAAAGGACAAGACACATTTTGCTATATCTAGATAGCATGCAAAAATTAATATATCTATGCGAAAAATAACATTGAATTTAAGACAAATTTATAGATCGAGAAAAATAAAATTACCAATGAAGGAAGAAAACAATGAAAAATAAAGAAAACCTAAGGTACTTATTACTTAATAAACATTCACTACACTAATGCATTTCTGAAGTGATATGACTGCGAGGAGTACTCTTTTAAATAATCATTTACAGAGTAAAAGCATTCTTCTACAAGCCATTTCTTTTAATTCAATGATGCAGTACAAAATTTTGTATAAGGAAGAGATGTAATATTCTCCGGTAACGCGTTATAAATACCTAAGTGGCGCCATATATACACAACTAACCCGGAAAATCTCTAGGCGAGGTACTGGTAATTTAAAATACGAGTGGTGATTTTGCGTCTGTTAGTGTTGTCTTTAAGTTCAAAGAGGTCTTTATTGCACTTCACAAATTTTGCCACTTCATAAATAAATAAGCATAGGTACACTAAATACTAGGGTTGTATAAGACAGAAGGGGGTGCTTTTGTCAAAATATTTTGCAAACAGATGTCTAAACAAAATAACGGTCAAACCAAATATTAATAATTTAATATTCCTAACAGTTCCGACCCCAATAAGCTTAATCAGCCATTTAATTCTTATCGTTCAACAATGGTATTCAGCAGTTCCCTCAAACAGAACACAACAGTTGACAACTCTTCTTTGGACAAATGATTTAAATGTAGGTTCTTTTTGATATTTCGAAAATACGAACTCCGATTATTAAAGAAATGATTAGGTAATAATTTCTAAACAAAAACGCTTTTTAAAACTGTGCCAATAAGCTAAGTTGACGGAATCCTATGATTCGGTGCATTTTTATGTGAAAATCTAACATAAGCAGTATTTTATGATAACGATTATTGGAGTGTTCGCGAAGGTTAGTACAGACTAGAGACCGCAATTATAATGTTAGTAGATAGGTAAGTAGGTATACCTAATCAGATTATAAAATAACCATTTTACGTGATTATACTTACTTACTACAGCCATACAGCAAAAATGTTGTACCTTGGAATACACAGGCATATGTATTTTGCCAGTTTTGCCACCAAACTGTCTGGTATTTTTAATGTCTGTGTGGAATTTATTTCTGATAACTCTGCTACTAAACTATGGCATAGAGGTGTTGTAATAATGGAACAATTAGAATTTATAAAAGAAATAATTGATTGTTTTAAATAGGTATTTTAATAAAAATCAGTCATAAGCTTATTGTAATCTACTCAAGTAATATCGTTGAATCATTTTCTCCGTTTCTTCTCCGGCGGCTTATTCTCTGTGGCTGGTTCGTCTCCGTTGATCTGTTGCTCGTGATCGTCATCAGCTCCGTCGCACAGCTTCCTCCTGACGGGCCCCGTGTGCGTGATGGGCACCGCTCGCTCGTCGGCGCTCGCCGACGCTCTAGGAGCACTCACCGTCAGCACTCCGTCAGAAGACAGCCTGGACTCCACAGCGTCAGGGCTGCAGCCTTCAGGCAGAGCATACCGCCGCTTGAAGTGGCGAGACACGTACCCGTGCTCGTCCTTCCTCTCCTCGTGTTTACCTTCCACCACCACGTAGCCGTCCGCCGTCTTCACGCTGATCTCCTCGGGCGAGAAGTGCTGCACGTCCAGGTTTACTTGGAACTTGTTCTTGTCGCACTTGATGGTGGAGCCCACGTCGCGCGCCGCAGCTGCAAGGCTTCGCCACGGACTCAGGTACTTGCGCGGTGATACTCTCGGCTCTATCTCCATCAGAAAGTCCTCCGGCGACAAATCCAGATCAAAGAGACGGTCGTGAAGTCGTCTGGGGCGAAAATCGTCGAACAAATACGGTAGTATATAATATTGCTCTGTGGAAGTGCCATCACGATTAGGTACGATTTGGTAGAAATCAACACGAAATTCACTTTACAACTTTCAAGCTCGCTTCTGAATCTCCTTAGCTTATGTCAAATTAAACTAGCTTGGAGTAGCGCGCGTGTCGCTTAAGCACTCGATAGACGGTTGGAAACCACCGACCAAACCGAGGTGACCTTGACGTTTCCAGCCGTGTAGATGGCAGTTTACAACCAAATTTTGACAAACCTTCAAACGACCTTTGCGGGAAGGAGCAGAGCGCAAACCAAACATCGGGTGGGCGTGGCCCAACCGTGTGGATAGGTGCAGACGAATGTTGCAAACCACCGCTATGTTAGTTTACCGGACGTTGTAGCAGGCCTCCTTCACTCGGCCGTACCTACAGCGATAAGTGCCTACACATTCGCGCGGCTTCCAAGCCCGGCGTCCGACGCGCCGCGCAAGGGTTGTTGACTTGAAAATTTGATTTTATTTATTTTACGAGAGCAACTTGAAAATTAGATTTTTTGTTTGTTGAGATATCCCAACGATTATGGTGTCAAATTAAAGATCTAGTTCAAAAATCATTTTATCTGTTTGAATCATGTAAATCGGTCCACGCGTTTAGGAAATAACTAAGAATTAGTATAGTGAAAATGTAAACGACCAGATTTTTGCGGTTTTTGTTCTACGAGCTCAAATAGTTGGATATATACTTATAGGATGATTATTTATTATTAGGTACGTGGTCAAGTAGGTAGATAGACGATGAATAAATGTAATAGTAGCAGCGGCAAGTCGACAACCCTAGCGCGACAGCTAGCGCGTCACTCCGCGCCAGACAGCGACAGCGATATATGTTAGAAAAGAGCGGGGACGTTTAGGTGAATATCGCATTAGGCACTGAGTGCTTATGCGAGCTGAATTGCACTTTGTTGCTTAGTAGCAAGAGTCGCAAGTTCAATTAATTGGTTTGAGAAGTGGTGCTTCTGTACGTAAGTACTGTTTATTCTGTGGTTGTAGTGGCGTGCGGTGCGTTGCAATAAAATGGCTAAACGAGAGCGCGAAATAATAGGGGAGTTCGTTGAACTGTATCGACATCTTCCATGTTTAAGGGGCCTAGCTCATAAAAGCTACAAAGATATTGAGCAAAAAAACTTAGCGTGGACTTTATTAGTTAACAAGTTAAAAGAAATAGACCCAGAGGCCAACGTAACCAGTGCCAAAAAAAATATTTCTGACAGTAGTTGAGGCGATATCAATGTGCTGGTACTTAGATCATATAATTGTCTTCCAGTAGCTAAATATCTTATTGTAGCCAAGAGGCGCTCTTCGGCAGATACGGCTTTTCTCATTACCGTATCTTGTTTGGAGATAATTGGTCTAACCATTTCCAACAGTTCATTAAATGAGTTTATATCCATTCTCAGATAGGTTTTTAAATCGTCAAAGTCAAATAAATCGAGAAGGTTGATGTGGTTCAGCCTTTTTCTTTCTTTTAGCCACTGCTTCACCCATATTCTTATTCTTTTTCCTTTTTTTCCTCTTCGACGGCGCTTAGAATAGCCACAGTAAACCCAAAACCCAACGTTTTGTAATTTAGAAAGAGAAGGAGCCATTTTTTTACACGTCGGGTTTGGCGTAAAAGTAGGCTACGAATGATTATCCTGCCTGGTTTGCAACAGTGTGGATAGAAAACGACAAACCAAGGTCAAGTGGGTTGTGACGTTGGTTTCCAACAAGTTTACAACCGTTTATCGAGTACTTTATATAACCCTACCTATCTAAAGTATGCAACACAAGTTCGAGAGCATTTGGGAACCCACTAGAAAAGTACAGAACATAGATTATACAGATATACTGGTACAGAAGCTTCAGATAACTTACATGTAACGCCCTCTGGCAGCGAGTAGATTAATGAATAGTACGTTTTATTGTTAAGAGATGGCGCTGTAACAACTTTTAGTTGTAAATAAATACAATACAGACTAATGAAATGGGCAATATCCATTTAATTATGCATTTTATTAACCTCAATGTGAGAATCTTTCGTATTTTTCAATACATCCCAATTTCGATGAATAATCAAATTAAAGCCAAAAACGGCTAGGCGACCACTACTAAGCAGTCATGGGCAGAACTCGGCAGAACGCACCTTAGTTTTCGAATGTTTTGTTTTGGATATTACCTAGTCGGTAAAACAGAAGTATTTATACCTTAAATTAATAAAATATCGCGAGTAAAACCTGTTTCAATAAAATTGTATGATATTATCTAGTTCGTACATCTTTTTGAATCTAAGAAATAACACAAACAGGCAATAAGTACCTACTTAGTTATTTTCATAGTAAAAGCTATAGAGCATAGTTCGTTTCGTCGTCGTTGTACGTTGTACTCTGTCTTGTACTCCAACATTCTAGAACTTGCTAGAAACGTATCCTACAGAGGGCGCGGCAATACGTTCTCGAAAATCTCGAATAACCAAGGCACCCTGCCATTGACCCAGTTCTGTGACGTCAGACAAGGCAGGTAAACACTCGGGTCGGGTCGGTTATACCAACATTTCTACCATGAAGGTATAGATAAACATGGAGGCCACAGCTGGAACAAAGGCTTGAGTCAAATACCTACATTTCTCTATCTCACTCTCTGTGGTCTGATCTCTCATTTTAGCGTGGATTTAGTATTGCTATCTTCTTATTAAAATCTCCGAGTAAGCTCTTAAAAAGAGCCGACATATTAAGCAAATCAGAAGTTTACACGGTCAATTAATGTGTATTTAAATCAAGAGTTGAAATCCAATCACTTGTTAAAACTCCCAATATTGTAGGTCTCGAACGGTTATAATCATGGTTGGCGAGATAGTGAATTATAACCCCATTTCCTAAGGATTTGGTAATGTGGCAACATTGGCCACCATATGTCAAGTAAATCTTGTCAGTATAGCAGTGGTTGGTTGAAAAGAGATGGTATGACCACAGTGAGCGAGATAGCGATACATCATTTGAGCTTCAAGTAGGTATTCGGAGTGCGGTCTCCATGTTTATCTATAACTTCATGATTTCTACAGGTTTTTTGTCATTGATGTTAAGTATTCAAACTGAGCAATTTGTCATTATGATAACGATGTTGATACAAAAGTAAAATCCGTTATGTCCACCCTATACACAGTGTATGTTTTACAACAAAATATTAAAATATTAAATATCTTCTGTATAAAATTATTTCGTTACTGACTGACTGACACTAAAAAACTAAACAAAAATTTGTCATAAATGTCCCTTGGGTACCATAGAAGCGGCAAGGCACGAAGAAGGGTTAACCCGAAATTCCCGCGAGATCCGAACAAGATAAATTTAATAAAAGTATACTATCTAACCCTTAACTGCCAAAATAAAACACAATATAGTACCTCACTAGGATTTTGAATTGAATTTGTTTTTTTTAATGATCTCAGCATGAAAAGCCGATGTTCAACATAGTAAAGTACTTTAACATTTTACTAAAATGGTTAACTTCTTACTCTTACTAGTAGAACGCATGTTAATATTTATTTTTTATCTAGAGTTATTAAAAGATAAGACAGGGACTGCTCAAAACTACCAGCGGGGCCGAGCCACCCCTATGTGCAATGTGCGCCGCGCGCCGGGTGAAATGCATTACTTTCGAAAAAGATAAAGTTATAGATGTATTTATTTGCTGAAACATGTGTAGGTAATAGTACATAATGATATACACATTAGATCTTAAATACCATATAGTTGTATCAACATGTTTGACCTTTGATAGGTGTACAAATGTGTAGGCGTCTATATTTATAAAAAGACATCAGTGCCCACAATCTATTAAAATTAAAAGTCAGTCTGCAATAATAAACTTAAACAAAGAAAAATAATTAAAAAAATAATTTACAAATTACAATAAAATTACACATTAATATCATTAATAAAAAAAGGAGAAAATGGTTTACACACTCATAGAAATGTGTCATTCAAAAACACAAATATTGTAATATTTGTAATAGCATTTTTCGACCAGTTTGAGTTTTAATGTTTTTTTTAATAGGTCTTTATTCAGCTGTCTAATGCTATCTGGAATTTTATTAGAGATGACTGGACCCATACATACTACACTTTTATGCAGTAGCGCTGTTTTTGCAGGATGAAGGTAGTTATACGAAGTCTGTTCGTATCGCGAGTAGTTTGGGAAACAAGTGTGGATAATTTTTAACAAATAGTGCCACTTCTAGTACATACAGTGATGGCAACGTTAGGATTTTATGTTTTATAAATAATGGCTTGCAGTTTTCAGTACTTTGTATCAAAAACATAGCGCGTATACATCGTTTTTACATTATTAAATTACCATATCTTTATTTGTTAGTTGCCCTAAAATATTATTTCGTAACTGACTGACTACTAAAAGGATGACAAAAAGGCGCTTCATAGATTTCACACACAGGCGCTGGATTGGGTCAGCGCGACCCTGAAAACTACTGCCTCTTCTAGTAATTTTTTTATTGATTTTAAGGTTGAAACAATATTTATTTCCAATTTTCATCCACTAAATCAAGATCTGCCAAAACTACTATTTAGAATCTCTTCTGTCTTTGATTTTTTATTGCCACGTGTTTCATGTATGGTTTTTGGCCAAATAGTCACATCAAACTTTTTGATAATGAAATCCACAGCAACAAAGTTAACATTGAACAAAATCTTGTACAATAAATGTCGTGAAATTTACATATTAGATATTAAATACATCTAAACAATCGAACTCGAACGTGGAGAGACCGACCAACGGACTGCTACGCAGAGTCTCGGGTTCGAATCCACGGCGCACACCAATGACTTTTCGAAGTTATGTGCGTATTAAATTGTTAATTATCGCTTGCAAAACGGTGAAGGAAAACATCGTGAAGAAACCTGCATGTCTGAGAGTTCTCCATAATGTTCTCGAAAGACATGTGAAGTCTGCCAACCCGCACTTGGCCAGCGTGGTGGACTATGGCCTTACCCGACTCATGGTGAGAAGAGGCCCGTGCCCAGCAGTGGGACAGTATATAGGGTCGATGACGAATCGAACTCAGTTGAAGCTCTTTTAAAGGATCGTCATTAACGGGTGGTGGCTTTTGTTTGATCAATCATATCATAATGCACATTTGGTTCCACGACCAATATTTTTGATCTTGCCCTTAAACACGATTCTTTTAAAGTCCTCAAATTCGTAGACAGATTGATTCCGAGTCATTTCTCGGTATATGTTAACCATGTATGGAATTTGTACTCGTGTACTGTATCATTTTGTCAAATAGCTGATTGTATTATGCTCTTGGTTCTATTTTCAGGGCTATTTAATATCATTACCATAGGTGTATAAATAAGGACCAGTTCTTCAGTTGTGCTGCAGCACATAATGCACAGCTATCTGCTCATAAATGAAAATTACTGCCGTCTCTCTCCGAATCTATAAAGGCTCATAATAATATGACTGTCTATTAGGCTGCAGCGAAATTTGAAGGTTATCGAGCCACTCTCTGGATTCTGACTATTCTGAGCAACTTCTACGCTCAAAGCAGGTTCCAAAATCTTTCTGCTTCGATTACTTTGACTCATATTATGAAACTATTTTTATTTGATTAAACCGTCCCTTTACCCTTCTCTAAAAATCTCACAGTCTCTGCAGTTTCTTGTCAAGAACATGTGAAACGTTGGCACAAGCGTGCTATACTGTAAATTATACGGTTATAATGGTTCGCTGTAAATTATACCTACTCTCTAAATGAAAAACCTAGCAAGTCTCAATTACCAACAAGAAACACAGTAACACAGCCCACAGCTTAGGTACGCCCTGTGCTACGTCGCGCCGGCGCAGTGACCGATGCGCGATGTCGCCTCAGAGTAAACGCGCCATGCACAGATATGAGAATTAGTATCAGATAGAGCGCATTCGTCCAACTAAGCGTGGCACGTTGACAGCTATGTGTGCGTGACCTTTGGCGACTGGCACTGTACGGACACGCGCGTCTATGTGTGTGAAAAGTTGCCAGATTATGAATAATCTCCCAGTATTTTGCATATAGTTATGTAATATTCTTATATTCATTTGCGGTTTTGAAGAATTTACCATGGATTTAATTAATGCTTTTATAAATACATTTCTTAAATGTAGGTACCGAGTTAAGTTTTAACTACTTCGTAAATCTGTATATATAAAATCCTTGCGTTACTGACTGACTGACAGACAAGCTACAGCCGAAACTACTCGGCGCATGAAGCTGAAATTTAGCATGTATGTTTCTTGGGAACCGTAGGGGTGCACCAAGACGGGATTTCTCGAAATTCCCACGGGATCGGGCAAAACGAGAAATAAGAAAATATGTGCGTGCGAAGCCGCTGGCGTCGATTAGTTGAGAAATAAATAGTATGTATGTACACACGGCACCAAGTCAAGCTAAACAGTTGCTGTACGATTTTGATACTTATTCCTTACGCCATAAGTATGTATGTACACACGGCGCCAAGTTAAGCTAAACAGTTGCTGTACGATTTTGATACTTATTCTTTACGCCATAAGAACGGTGCAAAGGACAAAGTGTATAAGCTTGACGAGTAGCAGGGTGTACACGAATATTAGGATATCGTTTGGGGATCGAACTCAAAACAATATAATGTAAGGTATATACTAATGGAAATTGAAATTCTATTACTATATTTATGAGAAAGAAGATATATCTACAATATACTTTTATAATACGGTAATGTATTTTTCATTAACATGACAATCATTATCACATAATCTATTGACAAGTGCATTTTCCCTAATTCAGGCAGAACGGCGTCGACAAAAACTGGCAACACTTACATACTTCTAGCACAAATACGAGTTTTATCGAAATTAAATTAGGAAACAGTCAAATTATCAATAGTTACCTGTGAAAAGATATTCCATTTTCCTGTTTTTGTTTTTAGGAACAACTTTTACAGTGTTTAAGAACACAAGACGGCATTTTGAGAATTTAAAAGTTGAAGTGATCGTGACGCGTGAACTGTACGATGCTTCGTAGCGCACTGAGACGAGTTTGTATTCGCTTTTCAATTTTGTATTTGCTTTAGTGGCCGCACGCAACTGTGCCGCGCGTTCCATCTGACTAATTGTCATATCTGTGATAATAAAATTATGGTTGATGAATGTCCGTACAGGGAAATTTAAAACCAAAGCTTGCCACACCAGCGAAATAACTAGCACCTTCCTCTTCGTTGTATAGCTGTGTGAGAGAGATAGAAGTATCATTGTTTACAAGTTGCGACCAGCTGATGGGCGCTGCAATGCAGCTGTTTTTGTATGTGTGTGTGAAGCAAAATGGAAGCGAGGGTCGTGGATTCTGGATATTTCTACCCTTTACTTGATTTAAATTATGTTATGAATGGTTTTAACTTTCTGGAAACGATTCTTAGACGGTTAACGGACGTTGCAAAACGTAGATTTATAAATATTCCTTCTTTGCTAAGAAACTTAAGATAACGCGCTTTACACGCTAGGTATTCATGAATATGATACGATATTTTGTGATCACAGATGAGAGAATTAGTCTTCTCTCATCTATGTTTGTGATCTTATGATTGCTCGCAGAATAAAATGCTCAGTCACCCATCACATATTTAGCCAATGTTTATATTATTATGACTATTTATGACAAAATTGACAAACCGTGTAAAACCCACGCAAATAAAAATAAAAATTTAAAGAAAAACAAAAAACCCGACTGCGTAAAAAATAATTTAAAAAAATACGTGACAAAAATAACTTACATAAAAACTAAAAAGAAAGAAACAAGGCCAGTAGTTTAGAATTCTAATGCAGAACAGAACGACTCACAGTCGGGGCCCATTCAAATTTTACCAATCAAATGTTCCCAAGGAGCCCCGACTGAGTCGTTCTGTTCTGCATTAGAATTCTAAACTACTGGCCTTGTTTCTTTCTTTTTAGTTTTTATGTAAGTTATTTTTGTCACGTATTTTTTTAAATTATTTTTTACGCAGTCGGGTTTTTTGTTTTTCTTTAAATTTTTATTTTTATTTTATACTTTTTAGTTATTCACAGATTTTTTCGTTTGTTTAACGCTTATACTTGAAGTAAAAACTTAAAATCAATTAGTAACTACATTACCGAGAATGATTGTTTTGTTAAACTACTTTAAATCGTTATATATGCTAAACTATTACTTAAAATGGAAAATGATAAAACGAACCTAAAGATGATTTTAAAATACCTATCCAACGACACCCCACATGACATAGTTCATCGACTTTTTTTTTTTCATTTTCACAATATGGCGTCTGGTTGTCGCTGTGGTGAATTTTGATTACTGTTATGTCTTTAGTGACACTCGCAAGGTTAAGACGAATCGATTGACGTTAGAATCATCGAAATCGCCCCACGCATTTGGTCTCTAGAACGCCACATAGAAACAAACATACATACATACATACATAGACTGATAAACACATTACCCTCCTTTGCGTCGCGCAGTCGGGTAAAAACAGATCGTTACTTTTACGCTAAGCGCTAAAGAAAATTAACACGAAATGAACCGCCATACACAAAGTTTAGTTAGTTGCGTGAAATGAGGTCAATCGACATAAAATCATAAAAATATCTCTGTTTTTAGAGCAAATGACTTATGCCATACAGCCTAATGTGAAATACGTTTTTTTATTTTATAAATATAATATAATATCAACCAAGGCTAGTTGACGAAAAAAAGTTTTATAAGTCCGTCCCTTGGATTATTAAAAAATAAGCGATACGTATTTTTTTATTTGTAAATTAAACCAAAAATGACCAAGATATAGCTAATTAAAGTTACGTATAACGTCACGCCGTGCTACATTTTTTCGCACTAGATGACGTCACACGTAACTTTAATGGGCTATATCTTTGTAATTTTTTATTTAATCGAAAAAAGAAAAAATACGTGTCCAATATTTTTTTTATAATCTAAAATGCGGACTAAATAAAATGTAATTATTTTGGCCCTGGAAACGACCATGATATGATATGTTAAGAAGTGTTTTTGTACCTAATTATTAAATTGAACGAAACAATATCTGTTTCGTTCAATTTAATAATTAGGTAACACTCAGACTCTAAAAAACAATTTGTGAATTACACAAAGTGTTGCCTCGTGTGGCATGATTATTATTATGTAGGTACCATAATTATTATAGTAAGGTTAGGTTTAGGTTAGTACTTATATTAAATGACATCATTATGGTTCATCACACTATAGCACCTCGACAATGCGAGCGATGATGACTCTGCTCAGATTATAGAACAATAGGCAACAATAACATAGGTAGTACTCGTTCAGTGAAGAAATAGGATAAGATTTATTTTTATTTAAGTATTAAAAAAAAAAACAACTTCCGCCCAAGAATTTAATCCTGTGATGACGCAGGGGACGTTACAAGCATGCAACCAACGGACACAGTGACCACCCAGACTTGAAACAACAATTTATGGATCACACAAAATGTTGTCTAGTGTGGGAATCGAACCCACAACATTCGAAGCAGTATCAAGGGGCGAGGCGGCCGCTTAAACCACTACGCTACTACGCCAACTATTAAGCCGATACCGTTAGCATAACGAAAGAAAACTAAATGCTAAACTCGTGTTTAATAGTTATTTGTGCAACAAGAGAGCAAAGTTGTTTTTTGTTTCGAGTGCTGATTTTGAGTCCCGAGCTAGCGAAGGATTCTATGATTGATTCACGAGCGTAGCGAGTGAATCAAAGTTAGAATCCTGAGCGTAGTGAGGGACTCAACAGCACGAGATGCAAAAAACTTTGCTCTCGTGTAGCACACATAACTTTTCACCTCAGCAGTGAGAACACATATTACTTAGGAGACATAAAAATTAACAGGAATAAATTGAAAACAAAATTCTGCATTAATCACTGGTTGTTTTAATTCTTCTGGTGTTAAAGTACAGTCATCATCGCTCTAGTTTCACTCATCTTTTTAGATTAAGTACTATAAAATTATAATATAACACGTTACGCTATACGCTATCAGCATCAGCGAAATGTTTACCGCTGACCACAGACTATCCCTCTTACTTATAAACGTTAGGTAAAATTTTAAACAGCTGCTGAGAGGCCGATTAGCAAAAACCTTACCTATAAACCCTGTTTAGCATTTAGTAGCCACTAAGTGACGCTCAAATAGCTGTCAAATTTAAACAACACCGGGACCTTGTTTAAACGTTGCTGAGAGGCACAATGGCGGCTTTTGTTTGCATCAGCTGATCGATTGATTCCAGTTGGAAATTGGGAAATTGTCAAGTTGTTTGAACAATTTGATCCAAGTTGCACAATTTAATTTTATAATAAAATTAGACATGGATTTTGAAGATCTTGAACATTTTCAAAATGATATAGCAGATCTGATCATTTTCGGAGCTCCAACGAGAAGAAAGAGGAAGACCTACAGAGCGCGATTCAATCCGCTTCTAGTTTTATCGGATGAAGAGTTCAAGCTGCGATACCGATTTAGCAAGCAAAATATGAACCGTATAATAGATATAGTCAGATCTGATCTCCAGAATGATGTTCGAGGCGGCAGCATTCCAGTCGAACTGCAGGTAATGGCAGTAATCAGATATTGGGGTCGTCACGAAGTAAGTACCTACCTAGTTACCTACCTAACATATAAAATTAATTCGAAATTTGTGTGAATGCACATTATGTGGAGTTTATAAATGACTTTCATTTAACCTATTTATTTTCAGATTCAAGAGGACTGCGCTGACATCCATGGCATGAGTCAACAGACTTTGTCACGTTTAGCCCTCAAAGTTGCGATCGCGTTGGCTTCAAAAAGTTCGCGTTACATAAAAATGCCGTCTAGTGTAACGGCAGAGTCAAATGCAATTCGCAAATTTGAAGCCATTTGCGGCCTTCAAGGCATAAACGGTGCAATAGACTGCACTCATATCAAAATAAGGAGGGTTGGTGGCGATGCGGGCCAATACCATATAAATAGAAAGGGCCACTACTCTATTAATACCCAAGTAATTGCCTATCTCCATTTAATACTTTCTTCTTACATGTAGCTACCTACTAGAACAGACAACAGAGACAGCACTTTATTTAATTTCATTTAAGTAGGTCAGATTTCCACACTTCACCGAGTTAGATACTTACTTATTCGATTTAGAAAAATTACTTATTCGGAATTTTGTTTTTGATGAATAGGTAGGTACCTACGGTTATTCGTAATGTATATATACTTACAAAATTACTGTCATACAAGTTTCAAGTAAGTAGGTACTTGTCTATATATACAAAGTATATTCACAGGTCGTCTGCGATGCTGATCTGAAAATCTGTGATATTGTATGTCATTGGAGAGGCAGTACACACGATGCCAGAATTTATCGGGAGAGCTCTATCAAGAGGAGATTCGAAGAGCAAGAATTTAATGGGCGGCTCATCGGAGATAGTGGTTATCCATGTACCCCTCATCTTATAACACCAATATTAAGACCTATCTCTGAAGCAGAGAGGAGTTTTAATCGCCGCCATATCCAGACCCGTAACGTCATCGAAAGGTGCTTCGGGGTTTGGAAACAACGGTTTCGGATAGGGCATGAATATCGGAATATCGAATATCGAAAATATCGGAATATCGGACAAAATATTGTGCCAGAAAATATCGATATTAGATTTGCAAAAACCGGGATTTTCGATATTTACGACATTGCATCAAATAATCATTACCAATGAATTTCATCTATATTACTTTTTTTAATCAATAATTCGTGGCACGCTATGCATGCGAATGTACTAAGAACAACAAATAATAACAATATATAATCTCATCCTCCTAGCGTTATCCCAGTTAGAACCCGAGGTTTGGTCGGTTTCGCAGCTCAAGCTGAAAGCTTGAGCTGCAGGCTTTCGAAACCGCTTCGAAAGCCTGGGAGAGCGTAGATGTGGACGACTTCAGTGACAGCTTCGGTTAAGACCACAACGAAGAAAAGAGCCAATAAAATCTCGGGTCCGACACTCGAGCTCATAGAGGGAAGGCGTAGGATGCTTCTGCTTTCCTACGACGACATGCCAAAATATCAGCGTCTCAATAGGCAGATCTCTAAGTCTCTGACTCGCGATCTCCGCCAAAACAACACTAAGTGTGTTCCAGAGGCTATCGAGCAGAATAAAGGCACCAAAGTGTTCCAAAGAGATCTGTCTATCGGGCAGAGTCAGCTGACAAAGGTGAAGGCGAAGAATGGCATAAATATCTCGTCGAAACCTCAGCTCCTAGAGGAGATCGAACGGTTCTATGGACAGCTATACACGACTATACGAACACCTGTTACTACTCCAGCCACTGACCATACAGCTGGATTGACCCGACACTATACCGAAGATATCCCGAACGTCAGCATGCATGAGGTTAGTGTAGCCCTAGAACAACTAAAAAACAACAAGGCGCCGGGTGATGACGGAATAACTACAGAGCTTCTGAAAGCTGGCGGCGCGCCTGCTGTGGAAATGCTTCGGATGCTATTCAATTCCGTCATACTCGAGAGCAAAACGCCACAGGCATGGCACAGAAGTGTGGTGTTGCTTTTCTTCAAAAAGGGCTACAAACCCCTTTTGAAGAACTACAAACCCATCTCACTTCTGAATCTCGTCTGTAAGTTGTTTTCTAGGGTCATCACGAATCGTGTCGAGAGCAAGTTAGACGACTTCCAGCCTCCTAGAACAAGCCGGATTCCGTAAAAGCTATAGTACCATAGACCACATACATACGCTGCGACAGGTTATACACAAGTCCGAGGAGTATAACCAGCCTCTATGCTTGGCGTTTGTAGACTATGAAAAAGCCTTTGATTCGATCGAAACCTAGGCAGTGCTGCAGTCTCTCCAACGGTGGCAAATTGACTATCGATATGTCGAAGTGCTGAAGTGTTTGTACGAAAACGCCACCATATCAGCCAGCCTCCAGGACCAGAGCAGCTTTGAGCTCAAAACCTATTCGGCTACAGCGAGGGAGATGTTATATCTCCAAAACTCTTCACCGCTGCGCTGGAAGACGTTTTCAAGCTTCTGGACTCGGAAGGACTCGGCATCAACATCAACGGCGAGTACATCACTCACCTTCGATTTGCTGATGACATCGTGGCCATGGCTGAGACCATGGAAGACCTCAGCACAATGCTCGATGGCCTCTGTAGAGTCTCCCAACAAGTAGGTCTTAAGATGAACATGGACAAGACGAAAATCATGTCTAACGTCCATGTCGTACCTGCTCCTATCCAGGTTGGGAACTCCACACTCGAAGTTGTCGACAAGTACGTCTACCTGGGACAAATGATCCAATTGGGTAGGTCCAACTTCGAGAAAGAGGTCATTCGTCGAATCCAACTAGGCTGGGTGGCGTTCGGGAAGTTACGGTATATCTTTACGTCTGATATCCCGTAGTGTCTCAAGACAAAAGTCTTTGACCAGTGTGTGTTGCCAGTGATGATCTACTGCGCTGAGACGTGATCGCTAACTATGGGCCTTATCCGAAAGTTCAAGGTCACTCAGAAGGCGATGGAGAGGGCTACGCTCGGAGTTTCCCTGAGATCCCGGGAGATCCGCAGAACCAAAGTAACTGACATAGCTCTCCGAATAGCCAGGCTAAAGTGGCAATGTGCAGGGCACATAGCGCGAAGAACCGATGGCCGCTGGGGCAGGCGAGTTCTGGAGTGGCGACCACGTACCGGGCGACGCAGCAGGGGTAGGCCTCCCGCAAGGTTGACCGACGATCTGGTTAAGGTCACGGGAAGCGGTTGGATGCGGGCGGCTCAAGATCGGTCTCTGTGGAGAACCTTTGAGGCTGACATGATAATATCTCCGTCGTTTCTCGTCCACTGCAATTCTCTCTTCTGGTCTCGGCTATGAATCCTGGCGAGCACCAATCACTTTTCGAAATTCATTTAAAATTGTTATCGAAGTTATGTGAAAGGGTCTCACTTGAACATTTGCATCTGTCATAATGGGAAGTTAGCTTCAAAGTAATATCCTAGCAAATCAATATAATATTAGTCTAACTAATTCATTTTTCAAGTTGTGTCATCGATTTGCACTCGAATTGCTTAATAACTACCAGTTTGTAATAGGCAACACATTGATGTCACTAAAGCAGTGAATTAAAATTTACTTATTTGATCTCAATATATTTTTTAAATTTCATTTTGAGACCCTATTTCCCATTTTTCATCGCTTTTGATTCGTCTGATTTCTAGTATCGAAAATATCGAAAATATCGAATTCCGGAATTACAAAATGTTCAATATCGAAAATACCGATATTGAGAAAGTGGGCCGATATTGCGACCCCTAGTTTCGGATATTGCTGCAGGTGATGAGGGGTTCATATACCACTATCAAAACTACTATAATTGCTTGTGCTGTGCTGCATAATTTGGCAATTCTGTTCAATGAAGAACAAGGTTTGCAATGCTGTTTACTAAGTTATATACCTACCTACCTACCTACTTATGCTTTAAAGTAAATTGTTGCAAACATTGCTAGTTATATAATTTGTTTTCGAATTATTTTATATGCCCTACAGCTAGATAGAGACGGGTTAGAATCAACCTGGCATGAATTCAATCCCTTTTAGATAGAGTATCTGCTCTTTTGGGGCTTTCGCTAAAATTACTTTTTCTTGTTCTCAGTTATAGAAAATCTTCAAAATGAAGATGAAGAAAGTGATGCTGAAGTAATCATTGATGACAATATGGCGCAAATAACAAGAGACAATTTTATAGAAAATAATTTACTTTAATATTTACAAAAAAAAACTGCTTGTTCATTTTTCATTTCATTAGTACCTAAATTTTTACTTTAATTTTTCAATTTTAGCTCTCCAATATTTTTCTTCCAAATCCATTATTGCCATTCTTCTCTCATTCAACTCTCTTTCATTCTTCATCTTACATTCATGAGCTTCTTTGTCGCGAAGCATGTTCTCCTCCCTAGCTGCCTTTGCAAGGACAAAAATTTGATGTTCGTGGCTCGTACTACAGCAGCCCGACTTAGATCTGTAAAAATTATGAATCTTTGCATCAGCTTCAATATAAATTTTTCCACATGCAACACCACCTTATCCCAAAACTAAGCTGAGCTTTGGGTAATGACAAAGGGTAAACCACAGATTTAACAAACAAGAACCAGATGTAGCGTATTCGTCCAACTAAGTGAGGCACGTTGACAGCTATGTGTGCGTGACATTTGGCGACTGGCACTGTACGGACACGCGCGTCTATGTGTGTGTAAAGTTGCTAGATTATGAATAATCTCCCACTATTTTGCATATAGTTTTTGCAAACGAATATAAAAATATTACATAGGTAATATTTAATATTCGTTTGTGGTTTTGAAGAATTTACCATAGATTTAATTAATGCTTTTAATATGTAATGCTGTTGTGAAAATTATTCAAATAAAAAATACCATTAAAGTATGCTTTTATAAACACATTTCTTAAAAAATGTAGGCTCCGAGTTAAGTTTTAACTAATTTTATTCGTAAATTGAGAAATAAATAGATAGGCTTGCGTCATAAATATTAATTAGCTAAAAACATTTTGTCATGCATACAATAAATTATGAATATCATAATCATAAATCGTAACCAAAAAAAATTTGCAATTAAAAATAAATAATAGCTACAATCAATAATTTCTGTTTCTGTACTTAATGTACACACGGAGCTAAGTCAAGCTAAATAGTCGAAGTACGATTTTGATACTTATTCCCTACGCCATAAGAACGGTACAAAGGTCTAACAACGGTACAAAGGTCAAAGTGTATAGCTTGACAAGTAGCCGCGTGTACACGAATATTTGGATCGTTTGGGGATCGAACTCAAAACAATGTAAGTATATACTAATGGAAATCCTATTAGTATATTTATAAGAAAAAATATAATCTACAATATACTTTTACAATACGTTAATGTATTTTTCATTAACATGACAATCATTATTACCTATA
Source organism: Euclidia mi (assembly GCA_944739405.2). NCBI lineage: Eukaryota > Metazoa > Arthropoda > Insecta > Lepidoptera > Erebidae > Euclidia > Euclidia mi. The sequence continues at coordinate 34,803,616 of OX123207.2, forward strand.
TAATCAATTGACAAGTGCATTTTCCCTAATTCAGGGAAAACGGTGTCGACGTAAACTGGAAACACTTACATATTTTCTGCAGAAATACGAATTTTATCGAAATAATATTATAAAACGGTCAAATAATCCATAGTTATCTGTAAGAATATATTCCATCTTCCCGTATTTGCTTTTAGAAACAACTTTTACAATGTTTAAAAACGCAAGACGGCATTTTATGAATTTAAAAGCTGGATCGATCGTGGCGTGTGAACTGTGCGATGCTTCGCAGCGCACTGAGTCGAGTTTGTATTCGCTTTTCAATTTTGTATTTGCTTTATGCTGGACGCACACCTATCCGAGCCGAACGCGTCGAACGCGTCGAAGGAAACGAATTTTAGAATTCTTTATATGAAATCTCATGAAACCTCGCACTCTTGTCCGCGTCGAATCGTCCGAATCTGGAAGCACGTCAGAAATCCTCGAAAAATTCGAATGACGTCATCAGATTCGGCGCGGTTAGTGCGGTCGATTCGTCCGATGCGCTCGCATTCTATCAGTTGGGTATGACAGAGCAACGCGCGAGTACTATTTCCGCATTGTTTCTTCACCTTCCATTAATAAAGCACTGACAAATAAAAACCTCGTCAAGATCCATCACAATTCACATGTAATAACAGTGCGACAGGCATAAAGGAAATGGAAACCATTTGTTCGATGCGCTCGATTCTTTCGGCGCGGTCGATTCTTTCGGCGCGGTCGATTCTTGCTAATGTGCGAGGCCTCCTTGACTTCGATTCGTTCGACGCGTTCGCCTCGGATAGGTGTGCGTCCACCATTAGTGGCCTCACGCAAGTGTTCCGCGCGCTCTGTCTGCCTTTTATTCTATAGTCTTAGGGGTAAACATACATCATACCCATGTTGAATAAAATTGTTCATGCACACCAATGTGTGACTTGAGCAGGAGTTGAACCTGCGTCCTTCAGTGTGGCAGTTGGTTACACTCCCTCTAGCACACTTTGTCTGGTTGTCTTTTGTGAATTGTTGTTTATATACGTTTGTATACTGTATACATGCTTACTTAGTTTTTTTCATCCTTTTTATTTCTGCTGTACCTGAAGGACCTGGCCTATCCTGTACAGTCAGTGTAGTCTGACTGGCAGGTACTGGGCTATCAATAGTAATTTGGGACACTTCCGGCTGAAAATAAAATATATATCAGATGCTACTTTAATTGACATTATTTAAGTATGTCAAAGACAACAAACTTACCTACCATTCCTTTTGATATGATAGGGGGGATTGGATTGTCATTATTATTTCAGTTAATTCCTGCTAAGATGTTGAAAATGTGGGCTCGGTAACACATCATCATCATCAGCCCTTTATACTGTCCCACTGCTGGGCACAGGCCTCTACTCACAATGAGACGGGTAAGGCCATAGTCCACCATACTGGCCAAGTGCGAGTTGGTAGACTTCACATGTCTTTCAAGATCGTTATGGAGAACTCAGACATGCAGGATTCCTCACAATGTTTTCCTTCACCGTTCAGCAAGCGATAATAATTAACAGTTTAATACATACATAGCTTTGAAAAGTCATTGGTGCATACTGTGGATTAGAACCCGAGACCCTCTGCATAGCAGTCTGTGAGTCTCACCACTCAGCTATGGCTGCTTAGTAGCTCGATAACACATAATGGCTTATTTATTATTTTGATTCAGATAAGGCATATGGTATGAAAATATCAGTATTTACCAACTGTACCAGTTAAATTAACCTATCTACATGCATATGCAGATTTTTAATAAATATAAATACCTGGTTGGAATAAAAAATGGAGTCACTATCATACAAATTTGAGTCAATTATAAATTCATTTGGAATGGCATCAATATATCAATATAAAAAATATATGTTTACTTTATTCCCGCTATTTTTTTAAATCGCGTTTTGATACCGCGTCCCTGATGTTTATTTTTCAAATGTATCATTGTTGAAATTCCAAATAAAAATGTATTGGTTAAATACCAATTTTATACTATTAATTAGACTTATTTTTATTAAAATCCAATAATATATTAAACATATAAACAATAACATTTAAAAACAAAATCATTTCTTTATAATATATAAAGTTATTTGTATATCTTTAAAAGGGTATAACGCGTTTCCGAACGTGTTTTCTTTGAGGTCTAATTCCAAAATCTAATTTCGAAGGAGTTTGTTTTTTTCACTCGCTTTTTTATATGCATGTGAAAGAGACAGAGCACAGTAAAATTCGAATGTTTCAAATTTATGGCTGAACAATGTCAATTCGTGGCACTGAAGATTGAAAAATTAAAAAGGTACTTTGCCTCACGCTCGAATCAAAATCGCGTTTTGTTCACTGTTGTCTCGCAGCAAAAGCGGCATGTTTGAGCTGCTGTGGTGAAAAAAATCTTTTCAATTTATCTGCTAATATATCATCATAATGCACTGCTTCAACGTTTACAGCAGATAATGATTATGTTTTTGTCATAACACTTTGTGTCAACCATAATTATTGTTGTTTTGACTCTGGGAGTACATTGTACTAGGTACCTCGTACCTACCTAGATACATCAATGATTATATTACTATTCTACTCTTTCTGCGAGTACCTCATTTATACGCTTTCTTAAACATACAATAAATAATTAAATAATATTCATACTTGTTTTATTTTCACCTAGTAATATTATCGTGCCTGAATGGGCTTAACTTATCAATATATAACTATGTGTTTTATGGATGTGACTACAGAAATATTTTTAACATCAATCTGTTCCGATGTATTTTTTTTACTATTCACAGATATTGAGTTCAATTGCTGTGCATGCTACATAGAACTTTCAGGTACCTAGGATTATTTCGATCGGTCAGTAAATTGGGTCTACCCAGTATAGCTGTATAATCTATGATCGGGTCGTTCCAGAGTGGGACTAGTACAACGTTATTATTTATCTAGCCAGTAAGTTTACAAGATAAAAAAATCTTACTCCATTGGTGCGCCTGCAAAAATAGGAATAGCATGGTAAACAATAGCGTGTTCGTTGCATTGCTAATATACAGGCGTTTTCTTAAAGATTCGAAAAGGCTCCGGTCTTCTACAAAAAGCAGATTTATCAGATTATAAATCATAGTTGCTCCCTATTTTAAGTTTTTATAACGACTTTTATGACTTCAGCTGAAATCTGAAGACACTTCAGTGATTGAGGAACTATCTTGTGAGATGCCTATAGCTAAGTAGAGCTTCTTGTACAAGTTGCAGTTTGCACTAATTATGGGATGGGTGCAGTACTTAGGTGGTATGTGGATGGGTGGTTCCCGCTCTTGGATATAATAAATAATAAACAAATAATAATTTTAATCTCATTTATTTAAATTAACTTACAAGTATAAAATCAGTCTCAAATATTTAGGTAGCGACGAATAATTCTTATGGTAACTGATTTCATAACACTATTTTCTTTTCTTCTTTTCCGGTGGCTTATTCTCTGGCGCTGGTTCGTCTCCGTTGATCTGTTGCTCGTTGTCATCAACGCGGTCGCACAGCTTCCTCCTGACTGGCCCCGTGTGCGTGATGGGCACCGCTCGCTCGCCAGCGCTCGCCGACGCTATAGGAGCACTCACCGTCAGCACTCCGTCAGAAGACAGCCTGGACTCCACAGCGTCAGGGCTGCAGCCTTCAGGCAGAGCATACCGCCGCTTGAAGTGGCGAGACACGTACCCGTGCTCGTCCTTCCTCTCCTCGTGTTTACCTTCCACCACCACGTAGCCGTCCGCCGTCTTCACGCTGATCTCCTCGGGCGAGAAGTGCTGCACGTCCAGGTTTACCTGGAACTTGTCCTTGTCGCACTTGATGGTGGAGCCCACGTCGCGCGCCGCAGCTGCAAGGCTTCGCCACGGACGCAGGTACTTGCGCGGTGATACTCTCGGCCGCTCTACTATCTCCAATAGAAAGTCCTCCGGCGACAAATCAAGGCCAAACAGTTGGTCGTGAAGTCGTCTGGGGCGAAAATCGTCCATCAAATACGGTAAAAGAGCCATGATTGTAAAGGAAAATGTACACTCGAAAATCGCTTGAAAGACTCCGAACTCGCTTTTGACGTCACTCTTGTTTCGTTCAGTTGAATTCTGACGTCAGTTGGCGCTCGAGTCGCTTTTATATGTCTCGCCCATGAAACCAGAAAGTTCGCGGCTTTACTAGAAAGGCACAGAACAGTCTTTATTGTGGTACAGAGCCATCTAGTGGCAAGTAGTTAGTACTTTTTAATTTGGTACTACGTTTATTTAGTCAAAGGATGTCGGATAGGCAATGTGGCTAATGCTTAATTTGAATGGATTTAAACGATTTTTCTAAAAGTCTTTATTCTCATCGAATACCTGCCTAATTTCGTTAATTATTTGGTACTGCTGTTCTGTCTAACCTCCAAAATAAATTACATGAATGCTGCAGGATACTTTTTGCTACTTACAGCCAGATGGCGCTAAAATCGAGTTCTAGAAATTGCGAAATAACGTTACCAATTTTTCTATCGGAAGTATAGAACCTCATGGAAATATTGGAGCTATTCTGTAAATTCAAATTATAATTAATGATGCGGTAGTTGCGCAGGTATTCGGCAACAACATCAAACAAGTTCAACGTATTGCCAACGTAAAAACGCATTGTCATCCTTTCGCAGCTTTATAAAAATACTAGGAACCTAACTATGAAACTAGGTATACGTTAGATCCCTTAGTTAGATATTTACCATGTTAATTCAGTACCGACATAAGTAGTACCTATATGATATCATTAAAGATTCAAATAAAAGAGGTTGCACACAATAGGTAGATCACCTAATTAATTTGTTTGGTTTCCCTACCGAAAAACCTTGTGTCGGCTCTTCCTTCTATTAAATAAACGAAATATCTAGAAACTAAATATTAGCTATTAATATTAATAAAAGCTAAGGAGAGAAATGTGTAAATCTTTCTATTTCTTCAGTAGGTCATACTCAAGGTCGCAGTCATTGACCTTTGTAACACATTTTTTTTATCATGGGATGACAGACGCGCGAGTTTTGAATAATACTTAATACCATTTATTATAATAAATAAGTTTATAAATGCGCACGTTAAATTACTAAACGGCATTTATATCTCATTGCACTGTAGTACAAAGACGATTTATTTTAATCACCCATTGAACTAACCTAAAAATTGCTAACACGTGTAGGACCGTCGCCGGTATTCGTCATAGGCGTCATAGCGTCGAACATGCGATCGCCGATAGTAAGAAAGAAATTCATTGTGGGAATGCTACACAATACATATTCGGTAGGTAGCTTAAATGATGAAATATTGATAATTCTCGCACAATTTTGTACAATTTAAAATAATTCTACGATTCATACACTCAACGTTTATAAACGTTATTGATTTGTTAATTAATATACCTAAGTACCTAGGTATCTAAGTAGATACATAAGTACTTCTATGCTAATTTTCGAAGGTACTTAATGTTAATTGTTCATACCTAATTAGCTAGTAGATACTGAATTAAATAGAATATAAGTGCCTACATATAAAAATCTCAAGTTTAGTGTCGCATTTCGAAAAGGCTTGACCGATTTAGATATCTTCTGTGTGTGGTGTAGTGTAGGTATGAGAATAGAACGTCAAAAACCCATTCTTCACACCACTAGATGATAAGGATATCCTTACCCAAATTTATTTTTTATTTTATTAACGATTTTCTTTATTTAACTTTTTTGCCATGATAATTAGGTATCATTAATTATAAGCAAGGCATGTAAACCATAGGTACTTTCGTTATTAGTCATGCAAAAGTTGAATCAGCAAGCAAGCATGTATGTAATATACGGTATAGGTACCTAATGAATAGAATGATCTAGAAGTCGCATAGGTTATTGGTTGATGGTTGGAAGTAAGGGGTGGCTATTGGATACTTTACTTACTTAAAGCAATGGCAATTAAATTTCAATAACTTTATAATATGTAAGCGTATTATTAGTGATAGGCGCTTTGGAAAGACGCTCAGGTCTAAGTATTCTAGTAAGCTTAAAATAAGTACTTTACATTTTCAGAAAATAGAGTGCGAAACGTGTGGTGACTTAAAGACAAAGCAACCTGCCCTATAAATTCAAAATTATGTCAAAAATTAATTAATTCATAGAAAAAGAATTAAAGCATGGTTTCCGGTAGGCGGTACCGGCTTCGATATTTCCAGAATGCTCATTCTGATAAAATTTAAGCTCGGTATTGTTTGATTTTATCTAAATATATACTTGAAAAGGGCGAAGATATTAATAAAACCTGAAAAATAAATAATCAATACAGTACAGTCGCATCTAGTGCTAGTGTTGCCAGCCGTTTTATGACAAAAATGGCTAACTTAATCGGTCCAATTTTGTGGCACCTATGCAAAAAGGTATGACAACCTAGTGGTAATACCAACCAGACCAACCAATACCAACAGACTCCCGTGCAGGGTTCAACTTCAAACCAACAGCGTGCAGCACAAACTTTTAGAAGTTATTGACTTAAAGATACGAATTTTTACCGAGGAACAGTATGGCTTTAGAAAGAACAAGAACATCAACATGGCTATTTTTAAGTTATATGAAAAAGTTATTTCAAATGTTGATAGACGATGTCCTGTAGCAGCTTTATTCATGGACATGAGTAAAGCTTTTGATTTCGTGGATCGCTCAATACTTTTAAATAAATTGGAAAGGTATGGGATTAGAGGTAATGCGCTCAACCTTCTTAAATCATACTTGTCAGGCAGGAAACAAATTACGAAAATAACTAAACTTTGTGTTCATTCAAAAACAGAGCAAAGTTATGTATCTTCTCAAAGGTCTACTAATTACGGCGTACCGCAAGGGAGCATATTAGGACCTTTGCTGTTCCTTGTTTATATCAATGACATGCCTATAGTAACAAATCATCAAATGGTATTATTTGCGGATGACAGCACTGTAATTTTTTGTGGTAATAATGATGTCATGACGTTCGAAAGAGAAATAAATAACTGCCTAGGACTAATAATAGACTGGATGAAATCCAATAATTTAAAAATTAATCTTGACAAAACCAAAATCATGACATTTGAACAAAAAACTAACCATGGAAAACTTGACATACGATACGACAACAAAATAATTTTAGAAACTACGTCTACAAAATTTTTAGGGCTTGAACTCAATAGAGACTTCTCTTGGAAAAGTCACACTGATAGTGTATGTAAACGTCTAAGTCAATATTCATATGCTCTACATAAACTATCACAAAAAGTTAATCGTACAACATTAATTACAGCATATCACGCATATGTCACATCTACTTTACGTTACGGCTTGATATTTTGGGGCAACTCCACAAATGTGAACATTGTCTTTAGGTCTCAAAAAAGATGTTTAAGAGCTTTATGCGGCATAAAAAACACTGACAGCTGTAAACCATATTTTAAGAGTCTAGGTATATTGACAGTGCCTTGCCTATATATATTAGAAGTAGTCTTATTTATAAAAAACAATTTTTAATTTATTTGACACGCTTCGTAGCGTACGTCATAGAAATAAGATACGGTTCAGACCACATAAAAAATCGGTTTATAATAGGAACTTTTTAGGTATGGCACCCAAAATATATAATAGACTACCACCATGTGTTTTAGAAACCGACAATATAAAAATATTTAAAAAACAAGTAAATGACATATTAGTAAATAAGACATACTACTCAATTAACGAATATTTAAATGATAATAATATTAATAGATAATGACATTTCTTTTTCTCATATTTTTATTTTTTTATATTTATATTCTATTTTTATATTCTATGTAAAAGCAATTTATGATTGTTATTGATGAAATGATTGAATTTTATTAAAAACTTTGCATGCCTATAGTGGTAGAACATAGTGAACTGCGCATTCACTCAACATCTTGCAATGTATAAAATTATGTACCTATGTTCAGCAATAAATGATTATGATTATGATTATGATTATGAATTATTTGGCCACTTCCTCAATACATTATCTAAAAAAACAAATTTTTCGGCTCAATATCTCTAGTATTTACATAACATTTTATTAAATTAGATGAAACCTTAAGAAAAAAATGAAATGAAAAAATAAGAGTTCCAAGTAAGACCCCAATCAATCCAAATATTTCACGCGTGTGCACTTATGTTCGCAAATTCGCACACATTTGTGCACTTTAATAAAATGCCCCACGTAATTTAAAATGCTCAATTCGAATGGACGTGGAAGTAAAAATTGTTTTTTTGACGGTACAAAAGAAAAAAGTGGTATGCCTCATTTTATTAAATCTCGGTAGGTTTATTTATTACTGAAAATAATTATTTTCTAAGTGTGTAAGCCTTGTAGTAGTAGTATTAACATAACTTCATAACTTCACGCCTTTTATCTCCGAAGGGGTAAGCAAATGTGTATTACACACCCACATTTCCCCAGTTATGTTTCGGTCCCAATCATAGATTACACAGATGTCCCAATGTAATAGGGGGTGAGCCCATTGCCATCTCCCGGGCACATTGTTAAGCGAGCGATAATTAACATTTTTAATAGGTACACACATAACTTCGAAAAGTTAGAGGTGTGTGTGTGCCCGGGGTAACTGGCTATCGAATCCGAGACAACGGCTCGGCAGTCTGTTACTTACACCTATCTCCGCGTTTTAGTATTAACATTAAAATTATTAAAGCCTTTTTGCAAATGTACCCAACTTTACATAATTTTCAAATATTGAGGTAATTTCTTCCAATAAATGTGCAACACTTATTTGCTCACGCGATGTATATTTTGAAAGTGTCTTCACTTTTGTATCCTAAATATAAGTTATAATCCCATTTTACTTGACCTGCGAAATTAGTCAATTTACCTAGAGGTTTATTAACTGGTATCCCTATCAGTTCCATTGAACCTAACATATATGTTAACCCGGACGCTACTAGCGCCACTAACGGGCAGAAGCCGAACTAAATACCGGACATGCAACGAACATTCTAGGTGAAACATAAAAAAGCTCTAAATGGTGCATTTCATCTTCTTTGACGTAAATGTTTGTACTATTAAAAAAGTAATCTGACGGCAAGGCTTGTAATAAGTTATCATAATAGTTCAGTTTCATTCATAATGACCAAATACTCAGTGTTATTTTCGAATATTCCCGAACCTTCAAGAATGTTCTACGGAAAATCATTAATGAGATACTAGCGCCGCAGTGTGCTCAGTAGCAGAACTATAAAAACTTGGCTGTTGTTACAAACCTTTTTTGATTGTACGTACAAAGAATGTTTAAAATAATTATGCCAAACTGCCAACTGCCTAAAGTAGTACTAGGTATATTAATTTACATTTTGCAGTTTATAATTACATAATAATATTATTTATTAAATATTGAAAATGTTAAGTCAAAGTTAATACGGGTAAATATGATATTTAACGTTGTACCTTCAACATCCACATTATTTGGTAGTCTCGATACACCTACATATTTGAATAAATAAAGTTTAATAATTTTATTTCAACCTAATAGTACCTACTAGGTTAATAACGCTAGTTATAATCAGACGTATTTTTTTATAACATAACTTTATACTTAGTTTGATTACAATGAAAATGTATTGTTGGGATTGGGACTACTTTTAAACTACTACGATTTGTACACATACTAATGATTATGTAACGGGTCTGAATTGTGTTAACTAAACGAAAAGAAAAATTAAATAAGTACCTTTCTATTTGCCACGACGTTACAGCATGGGTTACACCAGCCTTAGTCACGGGATGACTGATGTCACCGACGGACAAATAGAAAGGTATTTCATCTTTCTTTTCGTTTAGTTAACACGATTCAGACCCGTTACATAATCATTAGTATAATTATGTATTGTTGGGTACTGACGATGATCATCATCAGTAACCTATAATAGGTTGGTAATAATAATATGTAAAACAATAACCAAAACTTTGATATAGTGAGTGACAGTGATGGGATATATAACTATAAAGTTTTAAAACACAGTATTTATAGCTGCTTCCAACTGTTTTTAACCTCTGGCGAGTAGCGCGTCAAATCTAGAAATTTCTACTCGTTGATAGATGTCGCCCGCTCACCGACAGTATAAAAGCAATCTGACAGTTCGGCCGGCGTCATTTTCAAGATAAACCAAGTGAGAGATACACAGCGATTCAACGCGATTTCAGAACACGTGTGTTCTTTAACTGCGCTAGTCATATTACAAGTATTCAGTGAATCGTATTTCGTTACAAGTTTCTGAACTATAATTTAAGTGTAATTAAGTCAAAATGCCCGAAGAAATGCAGACCGACTCTGCGGAGGTGGAGACCTTCGCCTTCCAGGCGGAGATCGCCCAGCTCATGTCATTGATCATCAACACATTCTACTCGAACAAAGAAATCTTCCTTCGAGAGCTGATCTCCAACTCATCTGACGCCTTGGACAAAATCCGGTATGAGTCACTCACAGACCCGTCAAAACTGGACAGCGGCAAGGAGTTATATATCAAGATCATTCCAAACAAGAGCGAAGGTACACTGACCATCATTGATACCGGCGTGGGCATGACCAAGGCAGATTTGGTGAACAACCTCGGTACCATCGCAAAGTCAGGCACAAAGGCTTTCATGGAGGCGCTTCAGGCCGGCGCTGACATCAGCATGATCGGTCAGTTTGGTGTAGGTTTCTACTCTTGCTACCTCGTCGCCGACCGCGTGACAGTTCACTCAAAGCACAATGACGACGAACAATACCAATGGGAGTCGTCTGCGGGCGGTTCCTTCACCATCCGCCCCGACCACGGCGAGCCCCTCGGCCGCGGCACCAAGATCGTCCTGCACATCAAAGAAGACCTCACAGAGTACTTGGAAGACCACAAGATCAAGGAAATCGTCAAGAAGCACTCCCAGTTCATCGGTTACCCGATCAAGTTGGTTGTTGAGAAGGAACGCGAGAAGGAGCTGTCTGACGATGAGGCTGAGGAGGAGAAGGATGAGGAGAAAGTGATCGAGGACGTTGGTGAGGACCTCGACGAGGACAAGAAAGATGGCAAGAAGAAGAAGAAGACCATCAAGGAGAAGTACACCGAGGATGAGGAGCTCAACAAGACCAAGCCCATCTGGACTCGCAACGCTGACGACATCACTCAGGAGGAGTATGGTGACTTCTACAAATCCCTCACCAATGACTGGGAAGACCACCTTGCTGTCAAGCACTTCTCTGTTGAAGGTCAGTTGGAGTTCAGGGCACTACTGTTCGTGCCGCGCCGCGCGCCCTTTGACCTGTTCGAGAACAAGAAGCGCAAGAACAACATCAAGCTGTATGTGCGCAGGGTGTTCATCATGGACAACTGCGAGGACCTAATCCCCGAGTACCTCAACTTCATCAAGGGTGTGGTCGACAGCGAGGACCTGCCCCTCAACATCTCTCGTGAGATGCTCCAACAGAACAAGATCCTCAAAGTAATCAGGAAGAACTTGGTTAAGAAATGCTTGGAGCTCTTTGAAGAATTGGCAGAGGACAAGGAGAACTACAAGAAGTTCTACGAACAGTTCAGCAAGAATTTAAAACTTGGCATCCATGAGGACTCTCAGAACAGGACCAAGTTGGCAGACCTCCTCCGCTACCACACATCTGCCTCAGGTGACGAGGCGTGCTCCCTCAAGGAGTATGTATCCCGCATGAAGGAGAACCAGAAACACATCTACTACATCACTGGTGAGAACCGTGACCAGGTAGCTAACTCCTCATTCGTTGAGCGTGTCAAGAAGCGTGGCTATGAAGTAGTATACATGACTGAGCCTATTGATGAGTACGTAGTACAGCAGATGAAAGAGTATGATGGCAAGTCCTTGGTGTCTGTCACCAAGGAGGGCCTGGAGCTCCCCGAGGATGAGGAGGAGATGAAGAAGCGTGAGGAAGACAAAGTTAAGTTCGGAAACCTCTGCAAGGTCATGAAGAATATCCTTGACAACAAAGTTGAGAAGGTTGTAGTCTCAAACCGTCTTGTAGAGTCTCCTTGCTGCATTGTCACCGCACAGTACGGTTGGTCAGCCAACATGGAGCGTATCATGAAGGCACAGGCCCTGCGTGACACCTCCACCATGGGCTACATGGCTGCCAAGAAGCACTTGGAGATCAACCCTGACCATTCCATTGTAGAGACTCTGCGACAGAAGGCGGAGGCTGACAAGAATGACAAAGCTGTTAAGGATCTAGTGATCCTGTTGTACGAGACTGCCCTGCTCTCTTCTGGCTTTGCTCTGGATGAGCCCCAGGTGCATGCTTCTCGCATCTACCGCATGATCAAGCTTGGTCTGGGCATTGATGAAGACGAGCCAATCCAGGTTGAGGAGAGCAGTGCTGGAGATGTCCCACCGCTGGAGGGTGATGCCGACGAGGCTTCACGCATGGAGGAAGTAGATTAAAGAATTGTGTAATCTCAGGCCGCCTATAGCCATGTTGTAATGGTGTAAGAATGTGATTGTATCGCAGAATTATTTTGTGCACTGGTGTACAGCCAAAGACTGATTTAGTTCAAATTCCATTATTCAAAATAAATGGTAATGTTAACAAATTACTGACTTGTTTTATTCCCAATCCTGTTAGGTGCTGATGATGAGTGAGAAGATAGTGTAGTCCTGTTATTGAATAAAATAACATTTTAGTTCAAATTATATTCCTTGGTTTAATTACCACATACTAAGACTACACATAATTAACATTACTTAATATAATTACTATATTACAGTGTAATGTTTTGGTTGCTATTTTACGTATAGTATTCTATTTATCTATGCTATATTTTATTGGAGGTACAGCAAGTAGATACCTAACTAATAATGTAATACCTAATATTCTGAAACCCCAAGGGCACCTGAATTTGAATGAAACTACTATGGTTCTCTGCCTATAACATAGAATAGATCGTGATAGTTGATATAAAATTACCTACCACACAAAATAGGTAACTAGTACAGGCCCAAAAAGCAGAACTATTGCTCTTTTATTTCTAGAAAAATTTATAAGCGTCTGGATAGGTAACTATGAACCTCTATAGGTACCTAGATAATATACATACAGTACTCGCCAAACTTTATGGCCGCTCCGAACCTAGCCGCATTGCGCTGCGCAGAACACAAAATCAGGTATCAGCGGGACGTACGCGGGGCGTGGAGGCAGGGCACACCCGCGCGCGCTGTCTTCCACCCGCTAGCGTCCTCGCCTCCCGCGCGTTAGTGTGAGTGTGCTACGTTCGTACACGACTCACATAATCGCTGAGCTCTGACAGTATCGTCGCGTTTAAAATAGTTTCGTAGTGTTACTTATTTATTGTTTCTCGTCGCTATCGATGTTTCTTGTTGTTATTTGTACTGATATAATTACCATTGTCATTGATCATGCCTTGCGGTCGTTTTAATGTTTTACGTCGCCAAATACGGAAAATAGTGTATGACGAATTAACGTTTATGAAGAAGGAAAGAAGTCTAGGCTTAAAAGTCCCTTCACCTAACTGAATTTACATTACTCGAATTTGATTGAATATGTAATTAAACAATATAATATAGCAAATCTAACAACGTAACTGAAGATTTTAATTTTCAATAATTACAAATATATTTTCTTGGTTATGACATGTCCACCCGACTGTACCATGCGCAAGTTCGTACCGATGGCTACATTCAGAGCGGCCATAAAGATTGGCGAGTACTGTACCTACCTACCTATATAGAAAAAGCCAAACTAATACAACATCCAAATCACACACAAATGTTTTTGCCATGAGTGAGAAATGGGAATCGAACCCTCGATGTGACAGATGGTTACACTAAACAACTTTCCCGCTATGCCATCAGGGTACGCGTTACCCCAGCAAAATGACAAGGCACAGTGGATAAGTACCTATGTAGTAACAAATACTTGTATGATTAATAATAATAATTTTTATTTGCATCAAACACAGTACCTACCTACATAAGGTGTTACAATAATAGATATTTGGTTGGTATCATTTATGTTTGGCTGTAAACAATGTTAGGTAGGTACTTAATCTAGTAAGTAGTTCATTACAGTGAAATACAAAAACAATAATTATTACATTTATATTACAATGTTTAAACAGTACTAATAATAAGAAAAATAAAATTAATTACAGAATCAAAGAAATTTACAACGAACAGCTGGTATACATATTATTTATGGTAATTTTTTCTTCCAAGTAATCATTAATTTAATTTTGATTGTATCTACTAGTCTCAGATCAAGTAATAACCCTGATTTTACTTGATCTCGGCTAGGCTCTAGTTGAATATAGTTGGAAGTAGATATTATGTAGTAGACTTTATTGAATATTCCCGTTGCCACCTCTTTATAGGTAGGGACTCAGTGTTAATTGAAACAATTTTGAAGACGCTCTTAGATGTTTAGAGACCAGATAATAAAGTAGGCGCCTAGAATTTTTACATGAGCGCGGCGTATGAGAACTACTATATTAACTACTATATTATAGGATTTATATGAATTTTCTTTACCACGCAGGGTCTAGTAAATTCCTATTTACGTGTCAGGCATTCAATTTATTATTTGTTTATGATTGGTACAATAGCGGTCTGGGGTAACAGTATACATCCCAATATTCAGACCACAGAAAATAAAGGAGTGGAATTCCTGTGGTCTAAAATATTCGAATGAGTCAGATTCAGTCACTAATAAAATTGCATGGAACAACTACGTCAAATTGTAAAATATTTGGTGTCTCCTGACAATTATTTTCGATCGAAGTGATTAATAATTTAAAAGTGAAACAATGTAAATTGTGCATTTTTATTTACGTGCAAAATTTCAATGTATTGCGAACACATGACATAAAATTATTTAAATCTTTTGGAACCGACAGTGCGTTGGTAAGTAATTGACAATGTGAAATGTCCAACATTAACTGTTGCATGACCCAAGTAAATAGTACCTACTGTTGGATTGATACGACTTGGGTTGATTGACCAGGAGCAAAATTATAGACTTCACAGACTATTTTGGCTATATTGAGTCTTCTAGCCTAGTCCTGAAAAACTTTTGTAACTCAAAAAATACTTTATGATAAGTGATTGTGATTACTTAACTGCTTTTCAAGTAATCAAGACTGTAGATGTCTTGCCCAGTGCCACCAAAGGGTATTATTAAATAGCGTCTCGGTAAAGCGCCTGTTAAAACGCGTGTAGCAATGTGTAACACCTAGTTGATAGCTTATTCTCCTTCGTTATGGGCCACATTTGATTATAAAGACTGGTCTGCAATCAAAGCAGGCCACATATACTTAGCTCAGACTAAACTAAACTGACTCTTTATTATTGTTAGCGCAGATTATAGCACAAGAATTTGTTCTAATAATCTGAGATTGTTAGGTAGAACTCTGTTACTTTACTACTCGAAATTCTAGTTAGTATAATATACAGGTAAGTTCTCAATAGAGAATATAAGTATTATACCTAAAGCCTTTGTTATACTTATTACAAATTTATAGATATAGTGATATAAGTCAGGGCAATAAAATAGAACTACTTTGATTCCTTTAATGCAAAACATAACGTGGAAAGTTATAAGTACGTAGGCACGGTAATGTTAGATATAATTACCGTGACCTAGGTATAGTTTGCTAAATTGAAACCCATTTAAGTACTTATGTCACGTATTTTTTTAAAGTATATATATACGTAGGTACATAGGTACTTAGTTTATGTAATTGATTAACATGCTTTCTAGAAGTTGTGACGTAGGGTTTCTTGTAAATGTTGGCTCTCGTAACGTAATGTAGGTACCTAGTAGGTAACTTTAGCGAGATTCCCACCTTGTAACTGAGCTCTAGCCAATTGTATATTGAAATAATTCATAGCAGATCGGACTAAATTACATATTATTGTCTATGCGTTTGCCTAATATGCATAATAGAGGTACCTACATATTTAATCCTTGTCCCGAATTTGATCTAAATTTTGATGATGATGATCAGTGATGCTTTACTAAGCAGTAACTTACCTACCTAACATGATAAATACAAAGTAGAGTAGGTACAATATACTTACACGAAACATTGACAGCAACGAGATATTTAACGGTTTCGGGGAATACCCTGAAATATACCTAATTTGAAAAGGGCATTGACGAATAATACCTAATAAAAAAGTACCATTGAATTATTCAATGAATAGTAGGTACATATAGACACTATAGATCTATAAGTTAATATGTGGGTATTTCCCATAATTATTTTTAGTATAGGTAGTACTAGCTGTCGCCCGCAGCTTCGCCCTCGTGGATATCCATATCGGTTAACGCGATAAAAACTATCACACGTCCTTCCTAGGGTCTTTGACTGATCGAAGAATTAGTTATTGGTATAAAAATCTACTTCTTAGCTTAAAGATTTTGGTACGAAGAAAGGGCTTAATAAAACATTTTGATTAAAAATAAAATTTTATTTTATATAAACATACATACTTAATTAAATATAAAACGTTTGTCTTTACACGACTGCCCAAAAAAGGACAGGATTCATGTATGTATGTAAATTTCTTTATTCCACTATAACTTCTAAATGCCTGGATTGATTAGGATGTATGGGTTATCATTAGAATCCTTACATCACCCCGAGTAACACTGGTATATATTTTTGAATGAAAATGCAGGGCAGACGTGTTTTTTATTTTTTTAATTATTTATCAATACATCGAATGCGCCTTCCTAATTATTACAAGTATTATTTTATCGATTTGCCATGCCCCTAGCCGGGCGCTAGGGGCACTGCAATCGGTATTAGCCAAGCGCTTAAACAGTTAAAGTTCCACAACAAAAGTTCTATATTTTCAAGTTTTATGAGTCAACATACAATGCTCATAAGACAGAATTTATATTGAATGATTGCTAAGACATAGACACTCATGTATGTTATAGTTTAGATGGGCACTTGTGGTTCCACATCAGATGTTTCAGATCTTCGATTTTTATCAGTCAGCAGCAAATCCTCATTGGACTAAACAACTTTTGCTAAGTCATCAAGTCAGTTACTAGGATAGTATTATATTATCTGTGGTTTATAGTGTAGATCAGCCTGGCGCAAGTTCTTAAGAAAAAACCGAATGTATGAAACGTGCTATCTTTTTAATGGCTACTATTATATGTATAAAACGTGAAGATAGCATCCTTCACTATGTACCCTTGGAACAGTATTCTTTCAAAGTTAGACGGGTTATACGTACATCACCGCCTTGGCTGTCAATAGTGTCAAATGTCACAACTGTCACATTATTATCCAGATTGAACTTTGCCGCCTGATGTAGTTTGTTTATAAAACGTAAAAAACATACTGTAAAAGTGCTTTTTGTTTACCAAATAAATGTGATTTTACACTTCTAGTGTTAGTGTTACTATATTTATTTGATTAGCATTGAAAGGAGCGCAATGAAAACAAGCAAAATAACGTGCGAAATATGGCATACAACAACATGCCGGTCAAGCAATGAAAAAGAGTAGGTATTTATGGCAAAATGTCCCTAGATAAAGATCAATGAATATTTATAGGTAATGTTATATAATGTGATATATTTCAGTGAAACATAAAAAATAAGGAAATAGTCTAAAGTTTCATTTCACTTTGTAGGTAAACAATAGTGCTGCCTGTCAATTATCGATAATCCGTTATTAGAAATTGGTACAAGGACTAAAAATTCTATTCTTTTTTTTCTTTTTAGATGTGAAAATGGGTAGCGCCAACTGGAAACCAAGACTTGATTTATATGCCCATTGAAGAATTACATCAGTTGAACTATGTGTGTGGCAAGCATTTTAAGCCGAAAGACTTCAAAAAAAAAAGGGAACTCAAGTCAGAAAAAACAGCTGTGCCTTGTATCTATAGACATTTCTTTAAATCCTATTACAGAAGAAATGTTGAAAGCCTTTCCATTACATGTACATACATATATCTTTTAGTTCTGCGTAGTTTTCTTCGCTAATCTAGAATAGATTTATTGAATAGGCTAATTTGTTTGAATAAACACATCAATATTAAATACAACTTTTATTTGTGTTGGAAATGTATAATTCTAGTCGAAACAATTATAATTATTTCTTACCGAATATTATCGATATCGATATTTCGTTAATCACTAGAGGGTACATCCCTATATTGACAAATATGACAATGCTGACGACATAAAAACGATGTCAATTAGTATCTTTATGTTGGTACGAGTTCTCCCTGCACGTTTCATACAAAGCTGAAAGTCTCGCATGATCTATGGCACATCCGCCTCTTCTTACGTAGTATTTGTATACTCTTTGGTGTAGATGGGCTTCGATTTTTATAAATCAACAGAAAATGCTCATCGGGCTGAACAATTTTTGCTAAGACGTCATTCCTATACTTATATGTTTTAGTGTATTTGGGCTCTTATAGTTCCACATCAGATGTTCGAGATCTTCAAATTTTAATCTCACAACAGAAAAGCCTCATCAGGCGTAATGTTTTTTGCCAGGCTGCAATTTTTTATTACTTATATAATAATAATAATATATTATATAGTTTAGCGGGGCTGTTGTGGTTCTGCATATCAATTTTAGCTTATACTTAATTTGCCCAGACTTAATAGCAATATAACAAAAAAGTTTTCATTCAAATCCGTAAAGTAACTTCGGAGATTAGCGTGTACAAACAGACAGTTTTTTTTTTAGATTCTTGCTCCAATACTGATTCTTAGCTATCTTAGCCTAATTGGTGATTTTTTTTGGAAATATATTCAATGTACAGAAATATTTTTCAACTGTTTTATAATAGTAGTTTAGTATATTACTAGTCTCTGGTATACCTATATTAACAGTAGTACTAGTATTAACCAAGCCGCCACAGATTTAACAAACAAGAACCAGATGTAGCGTATTCGTCCAACTAAGTGAGGCACGTTGACAGCTATGTGTGCGTGACATTTGGCGACTGGCACTGTACGGACGCGCGCGTCTATGTGTGTGTAAAGTTGCCAGATTATGCATAATCTCCCACTATTTTGCATATAGTTTTTGAAAACGAATATAAAAATATTACATAGGTAATATTTTATATTCGTTTATGGTTTTGAAGAATTTACTATAGATTTAATTAATGCTTTTAATATGTAATGCTGTTCTGAAAATTATTCAAATAAAAGATACCATTAAAGTATGCTTTTATAAATACATTTCTTAAAAAATGTAGGCTCCGAGTTAAGTTTTAACTAATTTTATTCGTAAATTGAGAAATAAATAGATAGGCTTGCGTCATAAATATTAATTAGCTAAAAACATTTTGTCATGCATACAATAAATTATGAATATCATAATCATAAATCGTAACCAAAAAAAATTGCAATTAAAAATAAATAATGGCTACAATCAATAATTTCTGTTTCTGTACTTAATGTACACACGGCGCCAAGTCAAGCTAAATAGTCGAAGTACGATTTTGATACTTATTCCCTACGCCATAAGAACGGTACAAAGGTCTAACAACGGTACAAAGGTCAAAGTGTATAGCTTGACAAGCAGCCGCGTGTACACGAATATTTGGATCGTTTGGGGATCGAACTCAAAACAATGTATATACTAATGGAAATCCTATTAGTATATTTATAAGAAAAAATATAATCTACAATATACTTTTACAATACGTTAATGTATTTTTCATTAACATGACAATCATTATTACCTACATAATCAATTGACAAGTGCATTTTCCCTAATTCAGGGAAAACGGTGTCGACGTAAACTGGCAACACTTACATATTTTCTGCAGAAATACGAATTTTATCGAAATAATATTATAAAACGGTCAAATAATCCATAGTTATCTGTAAGAATATATTCCATCTTCCCGTATTTGCTTTTAGAAACAACTTTTACAATGTTTAAAAACGCAAGACGGCATTTTATGAATTTAAAAGCAGGATCGATCGTGGCGTGTGAACTGTGCGATGCTTCGCAGCGCACTGAGTCGAGTTTGTATTCGCTCTTCAATTTTGTATTTGCTTTAGTGGCCTCACGCAAGTGTTCCGCGCGCTCTGTCTGCCTTTTATTCTATAGTCTTAGCAAGCCGCTTGCAGTTCTGCAGACTCCGTGGTAGGCATTGGAATATAGTATTGCTATACTGTAAAGTGAAGGCGTCGGAGTACCTACATCACGAATCAGTGATATCGAGAACATGCTCAAGAATTAGGTAACTTTTGAATATTTGAAGAATCTAGATATTTTTAGATGATTACCTAATATTGTAATTTATTATTAATTATCGAATAAAAAAGAACTTGGTTTGTTGATTTCTTGGTCATAGAAACTAGCCATACAAAATACCTACATTTTGTTGGTGACTTTAAATCTAGTACTTACCTGTGTATTGTATTTGTACCTATAGGCATCTATAGGTGCGTACACATTGTTTGCGAAATCAGAACAATCTCACTTTCGCATTGTGTAGTTAAAAGTTAAAGAATGTTCTGGAAACATTCCTTTTTGGATATACCTAGTAAGTTTACCACTTACCACCAAAATAACCATTCTATGGTTTCAATTAATTTAAAGACTGCTCCCGCACTTTCGATAAAATCCTATGTCTTTGGGGTTTATAGATAAATATATCTAGAGGCATCGGACACCCGGACACAAAAACACTTCTCGAAACAACGATTTGTAATGCACACAATATGTTGTCTTGTGTGGTGTGATGGTTTGTCCATAAACCACACGTTACAGTGGGAATCGAACCCACGACACGACCACCCGGCGCAGTGCCAAACCGCGCGACGCGATCTGTGCAGTCTTGAAACTTAACATTTAAATTTTGTGGAGGATTATTTTTGTTTTATAATGAATACTTTTATACCGAAAGATCTAGAAGCACGTACATTTCACTTTAACATTAGAGGACAGCGGAGACGTCACCGCGTCAGGCTGGTAAAAGTAGCAGTTATTCTAGATTAATTGTCGGATGTATACTGGTGTGATGTCCTGTAAAACCAAAACAAACTGCTACTTTAATTTCAAAAATAAACTCGCGTCGACATATTAAAATACTATTTTTAATTGTTTAGCACTTTAGCCTCTTCCTACCTCGAATTGAGTAGTTAAGTTCATAAAAGTTTTGTAAAACCTAATTGTACTAGCATAGTAAACGGCCTGGAACATTCTAGCGCCCTTGCCATGTCGATAAACCTGCGTGCGTCTCCGACCCAGTTCCAACACCGCTGAGGTCGGCTAGGCGTTGTCGGATGAATCAATACGTTACAGAAAAGTCTAGACGCTTCCACCGTTGGCGCTGGTGCATCCTACATGCGCTGGGAAGGGCTTGCACATGCGCGCTGAAAAGGTCAGCCGTTCTAGAACTTCTCGAATGTTCTTTGTTCCATTCCTTTGTTATTATTATGAGAAAGATGCAGTTTTTGTATAGCAGTTTGAAAAGTTCTGGAATCGTCTTTATTTTTGTTTATTATTATCGTTTGTACCGAAATAGAATGTTTTGATGAATCAGCTGTTATTTTTAACTTGCACCGTGCGCACATTATACCATGATATTATTGACATGAATGTTAATATGTTTTACTAAGTACTTAGGTACTTAATTATCATATTCTCCACAGATTTTTGTTTATTTGCTTTATGAGGAATAAGCACACAGATAAAAAACACTGCCTTTATGTACCTCTACATCTTTCTAGAACAGTATTGGGTAGGATTTAACACATTTTATAACTTAGGTAAGTACCTAATTACCTAGGTATCTAAAGTGACTGAAATGCGATGCTATGATAAATTCATGCTATGTAGCTAGGTAGACTAGGCAGGTAGGTAGGTAAGTGTACCTACTCATAAAAGGTAAGTGAACATATTAATATCGATGAGATTATCAGACTGGTTACACAAAAAATGTCGCGGTGGGCGCGTTATAATAATATAACCCTTGGTTCTGGAGTATTCGATGCTGCTCTCGAATACCGACCCACCCTGACCTTGATTCACCCTATAGTAATGCTAACTAGTTGATTCTATGCATGTCCCTTACTTTAAATCCCCAGACAAACAGACACAGACCGGTTTCTTTTATTTCTGACACAATGAATGTGGATTTCAAATTCCGTTCGCCGATTTGCTTTCTGCCGAATTCAAATTTGGAATTTCTTTTTTTTTTCGATTTAGGTTCCAAAGAATAAGGAGCGAGCCTACTGCCATTATCGGGCTAATTGCCAGACTCCCTGCTGCTACTGAGAATTCTGCAAAATCCAGGAACACTTTTGCCCGACTTTTTCTCTAGTAAATCTAATTAAAACTATCTTTTAGTGTCATTCTATTTCGGCGTAATTGACATCAGTTATTCCTTGAAAAAATATGTAAGCAGATAGGTAGGTACCTAGTTAGATAGATAGATTTATTCTTTAATGCACACCAAAAGTATGTACAGTTAGGTACATTATAAGGGGATCAAAAATGTTCTAATTAAATAATTACTGTCCGCCTTGATATCACCATCTTGTTTATTTTGGCGAGTGAATTGTATAGATATTTTGCTCCCTTTGCTGATCTCTTGGCACTGTTCCATTGATACTTCACTAATCTGAGTGCGGTTGTATCATCAAGAGGGCACAACCATCAACCATGGCCATGAAAGGCCGAGCATTACGTGATATTACAACATCGAAGTAGGTACCTACACCTACCTAGATACCTAGTGGGTATTGGCTCTGTCAACATTCTTCATTCATTTAGGTATATTTGTTAGGTTGCAATTTCTTTATGCCTGTGGTATGAACTATGAAGATGGAGGGACTGGTGGGACTTCGAATATACTGCATTTTTTTTCAAGTAGGTACCTACCTATAATACCTATTATCTGTGGTACGGGTGTTAGGTGTACCTATTCTAGTCTTTTTCCATTGCAGCTAGCAAAGTGACACCTGTCAAATATGCTCATGATTGGTGCAGTCCAGCAAGGTAACTAAAGGAATTAACATTTAACACTCGTAGATGTAATTTACAATTCAACCCAAAGTATTGTCTCGTGTGGCGTTCGAACCTGCAACAATAACGACAAGGTTACCACATAAACCACTACCTACATTATCAAACCTTCATTTATTAAGGTATTTTCCATGTTTATGTACCTACTTAGCTAGGCACATTACGAAACGAAAGTGTAGTGTAAGTACTTAAACTGCTAATGACATTCGTTATCAGAAGATTCTTTTGATAATCAATATAGGTAATGTACCTACTATTTACTAATGTCAATAGCGGCAATCTTAATGATTTCTTGCATTGGAATTCTAAGCTAGATTAATTTCTGTGCCTAAGCCGAATAGTCTGGAAGTTACCTAAATTTAATATGTTCATATTTCCCTAATAGATTCTAGACACCAGAATAAGTAAAAAAACTTTTCAAAATCCTAGTAAGGTACCTACCTACTTAATCAAAAGCAAAGAAAACGGAGTAATAAACTGTTTCATAAAAAGCTAAAAAGTCTTGCCTACATAGGAACTATTAAATCTTGTAAAAGTAGGTAACTAGGTAGGTATTTCATGCAGAACCTAACGACCTACTAAAAATGATACATTTTGAATGATCAAGTAAGTAGCTACTTAATCTCTTTAGAACACTTCTCTTTTTGCACTTATAGGATAATTCTAAATATTTAATAAAATTTCAAATACTGGCAAACCTGTCATTAAATAACCATATTATGTATTTTGCGCTTTCTATAATCGTAAATTACCATAGCTAGTAAAGAAACAAATTCTTGTGCCAAATTGTAACGTTTTCTCAACAAAAGTTAAAATTTAATTCAATTATGCAAGCCAATAAAATTATTACAAGGGTAGAAAAATCCAGAATCGACTTTTCCATCGCGGTCGCCCGGTCGCGGTCGCCCCACTGCGCTTCACACGCACACACACACAGCTGCGACCTTGTTTGTAAACAATTCGTTTACAACAATCTCTCCGTCTCACTCTTGCACCCGTTATAGAACGCTCATTCAAGTTCGAGACACTTCTCTGGTGTTGCTAGTTTTTAAGACGAAATCTCCCTACATTTTGTACTCGTGGCTCTCAAATAATTATAATTACGTCTTAATATGAATGTAAGTAGGTACAGAAGCGTAGGAAAACGGAGAAATTAAATGCAATGAAAAGGAGTTTTATTAGAGGAATTCACAAAGGTCAACAAGAAGAATATTATTGATCATAGACCGGCTTATTTCACTTTCACAGACCTACTATACCAAACGTTTCAGATTTATTCCTACGTCAATAGTTACCAAACTGGAATCGTATGTAAATATACCTATAAGTAAATATAGGAACTGCGTAAGTAAGTACCTACTAGAACAATATTTAACAGATGTCTTTTTTGCTAAAAAAAAAAA
Organism: Euclidia mi; assembly: GCA_944739405.2. NCBI lineage: Eukaryota > Metazoa > Arthropoda > Insecta > Lepidoptera > Erebidae > Euclidia > Euclidia mi. The sequence goes on from OX123207.2 coordinate 34,828,113, forward strand.
ATAATATATGCAATACTAAGAATTCTTTCCATTACAAATTACAACTCATCAATTCCAACCTCCAGCCCAAGCAATTTGGCACCAAGAAAGCTGTGAAAATTAATTAAAATAAAAAAAAATGATTTACTTCACTTTGCAACGAGTTTTAAAATATCACTACTAATTTTAGTAACAGTACCTTGCGAGACAAAAATTTACTGCAGAGTGGGTAAAATTTTCCACTCTTGCCACCCTAATGGAAACACAATAGTGCTATCTCTCTCCTTAAATGACGCATATTGATTGGTCAACGCTCAGTAACCTTCCAGAACGTTCGGTCGATTCTTGTGGCTGATTGGCGGATCCCGCTATGACTAGAATTTTCTCGAAATGTAGTCGTTTCATATATAAGAGCGTCGAGCTCGGCGCGAAGACATTAATATTTGAAACACAAAGCGAAGCAGGCAAAGAAGTTCGGTGTAAACCGAAGGAGTTTATTTTGAAACTCAAGCATTACTAGTGCACACAGCAGAAAAAAAGAAGTAGAGAAGATGCCAGCTATTGGAATCGATCTTGGAACTACGTACTCGTGCGTCGGCGTGTGGCAACACGGCAACGTGGAGATCATCGCCAACGACCAGGGCAACCGGACCACGCCATCGTATGTCGCGTTCACAGACACCGAGCGCCTCATCGGCGACGCCGCCAAGAACCAGGTCGCCCTCAACCCCAACAACACAGTGTTCGACGCCAAACGACTCATCGGAAGGAAGTTCGACGACCCCAAGATCCAACAGGACATGCGACATTGGCCCTTCAAGGTGATCAATGATTGCGGCAAACCGAAGATCCAGGTAGAGTTTAAGGGAGAGACGAAACGCTTTGCGCCGGAGGAGATCAGCAGCATGGTGCTGACGAAGATGAAGGAGACGGCGGAGGCGTACCTGGGCAGTAGTGTGCGGGACGCGGTGATCACCGTGCCCGCGTACTTCAACGACTCGCAGCGCCAGGCCACTAAAGACGCGGGCGCCATCGCCGGGCTGAACGTCCTGCGCATCATCAACGAGCCCACGGCCGCCGCGCTCGCGTACGGCCTCGACAAGAACCTCAAGGGCGAGCGCAACGTGCTCATCTTCGACCTCGGCGGCGGCACCTTCGACGTGTCCATCCTCACCATCGACGAGGGCTCGCTGTTCGAGGTGAAGGCCACCGCCGGCGACACGCACCTCGGCGGCGAGGACTTCGACAACCGCCTCGTGAACCACCTCGCGGACGAGTTCAAGCGCAAGTACAAGAAGGATCTACGCACCAACTCGCGCGCGCTCCGCCGCCTGAGGACCGCCGCCGAGCGCGCCAAGCGAACGCTGTCCTCCAGCACTGAGGCCACCATCGAGATCGACGCGCTCTACGAGGGCGTCGACTTCTACACGCGCGTGTCGCGCGCGCGCTTCGAGGAGCTGTGCTCGGACCTGTTCCGCGGCACGCTCGACCCCGTGGAGAAGGCGCTCAAGGATGCCAAGCTCGACAAGGGGCAGATTCACGACGTCGTCCTCGTCGGCGGCTCCACGCGCATCCCCAAGGTGCAAAACCTGCTGCAAAACTTGTTCTGCGGCAAGAAGCTCAACCTGTCCATCAACCCTGATGAAGCGGTGGCGTACGGCGCGGCCGTGCAGGCGGCCATTCTGAGCGGTGAGCAAGACGCCAAGATCCAGGACGTGCTGCTCGTAGACGTAGCGCCACTGTCACTCGGCATCGAGACCGCCGGCGGCGTCATGACCAAGATCATCGAGCGCAACTGCAAGATCCCGTGCAAGCAGTCGCAGACGTTCACCACCTACTCGGACAACCAGCCGGCGGTCACCATCCAGGTGTACGAGGGCGAGCGCGCCATGACCAAGGACAACAACTTGCTGGGCACCTTCGACCTGACGGGCATTCCACCTGCGCCTCGTGGTACCCCCAAGATCGACGTCACATTCGATCTGGACGCGAACGGTATCCTGAACGTGTCGGCGAAGGAGAACAGCACGGGACGCAGCAAGAACATCGTGATAAACAACGACAAAGGCCGCCTGTCGCAGGCGGAGATCGACCGCATGCTGTCGGAGGCGGAGATGTACAAGGAGCAAGACGAGAAGCAACGGAAGCGCGTGGCGGCTCGCAACCAGCTCGAGTCGTACGTGTTCAGTGTGAGGCAGGCGATCGAGGACGCCGGGGACAAGCTGTCCGAGGACGACAAGAGCACGGCGCGCTCTGCCTGCAGCGACGCTCTGCAGTGGCTCGACAACAACTCGCTGGCGGAGGAGGAGGAGTTCGAGCATCGCCTCAAGGACCTGCAGCGTGTGTGCTCGCCGCTCATGACCAAGATGCACGGCGGCGCCGGCTCCGCACACCAAGGAATGCCTGGAGGCATGCCGGGCGGAATGCCAGGAGGAATGCCCGGTGGCATGCCGGGCGGAATGCCAGGAGGAATGCCCGGTGGCATGCCAGGCTACGGCGGTTACCAGAGCAACAACGGACCCACAGTTGAAGAAGTAGATTAAGCAACTGGAACATCTTTTTGTTGCATTACTTTACAAGACTGATTTTCGGCCAGCACAGGAGTTATGTCGATCTACGTTCTGAACGTTGAGCTCTAATTTTGTCGCATTGTGATCACTTTGTTGGAACAGTGAATAAAAATTATAAAAATAAAATTATGTGTTTAATTTCTATAAATATCGAAGCTTTATGAATTAAACAATAGTCATCCCTTATATCCTATGAAAGAAGTATATAGGTGTCACCAAACGAAGATAACAAGTACAAAAACTAAGATACTGCAAAATTCATCATCATCATTGGCCACTACATCTTGACAGATGATTGTTGCAGTGTTGTGTTTAGTTGCTGCGAAGGCACTTTTTTCTGTGGCTAGGTAGTGGCTGGTTCTACTATTCACATTAGTCTATTACTCTTGTAGCTTCTCTAATCAACCAGTTTAAAAACGTGGTACATACAAAGCTCCTAAGGATAAGACGTATGGCTCATTCAATTCGGAATGGAATTTGAAAAACCTAGAGCGGGAAATAATCATGTAGGGGTACTTATAAGTATACAATGGTGTAACTTATTGATAAATCTACATAATTGAAACTAAACTACATACTGTTTACCTGTTTTTATCGTGACATAATTGGTTTTCATTTTACTGCCGATGTGTAATATTGCACAATTTTTTATTCTAGGCGCCATTCTTAATCGAATGAGCTATGGAACATAAGTATTTTTAGGAGCTTTAGCTCTCTTTAAAATGTATTTGAACTTTAGACTATTATGTGGGTAATTACCAGGTACCACAAAAACACGACCTTCAGGGATCAATTAGCGAGCTGACCCACTAGCTGTAAGCTGATCAGCCCTGCCTCAATTCTGCCATTCCGAATCAGATACAATGATCTGAGGAGACTGAGAGACTGAAGCGTCCTACTTAAAATGAAAACTACCATAAACCATTGTCAATTTGTTTATATTGTTTTTAGGCTCACTCATTTGTCATTTTTAGTCTGGCAACATCGGTGCTGAGTTCTTTCGCGGTGGCGGGCGCACTGTGGGCTGAAATCAGCGTTTCATAGACATTCAAATATTTTTTTAAGTGTCTTTTTTTTCATATGTAAAACTAGAGGAGACTAATTACATGCCTAAAAATATATTTTTTATGAAATGGGTACGTAAACGGAAATCTGAGAATATTTTCTTTAAAAATTTGTATGGAGACAACATAAAAAAATACGATAACTCTGCTATCGCACAATTGGCCCTAATTCCCTTCTAGGAGATTAATCCTTGAATTATTTATGATTTTTTGACATACTCGGTACCACGGCCTTAGGTGCGCTTTTTTTTTTTTAATGTACTTATATTTTTTTTAATTTTGTATTTGTGGCAATTTCTTTGGACCAATTTGGCTTAACATATATATGAATATGATCCAAATATCCGGGTCATATTCATATATATTATGTTAAGCCAAATTGGTCCAAAGAAATTGCCACGTATATTAATCTATGAGGTGACCAGCGCAGCGCTGATCACCTCATAGATTAATATACGTGGCAATTTCTACGTAGATCACCTTTCATTTCAAAAGTTTCGAACATTTTGCACGTCTTTCAGGTGCATTTTTTTTAAATTGGTTCATTTGGTATGGTTGATAGCTACATAATTACTGATAAGTATTTGTACAAAACTACAAAGACATCAAATATAGCAAGTACCTACAAGTACGAGTTTTACACACGATTTTCACGGTGAGGATAGGCTAGTCTACAGGAACAATTTCCATACATTTTCTTAAAGCGTAATGTGCAGTAGCGATCTAGCGATGGATAGAGTCCGCTTGGGGGCGCATTTAGAAAATGTATAAAAATTGTTCCCGTCGACTAGTCTATCGTCAATGTTTAAAACTCGTACTAGACCCTAAGAAATAAATGTTTGCAGCAATAATAGTTAGGTACTTAGGTAGTAACTAGGTAGATAATAATTAGTTAGAGTATATTAATATGGTTTGCTACATATAAGTAACTAGCAAACTAAAAGATACTTGTAATTACCTATATTAGAAAGTAGTCATGTTACCGCTGAATTCAATATCCGATTTAGGTAAGTATAATTTTTTATTTGCAGATTTTGGATACATAGGTAGGTAAGTATTTGACTTATGCTCCATACAAAATATGTTAAACATGAATCTCTAAATTCATGGATAGATCGAGTACTTACTGAAACCGGTAAGTAATATTTTTATGATAATAACTAGCTGACCCGGCGAACTTCGTACCGCCCTAATACACTGCCTTGGGGAACCTTCCATTGCGTTTCGTGTCTTAATATTGTCATATATTTTCTTTTTAAAGAGTTGTTTCAAATTCATACCTTATTTTGTTTGTAGTTATATCTATATCATCTACTTATAACTTTATCTGTACATGTTTCATGTTTTATAATGAAGTCCTAGTACCTTGTGCGGGATTAATCCCGCTCGTAAAATGAACGGGATCCCGCGCGGGATTAGCGGGATTGAAGAATAGCGAAATTCATGTGTTAGCATAGCGCACGGCTCCGCGCCAACTGAGGAATGAAGGTGCAAGTCTGGGATGGGCTGCAGACTGCAAACGGCAACCGCAGACTGCAAGCCACACCACTAGTTTCTATAAATCTCTATGTAACTGGGCAATACGACGGTGAACAGCCGCTAGCCGCAATGTCGCCTGCGGTTGCAGTCTACAGCCTAAATCGGACTTGTACCTTGTCGTTGTCACCGATCACTTTGATTGCTTGCACTCGGAAACACAACAAACACTCGGGACTGCTAATTAACGAAGTGTTTTTGTTACTGACTTTTGTAAGTTTACTATGATGACGCAAACGCATACCAACAGGTTATTTGCCTAGTTTTAAATAGATAAATATCTTAAGTGAAAACTTAAATCTACTGTTATTCCTGCTTCTTATATTCAAATAAATAGTGATAAAAATATGTCGGAAACTGTATAATAATATGAAGATGTTTGTAGTACTGTCGCTGTGTTATTATTGGTAGGAGTGTGATAAACGGCTTAATTTCAACAACGCTTACAACGTTGTACTTATATTGAAAAGCGCGCTTTTGAAAAAGCTTTTCACTTAAAACGCTTTAAAAAGCGGACATGCTGCCGCTTCCCGCTTGTGAGATCGTTTTATTATTGCTTGCGGTAGAACGTTAGTGACACATCTACGACAACGCAACAAAATTGTGTACCATACAATATATAATTATAATTTAATATATACAAAATTTAAACTATTGACAGTCACAGGTTTAATTTTCGCACGTAAAAGTTCCAATATATTATTTATGTACGTATGCACTTACGTAATGGCCGCGAAAAGCATACTAACAATACATTGAAGAAAAAACAAATCGTTTAAACGAAAGTTTATGCAACTAAAAACAAAAGACTTTTTACTTTAAATATTATTACGTAAACAAACGACTCGTAATTTAGTAGCTTAATCCTAACGTTGCCGTGTTTGTATATTAGTCTCTATGTTCACATACGTTGAGTTCATTTTCAATATTACTTGTGAGCAGTGCGGCCAACCTAACGTTCGCGAATCGTTGTCGTTCAACGCGCCAGCCGGCAGCGTTACAGTTTGTGATGTTGCTTTCCGTTTAAACGAAATCGGCCTGTTCTTATAAACGAACGCTTATACTTATGTTGATAAGCAGAGGGTCTAGTACCAGTTCCACTCGATCGTCACGATGGACGATAGCCTATCGAACGGGAACAATTTTCCATACATTTTCTAAAAGCGCCCCTAGGAGTGAGTAGCAAGAACGTCACCCGATGGAGCGACTTTCAAATCGCGAGTATAAGTGTCATTTTGATCGACGAGTCGACGACGATGATGGACGACGATAACAAAATAGGCAAATCCGCAGTTTAAGTTGCACTTTTGACAAGTCAAATAAAGCATATCGAGTCCATATCCGAAGCAAACGAGCATTCTATTGTCACTGAAAAAATTTCGGTGAGCCCGTGTTGTGAGTAGTGTAATAAATTAAGGAAAATCATTATCTTATGTTATTTTGCTTGAAAACTTATTGTAATGGCTCAGGAAGATGATGTGGCTGAAGTGTGACTCTGAGAAAGAGCGAGAATCGAAGATAACGTACAAAATTGTCTTCAACCAACCGTTTGTTAATACCAATATTATTTTGGGTTCTACAAAGGAATGTTAATGAAGGTTGAGTCATAGAGTGTTATTAGAGGCTCATAACATTCCCAGAAATAACGCAGGTGAGTAAAAATTGTTTTAATATGTATATTAAAAGTTACTTCTGAAGTGATCAAACCTTAACATTTTCTGTTACACAGGCTCTCTAAACATATCTTTGTCATGTCTACTTTGCTAGCAACGTAAATATATACCTAAATATGTAATGGATTTAATTAAAATAACGGGGCGGTTCACAACAAGTTAATTACAACAATAGATCCTTTGTTTCGCAAACTTGTAAGTAGATATTAATTGTTTAGAGGTAGGAATGTAGGTATCGTTGTAGGTATAAACTTAAGAAGGAAATACGAGAAAAACGATACACTACATCTTTATACTTAACATTTAGTAGGTACCTATTATCTAAAGATGATAGATAACTATAGGTGTGGACCTTGAACTGCGATTATAATTATTAGTTCATAGTAGGTAGTATTTGAATAACCTAATAATAGAACCTACAAATTATGGACCTATCTAACCTAACTAACATTGATCACGCACCAAAGTTCAATGTAATTGTTAATTTTTTTATGTTGAAAAACGTTTTCTAAATTGTCAACAGGGAACGGTTATTTTTATTAAGATGATTGCTACAGCAATTCAACACATCCCTATACTCAAACCATTCAATCATTGATGTGATGGCACACAATTGAAAATAATATTTTCATGTTCTTGTTATGTAATATATATTATGAAGCATCAAATGTACCTATTGTCGTAATTGCACTACATCAAATTAAAAAATACTTTGACTCATTAACATTTACTCCTTTTTACTAAATTTCAAAAGTTAGTTCACCTAACTGTAAATAATAATTGCTGATTATAGGGAGTATAGCTACCTTTGTCAATTAAATTATATCATTAAATTTGAATATTGTTTGTTACAGAAGAATTATCAAATCAGAAGAAGAGGAATATCATCTAATGGGAACAGGCAAATTGGAATTTGCATCAAGATTGATGAGCCGTTGATGGCTGTTTACATGATATGACAATTCATGTCTCTATAATCATGTTATGTATATGGCAGTATAGACAGAGTTACAGAAAGGCAGTAAATGAGTGGACCAAACTGCCACAAGCAATTACTTCATCTCACTGCTTGAGGCAACTTATGTTTTGTTGCAGGGAAAAATGAAATTATGTAATCTTGACAAAAATATGTATATTTTGATAAAGAAAGAACAACATACAATGTTTTATTCTGTATATGTGTTATGCATTCACTAAATATATATATGTTACAATATTATGCTTTTCCTTTATTTGAAATACAATAATATTTTATAAATACAAAACAATCCATGTAAGAAGTAAGATCTTGGAAATATTTTACATAAATTGAGTATATTTATGAAAACACTATTAGACAGTCCTAATTAATTATGTCTCTTAATAATAAAATTCGTTTTTACATTCACACAAACTATACTTGCTGCATATTAAGTCCAGTGATTAAACATAAAACTGGTTTCCGTGAAAAAATAACTACAATACAAAGGTACATTCAATACCTAATAAACTTGTAAAGCTAATCTCTGCTACTATAAATTTTACATAAATTGAGTATATTTATGAAAACACAATTAGACAGTCCTAATTAATTATGTATTTTAATAATTAAATTCGTTTTTACATTCACACAAACTATACTTGCTGCATATTAAGTCCAGTGATTAAACATAAAACTGGTTACTGTAAAAAAATAACTACAATACAATACACAGGTACATTCAATACCTAATAAACTTGTAAAGCTAATCTCAGCTACTATAAATTAAACTCAAGTGTTCCATAACATGCTACACCGAGACATGTTCAAATTGTAAACTCCTTATTTCAGTACTAATATTGCCTCAGACTTGATATTCTTGCTGCACCGAGACATGTCCAATTTGTGAACTCATTATTTCAGTACTAATATTGCCACAGACTTCATATTGTTGCTACACCGAGACATGTCCAATTTGTGAACTCATTATTTCCGTACTAATATTGCTGCAGACTTCATATTCTTGCTACACCGAGACATGTCCAATTTGTCAACTCATTATTTTAGTACTAATATTGCCACAGACTTCATATTCTTGCTACACCAAGACATGTCCAATTGGTGGACTCATTATTTCAGTAGGTACTAATATTGTTGCACACTTCATATTCTTGCCTAGTCTCGGTTCTTGAAGTCTGCCGTAGTTAGCTAAAAACAAGAAATTATTAAACATTGAAATAAGTAAAAAAGACATGACCTTATTTAATGATATTTTTTATTACTCCTGTATTTATCAAAATAATAATATATCATTTCAATTTGCCAACAAATTATATATTTATTAAGACTATGACAGACTTAGAGGTTACCTATCATTTTTTTATGAATTTCAGAACAATATTCAGAAAATTTTTAGTTATTGTATAACTAAAAATTTTCTGAATATTGTTTGTTTTTAAACTGACTGACTTTAAAACCACATGCATTTAGTAATTTGAAATACTGGCTTGGGAAAATATCACAAAGTAACTATATTTACTAACCATTGGTATAAATACAGATAAAAATAACATCCTAATCTTTAGAATACATACCTAGTGGTTTGTATATCACTGCAATTTGTTTATTGCGCGACATCTTTCAACATTTGTCAATTTATTCAAAACTGCTTAGTGTTGAAGTCCTTTTATCCACATGTCTTATGATCTACTTGCTTCTTACACTCCTGAGACGTTTCAAACTCGATCTGCGCACTATTTCAGCTAAACTGAACACGAAAGATCTGAAAGAGTAAGTTTAAGAGAATTAAAGACAAATAATAGGATTGGTTTACTATGTATCTCGTTGACAATGAATAGGTAAACGATGATAGAATAATACTTACTCAGCATAATGTAGGCGAAATAATTAAGTTTGAAAGAAAACAACAAAGGTAATAATTCAACTGACTTATCTGACTTAATCTGACTGACATTTATAATGTCATTTTAGTGATGCCAGATGCAATTTCTAAATTAGTATTATAATGCTGAAGAGTTTGTTTGATTGGACACGCTAATCTCAGGCACTATATTAGTTGCCGTTTATATTCCGTGAGAGCGTAGTATTTCCTTTGATGGGTGGATCACGGCACAGAAAATCACTGTTTTGTCTGTTCCGTGGGGTCGATCCACTCGTGATGAAATCAGTGTCATCCGTATAAATCCGATAGAATACCTCAACCGATAAACTGCATAAGTATATAAAATAGATGAGCGTAGCTGCGGCATCCGCTATTATTTGTATATCTATATTCTTTTTATAGGCTCACGCACACCTGTATCCCTGACGGGGTAGGCAGAGATGTAATATTACACCCACATTTCGCCATGAATTTTTAGGTCCCAGTGGTCCCACGTAATAGGAGGCGAGTCTTGCCTTTACCGGGCACATCACTAGACTCCGTTACTCTCTACTGTGTTATTATATTTATATTTCATACATATAATAAAACACAAAAAAAAATATTTTTGTACATTGAATATGTTTAGAAAAAAAATACTCTGTTAGGCTAAGAATCAGTAAAGGAGTATGAATCTAGAAAATAAATTCTGTCTGTTTGTCCGTTTGTCTATTTGTACACGCTAATCTCCGAAGTTACTGGATGGATTTGAAACTTTTTTTGTAATATTGCTATTAGGTCTGGGTCAACATAATTATAGTCTATATTAATTGATTTTGGAAAGTGGAACACCTGATGCAGAACCACAACAGCCCACATTGTCCGCCCTAGAACAGGCTATGTGGACAGAAGTCATTATCAAATTCCCGGAATTAGTTACTTTCTACCTGTAAACAACACCCCTAAACCCCTGATTCCAAGAATTGTTTACGTGTAACATTCCATACTGATGAGTCATCGTTTATTAAAGTAAGCTAATGAGGTAAATGCAATTAAAGAAATAGGTCAGTGGCATTTTGCTACACTTGTGCTAACACCTCATGGCGATAGTTCTTATTTTGTTTAAAGTTTTAGTGATGGATTTTACTTCTGGAGGTACCTATGTAGGTATAATATTTTTTCTTGTAAGAATCCTTTTAATGCGAAAAATGATGTTTTATCTTTGTTTTCGAACTTATCAAGCTTGGAAAAGCCATGTATCCTCTTGTATCTAGGCTGAAGTTTTGATATGTTTTAGCTGCATGACTATGGATGATTATGGCATATATGTATTTTACGTAACACACTTGAATACAACTATTTTTTTTTCTTATTTTTTAGAAAAGCTTTACTCTATTAGTAAAATAGAGCTTTTCGAAAAATGGCTAAAGCTCGAAAAAAGCGATAGAAATGATCGTTTATTTGAGTTTATTTCATCTTAGTTTGATTTCTTTGACATTACTGAAGAATGTCAAAGGGAAATTAAGATGAAATTAGCTAGTATTTCGTAGAAAATTTCTACAAAATGGGTTTCTTCAGGAAAGTCAAAAGAGCGTTTCCTTAATAAGAATAAGATGTGACTGGAAGGCGATGAGATTGAATTTTGTATGCGATCGACTCAACCACAGCCTTCTCCGCTGACCTTTTTCGGCCTGGCAGGCCTAAAAAAGTCTTCGAAGATTCGTCTTTTAAAACTAAAAAACGTAGAGTTGAAGATCTAGTTCAATCGCGAAGTGTTGGAGAATTAATGACTGCAGCAGAGGTAACTGCATGGTCAACTGGACATAAGAACGTTGCCAGAGTTATAAAGAAGCTTCAGCTTCCGTAAGTGTATGTATTGGCCTTCAACAACCAAGTGCTGTGCAAAGTAATAGACCGCTGAGTAGTGACGAGGCATTAACGTATTATATTGATTCAAAATCAACAAGTCACTCATACAAGCAGACTAGGACATGGACTATGAAAGTCGGACATCACGTGTTTCCATCATATGAATGAATTGTTAAATAAAAAAAGCGTGTTATCCTTCCGAGAATCACGTTGTTGTGACACAATCTCGAGCAGAAATTGAGCTACAAGCTATTTTAAATAAAACTGCAGAACGGTTAGTTAGAAGCTCAGAGAGAAGTTGTCACAAGCGTGCTCCACAATTCCTCGTTTACTCTTATAAGTAAATGGGTGGTCTATCATCAAAATCATCATAGTGGTTATAAACAGAGATTTGACAATAGCGAAGACACTGATGAGTTCCTTTTCGTTTTTTCATTTGTTTCTCTTAGGTTAATCGACGAAAGTAACAACATTATCTGGCAAAAGCCTCATCCATCGTCGACGATGTTTTGCCGTTCAATTAAATTCATTTTTGCCAAAGAAACTACGGAATTAACAAAAATCGAGAGTAATAATGTTTTGGAACAAATAAACAACTTGGAGCCTACATCTTGTGATCTTGGTGGTTCTTTTTATATTTATTATTTGATTTGAATTGACTATTATTTTTTATAAATATGTCAGTTAATAATTTTTGTATAAATATGTCAGTTTGTAATTTTTGTATAATATATGTCAGTTTATAATTTTTGTATACATACATAACGTCACGCCTTTTATGCCCGAAGGGGTAGGCAGAGGTGTATTTCTACACCCACTTCTCGCCAGATATACTTTAGTCCCACGTAATAAGGGGCGAGCCTATTGCCGTACCGGGCACATTTCCAGACTCCGTGCTGCTGCTGAGAATTTCGTGACAGAAAAACCCAATAACACTCCCCGACCCAGGAATCGAACCCGGGACCTCCCGATCCCACGCGCACATTTATGCCGCGAGACCAACGAGGCAGTCGTATAGGGTTTGATGTCAAGTTTTCCGTCTCTACGCAAAGATGGTATTTGTATCGTGTTATTCCTTAGTCACCTCTTACGACACCCACGGGAAGATAGGGGGTGGTGACACTTGTATTCTATGCCGTCAACCACACGGCATAATTTATTTAATAATATAGTATTATATATTATAATGACTGAAAATATATTTTTGTCCACCTGGCTTGTTCTACGCCGAACACTGTGCAGCCCGGCGAAACTATAAAACATAAAAATGCGGTTTGGCAAAAAACATTATGCCTGATGAGCATTTTCTGATGAGAGATTATTTGAAGATCTCGAACATCTGATGCGGAGAGCCCAGCTACGCTAAAACATATAGCCATGACGTGTTAGATAAAGTTATTTAGTCTGATAAGCTTTTCTGTTGCCTAATAAAAATCAGAGATCTGAAACATCTGGTGAGGAGTTATAAGATCCCATCTGCACTATACTATAATTATACAATATACAGACTCGACGGCTTAGCATTAGTTGTCCAATATTAAGAGGATTTCTTGTTGAGAGATCCATATTCATAATTCTTCGAGCAATTAAAGACCCGAGGAAGGACATAGTTTTTATCGCGATAACCGACATCCACGCGGGCGGAGCCGTTAGCGACAGCTAGTATTGACATATGTATTTTGTATGGATCTGTTGTCAAATATGCCTCTCTAATCTTCAAATACATGGGTAGATTGTATACATAATATAAGAGAGACAGAAACTTATATTAGAGAGACTTGAGTTCGAAACCATAGCGTTTTTTTTTATTTTGTGGTTATTGTGTGCTGCAATGTGACCGTAGAGTACGTTAATCCGTTGGTTCCTTCTGTCATAAAGATCTTTGACCGTCTTTGTAAGGAGTAAGTAGCGGCAGTAGCTTGAAATATCCTGATTCTGGTCAAAACCATATTATCATTTTAAGTTGCGGAGGTCAGATGACATAAGAAATAGGTACTTAATCGATTCGTATATACAATCGGGATAAGTAGAATAAGTAACTTTAATACTCAACTTTTCTATTCTTCAATCAGATGATTCTATTGTTCAATGATAGCAAATAATGAAGATTTTTGTTGTTTAGTCCAATTAATAACACAAACGGCTTAAGTTACTAATCTATTACCAGAATATACAATATTAACACAGTAATAGATTCGCAATTAGCCTATTAACAATTTCACATGAGGTGATGAGGCTACGAATACGTTGGTTCTACTATTTCACTAATTCTGTTCTTATATTATGAACACGACTTCATGGCCATTGCATCAGTATATCCGAGTGAAATTATTCGTCTCATACATCCACTCGCGCGGAGCCACGTGTGACAGCTAGTTCATAATATTATATTTATAATATATAATTTATAATTAGACGTTGTTTTTTACAATATGTGACGCGGAGTAAGTAGTGACTTGGAGTTCTAATTAAAATTAATAAGAAAATTTTCGACGTATCATTTCAGATATAGTCATGTATATCTCAAAGCATATTGGTTCTACCATCCATGTGGTACACATTATTTGCATTAAATTGTGAATCAAAACCATTGTCAAGTCCTCTTGAACACACACAAAAAATTTCATCATAATTGGTCCAGTCGTTTAGGAGGAATTCAGTGACATACACACGAACACAAGAAATATATATAATATATATAATAATAAATAAAATAATTTAATAAAGATAAAGATGTACCTAATTAAAAGTTAAATTCCCAAAAATAATTGCCTTTGGCAACATTAATTAAGACTTCTGATTTTACAGTGTTGTTACATTAGATAAATTGTTAGTCGTGTATGGTCGTAAAACAAAATTCCATATAAATTACATTACATTTAATAATAAGAAGATTTTGTTAATTTTATTGCAGGATTAATTTCACGTTGCAAATAAAACAATTAAATAAATAATCAAAATAATTCATGACTAATTATATTACAAAAAAATATATAAAAATTGTCAACACTCATGTATTTTAAATCTGGTATTCTGGTTTGCCATCTCCGTCGTGTCAAAAATGTCAAAATGAATGCGTATACTTCATCTCTTTCTTTCCGAGTAGTTAAAAAGAGAGAGAAATAGGGGGCGTGGCCTATGTGCGTATGTGTGCAGATGATCGGAAATGGCCTGCCCGCCGTGCCATTTCGAGAGCTCGTACTGCGGATCAGTCGAAATGGAGTGAAGCACATCGAGCTGTCCATTCTCTACAACGGATAAGTCGTTGGAAAACTCGTACTAGACCCTCAGATTGTGTTTACAGCTTTTCGTTTAAACGCCCACTACTAATTATTGGAAGGTGGAAGATGTTTAGAATGTGCAGTTATCTCGTTTTGCCAATTTTAAATAAGTTAGTAAATCATTAAACATTTTGATTACTTATTAAACTTTGATTTGTTTCATTTAAGTGCCGTCAGATGTATTTGTTATTTGCGAAGTTTTATTATTCATGCGGGATCCAGCAAAAAGCGGGATCCGGCGGGATTGAAAATGTCCAGTCCCGCAAATACCGGGATTGAGAATTTCGTGCGGGATTGCATTACCTGTCCTACCTGTATGTATGAACGCGATAAACTCAAGAACAATTGAATGGATTTTTGTACGGTTTTCACGAATAGATAGTGTGGTTGGTGGTGTAGAAAGGTTTAAGAGTAAGATTGACGCGGGTGTAGCCACGAGCGATGTCTATTATTAGATTAAGCTAAGTGCATATAATACTGCATTATAATCGATTTTAAACTTTCGCGATTTGTTTACATAATTCAAAATAATTAAGCGGGTCTTAATTGCGTAAACTTTACATATAGATACACCTATTTGTTACGTGCACCGAGCGAAACGTCGGCAACAAATTGGTATTTATACCCTCAGATTATTAGAATCTGAGTTTATACCTTAAACACAGATAATATAATACTATCCTAGTCCTTAAATAAGTAAAGTTTACGCGATTAAGGCCCGCTTAGTTATTTTGTAGGTATGATAATACTGCAGTATATTTGTGGAAATATATGCGTTCGTAGCGTCGTTTAGCTTTGTTGTTAACATATAAATATATTATGTTATTAAACATGAACAACGAACTCTTATGTATATTATATATCCTAACATACAACACAATAAAAACATAATTTCATTTGGTATTATCTTTGTTACGATTTGAATTCTATGTTAGTTCATCGTACCGCCATCTTTTGATACGAAAGTACAGTGGATATTCCATATTTTGCTACAAGATGGCTCTTAAGCAAAACTAACTAACATTAAATTTTTTCTACTCACCACTAGGTGGCGCTTAAATGCTCAGTTTCCTAGTTTTCTAGTAGATTCTATTAATCTTTAATGTATATTACAAAAACTATCTTCGCAAATCTGGCAATTCTGGCATTTACTAACTTATCTTGAAAAAGTAATTTACCAGCAGCTACATGCCATCAACTGCTGGTTTTTAAACGCATTTCCAAAATTATTTGAGTGAACTCATTAGTATGCTATGCTGTCTTAGATATTTGTTTCCATGCCCTTGAAACTAGTGATTTGCTTTTACTATTATTTCAGTACCTGAGTAGCTACAAAGTAGGGACCACCATAGACACTATTCA
This sequence comes from Euclidia mi, assembly GCA_944739405.2. NCBI lineage: Eukaryota > Metazoa > Arthropoda > Insecta > Lepidoptera > Erebidae > Euclidia > Euclidia mi. Next base: position 34,844,287 of record OX123207.2, read on the forward strand.
GGTGACGTTTAGCGCGGTGTAAAACGCCTGACATTATGCGGCACAATTTACAACATTGCAAGTATTTATATTATTATTTATGTAGGCGCCAAAAAAGAGCACGGTTGTTAATGCAATCACAGATTTACTAATAAGTAATTTAATTTTAAACGCGTGATTATCTGACACTGACTGTTTGACTTAAAACTTATTTCATTTGCTCTTAGTTCATAGTACAGAAATAACAATATTGCTGATGTTATTTATTTTGTACATAAAATACTTCTTGTGTTTACAATCTGCAAAAGAACATTTCATAGTAAACATACATACTGGTGCCTTTGACCTATATAGGTATAATAAAATTAGTAACACAGTCTATATGTCTTTATACTGTGATAATAATTTAGGTCCACTTATTTTGTATTCTGTCTTCAAAACTTTCCCAAACTTCCCAAATTAATTGAGATCTGATGATCATCAGATCTCAACTGAAGTAAAAGGTTTTTACCACAGTTTTGTCGTGTTTGACCAAAGTTAATAAGCATCTAAATTGTCTTGCAGGCGCTATAAAAGTCTTAAATTATTTATTAAAAACATTATGGTGCGTTCGTAGAAGCTGATCTCGATCAGCTTCTACGAACGTACCTACCATATTGTTTTTGTTTTTGCATCGAGATGCATCCTAGATATGAGATCAATTCTCTAATAAAGGAAAATTATTTTTATCTGCGTATTGCTGAAAATGTTCAATTTATATTATACTTAATTTATAAATTCTGTATAGTTCCGAGTCCTATGCAAACAAAGCTGAATAATAACGGTTTTCTAGAAAGTTCATTCTACTTTGGGGTAGCACAAGCTAGAGCGAACTTTCGAGAAAACCATGTAGGGGTGGAAAAGTCCAGAAATGATGTCATTGTGTGACGTGACATACACACATACACTTTTACACATACATTCTCGTTCCATCTCGCTCTATCACGCTAGTTGCGCGGCGCTGCGTCATGTGCGTCACACATTTCTTTGGTGTTGCTAGTCTTAATTTTGAGTTTACCCGTAATACTTTACAAAAAAACAGCACTAAGGTTAGTCAATCATATTTATTAATTTATTAAAAATATGCATTTAGGTACTATAAGAAAATGTAGTAATGGACGAACAGATCTTAGAATGCAAAATATTGTTTGAATTTTCCACTTACCATAGTGATTCCAAACATTTTATCGCAATATAAAAAAAGTTACCTACACTTTTTATACTTACGTAGCCTTTACTATAAAACTAATATACCTCTACTATACTTATATAATTAATAATTTTATTTCTAGAAAATTCGGACTTCGTACTTATTTTTTTACTCGTGAGTCTCATGACGTGCCATGGTTTTCTTTAAGTACCTCAAGCATGATATGACATTATTTTACTCAAACTGCTCTCCAAGGAATTACTCTCTTAGAGTTTGTATTTTATAATGGCTCTTATTTACCCTTGAGTTAATAATTAAATGATGATGTCTATTTTCATATATACATGTTTCATCTTAATTCACAAAATTACTTTTATTTCTGGATAGCCGTGTGGTTGACGGCATAGAATACAAGTGTCACCACCCCCTATCTTCCCGTGGGTGTCGTAAGAGGCGACTAAGGGATAACACGATGCAAATACCATCTTTGCGTAGAGACGGAAAACTCGACATCAAACCCTATACGACTGCCTAGTTGGTCTCGTGGCATAAATGTGCGCGTGGGATCGGTAGGTCCCGGGTTCGATTCCTGGGCCGGGCAGTGTTATTGGGTTTTTTTGTCACTAAATTCTCAGTAGCAGCACGGAGTCTGGAAATGTGCCCGGTACGGCAATAGGCTCGCCCCTTATTACGTGGGACTAAAGTATATCTGGCGAAAAGTGGGTGTAGAAATACACCTCTGCCTACCCCTTCGGGGATAAAAGGCGTGACGATATGTATGTATGTATGTGTACCTATGTTGTCAAAGTAATAAAGTTCGTTAACCCACGCAAGACCACATTAGCACACATGATACGTGAAATGTAAAAATAAAGTTTTACTTCAGTGTGGTGGGCTCGCCTAGCCCCGCCGAAGGAACAACGTCTAACACACATTTCTATTTTCTCGATAACATTTCCCATAAAATCGGGTAAAAGTTTATAGCTAGCCACCCTAATGTGAATGCGATAACGCTGTCACTTTCTTACAATGGCGCTCTTTGATTGGTTGACGTGCCATAAGCTTCTAGAATGTTCGTGATGTTCTCGACGCTGATTGGCTGATCTTGTGACGTCTAGAGTTTTCTCGAAGCCGATTCGTCCCATATATAAGCGCGGCGATCTCGGCGGCAAAGCATTATCATTTGAAACTCAAAGCGAATCTGAAGACGAAGTAGTTCGGTGCAAACCGAAGGAGTTTACTCACAGTTAACTCGAGCATTACTAGTGCACACAGCAGAAAAAAAGAAGTAGAGAAGATGCCAGCTATTGGAATCGATCTTGGAACTACGTACTCGTGCGTCGGCGTGTGGCAACACGGCAACGTGGAGATCATCGCCAACGACCAGGGCAACCGGACCACGCCATCGTATGTCGCGTTCACAGACACCGAGCGCCTCATCGGCGACGCCGCCAAGAACCAGGTCGCCCTCAACCCCAACAACACAGTGTTCGACGCCAAACGACTCATCGGAAGGAAGTTCGACGACCCCAAGATCCAACAGGACATGCGACATTGGCCCTTCAAGGTGATCAATGATTGCGGCAAACCGAAGATCCAGGTAGAGTTTAAGGGAGAGACGAAACGCTTTGCGCCGGAGGAGATCAGCAGCATGGTGCTGACGAAGATGAAGGAGACGGCGGAGGCGTACCTGGGCAGTAGTGTGCGGGACGCGGTGATCACCGTGCCCGCGTACTTCAACGACTCGCAGCGCCAGGCCACTAAAGACGCGGGCGCCATCGCCGGGCTGAACGTCCTGCGCATCATCAACGAGCCCACGGCCGCCGCGCTCGCGTACGGCCTCGACAAGAACCTCAAGGGCGAGCGCAACGTGCTCATCTTCGACCTCGGCGGCGGCACCTTCGACGTGTCCATCCTCACCATCGACGAGGGCTCGCTGTTCGAGGTGAAGGCCACCGCCGGCGACACGCACCTCGGCGGCGAGGACTTCGACAACCGCCTCGTGAACCACCTCGCGGACGAGTTCAAGCGCAAGTACAAGAAGGATCTACGCACCAACTCGCGCGCGCTCCGCCGCCTGAGGACCGCCGCCGAGCGCGCCAAGCGAACGCTGTCCTCCAGCACTGAGGCCACCATCGAGATCGACGCGCTCTACGAGGGCGTCGACTTCTACACGCGCGTGTCGCGCGCGCGCTTCGAGGAGCTGTGCTCGGACCTGTTCCGCGGCACGCTCGACCCCGTGGAGAAGGCGCTCAAGGATGCCAAGCTCGACAAGGGGCAGATTCACGACGTCGTCCTCGTCGGCGGCTCCACGCGCATCCCCAAGGTGCAAAACCTGCTGCAAAACTTGTTCTGCGGCAAGAAGCTCAACCTGTCCATCAACCCTGATGAAGCGGTGGCGTACGGCGCGGCCGTGCAGGCGGCCATTCTGAGCGGTGAGCAAGACGCCAAGATCCAGGACGTGCTGCTCGTAGACGTAGCGCCACTGTCACTCGGCATCGAGACCGCCGGCGGCGTCATGACCAAGATCATCGAGCGCAACTGCAAGATCCCGTGCAAGCAGTCGCAGACGTTCACCACCTACTCGGACAACCAGCCGGCGGTCACCATCCAGGTGTACGAGGGCGAGCGCGCCATGACCAAGGACAACAACTTGCTGGGCACCTTCGACCTGACGGGCATTCCACCTGCGCCTCGTGGTACCCCCAAGATCGACGTCACATTCGATCTGGACGCGAACGGTATCCTGAACGTGTCGGCGAAGGAGAACACCACGGGACGCAGCAAGAACATCGTGATAAAGAACGACAAAGGCCGCCTGTCGCAGGCGGAGATCGACCGCATGCTGTCGGAGGCGGAGATGTACAAGGAGCAAGACGAGAAGCAACGGAAGCGCGTGGCGGCTCGCAACCAGCTCGAGTCGTACGTGTTCAGTGTGAGGCAGGCGATCGAGGACGCCGGGGACAAGCTGTCCGAGGACGACAAGAGCACGGCGCGCTCTGCCTGCAGCGACGCTCTGCAGTGGCTCGACAACAACTCGCTGGCGGAGGAGGAGGAGTTCGAGCATCGCCTCAAGGACCTGCAGCGTGTGTGCTCGCCGCTCATGACCAAGATGCACGGCGGCGCCGGCTCCGCACACCAAGGAATGCCTGGAGGCATGCCGGGCGGAATGCCAGGAGGAATGCCCGGTGGCATGCCGGGCGGAATGCCAGGAGGAATGCCCGGTGGCATGCCAGGCTACGGCGGTTACCAGAGCAACAACGGACCCACAGTTGAAGAAGTAGATTAATAAACAGATTAGCAATTTATGTTGTTAGTTAGCATTGTAATTTGTTTAGAAGACTGATAATTATAATTTCGCCATGTGCTGACATGACATGACCAGCACATGGATTTGACTGTGATCTCTGTTTAATATGTTGTTAGTTTTAGATTGTTAAAATAATTTGTTGGAACAGCAAATAAAGAAGTTTTAAGTTTATTTCTGTCTTTCTTTTCGTCTTATTCTTACCTAGGGTAGACCGAGGCGAATCGGATCACTTTTTATTTGAGGACATAAAAATCATACTAAGGTGTAATATAATTATGTAACTTTAATTGACAAAACGGTAATCATTAATTATTTAGCTACGCATTAAGCATTTCGAAACTCAATATACTCATAAATTGTGCAAAATATTGATCAAAAGGCAAGAAGAGAGAAATATCCGAATCGCCTCAATTATCGGGGCGAATAGGATACATAAAATTAAGGTTTTCTCAACATTATAAGCTTTTGTATCAAAAGAAATATTAAAATAATAAATAATCAGAACAATATTAATGTTTTGGTCATTATGTAAACCACATGAATACGGGCCTTCTTTCCCACCTAGACCAGCACTTTTATCGGGGCACCATTCCTCACATGATAGTGAAGTGAATGAATGAACTTTTTTTATCAGTAAATACAAATCCAGACTTTTGCTTATCACGTGATTTTTATTCAAGGTGTTCTTTTATTATTCTTGTTCTCCATATTTTATTTGGTATCAGTCAGTTTCTCTTTTTTTTCTTCTTAGCATCTCTTTCGTAAAGATTAATCTTACACTGAGGTGGAGTCAAATGCAATATTGGCATTATTGTCTTCCACGTGTTTTAATGACATCCCTGGAGAGAGAAACTATCCTTTGTAAATTTGTGTAACGCAATTTTGAAATCTCAGCAGCCCGACCTAAAATTAATTCTTAGACCACTATTTTATGGGCTATAATTATTTTTTGAGGGGCCATTCCCTTGCTTGTTACCTTTATTGTTTATCTTTTATATGTGCGAACTATCTATAATTAAGTAAAAATTCTTTTTCCTTTTTTTCATGCTATTCTCAAATGTAAAATAACACCTTTTTAATAAGTGATCCAATTCGCCCCCGATGGCGTGATCCGAATCACCCCATATTGAAGACTTTTGAAATATTTACACGTTAACCTATAATAATGTGTTTAAAAATAAAAAGGTTTTATAAAATAGACCTATTCCCAAGCCGTTGAAGCTATATAATTCAAAGTGTTAACACAAATTCCTAAATTTACACCATGAAATTGTAAGCATGTGTTTTAGATGAGCGCCAATTTTAGCGACGCACACAAAAAGCGACTCACTGGCGAGCGGCGCTGACGCTGATGTACTGGTCGAATCAAAACGCTACCAATGGCAGTAGGAGCGGGGTGGAAGTGGCTTGTGAGCCGCCAGTAGCTAGCGTTTCCTGTCAACGCCTAATTAAAAATATTCTCAAATTTCTTATTTTGATCCGATTCGCTCCCTGATCCGATTCGCCTCGGTCTACCCTACACTGTAGACAACCAACTGGCACGGTGCGGCGCGGCGTTGCCTACAATCTCCCAATCTGCCGGCATGAGGCATTTACATAAGTCTGGACAAGCCGAGTATCGCGATATACGAGTCATCGCGAGAATATCTAACCTAAAGAAAATTACACTCAAGTAAGTAGCCTAATTATCCGGGTTCCGTGCACACTCGGCTACACATGGCAGGTCCAGATTACTAAAGTACAACTCTGCTTGACTCGTAATTCGGATGTTTCTGCAGCATACATAATGACCCCTTGTTATACTTCGACAGTCTTCGGAAGCCAATGCAAACTTAAGAAGGCCGAAACAAATCTCGGCAAGTTTTAGTTTCGACTAGTAGGTACCTATAGTATTATATTATCTGTGGTTTCTGAACCCACTGCTTTAAAATTAAGCTCAGCTGCGGTAGCATTCTTAAGCACACTTCAACATGCCAGTCGATAGTGAGCGCCTCAATGTTTCTTAACCAAAGCCCAAGGGTCAACAGTATCCGATTTGTGCAATGAGGACCATGTTCAACTTTAGGTTGGTGTCGACGGCATCACCGTCGACTAAACTGTTTGATCGTCATGAAGCCTATGCAAGTTGAGATGCAAGCTTACAATTGGACCAAATGATTGTTATGTTTGCAGTATGCCTAATAGACAGTGTCTCAAAGGAAACTTTAAACATATTTATAGGATCGATGAAGCCCTTTATCGAATTTATGTTTATTTCTTAGTACAATTTGGTGCTTTTCATTCAAAAATAAATCTTCTAAATGTGAACACAGATATGCGGAGTAGTCGAATTTCTTATTGATGTTGATATGCATTTGCAAAATATTTTTGTAATGAACTATAGACATAATACTTATTCACATAAAATTATTTCAAACAGTGAGCGTTAATTTATGACCCTATTTACATTAAATTATACTTCGATAGTAAATCAGGATAAGCTGTTGAAAGGTGCAAAATAAGACTGCACGGTAGGTAGTACGTGTGCTTGTGTGTGTTAGGTAACCGATTCCATGCGGATGATGCCGCACAGGCACCATGTAAATCTATGGCGTATGGTGCCCGAGAGGATACAAAACTAAAACATAAAAAAATCGGCTAAAACGACATTTGTCAAGAGTCCCGTAAATAAAAGTGTCTTTATTTGTCACCCATATCATGCCTACAGTGTTCGTTTCAAGTAATTTCGTAAATTAGCAGACTTCAGGGGTTGTAAACCAAGTTGTCGAGTCACATTTTATTATTGAGTACAGGACGCCAGCAGCTACGCCTGCATTTTTTTTTTTAATTTACCCGTTTTGGCCGATCCCGTGGGCATTTCAGGAATTCCCTTCTTAGTGCACCCTTACGGTCCCCATGGAGCATATATGCCAAATTTCAGCTTTCTGCGCCCAATAGTTTCAGCTGTAGCGTGTCTGTCAGTCAGTCAGTAACGCAAGGATTTTATATATTAAGATTATTGCAACGTTAATCACTGGATAATTCTAACAGCCAACTTTCTGAATGTTTCTCAAAAAATCAAATGCTTCTATCATAAGGTTCATTTTGCCTCAAAACACGATGGGGTTACAAAGAGTGCGGGGCGGATCGGCGACTTAACAAACAATGGGTTTCACCTACCCATTTTTGCGCTATTCGCCGGCCTTTCGCCAACGAAGTTGCGTATGCCCTTGCGTATACGGTTGATTATTGTTTAAAACTACGCACCGTTTATAATTGCTTGCGCCGGCGCATGATTTTTTCATCCCGCACTTCTGTTGCTACCCTTTCTAAACAGACGTGTTCTTACTGCTTATATTATCGACGACATTCGCTTGTGCACTTGGACTCCGTGATTTTACATTTGTGACGACATTAGGATTTAAGATTGTTTCCCTACAAAACACTGGAATATACATAAATACATACATAGACTCACGCCTGTTTCCCCGAAGGGGTGGGCAGAGGCATATTAAACGCCCACTTTTCGCCAGTGTTTTGATCCCACGTAATAGGTGGCGAGCCTATTGCCGCTTGTCGGGATATTTTGTTTGCCAGAGCCTCGTCCGTTGATCGGCAGGTGCACCACTTGCAGGTGAGGTTGGCATGGGACCCTAAGTTCTTGGTGGGAACCCTATGCATATAGAACATAATTTACTATTCCTGAGAACCTGTAATTGGCTTACTGCTTCAAATTTCAGTCATTTTATGTTTATTGTTATAGCTGTTGGTTTTCCAAATGGTAAATAAATAAATAAATAAATAACTAAATGGTAATAAATAAGTATCACCTCCCTGCAAACTCAAATGGTACGTGAACAAATTCTATATAACACTCTTGAATAAATAAGTAAATCCATAAAATAATGCAAAAAGGTTTACAACACCTGATGGAAATTAGTCACTTACCTTCCATTTCCATAAAAACACACAGATCGTCACTTTTAAACGTTCTGAACGAATTTACTGACCGCGTACGTTCGATACACAAAGGCAAATGACGCAGTGGAAACACGAGAAAAAGCTAAAAGTTACAATTCATGGCGGATGATTCCCCAGGGGAATCATCAAAGTCCCTGGCGCTTGGTGCCCCAGAGGCATCATGGAATTTTTGTTTGACGCCAGGCACTAAAGATTGCTAAAAAGACCTCCGCACGGAATCAGGTAACTGCAATGCGAGCTCGTGGCGATCAGCTGAGCGACGGCGGCGGTCAATACTCTGACCTGATATTGAAAATGCATGATTACGAAAAAAATAATTTTTCATGTATTTGTAATCAGTTATAGTATATACTACTATAACTGAATACAAATTCACCCCTGAAAATATTTTGCAAATGCATATGAACAAACTGTAGGTGTGTTCAAGTCACAGAGTTATCTTTGTTAGTAACAGAAACTTAACCTATGTTGTAATCGTTGTCTATTGTTTACCCGAAGATTATTTACCATAATCATCATATTCCCGAATTTCCAAATCGGACTTGTACTTTGACTGACGATCACTTTGATTGCTTGCACTCCGAAACACAACAAACACTCGGGACTGCTAAACGAAGTGTTTTTGTTACTGACTTTTGTTAGTTTAGGTTAATACGGGGGAATTGGCGCCACATAAGGAAAAACTGCTTTAACTTTTAACAAACATCACTTTTTAATAAAGTTTTTGGTTATTTTTATAGGACCACTAATCAAATTTATATTACCAATACAAAAATAAAAAATGAACGATACAAAGACAATTAGACTAATTTAAAACAAAAATAACATTGGCTCCCATTACCCAAGAGTACGGGGTAATTAGAACCAGAGAAAGGGGTAATGAGATCCACCGGGGCAATGGTAACCAGTTTACGAAAATGTAACAAAAAATATACATTTATAATATTTTAAGTACTAGCTTATAACTTAAACTTATTATCATTTGAAACGTCTTTAGGTACATGCAAAATCACCGTCTTATAATTTAAAAAACGATAACTTATTGCCTACTACAAAAATCAGAAACATAATCTTTGGCAGAATCACTTCCTGAACATTGAGCATGTGACCAGTCACCACAAGACCTGTACCTGTATCACATTTCGTTAGATTTTCCAGACTCACAACTAATCATACACATATTGGAATCTTCATCGACATAGTCACTACTATTATCATCACAGATATTCTGGTAATTGGCTGATTTATCTGATGAACTGTTATCGTCTTTAAATAGGATTTTTTTGGCCTTTTCATTTGCTTTGTTAGTAGGCTTTTTAGGTGATCAGCTAGAATTCTTTCTTGAGCAGGGTAAAATACTGGTATTTTTCCAAGACGAGGATTTGCTTGTTCTGAAAGTCAAAGTCAAAGTCAAAGTCAAAATCATTTATTCATCTAGGTCACAAGGTGACGCTTATGAACGTCAATTTTAAAATTAAATTACTTAATGCTTCTACATTTACATTTACTGCCTCGTTCGCAAAGCAATAGGTAGAGCCACGAGAAAGAACGGGCAATAAAACTCGAGGCCACTCTTTTAAATCGCCAATATTATGGTACATATTTTTATTTTTGTAAGGAGCTGCAACTGTTACACATTGTACTAAATTACTTGTAAATAGTATTAGTTACAGACGTAATACTTAAGTAATTAATGCAGTTACTAAATTATGTGTTTTAGTTAGCCTTCCAATGCAAACAGCGAATATTGTGTAACAGGAGCATCCACTTACGACTTATAATGTATACAACTCGTGACCATGTTCAGGACTATGGTGGAAATGTATGTTACAGAAGTGACGATATATGAATACACAAAATCACAAAAACGTTAGTTCACAGACCATGATAACGAGTTATCTACATCTTACAGTACAGTAAATTGTAATAAAATTAGTGGAACAACAATGCAAATGTAAATGTAGTAAGTGGAGTGACCTAATTATAATAAACGAATAATAATTTAAAAAGAACTAGAAATGTTATATAATAATAAACTGAAAAATGCTAAGTATCTATATAAATTCTAAATAAGTAGTAGATCATGAGTTGTCTAGTGTAAGTGACCATCTATCCTTATCACTAAAATAATCATTAACAGTATAATAACCTTTCCTAATAAGGCAGTCTTTTATTTTACTTTTAAACGTATTAAATGGTAATTCTAAGAGACTAATTGGTATTTTATTGTAAATACGAATACCTAGCCCTACAAAAGAATTGTTAACTTTATGTAAACGATGATAAGGGGCATATAACTTATGCCTGTTCCTAGTATTTATATTATGTATGTCACTTTTTGTAGTAAATAAACCTATATTTTGCCTAATATACAATATATTAGCAAATAAGAACTGCGAGGCTACTGTTAGAATTCCTATAGACTTAAAGCGTTCCCTAAGAGTATCTTTAGCACCTAACATGTATATTGCTCGTACCGCTCGTTTCTGTAGAACAAAGATATTCTGAATATCCGCAGCTTTGCCCCATAACAAAATGCCGTAAGACATGACACTATGAAAATAGCTAAAATAAACTAGACGAGCTGTGTCAACATCAGTAAGTTGTCTAACTTTTCTGACAGCATACGCTGCAGAGCTGAGCTTACCTGCAAGACATGCTATATGTGCACCCCATTGTAACTTATTATCTAATGTAATGCCTAGAAACACTGTAGAGTCAACTGTCTCAAGTTCCTCCCTATCTAGCATAATATTAGGTCCCAGTTGTCTAACGTTAGGTAAGGCAAATTTAACACATTTAGTTTTTTTAGAATTAAGTACTAGGTTGTTTGCTGTAAACCATTGTGTAACTTGTATAAGTGCATTATTTACATCATCAAATTCATTCCTATTCCTGTCTACTTTAAAAATAAGTGACGTATCATCTGCAAAAAGTACGACATCACAGATGTTTTTTAAATAAAAAGGTAAGTCATTAATATATACAAGGAACAGAAAAGGACCTAGAATTGAACCTTGTGGAACGCCTAACTGTATAGGTAATTTAGAGGATGTAGTCCCATTTACATCGACACACTGAAATCTCTGCCGCAGGTACGACTCGACAACACTAAGTGCGGTTTCCTCTACGCCGTAGTGGCGGAGCTTACGCAGTAGTGTGTCGTGATGAACGCAATCAAATGCTTTTGATAGGTCACAAAATACTCCGATAGCATTTTTAGATGACTCCCAAGCATTATAGACGTGTTTTATGAGAGCAACACCCGCATCAGTAGTGGATCTACCTTTAGTAAATCCGTATTGATCTTTGTGAAGCAGACTATTTAAATTAAAGTGTCTTAGTAGCTGCTTTAGTAAAATCTTTTCAAATATTTTACTAAATGCCGGCAAGATAGAGATGGGCCTAAAATTATTTATGTCATTTTTACTACCAGATTTGAATAAAGGTATGATTTTACTTAGCTTCATCAAATCCGGAAATACGCCTAGGTCAAAACATTGGTTAATAATTATAGAGAGGTAAGGCGCAACAGTCTCAACTATAGTACTTAAAATTTTAATTGAAATGCCCCAAAAGTCGCCGGTATTTTTAATAGTAATTGAATTAAATGCGATCAATATATCTTGCGGGGTGACGTGCTCGAATCTAAACACGTTCTTGCATTCAGGTACACTGCTAAGCAACAAATTTCCAGCGTATAAAGACGATGATTGTAAGGAACTAGTAGTTGTTATTGGTATGCTTGCAAAGAAACTATTGAACATATGCGCAACTTGAGATTTGTCTGTGACTAATAAATTGCTATCTTTGATTTCAAATTGGTTTTCTCGTTGTCGTGTTCTACCAGTTTCATTATTTATAATTCTCCACGTTTCTTTAATTATATTTGTCGATTGCTTAATTTTACCACTAATAAATTTTGATTTTGCCATAATACAAACTTGTTTAAAAATTTTTGAGTAGCTTTTTACATAATTTAGAAACGGTGTGTCAAATCTATGTTGTTTCAAACCATATAATTCAAATAACTTGGCTCTACTTCTGTATATACCTTTAGTGGCCCACTGGTTAAAAGATCCGGTAGTACCCTTTAGTGTTACAGTTTTACTCTTAAAAGTATTTTGAAACTCATTAATGATTAGTCCAAAAAGTGAATTATAAATTTTATTTGGATTTTCTGAGTTCAATATTGAAGGATTGAGATTTGCGATAATATTGTTTTTGAAATGTATAAGACGATTGGTAGTTTGAGGCCTACATTGTACTGTATGTGATTTATTATAAGCTGAACAAGAAAAACTAGCTATCTGTCCACGGTGATCAGAAGGAAGAGAACTAATAACTACTGGGTTTTTAGCAACACAAGAACTAAATATATTATCCAAACAAGTAGAAGATGTTGCAGAGACTCTAGTAGGTTCACAGAATAAGTTACTTAAATTAAATGACTTAAAAAAGTTCAGAAATCTAGTACACTGTGAAGAGTTCTCTAAAATATTAATATTAAAATCGCCACAAACTATAATATTTTTACTGCTACATTTAATTTTATTAATAGCATCTTCCATAACAGTCTCAAATAGATTATAATCACCAGAAGGGGGTCGATATACACAAATTACAATATATAAATCTAGTTCCACACAGGACAACTCAATAGTGCGCTCAATAGATAAGTTTACAATATCTTTACGTTCTTTGCATTTTAATAAATTTGAAGTCATTATGAGAGAACCGCCTCTAATAGCCTGCTTCCTTATATATGCGCTCTGCATTGTGTAATATTGATTAATGACAATAATCTCATGGTTATTTAACCAGTGTTCGGTTAAACACAATACTTTAACATCATATTTCTCTAGAAATAAACTTAATTCTAATTCTTTGCCAGATAGGCCCTGCATGTTTTGGTGTACTATATTTAAATACTGCAGCCTAACTGTTGTCCTATCTTGGAGTTTAAATCACAAGATGTGTCAATAAAAACGTTGTTAGTACATGTACTAACCCTATCAAATAAATTGTAAACACAAGGCTTTTTGCCTTGCTGTAAATTGTATGCTAATAGCTTAGCAATCTGTCGCTTAATATAAAATGGCAGATACATTGTATCTTTTGTCAAAGTAAATTTACTAATAAATTTATTAGTGTCAAAAAAGAATATTGCGTCACTATGACGACAAGTTATATTATACAATAACATATTCAATGTGTGTATGTGCATGTTTTCTGTATGTCTTAAGTTATTTGAGTATGGCAAAGCACATAAAATAAATTTACACCTAAATTTTGAATTAAGTCCTAGTAACACTTCAACACATTCTATTATATCCTGTCTCTTTACAGTTAAACTGTTACCAAACAATAATATGGCTGTACTATTCTCATCTAAGGGGTGTAACCTAATCTGATTCACTAAACTAGTGTAACTATCCCCTGGCCTGCAATAATTTATTACACACTGATTTGTATACTCATTGAGAAGACTACCAAAATTATGACCTAGTCTATCAGAAAAGATGTAGGTTTTATTAGTTGCTGTAGAAAGCCTAGATTTAATCATATTTGATTGCAAAGGCGATTGGTTTTGTAAATTATTGGAAAAATTCTCAGGTAGTATAATAGTACTCGATGGCTCTGTTGGGATTAGAGTGTGAGTACAAGGACACGAGAGCTTATTGGTCAGAGACTCATACATTTCTGCATTACATCTCACTAAGTCTACGAGCTCACCTGCCTCCACTATACGCTTGCTCAGCTCTTGTTGAGAAGCCTGGTATTTGTTGAAAATCTCATTTAAGGTGCTTTCTCTAAGTAACAGTTCTTCCCTCAAGCGATGAGTATCAGAATCATACACTAACCTACTTTGCTCCAAATTTCTAGAGTACTCAGATAGTTGATTAACTAAGTTAATGCGCTGTTTTCTGAGATTTAAATTAACCCTATGCATGTTATATTTCCTTATAGATTTATGAATTTTTTTAATTAATTTATTAACTTTAATGTAGCGTTTCAGTTTTTTATGACTAGAAAAGCTGCGTCTCATAAGAATGGTATCCTCCCTGGTCAGATCTATTGTCACAACTGGCTCCCTAATACACACATGATCAGGCTCACTACTAACCAACTCATGATATAGGCTGCAGGTATTCGCAATCTGTTCACTGTGTTTAGTAGATTTAATGTTGGAGATGGTGTTATGAGCTTCACTCAATTCACGTTCCAGTTCAGCAACACGTCTCAGAGCTTCTTCATGAGTGTCCATGCACTGTTGGAAGTTGGACACCGTCAGTCGAAGTTGCTCATGTTGTTCTAGGATTTCGTGATGGTGAATGTGCATTTCAGCCAGCTGTGCCTTGAGTTCAGTGTTCTTGTCTATAATTTTTTTAACTTCTTCTTCGCTGTCCTCCCTTTCCTGTAGCAGCTGGTTACACAGGATTTTTGAGCATTCCAATTCCTTAAGAGTGGTCTGTAGTTTGTCCTCCAAAACTGCCATTCTGCGGGTCATCATTTCCACAGACCTACCCCGTAGGCACCTGAAATATAAGGAAGAGTGAGTGAAGTCAGCTGAGGGAAACTATGAAATTGGTGGATAGAAGGTTGAGTAGGAAATATTGTAGGTAGATCATAAAAAAAGAAAAAGAGAGTAAAATTGAATAAATTTAGGAACAGCTTATTTTAAATAGGTACTAAGTATTGGGGAATTTGATATTCTATTCATAGAAAAGTAATGAACATAAAAGTTTGATAGATTTATAAAACAATAATATGTAATTAACAAGGTGAGTATCACTTATTGGTAATGTTTGAAATATCAATAAAACTGGAATGTAGGTACTTTAATAAATGGGCCTGTGTAACACTACTGTACTAAGTAAATATTAATATAATTTATAATAAGTAATTATGTATTGTGTATAGTGTGTCATGTAGTATAATGGTGTCTGAGGCAAATGTTTATCGTCATCGATTTTGCTTCCACAAATTGTCAAGCAAAAGGAGACAAACGGTGCCGCTGTGTATTGTAATTGACGTCGCTCACATATAATGAGCAGTGTTTATGTGATGTATAGTGTATTTTTGTTAGTGGTATATACAATAAAACGGTACAGGATTATGTAAAGAATAATGAAAACAATACTCCCCGGGTTTCCAGATGATTTTAAATCTCGTCTCCGTTATCCGTTACTTTGACAGTTACAGTTAGTCCGCCACAAATTTTCTAGCGAGGTTTTGTCAGTAGTCCTTTGATTTGTAGATACACCAACAATTATTGGTCAGGTTTATGGGTATACACTACACTTCCAACATGGAATTTATACTTAAAACAACATAAAACTATTTTTATCATTTAAATTATTATACACGTATTGAAATGACAACTGCTCGCTAGTGTTGCCAGCGAAGGAAAAAAGATGATTACCGATATCTTTTTTGCAAAGTACTATATGGCATTTTATACTCTTGGAATGCCTTATGTAGAGAAATACCATCAGCATTGACTCTCTTGATAGCACGGTCTAGTTCATCCAGACTCCATTGGCATTTCTCCGTAATTCTATGACGTTTTCGTGGCATCTGAGAAAAGAGAAAAACAATAATGAAACGGGGTAATGGGAGCCATTCGACTACAATTACCCAAATGCTCATTTTTAAGTTTTCATCCTAATTCACAAAATGCAGTTTATTATTTACGTAAATTCATATTTTTATCTAATTTAATAATGATAAAGCTACAAGTAAAAACAAGCCATACTTATAATAAAATAATTTGAATACTCACAATTTGTCCTTGAAAATCGTTAAATATTACATCAATTGGCTCGAAAAGATATGTGCGGTCGGCTTACACACTAAAAGTCGAATAAGTGACGATATGGCGAGTCACTCGTACCCCTCCCGCGCCCTTCTATGTTATGTAATAATAAAATAGGATCCAACTCGTTCAGATATACGTAAACTAAAGTAGTTCTCATTACCCCGTGGCTCCGATTCCCCCGTGTTCCCCTACTATGATGACGCAAACGCGTCCCTACAAATTATTTGCCAAGTTTTAAATAGATAAATAGCTTAAAAAGTCAAAACTTAAATCTTAAGTTAGGTATTCCTGCTTCTTATATTCAAATAAATAGTGATAAAAATATGTCGGAAACTGTATATTAAGATTTTTGTAGTACTGTCGTTTTGTGGAGGTATTATTGGAAGGTAGAAGCAGGTAGAAGGTTCAGTTATCTCGTTTTGTCAATTTTAAATAAGTTAGAAAGTCATTAAACATTTTGATTATGAAACTTTTATTTGTGCCGTCAGATGTAGGTATTAGTTATTTGCGAAGTTTTATTAATCATGCGGGATCCAGCAAAAAGCGGGATCCCGCGGGATTTAAAATGTCCAGTCCCGCAAATACCGGGATTGAGAATTTCGTGCAGGATTGCATTCCCTAGTCCTACCTGTATATATGAACGTATGAACGCGATAAACTCAAGAACAATCGAATGGATTTTTATACGGTTTTCACGAATAGATAGTGTGGTTGGTGGTGTAGAAAGGTTGTAGCCACGAGCGAAGTCTATTATTAGATTAAGCTAAGTGCATATAATACTGCGATTTTAAACTTTCGCGATTTGTATCATCATCACTAGCCCTGTATATGTATAAACTGTCCCACTGCTGGGCACGGGCCTCTTCTCACTATGAGAAGGGTAAGGCATAGTCTACCACACACACGCTGGCCTAGTGCGGGTTGGCAGACTTCACATGTCTTTCGAGAACATTATGGAGAACTCTCAGACATGCAGGTTTCCTTACGATGTTTTTCTTCACCGTTTAGCAAGCGATAATAAACAATTTAATACGCATATAGCTCCGAAAAGTCATTGGTGCGCGCTGTGGATTCGAACCCGGACCCTCTGCGTAGCAGTCTGTCAGTCTCTGCACTAGGCTATCGCTGACATACGATTTGTGCCATGCGATTTGTATACATCATACAAAATAATTAAGTGGGTCTTTATCGCGTAAACTTTACTTATTTAAGGTATAAATACCTATTTGTTACGTGCACCACGAGGGTGTAAGACGAGCGAAACGTTGGAAACAAATAGGTAGGTATTTATACCTTTAGTAAGTAAAGTTTACGCGATTAAGACCCGCTTAATTATTTTGTACTAGCTGTTTCCCGCGGTTTCACCCGCGTCCTGAGGGAACTACTTTGCGTACTTACCAAGTTAATTTATAGCCTAAGTTACTCCTTGGTAAATCAGCTATCCGCCAGTGAAAGTCCCGTCAAAATCGTTCCAGCCGTTCCAGAGATCAGCGAGAACAAACAGATAGACAATAAAAAAAAAACCATTTCGGTATATGTACCGTGTATACATCCATAATATGTAACTAATAAGTAAAAAGCGGTTACCTATTTTAATATTACAAACAGTACATTCCAATTTTATTTATGTGTATAGATTATGTTGTTAAACATGATTAACATGAACAACGAACTCTTGTGTATATTGATGTATATTATGTTATCTAACATAAAACACAATGAAAAACATAATTTCATTATTATCTCTGTTACGATTTGCATTCTATGTTAGTTCATCGTACCGCCATCTTTTGATACAAAATTACAGTGAATATTCCTTTTCTTTGCTACAAGATGGCTCTTAAGCAAAACTAACTAACATTCAGTTTTTTCTACTCACCACTAGGTGGCGACTGGCGCTCAAATGCATAGTTTTCTAATAGGTTCTATTTATTCTTTAATGTATGTTACAAAAATTGTCTTTGCAAATCTGGCATTACTAACTTATTTTGAAAAAGTTATTTTCCAGCAGCTACTTGCCATCAACTGCTGGTTTATAAGCACATTTTCAAAATTATTTGAGTGAACCCATTAATGCTATGCTGTCTTAGATATTTGTTGCCATGCCTTTGAAACTAATGATTTGCTTTTACTATTATTTGAGTATCTAAGTAGCTACTAAGTAGGGACCATAGATTATACAGATATACTGGTATAGGGACCACCATAGACACTATTCAGGTAAGGTAAGTACGACGTGAAGTTTAGCGCGGTGTAAAACGCCTGACATTATGCGGCACAATTTACAACATTGCAAGTATTTATATTATTATTTATGTAGGCGCCAAAAAAGAACACGGTTGTTAGATGCAATCTACAGTTTAGATCATTTTGTTACGACTCTTTCGTCCTTTAAAATATCTCATGAGTGTAGCAAAGAAGAATGCCTGTAAAGATAATGGGTACCAATCAATAAGTTTTGCTAACGAATTACTACCTAATAATTTTATTAAAAAGGCGCCATTATCTGACACTGACTGTTTGACTTAAAACTTATTTCATTTACTCTTAGTAAGTATAGCATAGTAACAGAAATAACAATATTGCTGATGTTATTTATATTGTACATATAATACTTCTTGTGTTTGATTGTTGATTTACAATCTGCAAAAGAACATTTCATAGTAAACATACCTAGACTGCCTACTGGTACCTTTGACCTATAAAATAATTTAGTTCAATTAAGGTTCACTTAAGTATTTTATCTTCTGTCTTCAAAACTTCCCCAAAAAATCCCAAATTAATTGAGATACGGTGATGTAGGTGTACCTGGCTATACAAACGGTTTTTACCACAGCTTTGTCGTGTTTGACCAAAGTTAATAAGCATCTAAATTTCTGGCAGGCGCTATAAAACTCTTATATTATTAGTTATTACCTAGAATGATATGAGATTATGAGAGTACAAGAAAGTTTAAGGTCAAATGTCTATGAAAGGAATATTATTTTTATCTGTATATATAGTGTAGGTAGTATTACTGAAAATGTTCAATTTATATTATAATTTATAAATTCTATATAGTTTTGAGTCCTATATTTAATTAACTTTTCTAGAAAGTTAATTCTACCTTGGGGTAACCCAAGCTAGAGCGAACTTTCGAGAAAACCATGTAGGGGTGGAAAAGTCCAGAAATTATGTAATTGTGTGACATACACACATACACAGTGTCTAAATTCACGGACACGGGGTGTTCTGCGTTCTCGTTCCATCTCGCTCTTTCACACTAGCTGCGCGCTGCGTCACAAATAATCCGACGATTCCAGACATTTCTTTGGTGTTGCTAGTCTTAATTTTGAGTTTACCCGTAATACTTTACAAAAAAAACAACACTAAGCTTCATCATCATCAGCCTTTATCAGTCCACTGCTGGACTAGGCCTCTCCTTTGAAGCACTAAGCTTAGTGAATAATATTTATTAATTTATCAAAATATGCATTTAGGTAAGTACTATA
Source organism: Euclidia mi (assembly GCA_944739405.2). Taxonomy (NCBI): domain Eukaryota; kingdom Metazoa; phylum Arthropoda; class Insecta; order Lepidoptera; family Erebidae; genus Euclidia; species Euclidia mi. The sequence continues at coordinate 34,864,038 of OX123207.2, forward strand.
AGAAAATGAAGTAGGTAATGGACGAACAGATCTTAGAATACAAAATATTGTTTGAATTTTCCACTTACCATAGTGATTCCAAAACATTTTATCGCAATATAAAAAAGTTACCTACACTTTTTATACTTACGTAGCCTTTACTATAAAACTAATATACCTTTACTATACTTATATAATTAATAATTTTATTTCTAGAAAATTCGAACTTCGTACTTATTTATTGACTCGTGAGTCGTGACGTGAGTCTCGTGACGTGCCATGGTTTTCTTTAAGTACCTCAAGCATGATATGACATTATTTTACTCAAACTGCTCTCCAAGGAATTACTCTCTTAGGGTTTGTATTTTATAATGGCTCTTCTTTACCCTTGAGTTAATAATTAAATGATGATGTCTATTTTCATATATACATGTTTCATCTTAATCCACAAAATTACTTTTATTTCTGGATATGTTGTCAAAGTAATAAAGTTCGTTAACCCACGCAAGACCATTGTATTTTCAAAGTAGCACACATGATACGTGAAATGTAAAAATAAAGTTTTACTTCAGTGTGGTGGGCTCGCCTAGCCCCGCCGAAGGAACAACGACTAAGACACATTTCTATTTTCTCGATAACATTTCCCATAAAATCGGGTAAAAGTTTATAGCTAGCCACCCTAATGTGAATGCGATAACGCTGTCTCTTTCTTACAATGGCGCTCTTTGATTGGTTGACGTGCCATAAGCTTCTAGAATGTTCGTGATGTTCTCGACTGTGATTGGCTGATCTTGTGACGTCTAGAGTTTTCTCGAAGCCGATTCGTCCCATATATAAGCGCGGCGATCTCGGCGGCAAAGCATTATCATTTGAAACTCAAAGCGAATCAGACGAAGTAGTTCGGTGCAAACCGAAGGAGTTTACTCACAGTTAACTCGAGCATTATTAGTGCACACAGCAGAAAAAAAGAAGTAGCGAATATGCCAGCTATTGGAATCGATCTTGGAACTACGTACTCGTGCGTCGGCGTGTGGCAACACGGCAACGTGGAGATCATCGCCAACGACCAGGGCAACCGGACCACGCCATCGTATGTCGCGTTCACAGACACCGAGCGCCTCATCGGCGACGCCGCCAAGAACCAGGTCGCCCTCAACCCCAACAACACAGTGTTCGACGCCAAACGACTCATCGGAAGGAAGTTCGACGACCCCAAGATCCAACAGGACATGCGACATTGGCCCTTCAAGGTGATCAATGATTGCGGCAAACCGAAGATCCAGGTAGAGTTTAAGGGAGAGACGAAACGCTTTGCGCCGGAGGAGATCAGCAGCATGGTGCTGACGAAGATGAAGGAGACGGCGGAGGCGTACCTGGGCAGTAGTGTGCGGGACGCGGTGATCACCGTGCCCGCGTACTTCAACGACTCGCAGCGCCAGGCCACTAAAGACGCGGGCGCCATCGCCGGGCTGAACGTCCTGCGCATCATCAACGAGCCCACGGCCGCCGCGCTCGCGTACGGCCTCGACAAGAACCTCAAGGGCGAGCGCAACGTGCTCATCTTCGACCTCGGCGGCGGCACCTTCGACGTGTCCATCCTCACCATCGACGAGGGCTCGCTGTTCGAGGTGAAGGCCACCGCCGGCGACACGCACCTCGGCGGCGAGGACTTCGACAACCGCCTCGTGAACCACCTCGCGGACGAGTTCAAGCGCAAGTACAAGAAGGATCTACGCACCAACTCGCGCGCGCTCCGCCGCCTGAGGACCGCCGCCGAGCGCGCCAAGCGAACGCTGTCCTCCAGCACTGAGGCCACCATCGAGATCGACGCGCTCTACGAGGGCGTCGACTTCTACACGCGCGTGTCGCGCGCGCGCTTCGAGGAGCTGTGCTCGGACCTGTTCCGCGGCACGCTCGACCCCGTGGAGAAGGCGCTCAAGGATGCCAAGCTCGACAAGGGGCAGATTCACGACGTCGTCCTCGTCGGCGGCTCCACGCGCATCCCCAAGGTGCAAAACCTGCTGCAAAACTTGTTCTGCGGCAAGAAGCTCAACCTGTCCATCAACCCTGATGAAGCGGTGGCGTACGGCGCGGCCGTGCAGGCGGCCATTCTGAGCGGTGAGCAAGACGCCAAGATCCAGGACGTGCTGCTCGTAGACGTAGCGCCACTGTCACTCGGCATCGAGACCGCCGGCGGCGTCATGACCAAGATCATCGAGCGCAACTGCAAGATCCCGTGCAAGCAGTCGCAGACGTTCACCACCTACTCGGACAACCAGCCGGCGGTCACCATCCAGGTGTACGAGGGCGAGCGCGCCATGACCAAGGACAACAACTTGCTGGGCACCTTCGACCTGACGGGCATTCCACCTGCGCCTCGTGGTACCCCCAAGATCGACGTCACATTCGATCTGGACGCGAACGGTATCCTGAACGTGTCGGCGAAGGAGAACACCACGGGACGCAGCAAGAACATCGTGATAAACAACGACAAAGGCCGCCTGTCGCAGGCGGAGATCGACCGCATGCTGTCGGAGGCGGAGATGTACAAGGAGCAAGACGAGAAGCAACGGAAGCGCGTGGCGGCTCGCAACCAGCTCGAGTCGTACGTGTTCAGTGTGAGGCAGGCGATCGAGGACGCCGGGGACAAGCTGTCCGAGGACGACAAGAGCACGGCGCGCTCTGCCTGCAGCGACGCTCTGCAGTGGCTCGACAACAACTCGCTGGCGGAGGAGGAGGAGTTCGAGCATCGCCTCAAGGACCTGCAGCGTGTGTGCTCGCCGCTCATGACCAAGATGCACGCCCCCCCCGGTCCCGCGCGCCAAGGAATGCCTGGAGGCATGCCGGGCGGAATGCCTGGAGGCATGCCTGAAGGCCCATCGGGTGGAATGCCAGGAGGGATGCCCGGAAGTATGCCTGGCGGAATGCCGGGAGGAATGCCAAGAGGACGTATGCCGGGTGGAATGCCAGGTGGAATGCCGGGAAATATGTTTGGCGGCACGCAGGGAGGAATGCCCGGAGGCATGCAAGGAGGAATGCCCGGAGGAATGTTTGGTGGCATGCAGGGAGGAATGCCCGGAGGCATGCAAGGAGGAATGCCCGGAGGAATGTTCGGTGGCATGCAGGGAGGAATGCCCGGAGGCATGCCCGGAGGAATGTTCGGCGGCATGCAGGGAGGCATGCCAGGCAGAATGCCCGGTGGGATGCCCAGTTACCAAAGAAACGATGGCCCTACGGTGGAAGAAGTATATTAAGTAACCTAGCTAACAAATTATGTAAATATTGTTTTTAAAAGACTGATATAAAAATAAGTAACACTATGCGCTGGTCGCATGATTGTTGTACATGTACTCAGTTGTACCTGATATTATGTTAAGTGTAATTTATTATTAGTTGGAACAGAAAATAAATGAGGTAATATGTTAAAGGATTTGTTTTATTTAAGCTTACACCCAACAATGACTAGATAATCATGTATAACGAAAGCACTTTCTGAGATAGGACAATCAAAACCTCGAGCGTAACATCTCAAGATCTAAGTTTAATATTTATAAGTGGGTACATTTATGTACATACTTACATTACAATACGATTGCCACGAACTAGTTTTTGTTATACAAAGTAGGTCATTAAAATAAGTAGGACACATTGACATTTGTAGGAAGTAGGAACTGAGAATTCATCCATCCTCTTAGCGTTATCCAAGTTTCAACCTGAGGTCCGCTTTCTAGTCTAACGATTTGGCTGAATATTAGCTTTTCTACGCAGCGACTGCCTGTCTGACCTCCGCAACCCGAAGGGATAGCGATATTCCATGGTTTACAATAGTGGCCTTCGATCATCGAAGCTAGTGGCAGTTTATTTAGAAGGTACTGACGCCCTGCAACGACTGTCAAAGATCTTCATGACAACCGGGACCGACGGCTTAACGTGCTCTCCGAGGCACGGGACAAGCGATAATTAACAATTCAAGAAAAGTCATTGGTGCGCGCCGTGGATTCGAACCCGATACCCTCTGCATTGCAGTTTGTTGGTATATCCAGTCGGCTATCGCTGCCGTAGGAACTGAGAATTAAGTAATATTTTTGATAAAAATATTTTCTAGTCAAGAGACCATTGCTCAAAGTGCTCAATACTTTGTCAAGGGACAAAAATAGAAGAGCTCTGTTAACCCCACAGGAATTGATCCAGCTCTAGATTTGTTTCTGTGGTTAACCTCGTTCTTATTCTAGTGACAGCATATGTTGCTGGCATAACATCTGACATAAGCAGCAACGGATCAAAAGGATCAAACCATATAGTTTATAGCCCAAGAGCCCACGACTGCCAGACCTTCGTTATTTTATAAAAGCTGAAAGTTTGCCTGTGCATGCCCCCTATAAAGGTAAGAACGTCCACCGATTATAGAGTTGTTGATTATAGAGTTATAGAGTTGAATTATAGAGTTGGTTTATGGTTATGAGGGCATGCACAGGCAAACTTTCAGCTTTTATAAAATAACGAAGGTCTGGCAGTCGTGGGCTCTTGCTCTATTATATTTCTATGGATCAAACAAATTATTTATCCAACATTTTTAACAGGAAAGATAGTTGCAATTTGTTCTAGACAACGTCGACTATTTATTTATTCTAACTAGCGACTCTAGCGGCGAAATTTAGAAGTCGTTCGCGTACGACTCTTTCAGAGATCACCACTACTTTTAACACTTTTGACAGCTCACCATACAATTACGACTGTCTATGACACGCTGCGCACAGCACTAGGCCGCACGGGCGCCGGCGCACGCGCGGATGCACTGACACATCATTGACAGAAACAGCAAGACACACTTTTTGAAGGGCGCGCGCAGGCTTGTAGGAATTTACAGTTTTGTAACGAACCATACCACATTTTCGTGAAATACAGTCCGTCTCATAGTTTACTTGTATATGAATAAAAACAACGACCATAAAACCTCAAAGCAAAGTTGTATTGAAAAATTGAAAGCTGCCAAAAGTGTCGTACCTACCCCTACAACTTCCAAATTCACCGCTAGAGGCGCGCGGATAATCTTTGCATCGCCAATAATAACATTAGAACATTTAGAACTTCGAACTATTATAATTATACCATCAAAACAACTTTGCTTCGAGTTTATAGAGGCAATTTTATTGAGCTGTCAAAAGTGTCGTACCCGGACAACTTCCAAATTCGCCGCTACAGTCGCTAGTTAGAATCTTAGCATCGCCAATTACGAAACACCTTTTTTTTTGGGACTAGTCCCCCCCTCATTCCCACTACTGTGTCACCTGTGTAGCCAGGTTCAGCAGCAGTGACCATTGATGACAGCGAGTTTTGACACTCGTGAGGTCCCGGGGAAAGTTATGAAACACCTGTATTTTAACTTAAATTTCTTGGAACAAATATGAATGGAAATAAAGGTAGACGTCAAAGTGGATGTATGTTCACGTTCTATTTGTATTGTGCAAAGGCATTTTGACCTCCGGCAGATATAAGGTGACAAAACCAGACAAGTTTTGTCAACTTTAATAACATTACCAGGCCTTACAATTTACTTAACCTATGACGCCTCTCAGAAAGTTGTAGGCATAGCAGCATGAGTTCTCAACAAACAGTAACTACGATAAACCAATAAATCATCGGAAGTATATCGAACAGTGGAAGTCGGCTCCATGGGGATCTTTGTCAGCCGTTACGGACAGCTGTACCTTTAAATGCCTCGACAGTCCTGATTCCTGATACTGCCTTAAACATAACTGACGAGAGGCCATCGGGCGTTCTGGGAACTCCAACACCAGAGTTGGCCACACACTCACACGAAGCAAACAGTCACAAAAATTAAAAACAGAGTGCCCACAAATTGTACTGCCATTTGTATGAGTGTCATACAAATTGTGACTACCACTAAGTAGCCGCTAGCGTATTCGTCTCTTGAAACGCTCCGGGAAAGCCGACGGTCTGTCTCTCGCCCGTTTCTAATATTTTCTATCTATCGATGGATTTGGCTACTAAAGATATATTTGTCTAATTTATACTTGTTATACCTACTTGCAGTCTCCTTTTACATTATTTGTTTCATGTGTTTTCTTTTCGTCTGTTATGGTAACGCTTTTTCTATTTTTCTTGCAGTTAACTTTGATAAAAGTAATCTCATCAAACATTTATCATGTAGATAATACCTACACAAGTCTCGCAACGCAGTCCTTCTGCCGGAAAAAGAACGTTATGAAATTAATAGAAGAAAACAGGTAGTGAAAACTTTATAATTGGCTTACAGATGTGATAGTAAACTGTGTAAGTAAACATAATATTACCTACCTATTTTAGCTGATAAATAAAATCTAACCCAAGTCTGTTACTTTAGTACCTACCTATACCTATCTATTGGAGCAGCTATCTATGGAACCGCTTAGTCGTAGGTACCTACTTGATATACCTTGTTATTATACTGAGAAAATTTGATTTGGCTTTATTATAAAGTTTTTTTTACAGGTTAATAAAATGAGTGACTGGTTATACCAGAAGCGGACCTCGGGCTCCAAGGCGTAAGGTGCGTTGGGGTAAGTTCGGATGGTTTTTCGTTGTGTTTGACAAGTGTTCGAAAATATTTTTTTTCTTGAGACGTATTTCGGTTAACATATTGAGTTTTGGTCAAAATCGTTAATAGAAAACCAAATTATCAGATCAATATTTTTATATTTAACTATGCTAAACGACTGATGTGTAAGGGATGTTTAAAGTACAAACATTAATTTCAAAAACCACGTATAAGTTCGGACGTGGATGGGGAAAGATCGGAAACGTTTTAAAATCGGTCCTGTGGGTCAGAACACACAGTGTATAAAAGAAAAATATCCGGTCTTATTCCTCTTGTAATATTTTTCTGGAATAACTTAATAATTGTTAAAAACTTAACTTAAAAAGTATATATATATTTTTTTACCATTTGAGCATCCGATCTTACCCCATCAGAGTAAATCACAAATTACTGAGGTTCTCAAATGTTTGTGTTCCAAATGTTTCGCCTGGTTTGTTAATGTTGGTCTCAATAATTTATTAAAATTATTATTGTACTAATGTCATAAATTGAAAAATATAGTATGAATAAAACTTCTTTTATGTCATCGTTTATTTATTTAAATACTAACATATTAAGTATTTGTATGTATTATTCTATAAGTCTACGCGTATATCAGTCTTACTTCCTTACAGATTATTAGCTTCTTTTAATTAAGTATTTATAGTATTTGAATTTAACTATCATAAAATTCAGTATTAAAGGATTATGGGATAGAATATCTTAATGCTTATCTTAGAGCTTATACTATGGGTGCTAAACAGCATGAATGGGCCGGCTCGACACGGATAGTAGTACTATCCTTTTGCAGAATATCGACTAGAAGTGATAATTTTTATACTATCATCTTTCGTTCGGAGAGTGAGAATGCTGGAAGGCCGAATCCCCATCCTTTTCCTTCTACCCTTTCCATTTCTTAATCTCTCCCTTTCCTTAAGGCTGGCAACGCACTTGTAAATCCCCTGGTGTTGCGGGTGTCCATGGGCGGCGGTAATCGTTTTTCCATCCGTATGATGTTCGCCATCCTATACCATGAAAAAAAAACTATTTTATCACGAAACCAACAGGTTAATGGTAGAATTTTAAACAAAGTTTGACAATCACATGCATTTTCAGCACAGGTTAAGATCGGATAGTCTTAACTCGATCTTTGCCATAATTTTTTACTGTGGGGTAAGTGCGGATCTCAGCCTACAGCTATATTTAGCCCACTTTAAATATAACATTCAAGAGAGATTTGATTCTTTGACCACTAACTGTTTCATTTACTTTATAAAAACAGTTAGAACTCACCAAAAAACCAGTAACAAGTTGCTGGGGGTAAGATCGGATAACGAGTTTTTTGAGAAAATACGCTAGTTTTGTTTGAGCAGCCATAACACACAAACGACGTGACTTAGCCACAGACACGGACTGCAGAGAGGTGGGGAACAAAATGGCGTCTTGCGTTCTGTTGCCAGATTAGAAAAATCGCTACGAATTTCGTAAATATTTAAAGAAAACGGTCTTCCCCCATTCACGATCTTACCCCAACGCACCTTACAAGCCTTGGAAGCAACCGGGATAGCGCTAGAACGGTGATGATGATGAACACGGCGCAAATCTAGAGACGAGGCGTCTGCTTAAACTACGTTAGTATATAAATCTATGGCTTAAATATTAGCAAAACTGCAAAATTATTAAAAGTATTGAGGTTTAAGATAAATGCCATCTAACGACCAATAGCGGCACCAAAAGAGGGTCATGTTTCGTGATAGAGATGCACTGTATAGTTTACATCAAAAGTCATAGATGGCTGCACTATACATCAGTGTCAATGTCATTAATAATATTGGACTAGTTGCATTGTAGCATTTGTAGCTCTAGTGGTATAGAATCAATTTGTTCCATGTGTACCAAAATATTGACTTAATATTAAGGCCTTATCTCAAATGCCGAGGAAGATACAATATTTCAATGTTCCTAAAAGGTTACAGCACCATCTTTTGAAAAATAAAAATATTACTTGCAGTTCAACTACTCGATAATAGATGGCGTTAACTTCAAATATTACCGAACATTCCACAAAGAGTTACTAGAAAATTCTCCAATTTCTAGTAGTCACTCGACTCGAACTTATACGGAGATATATAAATGCGACACGGGCGCCAGTCCGCACCAGTGTTGAATTGAGAATTGAGCGAAACTGAGGAAAAGTTATACAGCAACTAGCGACTTTGTTTACGAGCGAATTTTGTTCCAAACAACATTACTATTCAAAATGGCACTTATACCGTATTGGTTGGATGAATTACGCCTGCGACGTCTTCACAGTCAGCTCTTCGGTTTGGATTTTTCGCCAGAAGACTTATTGATGGATATTGTAGAACCACCGAGGGTATCACCGCGCAAGTATCTGCGTCCGTGGCAAAGCCTTGCAGCTGCGGTGCGCGACGTGGGCTCCACCATCAAGTGCGACAAGGACAAGTTCCAAGTGAACCTGGACGTGCAGCACTTCTCGCCCGAGGAGATCAGCGTGAAGACGGCGGACGGCTACGTGGTGGTGGAAGGTAAACACGAGGAGAGGAAGGACGAGCACGGATACGTGTCTCGCCACTTCAAGCGGCGGTATGCTCTGCCTGAAGACTGCAGCCCTGACGCTGTGGTGTCCAGGCTGTCTTCTGACGGAGTGCTGACGGTATGTGCTCCTAGAGCGTCGGCGAGCGCCGACGAGCGAGCGGTGCCCATCACGCACACGGGGCCCGTCAGGAGGAAGCTGTGCGACGGAGCTGATGACGACAACGAGCAACAGATCAACGGAGACGAACCAGCTGCAGAGAATAAGCCGCCGGAGAAGAAACGAAGAAAATAATGTTATATTCTACTCATAATTCAATGATTCCACTATATCAATATTATCAATAAGAAGTTTGCATTTAAGTTACCTAACCATTACGAAAGTAAGACTGATTTTGTTATTATTTTTACCTAGATTTAATTATATTTCGCGTGAACTTTAAAATAAATAAATAAACGATTGAACTTGTCTTTTTATTTATTAATTCACAGAAAGTTTGTGAGTGATACAATATAAAATAACTAGAGGTAGCTATAGCCTTAGCCAGTGGAGATACCAACGGACTGCCAGAGGGTATCGTTTTACGACATGGCTTTATTTCAATGGCTAATTATCGCTTTATCATCATCAGCCTTAGTCCACTGCTGGACTAGGCCTCTCCTTTGAAAGAAGGAATTGGCCTTCTATACCACGCTGGCCAAACGGGTTGGTATAGGGTGTGTATCAAGTTTTCCTTCTCTTACAGTGCTGTTCTCTGTATAATATGCTCCCTCTGTCGGCTCTTACGACACCCATGGGATGATATATGGGGTGGTGAGACGGACAATTATCGCTTAGCCCTACTTAGGATATATATAACAGAAAAGCTTTGATTTTACACTTTTGAGCTCATATTTGGCAGAAGGCTTTAATGTGTGCGTTCGCGCAGCGGAATGTTGTTGAATTTAAAGATTTTAATTATGCAGATATTTAGTGTATGACGTCGTATAATTGTGTATGGTAAAAAAAAAATTGTGCACGCAGCCATTGTGGAGAAATTAACCAAAAACTGATTCCGCTGGGCGAACGTTGTCCTGGCGGAACTTTTTTTAATCCATTGACTTTAGAAAAAAAGAGATGTGTCCAAAAATTAGTGTGTATTTGTGTGTTATTGTGTATGTATTAATAAAATTAGTGCATGCATAAACTTCGGAGAAATTCAAGTTTCCGCTACGCGAACGTTTGGCCATTAGCTAGTTTTCATATAAAGCGCTTACATAGAGAGCTGTAGATTTTTACATACGTTGTTTTGAATTTGTTTATATTTGTTTAAAAAACAGATTTAGAAAAAAACATAGGGCTTAAAAGATAAAAATATAAACGTAAAATACGCTTATTAGGTCTTAGTTCTTAAAGTATGCACTTTAGGGTCTAGATTTTCACGTTTATACAAACCTTGTCAGTGTCTGCAACATGTTGCCAAGTATCAATGATGTTCCGTTAGTAATTAAAGAGTTATAGGACAATTTACCATGAATAGATCACTGTTTACAAAGCAGTCAAATATCACTACGTTCTGAAGGAATTGCATGGTAAAATGTATGCCAATAATTAGTGTATTCATTCAACTAATTCACATGCAAAATTTCATTTTATTAAATTCAGTAATTAAAGAAAAACAATTATAATAATAACGAAGCATCGAAAACCTACATAACCCGACCAAGTTCGGATGGCTACAAAAAAGCGGCCGTGCCATATATATATCTAAGAAACGTTCTTAACCTTCCAATATAGTATTTATTAATATATGGTACAGTTGCGTACACAAGCGTTAGGAAAAAATAAAACAATTGCATTTCTTGAATGATTTTTTTTTGATAATGACGTCACATTTATTTTTATCGTAGATACGATAAAAATAAATCTTCAATTAACAAGTACTTCTCTATTTAAATATCCGTGTACAAAAATATTTTTAATGGGATATTTTTAATAGCGTATCGAAAATGTTATGTAACACACTGAAGTGAGTTACGCAAAAAAACTTTATTATTTCACTAAAATACTGACTTGCACACTAAAATACTATTTGCACACCAAATATGATGATCTTTTTACAAAATATCATTTGATATCAAAAGTTTCGTCCGCTCGGGAAACTTATCCACTCAGAAAACTTAATAGGTTATGTAAGGTTCTCTTGTGACCCTGCTCTCAAAAATAGGAGCCCTGCGAACACAGTATAAAGATCATATGGATTATTTGACTGTGCTTGCGAAGCAGGGCTCCGTCAACTTAGCTTAGTGGTGCAATTAGTATTTTTGGTGGAAACCAGAAATAAATTGACTAACAGTTAAATACAACCCATTTTTAATTACCTACATATAATACTTAATTATGTAAGTAATTATAATAACGTTAACAAACGCTTGCAACGACAGCAATGGACTTAACATGTGTTTTAACCAAAATAGGTTTAATAAACATATTGCCCTCTCTTTTCTTTTCTTCAAGGATGGAAGTAGCGTTTCAATTTCGTTTTCGCTTCGAACAAAATAATTCTGCATATTTTGGTAGGGTGCGGGGGAACACGCTCACATACATAAGCCACTACCAGTACAACGGTATACATCAATTAAAAAATCGATTCAAGAAGTAGTTTTTTTAAAGTTATTACATTGTTTGATCCACTAAAATTGCAAAGGGGAACGCTCGTGCATGCCTAGTCCATTGGTTAAGAGCGTTAACGTCAAATCCGCGGCGCCAAGTTTAGGTAAATGCAGCGCTTTCTCACTAACACTGACGCACGCGCAGCTGTGTGCGTAGAGTCAGCGTGTTGCTTGGCAGTATAGTCAAGCTAAATCATTTTGATCCGTTCAACTCATAAGCGACGCGCGACGTTAGGTAGGGTAGGCATCTGTAGGATGTATTTAATCAAATTAAATTATTATTATATATTTTTACATCAATATTATTTGCATGGGCACAGCCGAAAACTATTATTATCACATTCGTTTTTAGGAGCTTTCTTACCAATGTGCAGTAATAGGTAATAAATTTTGTGCGTGCTTATCAAGTTAATATCAGAACAGACAATAATAAAACACAATTTTGCGCTAGTAAAAATAGAACCAGCTTTTCATCGTTACTCTAGCAGGCCTCCTTCACTCGGCCGTACCTACAGCGATAAGTGCCTACACTTTCGCGCGGCTTCCAAGCCCGCGTCCGACGCGTCGCGCTAGGATTGTCGACTTGCCACTGCTACTATAATATTTATTCATCGTCTATATATCTACATGACCACGTAACTAATAATAAATAATTACCCTATAAGTATCCTATCCCACTATTTGAGCTCGTAGAACTAAAACCACAAAAATTCTGGTCGTTTACATTTTTACTATACTAATTCTTAGTTATTTCCTAAACGCGTAAACCGATTTACATGATTTAAACAGATAAAATGGTTTTTGAACTAGATATTTAATTTGACACCATAATCGTTGGAATATCTCAGCAAACAAAAAATCAAATTTTCAAGTTGCTCTCGTAAAATAAATAAAATCAAATTTTGCAAGTTGCTTCCGTTAAATGCGCAATACTTTGCACCAGACTTGTGATGAGGCATTTTTGTTGTTCACTATTAAAATTCATGTTATTAGCAAGCTCTGCGCGTAAGCGGTGACAGCTAACTAACGACGCGTCGAAAGCAACTTGAAAATTTGATTTTATTTATTTTACGAGAGCAACTTGAAAATTAGATTTTTTGTTTGTTGAGATATCCCAACGATTATGGTGTCAGATTAAAGATCTAGTTCAAAAACAATTTTATCTGTTTGAATCATGTAAATCGGTTTACGCGTTTAGGATTTAACTAAGAATTAGTATAGTGGAAAAGTAAATTGTGACCTGTGACCAGAATTTTTGTGGTTTTTGTTCTACGAGCTCAAATAGTGGGATAGGATACTTATAGGATAATTATTTATTAATAGGTACGTGGTCAAGTAGGTAGATAGACGATGAATATATATTTTAGTAGAAGCGGGAAGTCGACAACCCTAGCGCGACAGCTAGCGCGTCACTCCGCGCCAGACAGCGACAGCGTTATATGTTAGAAAAGACGGGGAACGGTTAGGTGAATATCGCGTTAGGCACTGAGTGTTTATGCGAGCTGAATTGTACTTTGTTGCTTAGTAGCAAGAGTCGCAATTTCAATAAATTGGTTTGAGAAGTGATGCTTGTACGTAAGTAGTATCTATTCTGTGACTCTAGTACGTTAAGAAAATAAAACATATAAATTATATATTTTTTTATTAAATTTCATATTGTAAAGTACAAAAAGGGTTATCTTAGAAGGTAGTGCTTCTAAGTGGCATCGACCTACACTTAACGTGGGTCAACTATTTCAGGTAATAGGCACTTATGGTAATAAAATAGTAGGTTGAACTGTTGGCAAATGAAATGGTGCCCCATTTCATTTGCACAAAATTCATCGTCTCGAGTAACTTTTGCAACTTTCATGGCAATTATTTTTCTGTCCAGACCGCCAATGGACACAGATGCTTGTATGCAATGTGTAGTTGAACTGGTAACTGATAAAACCAGTTGTGTTTTCGGCCGATGGTACCAACCATCAAAATTCCAATACGTATTTTTTATCGTTAGCGGCATCTATACTAGGGCCGAAAGCCCTAATCTCGATACATTTTCGAGTCCCGGAACAAAAATATCGAGACAGCCCGGTCTCGAAATTTCCGGGAAGAATGAGACTTTCGAGACTCTTTCGAAAAAAGTTTCACTATATTTGTTTCGTCTTTCATGTACATGCGGCGTATCTTTAGATACATGTTTAAAAATAATTTGAGGTTTCTAAACCCATTGTTTCTCAAAGTCAAACTTTTAAAAGATAGACGGCTCCAAAGTGATAACGAGTATCTCCCTCCATTTAACTTTTAAAGTAAGAGAAAGACGAACCTGAAAAAGAGATATACGTTGTAATAAAACCATCCAACAAAAATTCTTTTGAACGAGATGGAGTCAGCTTTTGAGATATAACACATATTCAAAAACCGCATATATAACTTTGTCGTTTATACAAACACTATAGAAAACAAAGTTATGTTTGGTGGCGAAAAAGTGATAGTGATATTAGATTAGGTGAAGATAATGGGTATGTTAAGTGGATACCTCTATTACGGAACCCTTCAAGGACGAGTCCGACTCGCACTTGACTTTTTAAATTTCAATAGCCTCACAGATTAACATCTTGTTGTATATGTTCACACGGAGCAGACGCTCGACAAAGTCTGCTGTGTGTGAGGCTAATGAAACCCAAGAAGGTTAAAGAAACCAGAAGTGATTTCATTCTGCGTAAATAGTAACACCAAAAGTTGTACAATGTTCAGGTTCTTTGAAATAACTTATAAAGGAGAAAGACCAAATACGGCCTGTAGCGGCCAGAAAGTTGTGAATCGTTGAAATTAAACATATAATTTTAAAAAAATTTACATCGTTTTCGTTTCTTGATAGAGTATCGGTGAAAGAATTTAGTTTTTAAAGATTAATTATTTTGAGTAAGCTATGGTAATAGCGGATGAATGTCTTATGTTGCCAGCATTAAAAATAAAATGAAGTATGGTAGGCAGAAATTGTTTTAAGGAAATAATATTTTTATTACTATATTAGAAAACAATATATTTTATTTACTTTATAAGTGTATTTGTAAAAAGAATCAAGAAATATATAATTTATTATACGTTCCATAATTATTAATCGGTAAAAATCGTTTTGTTTTTAATCGATAGTAGAAATATTTTTTCAAACCATTTGCAACACTTTTTTTATCTGTTATGTCATTCGTGTTGCTACTGTGTATCGTAAATATTTTGCTTTGATTTATTGGTGTTTTCGGACGGTTTTAAAGTAATGTAATTGAATATAAATTCAATAATAATGATCAGTACCTTCTACCCATGCTAAGAATATGCAGCGGTGTTTGTGATTGTGGTTAGCTTTTTTGGACGAGTATACATAGTACGAGGTTCCCTAGTACACAGGTGATTATTCATTATTATTGGCCACTCTTTATGTAGTTTTTGTTCTTTAAGACGCAAAGACATACTTTTATTTACATCTAGGTATTATATTTATGTTAAAATTCAATTTTGAGGTATATTTAGTTGCGGAATAATTTCCATTTCAAATATCTCGTATCTTATTTCCACCAAAAGTTATATAAAAAGAAATTATACAGGTTAATAGAGTAGTCATTTATCTTCAAAACACACATGGTGTTGTGTTTGGCCGTGCCAGGTCCATAATGTATGGCCAAATGGTACATCTCCTTTAATACAGGAAATATCACCTCAGTCTTCCGTGACTAAAACTTTTGTAAAAAAATCGAAACGTCGGATAGTAATAAATAATGTAGTTTCTAGGTCATTAGGTTTAAATGTACTCTTAATCAAACTATTTATTGCGATAAAATCCGTAAACAGTAGTTAAACAAAAATTTTTGAATAATGGTTATTATTTAACCCAAGTCTCAAAAGTCTCGATAGCTGGGATGCACAACAAAATCATCGAGATTCTCGAAATTTTCGAGACCGAGACTCCCGGGATGAAAGCCCTAGTCTATACCATCAGCTGTAATTGGACACTTGATTTCAATAATACCTCCCCCAAACACGCCGTCGGGTGAGGGTCCTAGGAAAACGAAATCTTTGGCAATTAACAAACCGCATTTATTTATTTCATTCCATTGCAACAGAATCTGAAAAAAAAGAAGTGTTCTTTCGAAAATTATTATCATTAATAATATGATAAAAAATATAACATAATATATTTTACTTGTCAAAATCACACCAAGATGTCACGGTCGCACTATAACTGCACCCAACGCCTGAGTTCAATAGAGGTCATTGCGGAGCTCCGAGCGATACGTCCACACCTTGGAGGGCCTCGCGGCGTACTGATTTGCAACGTTTTACGCGCGCAGTTTTATAGTAGTTTTAGAGTAATTTTAAAATGCATGTCTTGAATAAAATTTAACCAAATTAAAATTTTTTTTTGAAGATTTTCGTTAAAGAATATATTCTTCTATATATAAATTCCTTATTTTGAAAAAAACAAACATGAATTATCGTAAAAATAACGATTTTAGCAGTAGCTATTTGTCGTAAATTTCACTTTGATTATAGTATGATTATTTACGTTTGGGTCTAAATAAAAAATAAATCCTCACTAGCTTTTTTTGTTGAGGATAATTACAATCATATAAACGAGTTGGTGTCTGAAATTTACAAGGGATTTCGAATATATAAAGCTTTAAAAGTAGCTCCGTCAGGGAAAAATCGAAAACTCTGTTTGTTTATATGGCCGTATGTCACAAATACTTTCATATTATAAAAAATCCTATCTCAAACCTATAGAAGAAGATATTTCCTATAATAATATGTAATTTACAGATTCGTAAGATATATTCTCACTGAGATGGCAAGCTTTGAAAAGTACATATTTTGTGTCAAGAGGCCAAAATCGGCGTTAACGCTCTTAAATAGTGTAATAAGCTACAATATGATAAATATTTACCTAAACAATAGTACTTACATGTGGTAATTATTTAATTTCCCTAAGGGGTCTATAGTTAGAATCCTGATCCGTGAAATCTTCAATAGAAATTAGCTATATGAATTTTATTTGTCTTAAATAATATATCTAGATTATATCTCAAGTCTCAAGCGTATAGGTACTTAAATAAAGTACCTACGTAAATAGTACCTACTTTCTGTCATAGTCAAATACATTTAAAAAAGTAGGTGTACAAAAATAAATGACCTATAAATTATATCGAAGCAACAATTGTGTTATCACCTATACCAATTCAATATCGGTATTATACTGTATATTTTGGGATGTTACCTAAATATATTGCACGGCCGCTTTTTTGTAGCCATCCGAACTTGGTCGGGTTATGTAGGTTTTCGATGCTTCGTCAGTATTATAATTGTTTTTCTTTAATTACTGAATTTAATGACATGAAATTTTGCATGTGAATAGTTGAATGAATACACTAATTATTGGCATACATTTTACCATGCAATTCCTTTAGAACATCGTGATATTTGACTGCTTTGTAAACAGTGATCTATTCATGGTAAATTGTCCTATAACTCTTTAATTACTAACGGAACATCATTGATACTTGGCAACATGTTGCAGACACTTACAAGGTTTGTATAAGCGTGAAAATCTAGACCCCAAAGTGCATACTTTAAGAACTAAGACCTAATAAGCGTATTTTACGTTTATATTTTTATCTTTTAAGCCCTATGTTTCTTTCTAAATCTGTTTTTTAAACAAATATAAACAAATTCAAAACAACGTATGTAAAAATCTACAGCTCTCTATGTAAGCGCTTTATATGAAAACTAGCTAATGGCCAAACGTTCGCGTAGCGGAAACTTGAATTTCTCCGAAGTTTATGCATGCACAAATTTGATTCATAATTACACAATTACACACAAATACACACTAATTTTTGGACACATCTCTTTTCTTCTAAAGCCAATGGATTAAAAAAAGTTCCGCCAGGACAACGTTCGCCCAGCGGAATCAGTTTTTGGTGAATTTCTCCACAATGGCTGCGTGCACAAATTTTGTTTTACCATACACAATTATACGACGTCATACACTAAATATCTGCATAATTAGAATCTTTAAATTCAACAACATTCCGCTGCGCGAACGCACACGGCTTTAATAGCCTTCAAGGTAGGTATACCCACCATGTTCATCTGATGCCCTCGCATACACAGATCTGCTCGCATAAAACCCAAAATTCCTTCCAGGGCTCCCTTGACCGACCCCTGGAAGGGATTGGACCGGGACTTGACCGGTCTCGTCCCGGCTGTCATAAAGATCGATAGTCAGGCGTTACGGGGAGCAGGACCCTCAAATAAAATGATACTGGTCTAAAACCATGGAGAATCTCTTTGGGTGTGTCCGTTTCGATGGCGCGGACATGACCTTTTTTAAAAAAAAAAATGATATCAAGATTTTGCGAAAAGGAGATGAACAAAAATTATATGGTCCTGTGCCCCAGCAAGTACAGAGATGAAACATATATCATTTTAAAGAACAAGTCTTCTAGTTATGCAATAAGAAAGGCTCATTAAGCTAAGCAGCAGTGGTCAAAAGTTATTAGGGTTGGAAATAAATTATTAATGACATATTTGTTGACAATATTTCACAATGTATTGATATAATGTAATTTGTTATATAATCTATTTTAGTTTTCATGCATTTTATTGTCCTAAGTTTCTATTATTTATTTTTGGTCTTCGCTTGAGGGACTCTCATCATATAAAATATAAGTATAATACTCTCGTCTAGAAGTAAACTATAACCGAAAAGGTGCGTACGTCGAAAGATAAGACCTCCGTAGTATTACTTTACTCTATGGATAAGACGATAAGCAAAGAGATTGGATATATAATACATAGAGGTAGCCCTAGTACTGAAAAATTGAACACAGTCAACTGACGTGTAAGATACAATTTAGACAATTTAATGCCATCAAATTACATAACTTTAGTGGTTCATCTTTTATGACAGTTCTATCATGATTTTGAAGTTAGCCGTATAATATTTATATCGACTTTTCAAGTGTTGTAAGAAATCTTATCGATATATCTATCCACCGTATATTTTTATCTCGTTATTTTTTAGATTCTTTGTGCACGTGATAAAGATTTATAAAATAAGTGGATTGCTGCAGTATGTCGTGGAAAAAATTGGGTGCCTAGAAAGCACCATAGAATTTGTTCCAAGCATTTTACTGCGGAATGTTTTTATAGTAATTAAAGATGGCGCAGACTAAAAGAAAATTCTGTGCCAACATTACTCCTCCATTCTAAACGTATCAGTGTGAGTGTTTAAATAATTACTTGCTTTTACTTTTATTAGGGTAGCAGCGCCAAACAGGAGTCGGATCTTGGGCTCCATTCGATGTCTCGACCAAAGGAATAATTTAATTTTAATATTTTCTACAATTTTATTATCAGTGCATAGGGTTCCCACCAAGAACGTAGGGTCCCAAGCCAACCTCACCTGCAAGTGGTGTACCTGCTTATCAACGGATGAGGCTCTGGCAAACAAAACATTAGGCTCGCCACCTATTACGTGGGATCAAAAGTCTGGCAAAAAGTGGGCGTTTAATATGCCTCTGTCTACCCCTTCGGGGAAACAGACGTGAGCCTATGTATGTATGTTATAAACAATATTTAGCCAGCTACCTGCAGTTACACTGTTGCCACGAAAAGCCACGACACGCTAAGCGACAAGCGATTTCGATGTTTATTTGTGCAGTTTAGTTCTGCACTGAGGTGACAGCGCCGGCGGCAGAATAGAGAGCGGCATGAACATTGAAATCGCTTGTCGCTAAGCGTGTCGCGGCCGTTCGTGGCCAGGCTGTTAGACGACATCCACTCAATTCATAGTTTTACTATATCCTTACTAATACCTATTATAAATGTAAGTGAATTTATTTATTTGTTAAGCTTTCACATTTTGACTACTCAATCGATCATAAAAAGTTCAATGCACGTTGCTGGGAGTAATGGGAGTGCAGAAAAAGGTGTAAGGTACTTTTTATCAATCGGCTTTGGCCTATAAATCAAGCTTCAGGTATCATCAGTGATTGCTAGGTTGGCAAACACAAAGGGTATGCTCATTTATTTTAATATACTGCTTTGCATTAAAACGTGGCTTTTTTCTTTCTTTAGTGTACGCGTGCGCCTTCCATAAATGAGACATCTTCTGTTTCTCCGACAACCAGCACTAAAGCGCCTACGTTAGTTACAATTTCTCCGCCAGTAGGTACAGAAGCGATGAAAATCGTGTGCGCTAAACATTTACGTACAATAGAAAAACTACAAAAATAAGTTTTTCACCTTGAGCAGCTTGTTAAAAGACATTTGTTAAAAATTTATTACCTATTTAAGACAACATTCTAAACGTCTGATGAAAAAGAACATTGCTATGAATTCACGTATATGTCGGCGATACGCCAGGGTTATCGTGTCCAGTCCAGACTCCATTATAATAAAAAGACTCACGTAATATTACTTGGTTTATTTTCAGACGATTTCTAGCACAGAATTGAATTAAAATGTGACCTACAATCCTTTTTATAAACTAACCGTCATTACACTTAATGTTAACAACTGCCACTTCCTTTTCAACATATAATTGAAATTGCTGTACAATTAATTATCAAAAATCAACATTACCCTCTTGTATGCCGGAATACCAAACACAATTAAAAAGCTATTGTGTCTCGCGTAGATCTGCGTTCCGTTACAAGGGGTTAATATTGTTATGAATATTGCACAACACCATATGATTTATTTTATACGAATAACAAATCTATTGTAATAATCAAACGCTGCTTTACAACATTCGCAACAGATGGTGATGGGATGCTATCAACAGGATGTAAATATAAGCGCAGGTTATTTATTACCGTTAACATAAAAGTATCAGAATAATGTTATTTAATACTAATTGATTTTACTTTGAAAGTTTCTGGAGTTATCTTAATTATTAAGCGATAAATTAAATACCCAATATTTATAAAACAGTGAAGCAGTCAATACAGTGTCTAATATTCTAAAGTAGTGAAGTTCTCAGTTCTGTGTTCACAAATAGTTATTTAAATATCAATCTTAAATATTATTAACATTTTCGTAACAATATAATCATTATATATTAATTTGCGCCCATATATACTTGATAGTTTGCAAAACGAAAATATCGTGAAGAAGGATTTGATAATTTTAGATCACGTGAAAAATAACAGTGTTATTAAAAAATACCTTTCACGCGCGGCTGGTGACAAAACACGTGAGATTAGCTTGAAGTTAAAAAAAATGCTGTGACGCTTCATTATTATGTGCTACTGAGTACCCATTTGAAACAAAAAATGCAAGTTTGTGTAAGAATTATATAAATACTATCCATTAACTAGCGTTCTGTAACTCGCCGCATAGAATACAAGTGTCACCACCCCCTATCTTCCCGTGGGTGTCGTAAGAGGCGACTAAGGGATAACACGATGCAAATACCATCTTTGCGTATAGACGGAAAACTCGACATCAAACCCTATACGACTGCCTCGTTGGTCTCGCGGCATAAATGTGCGCGTGGGATCGGGAGGTCCCGGGTTCGATTCCTGGGTCGGGCAGAGTTATTGGGTTTTTCTGTCACGAAAATCTCAGTAGCAGCACGGAGTCTGGAAATGTGCCCGGTACGGCAATAGGCTCGCCCCTTATTACGTGGGACTAAAGTATATCTGGCGAAAAGTGGGTGTAGAAATACCCCTCTGCCTACCCCTTCGGGGATAAAAGGCGTGACGTTATGTATGTATGTATGTAACTAGCGTTCTGACTGCTGTGGACACAAACTTACGGAATGTATAACATGTACATACTTACTTTTACAAGTCTGTTTGATTTTGAACCTATATTATTGAAACTTTGATCGATATCGATAGCGGATTTGCTCAATCACTAAAAAATTAAAAAGTTACGAAATTTGTGTCCAAATTGTCTTTAGCCCTAACTGACAAACATAGTGCCATCTTCTTCTGGCAACTCTAATTTGTCATATGAGTGAAGAGTGTAGCTATATTCAATTTGTTCATAAAAATATCGTTCATTCCATGCTTTAGTTATTCTTCCATGACGATAAGCAAAGAGATTGGATCGATAAGTCATCATGTCAACTATTTTGACATAAGCTTGATGATACCAGAGCTGGATTAAAATAACCCTGTTAGTCAGTGGATTTTGCACTATATTTTGAACTCATTTTTTATTTATTATTAAGAGGTTTGTTTTTATAGAAAATAATAAAATTATAATGACTTAATCATTCTTAAGATTACGCGTATTTCAACTCTTACAATAGCCTTGTGTCCTAAAATGAAATTGGCGATTGATTCGTTCCTTAATTAGATGTTAAACTGAAATACCTGATTTTTCTTCAAAATCAATCGCAGAATTACTAATTACGGCTTTTTAAAAACCTTTTTGAATTTGACACGAAAACGCTGTAAACCGTGATGGTGGTTGAGTGATATCATAAAGTACAAAACAAAACAAACCATGAATGAAGTCTGGTCTGATGTACCCACTTTTATTTTATTATTTTCGATTTGACAGGTAGGAAGTTTCACGTTTTAGTTGTACCTATTTTGTTGTTGTCAACAACATGAATGGCGGGCGTACTGTTTGACGTAATGCTCTCTGATTGGTGTTCACTGTCACAAGAATAAATACATTTATTTTAGTTTCAGAATGCTAAAAATAATATTAATCTTACCTTTTTATAATAAATAATAAACTTTATTGACATTTTAAAATCATAATGAATCTATAGATACTACAATCAAACCGATTTATTCTTAGTGGACACAAGCCTATTCTGTTGCTTTATTTTTTTCCTATGATCTTTTATCATTGTTACGTGGCAACATTATCGGTATATTCAAAAATTCAAACAAAGTCAAATAAAAGGAAATCACTTCAAATTCTTTTAAATTATTTTCTTTTCAGCGACTGCAATGGAATGTAAAAAGTATTTTAAAATTCCTTGTATGTTTTATATAACTTATCTACAACCGCTTGTTTCTGGTCAACGTGGGGCACATTTTGTCCAAGTCCTTTGGAAAAGTAGACTCCCAAAACCATAAATTTGTCAAAGCTATGGTTAAAAAGTTATAAGGGTTTGAACGTGGCCGCGCCATTGAAACGCTCCGAACCGCGCGGCCACGGAGATCTTTAAAACTAAGCATTGCAGAGACCTGAAATTTTGGTAAGTAACAGATTGAATTTGTAAAAAATTTGTAAAAATATATAAATATAAAAAAATCCTGAGCTTATATTTTAGGAGCTGTGAGACTAATTCGCCATGGCCGCGCCATTGAAACGGTGACAAACACATTTTCACCGATATCTCGTTGAAAAAGCAACGCAGACGTCTGAAGTTTTTTGTAAAACCCAGATTTGAATTTGTCAAAACTAGTGTAAATACAACAAAATATCCTAGGTTTATATTTCTGGAGTTTTAAGACTAATACGCCATTTCAAATTAAATTCAAATCGAGTTTTACAAAAAACTTCAGACGAAGATTTTTTCAGCGAGATATCGGCGATTACGTATTTTTTCACCGTTTCAATGGCGCGGCCATGGCGTATTAGTCTTATAACTCCAGAAATATAAACCTAGGATATTTTGTTTTATTTTTACTGGTTTTGACAAATTCAAATCAGGGTTTTACAAAAAACTTCAGACGTCTGCGTTGCTTTTTCAGTGAGATATTGGCGAAAATGTGTTTTTCACCGTTTCAATGGCGCGGCCATGGCGAATTAGTCTTATAGCTCCAGAAATATAAACCTAGGATTTTTTGTTGTATTTACACTAGTTTTGACAAATTCAAATCTGGGTTTTACAAAAAACTTCAGGCGTCTGCGTTGCTTTTTCAACGAGATATCGGTGAAAATGTGTTTTTCACCGTTTCAGTGGCGCGGCCATGGCGTATTAGTCTCACAGCTCCTAAAATATAAGCTCAGGATTTTTTTCTATATTTTTACAAATTTTTTACAAATTCAATCTGTTACTTACCAAAATTTCAGGTCTCTGCAATGCTTAGTTTTAAAGATCTCTGTGGCCGCGCGGTTCGGAGCGTTTCAATGGCGCGGCCACGTTCAAACCCTTATAACTTTTTAACCATAGCTTTGACAAATTTATGGTTTTGGGAGTCTACATTTACAAATTCTTACAAAATCTTGTTATCATTTAAAAAAAAAAATAACGACATGGCCGCGCCATCGAAACGGACACCTTTGGGTTACGAAGGTCAGATGGCAGTCGCTCTGGAGAACAGCTGATATTTTGTCATATCTGGTTTGACTAGTAAGCCCCGGGGTCCACAGCGTAAATCTTGGATGTAACTGGGGTTACGCAAGGGCTATGATAAGAATATAGATCAACTAGAGTTTTGGTTAGTACTTGTATATATTCTGTGGTTTTGGTAACTTCTAACATGGCAACAATTATAATGAGCTTATAATTGAAGTCAGATGACACATTTTGTGATGCAGTTGTTCTGTGCCATGTCATTACAACTATTTCCTTATAGTCATGGACAGTTTATTCTACGTTCGCTTACATTATTGGTATAGTATGCAATTTAACCAGTTTGAAATGCATTGTTCAGACCACAGAAATAAATAGTATTTTTTTTTACTATTTATTTCTGTGGTTCAGACCAATATATAACTTAATATAAAAATAGCGAACTGCGTTTTGGAGCGATCATGCCTGAAGATAATGGAAATTGATCAGCACCGCAGCTTTTGAGCAGATGTTTAAAGTCGCCTCATATATAATAGCAGCGGGCGCATTTTACTCACCAGTAAGTACTTCCGCTAAGGAGTGTGCAACGACTCACCTGCCGAAGCAACCAGCCCTGAAAATGGATGGCGCTGAAGCGTTTTGCCTATACACTACCGTTACGGGCATGTGCGACATTACACTTGTGTATGTCATTAAGCCGTAACGAGTAGGACGTGCGCGGCGGAGAGCGCAGAAGGGTCTGGGCGTGAGCCCGCTTGGAGCCTCCGTCGGTGCAGAATATGTATGAGAGACGACCAGGATAAAACCAAGATAAGAACGCCTCATTAGTTTCAGAAAATAATTGAGATTGCATAGTCCCACTTGCTATTTGACCTTTGTCCTTGTGGCCTTGTGACAGCCTAATTAGAAGGCACAAATATAGCTTTTCTCTGCCTACACTGACAAGGAAAAGGCGTGATTTCTAATACAGCGGCGATAGCCCAGTGGTGTACTTAACGGACTGCCGAGACGATGGTCTCGGGTTCGATCCCCAGGTACCCAGGGCACACACGTCTGACATTTCGAAGTTATGTGTGTATTAAAAATGTTAATTATCGCTCGCTTAATTATGTGCCCGGTAGATAGCAATAGGCTCACCTCCTATTACATTTGGACCGAAACATAACTAGCGAAGTGTGGGTGTGTAATACACCTCTGCCTACCCCTTTGGGGATAAAGGCGTGAATTTATGTTATGTTGTTTCTTCGATTTGATCTACTGCAATACCGAGTCGACAGATTGATAAAGCGGTTCTTTGGAGAAACAGTGTCGTAAATCGGCCTTGGTCTTCTCGGTTGAGATAGTGAATGAGCCACAACACAACCTTATTTGAGGGCTGGATCTGCGCTTTGGGCAGACGATCCAATGCACTAAAGCTTGGTGAAATACTTAGTTGGTCCGTTTCAGTCGCTTTGGAAATCGGGCATTGTTTAAAAGTGATCCTACGAGACTCCAGACAACTGCGACGTTGGTAGTCCGCTCATGGTCCGTTTTTGTCACAATTAGATGTTTTATTTATTTTTATTTAAAAAGGACAACCCCACTAGGAATAAATCGTCTGTCGCAGGGGACTTTACAAACATGCACACAATGGACACATAGTAGGTACATCATCATCAGCCTTTAACAGTCCACACTCCACTGCTGGACTAGGCCTCACCTTTGAAGGGAGGAATTGGCCTACTATACCATGCTGGCCAAACGGGTTGGTATAGGGTTTGTATGTATCAAGTTTTCCTTCTCTTACAGTGCTGTTCTCTGCATAATATGTTCCCTCTGTCGGCTCTTACGACACCCATGGGATGATATGGGGTGGTGACATTTCGTATTCTTAATCTGTCACCACACGGACCACACGGAAAGTAGGTACACCCCATAGATATAGTAATTAATAGGACACCCAGTCTCGAAACAACAATTTATGGATCATGCAAAGCAAAGTGTTGTCTCGTGTGGGGATCGAACCCATAACACTAGGCGCAATGTGAAGTGGCGTTATGGCAGTGCAGTCGAATGTAAAAGTGGATGGCTTGTAAAATTGGTAACCTTATGATACTACTTTGATAATCTTGTAAAGATTTCACTTAGCTGTAGCGCTATAAAGGCAGCGATAGCCTAGTCGAGATAACAACAGACTGCACTGCGGAGGGTATCGGGTTTGAATCCACGGCGCGCACCACTGATTTCGAAGTTATGTGCGTATTCAATTGTTAATTTTACTATCTCTTGCCCCGTGCTTCGGAGAGCACGTTAAACCGTCGGTCCCGGCTGTCATGAAGATCTTTGATAGTCGTCACGGGGAGTCAGTAGGTAGCCTTAAATAAACTGATACTGGTCTTAACCATGGAATATTGGTTTCCCTTTGGGTTCCCGTAATACATTTTGGTTCTTTGATGTTCACAAACCGCAGTAAGTAACTCTGAAACTATTTATGTTAAAAAATAAATAAAGTAAAACAATACATATATTATAGCAAAGTTTGTTTACGGAATATCTCATTGGCAACATTAGTTTAATTTTAAGAATTAGTTTTTCACTTAAAATATAAAGTTAATGAAAAATCTGTGGGTACTAATACTTCAAACAACCGATCAAGAAGCAGGCTCCGAGTAGCACGGCTTTATCCATAACGTCTAATTGCTTGGGGAATGTGACCCCGTAGTTTTTCACGTTGATGGAGTCCACCGCAGAGCACTGCTTCCTGATAACACCGATGGGGTTCACGCCACACACATACCTGATGTTATACATTAAATTTAACATGCGCTCAGTCTTCCTTATAAACAGAACTTCCCGTCCCGTCTCATTTTTCACCCTGAACTTGTTGTAACTAAAACGCTGCTCGACGGAGCCCGCGTAATTCCCGGGCGGCGCCCAAACTAGCACTCTGTTCAGGCACAAATGGAACGGTCGTATTACTTCGATAACTTCGTTCCCGTAGAGGTTGAAGATCTTGATGGTGAACCTCCTCCATTTCTTGTTTCGGACGGCCACGAAGACTTTTTGCCCCTTGTTGTTGAATATCGTGTAGCTGATTTCCTCGCGGTCGCCGATGACGTCGTGGAGGGTGTCTCGGACCTCTGCCACTATGAGCTCATCGAGAGGGTATATGTACGCGAGTCCAGGGAAGGGCAGGTCCACGTCGGGACACGGCATCCACTCAGCTCTCTCCGACACATAGCTCTGTGCTGGCATTTAACTGCTTCGGTGCGACTGTGTGCCGGCCGGCTGCATATTATCATTGCTGTTTGCTATCTATGCTTGCGGTGTTACATTTTTACTATTTCTATTTTTATCATTGTTACGTATCAATTTATCATGTTTGACGTCTGTGACATTTATTTTCTTTATTGTCACAGATTAATTAACCTTCTCTGACATTTCCTCTATGCTCTCGTCCGCTCTAGTCTAAAAAGAATATTAATAATTATGTTTATGGTCTTTTGAGGATGGAAATGAGTTATATTCTATGGAGGTTTGTAACTTTGTTACGGTACGGTAGTAAATACCTATCCGTGTAGTTAGTGTGGTATGATGGTGGTAAGGATGGGGAGTACAAAGTGTCATTACCCCATTTAATTCCGTGGATGTCTTGAGAGGTGACTGAGGAAAATACAGGAAGCAAATAGACATCTTCGTAAAAATCTGACAGATGGTAAACACACCATCTCAATACCAACTCGTCCGGTCAGAGTCAGAGCATGCTAGGTATTGTGCGCCAAATTCTTCTTTTGACGAAGCTATTGTGACTATTAGTGACTTTAATTAGTAAAGGTCCACGCCAAGCAGAGGACTGCGAAGGCTCTTCACAGAAATTGATATGGTAAGATTAATTTCTGTGAGGCTATCCGATGAACGAATGAAGCATCATGTTTAATTGTTTTTTATTGCTAGCATAATATCCTAAGTTTGTAGATAGCAGAGTTTCACTGATTAGGGCATGAATATGACCGGCTCGACCGCGGAAGTAAGTACTACTTAGTTACTTTTTTACTTAGTTACCCTTTCACAGAATATCAACGGAAAGTACTTATTATCTATACTTTTGCGTTACGTTTGATGAGTCACTGCCTCCGTGGTCCAGTGTATAGCGTATGCGTCTGCTAATCGGAGGTCCCGGGTTCGATTCCCGGGTCGGGAAAAACTGTTACTGAGTTTTTCTGAATTCTTATTAGCAGCACGGAGTCTGGTAATGTGCACGGTAACGGCAATAGGCTCGCCCCCTATTACGTGGGACCTAAAAATTCATGGCGAAATGTGGGTGTAATATAACACCTCTGCCTACCCCTTAGGGGGGATACAGGCGTGAGTCTATGAAATAAAAAAAATAAATATGAAAAATAAAATTTATGAGTGACAGTGCTGCAGTTCCCATCCCTTTTTCATTCTCCGTTATCCCGCTTCTCCTTAATTCCCTGTCCCATTCAGACTGGCCACGCACACATGACTCTTTTGTGTAGGCGGTAGTAATTTCTCAGCACCAGGCAATCCGTCTGCTTGTTTATATTCTATCACATAAAGAGAAAGAAAGCATTTGTCACATTATTATATGACTCTTTTTTTTTAACAAAAGTATTTGAACTACATACATACTTGTTTTGGTGGTGTAATTAAAAACCACGTAATACTGCCATCTAGACTTTATGGACTAAACTATTACCAACATATTTACTTTACATAAAGTCACTACTTACTACGAGAGGGCTGTAGCGGCCAGCTACATAACACCCGCACAACGCCATCTACCCAATAACGACGGAACTACTACGACACAACTACGACTGCAACACCTAACAACGCGGGAAAAATTCAAACAATCCTGAACCGCGTATCAACTTTCGCGAGACAAGCGGCATATATACAAGTTCCAAAGTATGTCCGTCGGCCTGCAGGCCACCAAGCACGACCACCCAGCTTGGTTAGAGGCTCCTTCCTCTAGTTGGAGGAACACCACACCTTTATCCTCCACAGGGCGTTTAATTCAGGTTGTTCGCAGCGCCATCTACAAAAAGATGGAGTCGGAACTATTTTCATTGTTTTCCATGTAGTACCTACTCAATTATAATCATTAGTACCGTAAATATATGTAGATGGCGTTGTTTTACAAATTCTAACGCGGGCCCGTATTAATTCTGTTCCGTTTTCAGTTGTTTTTTAGACTTTCTGAAGATTTGCACGAATTTTTGTGTAGAAAATTTGAAACTGTACTTAATTTTTAAATATTAATATGCATTTCTACCTCGGAACTTCTAAAAAAAATCTACAGTTGGTACCAAGGATTATACACTTATGTGTATGTACCAGATGAGCCCGCGGTTACACCCGCCCTATAAATAATTAAATCGAACGAGTAGTTCCTGAGATTAGAGCGTTCAACCAAACAAATAGTCGGAACAGTCAGTACTGAGACTGTAAAGGTCTTCCATCAACCCTATATAATTATGTATAAACTGTCCCACCGCTGGATACGGGCTTCTTCTTACTATGAGAAGGGTAAGGCCAAAGTCCACTAAGTGCGGGTTGGCAGACTTCACATGATTTTCGAGAACATTATGTAGAAATGAGTAATTCTCGAAAGACATGTGAAGTCCGCCAACCCGCATTTGGCCAGCGTCGTGGACTATGGCCTTAGGTACCCTTCTTATAGAAAGAAAAGAGGGCCGTACTTTGCAGTGGGACAATATACCTATACACCTACAGGGCTGATTCATCATCAGCCCCGTATATTTTTATTTGTCGTAACAAAGTGTTGTCTCGTGTGGGTATCGAAGTCGCAACACTTGGCGTGGTTCTAAAGCACTACGCCGTACGTTTAGTCACTTTACATACATACATTCATAGACTCACACCTGTTTCCCGAAAGGGTAGGCAGAGACTACGGAACCCCACTTGCAACGATTCTGACATAAGTATATCTCTTGCTTATATCATACAATATATCATACTGTTTAGCAACGCATCCTATATTTGTATAAGTAGTAGCGTGTTTGGCCCTTGTTCTAGGGCTAAACACACACAAAGTTTAAACAATAAATAATATATTAGCACAAAACAACAAACCGTAAAACACCTGCTGTCACGGAATATGTTTTAGGAAATAAAGATAATATAAGTCGTTCCTAAATATCTGTACCTACGTGGGACAATCAGAAAGGTTTGCGACACTAAAAAAATGTTCTATAAGTAAATATATTTTTATTACATCTTTTCAAAGTACTTTCCACCAGCCTCTATACAAAGTTTCATGCGTCTGAACCAGTTTTCGAAACACTTTTTCTAGTCCGCCGCAGACACCTCGTTTACAGCCTGCTCGAACGTTGAGAGCGCATCATCCGGCGACGAAAATTGTATCTCTTTGAGCAGATTTTTTATTTTTGGGAATAAGAAGAAGTCACACGGTGCTAGGTCAGGGCTGTAAGGAGAGTGACCCAGGTGTTTGACCGGTGTGCTGTCTAGGAAGTCCCTCGTTTTGATTGCGGTGTGAGCGGGCGCATTGTCGTGGTGGAGCAATAGCCCGCAGAGCCCTGTGTTTCGACGCTTGTTGCTCACAACAGAGAAAACTTCTGCCAAGCATTTGGTAGTATACCAGTCGGCGTTAATGCTTCTTTGGTTTCGTAAAGGAATTGACACGAAGTAGCCAGTCAAATTGAAAAAGCTCGCGATCAAAATCTTCCCCCCGCTTTAAGGTCGCTTTACTTTGGTAGGCGTTGATGCGTTTTGAAACACCCAAACCGTCGATTGGCGGTTTGTTTCTGAATTGTATTGATAAATCTAGGATTCATCACCTGTAACGATGTCGTAAACACGCCGAGACGAGTCTGCTTCAAATTTGTCTATCATATCGTGGCACCATTCCACCCTTGCGTTGCTTCTGAACATCGGTGAGGTTAGGTTAGGTTAGAAACTATCCTCCGTACCTGACGTAGATGCACGTGTAGAATCTCGTGAAGGCTTACTGACCCAATCTGCAGTGTATGCTGAATCTCTTGGTATGTTACTAGCTAATATTTTCTTGTTTTACGCGAATGTTACACTTTGAAATTAAACTAGGAGTTTAATTTCAAAGTTACTCGTCTATTGTCTTGGATCAAAATTTTCACTGCTAGCACGTTTTCTTCCGTAACAGCCGTCACTTCTTTCTTCATCCTCCAAAGTTAGTCGACCGCGCTTAAATTCATTATACCAACGATACACGGTTGTCTTAGACGGGCCTTCATCCATGAATGCCATTTGAAGTCTATCGTACGATTCGTCCGGTTTCAGGCGACACTTAAAATCGTAAAAAAAAGCGTGAGAATGTTCGCAAATCCATTTTTCAAATGAGACACGGTAATTTTAATTAGCTCGCAAAAAATGTGGAGGGAGGTTTTAAATTTAGAACGTACCTATTTTTACTAATAAGTAATCATATTTTTAAATAAATTATAACTGGCCTCACATACATAAAAACTTTTTCTCGCAATACTTTCTGACTGACCTGGTATTATATATTAAGATTCTTGCGTTACTGACTAACAGACAAGCTACAGCCAAAACTATTGGGCGCTAGAAGCTGAAATTTGGCATGTATGTTCCTTGGAGACCGTAGGGGTGCGCTAAAAAGGGACTGCCCGAAATTCCCACGGGATCGGGCAGAAACAGTTAACTTAAAAAACTGTGTGGGCTGCGGGCATCCTCAGGTTCAGATATATACGGAGAGAGACAATTAAACCAGTCTTAAAGTAGTCTAGTCTTAGATTTTCTCATATCTGCTAAAATTATCATCATCATCATCAGCCTGCAAGAGTCCACTGCTGGATAAAGGCCTCTCCAATGGCACGCCACTGAGCCCGATTTTCGGCTCTTCGTGTCCAGCCGCTGCCAGCCACTTTGCGTATATCGTCACTCCACCTAGCCGGAGGGCGTCCTACATTACGTTTGCCAAGGCTCGGTCTCTACTCTAGAACACGACTACTCCAACGGTTATCGGTTCTTCGACAAATGTGGCCATCCCACTACCACTTTAGCTTGCTAATTCTTTGAGCTATGTCGATTACCTTGGTTTTTTGTCGGATCTCCTTATTACGAATTCGATCCTTCAGAGAAACTCCGAGCAAAGTGTGGTATAGTAATGATAACCTAAGCACTTATAATATATTTCTATGTACTCATGCTTAGTTTGTAAGTATATAATCTCATGTAATCGTATTTATTCAGATATAATAAATTGAGACATGAAACGTATCGAACGTCTTTCTAATAGCCCTCTCCATAGCTCGCTGAGCGACCTTAAATTGGTGGACCAGTCGCACCATCAGTGTCCACGTCTCGGCTCCGTAAGTCATAACAGGTAGGACGCACTCATTGAAGACATTTGTCTTAAGGCTTTGCGGTAAGGGTGACGAAAAGACTTGACGGAGTTTCCTATTCATCATTCAAATCTTCGCAGCGATAGCCTAGCAGAGATACCAACAGACTACCATGCAGAGGGTATCGGGTTCTCGCCCACGGCGCGCACAACATACTTTTTATAGTTATGTAAGTATTAATTGTTAATTTATCGCTTGTACCGTGTCTCGGAGAGCACGTTAAGCCGCCGGTCCCGGCTGATATAATATCTTTGGCAGCTGTTATGGGGAGCTTTGGATATGACTTTTTTTACGTAAAGGTAAGGTAAGTAATTACGTATATAACGTAGGTAAGGTACCGTAATAGGCGGCAAACGAGTAGATGGATCGCCTGATGGTAAGCAATTACTGCCGCCCATGGACACAAGCAACACCACAGGACTCACAAGTGCGTTGCCGCCATTTGGGTTGGGAAAAGGGCTAGGATGAGGAGTGGGATGAGGGAGAAGGATTAGTGAATAGGGCCTCCGGCACTCTCACTCACCGAAAGAAACGCAACACTTTAGGTACTGATACTTTACATCGATTTCCTGTGAGAGGGTAGTACTTCCCGGTCGAGCCGGCCCATCCATGCTGAAATCAGCAAGGCTCTACTACCTTGGGTACTAGAAAGCGGGCTCCCTCGCTCTAAGCCGAAAGTCTAGGAGGCAACCGGGATAACGCTAGGACGATGATGATGATTTATATCAGCATACTATCAAAACGTAATGGGATGAGTAGAGACATCTCTGTATCATTTAGGTAATTGGTTCACGTTACTCATTCTATCAGAAGGTGGCATCTCATTGTGAGGCGATAGGAAGGTTTGCTCTGCTATTCCACGCTGGTTAGATAATGTTGGCATAGGGTTTGATGTCTCTTTAGCAGGATGCTATATGATTACCAAATGAACATAATTTACTGCTTGAGTGCTTGAGTATGATATCAATAGTTACTATAAAAATTACTAGTAGATGTCTTACAATGTGAAACAGTTGCAGCTCCTTACAAAAATAAAATGTACCACCATTATATTTAAGTAGGTATATGAGTTTTATTGCCCGTTCATTCTCGTGTTTCTACCTATTGCATTGCGAACGTGGCAGTAAATGTAAATGTAGAATCCTTAAGTAATTAACTTAAATTTTGACGTTCATGAGTGTCACTTTGTGGCCTAGATGAAAAAATGATTTTGACTTTGTCTTTTGACTTTGACATTGATTCATGTATATTGTGGCATGTACTTACGACATACCCGGAATTAAATGAGGTAGTAACTGCGTCACTACACAAACTCATAATAATATATCTTTGATTGTATACAGACAATATTATTATCATGCGCTACATCGCCTCCCAAATCGTCAGTAATTTTCCTTAGTCCATCAGTTGATCGTAGCTTATAGAGCTACTAGCGACTCGTCTCTTCCTCGCGCGAGTAGGATAATCTATATACCTATATAAAATTCTTGCGTTACCGACTGACTAACAGACAAGCTACAGCCAAAACTATTAGGCGCAAGAAGCTGAAATTTGGCTTGGGAAAAATTTAAATAGTTAATTATCTCTTGTCCCGTGCCTCGGAGAGCACGTTAAACCGTCGGTCCCGGCTGTCATGAACATCTTTGTCAGTCGTTACGGGGAGTCAGTACCCACAAATAAACTGATACTGGTCTAAACCATAGAATATCGCTATCCCTTTGGGTTGCGGAGGTCAGACGGTAGTCGCTCTGTGGAACAGTTGATATTTTGCCATCTCTGGTTAGACCAGTAAGCGGACCTCCGACTCCAAGGCGTGCCAGTCTTGGATGCAACCAGGATAACACTGGGGCGATGATGAAGCTGAAATTTGGCATGTGTGTTCTTTGAGGACCGTAGGAGTGTACTAAGAAGGGATTTCGCGAAATTCCCACGGGAAAGGGATAAATGTGCGGGCGTAGCTGCGGCCATCCTCTAGTATACCAATAAAACAGCTTTTACACAGAACGAGCGCCGTCTGACCTGCACAACCCAATAGGATAGGGATAGTCCATGGCTTAGCCAGTGGTTCTCAAACTTTTTTAGCTTATTATTTTCCGAGTGACTAAAAACTTAAAAGATGACTAAATGTTTGCAACTAATAAAATAAGTTGCTAGCGATTAAATATTTTGGCGACTATTATATTAAATAATATTCAAAACTAAGGGTGTTATAGAAACTTAAAACTAGCAGTTGCGTTTAGGTAGCAAATAAACTATACAAGTCAATTGAAATAATAGCCGAGGAGCTATAAATAATGACTTGGCGACTAATAATGTTAGTAGAAGGTTATGTTAGGTTTTCTTGTGACCCTGTACGCAAAAATAGGAGCCCTGCGAAGCAGGGCTCCTATAGGTCAACTTGGCTTAAAAGACTGGAGCGTCTTATTTACTTATATGAAACACTTCATTTAAGATAAAATCATTAGCCAAATATTGAAATTTGTATTATTTATGAATGTCCATTTTCTATTTTTTATTCATCATCAAGTTTCCGCTTAGATATTAATTCAGTTCCCAAAAAAAAAAATATGCTGCTAGTTTAAATTAAAACGAAGCTTATAACTGACATATTAATATGCTACATTTTACTTATTTCGATACTCCTTATTAGCTGCCAACCCATTATATATGGTACCCTCTCTAATTATTTTTGAAACTTGTATTCGCTTTACTTAGTCGCCGCATTAAACACATGCCAACTTTTTTTAGGGACGGAACCTATTTAGGTAACCAAATATTTGGCGGAGCCCTAAAATAACACAAAACCGAGTCCTACGTGCACTTTAAAACCATTTATTTTACTGTCATACATCTTCGTAGCGATGCTTCGTTTCCCCTAGAGATGCTTCGTGAAGCCCTGGGGTTCCGCGGAGCACACTTTGAGAATGGCTGGCTTAGAACAATATCCTATAATAATTCAAGGGTACTGATAGAATTATACCTCCATGGGTAATAACTTCCGTAACAACTTTCAAAGATCTCCATGACAATCGGAACCTGGGATTATCGGCTTAACGTGAATGTCAATTGTCTAAAAATTATGAACAATTTAATATGCGCATAACTTAGGAAAGACTGCCTCCGTGGTCCGGTGGATAGCGTATGCGACTGCTGATCAGAGATCCCGGGTTCGATTCCCGGGTCGGACAAAAGTGTTACTGGGTTTTTTCCGAATTCTCAGTAGCAGTACGGAGTCTGGTAATGTGCCCGGTACGGCAATAGGCTCGCCCCCTATTACATGGGACTTAAAAGTTCGTGGCGAAATGTGGGTGTAATATTACACCTCTGCCTACACCTTCGAGGATTACAGGCGTGGCGTCTATAAAAAAAAAACTACGGAAGGTGAGAGATGTGCGTCGTGGGTTCGAACCCGATACTCTCTGCCTAGCAGTCTGCTGTTACCTCCAGTCCTCCACTAGGCTATTGCTGCCTTTAACCCGAGCAATATATCAGTTTCATAGCTTCGCCTTAGGAGCGCCATACTCGTGCTACGCCGCTTACAGATCTGTATCTAGCCCGGAGTCTGGCAGATGTATCAAGTGCCTTTATTGTAAGCCTGCTGAATACTATAGGCGTCGAACTCACTACACCCAGTCAAAGTCAAAATCCTTTATTCATTTGGGTCACAAAGTGACGCTTATGAACGTCAAAATAATTCATCATCAGCCTTTAACAGCCCACTGCTGGACTAGGCCTCTCCTTTGAAAGGAAAATAATAAATTTATAAAATAATTACTTAAAGATTCTACATGTACATTTACTGCCACGTTCGCAAAGCAAGGGCGTAGAACCATGAGAAAGAACGGGCAATAAAACTCACGGTCACTCTATTTCATCGCCAGGTTTTGTATAATATACATACGCACACAGTGCAGTGCTAACCCGTAAGGCTACGGCTCAAATAAATGGTTTAAAAGTGCACATAGGACTCGGCTTTGTTTTATTTTAGGGCTCTACCAAATATTTGGTTACCCATAATAGTTCCATCCCTAAAAAGTTTGAGAACCACTGGACTACGCCATTCGTGAGCTCAACAACTATTCATGCATCACATTTTATGCTGCTTAGGTATTGAATTCACGACCCTTACAATGACGAACGGCAAAACGATCATCTTAACTATTTCACCGTCGCGGCTCGTCGATACATTCTAGAATTTTATCATGAGGATAAGCTTTTTACAAACTGGATACGGACATCAGAAATAATGAACTTATAGACTCACGCCTGCATCCTCGAAGTGATAAGCAGAGGTGTAATATCACACACACACACACACATACATTTCGACATGTTGAATTAAAAGTCCCACGTAATAAGGGGCGAGCCTAATGCCGTTACCGGACACATTGCCAGAATCTGTGCTCTTTTGCCCGACCCGAGAATCGAACCCGGGACCTTCCGATCAGCAGACGCATAAGCTATCCACTAGACCACGGAAGCAGAAGAGTTTATAGGTTAACGTTTGGCTATGAGCTCGCCATTTTAAGCGATGATACAGCCTACGACGGAGCACAAAATGGGTATCCATAATTTTTTAACAAAGTACAATCAAGCAAGTCGGCCCTGAAATAGTTTGAAAAAAAAATCCCTTGGCTCGCTCATAGAGTCGAGGCACACTACAAACTGGTTTTGTATACGAATGTCAATGTGCATGTAAAGTAGCACTGGAAGCGACGATGTTTTGCTGAGCGATTCTCGCCCTTATGGTGGTCTAGCGGGAAGTTGTTCGACTGTACATACTTAAAATAAGGCGCCAAGTAGCTTACAAAAGAGTCTATGCGCAGTAACGCCCGATCTAAGCCAGTCGAAACGTTGGAGAAATCAGAGGAAATTAAAAATATTTTTTTATATCGTTACACCTGGAGGGGTAGGGAGACGTGATATTACTGCCACATTTCGCCTTGCGAATTTTAGGACTCACATAATATGGGGCGAGCCTATTGCTGTTACCGGGCACATTGCCAGACTCCGTGCTGCTACTGAATTTCAGACATTTCGGCAAAACTCAGTAACACTTTTTCCCGACCCGGAATCGTACCCGAACCTCCCGATCAGTAAACACAAACGCTACCCACAAGACCACGGAGGCTTATTCTAATACTTTGAGTGAATATCTTATCATTATGGTAAGTACAAAATTATTGTCCTCACTGACATATAAATGCAGAGCTCCCACAACTGAAGATAGAAAGGATAGCACTCCTTTTATGACGCATACACCCATTAAGGATGGATTTTTTAATATTCCATCCCTAAGAGGGTAAAATAGGAGGAAAATGTTAGGTGCGGGCGCAGTCGCGGGCGACCGCTAGCTATAACAACATCAGCCTCTTTCTAAATTGTCCCACAGCTGGGCACAGGCCATTTCTCACTACGAGAAGGGGAAGGCCATAGTCCACCACGCTGACCACGTGCGAGTTGGCAGCCTACACATGTCTGCCTATAACATTACGGGGATCTCTCTGACATGCATTTTTCCTCACGATGTTTACCTTCACCATTAAGTAAGCGATAATCAACAATGATTGACTACCTCGTTGGTCTCGCGGCATAAATGTGCGCGTAGGATTGGGAGGTCTCGGGTTCGATCCCCGGGTCAGACATAGAGTTATTGGGTTTTGCCGTTAGAAAATTCAGTCAGTAGCAGCACGGAGCCTGGTAATGTGGCCGGTACGGCAATAGGCTCGCCCCTAATTACGTGGGACTAAAATAAATCTGGCGAAAAGTGGGTTTAGCAATATACCTCTGCCTACCTCTTCGGGGATATAGGCGTGAGACTATGAGAGACTAATCAACAATTTAATACGCGCATAGCTTCGGAAAGCGAACCTAGTTGTGCGCGTTCTGGATTTGAACTCGAGACTCTCCGCGTAGCAGTCTGTTGGTCTCTCCACTAGGCTATCGCTGCTTATCATTAAGTATAATACATCTATAGACTCACGCCTGTTTCCCGGAGGGGTAGGCAGAGACTACGGAACGCCATTTGCAACGATCCTGATATACCTCTCTTCTTCATTCACTTCCATCAAGTTTCTCATGCATGCTCTTCTGTTTAGAGTACTTCTGACCTGTCCTTAAGTATAATAGTTAACGATTAACCCATTTGAAATTTGTTTGGTGACTAGCGCCATTCTGGGTTGAATGTAAATTGTAGAGTTGGACAGAAATGTAGCAACAAAGAATTGGCAATACGCCCAATAGCCAGCAATACATAAATAAACGCAGAACATAAACCATAACAAAATATACCGCACACCTCTGCTCACCCTACAAGGAGATGCAGAAACATGTACGTTTCACAAATCTTACATCTACACAGAGAAAAAATAATAACGCTAGCAAATCTTGAAGATTCTCTTATTAAGGGAAATGTTTAATTGAGTCTCTCCCTTTTGTGTGCCGGCCCGCACACAGACATACAGCTTGATATATAAATAGTTGGTATATAGTAATAAAGTATAAATGATGGAACTAACATATAGGAAAATATAATATATTTGTTCCTATAGCTACGACTTGAGCTATATATATTGCTCGCTGATGGAATACGGCGGCTGTGGAGTCGACAAATATGTTTTTGATTGTTTATTTTTTTTGGTTTTACAGTTTGATTTCCGGGTTGGGTAAGTTGGGTTTTTTGGGTATGTTGTTTGTGGGTTGTGTTCTGGGTTTGAGTTTTATTAAGAATTTGAATTACTTTGTGATTATGGTGGATGTTAGGTATTTTAGTGCGAGGGATTCTATCTATCTTATACTAATAAACTAATATATAAAGATGAAGTGTTTGTTATCTCAGGAACTACTGGTCCGATTTGAAAAAATATTTCAGTGTTAGATAGCACATTTATCGAGGAAGGCTATATAACATCGCGCTATGAGCGACGGGAACAGAGCAGTAGCCTTAAATAACGCGAGTGTAACCGCGAGCATCCTCTAGTGTATTATACAGGGTGTAATAAGACCCTTAACGAAAACTGAAATCCCATGTTGTACCAATCACCCACGGATGTAGCTAGAGTCGAATTTAAGGTAGGGCAGCGTTGGTTACAGGTAAGGCGGAAGTAAAAAAAATATTGAAATTGATCTGCTCCGAAGCACGTTCTTCAAAATTTTGGTATTTTTAAGGCAGGGCATTGTGATTTCAAGGTAGGGCATTGCCCCGTAATGCCCCCCCCTAGCTACGGCCATGCAATCACCACGAACATTTTTACTTCGGCACCATACCTGGGAAATTACTGGTTCAGGAGATATTGAGGCTCAAAGTTAGTATGGATTTTTTCTAATTAGTTACAAAATCGATGCATTTACCCCGCCAATATGTTCTTTAGATGTCCTATGACCTCATGGATAAGTAGGTATTTTGAGCATTACACGCGCGCCCTTTAAATTGCGGTTTAAAAAATGTGAAAACTTAAAAAAAAAATCGTTTCCCAGGAATTATTTTTGGTTAGTATGACTTGGCATGATGTCCACAACGAGTAGACTTCGGCTTGACGGATACGATATATATGCGTAGACGGATCTCTATATCAAGTATACTCAGACTCGCAATATTTATAGAGGCAGCGATAGCTTAGTGGATATGCGATCAGACTTTATCTGATATCGGGTTCTGGGCACGCTTTAGTGACTGATACGAAGAAAAATAGAAAAATGAGGCAAACACATTTATTCTATTTATGAAGGCACATACAACGTATAGAAAGATTTATAACTGTATTAACTTATGCACTAACTTAACCTAACATAAATAGAATCGGATCCCAACTCAGCATAATGCGTCTTCAATTGTTGATGTGTATTCAATTATTACTTATAGTTTGTCCCACGTTTTAGAGTGCATGCTAACTCCTCGGTTCCGGCTGTAATTAATAAACATCATCATAGTGTTTTAGTAGTTATAAGTTATCTGTTTTATGTTACATTTGGAATTTCTACAGTCTGTATATATATAAAAAATCTTGCGTTACTGACTGACTAACAGACAAGCTGCCAAAACTACTGGACGCAATAAGCTGAGCATGTATCTACTAAGATGGAATTTTCCGAAACTCCCCCGGGATCAGGCAGAAACAGTTAATGTACGGGTGTAGCTGCGGACACACTGTGGTATTATATTTTTGTTAGAGCCATTTATAGTAATGAGCGGTAGAAGTTGATGTTGATCTTTAATGAAACTTTATAAAGTCTCCTAGAAATGGGAAGTAACACCCTCACTCCCACCACTGTGGCAACTGTCTAGCCAAGCTCAGCAGCAGTCAACATTGTAGACCGAATTTTGGCACTCGTTAAGTCCCGAGGAGATTTAAACTTTCTTTGAACCCGCAACCAAATTGAATCAGAAGTATATTAAATAATATAATATTCTACAACATACACACATCACCATCTAGTCCCAAGCTAAGCAGAGCTTGTACTATGGGTACTAGATAATGGATAAACATACATATATACTTTTTTTTACGAAAAACATTCATATTATACATCGAAACACCCAGACCAAGACAAACATCCATGTTCATGCACACAAATGTTTGACTTGAGCGGGAATCGAACCCGCGCCCTTCAACGTAGCAGTGGCTTACACTCCCGCTGCGCTAATCGGTCGTCCAATATTGCAGGGAGTGATGTAAGATTTCATTCATTCTCTTTCATCCTTTATTATTATTTTAGAGTCCAGACAAACTGGGTTTAGTATGCGTTGTAAATCATTTGATATCCGGATCATGAATAAAATACTCGGTTAAAAAATACTTGATAGCTATAGCAATCTTACACTATTATTTCCCGGTTCTGTGTCGCGTGAAATAAAGCTAGTCTTATATTGTGGTCTCAGGTAAAGTGGTGTAGGATCAACGTGGTCTCCGTATAGTTTTGGTGTTGTCAGGCACGTCTTATTTATTTTATTTATATTCGCGCTGTGACTACTTCGTCACACCGCACTGTTATTACACATAGGTACTGTTGAGGTGTGTTACGGTGCAATATTAAAATAGTAATAACGATAAAAATCAACAATGTTCCCATATTTTTTAATGTAAATCATGGTCCAAATTAATTGCATGTTTGAAGAATTAATTTATTAAGTAACAGCTATGACATGGCGTGATATCATGGCCTGAACTTAATGATAATTAATTGTAAACGATAATGAAAGATCGGAAATAGTTGTTCTAGATTCGATATAATAGACGACCGGTTGGCGCAGCGGGAGTGTAAGCGACTGCTACGCCGATGGTCGCGAGTTCGATTCCCGATCAAGTCAAACATTTGTGTGCATGAACATGGATGTTTGTCTTGGTCTGGGTGTTCCTATGTATAATATGTATGTATTTACAAAAAAAAAGTATATATGTATGTTTATCCATTACCTAGTATCCATAGTACAAGCTCTGCTTAGTTTGGGACTAGATGGTGATGTGTGAATGTGGTAGAATATTATATTAAAAAAAAAAAGATTCAATTTAATGTCCACAGGTCAGATATACCTACTAAGTCCATCATTTAAATTAAAGAGACACGTTAAATGGAATGATTGCTACTCAAGCATTAAAATAATTGACTAACTTTATCTTATACTTTTCCCATACATAGTCCCCTGAAGAGTGTAAAGGAAATTTAGAAAAGATTTCTCAAAAAATAAGAAAACAA
The DNA here is from genome assembly GCA_944739405.2 of Euclidia mi. Taxonomy (NCBI): domain Eukaryota; kingdom Metazoa; phylum Arthropoda; class Insecta; order Lepidoptera; family Erebidae; genus Euclidia; species Euclidia mi. The sequence goes on from OX123207.2 coordinate 34,906,132, forward strand.
CACAATAGAATAATTAAGAGCTACTCCTCGCCTCCCCTGTTCAGAACACACATACGAAGCGCGGCGCGCTCCGTCTTAAGGACGACATATGAAGTAATTTTTTTTTCAACTGCCATCCATTGGAAACGGGACCTTGTACAAACGCAATAAAGTCGAAAATAGATGAACATGCGAAATATTTTTTCCATTTCATATTTACGAATATGCCCCAAATTCCCCAAAAATTAGAACCGTGAAAGCGGCGAGGGCGGGGGTGGTTCGTAAGGGTAGCAAGTACGAATTTTTCCACACACACACGCACACATACACACGTGCCATGGGGGGAGCGAGGGGGGATGAGATAGTAGATAGTTTTAGAGAAAGAAAATATTATATATGTTTGTTAGGATGGATTCGCGAGCTGTACTTCATTTGTGCGTTATTGTTAATTGTGATAATGCTGGTCTGACGATATCCGATGGAGCCGCGACGTGTAGTGGCTACTTTATATCACTCACCACTGTTCTTAAGTATCTATAATGTGACGTTGAAGCAATGAAAGGGTATATTTTCGTAGTTAAAAGGTTTAAGGGCTATAGTACACGATGATTCCCAAGGCCTGTAATGTTAGCCTATACAGGCGATTTCTATAAATAGACTAACGGCCATTTTCAATATTCGATCTACACATGGATTTTGAGATTCGAGATTCGTGTTTGACATATTTTGTATGGAGCTTATGTCAAAAACGAATCTAAAATCTACAGATTTATCTATAGTTCGAATATTGAATTCCGTAGTTAATCAAAATGATTAATCTAAGTAGGGGCAATTTCTTTCTACATTACTAATGTTTTACTTAATGCTGATTTAATCTTATCTGCATTGTCTTAGATCATTCGTGATATTTTTAAAAGAACAAAGTAAAAGTTAGGTTAATATTTATTATGAGGTTTACTTTTCTGGAAATCTGATATTGCGTTATGTATGTTTTAATGATTTTATTTATTTAGCAACATATTTTCTAGCTGTTTGCAGTTATAGTAAGGAATTGTTATCAAAACTTGATTGAATCTTGATAAGGAACTCTAGCTGTTTTACGTTTGTATAATAGGTAAAGGTTGTTACGACGGTTGGAGGAATAAATGTTTTAGCGAACAGATATTTTGATGTTTAAATAATTTTACTTGTTTTACTAATGTGTGATGAATAAAAAGTAATAAACAATAAATGACGTAAACGATTTTAAACTTTCGCGATTAGTATACATTATACAAGGTTATATAGCGGGTCTTACTCGCGATAAATCTTATATTTAAGGCATAAATACCTCGGTTTTTGCCAACGTTTCGGCTGACTTGCTTCAGCCGTGGTCGCGGCGGGACTCTAACACCGAGGTATTTATGCCTTAAATATGAGTTTTATCGCGAATAAGACCCGCTATATAACCTTGTATAATAAATGACGTCACAGTGTCTTAAATAAAAAATCTCATTGCTTTTAGGTGAGAGAGTTACACAGATGAATGTGACAACACATATTACATCTGGGGTCGGATAGTTAGGGTTTATACATCTGTCATTACTTGGCCACGTGGTACTGGTCTGCGGGCGATCCTGGATTTGGTTGTCGGGTCGAGTAAAGTTTAATGTAAGGTAATTTTTTAGTAACAGGATGAAATAAGTACCTACCTTATTCTATCTGGTAGTAGCTCTCATATCGTGACTTAGAGTTGCCGTTCGTAAAAATCTGGCAAAGTTAAGCAGCACTTGCGCATGTCACCATTCGGATGGGTGACCAGGTGTGACATTTACATCTGAGCGCTACCGTGCTTCGGAGGGCACGATAAGCTGTCGGTCTCGGTTCCTTTACTCAGGACAAGAGGCCATGTCGCATGCCTTCGGGCGGTCAATAAACCCTGACACAAGATATGGCCACTCAAAGAAATATATCCGGTAAACGTTACAACCTACGCTCCTTAATACGTGTAAGTATTTTGAAATAGTTACTGTACCTAATTGTTACTATTGTACTTTTTTTTAATATAATAACGGACTGCCTCCGTGGTCCAGTGGAAAGCGTATGGGACTACTGTAGGAGGTCCCGGGTTCGATTCCCGGGTCGGGCAAAAGATGTTATTGGGTTTTCCCGCATTCTCAGTAGCAGCACGGAGTCTGGTGATGTGCCCGGTAACGGCAATAGGCTCGCCCCCTGTTACGTGGGACCTAAAAATTCATGGCGAAATGTTGGCTACCCCTTCGGGGATACAGGCGTGAGACCATAAATCCTATCCTACTAATATTATAAATGTGAAAGTTTGTGAAGATGTATGTATGGATGGATGTTTGTTACTCTTTCACGCAAAAACTACTGAACGGATTTGGATGAAACTTGACAGTAATATAGTTTATACATCAGAATAACACATAGGCTACAATTTATAAAGATTTTGTATAATGTTGCCATAATATAAGGAAAAGTATCAACTAAGTCGGCAAAAATCCTGAGCTCTGAAAGCTATTAATTGGAATTTTACTCCCTTCCTGATGACAGATTGATCTGATTTTTGGTATTCACTCATATTGTCATCAAGATTCAGATAATTTAAATGATTGTAAATTCAAGATGGCCGCCGATACAAAATGACGGATCACATATTACTTCACAACAACCTCAGTATGGGTATCAAATGAAAGGGTTTGATTGGTGGAATGGAGCTCACTATGAAAAATCCAAAATGGCCGCCGCCACAAAATGGCGGATTACTTATTTTCCACAAATACCTCAATATGGGTATCAAATGAAAGAGCTTGATTCGTAGAATAGAGCTCACTATGAAAAATCCAAGATGGCTGTCGCTGCAAGATGGCGTATTACATATTTTCCACAAATAAGTCAATATGGGTATCAAATGAAAGGGCTTGATTGGTGGAATTGAGCTCACTATGAAAAATTCAAGATGGCCGCCGCCGCCACAAAATGGCGGATTACCTATTTTCTACGAATACCTAAATATGGTTATCAAAGTTAGTAAAGAAATAAGTTGTAAGATCTGCATATCTATCATCATCATCATCAGCCCTTAATGCTGTCCCACTGCTGGGCACGGGCCTCTTCTCACTATGAGAAACCCGGCCATAGTCCACCACGCTGGCCAAGTGCGGATTAGCAGACTTCACATGTCTTTTGAGAACATTATGGAAAACTTTCAGACAAGCAGGTTTCCTCACGATGTTTTCCTTAACCGTTAAGCAAGCGATAATTAACAATTTAATACTCACTTAACTTCGAAAAGTCATTGGTGCGTGCCGTGGATTCGAACTCGAGAACGTCTGCGTAGCAGTCTGTCGGTCTTCCCACTCAGCTATCGCTGCATATCTATATGTTATTAAAATTATCAAAAGAGTATCCAACTTTATATGATCATAGCCTTCAATGAAACTATCCGGGGCCAGTAAACGTTGACCTAAACTGTTTTAGGCATGCCCAGTACTGATTAACGTACTCAATATAGTAGCCATATATGAACCTTCGTAAATATAAAAGAAAGGCCTGATAGGTTGTGACAAACTATACCTTGTTAATAAATAAGCGTTAGTATCTCATAGATAAATAGGTATATCAATTTTAATAGTCAAACTGGTTTATAATCTATCACTCTATTCGGCACGTGCCTCTTCTCATTATGAGAAGGGTTAGGCCATAGCTGACCATTCTGGTCAGGTCCAGGTCGGTACACATTACATGTCTTTCGAGAACATTGTAGAGAACTCGCAGAAATGCAGATTACTTAAAGATATTTGACTTCACTTCGTTTAACAAGCGATACTTAACTATTTAATACGCACGTAACTTCGATAAGTCAGTAGTTTCTTTTTAATAATAATAATAAAAGATAAACAAATTAAGTTTTTGGACCTGGCTCACGAGATTGTCGACATGTGGGATGTTGACTCGGCGATCATTGTACCCATAGTCGTTACCGTAAATGGTCTTATTGCCAAAAGCCTCGACCACCACCTCAAGAGGCTCTCGTTAGACAGCTGGATCAAGTCCTCTATACAGAAGGCAGTATTGCTGGACACGACACGCATCGTTCGGCGGTTCCTCTCTCTGGAGCCCTAACCACCGGTAGCTTGGTCCCTGTGCCCGATACCGGTGGGTCTCTGTGGTCCTATTTTATATGGTTATTTTTTTATTTTTTTGTAAAGTGATTTAATTCTATAAAATTTGATTAATGAGAATGAAAATAATTAAAGAGGAATAATAGTAAAAGTATATTTATTGAAGTAAATAAAGTATAATTTATAAAAGTGTGCACGCCGTGGTGGGTTTGAACTAGGGTTTGCAAAGTCTCGACATTTTTTAAGTTCCGGGATACGAGACAACCTGTGCTGATAAGAAAATAAAATAGAATTAATTTCATTTCGGGCCAAATGTGTGAATATTAATTTTTTGTGTGCGTAACCGTCTATTAACTTCCCCACGAGGTTGTCGCTGGCAGGCATTCTTAGCATAGATCAATTATACCTAAGAAACAAGAAATAATCGTGCTCATCACACAAAGAATTAACCTAGATGGAAACCAAGTCCTCTTCCTCCCTCCGTCTGATCAGAAGATCATGTAATACAGTCGGCATTTCCCTTAATGACTAGACAATACAGGCGGGGTTTGAGACCCAGGGTTTTTATTACCAGGTTGAGTGCTGTTTAGCTTACCACCTAGGTACTAGAAACTTCAAAACATAGGTACTAGCTTTTGACCGCGAGTTCACCTGCGTGGGGGCGAACCTGTGGTATTGGGACAATATGTAGCCCAATTACTATTCTGATGTATAAGCTACACTACTGCAAAATTTCATCAAAATTCGTTCAGTAGTTTTCGCGCGTTTAACAGTAACAGTCGTAAGACATAAACGCTGCGTAGCCTAATTGGGAATGCATAATTTTAAAAAATAAGTTTAAAAATATAACCAGACTACGTAAAAAAGGGGGTCTGGAAAGAACGAAACAAGAAAATAGCTCATTCAGATATATATCCAGAAAAGTTTAAGTTCAGAAATGCTCAAGCTAGAGCTGTGGGCTCACCTAATATATACCTACCTAATGTGGGTGCCAGGAATACTTTTAACCTGCATTAAACAAACGTGGAAGGTAACTTCATGTATAATAGTATCCATACATACATCATCATCATCATCAGCCTGCCGTAGTCCACTGCTGGATATAGGAGACTTGACGGAGTTTCCTATATGCTGCCCAGCCTCCCTCTCGAAGTTGTTTCTACCTAACTGCAAGGTTTGCCCAAGGTAGACGTACTCCTGAACAACTTCGAGAGGGACCCCATTTAGGATCATCGGTTCCGGAGAGACATGTTCATTGAACATTATCTTCGTTTTCTCCAAGTTCATCCGGAGACGATGCGAGCAGAAGAATCAGCCAGGCTGCTGCATATACTGCAAGTCTTGCACGGTTTCACCCACGATGACGATATCATCTGCAAATCTTAAGTGTGAGAGGTAACATAACATAACTCCACGCCTTTAATCTGACACACCCACTGAGAGGTACTCGCCGTTTATGTTAATACCGCATCCTTTCCAGTGCAGCGTCTTGAACATATCCTACTGTACTTGGACCTCTCAGCACTTGGACATATCGCCAATCGATTTGGCACCGTTGCAAAGACTCCAGAAAACACCAGGTTTCAATGGAGTCAAAGGCCTTCTCATACTTATTTTAAATTGTCTTTTGGGATATATACCACGTACCTTTGTTTTTTTACCTCTTGGCCTTCTCATAGTCTACAAACGCTAAGCACAGGGGCTGATTATACTCCTCTGTCTTCTGTTTAATCTGCCGCACTGTGTGGTCTATGGTGCTGCACAAGTATAGGTTTCCCACCTGCCTTTAGCAGCTCCGTCGTAATTCCATCTTCCACGGGGGCTTCTCCATTTTTAAGCTGCCTCAGGGCCACCATGATTTCGTCTTGGCTTGATATTTGCCAACTCTTCCGAGAAATGGCGGGTTAAAGTGGCTCTTGGATCCTCGGGTTGGGGACGGGACGCTTTCGAGGTGTAGAGGTTGCCGTAGAAGCTCTGAACGTCTGCAAGAATCTCCGGTCTAGAAGTGGCGACTTTCTCGTCTGACGTGTTCAGCTTCGTCAGATGACTTCGACCTAAATGCTGAGTAAAAACTAATGACCCCCGATTTCTCTGAATCGCATCTTGTATAGAGAGTGTATTGGAGCTGCGGAGGTCGCGTCTTACCAGCTTGAAGATCCTTTTATTTAGATCTGATGAAGTGCCTGTCGGGTTTTCTCGTCGCGTCTCTATTAGCTGCAGAGATTCTCGCGAAAGTTTAGATCTCTTGCCGGTGTGATGGGTCTTAAAGAGTTTCGTCCCTTCATCCGCAGGATTTCCACCAATTGATCGAGTTTCTGGTCCATATCAGCGTCTATTGCGGTTTCCAAAGCAGCGAACCGGCTTTCCAGTTTTGGCTGGAAATTTGGCCGGAGCGTAGACTTCATAAGTCGAACGCGTTCAAGCTTATAATCGATATTTAGAGTGCTTCGTACAAGTCAAACGGTACGCTACATAGCTTAGCTTCAGTCGAAACGTTTGCCTACTTTCGTAGCTTTTTTAACTACACCTACGCCGTAGTGGTGTAAGCGGTCACCTCACTGTTTTGCTCCGCGTCGAGTTTTGTAAGTTTGATTCCTACAGGAGACAAGATTTTGTGTTTTCCACATGTTGTCTGAAGTCTGGGTGTAATGTACGTCCGTTTATAAGGTTCCCCGCGATATGATTTATGGTTAGTGCGGGAGTCGTCTTTATAAAAGAATATAAAGATTCACTTACACATCTTCGCAACATAACAGCACATCACGACACCAGCACATCTCTTGAGGAAAAGAACCAAAGTCGTGGATGTAAAATGGATATATCGCTACGATGATAAAATTGTCTACGGCGTATCGACTTGCGCATTCACGCGACAAATATGTAGAGCATACGGTTTGAAGGCTTCTATCACAGTTGCAGCTCCTTAAAAAATTGTTTTCCTTGTGCTTTATACAATGTTTGCCAATTAAAAAGAGTGGCCGTGAGTTTTATTCCCAGTTACTTCTCATGGTTCTACGACCAGGCGAAAGTGTTAATAAATGTAAATGAAAATTTGTAAGTGATTTTTTTAAATTTGATGTTTATAAGTGTCACACTGTGATCTTGTGGAATAAAAGAGTTTGATTTTGACCATCTTACTTCTCAAATCAAGAGACTAATAAGTGCAGTCAAAATAGACAAAAATAAGTCATAATCTAGCCATAATTCACATAGAGCTGAAAATTGGCAGAGACGTTAAATACATAATATAGTCTCACGTCTGTATCCCCGAAGGGGTAGGCAGAGGTGTAAATATTACACCCAAATTTCGCCATAAATTTTTAGGTCCACGTCATAGGGGGCGAGCCTATTATCGTTACCGGGCACATCACCAGTATACGGGCTGCTACTGAGTATTCGGAAAAAAAACGAAAAGTTACACTTTTGTCCGACCCGGGAATCGAACCCGGGACCTCCGATCAGCAGTAAAATACATCATTATAAATAAAATGTCAAAAATCCCCATCGATCCTACTTCCGCAATGTTTTTATCCAAAGTCAAACGTACAAATAAATATTAAAGATTTTAAATTTTTCTCGAAAATGGAAAATTTTATCGTGAGAATAGGTTAGACGAAGATGTAGATCATACAATTCTCTACAAAAATGGTCAGACACCTTTTCTCGTTCGACGGAACTACTCACCATTCGTGAGATATCGCGGTTATAACAATAAAAAAAATCATATTTTACATAATATGCACAAATTTCCGCTATTGATTGAAAGAATGGTAATATTGCTAATGATCAATGTGGAATAGGTTGTTTTCTTCTAAATCTAATTTTAATAGATAATTGTCTAGAAGCAAATCGTATCGGTACTTCTCGTGGGTGATTCTTTGAGCAAGGCATTATTTGGTGATTTGCGTGGCAATTTTTAAATTTAATATATTTTTTTAATTGACATGTGTTTCTTAAAATATACGTAAAAGTAATATTTTTTAGATTTAATTGATGATTTAATTAATTTGAGATAATCGAAGTTAAAAAATTGGAGGCCACGCAAATCACAAAACACCCACGAAAATGATTTTTTTAATTTAACTTTCTCAAATAACTTATTAAGTTATCAGGTAAAAGAATAAGTAAGTACCTAACACAGAAATATATTTTTAAAAGCTTTTATTTATAGTAAAATCAGTCAACATTATTTATTTTGAATTTTCGGTACTTGTATAAGTTTTTCATGAAGACAACGTTTAGCTTGATTTTTTTTCTTGAAGTTATATTTCTGGGAACTTATTCGACTTTTCTCTCGTCTACGTTTTTGTTCGCGGTGGTTCAAGTCATGAATACTAAGTATTTTCCTTCAGTTTTTCTTTTATAATATCTTGCCCGGTTTTTGGCCTTGAACTCTTCATTATTTTTCAGCCTCTCTCTTCTTCTTCTTTCAGATAACTTCTTTATTTCTATTTTTTCTTCTATTGTTAATGTCATTGTGGTCTAAAAATAATTCATTACAATTTTAGCTAATCCGACAATATTTTTTTTATTATTAGGTACTTATAAAATCATTTTAAGTTTGATTTAAACGAATTTACATTTAACTAAAGTAATACAAAATGTTATCATACAATACTATTACAAAACTCAAAGTTATTTAATTTGCATGGCCAATAATTGATTTACGTGTTACAAAACTACCACGTAAACCACGCAAATCACGACCACGAAAATCAAGATAAATCGTTTATTCTAAAAATATATAAAAACCCTTTAAGTAAATATACTGTGTTTTGAATATAAGTTGCGTTACCTTATATTTGTTCGCTACAATATTTTATTCAATAAACAAATTCATCAACACAGACACCGGCGAAAATTGTACCACGCAAATCAAAGTTTTGAGAAACCATACCCACGAAACGAAGTTCTTACCTTAATTTTTCGGAAACTCGACGCTTCATCACAGAAGCTCTCTGCCCGGCCGACGCAGCGGGACTAGTTGTAACGTAAATTAGGATGACGCAACATTGGCCGCGAAATTAGAGATGTGCAAATGAATTTACAATGGTCCACGCAAATCAATAACTACCCCGGGACAGTTACATGAATTTTTTTTTTAGATAATGTAATTCTTTTAGAACTATGATCTAATTTTTCATAGCATTGTCAACTTCTTAGGACTTCATGTTTTTTTTTTGGTAAGCATGTACCGTTTAGTTTAAAATATATAATTTACCAAGTGACTAGATCGGGGTTTGGGACACTCCACGAAAATCAAAGAATGGGGGTGTTTTATTTTTTTTATGATATAAAATATATAGGTAATTGAATAATAATCAATAACCCAGATAAAGGAGGATTAAAAGTTTGCCCGAAAAAAAAAGTGGCTTGCTAACTTTTCGATTTATATTTATTTAAGGTGATGTCGCTTAATAAACGTGTCACGAAGAATGACCCTCGTAATGGTACGATTTGCTTTGGTGTATTTTCCTTAGTAGCCTCTAACTACATCAGCGGAATGAAATGGCAAATGACACTTCATATTCTTAATCCGTCTCCACACGGATAATAAAATATTATATTAGAAAAACTCAAACACACATAGCAGTGATAGCCTAGTGGAGAGACCGACAGACTGCTACTCAGGAGGTATCGGGTTCGAATCCACGGCACGCACCAATGACTTTTCGAAGTTATGTGCGTATTAAATTGTTAATTATCGCTTGCTTATCGGTGAAGGAAAACATCGTGAGAGTTCTCCATAATGGTCTCGAAAGACATGTGAAGTCTGCTAGCTCGCACTTGGCTAGCATGGTGGACTATGGCCTTCCCTTCTCATAGTGAGAAGAGGCCCGTGCCCAGCAGTAGGACCGTGCAGTGCAGGGCTGTTGATGATGTGAACTTCACGTGTGCATCGAACCCACATCACGCAGAGCTAAGACCGAGACCGCCTAAGTTTCTACTCCGCATTCATGCATCTTACTACGTATTAAAATAGCAAAACTTCGTTATTCTGGAGCAATATCACTGAGGTACTTTGTATTTTATTCTCATAACATAAAAAGTAATATATTTAACAAGAATTTGGAGGTTATTGTGTATTTATGGTCGCTATACAATATATGGTTGTAAGTTGAATGCGCGCGAAAGTACACTCAGTCACTATATAAGAGGGAAAGTCGGATTTTGTTTTTGTTTTACATTGTTATGTAATCCTATTGTATTTTTCGATACATACAGCCTACCTTTACAAATGATGTCCAAAATCGTCTTTATCGTTTCTAATATTATAAAGCAGTATTTTTGTATGTTTGTAGCGTATAAATCAAGAACTACTAGACCGGTTTCTAAATTTCTTTACCTGTCAGTATGCTACTTTATCCTTGAGGAGCCTATGTTATATTTAATTTTCACTCGTAAGAAGACAGTGCAGGCCGCTAGTGCTATTGATGAAAACCACATGAAAGTTCTTTTTTATAGACTCACGCCTGTATCCCCGAAGGGGTAGGCAGAGGTGTAATGTTACACCCACATTTCGACTTCACATGAAAGTTCTGGTTTCCTTTTTGAGTTTATCACGCACAGACAGTCGTGGCTTTAATGATAAGCTGTTGTACACACAGCCACACTTCAAGCGTTACACTTCAACATTTGTACTGTTTTTAAGGGATTGGAAATAAAAAATCGTACTACAACAGCTGTACCTATAGCTTCAATAATTAAAATATGTTCTGTAGTTTAGAGATTAACATAACGTAGTGTAGTTCAAAATTAAGATATTACGCATAACTACCTATTTTATTTATTATTTCTAGGAGCTATAGATTTTATTTGAATAGGTGTACTGAGAAGCTATAGGTTTTAGACAGTAACAATATCTTTGTCTTTCTATCATCAGGCACTTACCTAATATTTCTGCAGAAAAACAACACAATTAGGGAATGCAAATCTCGCGAGATTTGGGCTCAAGCGAGATCTCGCGAGTTTATGAAGCTAATCTCGCGAGATCTCACCAATTTCGAGATCTCGCGAGATTGGCAGTTTTGTATGTTTTTTTTTGTAAATAATATTTAAATAAATTAGGAAAAACATAATAACCATTTGAAGTATTATAATTTATAAGATAAACATTATTTTTCAATAGATTTTTATGTTTCAAACATTGTTTGACGTGCCTATGTGACTATAATTTTTTAATAAACTTATAAGAAGTAAACTTTTACGGACGGATCTGTCAAATAAGAAAAGAAAGAAACAACCAGTCTTCGCTTCTTATGTAAAAAGAAATCTTTTAGTAATAAAACATTTATTTTATAATAAACAAAACAACGAGGGGTAAAAAAAATACTTATCATCTATGTTACTACTACTGAGAAATTATTATCAATTAGGTAAATAAAATTATATCTACTCAGTAGACCTTTTAGATATTACCTACAGATCAATTAACAAAATATAGGTACTTACCAATAAGGCAGACTATTAGAAATTACAGATCCTAATTAACAACATCAAAGGAAAGATTGGATCAGTTCAAATCACAAGCCATTACTACGAATTATTTTCAAAGTAGCTCCTTCAGAAGCACAAAATGTCCAGAGTCGTCTGCTAAAGGGCTTCCTTTTCTGTTGGCCAGATAACCAGCCACTGAGAAGCCCTTTCGGATTCAACGCTGATTGAAACCGCAGGTCTCAGGCAGACATCCACGAACTGCAAAAGTTTGCCTTTTGACCCCCCGGACTCGTATAAATTCATTTATTTTTTTATTAATGCCGATACCGACAGATTGCAACTCCGTCCGTGTCAGTTCGCGCTTCGAATAAGACGTTTTTATGCTCGAGTGCAATCTCGTAAATCTTGCGAGATCTTGCCGTTTTTTCAACCGAGATTAATCTCGCTAAAAAAGTCCGAGATCTTTTTCATTCTTAAAAAAGAACGAGATTGCATTTCCTAAACACAATACATGTCACCGAATTCAGCGCAATTTCTAGTAATACACATAATGAACTAATAAGAATCTGTAACAGCCAACTCCTTAGTCAAACGACTCCATCCCAAAATATTCCAAACCCCACTAAAATCCTAAAACATTTCATTAAAATGTCATAATAAAACAGATATCGTTATAAACCCAACACCCCAATGTAAACAAGTGTACAACCGTACTGGCCGACTGTACTACAAAAATATAGGGCACTAGGAATTTTTTAAAGTGAGTCAAATAAGCGCCTTGGGATCGAAAGGGTCGCGTTTTGTAAGGGGCTAGCCCTTCCAGGGGGTGGCCGCTAAAACAGCGGCGGAAAAGTCAAGGAGAACGCTCTTTTTAATGTTACGAATCGAGTTATTTGTATCTTTCATATCATGTAAATTTTCGCGATTTGTGTGTCAGTTTATTTAATTATAATTAAATAATAATAATTAAACTTTATTCAATAAAATAAACGTCACATGTTACATAGGAAATTATTAAGTACAGTAAAAATAATTAAACTTTATAATTAAGTATAATGTATGCGATAAGTGCCTTTGTTAAATTGTGGTACATTAATGTTTAAGTACTTTATTTATAACGGACTTTATTTAGACTGCCTCGTTGGTCTCGCGGCATAAATGTGCGCTTGGGACTGGGAGGTCTCGGGTTCGATTCCTGGGTCGGGCAAAGTGTCATTGGGTTTTTCCGTTAGGAAATTCTCAGTAGCAGCACGGTGTCTGGTAATGTGCCCGGTTCGGCAATAAGCTCGCTCCCTATTACGTGAGACATAAAAATTCATGGCGAAATGTGGGTGTAATATTACACCTCTGCCTACCCCTTTGGGGATACAGGCGTGAGTCTATAAATAAATAAAATAAATAAATTTATAACGGTAATACATTATATTTGGTATAAAGCTATTTTAATGTTTACCTGAACTAGGCTGTAACACCTGTGTTTCAGGGAAAATCTTAAGTACTTAATAATGATAAAGGGCTATATTTTTACATAATAATAAGCATGAACTGCCAATATGTAATAGAAAGTAGACTTAATATTATGATTTATTGTAACTTAGCGTAGGTAGGTACTTACACACTATTTTATTGGTCTTGATTGGGTTAGGAACTAAGATATTTATTTTTTATAATAATAATAATATTCTACCACATTCACACAACACCATCTAGTCCCAAACTAAGCAGAAGCTTGTACTATGGGTACTAGATAATGGTTAAACATACATATATACTTTATTTTTGTAAATACATACATATTATACATAGAAACACCCAGACCACGACAAAAATCCATGTTCATGCACACAAATGTTTGTCTTGAGCGGGAATCGAACCCGCGACCTTCCGCGTAGCAGTCGCTTACACTCCCGCGCCGCGGCGCCAACCGGTCGTCAATTGACCCTGTAATTCATTATGCAGAGTTTTGTATACCTAAGTAGGTATATGAATATTTGCAAAAGATATCGGTATATTTAGATTTTTCTTCATCATAAACATTTTGCAGCCAAGTGCTGGAAATAGATCTCTCCTAATTTGCGTGATAAAAGATTGTGTAAATAGACAAGTTGGTCTAAAGTAGAGTAGTTTTCAGTCTCATCGCTAGAATACTATTTGCTTTGTATATTTTTCTTAGTCGCCTCTTAAAGCACCCTAAAATGAAATAGGGTGTACACTTTTTATTTTAAATCGTCGCCACACAGAAAACGCCTTTACATTTTATAAGCTTTCAATATAATATTTGCTGGTTGCTAATATAATTTACTTAATAATTTAACTGACACTAATACTAATAGTCAAATGGTATATCGAGAAGTCCCGAAGTCGAGATTTCGGATCATATTGTACTCCGTGAAGTATAAGATTCGAATCCATTTTGATCAGAAATTCTTAACTGTCCAATACTTTCAGAACCACTAGGACCATTAGAACCATTAGAACCATTACTTTTACGTTTTTTTTTTAATTTAATAATTATTATTTTCAAATTCATTTTCTACCCGTACTTTAAGTACGGGCTTGAAAATGAATTCTCAAGACTGAAATAAAATATAAAAATTTTAGAAAAAATATCGAGCGTTGTTGTCCAATCAGGCTGCAAATCGCCTGACTGGACTGAATATTAGCTTTTCCACAGAGCCACTGCCTTTCTGACCTGATATAGCGTTATTCTATGGTTCAGACTAGTGTCAGTTTATTCATATGTACTGACTCCACGTAACGACTGTCAAAGATCTTGATCATAGCCGGGAACGACGCTTAACGTGCTCTACGTGGCACGGGGCAAGCAACAATTTAATACGCACATAACTTCGAAAAGTCAATGGAGCCGTGGATTCGAACCCAATACCCTCTACGTAACAGTCTGTCGGTATTGAAATCAAACTACGGTTTACGGATTCTATCGCGATATACCTATTGGTTTTAAAGATATAACATTTAAACCGAAAGATCTAGAAACTATTTTTTTATTATCACTAGCCGACGTTTCAGTGACTTTACAGGAACCGTGGCCACGGCAGTATGTCGATATCGGCTATTGAAAAAACACAGAGTGTAATAATTACTATAGTCGTATCACGCAGAGGCAATCCATAGTCAGCACTGTAATTTGTTATTTTTTCGTGGAACCTAATCATGTATTCGGTATTACGTGTAGGAACGTATTTAGTATCGACTGTTAATGTTATAACGATCTTCTATGTACCTTTAATTTAATTCTCAATTCGGTTAAACTTAGACTTTATCTTCATTATTTAATTTCCTCACTGGCTACAGTGGCAAGTGGATGGTAAGCCATTTAACATCACGCGTATGTTAGCTGCCATTCATCATCATCAGCCCTTTATACTGTCCCACTGCTGGGCACGGGCCTCTTCTCACTATGAGAAGGGTAAGGCCATAGTCCACCACGCTGGCCAAGTGCGGGTTGGCAGACTTCATATTATGTCTTTCGAGAACATTATGGAGAACTCTCAGACATGCAGGTTTCCTCACGATGTTTTCCTTCACCGATTAGCAAGCGAAAATTAACAATTTAATACGTACTTAACTCCGAAAAGTTATTGGTGGGTGCCGTGGATTCGAACCCGAGACCCTCTGTGTAGCAGTCTGTCGGTCTCTCCACTCAGCTGTCGCTGTAGCAAGCTGCCATTACATTATACAAAACAAAGATTTAACCTACGACCATTCGATTGAGAAGCCTAGGCTGAAATGTTCTAAATCTTGTGTTTTCTTAATAATATTATATACCTTCATATATGTGTAGGTAACACATAATAATATGTACACGGCCGTCTCATCCCAAAATACCTATTGGTAAAAAGCGTACAACACTCCGTTAGGTAGGTTTAGTGTTTCTCACGTTCATCTAGATAGATAGAACGAAAAGGGGACTTAATTTTATAATATGTATAGTTTTTTTTTAAAGACAACTCCCGCACTAGGACTAAATCCCGTGTCGCGGGTGACTTTACAAACATACAACTAACGGACACAATGAACACCCAGACTCGAAACAACAATTTATGAATCACACAAAGTGTTGTCTCGTGTGGGGATCGAACCCACAACACTGTGCGCAGTGTCAAGCGGTGAGGCGGCCGCTTAAACCGCTACGCCAACCGTGCAGACATAGATAGTTATGTTTATCTATCTATGCCGTAATTTTATGATACGTTATAGATAAATCACACTGATCTGGATGGTAATCAAACCCAAGACGCCACGTTTAGCAATAACGGTCACTAACCACTAGACCAATACCCTAACGTCCCTAACCGAAACGGCAGTATCATGTCTATATTATCATTCATTCAACGCAAACGTTGTTGAATTGACGACCGGTTGGCGCAGCGGGAGTGTAAGCGACTGATACGCCGAAGGTCGCGAGTTCGATTCCCGCTCAAGTCAAACATTTGTGTGCATGAACATGGATGTTTGTTTTGGTCTGGGTGTTTCTATGTATAATATGTATGTATTTACAAAAATAAAGTAAGTATATACCTATGTATGTTTATCCATTATCGGCTTATGTTTAACTTACCACCAGATATAGTAACATATATTATAACAGACAAAAATAGTAAATGATCACCAAAATGAAACCCGCACTTTAATGTAAAATTATAACCAAAGTTTTAACATTTCGCTATCCTATTTAAGCAAAATGACTCCAAATAAATCATTGTTAACCCAAAAGTAGTAAATGATCACCAAAATTAAACCAGCATTTTAATGTAAAATTATAACCAAAGTTTATTTGTTAGTTCTATGAAATACCAACACATATATTGGATTTGGTAACACCACCTACTTTAATAAAATAAGTTGACGGAGCCCTGCTTCGCAGGGCTTCTATTTTTGGATTAAGAGTCACAACAGAACCTAACATAACCTATTTATTTGGTGATCATTTACTACATTTGGTGTTCTAATACAATTTGAAATGCAGTCGTGACTAAAATAGCTAGTACTATTGTAATTTTAGACTTTATTTTTTCTGGTGTTAAGTATACATTTTTGGTTAAAGAACTTAGGGTATCAAAGCATTTTATGGTGGCCATTATATTTAACCTCTCCATTATCTAGTACCCATAGTACAAGCTCTGCTTACTTTGGGACTAGATGGTGATGTGTGTATGTGGTAGAATATTATAGGAGAATTAAAAAAAAATAACGTCCAGCGATCAGAGCCATCTACAGTCGGCGGAGTGGTTAAGCGGTCTTCTCATACTGCGCCGGTGGGTGGTGGGTTCGATTCTCATACGGGACAACACTTTGTGAGATCTACAAATGATGTTTCGTGCCCTTTGTGTCCGTTACTTGAATATTTGTTAAGTCCCTCGCGACATAGGAGTTTCTTTAATCTCTTAGAGTAGAAGTCTTTAAAAAATTAGGCAAGTGCGAGTCGGACTCGCCATCCGAGGGCGTATTTTTTTAGTTTTCATCTGGTATAAATAAGAATTAATGCGGTGTAAAAAGTCTGTGGGATACCTCACACACATTTATCTATAGTGTATATCTCATTTCATTTTATTAATATATCTGTTCATTTATTTACGATTTATATATTTACACAATACTTACACATATTAATACATATAAACATTAACTATTTACATTTATACAAGATACCAATAAATACTATATCATATTAAATATTTATATAAATACTCCTTGATCCGTTCACCATACAGGTATACAACCTTCATAGGCCTACCTGCGTCGAGTTGTTTTTGGGTGCGAAAAGATAAAAATAAAATGATAAAATGATTTTGAAGTCTTGGAATTTGCTATGATGTAAAAAGATGTAAAAATAGTTCCTTACTTTATAAAAAATATAGTTTTAAATATAAATATGTGATGAACAATATAATTCAAAATATGTAATGCCTGTGCTTTTTACTCCTTCTGACTTTTTACATGTAGTTTTAGTGTGTGAAACTCTGTGTCAGTCATTGACATATATATTACTGCGTATTATTATATCAATATAGTATCTGCGTAGTATTTATATCAATGGTGTCAGTAAAATATGTTCTAAAATAGGCTCATCAAGCCATTTAATATGGCACTTGAATAAGTAGCTTCAATTTTTTATTAAAATTTATCTTGGAAACGAAAACTTTATGATTTAATTACTTACAAATGTAAATAGTTTTATGATTTTCCATTGAATTTGTACAATATATCGATGTTACTTGGTAATTTTTCTTTCAATTTTTCTAGGTCAACGGGAAATACTCTATCAATTTTCATTTTCTTGTTCAACATCATCAGCCTTTAACAGTCCACTGCTGGACTAGGCCCCTCCTTTGAAAGGAGGAATTGGCCTACTATACCACGCTGGCCAAACGGGTTGGTATAGGGTTTGTATCAAGTTTTCCTTCTCTTACAATGCTGTTCTCTGCATAATATGCTCCCTCTGTCGGCTCTTACGACACCCAAGGGATGATATGGGGTGGTGACATTCCGTATTCTTAATCCGTCACCACACGGACAACTTGTTAGTGTCGTGTTTTTTGTGCAAGTGTAGAAGTTTTATTTTGTTCACAGCTTCAAGGGACCGTAAACGGTCTTAAATGTTAAGTAGTGAAATATATAATAAAGTTCCAATAAATCTTATAATGGCAGGTTAGACTCTACTAATGAATTAGTAATAGACAAATTCTACTAGCGAAGGATAAAATTTTGCTTGAATCCTACTATGGTTAGGTCATTTGGTTAGGGAACTACCGGAACCCTACAATGTGCGTGGCTTGACACGCACTTGGTCACTTTTAGCTACGGGACCCTAAAAATCACAATGTCGATAAATATCGATCAGACATTATCTTCCATTCAAGTCAAACCAAAGGTGGGTTTAAATAAGTATCAGTTGCCATCATGGGTTCCTCATAAAAGTTGACCCAGAGGGAGTTGGCCTAATAAGAGCGGCGTGTGACGTTTTATGGGTGATTCTCTTGCATTTATTTATTGTATGGATACCTTCAATAGAGAAGTTTCCTGCAAGTGACAAGTATTTTTCAAATAATTTATGACAAGTATTTTTATCTAGTGAAACATGTCAAAATAGTAGTTTCATTCATCAATTAATGTTGAAACTTTATTTAACATTTTTTATCGTCAATTTATTTATAATAAGTATTCTACTTGACAGCAAAACACTATGACGTCACTACGTCATACCTATTTCATACAAAACCAAAGATCGTGACATTTCATTAAAAGTGCTTGATTTGACTGATGCCATTTTGCCATGAATTTTTAGGTTCGGTTCCGCGTAATAGGGGGCGAGCCTATTGCCGTACTGGGCACATCACCAGACTCCGTGCTGCTACTAAGAATTTCCTAACGGAAAAACCCAATAACACTTTGCCCGACGCGGGAATCGAACCCGATACCTCCCAATCCCACGTGCACATTTTTGCCGCGATACCAACAAGGCAACCGCAGGCAGCGCTTAAATTAAAAATCGGTAATTCAGTATCGGGGTTCATGTCAAGATGTCATCTCTTCACGAAGGTATTTTTTATTCCGTTTGTTAGTCTCCTCCTACGATACACTAGTGACTCTTTGTATTCTTAATCCAAGCGGACGAGGGAGCGGCCTTTATTTGAATGATTTTTCATTTTATTTATAGTCTCACGCCTGTATCCCCGAAGGGGTAGACAGAGGTGTAAATATTACACCCACATTTCTCCATGAAATTTAGGTCCCACGTAATAGGGGGCGAGCCTATTGCCGTTACCGGGCACATCACCAGACGCCGGGCTGCTACTGAGTATTCGGAAAAACCCAGTAACACTTTTGCCCGACCCGGGAATCGAACCCGGGACCTCCGATCAGCAGTCGCATACGCTATCCACTGGACTACGGAGGCAGTCAGTCAGTTTTTTGAATGATTTTGTTTAAACTCTTAGTGAAGACTGCCCTTGTATTCTAGTAGATAGCATATGGGTCTGCTGATCGGGAACGAGTCCCGGGTTCGATTCCCTAATAAACAAACATAACACAAACAGCGAACAATTTAATACGCACTTAACTTCGAAAAGTCATTGGTGCGTGCCGTTGATTCGAATCCGAGACCATCTGCGTAGCAGTCTGTCGGTCTCTCCACTCGGCTATCGGTACTGACTGAATTTTTATTCAGTCAAATCCGGTTAGACTAGTAAGCAAACCCCAGGTTGCAACTGGGATAATTCTAGGAGGATGAGTAGGTATTACTTTTGGTGACGACAAGCGCCATAGCTCATTCACTGGGCACTGCCTCCTCCCAATTTGAGAGGAGTTGCAACTACAGCCCACCATGCTGGCCAAGTGCGGTTTAGCAGACTTCATATTGTCATGTATTATGAGCACGTTAAGGAGAACTCTCTTTCTCTTTTAAAAAGACAACTCCCGCACTAGGACTAAATCCTGTGTCGCGGGGGACTTTACAAACATACAACTAACGGACAAAATGAACACCCAGACTCGAAACAACAATTTATTAATCCCACAAAGTGTTGTCTCGTACCCACAACTCTCGGCGCAGTGTCAAGCAGCGAGGCGGCCGCTTAAACCACAACGCCAACCGTGCAGTCAATAACACGCAGGTTTCCTTACGATATTTTCTACTACCCTTAGCGAAAGTTCCCAAATGGGAACGAGGAGTTCCGACTGAGTAGTCGGACCGGCTGTTGGCCCGGTCCAGGGATGTAGCTAGAGTCGAATTTAAGGTAGGGCAGCATTGGTTACAGATAGGGCGGAAGTAAAAAAAATATTGAAATTGATCTGCTCCGAAGCACGTTCTTCAAAATTTTGGTATTTTTAAGGTAGAGCATTGCCCCATAATGCCCCCCCCTAGCTACGGCCATGGCCCGGTCCGGTGACTAACGTGCCAGCGACAGTACCATTTGTATGACGCTGTTCACACTTAACCGGATCCGGTCAATTGACCGTAATCGACCGTTAAGACGAACATGAAGAGCCGTCGTAAGGCCCGGATCGGATGTAGTGTAAACAACCAGTGCCGGCGAGACAGTGTTGCCAACAGCTAAACTTCTTCTCCCTTAGCCACCTAACACCGCTTACAAACATTTTCCTAGACGAGCGATCACATTTGTGTCGTTAAAATAAAAATGACCAATCTTACCAAATTACTGAAATGTTGATGCAATTTAACTTTGTAGAGCTCATAGCGAGACTTAGCTTGCCGTTCGTAACAGATCGACAAAGTTAAGCAACGCTTGCACAGGTCGCCACTTGGATGGGTGACCACGTGTGGCATTTACATCTGAGCGCTACCGTGCTTCGGAGGGCACGTAAAGCTGTCGGTCCCGGTTCTTGTCTTAGGATAAGGATCGTTAGGCCATGTCGGAGGCCTTCGGGCGGTCTGAAAACTCCGACACCAGAGTTGGCCACACACTCACACGAAAAACAAACAGCAATTTAAATTTTAAACCGATTTTAAGTAAGCAAATAGTTCTATATTCATGTTTATTGGAAGTTGTCGGTTACCGTGTAAGTATTTTCAATGTAAAGACTACTAGAGACTTTAAAAAGTTCGTAGCGAGTCGCGGTTAGGTTTAGTCGCTCCGCGTAGACTAAGTGTATAGAAAGGGAAGAGTAAAATGTTATTTTAGTATCTCGTTACATCTGTTAGATCAGTTTCGGACGATATTTGCGTAAATCTGCTTTTTATGGATTTATATTTTTACGAATAATGTTTCTTAGCACTAGATTTTATGTAAGCAACATTTTGCGATCTAAGTTTTATTAGCAAAATTTATATCTGTTCTCTTGTATAGATAGATATTGTTTGCGACCTTTGAACAAGCGAAATATGAACGATGCCTCAAGATTCATGAGGTATCTGATTCTGATTAGGGGAGCAGTGCAGATATCTCAATGGTTAAGATGGTCGGCTCGGTCATACGCCGCACCGAGTATTGTAAGTTCGATCGCCAAATCAAGAGTTTGGACTTTGTTTTCGTTTTTGGTAATTTTATGTTTTATTTTGCACATTAACTGGAGAAATATTAATAATTAGTGTTTGACAGTACAGTATGTCCGTTTATATAGAGTCAGTAAAACCTCCATAAAATGTTCACGACGTCTCTATATACTTTACTGAATATCACAAGTGCCACGTGCTACGCTTGTTTTTCGTCGACACGACTTCTATGTTATGTATACGATCTTATTTGGGTGTGATTTATATCACATCAATGTGTATGAAATTGTCAATTATCGCTTGCTAAACGGAGAAGGAAAAAGATGGGAGGTAACCTGATCTATGAGAGTCTGCTCTCCATAATATTTTTGAACTCTGCCGATCCGCTTTTGGCTCGCGTGGTGGACTATGGCCTTGTCCTTCTTACAGTGAGAAGAGGCCCGTGCCCAGCTGATATTTTTATTATTCAACTATGTGTGAGTGTCGGGTAGTCCTGTATCGGGACGGACGCGGATATTAACGCAACTACCGCTATTTCGCCTCCAAACCTACTTCCTATACCTCCGTGATGTACGAAGCCAATTCGAATTCAATTTTAAAAGACGCCCAAAAAAAAAACAATATAATTTTTTTATTCAAAAAAACCTACAGCCTACACAGGGTGGTTTAAAAATCGAATCAGTCCCCCGCCCTTGAAGGGAGAGTAGGTACCTACGTTGCCGTCAACACATAAATCATATTTCTGGAGAATTTTTAAAAGTCCTATTGCTTTCGCGTATTTGCCATGTACTCCCCCCCATCGGGTGGGAGGTGGGGAGGCGTGTGTACTTACTCCCTCGTTTCCTAGTTGTGCCGCCTGTTAGAGGGTGTTTGATATTGTTGTTCTGTTACTTAGTGATTTGTGATGAGATAACGCATCGGCTCGCCGCCCGGCTGTGTTCGAGCGCAACTGTACAAGTCGCGAGATTAGATAGTCGACAATACGTTGATTTGTTTTAGTTAATTTGTTAGATGGCGTATTTATAAAAGTATATAGCACCTTCTGAATATTACTATATGTCTAATACTATGCTTCAAGAAGACCTCCTTTTGCAATATCTTAACGGGAACTATAAGTCTGAAAAGATACCTACCTACTTAAATATTTTAATTACCTAAGATAACTGAAAAAAAATCTATTCAAAACGAAATACAAATTATACGAAACCAAGCTATTTTATATCAAATATATATTTCTGTTTAAATGATGATTTACTCTAAATAATGCACTATGCAAGATATTTCAAACATCACAAAAAGTTTTTATTTTTAACGAAACAATTAACACCAATATAATTATAGAAACACTCAGAACACATTTTAATTACCTCCAGTTAAGCCACACAATTTTAACTACAGAACTATCTGTGCCAAACTAAATCCGTATTTGAGACAGCAGAGCAATAAATTACAATTAATTAAAATAAAAAATACGCGGCGGGTAATACAAACAGCCTGTATATCTATAAGGCTCCGTGGAGGAACGAGGGCGGGCGGTCGAGCGCCGCGCACAGTACACCCTGTACATGCAGATAAATATTACATTTATAAGACTTGGATTTTTTAATGCGGAAGTAGGTTGGGATCTTGAAACTTTCGTCTGAAAGTTATTTTATATGCTGACAAATGGTTTGTTTTAAACTATTTATGTAACTGCGCCAGTATAACAAAATCTCGTTATGGCATGACGTAGTATGATTTTCGTATGTGGAGACAGTTAAGATGACGGAATCGCAGGCAAAGTAAAGTATACTATAAAATCACGCAAGTTTTAATTCAAACACATAAAAGTGTAATTAATTATTTCTTTTCTTTTTATTAATTACTATTTCTTGACTTTTGGGCAGCCTGATATCACGTCATTATCTAGCTTTCTGTTAAGAAAAGCAGAAAGTTGTCGTAATACTCGTAATGTATGTAAAGGTTACGATCATAGACGTATTTCCATTTCAACTTTAACTCATTCCTTACCACCGTAATATAGCACTTTTTGATAATCGTAAAAAGCTTCTCCAATAAGTTCTACTTCAATAAATGAAACTTGTTTATCAGCCCAGTTCAATAAAATCGTTTTATCTGCGTATAAAATCCCGAATAAGCTCTGTTTCCGTTTCAAAGATAACAGTGGTTTAAGCAACTCAAAACATCGATCAGCATAACCACTCAGAGATAATACCGCAGATAAAAATAAAAATACACATTTTCATCAAAAAACTTTTTTAAAACAATTTCTATCCTACGTGTGTAGTAATCCTATGTAAAACATTTTCTGCAATAGGTGTGTCCTAATCCTGTACCGCAGGGTACTTTACAAATATTCAATCAACAGGCCCAAGCTCGAAAGAATAATCTGAAGCCCATAAACTGTTGTCTCTAGTAAGGGTCGAACCTATACCACTCGGTGCATTGTTAAGCGGCAAGCTCACCACTTAGACCACTACCCCATAACACACAAATAATCAAACCGGAAACGAATGTTCAGCATCTGAAAGTTTTGCGTATACTATAGCCGGCACACATGTGGTGGGGCACTAGGAAGAAGAAACGGGCGAAGAAAAAATGAGGGAGACGAAAAACTAGAGCAGGACGGAAAAGTGGGCGAAAAACGAAAAATTTCACCCCCCCTCCCCATCCGCGCGCACGCCCCGCGCCCCGCGGGGGATACACGCACACACGCGTGCCTATACCGTGCCCAGACAGTCTTGATGCTTTCATTTTCACTGTCATTTTTATTTTTCGTGAAAAATTTATAGATCTTTTTTTCTGGTCTTGTGTGGTTCTAAACTCTATTAGTGGGTCGCTTTTCACTATTTCTAGCTGAGTTCAGGCCAAAAATCGTTTGGAATCTGGTGGAGGCAATATATGGTGGAGACTGCCTCGTTGGTCTCGCGGCATAAATGTGCGCGTGGGATTGGGAGGTCTCGGGTTCGATTCCCGGATCGGGCAAAGTGTTATTGGGTTTTTCCGTTAGGAAATTCTCAATAGCAGCAAGGAGTCTGGTAATGTGCCCGTTACGGCAATAGGCTCGCCCCCTATTACGTGGGACCTAAAAATGCATGGCGAAATGTGGGTGTAATACCTCTGCCTACCCCTTCAGGGATACAGGCGTGAGTCTATAAATAAATAAAAATAAACCTCTTGAAGTAAGTCCGGCCTATACACTTAAAACAAGCGTGATGTCTTCGACTTCCTTTAATAGAATATGTATCTACTTGCGTGGCTCTGTAACGTGTCAGTTTGACATGATTGGTTGGTTGGTTACTCTTAGGGCTCTATCAGACAGAGAGCGGTCACGCGGTCAAGCGTTCAAGCGGTCTGTTTTGCGTTCTTTGTGTTATACTACGTTACATAGGGTCCTATCAGACAGAGAGCGGTCACGCGGTCTATGTAAAGTAATATATACAAAGAACGCAAAACTGACCGCTTGTAACGCTTGACCGCGTGACCGCTCTCTGTCTGATAGAGCCCTTAGCTTTTATTGTGACAGTAGTGTATTTTTCGGCCTGTACAAAGATATTATTTTTTATAGAAATTTCATATTTAAAATTAGTGAGATTTATAATCGAGATTTATATCGCTGTAAAAATCTCTACGTCGTAGGACAACAATTTCATACGTCTTACGGATATGCTACGCCAGTCAATTTAGAATTAAATTAGTTGAGAACGTAAATATTATTAATTATTTTGTGTAAATTATTCTATTATTTATTTATTTAATGAACTCAAGGCGAAAAGCAACCATCTCTACATTGTCTTTAAGAATAACGACATTGGAAGAAAAGTCTAAAAAGCTTGTCTTAAATTAACCCGGAATAATAATATAAGTAAACATTAACAATTACTGCTTAGAAAACAGAAATTCTTTTGAGAGTAAAGACATGTATATTTCAAAATATTTAACCTTCATATAATTCAGGCACCATTACAAACTTAATTAATTCAAAATGTTCTTTAGCAATTTAAGGAAATATGAAATCTTAATTATATGAAATAGAAATATGTATTTCCTGTGTCTAATAAGCGAGGAGCTTATTAAGTTATACAATTACTAATAACTTCAAGGAAGATTATAAGGAAGTGCTTTCCTTAAAGCGTCTTGAGACGTGCGGCATAGAGTTCAGATTGGCTTGACATTTGGTCTGCGTTTGCCCCTACTTTCCCCCGCGTGTAAGATTTTTCCGGCCCGTGAAAGCATCAAGACGTCTCGCTCCCGTAGGAGGCTATTGTAGCATGTTTTTATACCCAAAAATTTTAAGTCAGTAGGCGCTCGAACTCAGAGCCGCTAGTACGTTTATATTATTATTAATATATATTTATATTTCGTTTTAATTTACAAGTTTTCCATCGTTCATAATTTTAATATTTTTATACCGTTTTATACAATAATAAAAGTGTTTATAGATAGGAGTAATTACAACGTAAACATAAAGTTACTACACCGGAACATAGAGAGTTGTCGACAAACATAACTGAGGGAATTTTTGTCGGAATTAGGCGCTTTAAGTTGCTCACCAAGTTTCGCTCGGCCGGAGTTTGACAGTTCGCCGATTGGAAAAAATATTATAAAAATTGACGTTTTGAAATACAACATGGCGGACTGTGTGTTTGTCATCGTGATCGGCGGGTTCGACGACCTCGGCGGGGTCCAGTAGGATGCTCAACTTCCATCACATTTGACGGCTGCTGTATCCGTGAGTATCTATCAGTTAGTGCTTGAATCAATCGCCGCGGAATTATTGATGGCCGATATATTACATAAGGGCGCGTTCATAATGTCGCATGAATATTGTAGTAGTTAATATTATGATCGGTGGTGTGCGGCGTAGAGGCACGCATGCACGCACACATACAACCGATTGTTTTTATCGGTGCTAGTAAATTAGAGGGGCTCCGATAGTGGCCGATACCCGCTACACTACGTATTGATTTTTTTCCCTCATTCTGTTAAATTTCATTTATTGGGGGAGCGTGGACACGACGATGACGTGTGCGAATGTCCATTGTGGACTGTTGTTAAGAAAATTGGTGTCGGACGAAGTTTACCAATGTTTTACACACGATTGCTGGTTTTGTTCCGTGTTATGGTAATGTCTTGGAACAAGTTCTTCAATGTATGTGCTCGGAAGTTTAGCGATTGTCTCACGTCTTCGTAATGAAATGAGGAATGCGCGGGTAGTTGGGTATTCGTATTAAACTTTATTGTTAAACTTTAGAGTTTGATAAGTAGATTATTATATTCGTGTTGCTACCAGGAAATGGCTTATGAACTCATGGTTTATAAGTTATGGCAGAGTCGTAGTACTGCAGACTACAGCATGCTGGCTCTACTCTATAGCAACGTACCGAGTTCGGTTCCGGATTGTAGATTTGGCCTACCCGGAAGTCGAACCAAATATAGTATGATGATACGTAAAGGTTCGCCATTTAACTCAATACGATTTTACTGATTTGTTTATTGTTAACCTTTGCCTAGTATTAGGAAGCTTGTTGTATTACAAATGAAAAAAAAATGGTAACACCTGGTTATTTTTTTAACCGCACGATTTTATTTAATTTGGAAATTGAACTTGTTGTACCGTGCGTACTAACATTTGCAAGACTACTACGTCAACAACTGCGCCATCCCTACAGCCATATACAGGGGGCTCCACCTTTATACTATAAAAGGTGTTTATATATTTATGCAAATATTTTAATAAATTATTTTTAAATGCTGTCAAATATTTTCAAATATTTTCTTTTGTATGCCCGGTTTTTTAAATACTATAATAATAGTGGCAATTTTCGACTCTCCTCCTCCCAGGAAACAGCCGTTTTATAGGTTTATATATGCGTATGAATGTGTCTTTAATATAGCATAATTATATTTATTGTTCATTGATATTACTTTCAAGTACGTACCCATATCCATTCGACATTATGAAATTGATATTTTTATCAACTTCCGTGTCATCAAAACTTAAACATAACGGACATATAACATGTCTACTACGTATACTATTTTTATGTCAATTATCATATTTAAGTAGTTATTCATAATTATTTATAAATCAGTAATTGAAAGAAAAATAGTCTTTCTATTACTACAGAATGGAGATACTTATCTGGTGATATGTGAATTAAATTATAATATATCTATTAGTATATGAACTAATTAAAATATCAAAATTAATCATGCACTGTCTTCGTTGACTGTTCTGAACTCGCCCAAAATGGAATCTTGCGCGTTTAACTTTAAGTTAGCGCTCATAGCGAGACTTAGCTTGTCGGTCGCCACTTGGATGGGTGACCAAGTGTGGCATTCACATCCGAGCGCTACCGTCCTTCGGAGGGCACGTAAAGCTGTCGGTCCCGGTTCTTGTCTCAGGATAAGAATCGTTTGGCCACGTCGGAGGCTTCGGGCGGTCTGAAAAACTCCGACACAAGAGTTGGCCACACACTCACACGAAAAACAAACAAAAAAACTTTAAGTTATTAAATAGGATAGGTAGAAAAAAACCTAGTAGAAAAACTTTAAACCGAGAACACACTTTGAATCGACAAAATAGCATATATACTACCATTTCTCCTGATAAATTAATTAAAAGTTTTAGAATTGTTAGCTACGTATAATCGATTTTAAGCTTTCGCGATTAGTATACATCATACAATATTATTTAGCGGATCTTAGTCGTGATAATTTACTTATTTCAAGGCATAAATACCTCTGTTATTCGCCTACGTTTCCACCGGCTTGCAACGGTCGTGGTCGCATAGGGACTTGAATAACAGAGGTATTTATGCCTTAAAATAAGTAAATTATCGCGACTAAGACCCGCTAAATAATATTGTAGGTTAGATACGTATGTTTACTTTTGGTAAAAAGGTCTAACATAACTCAATTCGGTTTCAGACCGCATTTATCAACAGAAACAGCTATCCTATGTCTCAAACAAACCGTCCAATACTACGTAAAAAGAAAAACACCTGTGTACGCTTGTTTCTTGGACCTCTCCAGGGCCTTCGATTTGGTTTCTTATAAATGCCTTTGGGAAAAACTATACCAGGAAACCAGCCTTGAGAGTGAGTTTATTGATTTACTGAAGTATTGGTATAGTAATCAAAATAACTATGTGAGATGGGGTAGCGCTGTGTCAGAGGCATATAGGTTGAAATGCGGTGTGAGGCAAGGTGGGATAAGCTCACCCAAGCTTTTCAATCTATACATTAACGGGCTGATGGGTGAACTCAGCAGTACCAGAATAGGATGCTCGATTGATGGACAAATGGTCAATAATATAAGCTACGCGGATGACATGGTACTGCTGAGTCCATCTATAAGCGCTCTTAGGCGTTTGCTCAAAATATGTGAAGACTATGCGGCCGCCCACGGACTCAAGTATAATGCAAACAAAAGCGAGATGTTAGTTTTTAAGGCGGGTACTAAAACTTACACAGAAGTGCCACCAATTAAACTAGGAGGTATACCCCTAAACAAGGTTACGCGTTTCAAGTACTTGGGTCACTGGGTGACCGACAATCTGTCAGACAATACTGACATGGAGAGGGAACGCAGGGCGCTGTCCGTTCGGTGTAATATGCTGGCCCGTAGGTTTGCGCGCTGTACAAGGGATGTTAAAATAACATTATTTAGGGCTTACTGCCAGTCCTTGTACACGTGTCCTCTATGGGTCCGCTATACGCAGAACGCGTACAGCGCTCTGCGTATCCAATACAATAACGCCTTTAGGGTGATGTTGGGGTTGCCGCGCTTTTGCAGCGCGTCGGGGATGTTTGCTGAGGCAGGCGTGCCTGATTTTTATGCAATTATGCGCAATCGGATGGCATCCCTGATGCGGCGAGTGCGCGACAGCTCCAATAGCCTGGTTAGCACTGCAGCAAACAGGCTAGATAGCCCCATTATGTGGCATTGGATGACGAGTCATCGACCGTCATATAATTATATAAAATAAAATAACTTTAAGTAGGTATATCTATGGATTGTATGATCTGAAAATAAAGATTTTATTATTATTATTATTATTATTATAACTGGAATAATGTACAACAGTGTTCATTAATAATGCAAGTAGTAGACATAACTTTATAGCAAATAGGCTGAAACCATTACTAAGATGATTTTGTCAGGCGTTTTTTTCCTCTAAAGTAGTAATTTATTAATAGTTAGTTGACAACTCTATCGTCGTATTAATTTATTATTATTGAAGACAATATTATTTAATTTTATCATTTTACGTTTAAAGGCGGACTGTCTATGTGGTCCAGTGGATAGCGTATGCGACTGCTGATCGGAGCGCCCGGGTTCAATGTCCGGGTCGGGCAAAAGTGTTACTGGGTTTTTCCAAATACTCAGTAGCAGCCCGGAGCCTGGTGGTGTGCCCGTTAACGGCAATAGGCTCGCCCTCTATTACGTGGGACCTAAAAATTCATGGCGAAATGTGGGTGTAATATTTACACATCTGCCTGCCTCTTCGGGGATACAGGCGTGAGACTATATATAAACATAAATAAAAATATATTTAAAGAAACTGCCCGAATATGGATTAAATCTTGTGTCGCGAAGACCCTACAAACATTTCATCAACGGATACAAAGTACAGTCAGGCTCGAAACAACACATTGTAGAGAACACGAAGTGCTATCTCGTTTGGGGATCGAACCAACTACATTCAGCGCAGTTGCAAACGGCGAGGGGACCGCGGTTTACTCTATCACTAGCAATTGCCCGCGGTTTCACCCGCTTCCTGAGGGAACTACTTCGCGTACCCGGTTAATTTATAGCCTAAGTTACACCTTGGTACATCAGCTATCCGCCAGTAAACGTCCCGTCAAACTCGGTCCGGCCGTTCCAGAGATTAGCGAGAACAAACAGACAGACAGACCGACAGACAGACAGACAGACAAAAATTGTAAAAAAATGTCATTTCGGTATATGTACCGTGTATACATCCATATGCATTTAGTAAAAAGCGATTATTTTAACATTACAAACAGACACTCCAATCTTATTTATATGTATATGTTTATAGATGTATACATTCATAATATTAACCCAGTATACAAATTGTCCCACTGCTGGACACGTGGGCACGTCCTTCTCTTTACAAGATGGGTTATGCCATTGCTCAAAACGCTGGCTGACTCTACATGTCTTTCCAGAATATTGTGGAGAATTCTCAGACATGCAAGTTTCTCAAGCGTTAAATCATTATCAAGCGATAATCTATACACATCTATACACATATAAATAAAATTGGAGTGTCTGTTTGTAATATTAAAATAACCGCTTTTTACTAAATGCATATGGATGTATACATGGTACATACACCGAAATGACATTTTTTACAATTTTTGTCTGTCTGACTATCGGTCTGTCTGTCTGTTTGTTCTCGGTAATCTCAGGAACGGATGGACCGATTTTGACGGAACTTTCACTGTCGGATAGCTGATGTACCAAGAAGTAACTATGGCTATAAATTTACCGGGTAGGCGAAGTAGTTCCCTCAGGACGCGTGTGAAACCGCGGGAAATAGCTATACTTAATATAATTATCTTAGTTTCGATCACATAATATAATACTATACAGTTTCGATTATATTTATAGGATGCTGTTTTCTAGGGAGACCTAATCCTTAAGAACTTTAAATAAAAAATTTCACGGCGGGATAGCGCCATATTCAAACTCACACTAGTATTTAATATTTCAATATTAATATTACCTTTGTTCCATAATAAAACTTCGTGATAAGGAATTAATCCTGTTCGTGGCTTTAAACACATTCAAGCAATGGATAGTACACCCCGACTCGTAACAACAATTTATATATTACTAGGCTTCGCTCGCGTAAATTAGGGGTTCTTAAGAGCGGTTTCAGATTAGCGTTTTATACGCGCGTGTAAGCTCGTTTTTAGAAGCGCGTGTAGGCGCGTATAGGCGCGCCTTTTGGCACACGCGCAACTCGTACGAGCGTTGACGCGCTTCTAAGCTCGTATAACTACCAACCGTCAGAATCCATGTTGACACTGACAAGACGTCACTACCGTTTCGAGCGAACACGCCCGTTTACGTGAGTCTGGTTTTTTGAAGTGCGTAATATAGCGCGCGTGTAAGCGCGTATGCAGAAACGACCGTATACGCGCAGAAAAATACGCTAATCTGAAACCGCCCTTAGTATGCTCAGGGTAACACAAATCTCCTTTATTGGGTGGATACTTATAATTGACTTAAGAAATATAATTGCAAAAAGTATTTACACATACAAACTACTTAGTACTAAAGACTTATTAGTAGTACTAAAAATGTTATCCGGTATCAGTGACGTTTCGCCAGTGGCCAATATGGCGACTGATGGTCGGAATGTTCCTCCAGCTTGGGACCCTGGCATAAGGCTAAAAAAACCCAAGAAGGACAAAGTCACCAGAAGACCTAAGGACACTGTGAGCTCATTCTGCGTAAATAGTAACACCAGTACTTGAAAAATGTTCGGGTACTTTGAGATAACTTAAGAAAAAGACAAATGTCACCTCAGTCTGCCGTGAACATGAATCCTGTAAAGAATTCGAAACGTCGCGTCGGCTAGTAATAAATTAAAAATGTAGTTTCTAGATCATTAGTTTCAAATGTAATAACTCAGTGAAACCAATACAACGCGATAAAATCCGTAAACTGTAGTTTATTTTCAATGTGTAACATTCGGGTAAACCCAATAAGATACTAAGCGTAACTATAAGCTTAGTAGTTAAAGAGTAGAAGTGTGACAAACAAACTGACGTTAGTATTTATAAAATTACGGAGGATTCATTGGTTAGAACATCTAGATTAGACGGAGTACACTAATGGTTTTATGTCTATCGGAAAATTGATTTATGTCTATGGAAAGATACCACAAGGATAAAACCGAGACGAAAAATAGAATTCTTTCTACGTATAATAAAAATACATACCTGTCAAGGCCTTATTTTATCATAATGTTACTTAATCAAAGAAAATAATAAATATTAGTTACTAAAGTTGATCTACACTTTTAAAATTTAGAAAACTCGTCTGGTCTAAAAAGGGAACTAAAATAAAAAGGTTTCTTTCTTCTTCTTTTCTTTTTTAAAAATACAACTCCCGCATAGAACTAATTCCTGTGTCGCGGGGGACTTTACAAATATACAACTAACGGACACAATGAACACCCAGACTCGAAACAACAATTTGTGAATCACACAAAGTGTTGTCTCGTGTGGGGATCGAACCCACAACACTCGGCACAGTGTCAAACGGCGAGGCGGCCGCTTAAACCACTACGCCAACCGTACAGTCAGCAAAACTACCGCCGATATTTTGATTATTCAAAATATTTGTGGATAATATATCAATTAAGAAATCATGGCGTGGGATTTCGTACCAGTGTGACCTTGTATATGAATTAAAATATGGTTTTCTTAGTATTTGTTTTCAATGACTAATTAATTTTTTTATGACTAGTTAGCTAGCTTAGCTAGATTAGTAGTCTAAAGTACCTAGATTATGCAAGTGACTAATAATTATACAAACTAAATTAATGATTAATATTACTTTTACTGAATACCTTAAAATAAAATGAGTAAATGTGGGATTACTCTTGCGTAGCATAGGGCAGTACCTAACTCAAAGTAGGTACTATCATTTTGGCAAATCCCGTATAAAAGTCAGTCACTCCGTCTCTCTGTTATAATACAGCCATGTAGGATTTTTATCGGTGGGAGAAAAACTCTAAGTCATATAGGAATTTACACTTTCGTGGTCATTTAAACTTGTTTTAAATTGTCTTTCGGGATATCAAAGGTACGTGGTATATATCCCGAAAGACAATTTAAAACAACTCAAAGTCATTCCTGAAGTAATTTACTTATCAACCAACATTTAAAAAAATATATCCTGACTTTAATATCACTGAGTACATCTCCGGACTAATAGAATATAAAAGATCATTTTGTAGAGACGAAACTTTGACACTACGGAAGAATTTTTATAATTATTTCATTCTTAGGGCGTAAAATAGGCGTCGAAAGTTCTTTAAAAACTCGTCGACACTGAAGCTATCACTTTAAAAATGCAGGCTAATCATGTGTAATATATGTATTGTACTTCTATCAAACCAGTCAGCCCTAAGTACAGTCACAGGTGAAGGTCGATGCACTACGTTCTCGCAGCTATAATTAGAAAACATCCATTCACTTTTGTGTTCGCCTGTACATCGATAGACACGTCTCCACACTGGTGACCCAGTCTAGTGTTTCTACCAATTGCTTTGCGAACGAGGCAGTAAATGTAAATGTAGAAGCATTAAGTAATTCGATTTAAAACATTGACGTTCATAGGCGTCACCTTGTGACCTAGATGAATAAACGAAACATCATACAACCTTACGTAGTAAATTGGACATAGGCCTTTTCTTATTTGCGTCACAGTGGCGTAGTGAGTCAATGACAAGATTTGGTCTACTATAGCACACTAGCCAAGCGAGACGGCATCGGCATAGCACAAATAACTACTACACTAGCCGTGTGGTTGACGGCATAGAATACAAGTGTCACCACCCCCTATCTTCCCGTGAGTGTCGTAAGAGGCGACTAAGGGATAACACGATGCAAATACCACCTTTGCGACTGCCTCGTTGGTCTCGCGGCATAAATGTGCGCGTGGGATTGGGAGGTCCCGGTTTCGATTCCTGGGTCGGGCAGTGTTATTGGGTTTTTCTGTCACGAAATTCTCAGTAGCAGCACGGAGTCTGGAAATGTGCCCGGTACGGCAATAGGCTCGCCCCTATTACGTGGGGCCTAAAAATTCATGGCGAAATGTGGCTGTAACATTACACCTCTGCCTACACCTTCGGGGAGAAAAGGCACGAGACTATTAAAAAAAATACAAACATTCCATTCATTTTTGTGTTCGCCTATACATCGTTAGACACGTCTCTACACTGGTGACCCAGCCTAGGGTTTATTTTTTGATGAATCTCAATATTATGGCAATCTAATGGCGTGGCGGGAGTGTGACTGACTGCCACGCCGAAGGTCGCGGGTTCTATTCCCGCTCAAGTCAAACATTTGTGTGCGTGAACATAAATGTTTGTCT
Organism: Euclidia mi; assembly: GCA_944739405.2. NCBI lineage: Eukaryota > Metazoa > Arthropoda > Insecta > Lepidoptera > Erebidae > Euclidia > Euclidia mi. Next base: position 34,940,794 of record OX123207.2, read on the forward strand.
TGGTTTCTAATATGTATGTATTTTATCATATTAACTGTATTATCTTGCACTCTTAATGAGTACCACAACCAGGCTTATTGCGATCTTCTATAAGTGCACTCTTAGAACTTTTGCAAATATTCGACCCCTGGAAAATTTAAAAATGGCGGATGCTCGAGGTTCTATAACAAGTGCATGTTCAATTCTATCAGCACCTTTATATTTCAAAAGATACATAAATATTTCAAGATTACTCGCTACGAGCCAGGCAAAATGTATCTAACAAATTATGAAAAAGTTTTGACGTTCATAAGTGTAACTTCGTGACACAAATGAAATAAATGTAATAGAATAAAAATTTACCTACCCCTCCGGGAAACAGGCGTGAGTCTATGTTTTATGTGATTAAGAATTTGAGTCAAATCTTCGAAGCCAATAAGGTTGAAATTACACATGTAACATTCGGTAACATCATTTGTTAGTAGATAACAAGTAAAAGCGCCATTCGCCATTACCGTTCCAAGTTACCTGCGCGATTCGCGTTCACCGTTGAATCTTCGACGCAGGAAATTTCATCGTTGTGGGATAAAAAGCTATAGAAATTGTCTATTTAGGGTCCAACCGTTCAGGTAAGTACGAGTTTATTGTTTTGTAGTTAGATACGTCTTTTTATTTATTTGACGATGATCGAACTATTTAAGAGGCTTGTAGGTCAGTAATAATTTGATACCACGATGCGAGCATAGTAGCGATGGAATATATTACCACAGCAAGTTAATATTGTTATGTCCATTGACAATTATTTGTCTATGCTGACTAATTGTCTGTAATAATTAATTAGATTATTGTCTATGTATTCTGTCTATGGGGACGCGCTCCGCGTGCCCTGGTTTTGTCTTCAATCCGCCATTACCAGAATAAATGTTGTACCGAGCACCTCTGAGTTTTAATTTAACAAATATATTCCATCGTCTTTTAGAATTCTTAAGACTTCATACGTATAACTCTCTCGTAGAATACAAGCTATGCAGATGGCTCCGCTTGCGTGGCTGTAACAAAGCTTACTCTTTCTTTACAACTGATGAATCTTGCATATTAACATACATTTTTGATCTAGATAAAGCCAACCCTAACCACGGTCTAGCTAATTAAGGTCGAACCAAAATGTACAGCTGTGGACTGTAACGGGCTGATGAAAATATTTATTCGAGTATTTTTCTAATATCATATATATTATTACTCTAATATTATGTATGGTAGTGAAAGTTGGGTTTAGCAGAAGAGACTTGAAAGTAAAATAAATGCTGTAGAAATGAGAGCACTGAGAAGTATGTGTGGTCTTTGACCGACGGAGAAAATAAATTTGTGTGATACGAGAGTGGTGTGTGGTAAAAGAACATGTAGTGATAAGCATCGAGAAAGGCATGTTAAGATGGTTTGGGCACATGGAGAGGATGGATGATGAAAGACTGACAAAGAAGATATATAAGGCAAGTGTGAATGGGATATGACGAAGGGGAAGACTTAGGCGGACGTTCTCTGACCAGATTGGAGACATACTAAAAAAAGGACAGGTTAGAAGTACCCTCAACAGAAGAGCATGCATGAGAAACTTGATGGGAGTGAATGAAAGCAAGAGAGGTATGTCAGGATCGTGGCAAATGGCGTTCCGTAGTCTCCGCCTACCCTACCTACCTGCCCTCCGGAAAACAGGCGTGAGTCTATGTATGTATGTCACATATAGCACCTACTATTATTATCTCTGCCCCACTCTCCACACACTAGGTTGACTGGTAAGGAATGCCTTAGGCATAAAGTCCGCCTATGCACCACATTTTTGTAGTGCAACAAGTTAAATAAATAAATAAAAATATAACATGATGCGTACAAATTGCATAAGTTTAAAATCCATGACCTAATCTTAATATATAAAATCCTTGCGTTACTGACTGACTGACAGACACGGTTCAGCCGAAACTATTTGGCGCAAGAACCTGAAATTTGGCATGTATGTTCCTTGGGGATCGTAGGGGTGCACTAAGAAGGGATTTCCCGAAATTCCCACGGCCAAAACGAGTAAATTAAAAAAATGCAGGCTTAGTTGCTGGCGTCCTCTGGTACCATTATAAAGTAGTCCTTAGTTAGCATTGTGGTGCACTGTTTTGCATGGAATCAGAGCGTCGTGATGTTTTGTTCACGATCGTCTGTTGTGACATGTGTGCTATTTGTGGAGGCACGAGTCACACGAGGTGTTTGACCCTTTGAAGGTGTGGCTATGAGGGTACTGAGAGTACTGTGTCGTCACTGACACTGACAGGTGTGGATATGTTCATAGAAAATGTATGAAAGAATAATTATCACGGTGCCGGTACTGTGACGGAACTGTGACTTCACTGATATGTGTGAATCGGCCTTAAATAAGAGTTGATCCGGAGTGCAGTACAAATTTGATGTTCATAAGCGTCACACAGTGACCTATATGAATTAAGGATTTTTAATTTGATTCTGAGAATTTTCTATAAGCTCGTTGCTTATTAAAAATAGTATAATAATAGAGCGCTGGGAAATGTTTTTGCCTGAGTTTGATTTTCACAATTGAAATAAGAAAATAAATTAAGCTATAGCCTTTAATTACATTTTTTTTTTGTAAATAGAGAACTTTTACTTTTAAAAATAACCAGCAACATCTATCACATAGGCAAACGCAATCTATTCTCGCCGTGATAACCCGTACAATGATATTTTTTACGTTTGCCGGTGTAATTACAATCTCGCAAGTCAGTTGACGATGATGGCATAACTAATCACCGAAGATGAAACAATTGCTAAGATCACTAACCTCATATACAATCGTAAACAAATTAAAAAAAAAAGCAGCCAAGTGTGAGTCGAACCACGTAAACAACGGGTTCCGTGCCGTCTTACGGATAGAAAAGTACATAAACTAAGCATAAAAATAACATTAAACTAGTTGAGGATGATTGTGTAATTAGTAAAGTATATTTAACCTTAGTATTTTTAGTGTATCTTAAATTTATGTGAAAGGCTTTTCAATACGAGTTTAACATCAGTTTCTGCTATTTCCCGATCGGAACCTTCAGGGAATAGGAAGTTTGGACTTCCATTTAATTTGTAACCTACTATTTTTATATTTCTACGTGTTTATGCAGGAAAGTATGTCTGATTATTGATGCAGAAAATTTTGCAAAATGAACCATATATTTTAGAAGTGTTCAAATGAACCACTTATGATTTTAAAAAACCTATTATTCTGCTTACACTTCTCATGCGAACACGTGTGAAGGGGCCGGTTTCCATCAATAGGACTGTTCACATAATAATAATAATAATAATAATAAAATACCCGAATTTATTGCTACTGGCATAACTTACATGCTACCAAAAACCACATACTCACCTCAACCTTCTCAATACAGACCCATCACGTGCTTACCTACAATATACAAAATATTGACATCTGCAATAGCCCAGAAAATCAGAACACACATTGAACATAATCACATTTTAGCGGAGGAACAAAAAGGATGTAGACGAGGCCACATGGGGTGCAAGGAACAACTCATCATTGACTCCACAATCCATAAACATGCTACTGCAAAAAATAGAAACTTACACTGCACATACATTGACTACAAAAAAGCATTTGACAGCATACCTCATTCGTGGCTTTTAAAGATTTTACACATTTACAAAATAAACCCAAAAATAACGAATTTCATGCGTAGTATCATGTTACAATGGAAAACAACATTACAGCTTAATAATCACCAAAATACAATTACAACGAGACAAATTAGAATCAAAAAAGGCATTTATCAAGGAGATTCCTTAAGCCCCCTCTGGTTTTGTCTGGCATTGAATCCTCTATCACACTTACTACATCGTTGCCGAGTAGGATATGGTCTAACACACACTACAGACACAGTTATGTCACATCTTATATATATGGATGACATAAAATTGTACGCAAGATCAGAAAGAGATATGAATACACTCCTGGAAAAAACAACAACATTTAGCAAAGATATAAACATGGAATTTGGTTTAGATAAATGCAAAACATTACACATAATAAGAGGCAAGATCCGAGCCGGCGACTACACAATAGATGATACACACACAATTTCAGCGATGGAGCCCACTGATCTGTATAAATACTTAGGGTATAATCAACTTAAGGGTATAGACCATGCAACAATAAAGCAGACCCTGACAACAGAGTACAAGAAAAGGATAAACGCCATCTGCAAATCACAACTGTCTGGTAAGAATCTTATTAAAGGACTTAACACCTACGCCGTTCCAATACTCACTTACTCATTTGGGTTAATAAAATGGACCAAAACGGACTTGGAACAACTAGAACGAGTAACACGAACGACACTAACTAAATATAACTACTCACACCCTAAATCTGCAATTGAGAGACTCACAATCAAAAGGCAGAATGGAGGCAGAGGATTTATAGATATTAACCACCTATGGCAAAAACAAGTATACAATTTAAAAGCATTCTTCCTAACAAAAGCGCATTCAAGTAATATACATAAAGCAATAGTAAAATCTGATCTTAACTACACACCACTCAACCTACACGACCCTACTAGCGCACAAATTCTGAACAATAGCGACATACAACTACGAAAAATAGACACGTGGAAAAAGAAAACACTACACGGACGACACCCACATGACCTTGAACAGAGCCACGTGGACTCAGTAGCGTCGAATAAGTGGTTGCAAGTAGGTAACTTATTCCCCGAAACAGAGGGATTCATGATAGCGATACAGGATCAAATAATAAACACTAAAAATCATAGGAAATATATAATAAAAGATCCCACCGTTACAAATGACAAATGCCGCAGATGCCATACACAACCCGAAACTATCCAACATATAACCGGAGCATGTTCAACACTCACACAAACAGACTACACACACAGACATAACCAAATTGCCAATATTATACATCAAAACCTAGCACTTAAACATAACCTAATCCGAGACATAGACACACCATATTACAAATACAAACCACAGACTATCTTAGAAAATACTACACACAAGCTCTACTTCGACCGCGCTGTTCTTACAGACAAAACCATACACTATAATAGACCGGACATAACATTAATCGATAAACACAAGAAAACTACATATCTCATAGACATAGCCGTTCCTAATACACACAACATACAAAAGACTATTACTGAGAAAATTAGCAAATATTCAGAATTGAAAGAAGAGGTAGCAAGGATATGGAACCAGAGCAAAGTTTACATAGTACCAGTAGTGATTTCTACCACTGGCGTCGTTCCTAAACATCTTCACCATAGCTTAAAGTTAATAGACCTCAAAGACAGCCTTTACTTACATATACAGAAAGCTGCCATATTAAATACTTGTAGGATTGTTCGCAAATTCATGTCACATGACGAAAATGACACACCACAAATCACTACACCATAATCCCTACTCACTACACACTACATTTACTTGGTGTTTACCCGTAGATGTAGTTAAAACCAGCTAAAAGCTGAGAAAAAGAAAAGAAAACCAATAATAATAATAATGTCCTCCCGACCGATTTCGGCCACGGCGGCTTGTCTATATATGAGACTTGCCAACTGCGCGGGACATATTATAGTGCACAAGTGTGTGCGCGTACACAAGTGCACTCTCTATTCCCTCCCTCTCATAGTGCGATGGGACGCCACATGCGACACGACCGGAGAGAGATTGGGCGCAGGACCAACGGCTTAACGTGCTTTCCGAGGCACGGGGGTGTGACACCGCCAACTTCCTGACTCCGAACTTCTATTGGATAATTCCTATCAGAAAAACCCAATATCACTTTTTGTTCGACCCGGGAATCGAACCCGAGACCTCACGATCCGCAGTCGCTAACACTACCGCAGGACCGCAGAGGCAGACTGTTCACATACAGGGCTGATGATGAATCTCCGAGTAAAATTGCGAATGATCTTAGTGGATTTATACATAATATATGTAATTTACTGCGGAACCCCATTGATTCGGAATCCACGTTTAAAAAGTTAATAAGTTTTAGCGGTTTGAACTTCTACACAACCGTCAGTCAAAAAACAACGTAGATCTATTTTTAGTAACAATTGTGGATTTCAAACAGTAGTTCTTGTTTACGAGCAACGCTAAATCTGTATACATCAATTCTTGCGTTACAGACAGACTGACAGACAACGTACAGCCGAAAATACTAGGCGCAAGAAGTTGTTTAGCATCTTATACTAATATATAAAGCTGAAGAGTTTGTTTGTTTGGTTGAACGCGCTCTCTCAGAACCTACTGGTCCGATTCGAAAAATTCTTGCAGCGTTAGATAGGCCATTTATCGAGGAAGGCACACACATTATCACGCTATGAGCGACTGGAGCGGAGCAGTAGCATTAAATAACGCGGGTGTAACCGCGGGCATCGGCTAGTATATTTATATGTTCCTTAAAGACATATTTATTGCTAAATTTTCGTTGTTTACAACACTAATACAATGGCACAATGGCCCAAATAAGTGGCTAAGTGCGGCAAACCCACATCGTACTAACAAACTAACTAACACTTATACAAGTCAAAACCCTATTCTAGATGATGCCGGCTTTTCCTAGCTAAATGACTTCTTGAGAAGAAAGGCCGAAACAAACTGAGAGACATAGCTTTTTTTTGTCACTTCAATATTTTTCATCTTTTCTTATATTTTTAAAGTCCAGACATGAGATGGGTTTAGTATGCGAGTGCAATGCAGGGTATCGTCTGACGCTTTTGACTGACTCAGCCCACTGATGGCCCGCATTCAACAGCCATCGTACCTTGGGAACCCTACGGTCCCCAAGGAACGGTTGCACTAAGAAGGGGTTTTCCGAAATATCCACGGGATCAGACGGAAACGGTAAAACAAAAATAATGTGTGGCCTTAGCTGCAGGCATTCTCTAGTACATACATACATACATACATAACGTCACGCCTTTTATCCCCGAAGGGGTAGGCAGAGGTGTATTTCTACACCCACTTTTCGCCAGATATACTTTAGTCCCACGTAATAAGGGGCGAGCCTATTGCCGTACCGGGCACATTTCCAGACTCCGTGCTGCTACTGAGAATTTCGTGACAGAAAATCCCAATAACACTGCCCGACCCAGGAATCGAACCCGGGACCTCCCGATCCCACGCGCACATTTATGCCGCGAGACCAACGAGGCAGTCGTCTAGGGTTTGATGTCGAGTTTTCCGTCTCTACACAAAGATGGTATTTGCATCGTGTTATCCCTTAGTCGCCTCTTACGACACCCACGGGAAGATAGGGGGTGGTGACACTTGTATTCTATGCCGTCAACCACTCAGGCATTCTCTAGTATAATTATATAAAGCTGCCTGTCTTTAGCTGTGGATAATATCTACCCAAAAGCATATTCTGATTCCTCCATGGCAACTCCAAACTACAATGAGCCTTATGCCCTTTATGAATCAAAATCTTGCATGTGTCAAAGTATGAGGATTGGTTTGTTTGCCTATGATTGATTACCAAATAAGGAATAATAAGCAGTTGTACCAGCGGGAGTGTAAGCGACTGCTACGCTGATGGCCGCAGGTTTGATTCCCGCTCAAGTCAAACATTTGTGTGTTTCCTATGTTTATCCATTATCTAGTAGGTACCCATAGTACAAGCTCTGCTTAGTTTGGGACTAGATGGTGTTGTGTGTATGTGAAAAAAAAAACTTAAATCGTAGCTGAAACATGGGTGTAATATTTCTTTTGTATACACTTTAGTTATTACCAATTAAACAAAGAGGTTAAATCTGGTAACACTGTAAATCTAATGCCGTGCTCCAAGGCAAAAGCTTTATATGTAACTAGGATCATACTCGGACGATGCTGAAAAAACCTTTATCTAAGACCTCTGCAATTACTAAGCCTTTAAGGAGCATATATTTAACAGCCTATATACAGGGTTTCTCAAGACCCATCACCAAGCCGTAGTCTACTCGTTGTGGACATCATGCCAAGTCATACTAACCAAAAATAATACCTAGGAAACGATTTTTTTTAAGTTTTCACATTTTTTAAACCGTATTTAAAAGCGCGCGCATGCAATGCTTGAAATACTTACTTATCCATGGGATCATAGGGCATCTAAATTAAAGAACATATTGGCGGGGTAAATGCATCGATTTTCTACCTAATTAGAAAAATTCCATACTAAATTTGAGCCTCAATATCTCCTGAACCAGTAATTTCCCAGGTATGGTGCCGAAGTAAAAATGTTCGTAGTGATTGGTACAACATGGGATTTCAGTTTTCGTTAAGGGTCTTTTTACACCCAGTATAATCAGCAGCAGCACGGAGTCTGGTGATGTGCCCGGTAACAGCAATAGGCTCGCTCCCTTTTACGTGGGACCTAAAAATTCATGGCGAAATGTGGGTGTAATATTACACCTCTGCCTACCACTTCGGGGATACAGGCGTGAGACTATAAATAAATAAATATAAAAATATTTACCATGTCGTGTTTACCATCTGACCTGCCCATCGATCACAAATACACAGTCACTTTCAATACAGTTCTACTTAGCAGACTTAATAGAGTCACGCATATGCAAATATGTCAAATCGGCGCATCCATTCAATTGCAAATACTACTTCGACAATAGGTATGCGTTTGCGCATATCATGTTGGTATGTGTCAATTTGCTATTTTGCTAATGACGTGGAATCTGTATTATGGTATGATTAAGTTTGGTGTAGGTAATATTGCCCACTGTAACTGAATTGTATGTCACTCCACTGAATATTATTAATATAGAGCGGCGATAGCCCAGTGGTGTACGTAACGGACTGCCGAGACGATGGTCTCGAGTTCGATCCCTAGTTACCCCGGGCACACACCTCTGACTTTTCGAAGTTATGTGTGTATTAAAAATGTTAATTATCGCTCGCTTAATAATGAACCCGGTAGATGGCAATAGGCTCGCCCCCTATTACATTGGGACCTAAACATAACTGGCGAAACGTGGGTGTGTAATACACCTCAGCCTACCCCTTCGGGGATAAAAGGCGTGAGGTTATGTATGTTATGTCCACTGAATTATACTATACACCGCACCTTCTTCACATATCACACTATCTATATTAATCTATAGTTAAACCCGTACTAAAGTTTTATCTTTATCCTTTTCATACTGACAGACACGACTCGGTGGGGACTTCATTTTATGGTTATGTATAGATGGGCATCATCCGCCTAGCGTCATCCCAGTCTCAACCCGGGGTCCGCTTTCTAGTCTAGCCGGATTTAGGCTGAATATTAGCTTTTCCACGGAGCGACTGCCTGTCTGCCCTACGCAACCCGAAGGGATAGCGATATTCCATGGTTTAGACTAGTGTCAGTTTGTTTATAGGTACTGACTCCCTATAACGACTGTCAAAGATCTTCATGACAGCCGGGACGGACGGCTTATCGTGCTCTCCGAGGCACGGGGCAAGCGATGATTTACAATTTAATACGCACATAACTCCGAAAAGTCATTGGTGCGCGCCGTGGATTCGAACCCGATACCCTCTGCATGGCAGTCCGTTGGTATATATATATATATATAGCCTCTAGGCTATCGCTGCCTCTTGGTTATGTATAGATCGGCATGCTTATATTTATGCGGCGGCTCTGAATCGTGTAAAATGAAAAGGAAGGTAAAATACCACGTATTTGCCCTCATTCGATTTATAGGCATATTCGACTCCAGCTGCGGTCACACTATGACCGGCTATATTATATTAGTTACGATTAGACTTCTCAGTTGACGTACGGAATCGCATTGACATGCGTCAGCTGGCCTATTATGAGCGCTTTTACATGTAGTAATACGCAAAAATGACCAAGAAATTCCTAGAAACAGTGAAGATTTCTAGTAGGTACTGTGAAACACCATCTGGCATGTTTCATTGGGATATGTTAACTCGACGCGAAGCTAATGACATGACTATATATGGAAAACATGATTCAAAGGAAATAACTCCCAGTAGCAGCACGGAGTTTGTAGCCTGCTGAACTACTGATTCAAAGGGTTAGGTAACTCTCAGTAACAGCACGGAGTTTGTAGCCTGCTGAACCCATGATTCAAAGGGTTAGGTAACTCTCAGTAGCAGCACGGAGTTTGTAGCCTGCTGAACTACTGATTCAAAGGGTTAGGTAACTCTCAGTAACAGCACGGAGTTTGTAGCCTGCTGAACCCATGATTCAAAGGGTTAGGTAACTCTCAGTAGCAGCACGGAGTTTGTAGCCTGCTGAACTACTGATTCAAAGGGTTAGGTAACTCTCAGTAACAGCACGGAGTTTGTAGCCCGCTGAACGAATGATTCAAAGGGTTAGGTTACTCTCAGTAGGAGCACGGAGTTTGTGGCCTACTGAACTACGCGACTCGACGCTTTGACAGGTTACGAAAGTAGCAGCGCGTAACGGTGCCTAGGCGCCTACACTAATTCTACATTGTCGCGTAGATCATTTGCATACTGGTGTCGCTTTCTACGTTGTCGCGTAGAGCGGTTTTGCTGCTTTCTGTCAGTCCTCTGTCATTCAGCCATAGGTTAAAAAAGGCGTCTGCGCACATGCCCTCAGAAAGCAATAACTGTCGCTTTTTACAATGGCAAATATTCGTAACAGGTCGAAAAAGATGAGGAACGCTTGCAAAGGTCACCACTTGGATGGATGACCGCGTGTGGCAAAATTAGAGCGCTACCGAGCTTCGGAGGCCACGTAAAGCTGTCGGTCCCGGTTTTTGTCTCAAAACAATAGTCGTTAGGCCATGTGAGAGGCCTTCGGGCGGGCTCAAAACTCCGACACCAGAGTTGGCCACACACTCACATGCAAAAAAAGAAAAAGAAAGGCAGTAGATCTACGTAGATTACCAGTATTCCTGTTGCGTTGTGTTTGTTGATTGAGATGGCCGGAGACTCAATCATCTCTTACCGTCCCTTCTTCCTTTCTTTCAGGAGGATGGAGAGGACTGCCAAATTTTTCTGTAATATACATTATGATTCAATTTTATTTAGCGGGTCTTATATCGCGATAATGTAATTATTTTAAGGTATGAATATCTCTTTTAATCTGCAACTTTTTTTTAAAATCGATTCGATTCGATCGCCAAGGGCCTCAGTATCATGTACTGAATCACTGGTATCAGTTTTCGGTACGCCGTCGAATCAAATCGAAGTCGATAAATGGGCTATCTAACACTGAAATAATTTTTCAAATCGGACCAGTAGTTCCTGAGATTAGGGCGTTCAACCAAACAAACAAACAAACAAACTCTTCAGCTTTATATATTAGTATAAGATATGGAGATAGGAGACTGGAGAGTGACATAGGCTACGTTTTGTACGGCATTACCGACTGCCACGCAGGTGGTGCCGGGGGTAAAGTCTAACGTATAATACATTCGTTCACTTGGGAATCAAATCGTAGGCATCGAAAGGTTTAGTGACTCTTGCGTCACTGCGCCTTTGGAAAATTTAAGCTTGCGTTAGCAGACATTAGTCGTAAATAACATTACAAATTTTAATAGATTTCTTACGAAATTTGTAAAATTAATTCAATACCATCGGTGCGTCATAAATGACTCATTTGGATATTATAAAATTTGTAACAGTGTGTCATAGTTATTAATTATTCTAATCAGTCTGTCCTCGTAATATTTAAAGCCCGTCTCGTAAAAAGTGTTTTTTCTTAGAACGGGTGTCGCACAAATGCGGGTGACTAGAAGCATGTTTAAAACCTACATTTGATAAAATTGTATGGATACTGAATGTTTGATATGGTAGCAAATATTTATGTAAATCACTAAAAATTAATTAGACGACCAGACGGCGTAGCGGGCGTTTAACCAAATGCTACGCCCTGGTCGCGGGTTCAATTTTTGCTCAAGTTTTGACTGCCTCCGTGGTCCAGTGGATAGCGTATGTGTCTGCTGATCGGAGGTCCCGGGTTCGATTCCCGGGTCAGGCAAAAATATTACTGGGTTTTTCCGAATTCTCAGTAGCAGCACGGCGTCTGGTGATGAGTCCGGTAACGGCAATAGGCTCACCTCCTATTACGTGGAACCTAAAACTTCTTAGCGAAATGTGGGTGTAATATTACACCTCTGCCTACCCCTTCGGGGATACAGGCGTGAGTCTATCGTTTAAACATTTATGTGATGGATGTTTGTCTTGGTCCGGGTGTTTCTATAGATAATAAATATGTACCTATTGACAAAAATAAAGTACATGATTATGTATCTTTGTCTAGCACCCATAGTACAAGCTCTGCTTAATTTGGGACTAGATGGTGATGTGTTCTTCTCTAGCTATATATCCCACATGGTGGTGGGGTGAACTTTCCTTATTTTCCTCCTCCACTTCGCTCTATCCGTGACATCCTCGTCAGTAACCTTGCATTCCCTCTTGTCCTTTAGTACTACATCTCTACACCTTGTCTTGGGCCTTCATCTAGGTCTCCGAACGGGGAGGTCAAGCTGTAGTGTATGTGGTAGAACGGTCTATTATGTATTTTAAATGAGAAAATAGAAATACGTACTAAATAACACGAGTTCCATATGTAATATATTAATAATAATTTATTTTATTATGAGTAAAGTTGTATATGTATACTACAAGGCTCTGCCTTCGCCTGTGTTACATTCAGTATTTACTTTTTAAGGATAGCAGGCTGTCTCAAATTTCATCCAAATCGGTTCGGTGATTTAGCCATATGGAAACACTAGAGGACGCCAGCAGCTACGCCTGCATTTTTTTTAAATTTACCCGTTTTGGCCGATCCCGTGGGAATTTCGGAAATCCCTTCTTAGTGCACCCCTACGGTCCCCAAGGAACATGCATGCCAAATTTCAGCTTCCTGCGCCCAATAGTTTCGGCTGTAGCGTGTCTGTCAGTCAGTCAGTAACGCAAGGATTTTATATATTAAGATAACAAAGCTATAGACTAAAGATATTTTTGGACTAAGGTACTGTCGTTTTCATTATACTAATAATAGCACGGTCTAGCTCATCTCGAGATGAACTTAGCTGACCTTTTCTGAGAGGCTCTCGATATTGTATGATTTGTCTTAGATAAGGTGTTAGGATCTTATTATAGGTATTTGTGTCGTATTATATTATCTGTAGTGGGTTTATGTTTGACTCAAGTTGACTTGTTTTACTTTTCTTGTACTATGGTTTTGCTATACAATCAGACTTGTAAGTTCTATTATAAGTATCAAGTTATTTACGACTGCCTCCGTGGTCCAGTGAATTAGCGTATGTGACTGCTGATCGGAGGACCCGGGTTTGATTCCCGGGTCGGACAAAAGTGTTACTGGGTTTTTTCGAATACTCAGTAGCAGCCCGGAGTCTGGTGATGTGCTCAGTAACGGCAATAGGCTCGACCCGTATTACATGGGACCTAAAAATTTATGGCGAAATGTGGGTGTAATATTACACCTCTGCCTACCCCTTCAGGGATACAGGCGTGAGACTATAAATAAATAAAATAAAAAAAGTTATTTACGTATTTTTATAGCAATATTAGATTTTGCCTCAGTGCCGTCCATTTGGGTTCCGGCTATCGCGACAAAAGATAGCCTTTTTTCTGAAGTACAAGCTACGTAGGTATATTAATCCAAAAGTTTCATCAAAATGTTTTTAGAAGTTTTAGTGACAAAGAAGGACAAACCATCAAACAAATACGTCTACCATTTCGCATTAAATATATTTACTTGTCGCCATTGCTAAAATAAGATTTGTTCTATTTACTGATTTAATTTAAAATTGTTTCCTTTTAAAATTATGTAATTGGTTTGATGGCTGTATTATATTTCTTTTTTTTCTTTATGTTATTTTTGCATGCCAACTGGTAAGATATGGCTGAACTTGTATATGTATATTTACTTTAAGTGTCACCAAAAATGTAACCCATATTTGCAAAATAAAATATCTTTATCTTTATCTTCAGTATTCAGTAAAAAATGCGCATGTTTTTCATGAAATTTTCTATCGAAGACAAAAAGTTCACCGTAAAGGCTTTGTAGGTATAGGTAAAACGAAGGGCGGAGCAAAGGCGATGCATTGCCGAGATGATTACGGCATATGGCAGTGCTAATCATAACTCGCACAATATTATATTATTATTATAGGCACAACTTTATTCCAATCTTCGTCCAATATTAGTAAGCTATATATTTTATTTTTAGACGTTAATAGAAAATAGAAGAATTGTTTTTTCCCTGATCATTTAATACTGCCTCTTTGGTATCGCGGCATAAATGTGCGCGTGGGATTGGAAGGTCTCGGGTTCGATTCCCGGGTCGGACAAAGTGTTATTGGGTTTTTCCGTTATGAAATTCTCAGTAGCAGCACGGAGTCTGGTAATGTGCCCGGTACGGCAATAGCCTCGCCCCCTATTACGTGGGACCTAAAAATTCATGGCGAAATGTGGGTGTAATATTAGACCTCCGCTTACCCCTTCGGGGATGCAGGCTTGAGTCTATAAAATGTGACGTTGTGACAAGCCGACCTCCAAATGCCAAAAAAATCAATTTATCAAATACCCTCAAAACGTCGTATCGAATCGAACGCGTTTCCGAGGTCACGGCTGACGATCAAACTAACAGAAATAAAGACGTCATTATCAAAAGATCAACCGAAGGATGGACTTCCCCGGCGAAATCTACAATAACGGTTGCGAATCTAGGTTGTCATTTGTCATACAATTCAATGGTTTGTAACGTTCATTTTTATCTAACTGTCTACGTACCTCAGATCTGTATAGATTACCTATTGTTTAAATTTCAAGCTAAGATAGTAAAATATATCAATATTTTTTCTAAACTGTATTATGCTAAGATGGTTTGGACACATGGAGAGGATGGATGACGAAAGACTGACCAAGAAGTTATATAAGTCTAGTGTGAATGGGACAGGAGGAAAGGGAAGACCTAGACAGACGTTCTCTGACCAGCAGGCCGATTCAGAATGTCACGACAAGTAATCGTACGATATGTCAAATTATTGTCCTCGTCTTTTAGCCGCCTATCAGAGATATTTTGAACAAATATTCATTGAATTCGGTTTATTTATTAATTTAATTCATACTAAATGCATAAAATTTATAGGAAATGCGATAGTTGTGACAAAAAATGAGGTATCCCGTTTGACATTTAACGGAATCGAATGTCAAATGAGATATCGAACGATTCTGAATCGTCCCCCTGATTGGAGACATCCTAAAAAAAAGGACAGGTTAGAAGTACCCTTAACCGAAGAGCATGCATGAGAAATTTGATGGGAGTGAATGAAGCAAGAGAGATATGTCAGGATCGTTGCAAATGGCGTTCCGTAGTCTCTGCCTACCCTTCCGGGAAACAGGCGTGAGTCTATGTTTGTATGTGTATGTATGTATTATTTCTATAGATATTAGATTTCTATAGAATTTAGAGATGTATGCTGTATCAACAGCATAAATCGCTACTACCACAACTACTACTATTAAGAAGCTGAAGAGATTGTTTGGCTGAATGCGGTAATCTCAAGCACTACTGGCTCAAATTGAAAACATCATTTTGCGTTGGATTCATCTGTATCTGCATCATCAGCCCTTTATACTGTCCCACTGCTGGCCACGGGCCTCATCTCACTATGAGCAGGGTAAGGCCGTAGCTCACCAAGCTGGCCAAGTGCGTGTTGGCAGACTTCGCATGTCTTTCGAGAACATTATAGAGAACTCTCAGACATGCAGGTTTCCTCACGATGTTTTCCTTCACCGATAAGCAAGCGATAGTTACCAATTTAATACGCACTTAACTTCGAAAAGTCATTGGTGCGTGCCGTGGATTTGAACCCGAGACCCTCTGTGTAGCAGTCCGTCGGTCTCTCCACTCGGCTATCGCTGCTTCAGTATAACCTATATAAAATTCTTGCGTCATTCACTGACCGACAGAAAACGCACAGGCAAAAATATAGCGCAAGAACCTGACATTTGGCATGTATGTTCCTTCGAGACACTAAAGAAGGGATTGCCCGAAATGCTCACTGGATCAGGCAGAAGCGGTTTAATTACAATTAAATATGCAAGCGTCATCATGTATGGGCATCGTCTTGTATAATAATAATAAGGCTATAGAACAAAGGGCATTGCTAATATTAGTATGTGGTACAACTCTTGAAATATTTAAAAAGAAAACAAGCAGCCCTTTCTCACATGTCTGTACTTTTAAATACGAAGGCCCACGCCCAAGCAAAGTTCATTTAAAAACATCGGCATTGGTGACCTACGATTTAGCAAGTGAAACATATTTCTGCGCCATCCTACGTTCAGTCGTTACGTTTGGAATCAATTTGATGACTCTATCGATATTGCAACGTATTCCGAGACTATCTGCGTGCGGTCGTTTCATCGAAGTTGTCATAAACCGACATAAAGTGACGAACATCGCGACTAGCGTTTGAGAGTACATAATAATATTACTACCTGTAAGGTGAAACGTTCGCGTGCGCGGAATCGCAGTCTGAACGCGAGAATGCAATATTCAGTGATAGCAGGCACAACTCTTCATCGCGCGACCAACTTCAAATGATTTCTATCCTTTTCTTTTTAAAAAATCAACTGCCGCACTAAGTTTAAGTCCTGTGTCTCATACACCTAAACTCGGAACAACAATTTATAGATCATCCAAACTGTTGTCTCGTGTGGAGATCGAATCTACACCACTCGGCGGAGTGACGTCTGCCGTGCTGTCAAACTATATGCTATAGTTATTATTATTGGTTCAACTGCTAACAAATAGGTAGTATAGCCTTGCTGATTTCAGCATGAATGGGCCGGCTCGACCGGGGAAGTACTACCCTCTCACAGAACATCGACATAAAGTTACAGTACGTAAACTGTTGCGTTTCTTTCGGTGAGTGAGAGCGCCGGAAGCCCCATCGCCTATTCCTTTTCCCTCATCCCACTCCTCCTGCTATCCCTTCTCCCAACCCCAAGAGCGGCAACGCACTTGTAACTCCAATTGTGTCACTTGTGTCCAAGGGCGGCGCTAGTTGCTTACCATCAGGCAATCCATATGCTCGTTTGCCGCCTATTACGATATAAAAAAAACTGCTGGACATATACTTCCAATGTCATTGTGAGATAATAGCAGGATATGGCATACAATACCACGCTGGTCAGATTGGAGACATCCTAAAAACAGGACAGGTTAGAAGTACCTTGAACAGAAGAGCACGCATGAGAAATTTGATGAGAGTGAATGAAGCAAGAGAGGTATGTCAGGATCGTTGCAAATGGCGTTCCGTAGTCCCTGCCTACCCCTCCGGGAAACGTGCGTGAGTCTATGTATGTATGCCAGACGGGCCAGCATAGTGTTGAATGTCAAGATTCGCGTCTCTGCCGCAAAATACTCGTACTTTATGCATCGTGTATTTTCCTTAGTCGCCCCTTAGCATTATTATTATTACTAGCTGTCGCCCGCGGCTCCGCCCGCGTGGATATCGGTTATTGCGATAAAAACTATTCTATGTCCTTCCTTGGGTCTTTAATTAATCGAAGAATTATAAATAATGATCTTTCAACAAAAATCCTCATCATACTGGAAAACTACTGCTAAGCCGTCAACTATGTATATGTTATAGTGCAGATGGGCTCTTATAGTTCCTCATCAGAAGTTTCAGATCTTCGATTTTTATAAGTCATAATAATAATGATAATGTTCATCAGACTGAACAACTTTTGCAAAGACGTCAAGTCTGTATATGTTATAGTTAAGCTGGGCTCTTCGGTACTTTTTACTGTCTTATTATATGTATAGATTATAATGAAAGGAGGAAGTGCCACTTTGTAATCTTAATACGTCCAAAAAAAAAACCTTTATATTTGTAAAGAAGCTTGTAAAGGATTACTCGCCTCTATCATAAAATTGATAAACCATAGATGTAGTACTCAAATAAAAAATAATAGTAGGTATATGTATGAAGGTCGATTCATAAGTCCAATGAACTTTCCTGAACCCAGTTCATTTAAGGACGCGTTTACAAAATTAGTAGGTACAAAATCGCGTCACTACAGCGACACGGCGGCAACAGTACGTACTACGTACGGTAACTTGCGGAAATGTAGTTCAACTAAATAACTTTGAGACTTGGAATTTTTTGTGATATGTATCTATGTGTTATAGGCTGGCTGTGCGAATTACGTACAAATAAGTTTCTTATTTTTATATACCTAAATGGACATTATTACTTTATTTTTTCCATTATGTTGATTCAGGATATATGAATTTCGGTATTTAGATATAATTTTGTTTCTTGCGTTGAAATCTGGTACCTAAGATTATGTGGACTGATGGTATACCATCCCATTCAAGTGTTGCGACTGGAACTCATAAAAGAGTAGACCTAGTTATGCCAGTTTGGGGCTCATTTTATTTGTTTTAGTGAGACCCTACCACAGGTACTAGTGAAGTAACCTTCCAAGGTTATTCGATGAGTCTTACTGGTACTCTTATGTGAGTAGAGCTAGGCATGCCGAGTTTGTGCTCATTTTGTTTGTACATAAGAGACCCTACCACTGGAACTTATGAAGTAACCTTCCAGCATTATTAGATGACTCTTGCTGGTACTCATATGTGAGTAGAGCTGGGCATGCCGAGTTTGGGCTCATTTTGTTTGTACATAAGAGACCCTACCACTGGAACTTATGAAGTAATCTTCCAGGGTTATTCAATGACTCTTGCTGGTACTCATGTGTGAGTAGAGCTAGGCATGCCGAGTTTGTGCTCATTTTGTTTGTACATAAGAGACCCTACCACTGGAACTTATGAAGTAACCTTCCAGGGTTATTCGATGACTCTTGCTGGTGGGTCATTCTTCGCGCAAGATTCTTCGCGTCAAATTCGTGGCATTTTTTTTATTTCATTTTTTTACAAAATTGGCTTCTGTTTATCAAACTTCAAAACAATACAAACCAAATGGTGCAATTACACCAAAATCGATCGACAAATAAAGAAAATATTCACTTTTAAAAATGTTGGTGCCACGAATCTGACGTAGCAAACCACGAATCTGACATGATAAAATTTGATGTTAAAATCAACAGCTCGTTTAACAGACTCATAAGCTGTAAGATCAAGCAAGCATCTAAGTTTAGATTTTTATTATGTGATATGCCTATGAAATACACACTTTAGAATAGTTTACACGTTACTGCTTGCATAGCTATTGGTCTAATCGTATCTAAGCGAACATAAAGGATGAAGGTCTATATAATAGTCATCATCCAATGAGATATTAATGTTTTCAGATTTGCAATGTCAATAGGCACACTGATATAACATTTAAGATAGTAAGGTTGTTTGAACATTAATGAAATATCTCAAATACAATCAAAAAGTAATATTTATTTCAATTATTAACATGACTTCACTTTAATTCAATAACTAACACAAATATACTGTTCAATAATTACAATCATACTGACTTATGATGTTCCCAAGTTACAATACAAATGTAACATGTACCTACAGTATAATTACAATCTTGCATAAGCTCACACATCACAGTGTTACTTTATAATTGTCTGATAAAAGTAACTAGCTATTTTATAAATCAGTCTTTATGATTATCGTAACATTAAAAGTAAAAGTCTTATTAATTACAATCACACTGGCATAAAGAAGGATTGAAAAAAAAATTACAACAAGAATATAACGTTGACTCTTCTTTTGATTAATATCTAGCACAGCTTACTAAATCACAGTATTTTTTGCAATTCACTAACAAAAACAATTGATTAAGTCTTTGATTAATGATTATTTAAACATTAATCAAAGATCATATTATCCAATAATTATTTAAATATAATTAGATTAAGTCTTAAAATAATTAAAAAGAACTAATTAATATATAGTTACATACATACATACATAGACTCACGCCTGTTTCCCCGAAGGGGTAGGCAGAGGCATATTAAACGCCCACTGTTCGCCAGTGTTTTGATCCCACGTAATAGGTGGCGAGCATATTGCCGCTTATTGGGATATTTTGATTGCCAGAGCCTCGTCCGTTGATCGGCAGGTGCACCACTTGCAGGTGAGGTTGGCTTGGGACCCTAAGTTCTTGGTGGGAACCCTTTGCACCCCCTTTGTAATATATAGTTACAAGTGAAAAATCAAAAATTTAAAAATTAAAATTTAGAAGGCGTCTTTAAACTCATCGCAGTCAATTGGAAGCCTGCCCAGAAGACTGGCAGCATTGCCTCGTTGTATGGCTATACTTATTTTTTGAGCCAAATACGTGCCAGCCCTCTGGTCACGCGAGGCGTCTATGAGTCTCTTTGCGAGATCTCTAAAAAGTGATCGCGCACTTGGATCCCATGGCCCCAATGTTTCGACCCCAAATGGCTCAAATACATAATCTCCTATTAGATTTACATATTTGCGCCGTTTGAGGGTCTCCGCTGTAGCAGCAGCAACGCCCGGATAACCTGCTGTGCTGGGAAGATGAGATGGCGCAAGGGTATCGATACATGTTTCGTCCCATACCAAAAGCCTAACCAGCTTCCACGGCAGTAACGACATCCCGTCTGGTCTTTTGCCATCGTCGCGTGCCAAGCCTTGAGGTTCAAGTTGGGCTGGAACGCCAGCTGTGGCAAGAGCACGGCGCAGTATGTCATTGAGGTTGGAGTGTCGTGAAATACGACCCGCGCTCCTGCTGCATGACAGGCCATGGTGACTAACGCTATCGACAGCCTCTCCACAGTGACAACGATGCGGAGAGACACATGACGCACCTAAGCGGAGGCAAGTAGCGAAGCGAAGGGTCGTATCGTCTAACACGGTACCTATATTGGAGGTACCTACAGTGCCTGGAGCCAGAGGCCCGATTCTCATTCTCCCACAGCCTGCAGGCGAGCACGCTCTGCAGTTTTGGACAATGTATTGAGAAGGTTTTCTCGTACCATACTGCAAAGCGGCCCATCCCATTGCCTCTGGGAGGATAAGTTTCCGGGTAACTCAGTTCCTGGACAAGCATTTCTCCAAGCGTTCAAGGCATCGGTCTTAAACTGCACCTCAGAATCAACCAGTGTGGGAGCTAAAATTTTCCTAGTCAATTCTGCAGTGCTGTGGACCGATGACAAGAACGCTGGCAGGCTTACGTCGGTAATTTTGCGAACGCCGAGGCCGCCCAAGCGCACAGGTAAGGACGCCTGTAGCCACACCGGGTCGTTCCGGGTCACATTCAAAATTTTACTCAGGGTATTCTGTATAATTTTGTCAATTTGAATGAGTGGAGTTGGATTTTTCCAAAAAGGTGAACACCGTAATGCGTGCGTAAATTTACGGACAAAAAGACAATATCGAATAATAGTGAAAGCCGAATGAAGGTATATTAATTTTGAGTAGCCTGTCAGAAATTTCACTAACATTTTGAATTTTTTGCTGTATAAAGGAATCAAAACCGTCGTCTAAAATTGGGGACCCCAGGAGGCGAAGAGGACTTTTTTCAACTTGAGTGATATTGGGAGCCAAATATTGAAATTTTGAAAGAATACCTAAAGGATTTATCTAAATTGTCATTAATAAAAATTTCGCATTTGTTTGTATTCAGTTCTAAGCCTATGGATAAAAAAAAATATTTCAGAAGTGCTAGATCTTGGTACACAGACTCTACGTCACCGCCTAGGGTTTCATCATCTAGGTACCAGAAAAAGAAGAAAGTTCCAGTGGTAGGGTCTCTTATGTACAAACAAAATAAGCCCAAACTCGGCATGCCTAGCTTTACTTTCATATGAGTACCAGCAAGAGTCATCGAATAACCCTGGAAGGTTACTTCATAAGTTGCAGTGGTTGGGTCTCTTATGTACAAACAAAATGAGCCCAAACTCGGCATGCCTAGCTCTACTCACATATAAGAACCAGCAATAGTCATCGAATAACCCTGGAAGGTTATATCATAAGTTGCAGTGGTTGGGTCTCTTATGTACAAACAAAATGAGCCCAAACTCGGCATGCCTAGCTCTACTCACATATGAGTACCAGCAAGAGTCATCGAATAACCCTGGAAGGTTACTTCATAAGTTCCAGTGGTAGGGTCACTTATGGACAAACAAAATGAACCCAAACTCGGCATGCCTAGCTCTACTGACATATGAGTACCAGTAAGAGTCATTGAATAACCCTGGAAGGTTACTTCATAAAATGCAGTGGTAGGGTCAGGGTCTCTTATGTACAAACAAAATGAGCCCAAACTCGGCATGCTTAGCTCTACTCACACATGAGTACCAGCAAGAGTCATTGAATAACCATGGAAGGTTACTTCATAAGTTCCAGTGGTAGGGTCTCTTATGTACAAACAAAATGAGCCCAAACTCGGCATGCCTAGCTCTACTCACACATGAGTACCAGCAAGAGTCATTGAATAACCCTGGAAGGTTACTTCATAAGTTCCAGTGGTAGGGTCTCTTATGTACAAACAAAATGAGCCCAAACTCGGCATGCCTAGCTCTACTCACACATGAGTACCAGCAAGAGTCATTGAATAACCCTGGGAGGTTACTTCATAAGTTCCAGTGGTAGGGTCTCTTATGTACAAACAAAATGAGCCCAAACTCGGCATGCCTAGCTCTACTCACACATGAGTACCAGCAAGAGTCATTGAATAACCCTGGAAGTTCACTTCATAAGTTCCAGTGGTAGGGTCTCTTATGTACAAACAAAATGAGCCTAAACTCGGCATGCCTAGCTCTACTCACATATGAGTACCAGTAAGAGTCATTGAATAACCCTGGAAGGTTACTTCATAAGTTCCAGTGGTAGGGTCTCTTATGTACAAACAAAATGAGCCCAAACTCGGCATGCGTAGCTTTACTCACATATGAGTACCAGCAAGACTCATCGAATAACCTTGGAAGGTTACTTCACTAGTACCAGTGGTAGGGTCTCACCAAAACAAATAAAATGAGCCCCAACCTGGCATAACTAGGTCTACTCTTTTATGAGTTCCAGTCGCAACAGTTGAACGGGATGGTATACCATCAGTCCAGATAATCTTACCAGATTTCAACGCAAGAAACAAAATAATATCTAAATACCGAAATATATCCTGACTCAACATAACGGAGAAAATAAAGTAATAATATCCATTTATACAAAAGAAATTTACTTGTACGTAATTCGCACAGAATACGAGAAGTATCAAATTGATTTTAGCGAATATTTTGTATTCGTATATTGCTTTTTTCGTCTTCGGGCTGCAGCGACAAGCGACATAGAGTCCACTCCCGACGGCGCTCAAGCGCAGACTGAGATCTCATTGCAGAATTTGGATATATAAATCAAGAAAGTGGCTAAATAAAACGAACCTTATTGCCACACATTAAGACACACGTATGCGAGCAAAATAGAAGAAAAATGTAAGATGATTTTTTGCTTTTTTTGAGTCAATTTACAATATTTTGAAAAAAAAAATCTAATTATTTTTTAGTTGACTATATTTACTACCCTATTCTATCTTTGAAAATCTAAATAAATGTAAAAATAGAGAGAAAATTGTACCCAAAAATAGCAGTATATGCCTATTTTTGATTTAAGAGGCCGTTTCGAATCGATTTTACATTAATATTAATGAAATATTTTTTATTTATTTTCAAATTGATTTATAGATAAAAAAGTAATCAATTTATCGTAATCATTACTTTTATTAGTTATTATCTAAAATTGTCGTAAAATGTACCGGAAATATGTGGTTTTTTGATACAAGCGTAAACGCGTCCTTAAATTCAGTAGACATTAGGTATTATATATGTATGTAGTCATATTTCAGGCTAATGGTTTTATTACAGTCTAAATTAAATTAGCTCTAAAACGAGCGATGTT
Source organism: Euclidia mi (assembly GCA_944739405.2). Classification (NCBI taxonomy): domain Eukaryota; kingdom Metazoa; phylum Arthropoda; class Insecta; order Lepidoptera; family Erebidae; genus Euclidia; species Euclidia mi. Next base: position 34,964,720 of record OX123207.2, read on the forward strand.
TGTCCCGATCAATAATAACCTGGATTGGACTTCCTATGCTTATGTAAAGCCCGTTTCCCACGGCGCGTGGTTTTGTGGACAAACGCCCGCGGCATCTCTCAATGAAAGGGGTTCATTCCATGGATGTCGTAAGAGGCGACAAAATATATAAAAAGCGTAAAAATAATAAGCCTATTATGTCCAGCAATGGACTGCAAAAGGTTGTAAGATGATTTTCTCTACGAATAATTTTTTGACTGTCATATTTCGATAGGCTAACTATTGCAATGGGCAAAAGTTGAATATACCAAAATCCTATGATGATGGAGTGGATTGGACTTCGTCGTAGTATTAATTCTGTTAATATCCGTAAGGCGTATGAGAAGAGAAGAACCTGGAAGAAACTTAGACCTCCATTCAATTTCCTAATTATTACAGTACATACATACATACATACATACATACATACATAGACTCACGCCTGTTTCCCCGAAGGGGTAGGCAAAGGCATATTAAACGCCCACTTTTCGCCAGTGTTTTGATCCCACGTAATAGGTGGCGAGCCTATTGCCGCTTATCGGGATATTTTGTTTGCTAGAGTCCCGTCCGTTGATCGGCAGGTGCACCACTTGCAGGTGAGGTTGGCTTGGCAGTGCACAACACATACGCACCCTAAAATATGAAATATGGAACATGACTGTAAGGAGTGAATCAATAGCAATTGGCCATTAAAGTAATGCTGATATGTCAGTTGGGTCACTGTTTACTGCTCACGTACTCACCCTTGGGTTACCCGTGATTGTGGATTGTGAATGTGAGTGTGAAGTATAACACAGTGCAAGAGGTCAAAAGGTACAACAAGGAAATAGAACTCGAAATTATTTTACAATTTTTAGTAAAACAAGAACAATAAAAATACATACATAGATAGACTCACGCCTGTTTCCCGGAGGGGTAGGCAGGCTGACATACCTCTCTTGCTTCATTCACACCATCAAGTTTCTCATGCATGCTTTTCTGTATAGGGTACTTCTGACCTGTCCTTTTTTAGGATGTGTCTAATCTGGTCAGAGAACGTCCGCCTAGGTCTTCCCCTTCGTCCTGTCCCATTCACACTTGCCTTATATATCTTCTTTGTCTGTCTTTCTTTATCCATCCTCTCCATGTGCCCAAACCATCTTAACATGCCTTTCTCGATGCTTGTCACTACATCTTTTACCCCACACCACTATGTATGTATTTACAATAAATTAGGTAATAGGGCGTCGCAAAATGAACGTAATTTTATGAGTCGCGTAAAAATCTAAAAGCCCGTAATACGTCCGATCTGTATGGCATTCTATTGGTATCTTTAGTAAGCTATCTTAGCCTGAACCATTTCCGTTAAGCCGGTTTCCCACGGTGCGTTAGTTTGCGGGCGTACCTATGTGCGATGCACCTTTGGAGTTACACCGCGAGTCGAGTAACATGGATGCCGCGGGTGTCTGTGCGCGGCGCACACAGGCGCCAGGGTGACAGGGGCGCCGCGCGCCGAGATATGCGTTAATTATAACAGTTATTTTCGAAAAAGGATGCCAAAAAAGGCGCTTCACAGATTTCGCACACAGGCGCAGTGGCGTAGGAAGGGCAAATATTAGATTAAATTTAGGCCGGAATTGTTAGGTATCGACTAAAAGAAAAAAAAGGTCATGCGCCCTACGCCACTGCACAGGCTGCCTACAGGCGCTTCATAGATTTTGCACACAGGCGCTGGATTGGGTCGGCACGGCCCTGCGGGTGTCCGTTCACAATACCACGCGCCGTGGGCAACGGGCTTTACATAAGCATAGGAAGTCCAATCCAGGTTATTATTGATCGGGACAAACATCGCTCGTTTTAGAGCTAATTTAATTTAGACTGTAATAAAACCATTAGCCTGAAATATGACTACATACATATATATACCTAATGTCTACTGAATTTAAATGAACTGGGTTCAGGTAAGTTCATTGGACTTATGAATCGACCTTCATACATGTACCTACTATTATTTTTTATTTGAGTACTACATCTATGGTTTATCAATTTTAATAAATAAACCATAGATGTAGTACTCAAATTAAAATTGCAAGTTATGGGTTTAATTTGAAAATGTGCAGAAGTTCTCACCAGTTCTCGTATTTTATCTGACATTGAAACTATATTTTGAACGAAATGAGTTTAGATTTTGAATTGACTAAAAATCGGTATTCTGCTAATTAGTCCAAGATCCTGGAGCCGCCAGACCTACGTCATTTTAGCAAAACTGAAATTTTGAAGATTATTAGTATACAATTTTGTTAAGAGGTATGCCGAACTACTAACTTGAAAGCCGGGCCATTTCACAGGTAGCGCGAAGTAAAGGTACCAAAAAAACATACTCACCTACGTTAAAGTAGCAAAGCTGGTATTCAAATATGTGTTTAAAAATACTGTCTAAAATTTAAATTCATTATTGCCAGACACCTGCCGTGGGCCATTATTTCTGCCAGACGTCTTAAAGGTTACTTAAAAATGAAGTAAACTACGTCATTTTAGCAAACCTAAATTGGATATATGTTACTTAAGATACTATTTTAAGACCCTTCGTACGCAGCCAGACCAATCCGAAGGGCCAGTCGTCCAGCCAGACGCCATGAAACTTTCCCTGTGAGTGAAAGCGTGCGGCCTTTATTCATACGCATGAATGCGTGTGAGTACACTACATTGTCCTAAAAGACTGTAGGAATATTATTTTTGGTATTATTACAAGAATAAAAGTGTCAAATATTCATACGCATGATACGCATGAATATGCTCCAAAAGTGTTCGGCCTTTTTAAGGTTCCGTACCTCGAAATGAAAAAACGGATCCCTTGTAGGATCACTTTGTTGTCCGTCCGTCTGACAAGACCCTTTTTCTCAGAAACTCGTGAAGGTATCAAACTGTATTTTATATCAAATAGTCAAGTCTACGGTTCCTTGAAACTGTGAAAAAATCAAACTTCTAAGCCACCGCAATCAAAAGATACAGCCATTTATGCTGCAAATTTACAAAACTTGCAAGGAAATCAAAACCTACATGGTACTACCCGTGAACTCAGAATCTTGAAATTTGGTACGAAGTAATGTTTTATAGCACAGATAAAGGAAAAATAGCAAAAGCAGTACATTTTTAGTTAAATCATATAAAAAAAATGTTTTATTAATTTTATAGTTACTATCCCTTTCCTCGTGAACGCGTTAAGTTATTAAATTAAAATTCATATCAAATACTCGGGTCTATAATACTTTTAAGCTGCAACAAAATCAATCTTCTATCTCAACGCAATCAAAAGATACAGCAATTTTACTATATTTGCAAACTCGCAACTACTCGCAGGGGAATCAAAACCTACAGGGTACTTCCCGTGAACTGAGAATCTTGAAAGTAGGTACAAAGCAACGTCTTATAGCACAGATAAAGGAAAAATTGCAAAAACAGTACATTTTTAGTTAAATCATATAAAAAAATGTTTTATTAATTTTAAAGTTTCTATCCCTTTCCTCAAGAACGCATTAAGTTAGTAAATTGAAATTCATATCAAATACTCGGGTCTATAATACCTTTAAGCTTTAACTAAATCAAACGTCTATCTTAACGTAATCAAAAGATACAGCAATTTTACTATATTTTCAAACTCGCAACTACTCGCAAGGGAATCAAAACCTACAGGGTACTTCCCGTGAACTCAGAATCTTGAAATTAGGTACAAAACAACGTCTTATAGCACAGATAAAGGAAAAATTGCGAAAATAGTAAGTTTTTAGTTACATCATATAAAAAAAGTCTTATTAATTTTAAAGTACTATCCCTTTCCTCATGAACGCGTTAAGTTATTAAATTGAAATTCATATCAAATACTGGGGTCTATAATACTTTTGAGCTGTAACTAAATCAAACGTTTATCTCAACGCAATGAAAGATACAGCAATTTTACTATATTTTCAAACTCGCAACTATTCGCAAGGGAATCAAAACCTACAGGGTACTTCCCGTAAACTCAGAATCTTGAAATTTGGAACGAAGTAATGTCTTATAGCACAGATAAAGGCAAAATTGCGAAAATAGTAAGTTTTTTATTCATTTTCATAACAATCTAAGTACATAATATTATTTAGATACCACTATATACCTATTTAATTAAACATAAATGTTAAAATATTATCCTACGAAATATGTATATACGAAACAAATAAAACGAAAAAAGAAAATAATTTAGAGGGCGTCATAAAAGTCCTCCACATCGCCGTCGACTGGGAGCGTGCCCAGTCCCAGAACGCTGGCAGCATTGCCACGTCGTATGGCAATGCTAAATTTTTGGGCCAAGTACAACCCAGCCTTCTGGTCACACGAGGCGTCGACCAGTCTCTTTGCGAGATCTTTAAAAAGAGATCTTGCACTTGGACCCCATAGTCCCAACGTTTCGACCCCAAACGGCTCAAATACGTAATCCCCTACTACGTTTGCGTATTTGCGCCGTTTGAAGGTCTCCGCTGTAGCAGCAGCAGTGCCCGCACAACCCGCTGTGCCAGGAAGATGAGATGGCGCGAGGGTATCGATACACGTTGCGTTCCACACCAAAGGCCTACCCAACTTCCATGGCAGTAAAGACATACCATCTGGTCTTTTGCCACCGTCACGTGCCAGCCCCTGCGGTTCAAGTTGGGCTGGAACGTAAGTTTTTAGTTACATCATATAAAAAAGTCTTATTAATTTTAAAGTTACTAATCCCTTTCCTCATGAACCCGTAGAGGTATAAAATTGAAATTCATATCAAATGCTCAAGTCAACGCTAAAGGGTTATTCCAGTCGATCTAGAATCTTGAAATTTTGCATAAAGCAACGTTTTACAGCACATAAGAAAATGTTCGAAAGCCTAGTTAAATCACATATTTTTTAATAATTATATGTATATACCTACAGGTTTGTACGGAACCCTCGGTGCGCGAGTCCGACTCGCACTTGACCGGTTTATTTCTATTTAGTCTATAGTCGTGCAGCTGCTGTGCAGTTTGATCTGCTGATTTTGGAAAATAATTGAAAACTCAAAATTTAAACAGGCACTCGTAACTTTCTTCACACCTTTTATTGGCAATAAATTGATTATAGTTAATTTCATAGAATGTCATTCTTTTACTGTCATTAATAATACAGTTGTATCGAGTATTGATGAAAATTTATCGCGTCCAGAGCATGAAGAAGCAGACACAAAAAATTTTATTTATCATGTATCGATACTCAAGCAAACATTGTCATCAGATGCTCTGATACGGACGTATATAATGCTGGGCAATATGCATCATTTAAAAGATGATAGTGCCCAAGGTACTTACAGTACAGGCACCGGAAACAATCAAAGATATGTTGATTTATCCAAAATTTATGGCTACTTGGGACAGTTTTTATGTAGAAGTTTAATAGGCTTTCATGCTATCACAGGATGTGACTATACCCTACTTTCTTTAGAAAAGGAAAGCAAAGGCCTTTTAAAATATTGAAAAAAAATCCTTAAATTCGGTGAACTTCAATTATTTATTGAAAAGGATGAGGAACGAAATGATTTCACGATTTTACTGCACGGTTGGTGTAGTGGTTTAAGCGGCCGCCTCACTGCTTGACACTACGCCGAGTGTTGTGGCTTCGATTCCCACACTTTGTGTGATTCATAAATTGTTGTTTCGAGTCTGGGTGTTCATTGTGTCCGTTAGGTATATGTTTGTAAAGTCCCCCGCGACACAGGATTTAGTCCTAGTGCGGGAGATAAAAAGTTCCAAAAAAAAAGATACAATACAAAAATTCGTCTGCGAATTATATAAAGTTTCTGGAATCATTAATGTAGATGCTGCGCGGCTGCAGCTTTTCATCAATAAATATACAAATGCCGATGTAAATCACATTTGAAATGAATATAATTTTTGTGAAAAAATATATTTTACACTTTTATTCTTGTAATAATACCCAAAATAATATTCCTACAGTCTTTTGGGACAATGTAGTGTACTCACACGCATTCATGCGTATGAATAAAAGCCGCACGCTCGCACTCACAGAGAAAGTTTCATGGCGTCTGGCTGGACGGCTGGCCCTTCGGATTGGTCTGGCTGCGTACGAAGGGTCTTAAAATAGTATCTTAAGTAACATATATCAAATTTAGGTTTGCTAATGACGTAGTTTACTTCATTTTTAAGTAACCTTTAAGACGTCTGGCAGAAATAATGGCCCACGGCAGGTGTCTGGCAATAATGAATTTAAATTTTAGACAGTATTTTTAAACACATATTTGAATACCATCTTTGCTACTTTAACGTAGGTGAGTATGTTTTTTTGGTACCTTTACTTCGCGCTACCTGTGAAATGGCCCCGCTTTCAAGTTAGTAGTTCGGCTAGGGCTTGTAATTATTCGATGTTTTTAGCAATTCGAATATTCGATGTTTTTCAGGAAGTATTCGAATTATTCGAATATTATTCGAATATCAGCTGTTTCTTTTAAACCTTAATAAAATAATTCATAAACACTTAATAAACAAGTGTCAGCTGAATATTTTTATTTATTATATAAAATTGAACCACCTTTCAGTAACATACATACTTTAGCATTCTAATTAAACAAAAAGCAATAAACTGTATTCACAACAAAACCAAACAAAAATATTTTAAATAAAAATAACAGCCGCTGCGTGGGTTAACATAACAAAACCTAAGTCTTAAATTCTAAGGATTTTGAGAATCATTGAGATCAAATCGTGGTTGCGTAATTTTTGATAATAATATCTCTCTTGCTTCATTCACTCCCATCAAGTTCTTCTGCTTAGGGTACTTCTTACCTGTCCTTTTTTTAGGATGTGTCCAATCTATACCGAACGTATCTGAACGTCTGCCTAGGTCTTCCCCTTCATCCTGTCCCATGCACACTTGCCTTAAATATCTTCTTTGTCAGTCTTTCGTCATCCATCCTCTCCATTTCCAAACAACACTCTCTTATCACACAACTCTTTACTCTGTCGATTAAAAATACACCACATACCTCTCAGTGCTAATTTCTACAGCATTTATTCTACTTTCTAGTCTCTTCTGCCATAGCCAACTTTCACTATTCGCGCCATTTCTATTTCTCTCTCTATTCGCGACTTTTTGGACACGCTTTGGCTGTTGATAAATGCCTTTGGAGCTCCATTCACACCTTTTACCTACATTAACCATTCTTTCAGTATCTCGTTCATTCTTACCATCTCTTGTAAATAGCGTACCTAAGTACACAAACTCATTAACTTGCTCCACTCGTTGTCCATCGATCATAAATCATAACATTACAAGCCGTGACGGATTCCTCCTTTTCAAAAACTATAACTTTCATTTTACTTACATTCCCTTTTTCTCTAAAGCACCATCCATGATTGTTACCGTCTCCTGCAACTTCTCCGCTGAAGATGCAAGTATTACCTGATCATCAGCATAGAGGAGTCATTTGACAAGTAACCCATTCATCCTTAATCCACAGTCACTATACTTTAGATCTTGCAAAACCTGTCCATGAAGATGTTAAACAGCCACGGTGACGCTACACATCCCTGTTTAACACCTGTGTCGATGGTAAAGCAGTCAGTGTATGCCCAATTTATCCTCACACAAGCTCTAGAATCCTCATAAAGAGATTTCAGAGCTCAAATGAGGCTGCTGTTCACCCCATACTTTGACAGTACGGACCACATTTCATTCCTCACCACTTTATCGTAAGCCATTTCACAATCCACGAATACGCAATAGACCTTTAACCTTCGGCCAAAAACTTTTCGGCTATGCTTTGCAAGAAAAAACCCTGATCCGTACACCTCATACCCTTTCCGAATCCCGTTTGTACATCCAATATTTTCTGGTTGGTTACTTTAATAACTCTTTCAATCAGTACCTTTGCATACAATTTGCCAACAATGCTGAGAAGAATGCTGAAATAGTAAGCAATGATAAGTTTAAATTAAATATAGATCAATGAGAGATCATAAATCACACCGCAATCACAATAATCATTCCTGGGATTGACGTAAACTTTGGTAATGCGATCTAAAAAAATGTAACTATAAATCATTCGAATATTCGAATTTAACACCACTCAATATTCGAATAGTAAAAATGAACGAATATTCGCATTATTCGAACATTCGAATATTCGAATTACAAGCCCTAAGTTCGGCATACCTCTTAACAAAATTGTATACTAATAATCCTCAAAATTTCAGCTTTGTTAAAATGACGTAAGTCTGGCGGCTCCGGGATCTTACTCTAAATGTCATTATCATCTAATTTGACTTCTATAGTTCGACGTTGACACATTGTGCAATTTACGATCTAGTCACAATAACATTCCATATCATCAATATCAGTTAATTTAAGAGAATACCATTTTATACACTGACATTAGATCGAAACTGCATTGTGAACAAATATAATTAGAAGAATTGGGCCTCGATCTCTAACACTGAACTGACTTAATACCGATACTAATAAACATAGTTTTTTACCTTAATAAGTAATAAAATGACGAAAGACTGACCAAGCAGATATATAAGGCAAGTGTGGATGGGACAGGACGAAGGGGAAGACCTAGGCGGACGTTCTCTGACCAGATTGGAGACATCCTAAAAACAGGACAGGTGAGAAGTACCCTGAACAGAAGAGTATGCATGAGGAATCTGATGGGAGTGAATGAAGCAAGAGAGATATGTCAGGATCGTTGCAAATGGCATCCGTAGTCTCTGCCTACTCCTCCGGGAAACAGGCGTGAGTCTATGTATGTATGTATGTAAGTAATAAACTGAAATAGAACTTGAATTATGACGTAAATACTAGTCATAAATAAACTTGTATAAAATACTAATCAGGTTTATGTACTGGAGCGTATTAATAAACAACTTGGCGTCTTTAAAGGAAAATACGCAAATATATTTATATTGACCGGTATGCCATAAGGAAATTAGCATAACCTTACATTAGGTATAAAGTATAAATATATAGGTTGTTGATTTGCATTTGCAAAATATTGTAATAACACTGTCTAACCAGATTTGACAAAATATTAGACTGCCTCCGTGGTCCAGTGGATAGCGTAGGCGACTGCTGATCAGAGGTCCCGGGTTCGATTCCCGGGTCGGGCAAAAGTGCTACTGGGTTTTTCCGAATACTCAGTAGCAGCACGGAGTCTGGTAATGTAACAGCAATAGGCTCGCCCCCTATTACGTAATCCTTTAATTACTATATCTATGGTTAATCTTGTAACCGCAGACTGGTGTAACGATATAGTTATAACTTATAATTAATATTGAAATGATGTCGACTTATGACCGTTTCGAACTTTCTATCTATCGATGCATTTGTATAATAGGGATATATTTTTTAAATAAGCGCCATATAAAATAAATGGTCTCACGCCTGTATCCCCGAAGGGGTAGCCAGAGGTGTAATATTACACCCACATTTCGCCATGAATTTTTTGGTCCCACGTAATAGGGGGCGAGCCTATTGCCGTACCGGGCACATTACCAGACTCCGTGCTGTTAATGAGATTATGCTATTATTATATAAAATAATAAATAAAATAAATCAAATATCTATCTCTAGTAGCCAAATCCATCGATAGATCATCATCATCAGCCTTTAACATTCCACTGCTGGACTAGACCTCTCCTTTGAAAGGAGGAATTGGCCTACTATACCACGCTGGCCAAACGCGTTAGTATAGGGTTTGTATCAAGTTTTCCTTCTCTTACAGTGCTGTTCTCTGCATAATATGCTCCCTCTGTCGGCTCTTACGTCACCCAAGGGATGATATGGGGTGGTGACATTCCGTATTCTTACTCCGTCAACACACGGTAAAAAAAAATACGGTCATGATAATCGATAGATAGAGGATTGAAAACGGGAGTTAAGCAATACTATTTTTTAGTTATAGATTTGTGGCAGACATTGACTGGTTTATTTTTGGATGGAAAATTTTCAAAACTTATGCAATGTAGTTTTTAAACTACTTATTATATTTTTTATCTGACGTGGAAATCGAATTTACATCACTCATTTGCATATTTAAAATCAATTTTCCAATTTTCACAGACGAGTTTCGTGAAACAGTTTTACAATTAATTTTATTCATATAGTTCCGACCAATACCTACGCGGCAAAAATAACTTATACACTGTTATGGTGTTTATAAATATTATTGGGGCATTAGTAATTCTGTTATTAATTTATTAAGGCTTATGTTTAACTTACCACCAGATATAGAAACATATACTTAACAGAAAAATAGCAAATGATCACCAAAATGAAACCCGCATTTCAATGTAAAATTATAACCAAAGTTTTAACATTTCGCTTTCCTATTTAAGCAAAATGACTCCAAAGAAATCATTGTCAAATCATAATCATTTTGACTGCACGGTTGGCGTAGTGGTTTAAGCAGCCGCCTCACCGCTTGACACTGTGCCGAAGTGTTGTGGGTTCGATCCCCACACGAGACAACACTTTGTGTGATTCATAAATAGTTGTTTCGAGTCTGGGTGTTCATTGTGTCCGTTAGTTGTATGTTTGTAAAGTTCCCCGCGACACAGGATTTAGTCCTAATGCTGGCGTTGTCTTTTAAAAAAAGAAAAAAAAGAAAGAATTGTTAATGTTAACCCAAAAGTAGTAAATGATCACCAAAATTAAACCAGCATTTTAATGTAAAATTATATTCAAAGTTGTTTTGTTAGTTGTATGAAATATCTACACATAAATTGGATTTGGTTACACCACCTACTTTAATAAACTGAGTTAACGGAGCCCTGCGAAGCAGGGCTCCTATTTTTGAATTAAGGATCACAAGAGAACCTAACATAACCTATTTATTTGGTGATCATTTACTACATTTGGTGTTCGAATACAATTTGAAGTGCAGTCGTGACTAAAATACCTAGTAGGTACCTACTATTGTAATTTTAGACTTTATTTTTCTGGTGTTAAGTAGGTATATATTTTTGGTTAAAGAACTAAGGGTATCAAAGCATTTTATGGTGGTGATTATCATCATCATTATCAGCCATTAACTGTCCACTGCTGGACTAGACCTCTCCTTTGAAAGGAGGAATTGGCCTACTATACCACGCTGGCCAAACGGGTTGGTATAGGGTTTGTATGAAGTTTTCCTTCTCTTACAGTGCTGTTCTCTGCATAATATGCTCCCTCTGTCGTCTCTTACGACACCCATGGGATGATATGGGGTGGTGACATTCAGTATTCTTAATCCGTCACCACACGGACTTTCTTAATATCGGTCATTACATTTAAACCCATTTATTAACAGTGATAATAATTTAAAAGTACTTAATTATCTATAATTTTTTTTGCTATTAAGTTCCCTTTTCCTCCTGTCTGTGCAAAAACGCGATTATCTCAAAAACGATCAAACGAATTTTTGTTCTGTTTTTACCAATAGCTGGGGTGATTCCTGATAAAGATTTAAGTGGATGCAGGCCACGGGCGAAGTCTAGTTAAATATAAAATTACATCTTAACAGTCTAAGCCGTCCCATCTTAAATCAGCATCGTCCTAGCGTTATCTTGGTTGCACCCAGGGCATTGACCCTGGAGTCCGGGGTCCGTCAAATAATATTATGTACTTACTAATTATTACAGATTAAACACATTTATCTACTAAGTAAGTACCACCACTAATAGCGTTTAGAAAAAGTAATATTATAATTACGCTTAATAGCGTTATTAGCCTCAAGTAACAATGGTCTGAGGTCTTATCAAGTATAATACTATAATAGCAGCGAGACTTAATGAGAGTTCTAAAGTTGAAAAACAAGTGTGAGCTGTGTGAGTCAGGCCGTCGATATATAGAGCGAGCGAGGTGACACTAGCTTATTCAGACCGTGACCATCACTGTGTGAACATGGAGCTTCAACTGTTGCTAGTGCTCGTCGGTATAGCTGCTGTCTTCGCCGGCGACGTCGAGAAATGCAAATGCAAGTACGACGTAGATAACAAAGACTTCTGGGCGCATCTCAGGAGCATATCGATAAAAATCAACGAAAAAACTGACAAAGCTGCGTACGCTGTGCTACCCGGTCTACTATCGCCTCTCGTGGACTGCGACTGCTCGGATAAGAACCGACAAAAACGGAAGATCTTACCTGCTGTAGCAGATAAGGACAAGCCTCGTCATGAAGTTCCCAAGCCTAGCTCCCCAAACAAGAAGTCGCCAGTTCGGCCGGTGAAACGCCTCTGTCCGCAGAACTTCGTGCGTGTTGGCAAAATGTGTATAGAAGACCCTGAACTTATCGAGTAATTGCTGAAATACGTAAAACTGAAGTGCCATCCTTATTTTAATAAGTTGTACTTTCGACATTTCGATAGCAAAAAGAGGTTAAACGTAATGCCATAATGTTAGTCAACGAGTGTTCGAATTTTAAATGCATTTGATTTTTAATTTTAAGTTTTTATCGTTCTGCCCACCAAAGAGTATTGTAAGTTTTATTACTTTTATATTGTGTGTTGTTAAGTGAAAATATCGAATTTATGGTTAGATCATAAATTTTTTTTTTAGAGAGTTGAATGACTAAGAATTTTTGGTTTCCCCTTGGTGTGAGTTTTAAATGATTGCTGTAAAATATTAAGATAGGCTTTTGTGTATGCGCCCAATAAATGTTTTGAATTAAATTAGCTATTTTACTTGGAACTATACATAAAACACAAACACAAATTCACAAACAGGCATTGAATTTTCATTAGATATGTTGGTCCTACAAGGAAAAACATACAAATATGTTTAAGTTATTATTATAACTGATTCACTGCGCGTGTAAATAAAGTAGTAATTATTAAATATTTTGTTCATCTTTGGATATTTAATAACTGATTTACTTATAATTTACATAAGTCGTTATAAACCGATCTATGTGACATTGGCTACAATACAGATATATCTTATTGTAGCCAATGTCACATATAATATAGTGTCAAATATAATAGTGTATTTACTTAATCTGTTAAAGTTATTTGAAAAGGCTCATATAATTAACTCTATGGGTGTATCTGTTTGATAAAACTTCGATTTTGATGAGCTTATGTACACAGATAACCACACAGTTAGCCTTTACCTTAAAAACGGAATTAAACGCGCGCGCTCAAAAAATTAAAAGGTATTCAGACTGCCTCGTTGGTCTCGCGGCATAAATGTGCGCGTGGGATTGGGAGGTCTCGGGTGCGATTCCCGGGTCGGGCAAAGTGTTGTTGGGTATTTCCGTTAGGAAATTCTCAGTAGCTGCTCGGAGTCTGGTAATGTGCCCGATACGGCAATAGGCTCGCCCCCTATTACGTGGGACTAAAATAAAGCTGGCGAAAAGTGGGTGTAGCAGCAATATACCTCTGCCTACCTCTTCGGGGATATAGGCGTGAGCTATGTATCAGTGCGCTTGCGAAAAACCGGAATCATTAAACTACGGTCCGTGGTATATATTCAGATAAATTATTCAATTATACTAAGGCCTACTCCAGTGTCCCCACCTCTCGATAGGCATTATCTTCCAGATAAATTTAACTGAATGAAAACTTTACAGTGTTATCTGCTAAGTTATTTACCCGGCACTTCTTCGACAATGTTAAGGCCACCCTCACATTGGGCGCCAGCGTCAACGCAGCGACAGACACCTCCAAGCGTTTTTCTTTTTTTTTTATATACTCACGCCTGTATCCCCGAAGGGGTAGGCAGAGGTGTAACATTACACCCAAATTTCGCCATGAATTTTTAGGTCCCACGTAATAGGGGGCGAGCCTATTGCCGTTACCGGGCACATCACCAGACTCCGTGCTACCACTGAGAATTCGGAAAAACCCAGTAACACTTTTCCCGACCCGGGAATCGAACCCGGGACCTCCGATCAGCAGTCGCATACGTTATCTGACCACGGAGGCAGTCCAATCGTTCTTCAATAGACAAAAGCGTTTTCAAAGAACGCTCGGCTGATGCGACGTAGACGCGGCGTCTACGCGGCGTCAAGGCAAGATGACGCTGCGTTGGCGCTGAAGTCAATGTGAGGGCGGCCTAAAACCATTAAAACCGTCCCTTACGGCCTGGTCACGAGATCGGTCTAAGCGGCGAGCGGTGCGGCAGGGGCGATTTACATAGCGCGTTTACTCTGAGGCAGCCGCGCGCCGCGTCACGGTAAACCGCCATGTACATCGAAAGCGCTCGCCGCTGCCGCCCGCCGCTGTAGGCCGTGACCGGGCCCTTAGTGTCAGCATCCCGTTGCTAAGGAAAAATGAGTTTGTTTGTTTGTTACTAAATTACATTATAATGGTTTTCTTATAAACGTTTGTCAACTATTCCACTGGCTAACAGAAGATAAAAGGTATTTACTTACTAATCATTGCTTAGAACATACAATATATCTTAAAAAAATAGGAAAGACAGGTCTGACGCGTACACCAAGGGTTCTGTATCAATTTGTAATGTTTCGCTCATCGTGAAAAATGTTTACTACTTCTCACAAACAGTTCATGTAAAGATGCTATAATGAAAAGATAAATTGAATAGAAATTGAATAGATATTAATTATCAATATAGATTTCGGCCGATTACCTTATTAGTAATCAAAGTTTGTTTAAAACAAAACATTTTTCATCATCACTATATATACAACAATCATCTTCGGATTTGTATTTTACTATTTTTTATTAATATATAATAATACGTGCATTTTTTAAATTTTATTACTCTAGGAGCTAGGTAATAACTTTTCTATTTCATAACAAAATGAGGCCTTAAAATTGCCACAACTTAATCATCTTTTCATATAAATATCGCAATATTTAAAAAAACAGTAACAATTTACACACTTTGGGACGATTTTCTTTGACAACAACGCGTTTAACAGACGACGGACCGACGGCAAAGTGACTGTATTATTTATTAATTATCAAGAATAAATTATTAAACAATTATTATCTAAGTCTAAGTACACGAAACAGAATATAGAACAATTTAAAGATAAGGTACGAGTTAGTGACAATTCTGGTGTTTTTCTGCTTTACCATTAAGCTATAATAATAATAATAATATTCTACCACATTCACACAACACCATCTAGTCTCAAACTAAGCTGAGCTTGTACTATGGGTACTAGATAATGGATAAACATACATATATACTTTTTTTTTGTAAATACATACATATTATACATAGACACACCCAGACCAAGACAAACATCCATGTTCATGCACACAAATGTTTGACTTGAGCGGGAATCGAACCCGCGACCTACGGCGTAGCAGTAGCTTACACTCTCGCGGCGCCAACCGGTCGTCAAAGTCGCCGAGATTTGTTAATTCGATGCCGCACAAAAGACAATCAGACCTAGAACCGCGCCCATTGCAGCGCTCATAGCAATACTTGCCTTGCCGTTTGTAACAGATCGGCAAAGGTAAGCAACGCTTGCACAGGTCACCACTTGGATGGGTGACCTTGTGTGGCATTTACATCTGAGCGCTACCGTGCTTCGGAGGGCACGTAAAGCTGTCGGTCCCGGTTCTTGTCTAAGGATAAGGGTTGTTAGGCCATGTCGGAGGCCTTCGGGCGGTCTGAAAACTCCGACACCAGAGTTGGCCACACACTCACACGAAAAACAAACAAACAAGACCTAGTATATCTGAGAGCATAGCTGTATCGATAGTCTAGTAGAGGGAATGACAGACTGGTACGCAGAGGGTCTCGGGTTTGAATCTGCAGCGCGTACCAACGACTTTTCGAAGTTATGTGTGAATTAAATTATTAAATTGTAAATTTATGGCGCCACCCCGTGCTTGACCAGCATAGTGGACTGTAGCCTTTCCCTTCTTATAGCGAGAAGAGGACCGTGCCCAGCAGTGGGACAGTATACCTTTATACAGAGTTGATGATAATGATATCTGAAAGATATTCTGCTTAATAGCGTCTATGAGTGCGGCGTGACATTCTATTGAATTGACACATGACTTAAGGGGACTACAAGAGCTAAACGTGAGTTTTATAATGCTTTAAAGTATATGATTCAATGCAGTTAACACAATCAGAAAAATATATGATATTCTTCAGGATATAATCTAGTTAAGTAGTGTGTTGAAAACATAGTACAACTAACTTTAATGGATAGAAAAAAATCACAAAGATACCTCTAAAAAAATATTTTAACGAGTTAAAAAGCATATTAAAATACATACAATCATTCTGATTTTTTGACAAATTATTCAACAAGCAATATACTAACGAAACACTGTTTAATTTTTTAATCCAATCAATACATTTTCTGTAATTAATTTATTTCATGTTTTTTTTTAGTTCTGAACGTCCCGTCGTCGTCACGCTTCTCTTTCTTATGTATACAATCCGACAGTGACAGGAACAGCTCAACTCAGTAGCTGTACTCGGCGCCTTAACTGATTAAGAAGTCCATTAAAGAGGTTCCAAAAAAAGGTAGTTAAATCAACCTTGAAGTGGCTGAAAAATAAAAAAATAAGCGTATGAAAGAATACCAAGCGAGAGAATTTGCGGGAATCAACTTACTAGTCTAACGTTGTCGACTTTCTGGCATCAGACGACCGGTTGGCGCAGCGGGAGTGTAAGCGACTGCTACGCCGAAGGTCGCGGGTTCGATTCCCGCTCAAGTCAAACATTTGTGTGCGTGAACATGGATGTTTGTCTTGGTCTGGGTGTTTCTATGTATAATATGTATGTATTTACAAAAATACGTATACATATGTATGTTTATCCATTATCTAGCACCCATAGTACAAGCTTTGCTTAGTTTGGGACTAGATGGTGATGTGTGTAAGTGTTAGAATATTTTTTATATTCACATTCGACACAATAACACATACTTATGTAGCACTATCCTCATGAGTAGGGAAGACCAGGTCATGTGAGCTCCAAGTTTCCCTATGACGTCATATCAGGTAAACCTACATATACTTTCCGTAAGCACCTCTGGTATTTTCCTCAATAATAAGTGGCTTTGAATCTTACTTTAGATCTATCTGTACCTAATGCAGAAAAATATTGACATCCATACTTAATACATATTATAGAGAGAGATGCTTTGTGTGTTTGAGCTTGCTTTCACGTCATAATGGAGCGTGTAATGGTATGACTTTGGTGGGCTGAAATAGTTTGGAATCTGGAAAGTGGGGGTACCTACTAAGTATCATCATAAATCTAATTTAATCAATAAGTGACTAAGCATTGGCGACTACGTAAAACTTTATTCAAACCATAATATGCATAAGAAGGTAGGTAGGTACATCGGCCAAGTAGTTTTTGATCCAGTGAAACAAAGTAGTACCTACCTCTTAATTTATGGCATTAGTCTATTACTATTAGAGAGAGCATACATAGGGACAGACAGAGAGAAGGCAGAATTTTTTTATACCTACTTAGGTACTATGTAGTGATATTGAATGCAAATGCGCGCAGGCGTATAAGCATAAATATCGATAAATACAATTGTTCTTTGTCAAACAGGTAAACCACAAGACCTAGTTAATTCATTTTATTATTTATTTTATTATTACTTAATTACCTACCGTTCAATAGGTTGTACCCAGGTAAATCACTCATAGCTCACTAGATGGCGTTAGTATAGTTTTATCCTGTAAACTAGTTTGTGATATTTCGAAAAGAGGGCAGCACACGTATCGAGCAGCTCTATGTTTGTTTTTATTAAATTTCCACTGCGAAAAACGTAATTATCATTTTCATTTAATAAATTCGTGTTTCTACTAAGAAATAGTTAACAGAAACATAAGCAAGGCGAGCTGAAAGGAAAATGAGAAATAGCAAATGAGTACCTGCTGGTTTTAATTCGCAACTCTACTCCGCTTTCTAAAAATAAGATAACTCATCTTTACTCTTTTTTCCTGTTGAGTGGTTTCCGCTTGTATCTTTGTTGGGATAACACATGTATTGCAGATTTCTCTTGCGAGGCAAAACGAGTAATTAATGTTTACGCTACGCTTGCAGTGAAAACTAGCCGTAACCGTAAGTAAACAAAATAGAGACATTTTGGAATTGTGTTACCTACACCTAGTTGTGTTCATGTCCAGGGGCGTCATTGGGGCTCTATTGGCAAATGAGATAGAGAAATCGTTTTCTGCTATAATCTTTTATTTAAGTATTATAATTAGGCCTTACCTTATTCGTAACGTCTACATCCGTGGTAGGCTCGGCGTCCGTGACGTGGCAGATAAGCTACAGGAGAACCGCCTGAGTCGGTATGGCCATCTAATGCGCTGACCAGAGGAGTATATAGGTCGAAAATGTCTAGAGTGGGAAGTACCCGGTAATCGGCCTTCAGGTCGCCCAAGCAGCGCTGAATCGATATCGTAGGAAGCGACATGAGAGCCAACATTGGAGGATGTAAAAGACCAGGCAAAATGGAGAGAACTGAGCAGGAAGGCGGACGCTGGTATAGACCGGGATTAATAATCGGCAGGCAGAAGAAGAAGGAGAAGAATTAGGCCTTACCTTGGTTGTGTGGAATTGCAGTTTGCGATAAGTCCACTCGTATTTTTTATTTATTTATAGTCTCACGCCTGTATCTCCGAAGGGGTAGGCAGAGGTGTAAATATTACACCCACATTTCGTCATGAATTTTTAGGTCCCACGTACTAGGGGGCGAGCCTATTGCCGTTACCGGGCACATCACCAGACTCCGGGCTGCTACTGAGTATCCGCTGGTATATCACTAGCAATTGAGAATTATATTAATTAAGAGGTGATTTTCTACCAGAATGCTATGCTTCCAGTTCGATAACCATCAATAATATGCACGGCTCCATTCAGATTACCACTGGTGTGGTTGAATAGAGTTGCTGAATGAAAGGGCTAGGCGTACAATCAAATTAAATTCAGCCAGATGTTTACAATTATAATTTTGCAACAAAGTAAAAAGTAGACATATTATGTATTTGTGCACTTATAATTTTATTATTTTTATATTGATGAATAATACAACCAAACGAGAATATTCACCTCCTTACTTATATTATATATTAGCCCAATGGTGTAACGTAATGGACTGCCGAGACGATGGTCTCGGGTTCGATCCCCAGTTACCCCGGGCACACACCTCTGACTTTTCGAAGTTAAGTGTGTAGGTATTAAAAATGTTAATTATCGCTCGCTTAACAATGTGCTCGGTTGATGGCAATAGGCATGCTCCCTATACACCTCTGCCTACCCTTTCGGGGATAAAAAGCGTGAAGTTATGTTATGTTAAAATATAAAATATCTAAATATGGTTCACGGTTCAGTTTCATGACTCTTGTCCATCTACAAATACGAGGTAAGTATGAAAGTTTAGTTTTGTAATGATTACGTACATACATACATAGAATCACGCCTGTTTCCCGGAGGGGTAAGCAGAGACTACGGAACGCCATTTGCTACGATCCTGATATACCTCTCTTCTTCACTCACTCCCATCAAGTTTCTCATGCATGCTCTTCTGTTTAGGGTACTTCTGACCTGTCCTTTTTTTAAGGAATTTGAAATTTTGTAATGAAACCCAAAAATAATACTTCAATCTATATTTATCCACTTTTTACTATTGCAGTTTCATTTGGGTAACGCAAGTAAGGCAAGTTATGGTAACTACCACAGAGCAATATTGTATAATGGACAGAACAATATTATATACTCTGCTGTTATGAATCGAAGCGTGTAGCCCTAATACCTGTCCCTGTGCGCTAAATATTCCAAAAAAGTTTTATCAAACTCCACCTAGCAGTTTTTGAGATTAGTGAGCACAAATAATCCAACTCTTAGACTTAGATGCTATTTTAATAATTTATTTCGTCAGTCTGTCTGGTTTTTGACGTCACTTTCTGCCTAATTGTGGGATTACTTTATGACTTATAGGATAACCTGGCACAGATTTAACAAACAAGAACCAGAAGGCCAATTCTCGTATTTAACAGACACTGACACTGAATTTTGACTGAACTGCGATTTAATTTTGAATTGACTCACAATTGGTATTCTGCTTCACTTAATCTCATTACAGTATCATTTCGATATAATCAATTTATAATCACTTGTTGATCTCAGAGGTAATGTCAAAAACTCAAAAACAAAAACATGAATGTTGCCATTGTATTGGAAAATACATTAATAGGAATGGTAATTGGATGCCAATACGTTTCCATGCCAAATTAAAATTAATACACAACTAAGTAATACAATTTCGGTAACTAAATGTATTGGTTCTTTGGATCGTGTGGATTATTTTCAATAGGTAGGTATAGCCATCGCAGCCCAAATCTATTCATACTGATTTTATCTATATATAGATAAAAATCAATAACAAAGTAACAAACACTTATTTTGCTCAATTGTCAACAATAGTCAGCTGTGAACTGTCAAACCGTAGTATCATTTGGTTTTAGCTGCAGTTTGACGTTTGTTGTACGTAAATAATTAGCAGAATACCGTCCACACTAGTTCACACTTGGTTCAACTTTCGATGTAGTCCCGATCTCATTCAAGTGTCAGTTAAGTTACGAGAATACCATTTATGACACCGAGACTAGATTGATACTGGAATTTGAACAAATATAATTACCAGAATTGGCCTTCTGAAGGCCAATTCTGGTAATTATATGTAGCGTATTCGTCCAACTAAGTGAGGCACGTTGACAGCTATGTGTGCGTGACATTTGGCGACTGGCACTGTACGGACACGCGCGTCTATGTGTGTGTAAAGTTGCCAGATTGTGAATAATCTCCCACTATTTTGCATATAGTTTTTGCAAACGAATATAAAAATATTACATAATAGGTAATATTTTATATTCGTTTGTGGTTTTGAAGAATTTACCATAGATTTAATTAATGCTTTTAATATGTAATGCTGTTGTGAAAATTATTCAAATAAAAGATACCATTAAAGTATGCTTTTATAAATACATTTCTTAAAAAATGTAGGCTCCGAGTTAAGTTTTAACTAATTTTATTCGTAAATTGAGAAATAAATAGATCGGCTTGCGTCATAAATATTAATTAGCTAAAAACATTTTGTCATGCATACAATAAATTATGAATATCATAATCATAAATCGTAACCAAAAAAAATTGCAATTAAAAATAAATAATGGCTACAATCAATAATTTCTGTTTCTGTACTTAATGTACACACGGCGCCAAGTCAAGCTAAATAGTCGAAGTACGATTTTGATACTTATTCCCTACGCCATAAGAACGGTACAAAGGTCTAACAACGGTACAAAGGTCAAAGTGTATAGCTTCACAAGTAGCCGCGTGTACACGAATATTTGGATCTTTTGGGGATCGAACTCAAAACAATGTATATACTAATGGAAATCCTATTAGTATATTTATAAGAAAAAATATAATCTACAATATACTTTTACAATATGTTAATGTATTTTTCATTAACATGACAATCATTATTACCTACATAGTCAATTGACAAGTGCATTTTCCCTAATTCAGGGAAAACGGTGTCGACGTAAACTGGCAGCACTTACATATTTTCTGCAGAAATACGAATTTTATCGAAATAATATTATAAAACGGTCAAATAATCCATAGTTATCTGTAAGAATATATTCCATCTTCCCGTATTTGCTTTTAGAAACAACTTTTACAATGTTTAAAAACGCAAGACGGCATTTTATGAATTTAAAAGCAGGATCGATCGTGGCGTGTGAACTGTGCGATGCTTCGCAGCGCACTGAGTCGAGTTTGTATTCGCTTTTCAATTTTGTATTTGCTTTAGTGGCCTCACGCAAGTGTTCCGCGCGCTCTGTCTGCCTTTTATTCTATAGTCTTAGTAACCTGGTTCTTGAGTAACAAATTCTAAGAACAGTACATTTGGAAATAAAGTCTACTGGAATAACAATTATGAGTAGTAGATGTATTCAATTTATATTATTTTAATACCTAAAATAATGTTTAATTATGAATGGAGCAATTCACCTATATAGAAATAGGCTCCACTTTTCCAGAGAAGTAAAATAAATAATTACTGTAAAATAAAGTAAAATAAATAAAGAGAAGTTCTTCTGAACCCCGTTATTAACGATGGGTCCTTAGAGCAATACCTCGGTGGTTTTAGGGTACACACAAAAATCACCGCGATATTTCGCGAGATGTGTTAGGTGAGTCTCACAGTCCCCATCACTAGCGCACCAAATGCCAGGATTCCAAGTTTCTTTTTGTTAATTTCAACAGAACTAGCGGACCAAAACTAGGAATATTAAGGTAATAATGTTCCACTGAGATTATCATACAAAATAATTTCGCGGGTCTTAATCGCGTTAACTTAACTTTTATTAAGGTATAAATACCTATTTGTTGCCGACGTTTCGCTCGTCTTGCACCGAGCGTGGTCGCGGAGAGACTGATGAGAGCTCAGCGCCGTCTTGTGGAAGTGCGGGTTTCGGCTCCTACTCTCACTTGGTCTTTATTTAAGTTCGCAATGTCAGTACTCCGACACACTACACTAATGACACTGAGATAATGTTGAATTTCAGTGTCAAATACAGACTCTTACTTGACTTAATCATCATCATCAGCCTTTAACAGTCCACTGCTGGACTAGGCCTCTCCTTTGAAAGGAGGAATTGGCCTACTATACCACGCTGGCCAAACGGGTTGGTATAGGGTTTGTATCAAGTTTTCCTATTCTTACAGTGTTGTTCTCTGCATAATATGCTCCCTCTGTCGGCTCTTACGACACCCATGGGATGATATGGGGTGGTGACAATCCGTATTCTTAATCCGTCACCACACGGACTTGACTTAATAACTAATGCTATTATATGTTCGTGATAAGCTTTTTCACAGATTAAGATTATTTTACGATGCAAGGAAATTGAAATATCGCTCATTGGCTTACATTCGGTCTAACAAATTCTTGCTCGAAATTTTTTAAAAAACTAACTAATTAGCAACATGTTTCGATCCAGGCATCAAACCCGGGTTCTCACGACCGGCAGTCACAACCATTAAAACTTAACCACGCATAATCATCTCATTGTAGAGCATAACTCATATTGTTTGAGTCAGTGTTACAATAAAATAATTACCAGCAAAGAGGATGGAAGACGTAATACGTATCAATGAGTCAAGCCATAGACGTTATTAATTTACTTGCAAAATTCCCGCCATCATGTGAGTCACGCATTTTCGATACTATTTGTTTTAATATTTGTTCTAAGCCGACCTTGTCCTAGTAATATGGCACGTGGTATAGATGAAATTGTAAGAATCTATCAATCCACAAGGTTAAGCGCTTTCGACTTTGTTTGTTTTATGGATGGGTGATCATTATAGTTAGACTAGGGACCACGGAGAGCACATAAAGCCATTTGTCTGTGCTAGTCGTTTCTGTGTGGTGACGGATTAAGAATACGGATTGTCACCACCACATATCATCCCATGGGTGTCGTAAGAGCCGACAGAGGGAGCATCTTATGCAGAGAACAGCACTGTAAGAGAAGGAAAACTTGATACAAACCCTATATCAACCCGTTTGGCCAGCGTGGTATAGTAGGCCAATTCCTCCTTTTAAAGGAGAGGCCTAGTCCAGCAGTGGACTGTTAAAGGCTGGTGATGATGATGATGAGTCGTTTCGGGTCAGTAGATATCGAGTAACCTAAAATTGCTGCTGACTGCCTCCGTGGTCCAGTGGATAGCGCATGCGATTGCTGATCGGAGGTCCCGGGTTGATTCCCGGGTCGGGCAAAAGTGTTACTGGGTTTATCCAAATTCTCAGTAGCAGCACAGAGTCTGGTGATGTGCCCGGTAACGGCAATAGGCTCGCTCCCTATTACGTGGAACCTAAAAATTCATGGCGAAATGTGGGTGTAATATTATACCCCTGCCTACCCCTTTGGGGATACAAGCGTGAGTCTATAAAAAAATACATATTTAGTTTCTAAAGAGTTACATTTTTAATCGTATGCGCATATTATAATTATGTGTGATGTGTTTAATTGTTTAAATAAATAATATGGCTTCACTGTTTCGATGGCATCGGTGAATAAGAAGTAGGTGAACATTACGAATTTATTCTAATCATTGCAATGTATTGCAAAATATTTTTATTTGTTGGACAAGACGTTTCTAATGGTTTTTCCCAAAATTCCTCACGCACAGTCTTATGATTTCAATGAAATAATAGTATTTATAAACTATCCCACTGTTGGGCACGAGCTTACTCCCCATATAGGTAAATTTTATTTGTTTTGATTTTATATGACACTAGAGGATGCCCGCGGTTTCACCTGCGTTATTTAAGGCTACTGCTCCGCTCCCGTCGCTGATAGCGTGATGTTATATAGCCTATAGCCTTCCTCGATAAATGGGCTATCTAACACTGAAATAATTTTTCAAATCGGTCCAATAGTTCCTGAGATTAGCGCGTTCAACCAAACAAACAAACTCTTCAGCTTTATATATTAGTAAGTATAATATTTACTTTGTACCTATTTTCAGAGTAGCTATAAGGTATAAGTTAGTTCTATTTAAGTAATTAAGAGCTTAGATATTTGTTTATTAATTATTATTATGAATCAATATATTGATCAATACTATGATAGTTGCACTAAGTTTTCCAAAAATTACCTAACAGGTTTTTGACGTTTAAGTCTAATAAACATCATCATATCAAAATAAACAACTGTAAAGTAATTGTATATTAATTGAGAAATTACACTAAAGGATTGTTTTTAATAAAAATAAATTATAATTTTCATATTTGTATAATTATTATTTTTGTAAAATTAAATTATTACTGTACAAATCATTGTTGTCCTGGTAAAGCGGGTGGTATTGCGTATGTCATAATAAACATAACTTATACTAAAAATACTTTGGGCGTCACTTGTCATCTACAAATTATAATAAATTATGTTAACGACTAGTTATTGTTAAATAACAAAAAATAACGCCACAATTTCGCTTTAGAGTCGCTTAAAATTAATCTTTGAATAATACTGACAAATGGTTAACCTAAAAATATAAATGCAAAATAATTAACACTTAAAACAGTGCAATTATATAAAATCTAAACTAAACTATTTTACATAAACTATCTCGAATTATTAAAGCAGTTTTGTAGCTAACGATACAAAATTATGTAAATAACCCAAATATATTACAAATCACTACGGTGTATAACTTATATAAAATAAATCATCTAGAATGTATACGCTTGTAATTTTCGGAATGTATGGAGATCATAACTAAGTCCGTAGGCAGGCATTGAAGTTTCCAGCTAGAAATAATCGTCGTATGTACCTCACAGATTAATCCAAGAGTTCTTCTTTCACACACAAGTATCCAACCTTCGCGAAACCAGCCGGGCAGCTGCGGGTACCAAAGCGAATGGAC
Source organism: Euclidia mi (assembly GCA_944739405.2). NCBI lineage: Eukaryota > Metazoa > Arthropoda > Insecta > Lepidoptera > Erebidae > Euclidia > Euclidia mi. The sequence goes on from OX123207.2 coordinate 34,990,157, forward strand.
CTCCTCTCCCTCAGAAGTTTTATTCTATTCACTCCTTCATTGAGAGGCACAACGGCTTCTCCTTCTCTAGAAACATCACGTTTCCTCCTGTTTTTCTCTAGACAGTTACACTCGAAAAGCGGAGACAGGAGACCAGGAAGCACGGAATACAAGTCCTTGTCTTCATCATTGAGGTTGTCTAAATCGGGTGAGACCTTCTTCAAGAATTCCCAGAACTCCTTGGTGTCACCAGGCTCTTTGCAGTCGCAGTCCTCAGCTTTGACGAAAGTAGCGACCGTCACGACGAGCGCGAATAATAAAAATTTGACGGCCATGTTTACCGAGTGATAGTCACTGCTTGAATGAGTGAGAATGTTTATCCGCGAGCTTATATACTACAAAACGATTCTGAGTCAGCCGCTATACCATTATCAGTTTCGTTCGTCACATACTGGGTTACTTGTAATTGTTTGTGTAAGTTTGTATTCTCATTGTAATACGTCATTGCTCATTGATAAATCTGCCTCGTAGTATAACTAGGTATATGCATTTCAATTAAGTACCTATAACATAAAATATTGTTTACTATTGTTGTAATTGTGAGACTCAATCATACATTTTAATTGCTAATTTTAATTATAATTTATTTGATTAAGATTCTGATTATTTATTTTCTTTGGTGACGAATAGTTGAAAGCTTTGCTAAATAAGTAATTTTAAACTTTATCTAATACTATGTAGAGACCAATGTGTGTCTTTAGTTTATGTTGCCTAAATACTCAAAAGATAAATTAATTTTGATGAAATTTTCAGACAATCGGTTAACTAGCTGCGGACCGATGTAACAGCAATGAGAACAACAGATTTTTTTATTTTTTTTGACTTGCTGTGAAAAGCTATAGCATGTTTCTGTACAGTAAAATACAAGCATCATCTGGATAAATGAGTAGGTAGACGAATATCGAAGTGGAAAATATATTTTAGCAAATTGGCGCCACCCGTCGTGACGAAATTATATTAAATTATTTCTTATATATCGTGGTCTAATGATATCAGAACGTTTCTTGGAAGCGGTCCTGTTACGCCATATGTAAAATGCCTCATCAGACATAATGTTAATATATTTATTTGTATTTTGTATATATTTATATGTATTTACTTCTCGTTATTTTGCCTCGAGGAATTTTTATAAATATTTTAGAGATCCGTAAAAATTTTCATCATCATCAATATGATTAATGTTACGTAATAAAAATATATTTAGCATATTAAAGTTATTTATTATTATGCAGTAGTTCCAATCATAGCAATATTTTTGTGCAATAAATACTTAACCTTTTTAAAAATTTGCAGTAAATACATTTCAAAAATCGGACCTTACCGCATAAGAAAAAGGAATACATCGCGAGGAAACCTGCATGTCTGACAGTTCTATAAATGTCCTCTAAAGACATGATAGTGAAGTCGACCAAACCGCACTTCGATAACCTGGTAGACTAGGGCCTAAACCTTCACACCATGGGAAGAGGCCAGCATTGGAACCGATAACAAATAAGGATGATTATGATGGTTATACAGGGTGTAAAAAGACCCTTAACGAAAACTGTAACCCCATAATGTACCAATCATTACGAACATTTTTTAACTCTGTTCCATATCTGGGAAATTACTGGTTCCGGCCATTAAGGCCCAAAGTTATTATGATTTTTTTGTAATTAGGTACAATATGGATACTTTTACCCTGCCAACCTGTTCTATAGATGTCCTATACAACCATGGATAAGTAGGGATTTCGAAAATTGCACACGCGCGCTTCTAATTGCGGATCAAAAAATGTGTTTCTTTAAGATAAATTGTTTCCCAGGTTTTATTTTCACTTAGTATGACTTGGCATGATGTCCAAAACGGGTAGACTTCGGCTTGGTGATGGGTCTTGTGACACCTTGTATATTATTATGTTTATTAAATAAGTATCTTGAACCCTCACTTAGCAGTGAAACAAGTATACTTTGTCGTCGTATCGCGGTCCAGACGGTTTCGCTTAATAGTACTATCTCGAATCGGGTTGGCTTTTTGGAATGAACGAAGCTAAGCATAAACAATAAATATTTATGTCCATAGAAGCTTTTCATGATGTCCCACTTTAAGGGTACTTACTATCTTACTCTTACTAAGTCTCCGTGATCTGTCCATCTTCCTGTTTGTCAGTGGTTTGTATATCATGAACCGTAATAGGTAGAGAGTTGAAATTTTCATAGAGTGTTTTCATATTGCCTCTATTACAAGAAAAACAAATAATAAAATAAAGGTAGAGAATTATGAAATGGCTGCATTGTAATTTAAAAAAGTATATCAAAAGTAGTAAATAAGTACTTACATAGTTTTACATCTTGTAACCTTTGTACAATGTACTACGGAAACCTTAAATTTTATTGCCTGATTCGCACTTGCCCTGTTTATTATTATATTGATATTTAGTGCCATCAACATATTTTTTTTATATTATTTTATTATAGACTCACGCCTGTATCCCTGAAGGGGTAGGCAAATGTGTAATATTACACCCACATTTCGCCATGAATTTTAAGGTCCCACGTAATAGGGGTCTTATTTATTTACGTTATATAGTACCAATTACAGCAGCTTCAACAGTGTGCTATGGAAATCAAGATCAGATACGAGAAATTATGCATTTTTAGAGAAATCCTACGATTTCAATCGGTCTGTAAATATAAAAGATTTCAATCTTATCAAACTCAATACAATAAAAACAGCTGGCGAAATTAAGAGCTTCATACGCACATACTTTCACTTTTAAAATTGTATGATCTAAGTGGTTTAGGTATTGTGTAAGCAACTTAACGTCATGAGAATTTGGTTCTTGGGGCCGGCAAAAAGCACTGATAAGTTTTTCAGTAAACGAGTCATTCTAGAAGCGTTTCGTCTTTTTTTGTTTTTCGTACACATGCCTATATATGAGCCAAAAGTAACTCTGAGTCAGGCTGCTGGTTGTGCTACACCCTTGTGCCTGGTGAAACACGAAAGCCGTTGGCCGTGCGTCCAATCGTCCAAAAGTCTCTTCCGGTGGTTTCTGAAATACAATAATTATAGTCTCATCGAACTATGAGAGTGAGGGAATAGAGAATTCATTTGAGTTTGCGTACACACTTGTGCTCTATAATACAGACCTGTGCAGTAGTCTAGTCTCCGTTGAGACTAAGCACTTTGACCGTAAAACGGTGTAAAGAAGATTATGTATATTAAGTACTAGTGGATGCCCACGGTTACACCCACGTTATTTAAGGCTACTGCTCCGCTCCCGTCGCTCATAGCGTGATGTTATATAGCCTATAGCCTTCCTCGATAAATGGGCTATCGAACACTGAAAGAACTTTTCAAATCGGACCAGTAGTTCCTGAGAATAGCGCGTTCAACCAAACAAACAAACAAACTCTTCATTGTATTTACATTACAAAAAAAGTATATACCTATGTTAATCCATTATCTAGTACCCATAGTACAAGCTCAGCTTATTTTGGGACTAGATGGTGTTGTGTGAATGTGGTAGAATATTATGTGGTGTTAGAATATATTATATTATGTATACAGTTGCGATAAACTCAAATACTACCGAACGATACTTTGTACGGTTTTCACCAATAGATAGTGTGGTGTTCAAAGGGTTTGGTGCGTTTGTAATTCAGCCGGGTGGAGCACAGGCGAAATTTGGTTACTATTACATACATACATATACTCACGCCTTTTTCCCGTCGGGGTAGGCAGAGACAACAGAACGCCACTTGCATCTATCGTTACAAACCTCACGCGCTTACTCTACATTCATTACTCTCTTCATACATGCTCGCCGGTTCCGGGTGCTTCGGACCTTGCCATTTTTTAAATGTCCCCAATCTGATCGACGAATGCCCGACTTGCCCACACACGTTTGGTTACTATTATTTCTTACGTAAATGGTAAAAATAACCTATCCTACCTTATATAACTCGTTAACTCTTTATAAAGACGATTCTGTAATTCAGCCACAAAAGCGTTACATAAATATCTATTTTTACTTTTATAATATTAATACTAAGTATATTTAGTATAGATTATTGTCGATATAATGACATGAATCATGTTCTGATAAGGAAGAATACGTAACGTTTACAACTAGTTAGTGGTGTATTATGCTGTAACGAGGGATTACCTAAAGGTTATCTGAGTTTATCTCGTACTCGTGCTCTCTATGCGGGATGTGCCTAGGTACAAAACTATGAGGACTTAAGTAAATACATTATACTGGGATAACGAGCTGGTATTATCATAGATATCATATCTCGATATTAACAAGGATAGTTTAGTGGAGAGACTGACAGACTGCTACGCGGAGGGTCTCCAGTTCAAACCCGCGAACGACTTTCCAAAGTTTCATCATCAGCCCTGTATAAACTACTACCGTCCCACTACTGGGCACGGGCCTCTTCTCACTATGAGAAGGGTAAGGCCATAGTCTACCACGCTAGTGCGGGTTGGCAGACATCACATGTCTTTCGATAACATTATGGAGAACTCTCAGACATGCAGGTTTCCTCACGATGTTTTCCTTCACCGTTTAGCAAGCGATAATTAACAATTGAATACGCACATAACTCCGAAAAGTCATGGGTGCGTGCCGTGGATTCGAACCCAGACCCTCTGCGTAGCAGTCTGTCGGTCTCTCCATTAGGCTATCGCTCCAAAGTTTCGTTGCAGCTTAAGTTTTAAATCATTGCTTGATAGATGATAAAGGAAAACATCTCACGGAAAGCTGCATGTCTGAGAGTTCTGCATAATGTTCTTGAAAGATACTGTGAAGTCTGCCATCCCACATTTGACCAGCATGGTGGACTTTAGATTCACTTTTATTAGAAGGAAAAGAGCCTAGAATTGGGACAGTTTATATACAGCCAACTTAATACCATTGTTCTTGCAATTATTTTCGAGCAATCAGTGTATTTAATTAAAACTGGTTACTAGAGAAATTATCAGTAGTTCCAATGGAATATTCCAGAAGTCTGTCTTCTAGTAAAAACCGCTATTTAAATTGAGATCTCGCTGTGTTCAGCGTCTTTGCGCCTTTATTGACGGCATGCTTATTTTAAAGTCTGTCTTTGAAATATTCTAAGCTAATATTCTGTCAAAGCTTGTTTTTTAATTTTTTTTACGAGGTGGAAAATCCCTTCGGATCTCCAGCTCTTGGGGAAACGAGAGCCGGACTGTGTGGTGTTTCCACTAAAAACTACCTCAACTGCCGACCAAAGGCATCATACGGGAACAAGACCGAGTACAGGAGCTGTCCAGAAAAGGCTTGTTAGTCTAGAAAGCAGATTTTGCGATCCCTGGTAAAGGTTCTCACAAAGTGTTGTTTCGTGCGGGGATCGAATCTACTACACTTGTAAGGTTGTAAACAGCGAAGCGGCCGCTAAAACATTTGGGCTAAAATTTGTGATTGAACTAAGAATTTTAAGAAGAAGATTCAAAATCAATCTGTTAAGCCATTTTGCGTAATCAAAAGAAAAATATTAAAACCCTTTTCTTAGTATCAATTTGAACCGCTTCTTCCCTGTCATATGGCTTTATTATTATAGACTAGCTGTTTCGCACGGTTTCACCCGCGTCCTGAGGGAACTACTTCGCGTACACGGTTAATTTATAGCCTAAATTACTCCTTGGTACATCAGCTATCCGCCAGTGAAAGTCTCGTTAAAATCGGTCCAGCCGTTCCAGAGATTAGCGAGAACAAACAGACAGACAGACAGACAAAAATTGTAAAAAATGTAATTTCGGTATATGTACCGTGTATACATCCATATACATTTAGTAAAAAGCGGTTATTTTAATATTACAAACAGACACTCTAATTTTATTTATATGTATAGATTTAACTTAGTCCGCGGTTTAAACCAGGCCTTAGGTGTACCGTACCTATACGATATAATATTATTGTGCAATATTGATGATTGCACAGTACTGTGAATGTGTGCAAATAATCAAGGGGTTCAAGCGGCATTTAGTAGATATTATTGCACGATAATAGTAGATTGTTGCATAGAGTTATTATGTTTCACGAGTGTTTTTTTTCAAGAGATCTTTATTTCCAGCCAGTAATTATGTTGATCTCACTTAATACAATTAATATTAATCGTTTATGGTATGGTATTAAATCGTTTTATAGTGATAAATAATAACATTACTACGTAGTTGTCAAAATAATAGTATTTTCAATTATGATGGTAGACTTCACCTGCCGTAAACTTTCAGCCTTTATTTTACCTCCATTTGCGTGGCATATCAATCGCAGCAATCCTTCCTTATCCTTTTATTCACAAAAGGAACATAGCTAAAAGTAAAACTGTCTAACTATGGAATTCAATATTTGAACAATAGATAGATCAGTAGATTTTAGATTCGTTTTTGACAGTTTTTGAAATTAGGTCCATTCAAAATATGTCAAACACGAATCTAAAATCTACAGATCTATCTATTGTTCGAATATTGAAAATGGCCGTAAATTGCATGTCAGTTATTTCGTTTTGAATTTATTATTATTCATTACATACCATTAAAATTTCATCCGACTTTTATCATATTTCATTAAATAATTCAAAGATCATCCTACTAACATTTCCCCAAACTTTTTTACACCACCAATATGGTTGCCAACAGCAAAATAGGCAGTAAAAATTAAGTAAATAGGTGCCGTTGATATCAAGAACAGACAGGCTATAAAAGTGCAATTCTACTTTATTATAACTAGGCGGGCCCAGGAAATTGGGCGAGGTGACGTCATCAGACGCGTCATCAATTTTATCGTCCTCGTATTGAATGATGAGTTTGGAATACTTGTTTGGTGCTATTAGGGGTTTTTATTGATGGTGGTGGGTAACCAGTCCATCAGTTAGTAACTTGGAAGCTCATTTTTGAAAAATTTAACTCTTGCACTAGGACAAAATCCTGCGTCACGGGGTATTTTACAAACTTGCAAAATACGGACAATATATAATAATATAATAAATAATGATAATAATATTCTACCACATTCACACAACACCATCTAGTCCCAAACTAAGCAGAAGCTTGTACTATGGGTACTAGATAATGGGTAAACATACATATATACTTTTTTTTTGTAAATACATACATATTATACATAGACTGCCGTGTGGTTGACGGCAAAGAATACAAGTGTCACCACCCCCTATCTTCCCGTGGGTGTCGTAAGAGGCGACTAAGGGATAACACGATGCAAATACCATGTTTGCGAAGAGACGGAAAACTCGACATCAAACCCTATACGACTGCCTCGTTGGTCTCGCGGCATAAATGTGCGCGTGGGATCGGGAGGTCCCGGGTTCGATTCCTAGGTCGGGCAGTGTTATTGGGTTTTTCGATCACGAAATTCTCAGTAGCAGCACGGAGTCTGGAAATGTGCCCGGTACGGCAATAGGCTCGCCCCTTATTACGTGGGACTAAAATATATCTGGCGAAAAGTGGGTGTAGAAATACACCTCTGCCTACCCCTTCGGGGATAAAAGGCGTGACGATATGTACGTATGTATGTATGTATTATACATAGAAACACCCAGACCAAGACAAACATCCATGTTCATGCACACAAATGTTTGACTTGAGCGGGAATCGAACCCGTGACCTTCGGCTACGCCGTAGTCGCTTCCTCGAAAACTAAAGATTCCGACGAATTGAGAACCTCCTCCTTTTTTTGAAGTCGGTTAAAAAGAGTGTATGGCTCACACATAGTGTTGCCTCGTGTTGTGATCGGACCAACAACACTCGGCGCAGTGTCCAGCGGCGAGGCGACCGTTTCAAAGGCTGAAACATTTATAAATTAACACATATAAAACACTAGCTGTTTCCCGCGGTTTCACTCGCGCCCTGAAGGAACTTCTTCACGAACCCGGTTATTTATAGCCTAAGTTACTCCTTGGTACGTCAGCTATGAAAGTCGCCAATGATAGTCCCGTCAACATCGGTCCAGCCATTCCAGAGATTAGCGAGAACAAACAAACAGAAATATAGACAAAAAATGTAAAAGATGTCATTTCGGTATATGTACCGTGTATACATCTATATGCATTTAGTAAAAAGCGGTTATTTTAATACAAACAGGTATATAGATTATTAATACTTAGTTTAACTGAGAAGTAAGTAATTTTAAGATATCCTGTTTTCTAAGTGTTGCCGTCAGATGTTAAACGATGATCATTTTACACACCATATTGTGACCATATTGTCGGTATTTCTGAACGGAATTGGTTTAGTCGTGACTTGGATTTCAAGTTCAGAAAACCCAATTTACTAATCTGCTAAACCACATCAAACTACGTTCAGTGGTTTTTGCGTGACACCGGAACAAACAACCTCTTTATTGGGTTTTATGACCTTACGTATTTTTTTCTCGAATAAGCCTAATTTTACTGTAATATTCTGAAGTGTTATATTGGTTCGATTGCGCTGGTATGGACATGTTATGCGACGAGATGAGATGTACGTAGGTAAGAAAGTTATGAATATGCAGAAGGACGAAAAGGGAGAGGGCGGCCAAGGAAACGATGGATGGACTGTGTGAGGATGGATATGAAAGAGAAAGGGATAAACGATCGGATGACTGGTGACAGAGAAGTATGGAAGTGAAGGACATACAGCGCCGACCCCAAATAAATTGGGACCAGGGCAAGACAATGATGATGATTCTGAAGAGTTATATTATCGTTTTCTAGAATCCAATATTTTTTAATGCGTCATATTAAAAATATGATCGACATATTCGACGACCGGTTGGCGTAGCGGTAGTGTAAGCGACCGCCACGCCGAAGTTCGAAAGTTCGATTCCCGTTCAAGTCAAACATTTGTGTGCGTGAACATGGATGTTTGTCTTGGTCTGGGTGTTTCTATGTATAATATGTATGTATTTACAAAAAAAACGTATATATGTATGTTTATTCAATGTCTAGTATCCATAGTACAAGCTCTGCTTAGTTTGGGACTAGACGGTGTTGTGTGAATGTGGTAGAATAATTAGATTCACAAAGCGGTAGGCAGATACACAGCTTGTAATTAACTACGACTGACGTTTTCTCTCTCTAGACTCATCAACTTTATTTAATGTATGACAAGGATAGCAAGCGAGCGCCAGTTGGTGACCCAGAATACAAAAAAGGTTCACAGTGGAGTACTCTAGCTGCCCATTCATACCAGGGATGTTACGGATATGGAATTTCGGATATGGATACGGATACAGATATTGGATTTTTTTTATATCGGTTTCGGTTTCGGATACGGATATGAAATTATTTCGGATTATCCGGAAGTTTCGGATAGTTTCGGTTACGGATATTAGATTTTTAAAGAATTTCAAAAGTAACATACAAATAGATAATAAAATGGTTTTATTTATACAGGGTGTAAAAAGACCCTTAACGAATACTGAAATCCCATGTTCTACCAATCACTACAAAAATTTTTTACTTCGGCACCATACCTGGGAAATTACTGGTTCAGGAGATATTGAGGCTCAAAGTTAGTATGGAATTTTTCTAATTAGGTACAAAATCGATGCTTTTACCCCGCCAATATGTTCTTTAGTTGCCCTACGACCCTATGGATAAGTAGGTATTTCGAGCATTGCACGCGCGCGCTTTTAATTGCGGTTTAAAAAAATGTGAAAACTTGAAAAGAAATCGTTTCCCAGGTATTATTTTTGGTTAGTATGACTTGGCATGATGTCCACAACGAGTAGACTTCGGCTTGCTGATGGGTCTTCTGACACCTTGTATATAGGTCATCATTTGGTAGGTACTACAATAAGCCTATGAGTCATTATTACCTATAGGTATGTCGTTTACTATTAAGTAAATTTTGGGTGTGATCTAAGTAATTAAAATAAAAATGCTATAACAAAATTATTATAGGTACCTATTTAATTATTCATTTATTAAAGAGAAAATATTTGGAATGCACATTGCACGTATTTATTTACTTACTATAATTTAAGTAAGTATAACATAACAATCTTAGCTGTCATGTATTATTATATTTGACTCCGTCTCTATCCGAAATTATCCGAAATATTTATTTCGGTTTCGGTTACGGATACGGATATTTTTTATTTCGGATATCCGATAGTTTCGGTTACGGATATGGATATCCTTAACATCCCTGATTCATACTGTAACCAGAGTAGTACGACTTGGTCAATTCTTCACGGCGACTCGACAGTTCAACCTGGCCTTTCCCAAGAAATATTTGATCAAAAGAATACTTTCACCCAAACTCTGCAAGTCACCCATCTAGATCAGTTCATTTCTAAGTAGTAAAAAAACTATTGCACAGAGATAATCAGTAACCGTGTTCTCACATGTTATGACTCATATGTGAGCGTTATTTAATTCTAATGTAGACGAAATAGCTGTGAGTCACTCGTCCAACTATTTCCGGCGCTAAGCCCCTAATTTAAGGACGCGTTTACAAAATTAGTAGGTACAAAATCGCGTCACTACAGCGACACGGCGGCAACAGTACGTACTACGTACGGTAACTTGCGGAAATATAGTTCAATTAAATAACTTTGAGACTTAGAGTTTTTTGTGATATGTATCTATGTGTTATAGGCCTGGCTGTGCGAGTTACGTACAAATAAGTTTCTTATTTTTATATACCTAAATGGACATTATTACTTTATTTTTTCCATTATGTTGATTCAGGATATATTCCGGTATTTAGATATTATTTTGTTTCTAGCGTTGAAATCTGGTAAGATTATGTGGACTGATGGTATACCATCCCATTCAAGTGTTGCGACTGGAACTCATAAAAGAGTAGACCTAGTTATGCCAGGTTGGGGCTCATTTTATTTGTTTTAGTGAGACCCTACCACTGGTGAAGTAACCTTCTAAGGTTATTCGATAAGTCTTACTAGTACTCTTATGTGAGTAGAGCTAGGCATGCCGAGTTTGAGCTCATTTTGTTTGTACATAAGAGACCCTACCACTGGAACTTATGAAGTAACCTTCCAGGGTTATTCGATGACTCTTGCTGGTACTCATATGTGAGTAGAGCTAGGCATGCCGAGTTTGGGCTCATTTTGTTTGTACATAAGAGACCCTACCACTGGAACTTATGAAGTAACCTTCCAGGGTTATTCAATGACTCTTGCTGGTACTCATGTGTGAGTAGAGCTAGGCATGCCGAGTTTGGGCTCATTTTGTTTGTACATAAGAGACCCTACCACTGCATTTTATGAAGTAACCTTCCAGGGTTATTCAATGACTTTTACTGGTACTCATATGTCAGTACAGCTAGGCATGCCGAGTTTGGGTTCATTTTGTTTGTACATAAGTGACCCTACCACTGCAACTTATTAAGTAACCTTCCAGGGTTATTCGATGACTATTGCTGGTTCTTATATATGAGTAGAGCTAGGCATGCCGAGTTTGGGCTCATTTTGTTTGTACATAAGAGACCCTACCACTGGAACTTATGAAGTAACCTTCCAGGGTTATTCGTTGACTCTTGCTGGTACTCATATGTGCGTAAAGCAAGGCATGCCGAGTTTGGGCTCATTTTGTTTGTACATAAAAGACCCTACCACTGCAACTTATGAAGTAACCTTCCAGGGTTATTCGATGACTCTTGCTGGTTATTATATGTGAGTAGAGCTAGGCATGCCGAGTTTGGGCTCACTTTGTTTGTACATTAGAGACCCAACCACTGCTACTTATGAAGTAACCTTCCAGGGTTATTCAATGACTCTTGCTGGTTCTCATATGTGTGTAGAGCTAGGCATGCCGAGTTTGGGTTCATTTTGTTTGTACATAAGTGACCCTACCACTGGAACTTATGAAGTAACCTTCCAGGGTTATTCGATGACTCTTGCTGGTACTCATATGGAAGTAAAGGTCTCTTATGTACAAACAAAATGAGCCCAAACTCGGCATGCCTAGCTCTACTCACAAATGAGTACCAGCAAGAGTCATTGAATAACCCTGGAAGGTTACTTCATAAGTTCCAGTGGTAGGGTTTCTTATGTACAAGCAAAATGAGCCCAAACTCGGCATGCCTAGCTCTACTCACATATGAGTACCAGTAAGAGTCAACGAATAACCCTGGAAGGTTACTTCATAAGTTCCAGTGGTAGGGTCTCTTATGTACAAACAAAATGAGCCCAAACTCGGCATGCCTAGCTCTACTCATATATAAGAACCAGCAATAGTCATCGAATAACCCTGGAAGGTTACTTAATAAGTTGCAGTGGTAGGGTCACTTATGTACAAACAAAATGAACCCAAACTCGGCATGCCTAGCTGTACTGACATATGAGTACCAGTAAAAGTCATTGAATAACCCTGAAAGGTTACTTCATAAAATGCAGTGGTAGGGTCTCTTATGTACAAACAAAATGAACCCAAACTCGGCATGCCTAGCTGTACTGACATATGAGTACCAGTAAAAGTCATTGAATAACCCTGGAAGGTTACTTCATAAAATGCAGTGGTAGGGTCTCTTATGTACAAACAAAATGAACCCAAACTCGGCATGCCTAGCTCTACTCACACATGAGTACCAGCAAGAGTCATTGAATAACCCTGGAAGGTTACTTCATAAGTTCCAGTGGTAGGGTCTCTTATGTACAAACAAAATGACCCCAAACTCGGCATGCCTAGCTCTACTCACATATGAGTACCAGCAAGAGTCATCGAATAACCCTGGAAGGTTACTTCATAAGTTCCAGTGGTAGGGTCACTTATGTACAAACAAAATGAACCCAAACTCGGCATGCCTAGCTGTACTGACATATGAGTACCAGTAAAAGTCATTGAATAACCCTGGAAGGTTACTTCATAAAATGCAGTGGTAGGGTCTCTTATGTACAAACAAAATGAACCCAAACTCGGCATGCCTAGCTCTACTCACACATGAGTACCAGCAAGAGTCATTGAATAACCCTGGAAGGTTACTTCATAAGTTCCAGTGGTAGGGTCTCTTATGTACAAACAAAATGAGCCCAAACTCGGCATGCCTAGCTCTACTCACACATGAGTACCAGCAAGAGTCATTGAATAACCCTGGAAGGTTACTTCATAAGTTCCAGTGGTAGGGTCTCTTATGTACAAACAAAATGAGCCCAAACTCGGTATGCCTAGCTCTACTCACATATGAGTACCAGCAAGAGTAATTGAATAACCCTGGAAGGTTACTTCATAAGTTCCAGTGGTAGGGTTTCTTATGTACAAGCAAAATGAGCCCAAACTCGGCATGCCTAGCTCTACTCACATATGAGTACCAGTAAGAGTCAACGAATAACCCTGGAAGGTTACTTCATAAGTTCCAGTGGTAGGGTCTCTTATGTACAAACAAAATGAGCCCAAACTCGGCATGCCTAGCTCTACTCATATATAAGAACCAGCAATAGTCATCGAATAACCCTGGAAGGTTACTTAATAAGTTGCAGTGGTAGGGTCACTTATGTACAAACAAAATGAACCCAAACTCGGCATGCCTAGCTGTACTGACATATGAGTACCAGTAAAAGTCATTGAATAACCCTGAAAGGTTACTTCATAAAATGCAGTGGTAGGGTCTCTTATGTACAAACAAAATGAACCCAAACTCGGCATGCCTAGCTGTACTGACATATGAGTACCAGTAAAAGTCATTGAATAACCCTGGAAGGTTACTTCATAAAATGCAGTGGTAGGGTCTCTTATGTACAAACAAAATGAACCCAAACTCGGCATGCCTAGCTCTACTCACACATGAGTACCAGCAAGAGTCATTGAATAACCCTGGAAGGTTACTTCATAAGTTCCAGTGGTAGGGTCTCTTATGTACAAACAAAATGACCCCAAACTCGGCATGCCTAGCTCTACTCACATATGAGTACCAGCAAGAGTCATCGAATAACCCTGGAAGGTTACTTCATAAGTTCCAGTGGTAGGGTCACTTATGTACAAACAAAATGAACCCAAACTCGGCATGCCTAGCTGTACTGACATATGAGTACCAGTAAAAGTCATTGAATAACCCTGGAAGGTTACTTCATAAAATGCAGTGGTAGGGTCTCTTATGTACAAACAAAATGAACCCAAACTCGGCATGCCTAGCTCTACTCACACATGAGTACCAGCAAGAGTCATTGAATAACCCTGGAAGGTTACTTCATAAGTTCCAGTGGTAGGGTCTCTTATGTACAAACAAAATGAGCCCAAACTCGGCATGCCTAGCTCTACTCACACATGAGTACCAGCAAGAGTCATTGAATAACCCTGGAAGGTTACTTCATAAGTTCCAGTGGTAGGGTCTCTTATGTACAAACAAAATGAGCCCAAACTCGGTATGCCTAGCTCTACTCACATATGAGTACCAGCAAGAGTCATCGAATAACCCTGGAAGGTTACTTCATAAGTTCCAGTGGTAGGGTCACTTATGTACAAACAAAATGAACCCAAACTCGGCATGCCTAGCTGTACTGACATATGAGTACCAGTAAAAGTCATTGAATAACCCTGGAAGGTTACTTCATAAAATGCAGTGGTAGGGTCTCTTATGTACAAACAAAATGAGCCCAAACTCGGCATGCCTAGCTCTACTCACAAATGAGTACCAGCAAGAGTAATTGAATAACCCTGGAAGGTTACTTCATAAGTTCCAGTGGTAGGGTTTCTTATGTACAAACAAAATGAGCCCAAACTCGGCATGCCTAGCTCTACTCACATATGAGTACCAGTAAGAGTCAACGAATAACCCTGGAAGGTTACTTCATAAGTTCCAGTGGTAGGGTCTCTTATGTACAAACAAAATGAGCCCAAACTCGGCATGCCTAGCTCTACTCATATATAAGAACCAGCAATAGTCATCGAATAACCCTGGAAGGTTACTTAATAAGTGCCAGTGGTAGGGTCACTTATGTACAAACAAAATGAGCCCAAACTCGGCATGGCTAGCTCTACTTACATATGAGTACCAGCAAGACTCATCGAATAACCTTGGAAGGTTACTTCGCTAGTACCAGTGGTAGGGTCTCACCAAAACAAATAAAATGAGCCCCAACCTGGCATAACTAGGTCTACTCTTTTATGAGTTCCAGTCGCAACACTTGAACGGGATGGTATACCATCAGTCCAGATAATCTTACCAGATTTCAACGCAAGAAACAAAATAATATCTAAATACCGAAATATATCTTGACTCAACATAACGGAGAAAATAAAGTAATAATGTCCATTTATACAAAAGAAATTTACTTGTACCTGTACGTAATTCGCACAGAATACGAGAAGTATCAAATTGATTTTAGCGAATATTTTGTATTCGTATATTGCTTTTTTCGTCTTCGGGCTGCAGCGACAAGCGACATAGAGTCCACTCCCGACGGCGCTCAAGCGCAGACTGAGATCTCATTGCAGAATTTGGATATATAAATCAAGAAAGTGGCTAAATAAAACGAACCTTATTGCCACACATTAAGACACACGTATGCGAGCTAAATAGAAGAAAAATGTAAGATAATTTTTTGCTTTTTTTGAGTCAATTTACAATATTTTGAAAAAGAAATATCTAATTGTTTTTGAGTTGACTATATTTACTACCCTATTCTATCTTTGAAAATTTAAATAAATGTAAAAATAGAGAGAAAATTGTACCCAAAAATAGCAGTATATGCCTATTTTTGATTTAAGAGGCCGTTTCGAATCGATTTTACATTGATATTAATTAAATATTTTTTATTTATTTTCAAATTGATTTATAGATAAAAAAGTAATAAATTTATCGTAATCATTAGTTTTATTAGTTATTATCTAAAATTGTCGTAAAATGTACCGGAAATATGTGGTTTTTTGATACAAGCGTAAACGCGTCCTTAAAGTAGGTAGCTACATTGCATCACGTAGGCAGTTGTTAAGAAATGACTTTTTAGCCGGAGGTCCAGGAATGTTATCAGTTTAGGACCTGGTGCCCTTTCTTTGTGAAAGCACATAGAGGTCTTTTTATACTGGTTAATGTAGAGCCAATAGAGAGAGAGACAGCGATAGCCCAGTGGAGATACCAACCTGCTATCTTACCGACTGTTTCGAGTTCAAATCTACGCTGTAGTTTTTAGTAAATCGCGTTCATAGTCATACAGACAGATAGGACGAAAGTAGCATTATAATATAAATAGATGTACTAGGGACCTGCCCCGGCTTCGCACGGTTGCAATGCTTACAGGCGCGCCGGCCGACGGTACCTATGGGAATGGGTATAGACAGCAATATAAGTCAAAGTCAAAGTCAAAATCATTTATTCATCTAGGTCACAAGGTGACGCTTATGAACGTCAAATTTTAAAGTAAATTACATTTACTGCCTCGTTCGCAAAGCAATAGGGTAGAACCACGAGAAAGAACGGGCAATAAAACTCGTGGCCACTCTTTTTAATCGCCAGTGTTATGTTACATATTTTGTTTTTGTAAGGAGCTGCAACTGTTTCACGTTGTAATTAATTAACTACTTGTAAATAGTAATTAGGAACATACATACATATAGTACAAGCCAGAGACCACGATATCTCTATGCATCGAATATTAACAAAACAATTCCTCTCAGATAACCGTCATAATTGCCTCATCTAGGAATACTGAAGTGAATAATTACGTAAAGATAGCAGGGCCGTGACCGACAGTCTCGATGACGTTCGTGGCTCAGTTGCACAATGTCCCCATTTCCTCACGACTGCGGGTTTGATCCGTGTGAGATTATACCGGGCCGGATGAAGCAAAGTTCGAGTTGTGAATTTTTTACTTTCTTTTTGGGTTGATGGCGCAATGATAGAGTGGTCATCTCCGTGTTGAGTGTAGTGGGTTCAATTGAGCAATAGTAGTCGGATTTTTTTAAACCACAAGTATATGCTTGTTCCGTATCTCCGTTATTCGCTGTTTTAAGCAGGGTAATGGCTGGGGTGTGAACCCGAATATTTGTACTTCTGTAAAAATGTGCCCTACTAAAACACATTTAAATAACTGGACGGGCGCCTTGATAAACTATTAGTAATAGAAATAAAAAAAATATATATTCTAAATATAGAAACAAATTAAATTAATCAATAACATAGATTGTTTTTTGTTTATTTGCAGTACAACTTGAATAAATGCGTAACTCTTTTTGAATATAGAAAAATTAACACCTTAACAAATTAGTAGTTAAAGAAATCAAATTGCCGACCAATATTATAAAATGCGACAGCCTGCCTGTTTGTTACTTTCGCAGCAAAAGGCGTTTTTTTTTCAGAAATCCATCCATTAGAGGCAGAAATAGAGGATGAGATGCTGTGAGAAATTTTATCGACACTATGCGAGCGAAGCCGCTGGCAAAAGCTACATAATTAAAAAATAACAAAACAGTAATCTACGATTAAGACGTAATCTAATTTAATTTCATAATGTAAAATAAATTAGTTATTCGTCAGGGTAGAATAAAGCGGACCGTAGCTAATATTGCACACCATGACTCCTTTGTAACTTTGATTAACTTTTCTTATCTATGGTATACAAAACAAATAGCTAAAAATCTCTCACGATAGCCCCCAATAATTACAATGAAAACTTAAGAACGAATCCCACGATATCTCTTGTTTTCTACACTAATATTATAAAGAGGAAATATTCGTATTTTTGTTTGTTTGTTTGTTTTTTGTAATGGAAAAGCTCAAAAACTACTAGACCGATTTTAAAAATGCTTTCAACATTAGAAAGCTACATTATCTGCGAGTAACATAGGCTATATTTTATTTAAGAAAAAATAGGGGTACGTCAGATATTTGGGTTTTTCGGGTACGCGAAGTAGTTCCTTCAGGACTCGGGTGAAACCGCGGGAAACGGCTAGTATTCCAATAGAGATGTTTCTAATTAGTCAATTCGGACACTTTTAATGAAATGTCAAAAAACTATCTCTTTCTATTAATTTTGTATGCAATTTAACTCAGTGACTGCATAATTTTTTGCCGTCATATAGCGTATAATTTTGCAATAAAATGTAAAACAGAGTTTTAATATTAATTGATGAATGCAACTGCTATTATTTTGGCAGCTTTGACTATATAAAATAACTTATAAAATTAATTTTACCTGCAGTAAACATCCCAATTGCATACCGCAAACCGTAAACTCTAATTTTGACAGACGTGTTAATTTTTTTTACTTATTAACAGTAATTTATCTAAGACAAATTACTGACAAACAACACCAAATAAGATTACATAACTACACTAGACATAATAAACAAGTTTTCCAAGAACATCAATGACGCTAGAATTAATTAAAATCGCAACTGGGTAGTGCTGTCCTTATCTAGCAATGTGCTACTACGTAAGTTTGATAGAGATGGAGGATGGTCTCTTGCGTAGTTCTTGTGCGATGAATAATGTTTCGTGACGTCATATCGGCGCTATGACGGGTATCCCCAAGTCGGCGCGTGCGCATATGCGTAATATGTTAATAACCATGCGCTCTGATAATATTATAAATTACTACATTTACGCACGAGTACCTATTTGTAAAGGGGACTTTTTGTAAAGTAACGGCAAATGTAAGAAGTATTCAAAGTATTTAGCGTGTTAATAAAAGTTGTGGTCATGGTCATTTGTAGGTTATTTTTTACAGGGTACATGTCTGGTAGAGTCGTTATGACCTATTTTATTCTATTTGACTGGATTATTAATTTTGTAGTTAGTAAGGCTACTATGAGACCGTGGGTTGTGGTTCCAATTGAAGTTTTGTTCTAGGGACCCAGGACTGATAATTTGTTCTGAATTCACTCATTCATCATTCATTGCTGAACTAGGCCTCTCTTTTGAAAGGAGGAATTAGCCTACTATATCACACTGGCCAAACGGGTTGGTATAGGGTTTGTATCAAGTTTTCCTTCTCTTACAGTGCTGTTCTCTGCATAATATGCTCCCTCTGTCGGCTTTTACGACACCCATGGGATGATATGGGGTGGTGACATTCCGTATTCTTAATCCGTCACCACACGGACGAGTTCTGAGTTCGAGTGTAGGTCATTTATAAGTAAGTTAATCCGTAGTCTGGTTGTCATAGTGATGCCCGTGTGTGATGATAAGAATAGAGTAGGAGCCCGCAACTATGTTAGCACATTTTCTTTCCCATCCCACGGGAATTTCGGAAAATCCTATTTAAGTGCACCCATACGGTTGCCAAGAAACATAATGCTAAATTTTAGCTTTTTACGCTCTGTAGTTTTGGTTGTGCGTCGTCTGTCAGTCAATCGATAACGCAAAGGTTTTAATACAGAAGATAGTTGTTCCATTCTGGGCGATTTGTGTTAACATTTCTGACTCACAAGGATTACTGATAAAGTAAGGAAAGGAAGGGTAAGAAAAGAAGGAAGGAGAAGCGGCGAGAGCCCAGTTGTGTAGGTACGTAACGGACTGCCGAGACAATGGTCTCGGGTTCGATCCTCAGGTACCTCGGGCACATATCTCTGACTTTTCGGAGTTATATGTGTATATAAAATGTTAATTATGTGCCCGGTAGACGGCAATAAGCTCGCCCCCTATACATTGGGACCGAAACATAACTGGCGAAGTGGGTGTAATACACGTCTGCCTACCCCTTCGGGGATAAAAAGGCGTGAAGTTATGTATGTAAGAAAAGGATTTTGAAAGCATTGTCCGTGATGACGCAACGGTTTAAGTGGCATGGCGCCGGCGCTGTCACCGCATGATTCGTAATCGGGACGGGTTTGATTCCAGCGTAATGTATGAGTTGTATTTGTTTACATTATCGCTCAAGAGGCAAAAACGACAAACGATGATGCGAAACGACTGCGATGAAACTACTTTTTATTTTTCTTTATTTTATCTTAAATAGAAACATAACTGGCGAAGTGTGGGTGTTTAATACAACTCTGCCCCTTCGGGGAAAAAGGCGTGAAGTTATGTATGTTTATGTTATCTTAAATAGGTAACCATAAATATTATGCACTTGAGGTGCCCGCTGTTACACCTGCGTTATAATTATTTTTGACTACTGAGGCACATCTGTGGCTCATAACGTGATGTTGTATAGTGATAAATGGACAATCCAACGTCAAAACAATTATACTAATCGACCCAGTAGTGCCTGAGATAAGCGCATTCAAACGAACGAACAAACTCACTTGTATAACAGACGAGCTGTTTCCCGCGGTTTCACCCGCGTCCTGAGGGTACTTCTTCGCGTATCCGTATAATTTATAGCCTAAGTTACTCCTTGGTACATCAGCTATCTGCCAGTGAAAGTCCCGTCGAAATCGGTCCAGCCGTTCCAGAGATTTGCGGGAACAAACAGACAGACAAAAATTGAAAAAAATGTCATTTCTGTAATATGTACCGTGTATACATTGCATTTAGTAAAAAGCGGTTATTTTAATATTACAAACAGACACTTTAATTTTATTTATATGTGTATAGATTTATAGAATAACTACGTGTCTCAGAGAACGAATCATTATAATACCTGGTCGAAAGCGACAGTGCAATGAGTAACACTTTCAAAAAACGTGGTTATAGCGGCCCTTATTGTTAAAAATACCCATCGAACTATTCTTTCCGGTAGTAAAACCCATAAGCGGAATACCGCTCAGTAAAATCGTCGACGGTAGTTGAGGAAAACCTTATTTTTTTGTTGAATAACTGGTTTTGTTTCAATTCCTATTGTAATACATATTACGAATGTGATGGTTTGTCTGTCCTTCACGGCTAAATTCATATGATTATGATATGATTTCGAGTAAATATTTATGTGGAAGTTTGTTTTAGACTGCCTCCGTGGTCCAGTGGGTAGCTAATGCGACTGCTGATCGGAGGTCCCGGGTACAATTCCCGGGTCGGGCAAAAGTGCTACTGGGTTTTACCTAGAGATGTAAGTGCGGTATTATACCATTTGTACTGAAATGTATAAAACGAAAAATACCGTATAATACGGTATTATACCATTTACTACGGTATTTTATGTATAAATCAATTCTTCTATATTTTTGAAGTAAATGATCATAGAAATCATTAAAAATACTGAATACGGTAGAATTGCACAGGAATAAAGCAAGAAATTATATTTTAAGTTTGTATTATTAATAATTACGGTTAAGGTTTCGAAATACGTCGCCGTTTTTAGGGGTTGTGAGTATTTGGAGGGGGAAGGGGGGAGGTCTCGGAACCACCCCTCATCATTTTCACATGCCGGAAATACTTGGTTTCCTCTGAAAAAAAAACTCCAGACATCGGTGTGTATGGCATTGTCAACTTCCACATTCTTCACACTAGTTTAATAAACTAAGGTTGACGGAGCTCCTATTTTCGGATTAAGGGTCAAAAGAGAACCTAAAACAACCTATGTAGTTACCTATTACAGTCGCAACTAACCCTAGGTACTCGAAAGCAATCATGCAATGAGGCACAAATTTGACATTAGCTGTCAATATAATTCATACAAGATGGCGGTTACGTTTCGTTTCACGTTTTTCACATAAAACCTAAATATCGCTTTTATTGATTCCACTAGTTTAATAAACTGAGTTTGACGGAGCCCTGCTTAGCAGGGCTCCTATTTTCGGGTTAAGGGTCAAAATAGAACCTAACACAACCTATTTAGTAACTTTCACATAAAACCTAAAATTACGTTCCATTTTTCATATTTGAATGAAGAGTTTTTGGAAATTGTTTAAAAATATTTAGACGCAACTCCGACAGCCAAAATTACTTTTAGGGGATTAAAACTAACTCCCTTTAGCCCCCTATACCACCAATACTCTCAAATTCGGGCGACGCGTTTCGAAACCCTACCCATAATTGCTATTAGCTACAACAATATTACCATAAAAACAAGGTCAAAATACGATTTAAAGAAAAACACGTAACATTTTAAGGTACGTTAGAGCAAAGGGGTCCTTAAAGTTATTTGAATCATCTCTCTTTTTATTCTAAATTACATTATGTTCCTCTCTGCGTGGAGACACGTAAAGCCCGAACCTTAATACAAGATCCATAAGAAAGGCACAGATGTGGCCCACGCTTTTTGTCTTCCTAGTTCGAAAACCCGAGATTTAGAAGATCTTCTACCTCCATATCTAAATCCTCTTGTGTTGCTACGTTCTCGGTAGATGACGACGCAGTAATGCTAATGCATTCTAGCAACATACTTTTAGCTAAATCATCTTCATCACCACTTTCATTAACTTCGAATGTGCTGTCAGGAACACCAAGATTTGTGTAAATCGAGACCAATTTAGAAACACGTGATTTATCTACGTGTTTCGACGATACGAATTTCGGGCTTTGCAATGAATTTTTCCAAAATTATTAATTAGTAATTCTAAAACAAAGAATACAATCGAAACTTAAATTAAAATATATTTAATGTTTTAAACTAGAACTCGTCGCAATATCGCAGGGTCTTATAAACTGAATCAGAATATAAAATACATAAAATACCAATAATACCGTAAGTTATAATAAAATACCGGTTTAATACATAGCCTTTTGGTATTATACGGTATTTTTACAACACTGGTTTAACCGAATTCTCAGTAGCAGCACGGAGTATGGTGATGAGCCCGGTAACGGCAATAGGCTCGCCCCTTATTACGTGGGGCCTAAAAATTCATGGCGAAATGTGGGTCTAATATTACAGTTCTGCGGCAGAACTGTAATATTAGACCCACCGATGGAGTAGGCAGAACTTCTGCCTACTCCATCGGTGACACAGGACTCACGCCTGTGACAGGCGTGAGTCTATAAAAAATAAGTTTGTTTTACTTGTTAACAAAATGTATGGTTCCTGTATGTTAGTAGTTTTAGCTTGTAGTACTCATACAAAAATCAATTTTATAAGGACAAAATCTCGCACTAAAAACAAGTCTTGTGTCACGGGGACTTTATAAATATTCAATCAAGTACAAAGTGTTAGGTATTGTGTGTTGATCGAACCATAACACTCGGCGCACCGGTTGGTGGGACGACCACTTAGACCACTATCCATCACTAGCCCTTTATACTGTCCCACTGCTGGGCACAGGCCTCTTACCACTATGACAAGGGTAAGGCCATAGTCCACCACGCTGGCCAAGTGCGGGTTGGCAGACTTCACATGTCTTTCGAGAACATTATGGAGAACTCTCAGACATGCAGGTTTCCTCACGATGTTTTACTTCACCGATAAGCAAGCGATAATTAACAATTTAATTCGCACTTAACTTCGAAAAGTCATTGGTGCGTGCCGTGGATTCGAACCCGAGACCCTCTGAGTAGCAGTCTGTCGGACTCTCCACTCGGCTATCGCTGCTTCACCTTCATCTTAGACCACTATGCCATACAACAATCAAATATCGGCGTGGCTGCCTAAAATTACTAAGTCTGTTCGACTATGAGGTTACCCTAGGTCGTCGAACGACTATTCTCGACCTATTGAAACCTTTAGACCACGATCGCGTGACCCTGATCGAGGCACCATCGACTTATCGACGATAAAGCTAACATTTAGTCCAGCTTGGATATACGCGGTCTTTCTTGTCGCTTATTTAAAATTAATTGAACTAGCCTTGTAGGTACACTATTTATAGACAAACAGCTGACTGACGGCTAGGTTTGTCACGAGAAGTACATAGGTTATCTGTAAATATTATGTACTAGATGAGCCCGCGGTTACACCCGCGTTATTTAATGCTACTGCTCCGCTCCTGTGGCTCATAGTGTGATGTTATATAGCCTTTAGCTTTCCTTGATAAATGGGCTATCTAACATAGAAAGATTTTTCAAATCGGTCCAGTAGTTCCTGAGATTAATCTGTTCAACCAAACAAACTCTTCAGCTTTATATATTAGTATAAGATATTTATTAATAGAAAACTATACGCCTATATTAAAAGACTTATCATTTAGCGGACCGCAGGCTTAAAGATCGGAGGTCTGGATCGCGACCGGGACAACCTCTTAACCTAACAGAAATGCCTCACATCGCAGTACATAAATTACATAATTATGCTATCATCATCATCAGCCTGCCGTAGTCCAATGCTAGATATAGGCCTCTCCAATGGCACATCTTCTCTTATGCTATAAGAAACACGAAATTCGGACAGTGGGTTCCATTCGAGCCGTAGCTAGGCGCTTATTAATCTTCTTCACTACATAGTATAAAACTAAGTCTGTCCGCTGTATGTCTCTACCTATGGATTTTAATGCGGTTTTTTTAGTAGATAGAATGATTAAAGATGAAGGTTTATATGAATAATTGACGCGGGCGAAGCCGCTGGCGACGTCTAGTTTTTAATAAAATGGCGGTAGAAATGTTGTACAACTTTTTCTATATGTACGAGTAGGTATATGTTTTGATGGATGCGCAGCGCAGCACTGGTTGCCAAAACAAAGTGTTATATAAATAGCAAAAACAAACACGCGAGGAACCTTATAATAGATACCTATTTGACTACAAAAAAACCTTTTTTTAATTTGTCTGCATGCCCCTAAAATGACCACTATAATTTTTGCCTTTTACAAAATGAATTATTTTCTACAATTTTCTTCAAGGGCGGTTCCTAATGTTGCTATATCAATCTAAGAAAAGGTGGCAACCTTGCTTACTTATAACGATTATTATTCTAGACGTAAAAACATACATTATCTATAGCCTAGGTAACAAGTGGTAATAATATATGATTCCGGCTATTTTCGTCTTCCACCCCGGTTCAAAACTATAATTCATAATTCATAATTCATTTATTAATTTGCGAATATGGGTATACATTTGCAGATCTTAATAATAAATACATTGTTCTATTACCATATCCCACCAATTAGGCATGCAAACACAGAAACAGTAAACTATTACTTATTATAAAAATGTCAAATAAGAGTCCAAAATGTCATAATTTAGAAATAAGAATATTAAAATGTCATGAAATAATTAAAAATGAAATTATAAAATATCAATAATAATTATAAAAGTACAATGTCAGCTAATCACAATTAAAATGTCAAATGTATATAAGTAAATATTATAATTTAAAAATAAATAAAGTTTATTTCTAATTAATTATTGGCATTATGTGTATCATCTAAATATTCCTGCAGCGAGTAATAGCATTTAACTACAAGCAGTTTTTGAAGATGCCTTTTAAATAATTGTAGATTTTCAATATTTTTTATTTGAGTAGGTAATTTGTTATAAATGCGTGGTGCAGTGCAAAAGAAGCTTTTGTGCATTAGCGCCGTTTTACTTTCGACAACACACAATTTACCAGCATGTCGAATACTTGATTTTTTTTTAAATAACTCCATATTTTGTTTCACAAACACAGCACACTCCTTTATGTAAATGCAAGGCAGGGTCAACAGATTATTATTTACAAAGTACGGTTTGCAACTATCATGTACCTTTATACCAAAAATTGTTCGAATGCACCGCTTTTGAACTTTAAATGCTGATAGCCAGTCAGTGGAATTGCCCCAAAATATTATTCCGTACCGTAATGTTGATACGACAATGCCATGATAGGCTGTTATTAATGTTGATGTATTGGCTATATTTTTTAGCCTATATAGTCCATATGCGGACTGACTCACTTTGGAACATACATAGTCTACATGGTCTTTCCAGTTTAGTTTTTCATCTATTTTTAACCCAAGAAATGTAGTTAATTCGCTCTCTGTAAATTGATAACCATTGTAATTAATATTTAATTTCTTATCGGTTCTTTCTTTTCTTTGTTTAAATTCAATTATTTTTGTTTTATCTAAGTTAATTTTTAAGTTGTTTATTTTAAGCCATTGCATAATTGAAGTGATAGAATTATTAATGTCAATTTCATAAGATGTCAAGGTTTTATTTGTAAATAATATTGTGCTATCATCAGCAAACAAAGTCATATCATAGGTAGTTGTTGTTGGGAGGTCATTTATATAAATATTGAACAGCAAAGGTCCCAGGACACTACCCTGTGGGACTCCAAATTTTACAGTTCTTACATCTGACCTATGAACCAATTCACTTTTGGATTTAAGACATATATTCGTAATTTCAGTCACTTGCCTCCTATTTAACAGATATGATTTTATAAGCTCATGAACATTACCCCTTATACCATAGCAATAGAGTTTGTCAAGAAGAATATCATGTCTGACGTGATCAAAAGCCTTAGACATATCCATAAACATGCCTATTACTGACTGTCTTTTGTCCATGTTTTTCGTGACAGATCTCAAAAAATTGTAGATGGCCAAATTAATATTTTTGTTTTTACGAAAACCATACTGTTCTGGCACAAGTATATTTTCCTTTTCCAAATAAAAATAGATGCTGTTATAAATAACACGCTCAAATATTTTTGCAAATATAGGAATTATAGCGATGGGTCTATAATTGCTAATGTCCATTTTATTTCCTGTTTTGTACAACGGTTTTATGATGGTCATCTTTAATACACTAGGAAATATACCACTTTCATTGCAAAAGTTAATTAAGTGTGATAAAATTGGGAAAATAATGCTACCCACATCTTTTACTACGAGCGTCGTAACTCCATCATATCCACAGCTGTT
Source organism: Euclidia mi (assembly GCA_944739405.2). NCBI lineage: Eukaryota > Metazoa > Arthropoda > Insecta > Lepidoptera > Erebidae > Euclidia > Euclidia mi. Next base: position 35,016,760 of record OX123207.2, read on the forward strand.
TGTGTTTTTTAGTGATCTGATAATATTAAAAATGTCCAAGTCAGTTACAGGTGCTAAAAAAATTGAATTAGGATTATTATTTATTTTAATGTCAGCTTTTACAACATTTTGGTTGTCTGTTACGTCGGTATAATAATTATTGAATGCATTACAAATACCCTTAGGATCATTTATTAATTTATCCTTAACATTAATACAACATATACCTAGCCTAGGCTGTGTTACTTTTGCACTATTTATAATATTCCATGTCACTTTTGTTTTGTTGTCCGAAGATTTAATATAATGGTCGTTCTTAGATTTTTGTGTTAGGCGTATTATCTTTTTGAGTCTTGCTGAATAAGATTTTAATTTTACTTTATTAGTTTCACTTGGCTGTCTTCTAAATTGCCACAACATTTTCCGTTTTCGCAAACTACAAAGTTTTAACCCTTTCGTAATCCAGCTTACTTTGTTGGTTGAGCATATTTTTATCCTAACTACTGGAAAACATAAGTAGTAAAGGAGATTAAAAAAGTCATAAAATATATTAAACGCCTTGTTCGGATCTTGTTCAGTTAATACATCAGCGAAACTAATCTGAGCTAGGTAAATTTTAAATTTATTTTTATTTTCAATAGAATAGTCTCTTTTTTTGATATACCAACACTTAAGTAGGCATCTCTGTCTTATTGGACACTTTAATATTTGTGCCGTATGATCAGAGATACATAAATCGTTTATTTGACTTTTACATCCTTTGATATTGTGTGCAATATTGTCTATGCAAGTAGAACTTAAAAACCGAGTAGGTTGTTTAAATTCAATTTTAAGACCAAATGCCTGCAGTGTTTGCTCAAATTCCACTGATAACCTAGTTCTTTTTAATAAATCTATGTTAAAGTCACCGCAAAGTATCAGTTTTTTGTTTTTATTTTTGCAAAGTTCAGATAATAGCGAGTAAAGTCTTTCAAAAAATATTTGTATTGATGATGGATCGTATTTCGGTGGCCTGTAAATGCAAACTATGTAAATATTAAATTGCGTCAATTCCACTACCGAGCATTCGAATATATTTACAAGGGCTAATTTATTGATTCTTTCCACTGTTTCAAATATATGTCCACACTTAATTAATATGCAGGATCCTCCATGTCGATTTTTTCTCATAAAATATGTAACTAAATTAAAATTAGGTATCTTCAAATACTGCTCATCGCCTTTGACCATGTTATGCTCAGTGATACAAATAACATCAATAGTGTTATGGAATTCATCCAGGTGTATACTTAGCAAGTCTGATTTGCTAATTAATCCGTTTACATTTTGATGGAATACATGTAAACTATCGTGCACGAAACAACTGATTTGAATTTTCAGTAGATGACTCTGAGTTATCACAGGCATTTATATTATTATCAAAAGTTTCAGTTTGCACTATTTATATTTATATGAATTTAACCTTTCATAGTCTACAATATTAGTTTTACATGGCGTGACTTGATTTCCTTTACAGCCTTTCGGACATGCTGGAGTTATATTTTTTTTATAGTTTCACGCCTGTATCCCCGAAGAGGTAGGCAGAGGTGTAAATATTACACCTACATTTCGCCATGAATTTTTAGGTCCCACGTAATAGGGGGCGAGCCTATTGCCGTTACCGGGCACATCACCAGACTCCGGGCTGCTACTGAGTATTCGGAAAAACCCAGTAACACTTTTGCCCAACCCGGGAATCGAACCCGGGACCTCCGATCAGCAGTCGCATACGCTATCCACTGGACCACGGAGGCAGTAGGAGGCAGAGACCAGGATGCTGGACTTAGCCTCTCCTAATTTACTTCACAGTAGCACTGTATGTGAATCAACGAGGATTTGGCCTGCTATACCACGCTGGCAAGACGGGTTGGTATAATCAAACAAGTCGGCGGTGGACCAGTTTGAAAAAAAATCCCTTGGCTCGCTCATAGAGTCGAGGCACACTAGAAACTGGTTTAGCATACGAATTTCAATGTTTGTGTAAAGTAGCACTGGTAGCGACGATGTCTTGCTGAGCGACTCTCACCCTTATGGTGGTCTAGCGGGAAGTTGTTCAACTGTACATGGTTTGATGTCGAGATATCTGTATTTTTCGCAAAGATACTATTTGCTTCATGACTTGTAAAAGAATAGCAAAGTTAAGTAATGTTCACAGAGGGCACCACCTAGATGTGATCGCTTTTGGTGACATTTCGTTCAGAGCGCTACCGTTAGGGCATGTCGGTATTGGACTTTTTAACAATACCGGTATTTTTTCGGTATTAATTTTGTCAAAACCGGGATCCCGGTATTCCGGTATTATTTCGGTATTTAACGTTTAACATTAGTTGAGAAAAAAAACTGGTCTTGCGAAAATTATAACAAAAACACAAATGTACTTTTGACGTTATATGTATTAAAAAGAAACAAAAACAAAGAAATTAACTATTGTTCATGAATCAACCAGTTTCTCTCCTTGGAAATCACTTATAATTTTTGTTTTAACATTTACACCATATCATAACTCGTCACGGACGCTTGCGACAGTTTATGGGGTGCCCTGGTCAATAACAACAAAATTCAAGGACTATGACAACCCCACCTGCAAAGAGATGCATGCGGTGATTGCTGTGTTTTCGATCCAGAGCCCTCCGGGACTCAAGAAATGTACTACAGACCGACAATAAGACAGTGGCCTCGTACATTCGCATGGAAGCCGGTACAATGATTCTCTAGATTCCGCAGACTCCAACGCCTGTTATCACGACGCATTCAGCAGATACTGGCGATACGACCAGGCATGGGTGTTCACACCACTAGCACTGCTGCCGCGAGTACTTTACTACCTTAACTCGGCATCAGGTCAGTACATCGTAATAGCACCCAAGTGGAAGAAACCCTTATGGCGATCAGACGTGAAGAATCGATCCTTGACTTGGCTCCTGAACATCAGAGACCTGACGAAGACTTTGGTGGACACAGTAACCAGCCTACCACCACCTCATACAATCTGCAGCTGGAATCTTGGCTTATTTCGGGTGGGATAATATGACAAAAGATTGGCCTCCACGAGAAAAAGACCTTCTTTTATCTTGTTGGAGATCTTCAACTCATAAAACCTACACTTCTATCTGGGGAAAGTGGTCATTGTGGTGTAGTCAAAATAATATAAACTCTCCTAAACCGAATTCGGCAGATGTTGCAAAATATATAGCATATCTACATCTTAATCAAAAGTTAGTTTACAGAACTATTCTCGTGCACACGTATGTTATAGCATCTATTTGTAAAACTACTCCAGATATAAGAATTTCTTCTAGTCACAAGAGTTAAGCACATTTTGAAAGCACTTTCAATTGCAAAGCCATTGCCAGCCAAGGTACCTACATGTGACGCAAGAGTATATCATACATACATACATACATAGACTCACGCCTGTTTCCGTGAGTATATCATATCTAAAATATAATACTCCTTACATAAGTAATTTGTATGAAGTGTCTAAGCGAACGGCGACTATTTTATTATTATGCTCTGGACGTCGTGTCCACGTCCTTTTCCACTTGCATATTGATTCAGATTATTTTATAGACAAACAGAATATTCTCAACAAACATCTCAAATCAATCTCATGTCATTCGTGCTTCGGTGCAGCGTTGCCAGATATTTTATTTTCTAGGGATTAAAATTTCTTTATATTAAATACCGAAATACCGGTGTTGTTGATTTGAATACCGGTATCCAAAACTTATAAAATCAGCCCGGTATCCCGGTTTTTCGGTAATACCGAATACCGGTATTCATGCCCTAGCTACCGTGCTTCAGAGGACACGTATTGCCGTCAGTCTCGGTTCATATTTCAGAGGACACTCGTTGGTCCTCCGAGGCCTTCGGGTGGTATATAAACTCCGACACCAGAGAGGACCACACACGGCAAAAACAGTTGCTTGACAAAAACAGGTCCGCCTAGGCAAACTCCGATAGAAGAGTTGGACACGAGCTCCAAAAAGCTTTAAACAGTCGACTCGATTTTTATTACTGCTCCAAGTGATGTGAGTGCAATCCCAATGATATTACAAGAAAGAGGTAGATTCTATACGTTACCTACGTAGTAATCAATCCTTCGAAACGGTACAGATCGATAACTCCATATTTTATTTTATTTTCGGTTGACAAGATGTGTCAGTTTCACTTTGACGCCGGCTCGTGACGTCACACACACATATCTCAGACTTGCCAACTGGCTTATGTTTAGCGTTCTGCTTTTGGTACGCATATAACATATCTACTTCTTTTTACTTTTGTAACACCATTGTGCAATCCTTATAAGCGACATCATTTTGTATGATAACCAAATAGTATATAGTTCCGAGTCTGAGTGCACCCGTCGTCCGTTTATTGAATGTTTGTAAAGTCCCACGACACAGGATCTATAGGATTACATACATACATACACATACATAGACTCACGCCTGTTTCCCCGAAGGGGTAGGCAGACGCATATTAAACGCCCACTTTACGCCAGTGTTTTGATCCCACGTAATAGGTGGCGAGCCTATTGCCGCTTGTCGGGATATTTTGTTTGCCAGAGCCTCGTCCGTTGATCGGCAGGTGCCCCACTTGCAGGTGAGGTTGGCGCCCGACCCTAAGTTCTTGGTGGGAACCCTATGCACCCACTACAGGATTACTTTTGTACAAATTATTATATTGCCGCTACATTATAGTCCGACAATGTGACTCTCTCCGAGACTTTTCGATAATGTGAGGCCATGTCGGAGGCCTTCGGGCGGTCTGATAACTCCGACACCAGAGTTGGCCACACACTCACACGAAAAACAAAACAAACAAAAATGTGACTCTCTTAAAAAGTATGATTTTACAAGTGCAAAAGTCAACAATTCGTTCATTTGTAAATGAAATGAAATTATTTATTTGCTTGAATATGATGTTACAGATGTCATAATTTACATAATATTGCTTCCGGCATATTCTGTCCAATGGGACGTGCAAATAGTACAAAAAAATATCACAATGGCATTACAAAAGAAAATTAATACATTCTTAGATACACAGTTTTACAATAATAAGGGTATGTGTATGATTTAATGTGAGTTTCTTATGATTCACTGACAGTTTCTTAACATTCTTATTTGTCTTGCTTATCTGGCCGCATTTTATGTAGGTATGTAATAAAAATATGTAGACATGTTTAAGAATTGCGGTGTAGAAGATAGTATTATGTATGCTGTTAAATAGTATGGTGAGGACTATTCTAAAGTATGTTTTTTATCTTCACGCCTTTATCCCCAAAGGGGTAGGCAGAGGTGTATTCCAAAATAAGTAACAAAACATAAATACGAAAGAGTTTGTTCTGGGTCATACAAAACTCTTTTTTTGTATAGGCTCATGCCTGTTACCCCAGTGAGGCAAGCAGATGTGTAATATTATACCTAGATTTCGCCAATTTTGTATGACATACCATACATCTGTACACGGCACTACATAGAATAAACAAAGTCTGTCCTCTGTCTGTCTGTCCCTATGTAAGCTTAAATCTTAAAAACTACGCAACGGATTTTAATGCGGATTTTTTTATAGATAGAATGATTCAAGAGGAAGGTTTATATGTATAACTAGAGGATGCCCGCGGTTACACTCGCGTTATTTAAGGCTACTGCTCTGCTCCCGTCGCTCATAGTGTGATAGCCTATAGCCTTCCTCGATAAATGGGCTATCTAACACTGAAATAATTTTTCAAATCGGACCAGTTGTTCCTGAGATTAGCGCGTTCAACCAAACAAACAAACAAACTCTTAGCTTTATATAATAGTACAAGATTAACGCGGGCGACGCCGCTGGCGACGTCTAGTACCTAATAAGTGGCGAGTCTATTGCCGTTTTCAGACACTTTGCCACTCCGTACTCTACTGATTATTCGTATAAACCCAGTAACAATTTAATGACGGGGCTTAATCACGTAAATGACACTAATTTTAGTCAAAGTACCTGTATTGGTCCGACGTGTTGGTTGACTTGCAACAGCCGCGGTAGCGGAGAGACTAAGTAAAATTAAGTTTAAAATCTTTTGTCCAGTTCTCACTAATAGCGATTTTTGTAACTAAGCCGAATGGTTCGAAATGCCTAAACTTAATATATAAAATCCTTGCGTTACTGACTGACTGACAGACACGCTACAGCCGAAACTATTGGGCGCAGGAAGCTGAAATTTGGCATGTATGCTCCTTGGGGACCGTAGGGGTGCACTAAGAAGGGATTTCCCGAAATTCCCACGGGATCGGCCAAAACGGGTAAATTAAAAAAAAATGCAGGCGTAGCTGTTGGCGTCCTCTAGTATAATATAAGCCTAATTTACATCCACTAGAGAGCTCACTCCAGGCTCCGAGGCGAATCTTGGATGCAATCAGAATAATGCTAGTCTAATAAGATCGAGAAAAACTATCAAGAAACTATACTACTAAATGTTTAACGATTGTTAGATTATTTTCTCTATAAAGGGATCATGGCTCTACTTTGCTCACGGTTATGTGTCAACAATATATTTTTTACTAGCTGTTTCCTGCGGTTTCACCCGCGTCCTGAGGGAGCTACTTCGCGTACCCGGTTAATTTATAGCCTAAGTTACTCCTTGGTACATCAGCTATTCGCCAGTGAACGTCCCGTCAAAATCGGTCCAGCCGTTTCACAGATTAGCGAAAACAAACAGACAGACAGACAGTCAAAAATGAAAAAAAAATTCATTTCGGTATATGTGCCGTGTATACATCCATAATATATACATACAGTAAAAAGCGGTTATTTTAATATTAAAAACAGACACTCCAATTTTATTTATATGTATAGATATGTATAAATGTATAGATACATAGTTATCTCAAATACAGTTAGGATAACTGTGGTGATTATATTATATTATTAAAAAAAAGAATCAGATACGTTACTTCTGAGGACATGTAATCATGTAGCTTTAGGTAATTTTCTTACAGATAAATTCAAAATTAGAAAGGTATTTGTATTATGTTTTCTGCCACTTAAATTAATCGAACAACAGTGAAACTGGCCCTTAGACTTGCATAGGTATTTAATGGAATATCAGAAGCCTGGCAACTCAAACATCCGGTCAACTTTACGACCACTGTCCAAATTTCTTTATAGGACGTAAAGGTATATAATTTAGCAACGTGCTCCGGAAACCTAAAGTCCAAACCAATATCCTTAATCAATAAACTGCCCAGCGAAACCTACTTTTATTGCAAAATATTAATCTTAATCTAACACAATTATACATGTGTGTGTGTACGCATAACTCACACATGGACAGCGTGGGCTGTAGAAAAATCTTAGCAGCGCCCCCGCGGCTGCTCACAATAATTAGTTTAACAGTGTTCGAACACCCAAACTCCCCATTACACCCTATCCCCCTAGACCCCCGAAAACAACCCCCCATTTCACACACACTCGCATCGCGAACTTATACGGCTTGGTCTGCGTGCGTCAACTATTGGGAAATATCCAGGAAAATTGGGGAAAATAGTCATTTGTATTTAGCTGAGCTGCGCTCTCGTATGTATTGTGTATTGTGTAGTTTTGTGTATGATAAACATGTACGTACTGACATAGATAACGGATTGGTATTGTATCATTAAAACGTTTCGCTCGGATTGAAGATGAACTTCGGTATATCGTTAAATATGTATATGGTTATAGAAATGTCAATATTATGTAGCTAAATTTGCTATTTGTTAAATTTAATACGCCTCGTTGGACTCGCGGCATAAAAGTGCGCGTGGGATAGGGAGGTCTCGGGTTCGATTCCCGGGTCGGGCAAAGTGCTATTGAGTTTTTCCGTTAGGAAATTCTCAGTTGCAGCACGGTGTCTGGTAATGTGTGTCGGCAATAGGCTCGCCCCCTATTACGTGGGACCTAAAAATTCATGGTGAAATGTGGGTGTAATATTACACCTCTGCCTACCCCTTCGGGGATACAGGCGTGAGTCTATAAAAAAAATTAGATTTAATAAATGTTAAGGAGCGTTCATACTAGGTGCATGGTGCCGGCCTACCGGGCAAATATAATGTTGTCACGCCGTCTCGTCTCGTGAATTTTTGGAGGTAGTTCAGCTTTGCTGATGCCAGCATGAATGGGCCTGCCGAGTAGGTACTACATCCTCAAAGAAATTCGGCGTAAAGTACCAATATCTATTCTGATGCGTTTCATTCCGTGAGTGAGAGTGCCGGAGACTCCATCCAATTCTCCTTCTCCCTCATCTCGCTCCTCCTCCATACCTTTTCCCAACCAGGTTTGCAACGCACAGCAACGCACTTGGTATTGCAGGTGTCCGTGGTCGGAGGCAATCGCATACCACCAGGCGAACCGTCTGCTCGAATAATAATAATAATATTCTACCACATACACACAACCTAAGCAGAGTGTATACTATGGGTACTAGAGATAATGGAACAACATCCTTATATACTTTTTTTGTATATACATACATATTATTCATAGAAACATCCAGACCAAGACAGACGTCCATGTTCATGCACACAAATGTTTGACTTGAGCCGGAATCGAACCCGCGACCTTCGGCGTAGCAGTCGCTTTCACTCCGGCTGCGCCAACCGGTCGAATGCCTCTTTAAAGAAAATATTTTGTATGAATACACAGAACTATCCGGTTTCATTCCGCCACCAAGCACATACTAATAGGAAAGTTCCCTTATAATGAGTGAATGTCTTATAAAGTTGCAGTGGTGGTCTGTGGTTGCAGTAGTCGGTGATGCTACTACGGCAGTGTCGAGCCAATAGGCTAAATCGGTAAAATAACCACAGAGACCATTGTAAACTTCCATAATCATTTTACACTAGATGAGCCCGCGGTTACATCCGCGTTATTTAAGGCTACTGCTCCGCTTCCGTGGCTCATAGCGTGATGTTATATAGCCTTCCTCGATAAATGAGCTATCTAACACTGAAATAATTTTTGAAATCGGTCCAGTAGTGCCTGAGATTAGCGCGTTCAACCAAACAAACAAACAAACTCTTCAGCTTTATATATTAGTACTAGAGGACGCCAGCAGCTACGCCTGCATTTTTTTTAAATTTACACTTTTTGGCCGATCCCGTGGGAATTTCGGGAAATCCCTTCTTAGTGCACCCCTACGGTCCCCAAGGAATATACATGCCAAATTTCAGCTTCCTGCGCCCAATAGTTTCGGCTGCAGCGTGTCTGTCAGTCAGTTAGCAACGCAAGGATTTTATATATTAAGACTAGAGGACGCCAGCGGCTACGCCTGCATTTTTTTAATTTACCCGTTTTGGCCGATCCCATGGGAATTTCGGGAAATCCCTCCTTAGTGCACCCCTATGGTCCTCAAGGAACATACATGCCAAATATCAGCTTCCTGCGCCCAATAGTTTCGGCTGTAGCGTGTCTGTCAGTCAGTAAATAACGCAAGGATTTTATATATTAAGAAAGAAGATAAGATTTTAATATTTTATTCCCCACACGAGACAACACTTTGTGTGATTCATAAATTGTTGTTTCGTGTCTGGGTGTTCATTGTGTCCGTTAGTGGCGTTAGTTGCATGTTGGTAAAGTCCCCCGCGACACATGATTTACTTAGTCCTACGGGGAGACTGAGACTGAGAGATCTTTATAAAAAAAAATACTATCAAAAACTCGACGTTAAAGGAAACACCAAGTTAACTTATTTTAAATTGTCTTTCGGGATATATACAATGTACCTTTGTTTGGAGTAACCGATATTTCGGCACTGTTGCAAGCGCCATGTTCACGGATGTACTGAGGGTATTGCGGGTGGGTGAATGTTACGAGCAAGTATAGCGGTCTACCCGCTTTCTTACTCGTTTTTTGCGTTCAACACCACTAGCACTGTTATCACTATCGCACTGTACCCGATCACGACATACTATACTAACTACGTCAGCTCGCGGGTTGACTTTGTTATTTTCACGGGTTTTACATAGACATGCCAGTGCGGATGCCAGATACCTACTCGACAGTTGAAACCCATCCTCTCTATTGAAATTTTTGCACTTTTTAATTTCAATAGCCTCCCTAACCATGGTATGTAGTAGCGTTCTGTCGAAAGCACCTGAGGGTTATGTAACTCAATCCAGTGGTCGGTACTCGAGTCTAAGAGGTGTTGAGCTATGGCCGACTTGTGTGGTTCATATCCCGAAAAACAATTTAAAATAAGTTTAAATGACCACGAAAGTTTAAATTCCTACACCAAGTTAAGTCTAGTTGCGGTTTCAAAATTCCTAACTAATATTCTGAGCACCTATTTCATAGCCAAACAGCTTTTTTATAATCTTAAAATATCTTTGGTAGTATATGTTAAGTAAGAAGCTAGTCCAAATCACTGGTATTTCTGCGGTTACGATCGCAACCGGACGCCAATAGGGTATTTGACTAAAAAAATCGAATTAGTCCGTCAGTTAGATTATCGAAAAATATTGGATACAAGACAAAAACTTGGAAAGTAATAGCTGGAGACAGAGACGTTTGGAGAAGTGTGGGGGAGACCTTTGCCCAACAATGGGACAGTATAGGTTAAAAAAGAAACCTACTTCAAAGTTCAATCCTAAACATTTTATGAGTTCTAACAGAAGGCATACTCCTTCGAAAAAAGTTTTATGATTAATTATTCCATTAATCAATGAAGGAGTTCTGGGCAAATAAACATAAAATAGTTACAGCCGAATTGAGAACCTCCTCTTTTTTGGAAATTATAATTGACCCATATCATTCAATAAGGATAGAAATGTTACCTGCGATAAGACCGCCCATGTACAACTAGACCTAAGTTATTATATGTATATGTCATTTTTCTGTAATTATTTGCCTCTGGTGTACAATAAAGCATTTTCTATCTATCTATCTATCTACGTTCCTTCATATCGATGATATCAATTTGATAACGGTATCAAGAACTTCGCGATATATTTTTACGTATAATATAAACTACCAGCTGAGTAATTTTATTTGATTTTCCCAGTAGTTTTTTTTATATGACGTCAGCATACTTCTGTGTATCAGCGAGGTGCGCTTGTATGCATCATATACTTAGATTGTAATTCATCTATACACATAAATAAAATTGAAGTGTCTATTTGTAATATTAAAATAACCGATTGTTACTAAATGCATATGGATATATACACGGTACATATACCGAAATGTATTTTTTTAAATTTTTTGTCTGTCTGTCTGTCGGTCTATCTGTCTGTTTGTCTGTCTGTCTGTTTGTTCTCGCTAATCTCTGGAACGCCTGGACGAATTTTGACGGGACTTTCACTGGCGGATAGCTTATGTACCAAGGAGTAACTTAGGCTATAAATTAACCGGGTACGCGAAGTAGTTCCCTCAGGACACGGGTTAAACCACGGGAAACAGCTAGTATATAGATAAACTTAAAATGTCTGTCCATATCAATTTAGTCAAGGAAGGAAAACCAGAACAAAATAAATTGTCTTATCGAAATACCAGATACGTGTAGGTTATCAGAATACCTACAATATATATTTTTATACTAGGTATTGAGCCCGAAAACGCTTATACCGATGCATATTATAAACTGAAAACCTCGCCGCGTCCTGTCTGTTTGTATAAACGCGATAGACTCAGAAACTACTAAACATCGGACAACAAAATATCCCGATAAGCGGCAATAGGCTCGCCACCTATTACGTGGGATCAAAACACTGGCGAAACGTGGGCGTTTAATATGCCTCTGCCTACCCCTTCGGGGAAACAGGCGTGACTTATGTATGTATGTATGTATGATGACGATTTTTTATTCTTGACGGACAACTTTACTTTCCTGTATTATAGTATACGTAACAAACAGGGAAATAACAAGGAAACTCATGACTAACATGGTTTTTCGAGAAGAAGACGTTGTCATTGAGGAACAAGCGAATCATTATGTTACGATTGACGTAACATGCTCATTTCAATGTTATATTCCGATTTTTTTATCTGAAGATAAATATTTAATCGAATGCCTGATGTATTACGCTCTGTTTGCTAAGGGCGGTTTCAGATTAGCGTATTTTTCTGCGCGTATATTACGGTTGTTTCAGCATACGCGCTTACACGCGCGCTACTTTACGCGCTGTAAAAAAACCGGACAGGCATAATATTTCGGCGTGATCGCTCGAAACGGTAGTGACATCTTGTCAGAGTCAACATGGATTCTGACGGCTGGCACTTATACGAGCTTAGAAGCGCGTCAACGCTGGTACGAGTTGCGCGTGTGCCAAAAGGCGCGCCTACATGCGCTTCCAAAAACGAGCTTATACGCGCGTATAAAACGCTAATCTGACACCGCCCTTAGCTGACGTCTGACGTTTGTTAGTTGTAGCATAATAATAATAGAATAATAATCAAATCAGTCTATTGCAGTCCACTGCTGGCCATAGACCATCTCCGAAGTATGCCTCAAAAGGAAACCGGCGACTGAGATCCAACTCAGAAAATATTCGTGTTCATTACACTATTTAATTTTGTCCTTGGTGAATATCGACTCTACTTGTAGACACCATCACCGTATGACCCTTAGGAGAGAATCAATAAAGTGGCTGAGACATACGAACGGACGAACAGACAGTCATGGCAAATCTATAAGGCTTCTGTGAAATTCTTTGTTTTTACAATTTTTGGCTACGGAACCCTAAAAAGGAAAATAACGCTAAGTAGATGGGCACTAGGGCAGGTGAAACGATGCGACTATGCTGGCTAGTATTTTAAAATTATAAAATTGTGACCTATGTTTTCGATTATATCAGTTATGTTATGACCGAATGTTGTCGTAACTTTTTTTATAGACGCCTGTATCCCCGAAGGGGTAGGCAGAGGTGTAATATTGCACCCACATTTCATCATGAACTTTTAGGTCCCACGTATCGGCGAGCCTATTGCCGTTACCGGGCACATCATCAGACTCCGTGCTGCTACTGAGAATTCGGAAAAACCCCAGTAACACTACTGCCCGACCCGGGAATCGAACCCGGGACCTCCGATCAGCAGTCGCATACGCTATCCACTGGACCACGAGGGCAGTCAATTGTCGTAATTTATCCTTGTTATTATTGTTTTGTAATTAGTTTATATTACATACTCATACACAATTACGTGCACCATAATCAAAAGTATAGGTACAGGATGTCACAAGATCCATCACCAAGCAAGTCTTCTCATTTTGGTCATCATGCTAAGTCATACGAAGCCAAAATAATACCTGGAAAACTATTTTTTTTAATTAGACAAAAATTTTTAGCCGCTATTAAAGTGCGCGCATACAATGCTCGAAACATCTACTTATCCATAGGGTCATAGGACATCTATAGAACAAATTAGTGTGGTAAATGCCTCGATTTTGTACCTAATTCGAAAAATTCTGTTGTGACTTTGATCCTCAATATCTCCTAAACCAGTAATTTCCGTATGGTACCGAAGTAAAAAAAATGTTCCTAATGATTGGTACAATATGGAATCTCAGTTTTCGTTAAGGGTCTTTTTACACCTGTATATGTAGGGCTGTTAGTCACGTCTTTACGTTTAAACTACCAAATAGTTATGAGACAATTACTTATGCTTGAAAACGAAGAAATTTCCGATATTTTTTTATTTAGAACCCAAAGCGTTTTTAGAGCTTATAAGTGTATCGGATTAAATTAAACTGTCTTGAATGCATGTACCCCTTCGGGGATAAAAGCCGTAAGGTTATGAATGATGAATGAAGGAATGCATGTATGGTGTAGTAGCGTAAGTAGTCGCCTCGCCACTGCCAACGCGCGGCTTTACGGGGCTTCGATTCCCATATGGTACGAAATGTTGATGGTTAAACATTGTTGTTTTTTTTTAGTCTGGGTGTTTTTGCGTCCGTGGCTTACCAAAACTCTTATGTAACATACACTTATATCATCTCACCCTATCAGCCTATTGCAGTCTACTGCGGGACGTAACTAGTGATGTACTGGTTCGTTATAAATTTATATCCGCGGATACGGGTCGGAATACGGATATTTGGTGTCAAGATCCGCGGATACGGATACGGATCTTTATTTTCTTACTGAATCGATGTAGGTGCAACCTTGAAACGATAGTTGACGTCACGCACGCTCGGCGGATCAATAGACAGATCATTTTTCGACTTGTATTGAAATTATATTAAAAATACTCTGAATGGAATATAATAGTTTTTTAATTCTACCTAACCACCTATAGCATTTCATCCTATCATTTGAAAATTAATAAGGTGAAAGATCCGTAAAAGAACCGCGAGAAAAGTAATGGATATGGATACGGATCATGCTTCCTCCTCGGATATCCGCGGATACGGATACGGATATCCGGAACATCACTAGACGTAACGTACCTTCCTACAGACCTACATTTATGAAATTTGACAAATCTGTTTAAAACGCCAAGTAAAGTAGGACAATCTAGTTCTATGTATGTTATTTCAAGATATTAAATAGGTACGGGTTACATTGACAACCTCCTTTTTTAATTGTCGATGTTACTAAAGGATATGGTCTAATGTAAGATGACTTCATATTCATATCTACGTAAACTTAATGTATGGGATGCTCCACTAGTTTTATAGACTAGACCTTTTATTTACACCCCGTATACATATAGAGGATGTAGTACAAACCAACAGAAGAAAACCTTTTGTTTTAGTGTGAACCGTTTAATATTCCTCATTGAAGGCTGAAGACGCGCATAAATCGTTCCCCAGTTAACAATACGGGTTCCGTACAACAACTACATATTTATGAGTTGCCTGCGGTACCCTACCCTGCCTTAGAACAAGCACCGATTGACCAACATAAGCTGACCCATCACTCAATAAATTTGCCCTTCGAAGATGGATCAGGTAATGCTAGTATGTGGTTGCACGTGACCAAGATAAGCTGACCTATCACTCAATACATTTGCTGTTCGAAGATGGGTCAAGTTATGCTAGTATGTAGTTGCACGTCAATCGATATTCTTCGGGTTGTTAATTGCCTCTCTGAGATTGCCGCTCTTTGTCTCGCAATCACTTGAAATGTCAGAATGGAGGCGTAAACTAGAATAACATGCGGTATTCGTAGATGTTTTTAAAAAGAAAGAAAGAAAGAAAGAAAGAAAGAAAGAAAGAAAACGTTTCTTTTGTGCCTCATAGCAATAAATAACAGAAAACACAATCAAAATAAAATAATACTAAAGCCCAAGTCCAAGAAATTAGAAGAAACAGCATTAGTGAGGCCAAAATTGGAGCCTGCCTCAGCTAATGCTGCGACAAATAGGTGACATAATTATGAGAAGAGCACGTTAAGAGGCGGTCCCGGCTGTCATGATTGTCATGAAGACCTTTGTCAGTCGTTGCCGGGAGTGAGTGCCCACAAATAAATTGTTACTGGTCTAGACCATGGAATATGGCCATCCTTTTTGGATGCGGAGGTTCGACGACAGTCGCTCTGTAGAAAAGCTGATTTCTATGAAATCTAGTTAGACTAGTAAGCGGACCCCGGGATTGAAGAGAAGTCTGGGATGCCATGGGGATAACGATAGGAGGATGATGATGATGACTTATAATTTTATTATGATAAGAAATGTAATGCCATGTTTAGGAGACGACATAAGTTATGACTTAAAAATAAAAATTCTAAAAATTTGTTCCTTAATAGCTAGAAAGGTCGTCCGTCCGACTGTATTAGCACTTAATACTCCTAAACTATGCTACAGGTCAACAGTTTTCAACTACATACCTATAAGAATATGAAGAATAATTTATTTTCTCTCCACAATATAAAATACAAATACATTTTCACAATATTGGAACAGTCGTTTGCTTACCTACATTATATTGTGGGAGACTGGTGCCTAAACTAGACGTAAGCCTGTATTTCAGGTTTCAGGTCACCAGGTCTCCACCCCTTAAGTGAATGAACACAGAATTAAGGAACTGAAATTACTTGTAAGACAACAAACTTTACCATAAGTACCTAGTATAATATATTATCTGTGACCAAACGTAATAAAAGTAATCACTAATATTGCTTTAAATTATTAAAAAAAATACAATCATATATTATTAAAGAAATTTAAGAAATGAAAAATTAATTCTGTGTGTGTGTGTGTGTGTGCGTGTGCGTGTGTGTGCGTTTGACTATATTATTATGGTGTAGTATTTCGCCAGCTTATGAAGGCTGTCAGACCAGGCTAGGTGATCGCTATTTACCCTGGACCTTGATGAGAAAACGATTACTACTATTAAAAAAAATTTTATCACAGTTGGTTGCACGTTTGTAAAGCCCCCACGACACAGGAATTACTCCTAGCACAGGAGTTGTCATAAAAAATCATCATGTTGTAAAAAAAAATCGCCTGTGCAACTTCTAATAACGCGACAAAGATTTTCAAACGTTACTTGTATCAGCAGTTCCAGCGGTTTCCGTCAGATGCCACTAGTATTCGTGTTTTTTACATTGCACGAGTTGCACGACAGATGCCACTAGAAGTATATAGTAACCGCTACAAGTATGTTCGTCAGAATCTACACAGAAATGTTCAAGTGTGCACTCACAATAACTTTTAATAGAGTTGTTATCTCTTCTGTTATGGAATAGGCCCTAATTTTTTCATCATCATTATCATCACCTCAGCCAAAAGATGTCGACTGCTGTGTATTAGGGTATTACTAAAGACTTTTCATAGACCGATGGCCGTTGGGGCAGGTGGGTTCTAGATTGGCGACCACGTACCGGACGTAGCAGGGGTAGGCCTCCCGCAAGGTGGACCGACGATCTGGTTAAGATCGCGGACAGCGGTTGAACGCGGGCGGCTCAAAATCGGTCTGTGTGGAGAACCTTGGGGGAGGCCTATGTCCAGCAGTGGACGTCTCTAGGCTGACATGATGAAAGACTTGCGCACCGCGAAGCCAACTGGATCGCCTGCCCATCTTCCAGTCGGGAACCTTTTCTTCAGTAAAAACATCTTAATTGAAGTATAAGTAATTCAATGTAACACAGAGAAACTTACGTCGTCAAATAAAACGTTCAAAACATGTGGGTACAGAAAACGTTTCAGTAACCGAATTAAATTAAATTAGTTTTAAAAGTGATCAGAGAACATTATTAGTTGTTCATAACTATGTGGTATACCTATACTGTTTCTATAGAAGTTGCCCGCGGCGTTGCTTTCACGGGGATCCGTCATCTGAAGCACATGTGCCATTTAGGTATAGGTACTTACTTATAAGCTTGACTGCACGGATGGCGTAGTGGTTTAAGCGGCCGCCTCACCGCTTGACACTGCGCCGAGTGTTGTGGGTTCGATCCCCACACGAGACAACACTTTGTGTGATCCATAAATTGTTGTTTCGAGTCTGGGTGTTCATTGTGTCCGTTACTTGTAAGTTTGTAAAGTCCCCCGCGACACAGGATTTAGTCCTAATGCAGGAGTTGTCTTTTTAAAAAACAAAACAAATATTATATTAAAACTTAGCAGTTTTATCAAAATCAGGTCAATAGCTTTTGCGAGGAGTAAGAAACATTCATACATCCTAATAAAATTTCCCGTTTAGCTAGTAAGCTTATGCCCGCGGCTTCGCCCCTTGTGAAGGTCAGCTATCGGGAATTCGGGACAAGTGTAGTCAATGTGTTATACTGATGTAAAAGCTAAGTTACTGCAAATCTTAATTAAAATCTGTTTAGTAGTTTTTCTTGAAAGAGTAACAAACGTTCATGACGACCGGTTGGCGCAGCGGGAGTGTAAGGGACTGCTACGCCGATGGTCGCGGGTTCGATTCCCGCTCAAGTCAAGCATTTGTGTGCATGAACATAGATGTTTGTCTTGGTCTGGGTGTTTCTATGTATAATAAGTATGTATTTACAAAAAAAGTATAAAATGTATGTTTATCCATTATCAAGTACCAATAGTACAAGCTCTGCTTAGTTTGGGACAAGATGGTGATGTGTGAATATGGTAGAATATTATTATTCATGATGTTCACAAACTTTCACGCCTATTATACTTAGTAGTGAGATGAAAGATTTGTCTATGTAGGCCACTTGAACCATCGATTAATTCGACCATTATGCTACTCTTTTTACTTCTTCAGTCAAGTTGAGAATATTTGAAGGTAGGTCAATATTTTTTAATAGGTACATTCGATATAAACGCGTGTCCCTTCTATTTTTAAAGCTATACGTATGTGAAAGTGTTCTCAAATAACATTCTCTATAGCAACTAAAACCATTTCTCCTGGGTCATTATGTCTCATTACTCTATATATACTAACGTGGTACAATTATATGTGAATCTATTCTTAATTATCTCCATTCTCCTTCGTAACATGGAGTCTGAAGTTCTTCACAATAAATTTAAGAGATTCATTAGTTTGCTATATTTTAAACATGTGTGTTATTTTACACCGTAATGCCTCCGTGGTCCAGTGGATAGCGTATGCGACTGCTGATTGGAGGTCCCGGGTTCGATTCCCGGGTCGGGGTTTTTTGCAAATTATCAGTAGCAGCACGGAGTGTGGTGATGTGCCCGGTAACGGCAATAGGGTCGCCCCCTATTACGTGGGACCTAAGAATGCATGGCGAAATGTGGGTGTAATATTACACCTCTGCCTACACCTTCGGGGATACGGGCGTGAGTCTATAAAAAAAAAAACATTAAACTATAGACGTCCACTGCAGGTGATAGGCTGCCGCCAAGGCTCTTCACACAGACCGATTTAATGATGTGTGCTATTTTACACCGTATAACAAGCAAAGCCATGACATATTGTAGGACTTGTAAATCTATGCAATGTCTATCCTACTCCTATTTTAAACGTGAAAGTTTGTGAGGATGGAAGTTTGTTACTGTTTCATGCTAAAACTGCTGAAATAATTTTGATGAAACTTCGCAGTTATAGAGATAACCGACACTTAAACAGGCGACGCCGGAGGCAAAAACTAGTAAAAGCAAGTATCATCATCATCATCAGCCTTGTATATAAACTGTCCCACTACTGGGCACGGGCCTCTTCTCACTATGAGAAGGGTAAGGCCATAGTCCACCACGCTGGCCAAATGCGGGTTAGCAGACTTCACATGTCTTTCGAGAACATTATGGAGAACTCTCAGACATGCAGGTTGCCTCACGATGTTTTCCTTCACCGTTTAGCAAGCGATAATTAACAATTTAATACGCACATAACTCCGAAATGCCATTGGTGCGCGCCGTGGATTCGAACCCGGACTCTCTGCGTGGCAGTCTGTCGGTGTCTCCACTAGGCTATCGCTGCTCGAAGCAAGTATATTTGTAACAAAATCATACCAACAGACTCTCTAAGGATATTTTTAAGTCCTACTTCTCTTTTTAATTCCAACGCTGATCCGTGATTCTATACGAGATTTTTCATTAAATTTCAAATATGTAATTTCAATTTTATTAATCTGTATAATTACATTACAATTTTAGACCGCAGCCAGAGCGTTACATTTCGTCGACAATACAAGCGTTCGGATTAGTTTGAATCAAGATATGAAATTTTTGCTTCTAATAACAATCTACACAAATTTAATAATAAGTTATTAGTCAGCGAGACGCAGTAGCCGAAATATTATTTATTATACTTACCTACGTAGGATATAGCAATCTTTTAGAAGTGTTTCTTGGAACTAACGTTTCCGCTAGAGAGAGACGAAATGCCCAGGCCACCCCTCGACCTTTCAATTTTCGTCCAGCGTTTCTTATTTAGTTTCTCGCAAATTATCTCCAATTCTTCATATTATTAAACATCCAAGGGGAGAACTAACCTCCCTGCGAAGGGGCGAGCCGTGGCAGGGGGGAGGGGGCACTAGGGGGCTTAATGACGGGGAGCGGTCAGTCCCTCACACCAACGTCCGACGCACTTGTTTCTTGTAAAATTTTTCCCCAATCTTTATTTTCTTCGTGGACGTATATAATTAGACTTTTGCCGCGCGTGTGTGTGCGTGCGCGGCCTATACGTGTGTACCGTCCGTGTACGCGCGTTAGTGTGCGTATGTTGTATACAGGGTTGTGTAAGACGGGTTATTAGTTTTCTTACCAGTTTCGGTTTGGGATGCTTTTGTTAGATTTCGATAATTTCGCAACGGCCAGCCCTCCTTAGGGTGGAAAAAATCAATAAAGTTGTTAGTATGTGGATATGTTGAACTGGGCGTTAATTAATATATGACGTGCTTGTTTTGTTCTGTCTGTTTTTACTCCAGTACACAGAATGATTGGCCGTTTGTATTTAATTATTGTAGAAAATATTTAATTAAGTTCATAATTGAGATTTAATTTTGGAGAAGATAAATAAGACTAATTTATTTGATGTTGAAATGTCTGTGAGCAGACTTATTATTTGGTAAGCAGAGTTTCTTATTTGACCTTGTGATGTAGCATGGTCATTATTTATGGGCAAAATAAAGAAATACGTATTTAAAAGGAACTCGAAGGAATACCAACCAATCAGTAATTTTTATTTAAAAAACCACAGATAATTATCCGATACTCGAAACTATTTAGCTTCAGTTAATTAAACATTTTTAAAGCTTAGTGCTAATTTAATGGAGCAAAAAAAAACAGGAACATGATGATGATGATGTTTGGAGGTTTTCCAAATGGGTAATTTTGATGTAAGATAGAAGTTTAATAGAAATAATTTTCCTACTAAGTATTTGACCTTTTGTATAATATCTCAAAAAACCAAGCAAACAGTTGGTAACGTCAATTTCGAATGCTTGTGTAGAATTAGTTTGACATAGCAAATTTGCAAAGGGCAATAATTTTACGAGCAATCGCCAAGCTGATCATAACATAGATACAATATTGATTTCTATAGCAGACTAGCTTATGCTGCGGTGTCATTCGAAACACATTACACATCTTGTGCACAAAAATAATTATTATGTTGCAAAGCATTATTAATAGACGAAACGTGTTTTAGAACCCAAGCAATAAGTACAGTCGCTACGCTCAGTACTTCTAAATTGCCGGTAAGAAAAACATTTACCGGAGTCTAACCTGAAAGCGACTCGAATCTAGGACTTTACATCAGCTCTATACACGGTTAGACAGTTGGCCTATGGACGCTTATAAATTAACTAAAACTGTTGCGCTATTGAATCTTATATATTTGTATAGTAAAGGCAATAGGTTGAGAACAATCGGTTGGTCTTTTATTGACGTAAGTATAAAAAGCCTAACCGCCTTATTACAAAACGTAGACGTAAAATAAATTGAAGTTTAGACATGAGTTCACCTGTCTAAAATAGATCTCACGTAAACTGTAGACACATTTTTGTTAAATTATTATCACTAAAATTCTTTGAAATAAACTTGGCGTTAAAGTAAATAATTACCTACTTCAAAAAGCTTTGTTTTTATTGTCAATCAAAGGCTAAACCTGGTATTATCTTAAAACATTGTTTTGTGATAAGGCCCTAAGTGTTTGTCTCTCACGTGTGCTAGAAAATCTATTCTGTATAACAAATGTAGGGAACAACACAATTGTTAAGGTGTTGGCTTCAGAGCGAGAGCTTATAGGTTCGATTTACACCCATTCAGACGTCCAATATGAATCCATCCCAGAACATATTTTTACATTAGTGGGAAATATTGGTAGCAAGTAATGAAATTAAAGTTTGACAAATACACGTAAGGCGTAATGGTTTAAGCAGCTGCCTTGTCTTTTAGCACTGCCTAAAGCGCCGCGACGTAGGTCGGCCGTACAATCGAACAACTTCCCGCTAGTCCACCATAAGGGCGAGAATCGCTCAGCAAGACATCGTCGCTTCCAGCGCTACTTTACACGCACATTGACACTCGTATACAAAACCAGTTTCTAGTGTGCCTCGACTCTATGAGCGAGCTGTTCTTTCAAACTGGTCCAGCGTCGACTTGTTTGATTGTACATCAAGACTTTCTGTTGATTCATTGATTGTATGTTTGTAAAACGTGCCCGCTGTACAAGATTTAGACCATGGGCGAGGATTGTCTTAATACAATCATATACCTACCTTTATGTATACTATTGATAAAACTGAATAGTTTGTTTGGCTGAACGCGCTAATCTGGTTCGAATTTGAAAAAACTTTTGGTGTCGAATAGTCTATTTATCGAGAAAGGCTATATAACGTCACGCTATGAACTATGGGTGCGGAGCAGTAGTCATATTACTCGATCTCTTTAATATAGTCGAATAAATGCAACACTAGGAACCTAAACCGAATGTATGTAGTTCGTGTTTTCTATGTAGATGGCGTTGTGTTAAAAGCTGTAATTTATGATCAACACAAAGAATATTGTCAGCGCTATTGTCCATGACAGCGGAGCACCCTATATAACATTATTCTTTCATTAATCTTTTACTTTCTCCAGAATATACTCTCGTTGTTTTTATTCATCAGATTTCTTGTTGTAGCGAAGTCGGATATAAAACATGTAGCTATGTTGTTACTTCAGAAAAATAACAAAAGCGAAAGTTACTCGATCTGTCGGTCTAATTGTCACGCATTTACGACAAAATCACTGTACCCATTTTGATTAAAATTGAAGAAGAAGAAAGATGCAGAGTACTAAACTTGGACCCCAAGAAAATATGTCGGCTACCCGTTAGTAAGGACTGTCGCTAACATTTTATTTTAATTGATCTCCTTGGGTAAAATCAATTTGCGGCTGAAATTACCAACTAAGTATCTAATGTGGCAACCGTACCCTATTACGTGTAACAGACGCATTGCCACATATTGCCCAAATCGGGTATCAAACCCGCGACGATTATTAAATCATCATCATCGTTGTCCTAGGGTTATCCCAGTCGGTAGCATTCCATACTTTCGTCTACTAACCCAACCTAACTTAACCAGTATGGCAGAATTGTATCTACCGGCAGGCATTTTTAATATTAAATAGTTATTCAGTCAGTGGGGTGGCACAAATATAATAAAATGTAAGAAAACAAGATGGATGGGCAGGGGTGACCGGGGTTAGGAAGACCATGCGATTCACATAAGTAGGACAAAAATAATAGTTTATATAGCTATAACCTTGTGAAAGACCAATGGACTGCCATTCAGAGAGTACATACATACATACATAGACTCACGCCTGTTTCCCGGAGGGGTAGGCAGAGACTACGGAACGCCATTTGCAACGATCCTGACATACCTCACTTGCTTCACTCACTCCCATCAAGTTTCTCATGCATGCTCTTCTGTTAAGGGTACCTACTTCTGACTTGTCCTTTATTCAGGATGTCTCCAATCTGGTCAGAGAACGGTCTCCTAAGTCTTCCCCTTTGTCCTGTCCCATTCACACTAGCCTGATATATCTTCTTTGTCAGTCTATCGTCATCCATCCTCTCCATGTGCCCAAACCATCTTAACATGCCTTTCTCAATGCTTGTCACTACATCTTCTTTTACCCCACACCACTCTCGTATCACACAATTCTTTACTCTGTCGGTCAAAGACACACCACACATACTTCTCAGTGCTCTCATTTCTACAGCATTTATTCTACTTTCTACTTGTATCCGGTTAAAACCAGTAAGTACTAAGTGACTTTTCTGAAACCAGGGGCCTAATTCTCTTATTTTTATATGACATTGAAATTATATTTTGAATGGACTCAAAAGCGGTATTCTGATAACCTAATGTCATTATCGTATAATTTGAAATAAACAGTTCATTGTTGACACATGTTTTGCCACTTGTTTGAATTACGATGTCGTTACAATTTCATTCAAATATTAGATAATTTAGAAGAATACACTTTTTTTATATCGAAACTGTATTTATTTAGGAAAATTAGGCCCCAGTTTGCCGTTAATTATCGCTTGCCCCGTGCCTCGGTGCTTGATATATCATCGGTCTCGGATGTCATGCAGATTTTTGACAGAAGTGACTCTTGAATATACTAATACTGCCCTAAACTATGGAATATCGTTATCCCTTTGGATTGCGAAGGTCAGACGGCAGTCGTTCTATATAATATCCCGCATATTCTGTCAAAAAAACTTGATGGGAGTGAATGAAGCAAGAGAGGTATGTCAGGACCGTTGCAAATGGCGTTCCGTAGTCTCTGCCTACCTCTCCGGGCAACAGGCGTGAGTCTATGTATGTATGTATATTCTGTCAAATCTGGTTAGACCAGTAAGCGGACCCCTGTCTCCAAGACGAAAAGTTTTGGATGCAACCGGGAAAACGCTAGGACCATGTCGATGATGATGACGAAGTAATATATCAAAGCTACATGAGATCGTAACTTGTTACTATGACCTTCGTGTTGCGGGTTCATAACCATCGATGAGTCGTAAAATTGCACCCATCCATAAAATCGCATTTAACTTCAGCGTTCCTTTACAATGTGCGTTCAATCACCAAGTATGTCAAACGAAATTTATTTATCATCAAAACCATGTTTATTCCATGTGGAAATTGAATCTACAACACCTTCTTCCAGCAGTGCTGAGTTAAGGCATACTACGAGCAATGACAATTGACTTACTGTTTCTATACAAGCATACAGTAAACAAAAGCATGATGCCGATGAGTTTACTAATTTAAAAAAAGAGGCCGCAGCTTTGCTGACATAGAAAATCAACAAGAGGGTTCAGCTCATCTTTCTGGTTTTGATCCCCACTTTGACGAAATAAATACGATAAAAAATAGTTTAACTTGTGAAGTTGTAGTGTATTTTCATACTTTGGTTCACACTATCTGCCGAACACGATCTAAACAATAAACTCTGCTTTAAATGTGGCCACAGTCTGTTAAAACCATTAAGCTTTCAGCGTTTAAAAATCAAAACAAATTCAGTATTCAATATTCCTCCATTGCGTAAGTAAGAAGACTGTCAGAATCCCAAACCTTGACCTACGCCAAAATCTAAACCACCATAACACTCAATAAACATAATCTATAAACTGAACAAAACACGTAGTATTCAATAATATAGTTGCGAACACCGTCAGGTAACGGTCGCGCGCGATCCCGCCGACGGGGTGACGTTTAGGGTAAATATCCCATTGTGTCCGCAACTACGGTGACCCTACTCGACACAATAATGTCTGGCTACATGTTTACAAGATCACAATTTTATTGTACGACAAATATCGCTGTAGTTTTTTTCGCTGGCTGTTTTAATGATGTGTTTTTGATCTTTTTAGGTTGTTTGATGCGTGTGTGGGAAGTTAGGATTATTTATGTCGTAAATTGATATACATTTGTAATGTTTTGTGTTGTCTATAATATGGGCACAGACAGACAGTATATACATATCTTATCTTGTTAGTGTCGTTAACAAAAATTTGATGGAAAATAAAAAAAATATTTTTGTAGTCTATACAAAGATTATTTTATACAAACCATTTGAACAGTATCCGATAGAGGTACTTAGTTCTTCCGTGCTTGAATATTCACATATTTTGCCTCTGATTTTTTTGCCGCTAAGGTGTAGTAGTTGACAGTTACGAATCTAACCGATATCTAGGTGCTGATTGTGGTTGAATCTTGGCAAAAAAAACAATGTCTTTTCCTCTAGATTGCTCTTTGAGACGGTGACCCTTTTCAAACTTATACATACCTAAGGTAAACGTACGTAATTCCGGCAGTGTCCCGGTACCCGGTAACTAGTCGGTTTTTATCATTTTGTAGGTTTCTACTAAAATAATATTGAAGTTTGAGAATTGCAATACATACTTGATATTATTTCGTATAATTATAATATGAACGCTGCTCAATAACTGTAATGGTTGCAAAACTATTCTACAATGAAAGTGTGGTGTGCGAAAATTTTGAGGAATTTCGAGGTTCTGTCACTAAACTACGAAGCTACCACATTGTATTGGTTTGCTTATCATATTGCTGCGGATAGCGGCACTGTGAGAGTGTTTATTTGCTTAAATATTTGAGTTAATTATCTCGCGATATAGTCCTTAAGCGGCGATGAATTTAATGAAATAGTAAGTATTTTGGCATATTACATTTACTGGGACTCAGAAACCCCTACATGACCCAGTACCCGGCAATATTATACCCTTTTTTACCGGATACTGGTACACGAGTTAACTTCGTACTACCCGTTGCACCGGAGCCCATTACTGCACCTTAGTGCCTTGCAATAAGTCTCATTATCCTTTGAAAGTGTAGTAGTAGAGTATTAATTATAAAATTATATATTCTGCCTGATGCTGAGACGTACACTACAACTTGATTCTAAACCCTATCATATGTAAGGGCTTGATGTTCATATTTCAAAACGTATTTTATTAAGAGGCATAAATAATTACATATAATGAAAAATAAAACGGTGCTCTGCTCCCATTTCTTAATTTGTATAGAGTACTCGCATGATGGAGCTGGAAAGTGACCATAGGAACTCCGCAATAAAACGACACAAGGCCATCGAGTTTGAGCCCGTTTCAATCGTATTGACGAGTACTCTGATCCTATATGGCAACCAAAGTTTCAAAGATTTCAAATTATAGTTGAGTTCATCTGAAAGAGGAGTTCCACTGAAATATGAGTTCAACGTGACAGACCAATTGGGCGACCACAGAGCCCTCGAGCTACTTTACCGAAGTTACCTATCCCGGATGTCAAACAGAGCGAGGTACAGATGGCATTAGAGAAAATTAGGAAAATAAAGCACCTGGGCATGACGGAATCACTGCAGAACTCCTCTGAGCAGGTGGAGACACAACCTTGAGAGAGCTAGCAAGTCTTTTCAATACTGTCATCCACAAAGGTACAAAACTGGAGCGAGTGTATGGTGATTATATTCCTAAAAAAGGTTGCAAAACTTTATGTAAGAATTACAGATCCATTTCACTCCTGAGCCATATCTACAAGTTGTTCTCGAGGGTTGTAACAAACGACTCGACGACTTCCAGCCATCAGTGCAAGCTGGGTTTCAAAAAGGCTTCATCACCGTGGACCACATCCATACTGAAGACCCATGAGTACAACCAGCCGCTGTGTATGGCATTCGTGGACCACCAGAAAGCCTTCGACTCTATCGAAACCTGGGCAGTTCTTGACAACCTGCAACGATGACGCATTAGCTGGCGATATAAAGAGGTGTTAAGATACATAGAATTGCGTTGGGGAGTCCGGCAAGGGGATGTAATATCTCCAAAGCTGTTCACCAAGGCACTTGAGGATGTCTACAAGACACTGGAGTGGGTTTAACGAATATCAACGGCGAGTACATCGCACACCTTCAATTTGCTGACGACATCGTCCTAATAGCAGAGACGTTGGAAGAGCTTAGCGGAATGCTGCCGACCTTAATGAAGCCTCCCCGGTGGATTGATCTTGGCATGAACCTGGCTAAAACGAAGGTAATATTCAATGAAGACGTCGTGTTTAGACCGATCTGCATTGACGGTTCCTTGCTCGAAGTTGTGCAACAGTGACATACTGTTGTTGACATACCTGGGGCAAGTAATACAGTTGGGTAGACACAGCTTCGAGAAGGAAATCGATAAGTGGATGCAGTTGGTGTGGGCAGCATTCGGTAAGCTACGTCAGATCTTCTCGTCGCCTATCCCGCAAAGCCTCAAGACAAAAGTCTTCAACCAATGCTTCCTACCAGTAATGATATATACGGTGCTGAAATCTGGACACTCACGGTAGTACTGGTCCATAGATATAAAATAGCTCAGCGTACTATGGATCGAGCTATGCTCGGAGTCTCTCTAAAGGATAGAATTCGCAACGAGCTCATCAGGAAGAGAACTGGAGTCACCCACATAGCTCGCCGTATAAGCAGTCTGAAGTGGCAATGAGCTGGCCACGTCTCCCGAAGGCCCAATTTCAGCAAACAAAGAGTGGTAGGTGAGCTGACTACACGGTTGGCGTCGTGGTTTAAGAGGCCACCTCGCAGCTTGGCACTTGCCTAGTGTTGTGGGTTCAATACTGGGTGTTCATCGTGTCGGTTGTATGTTGGTAAAGACTCCCGCGACACTGGGTTTATCCCTAGTGCGTGAGTTGTTCTATAAAATAATGGGCCTTGCGAAGCTATAGATTGTACCTAAATTGTAATTAAACCAAGCGCATACGAAATTTTCTTGTACCTGTAGTTAATTGTTTTATATCTTAGATTTTGATCTCTTTTCAGAAAACTACATAACAATTTGTTGTTAAGCTGTTTAGCTAGCCAAAGATAATTACTGTAAGAATTCACTTCTTACAGTAATTTTAAAAGATAAAAATAATGTGATGTAGGTATACTTTTGTTTGTTTTTAGTTTATTTTAGAAAGCAGTTGAAAAGATATAAACAAAGTATTACGACAATTTTAATTCTTGCTTGTGATTTCCTTTGAAATACATTTCAATAAAAATCTTTTCTTTGACCCCTTTAGATACATAACAATTACATTACACAATATTTAAAAATAAAAGTTCAAATATTATAAACTTTAACGTTAAGCAAATAGGGTTCAAATTCGCGGTTAAAATTTGCCGGTATCTGGGACAATCTACCGTTTACTAGGACAAATCTACCGGATACTGGTACAAATGGGTCTTTTCAAACTTGATTTAAATTAAAGTATTCTTAACGCCATATATATCAAAAGCTATAAAATTGCTCGAAAACTAGAATAAATTATCTATAAACATCTGTAAATTTCATTTTGTTTAGTCTTTTAACCTTAACATAGCAGACCTGCAAAGTCAGCGAAGTTCAGAATTTCACGGCTATTGGGACGTTTACCTTACTTACAAGTATAAATCTGCCCCCGCGGTCAATCATCCTTCGATCCAATTGCACGGTTGGTGTAGTGGTTTAAGCGGCCGTCTCACACCACTTGACACTGCGCCCAGTGTTGTGGGTTCGATCCCCACACGAGACAACACTTTGTGTGATTCGTAAATTGTTGTTTCGTGTCTGGGTGTTCATTGTGTCCGTTACTTGTATGTTTGTAAAGTCCCCCGCGATATAGTCCTAGTGCGGGAGATGTTCTCAAAAAAATAAATGTAAACACACATCTCACTGACTTAAATATTGTACTATTGGCGAACATATTCCTATATAGTTTTATACAAACAAGTAATTAACAAGAATGTCCCTAAAACATTTAGATGGGCCATTATAAGATAATTAATAAATGAACATAAATTCCTTTTCTTTCGCAGCTCGTTAAAAAGTGAAATTACGTAGGTTCATTACATTTCAGGTCAGGGTTGAATTAGAATTTAACGCACTTTGACAATAACACTATATCATAAAATGAAAATACATGTAAAATGGATACAAATTCATTTATATATCCAGTGGGTGTAGAAATACACCTCTGCCTACCCCTTCGGGGATAAAAGGCGTGACGATATGTGTGTGTGTGTGTGTGTTATATATCCAATTAAATATGTCCGATTGATGTATATCATAATACATAAAATTATCATGTAGATGTGTTTGTCACCTTCACAACTCCTCCTTTATGGGATTCTAGGCTGATACATAAGATCATATTTTTTGCATAATACAATCTTCTGATCGTCGTCTGACAACAAAGATTCAATGTAGAAGGTTGCTTTTCAACTAGGTAATTGATAAAACAGGCTATATATTTCTTTTTTGCTTAATATGTAATTCAAAATTCGTTGCATTATTTTGACTTAGGTCCTTAATCATTTTCTGCCAAATGTCCATTGTTGAATATATTTACACCTCCTTCTAGGTTTTCGACACAGATCCGCAAGCATCTATCTGCTTCCTGTAACCGTGATTCTGGTGGGGATTTAGCAAAGCGATCTCAAAATCAATTGTTACAGAGCCAACGAAGAGAGAATCAGCAACTCCGTAAATTCGCCTCATGGTGTAAACTTGTCGTTTGTTATTTGCCCAACATAACGTAACGTAACATAATAATAATAGTTAGGTACTTGGTCGACAAAAAGGCGAAATTTCTCCTTAACTGTTTCATCTCTGTCCTAAATAGGCATATTCTGTAGGTTACTTAATAGGTATGTATTTCGATTCTAAAGTTTGAAACTGATCAAAACTTTTTTAGGCCATACTTAATTACAAAGTCCCTTTTCTTTTAAATAACAAAATCTTGTATAAACAATAATTCCACGAAGCTATTGTTATTAATTAATAAACGTTTGTCACTATTTCATTGAAGTTTTACTACTTTAAGTTAGGTTTACTTTATTATTTTAATTGGTTTTGTTTCTTTGAATAAAGCTATACTGATTTCGTTTAATTGTTTATAAGTTTATTGTTAATATTTTCCTTAAATTTCTGCTTGATGCTTTCACATATGAGCATACATACATACATACATACATAGACTCACGCCTGTTTCCCCGAAGGGGTAGGCAGAGGCATATTAAACGCCCAATTTTCGCCAGTGTTTTGATCCCACGTAATAGGTGGCGAGCCTATTGCAGCTTATTGGGACATTTTGTTTGCCAGAGCCTCGTCCGTTGATCGGCAGGTGCACCACTTGCAGGTGAGGTTGGCTTGGGACCCTAAGTTCTTGGTGGGAACCCTATGCACCCTCTTGGTGGGAACCCTATGCACCCCACATATGAGCAATACTATGTTAATCGAGAAAGAAAACGTGGAGAAAATCTGTATAGCTTAAAATACTTCACAATGTTAGGTACCGGAAGAAAATATGGTAAGAGATCGTTTCTGGCTGTCAATCTGGCTTGCCAAGCGACTTTGGGGCTGAAAACCTGGGCTTGTTTAGTAATTATAATTTGTTGATCACATCTTCAACAAGTGATGCCTGTTTATTTTTATTTATAGACTCACGCCTGTATCCCCGAAGGGGTAGGCAGACGTGTAACATAAATCACACAAAGTGATGCCTCGTATAAGGATTGAACCCCCATCACTCGAGCAGACTTAACCTCTACGTCATTTGTAGAATA
Organism: Euclidia mi; assembly: GCA_944739405.2. Taxonomy (NCBI): domain Eukaryota; kingdom Metazoa; phylum Arthropoda; class Insecta; order Lepidoptera; family Erebidae; genus Euclidia; species Euclidia mi. The sequence goes on from OX123207.2 coordinate 35,047,714, forward strand.
CCTACTTAGTAATTAGGTTCGCTTCATCATCATCAGCCTTTAATAGTCCACTGCTGGACTAGGCCTCTCCTTTGAAAGGAGGAATTGGCCTACTATACCACGCTGGCCAAACGGGTTGGTATAGGGTTTGTATCAAGTTTTCCTTCTCTTACAGTGCTGTTCTCTGCATAATATGCTCTCCCTCTGTCGGCTCTTACGACACCCATGGGATGATATGGGGTGGTCACAATCCGTATTCTTAATCCGTTACTAAAATTCCTATTAAAATTTGGGAATGACACATCATACCTGGGGCCTTACTCTTGAGTTTAATTCCGATCTATCGACATTGGGATTGTCAACAATTGTCACAATTCCTACTCTTGAACAGGACACTAGCTCCAAATTGCTTTTAAATTGGGTGTTTTTTTGAGGAACTAAATAGGATCGGGATCGGCATTGAAAAGCTACTCCCGAGCATATTTTGACAGTTGCGTATTGCGTCAAGATTGTGCTAGAATTGTTTGTTTATTGAGTTAAATCCAATAACGAAAGAGTAACTTTTTGTAAATTGTTTTCCTATTTTATAAGTTTTTATCCATTGTGTAGTTTTCAAAGTATTGGAGTAAGTTTCTATTATGGCAAGGATAGTGCTAATGCATGATATCTTAAATAAATCTAAGTGAAAAGAGTTTAATAGAAGACGAGACGAACGTCGTATGATGGGCTACATGGAAAAAGCGTTTTCTATGCATGAAACCGAATTTAAGGCAAATTACCTTACATTACATTAAGGATTTTTTTAAGGAAATATATGCAAATATATAGCCTTATGTTAAATAGCCTATGTTGAATTTGCCACCTTTGTACCTAGGTAAGTACCTACCTTGTACCTATACTTATTCGGCAAGTAATATTTTGTACATATTCAAAATAAGAATTCTGTAACTGTGGGTTCTGTAAGTTGGTATGGGTGCATAGGGTTACGGCAATAGGCTCACCACCTATTACGTGGGGATCAAAACAATGGCTTAAAGTGGGCGTTTTATATGCCTCTGCCGACCCCTTTGGGGAAACAGGCGTGAGTTTATGTATGTAATTCTGTAAAATGTTTTAAATAATTAATTATATTTTTTTATTTGTAGATAGGTGATTCAGGATATGCTCAAAGAGAGTACCAGATGGCACCTATAATTAATGCTGCTGCAGCTTCCCCAGAGTAGTATTAAACCAAAGTGCACTGCTCAGCATGCAATGTAGTGGAGCGTACTATAGCTGTCCTCAAAATACATAGATGGATGTGCCTACTGACAACTGAGGCACAGGGTGCTACATTACCATCCCACCGTAGCATCCAAAATAATTAATACATATTGTATCTTGCACAACATGTGCATTAATTTACCTGAACTCGACCTTGAAGAGGAAATAGAATATGATGACCACTATAACCCTGATCCCATTCCACAAGAACCAAGTGAGACAGCCAGAACAACAGCAGCTGCTAAATTACGTCGGGGCCTTCAGAAAAGAGCTGCTTTAGTACAGCAATTATGGTTGACTAGAAGGTAGACAATTATATTACCAGAATGGTTTAATTTTTATGTAATGGATGATAGTAAAGTCTTTTTAAACTTATAAATACTTTTATTTATCAAAATATAAGAATCAACAATAAGATAAAATATAACAGAATCAACAATATAGCAGTAGAATCAACATTGAGGTCATAATATATCACAATAATTAAGAATGAGATCCAAATATAAAACTAAAATCAACTTAAATAATAGCATAAGAATAAAGAATTTCTAGCTATTTCAGCAATGCCTTGAGCTGTTGCCTCTTCTGCTTGAACCCTGCACTCTTTAATTGCCACAAGCGAACTCAATATGTTTGAGAATTGAGCCAATGCTTGGGCTGTAGTTCTCTCTGCTTCTACATGTCATTTGTCTATCATTGCAAACCGCTCCATTTCTGGATAAATTGGTCTCTGAATGATTGAAGAACGACGTCGCCGCCGTCTGGGTGTAATATCCTGATATGGTGCCGCAGCTGGTGGTTGCTCAGAAAACCGCGTGGCTGGTGGCTCTGAAGATGGTGTAGTTTGCTGTGGCATTGAAGACAGGAGCTGATGGTGGCACTGAAATGAGATATACAAGGATAAGATTCAGGGCCCTATGAGGAAAAAAATGCCAGGGATTTCAGTCTTAAATTATTATTTATTTTAAAGGCCTTCATTCTTTTCTATTAACTCAGTTTATTGTCTGTGCTCTCAAGATTAATAATAATTTAGGTCATTAATGTAATAGGTAGGATTTTAATCCACAAATTCTCGGTCACAAGTCCCATAGCTTTAGCATAGGGTTAGGGCTGCAATGCTGCTTATAATATTCATATAATTTGTGTTCTTACCAAATATAGCCTTTGATAAAAATACTAAGTTTTGTGATGAGATTTTTTTTCCTAAACTAATTTTAACAACCGTTAAAATCAGTGGTAAACAATTTGAATGAACACTTACCTATAGGAGTCGCTTGATAATGTGAGGTACTAGGAATGGAGAATGTGTCCATTTGGTCTAAAAGCTCTGCTTATACTGGCACAGAATCTACTGTAGGTGAGACAGCTGGTACAGACTGTAAAAATAAAGTGATTAAGTACCTATTAAGTTTTTTACTATTACTATACCACATTTCTTCTCTGCCCAGTACTAAAAACAAATTTATTTTAATAAAAGACATAACTATACATACAGAATAAATTACATACTTAATTATTAATAGGTATCTACTTATTGTGAAAAATCTTACCTTGGCCCATCCTTGAATTCCTTGACCATCCTTATTAGCTCCTCCAAGAGCATTTAAAGAGGTAGCCAAATTCACCCATTTCCTCTTAGTTTCTTGCTAGGCTTGGGTGGTGCGAAGCAAACACTTGGCTATGCCTGGATTTTCTTCAAGAAACTCCACCAAAGCTTCTAACTGGGCATAGCTAGGACGATAAGCCATTATAACTGAAAATGCATAAGTTTTTTAGTACCTATATACCTACTACATCACGCAGTTTAGGAAACATTGATCGAGTTAATGTTTAAAATGTAATCTTGGTAGTTTTTACTTACCGCTTCTATAAACTTCGTAACGTAACAATAAATATGTACAACGGAACTAAAATTATCAATTATTATAGTCGTATTCTTACTGGAAAACTTAAAATAAAACTTTTTTCACTTTATTCGAGCGTAATTTGAAATTGAAGAATTGTGTTTGTTTATGTTTTGTTTGGCAGCTTGGTTAACTTTTTTTGTGGCGGCAACGACACTCCCACATACAGCCAAAAATGTTCATTTCAATTCATGATATTAGCAGTTTTTTCGGGCTCATTTGACTTATAAACGATAAAATCATTGAGTTAAACCATTAGCCACATTCTATTTATTTATTTACCTTGTTATTTATAAAATACAGACATTCAAAGTCATAATGTTGGTTTATAGTAACATTTTGAACAACACTAGTCCTCCCAATCGCAGGGCGATCCCAATTTCAATCCAATGTTGACAACATTGATTTCAAGAGTACGAAACCACGTGACCATGAAATTGACATTGGAATTGTATTGGTTTTAAATTGAGATTGGTATTATTTTGGAGAGTAAGGCCCCTGGCCTTAAATGTATATTTTGATGTAATTCGTGCAAAATGGTGTATGTCCAAAGTTTATGTGGGATCTTTTACGTTTTAAGATTTCTTTTACTTTGTTCAAGATATGCTGTACTAGCCGTTTCCCGCGGTTTCACCCGCGTCATGAGGGACCTACTTCGCGTACCCGAAAAACCCAAATATCTTAAGGACCCCTATTTTTTCTAAAATAAAATATAGCCTATGTTACTCGCAGATAATGTAGCTTTCCAATGGTGAAAGAATGTTTAAAATCGGTGCAGTAATTTTTGAGTTTATCCATTACAAACAAAAATACAAATACCTCTTTATAATATTAGTGTAGATAAATATAGCATATGACACTCAAACATAAATACCTACCTACTTTATAGTAAATCGTTTTTATAAAAATGAATCCTAGCTCTATAGATTTATCGCCCTTATAATAAAGTTCATGAGAATCGTTGCAGCCGTTTCCGAGATTAGATATCCCTACATACATATGTACATGAATTGCGCGTTTAAATGTAAGTATAAGATAATAACATCTTTAGACAAGTAACAATCATCTGATGCTAACCTAAGCAGACCCTGTAAGTACCCGGTTTATTTCAAACCAGATATCTGATAAATAGACATCATATGGAGAAATACATATGTACCTACTATCGGTATCAAACACGCGCCGACCAAATAATCGTATTCATCATACGAAGATATATCCAGGTTGGTAATCGAACCCACGACTTCAAGCTTCGCAGTTAGAGTGACTAACCTCGGTTCCAACTAAAAGCCTGCGTTATCTCTATCCTGCTCTCTCGAAGAATAACAAAAAAATTAGTGGAAATCAATTCGACGACTTTAGTCAAAGAAGGTTACATCACTAACTACAAAACCACATGCAAAAAGACGTATGTGAAACGATTCAGTAGTTACCGAGATCACATCTACACAAACTCTTCAACTCTCAAGTGTAGGTGTATTTGTGGACACATATAAGTGACCGGTGACACGTGTAGGTTCGGCTTGTGGAAACATCGTGTGCCCGCAAGCCACACATGTTCCTTATACGTTAAAGGTTGTACAATAACTTATTTGTATTCTGTTGTTCGACATTTGTTGACAGGATCATAATAAATACTTTATTTTTTGAGAGCTTAGATGGAGCCTTTAAGAATCAGAAAATAAAATGTCCATGCGTTGTCCGGATTTAAAATACTAAATGCCACTTCCCAATTTCATCTTGAGTTTGTTTCGGCCTTTCTTCTCAAGAAGTCATTTAGCTAGGAAAAGCCGGCATCATCTAGAATAGGGTTTTAACATGTATAAGTGTTGTAAACAACCAAAATGCAGAAATAAGTATGTCTTTATGTCTTCATACTGGAAACAGGTATAGTTCACAATTTAGGCCCCCTTAATGCTCATGTCCGTGGTGCTTATCTTTTCTCATAATTATACCTCTTCGTTGCTTGTCTCCCGCTTTATTAAGAGGGGAAGTGGATTGTTTATTTTCCAACTCCTCCAATATACTTCTGATCTCTTCTGATTAAGTTCGTTGCGGATTCCAAGACAGTTTAACTTTCCCTGGGACTTCACGGGTGTCAAAACTAGTTGTCATCAATGGTCACTGCTGCTGAGCCTGGCTACACAGGTGACATAGTAGTGGGAATGAGGGGTGGATTAGTCCCATATACACAATTTCATGCCGTGGGTTTTGTGAGAAGTAACTAAGGTCAATATACGAAGCAAATATATAGTATCTTCACGAAGAGACCGAAACCTCGAGATAAACCCCTAACATCAGTATAGAAGACCAATCTTCACATTGACTATTGTGTGCAAAAAATACTTACTGTTAGGTACAATTAGGGAATGCAATCTCGATCGAGCCGAGATCGAGATCTCGCCCTTTTTTAGCGAGATTAATCTCGGTCGAAAAATGGGCGAGATCTCGCGAGATTTACGAGATTGCACTCGAGCATAAAAACGTCTTATTCGAAGCGCGAACTGACACGGACGGATTGCAATCTGTCGGTATCGGCATTAATAAAAAATGAAATGAATTTATACGAGTCCGAGGGGTCAAAAGGCAAAATTTCGCGTTGAATCCGAAAGGGCCTTCTCAGCCGCTGGTTATCTGGCCAACAGAAAAGGAAGCTGTTAGCAGACGATTCTTTGGACATTTTGTGTTTCTGAAGCCATCAGTGGCGTAGCTAGTTATTTTCAAAGGAGCTCCCCTTTGAAAATAATTGGCTTGAACTGAACCAATCGTCCCTTTGATTGGTATATTTTGTTAATTAGGTTCTGTAATTTCTAATAGTCTGCCTTATTGGTATATTTTGTTAATTAATCTGTAATATCTAAAAAGTCTACTGAGTAGATATAGTTTTATTTACCTAATTGATAATAATACCTCAGTTTAGCAACATAGATGATAAGTAATTTTTTTTGACCTCTCGTTGTTTTGTTTATTATATAAGAAACGTTTTATTACTAACAGATTTGTTTTGATATTAGAAGCCAAGACTTGTTGTTTCTTTCATTTCTTATTTGACAGATCCGGCCGCAAAAGTTTACTTCATAAAAGTTTATTAAAAAATTATAGAGTCATAGGTACGTCAAACAATTTTTGTAGCATAAAAGTCTATTGAAAAGTTCGTGAAAAGTTATGTTTATCTTATAATACTTAAAATGGTTATTATTTATGTCCTAATTTATTCAAATATTTCGATTATTTACAAAAAAACATCCAAAACTGTCAATCTCGCAATCTGTCAATTGGCTTCATAAACTCGCGAGATCTCGCTTGAGCCCAAATCTCGCGAGATTTGCATTCCCTAGGTACAATCGAACAAGTCGGCGGTAGACCAGTTTGAAAAAACATCCCTTGGCTCGCTCATATAGTCGAGGCACTCTAGAAACTGGTTTTGTATACGAGTGTCAATGTGCGTGTAAAGTAGCACTGGAAGCGACGATGTCTTGCTGAGCGATTCTCGCCCTTATGGTGGTCTAGCGGGAAGTTGTTCGACTTTACGTCAATATTCTTAGAGAAGGTAATACTTCTCCGATTGAACCGGCCGATTCATAACGAAATCACCAAGACTAACTTGAAGTTTTTGTAACGGAAAACATATTTTTTTTATGGTTATAGGCGGCAAACGAGCAGACGGATTGCCTGATGGTAAGCAATTACCGCCGCCCATGGACGCAAGCAATACCACAGGAGTCACCAGTGCGTTGCCGCCCCTAGGGGTTGGGAAAAAGGATAGGATGAGGAGTGGGATGAGCCAGAAGGAATATAGGGCCTCCGGCACTCTCACTCACCGAACGAAACGCAAGAGTACATTATTTCCAGAACTCAATATTTGTTCTGTCCCGCTATAAACAATTACTAGACCATGCCCACAGCTACGCCCGATTATTTCAATTTAACCATTACTGCCTGATCCCGAGCAATGAATACAGATTTACATAGAAGCGCAGTTCTTAAGGATTTCGTGTGCCGATTCCAAGTGGGGACGGTCTCCAGTTTAGTTCGTAGTTGGTAGCGGCGCTGGCGTCGTTCTCCGTCTCTCTTGCTCTCATAGTTAAGATACACAGGAGGAACGTTCGTCTCCCTTGCTCTCGTAGAGACAGCTGTCACACACAGCGCGACTGCCACGCTGCCAAGCGGCAATTTGGGTCACAGAAAGTTTGTCTTCAGAGCGCCCATAGGAAATGCGCCTCTATGTAAATATCTGAACTCTTTGTCCCGAGGAAATTTCTGGAAATGCCATCTTAGTGCACCCCTACGGTCCCTAAAAAACATAAATGCCAAATTTCATTTTCTTGTGCCCAAAAGTTTTGGCGCCGCGTTGTCTGTCAGTCTGTAACACAAGAATCTTATATACTTTAATCACTTTAATATATAAAGCTGAAGAGATTGTTTGTTTGATTGAACGCGCTAATCTCAGGGTCTACTGGTCCGATTTGAAAAATTCTTTCAGTGTTAGATAGCCCATTTATCGAGGAAGGCTATAGGCTATATAACATCACGCTATGAGCGACGGGAGCAGAGCAGTAGCCTTAAATAACGCGGGTGTAACCGCGGCCATCGACTAGTTTTATAAATACAGAAGATTTAAAAAAAGAAAAGAGCCGAACTAAATTCATAAACGATAGATACCTATAGAGTAATATATATCAACTTAGTATGCGAACGAAGCCGTCAGTGTAAGGTAGTATTTCATAAAATTAAGTTATGGAAAGCGGTATGAATGCTCTTCACATAGGGAAAATAAAATTGGGGCAAACTTGATATCGATATTGAATATTTGAAGCCATATAGCAGACGAAATCTCCAAAATATATATCGCGCAGTTTTACGGTATTTGGTAACAGATTTTTTCCATTTTCATTTAACATATCATACTTAAATATTTTTATTATAGAATATGCTTATTTTTTTGAAAAAAACTTTGATTTTTTATGTTTATTCTTGCCTGTGTTACCTTAGGTGTTATCGCGACAAAATTTAGCTTGTGTTATTCTGAGGTATAAACTATACTACTGCAAAGTTTCAACAAAATCGGTTCAGTACCTAGTTTTTATGTGCAGGAATAACGAACATTCACTAATCCTCACAGACTTGCTCGTTTATATACGTTTATATACCAAAATTGCGACACTCTAAAACTTTGTATAATTTTATTTATTTTGATTTGAAGTCTTGAAAAACGGAAAAGTCCAAAGCACCCGTAACCGGCGAGCATGTATTAAAAGAGTAATGAATGTAGAGGAAGCGCGTCAGGTTTGCAAGGATAGAAGCAAATTGCGATCTGTTGTCTCTGCCTACCCCGACGGGAAAAAGGCGTGAGTATGTATGTATGTTGATTTTTTGATAATTGACTAAACTGTAAATTATACATTTGAACCTTCCTCGGGAATCACCCATATCTATTCGTGAAAACCGTACGAAAATCTATTCAGTTGTTTTTGCATTTATAGCGTTCTTACAGACAGACAGGAGGAAAAAGAGCACTGCACTTTATAATTCATTTATTTATAGTCTTACGCCTGTATCCTCGAAGGGGCAGGCAGAGGTGTAAATATTACACCCACATTGCGCCATGAATTTTAAGGTCCTACGTAATAGGGGGCGAGCCTATTGCCGTTACCGATAACATCACCAGACTGCGGGCTGCTACTGAGTATTCGGAAAAACCCAGTAACACTTTTGCCGACTCCGAATCGAACCCGGGACCTTTATAATATATGTATAGATATAAATAGTTACACAAACGATACAGGCCTTTCAACAATGTTTATTTACTATTCTTAGTACTATGTCAATATTGAAATAGTCATAATTTGTTTATTTGTTGATCGACCTCAATTTTATTACCACCGCTAGACACATTGGTGCCATGTCTTAAATTCTTTGAAATTATATATAATTGTTCATCATCATTCATCATCAGCCTCTAACAGTCCACTGCTGGACTAGGCCTCCTCTGAAAGGAGGAATTGGCCTACTATACCACGCTGGCCAAACGGGTTGGTATAGGGTTTGTATCAAGTTTTCCTTCACTAACAGTGGTGTTCGCTGCATAATATGCTCCCTCTGTCGGCTCTTACGACACCTATGGGATGATATGGGGTGGTGACATTCCTTATTCTTAATCCGTCATCACACGGACGCTGATTGTTCCTTTCATATACTTAATATATACTAACTAATAGTTTTATTCCAGTACTTAAAATCATCATCACCGTTATCATAGCTTTATCCCACTTGTGCTCCGAGACCGTCTACCTAGTTGCTTTTTAGAGTTGCTTTTTAGTCCGACCAAATTTTATTGAATAGTTGCTTTTCTACTAAGTGACTGCCACCTGACTTTTTCATACTTAAAAGGACTTATTAAGTAAAAGTTCAACTTTGCTGCAAGTTATATTTGCTAAATCCTAGTAAATATTAGCTAGTAAATCAACAATCTATGGCTAAATATCAATTGCTCCCCTTCATAATATTATCAGCAAAAGATTATAAACTTCGATTTTGTTAAAATTCAAATTCAAATCTTTATTTTGCAGAACATGAGTAAGTAAAAAAGCTCTTACAATGATATTTGTCTCATCATATTCCGCTGTCACAGCAGCATGCAAAATTAGCACAAGAAATAATATGGATTACATTCAGAAAATTCATAAATACATGCTGTTTATATAATTATTACTTGAATATGAATTAAATTGAATTAAAGTTCATTTATTATTAATTAAATATGCACATGCTTACATTATATTACTTATCAATTAAATAATCGTTTACCGAATAGTAACTCTTTTCAAGTAATATTTGTTTCACTCACACATTTGAATTTGAATTTGAATTTGAATTCGATTTTGTTAAAATTCACACTATGTGATTATTCAAAAATTGATTTTTGAATAACTTTTACCAAAGGAAATACAAACATAAGATTTCAGTGTTATTAATAATTACAAATCAAGAAAATGGCCCGTTCGAAAGATAAATCTTATATTCCTAAAAGTAAACTTTAGGGCTGATTTTTCAATAGCCAAATAAAAGTTATTCTGTAATTAAACTGTACTGTAAAACAGTAGATTCACTTTATACGAATAATAATCGTTATTTTGAATTTGGAATCGTTTTATCTTACAAATACTTTTATCCGATGATTGAAAGTTAAGTTAACGCCAATTTATTTAAGTTTTTACATCATACAACGGGATTGGATTTCGGCTATCGCAGCAAAAGTATATCAGCGCCATCTTGTTTTATCACATGACACTTTTCATGACATACATTTCCAAGTTTCCGCCTTACAAAATCTTGTACCTAATATGGCATTAAACTATATTCTTCGTAACTGTCGTGAAAATCGATTCAACAATTTAGCCATGAAAAGCCAGGAAGCAAACAGACTAATTTCGTATTTGTAAGTAACATTAACATAATTTCATCCTTGATAATATACCACGATAGGCACTTACAAGGACACGATAACTAAAAATTACATTCGTAATAAACTTTTATAGAATGTAGAGCAATAAAATGGCACGCAGTAATGTAATATTTGTATGAAATATTGTACGGACACGCCTTATTTCATACAAGTCTTAGAAACGCCGATGTGCCTGTGTAATCGCACGAAATTGTTACACAAAGTGATTTGAACATAGAATATTGTATTCTCTACAGAATATATAATATCGGAGCGAGAAAAAAAGTAAGAAAAGCATATTTTAAGGCGAACGTTAATTTCGTATCTCGTCACAAACGTTACGTCGACAAAATTCGATTCGGCGACATTGTCATCCGAGGCTGTACTCCGTCAAAGAAAATATAATAAAAGTGAAAAAAAAATACTACATCACATACGGAATAAAATAAAGTAAAATGAAATAAAAAGACATGTGAGGGAAATACATTGCTATTTCTACAGGGTGTGCACACATACGCGCCGTCCAATTTATAATATTGTTTTCCTCTGGATATATTTTTTCACTAGTATAAGGGTGGGGGCACCCCCTACCCACCCACAGGGCGTTTTCCCCCCAGATATTATTAAAGACGTATACTCACACATTCTTGGCGAAACGGAGTGTGATTAGATTAATATACGCTCGTGTGTTTGTTCAGGGAGTGGGCAGGGAGGAATGATTTGAGGACGGACAGCCGACCTAATACAATGATATGAGGAGCTTTTATAACCTGTGACGTGTGGTGTCAGATTTCAAAAGAGTCGACTCGCGGACACGGAGGGAAGTGCTCTGTTCGATGCCTTAACACCAAGCCGTGATGATTGGTTCAAGTCATTGTTGTAGAGCTTTAAACGTAATTTCTAGAGCAGCATGGAGTTCGTCACTCCTTCTGCGTTGCTGAATGGAACGAGAAAGTAGGAATGTCATTTCCGCGTTGTCACTCAAAAAAGGAGCTAGTTAAGAACCCGTAAGCAGCCGGTTCAAATGCCAAGAGAAGAGGGCCACTAAAAACTGAACATTTTGTAGGAAGTCAACAGAAAACTCTCTTTAAAATTCCTATAATAGAAAGCGTGAAACTAACGCGTTATGCGGTAAATAATTCTTATCTTAATATATAAAATCCTTGCGTTACTGACTGACTGACAGACACGCTACAGCCGAAACTATTGGGCGCAGGAAGCCTAAATTTGGCATGTATGTTCCTTGGGGACCGTAGGGGTGTACTAAGAAGGGATTTCCCGAAATTCCCACGGGATCGGCCAAAACGGGTAAATTAAAAAAAATGCAGGCGTAGCTGCTGGCGTCCTCTAGTTCTAACTATAAAATATGAACAAATAGTTTGTTTAGTACTTAACTGAGCCTAATAAAAGCTCCGCACACCAAGGTTGGTAAAAATGTAAATATCTTTATGATGGCATAAAGGAATTTAATTTGTTCATGGCGATATTTCGTCCGAATAACCCGGAAAACTTTGCGAAAACTCGGACGGTTTCCAGAAGTATCCATGTAAGATAATGTGCTACTGTTGTGATTTCTATTTCCTGATGTTGCTGGTTGTTTTAAAATAGCACACTGACTTATTGGGATTGCTTATTGAAGTCTGTTTTAGTCCTATAATAAGCGGCATTAGAGCCACAAAATAAAAAAAAATAAAAACATTTATTGCCCTGTGGCCCCACACTAGGCAAGCCTGTCCTGTGGGTACCTGACACGACTAGAGTACTTCTTATTATATACTATTCCTAAATCTTGATAAATTTCGATTTTACCAATACCAATCTAGATGTTGTTTACTAACAACATCGGGATTGGTATTGGTACGTACCTAGTTGTCTTAAATCACATAATAATTATCAAACTAACGTTATCCCTATTTCACCAAATCCGGCGATCCCCTTTTTAACGTACAACCATATTTGATTGAAAATAGTGGCCATGAGTTTTATTGCCCGTTCTTTCTCGTGGATCTACCTATTGCATTGCGAACGTGGCAGCAAATGTAAATGTAGAATCATTGAGTAATTAACTTAAATTTTGGCGTTCATAAGCGTCATTAAAAATCGTAAAATCATCTTTATTCATCTAGGCCGCAAAGTGTTGTGGCCTAGATGAATAAATGATTTTGACTTTGACTTTGACAGAAACCAGACAACTGATAAACATACTGATATATATATACTTTTAAAAACACACACAAGATAGGTTTCACCCAGACAAAGAACAAATAATCGTGATCATCACATATATTTTCTGAGAATCGAACCCAGTTCCTTAGCAGTCAATCTCACAAACCCGATATTACAATAAAACAATAATTGTAAACATTCAATAGAGTGTTAAATGTGATTCCATTCGTGTAAGCATTGTAAACCCGACCCTTAGTAATGTACGGACCCAAACATTACGCCGTGAACTTTACAAGATGAATTTGTTATACAAGAATCAAAACTTGTTTCCAATAATAATCTGGCTACTATAATAAATGCGAAAGTTTTTGAGGATGTAGGGACGTTTTTTAGTCTTTCACGTAAAAAATATCGAACAGTTTTGAAGAAACTTGCTGTAATATGGCTTACTAGACGATGCCCGCAACTATGGCCGCACATTATTTTTTATATTTTTTTATAGACTCACGCCTGTATCCCCGAAGGGGTAGGCAGAGGTGTGATATTACAACCACATTTCGCCATGAATGTTTAAGTCTCACGTAATAGTGGGCGAACCTATTGTCGTCACCGGGCACATTACCAGACTCCGAGCTGCTACTGAGAATTCGGCAAAACCCAGTAACACTTTTGACCGACCTGGGAATCGAACCTGGGCCCTCCGATCAGCAGTCGCATACGCTACCCACTGGACCACTGAGGCAGTCATTTATTTATTATGATTATTTTTTAATTAAATCTTTTCTACCCTATCCCGTAAGAATTTCGGGAAACCTCTTCTTAGTGCACCTCTACGGTCCCTTAGGAACATACATGCCGACTTTCAGCGTCTTGCGCTTCATAGTTCCGGCTGTGCGTTGTCTAACAGTCACTCAGTAACGCAAGATATTTCAAAGGTTGCTTGGCAGAAATTTAATCGCTTTTAGCTATAAGTCTGCCTATTGAATACTTAATGAATATACTTAATTATATAATAAACTATTTCCCTCAGCTGTGTCACGTAGGTAAGTCGAGGCCGTCCTCTTCCTCTTCTCCTTTCTATTTTGCCTTCCAGTATTATTTTGAAGAAGTTGTCGTATCGTATCAAGTGGCCAATCATTTCATCATCGTTCGTTAGTTTTAACAACCGTCTCTCTTCGTCAACCATTCACAGTACCTCTTCGTTTGTAATCTTTTCTGTCCAGCTTATTCTCTTCATCCTCCTCGAGCACCACATCTCAAACGCCTCCAATCTTTCTCTATCTCTTTGCGTCAAGGTCCAAGTTTCACAGCCGTATAGAGCGATACTCCAGACGTAAGTTTTAATTAGCTGTTTTCTAATTTTCATACATACATACATACATAGTCTCACGCCTATAACCCCGAAGAGGTAGGCATAGGTGTACTTCTACACCCACTTTTCGCCAGATATACTGTAGTCCCACGTAATAGGGGGCGAGCCTATTGCCGTACCGGGCACATTTCCAGACTCCGTGCTGCTAATGAGAATTTCGTGACAGAAAAACTCAATAACACTGCCCGACCCAGGAATCGAACCCGGGACCTCCCGATCCCACGCGCACATTTATGCCGCGAGACCAACGAGGCAGTCGTATAGGGTTTGATGTCGAGTTTTCCGTCTCTACGCAAAGATGGTATTTGCGTAGAGACGGAATTTCAAATTCTAATTTTCAGTCATACAATAAAGCTAATTAATTTTACCAATAAATGTGGACACAGGCTCTATGGCAAATCTGAAAAGCCGGTTTTTATGGCCTTATTTCGTTTCCTTATTTATGGCAAATCTGAAAAGCCGGTTTTTATGACCGAAGTACGTAGGTATGTATAAAAGTGTTCACAATTTGTTGGCCATTTAAATTTTAATCAAATTTATTATAAAATCACAGGCAGGCATTCCAATTTTATTGATTACATAGAAAACTGACCTCTCATTCAAGTTGATCGGCTCTATGCAATAGAAAAAGATTGTCAATAGTACCTCCTATATCGTTGGTCAACAGTTATATGGGTCCCACGCAATTTTCTGTATGTCGCGTCGAAAACACATATTGTTTCTTCACGACTTTTTTTTTTAGAAAGGAAGCTTGGAATAATTCTGGTGTGCTAAAACATGATTTTCTTTAAACATTGAGTATTTTGCTTACTAGAGAAAGTCGAGGAGAAGACTCCAAGTCAAGTTAAGTCTTAGATGCGACAGGGATAACACTAGGACGATAATGATGAAAGTCGATGAAATTTAACCACTACATGCTCATTCAGTCTCTAAAGAAAAATAAATGCATGCAGGTTAGAGACAGGAGATGTTAACTAAAAACGGATTTTGAGATAGTACTTAGATGAAATTTGCCACAATGATAGTTGATAGCCTGAATTGTTACTAAAGATATTGACTAAAAAAATATTGAATAGCTATGTACTTACAGTTTTCCACAAGGGACACCATAACCTACTCTATTTTACTGTAATGAAATTTATCACATTTTGCGATTAGACCAGCCTGTTGTACAACTAGTTTTAAGTTATTTATTTTACTAACTGTCTTTCCTTATCTTTACTGGTGTGAAATAAAATATTAATCTGTGTATAGACTTGACTGAAAAAAAAAAATTTAAAGACAAACAACAACCCGACTGCGTAAAAAATAATTAAAAAAAAATAACTTAAGTAAATAAAAACTAAAAAGAAAGAAACAAGGCCCCCTTGGGAACATGTGATTGGTAAAATTTGAATGGGCCCCGACTGTGAGTCGTTCTGTTCTGCATTAGAATTCTAAACTACTGGCCTTGTTTCTTTCTTTTTAGTTTTTATTTAAGTTATTTTTTTTAATTCTTTTTTACGCAGTCGGGTTTTTGTTTTTCTTTAAATATTTTTTTTATTTTATACTTTTTAGTTATTCACTGTTTTTTTTTGTTTATCGTTTATACTTGAAGTAAAAACTTAAATCAATAAATAACAACATTAGCGAGAATGATTGTTTTGTTAAACAAATTTAAATCGTTATATATCCTAAACTATAATTTAAAATGAAAAATGATAAAAGGAACCTAAAGATGATTTTAAAATACCTATTCAACGACACCCCACATGACATAGTTCATCGTCATTTTCTTTTTTCATTTTGACAATATGGCGTCTGGTTGTCGCTGTGGTGATTTTTGATTACTGTCATGTCTTTAGTGACACACGCAAGGTTAAGACGAATCGATTGACGTAAGAATCATCAAAATCGGCCTACCCATTTGGTCTCTAGAACGCCACATAGAAACAAACATACATACATACATACATACATAGACTGATAAACACATTACCCTCCTTTGCGTCGCGCAGTCGGGTAAATAGACATGTCTATCATGCGGGTGAAACCGGGGCAGCCTGTAAGTCCAATGATTGAATAAATGTAAACGAGGTCAAAGCTATCATTACGTTTCTGTCAAAAAATTTACTATTACGTCCATAAAACTTATCATTTTAATTCATTTACTTGTTTTCCTATGAACCTATTGTAATTTATTCTACACACGATATGTATACTTTTAACATTCATTGTCACTGGAATACGGTAATAGCCCTATCAATATTCTGAAAATAAGTAACCTACTTTGTCTTTTACTAAAACTACTGCTTGACGGCACGGATGGCGCTGTGGCGTAAACTTAACACTGTCGAGTGTTGCGGGTTCGATCCCCAGACGACACTTTGTAAAAGCCACAAATGGTTGTTTTATGAAATAAAAACTTCGGCAAGTCAGTATCGCGCGTCGTTGATTCGAAACCAAATCTGCCACAAATGGTTGTTTTGAAAAACAAAACCTTCAAAAAGTCGCGAGCGGCGTTTATTCGAAACCACTCTCTAAAATCTCTCTTCGAAATCAAAAGCATCATAATTTCATAACAGGTAATACTTTGTTATCAAATGTTTAAAAGGGTTCCTCAAAATATAGAATCCAATAACCCATACGAAAACTAGTCCAAACTTCAATAATACGATAAAGCGTACCTAATCGATGAATAATTTACTACATTTTTAATTTAGCTTATCGCTACTTGCTATCTTTAAACTGGGTATAAAGATAAAAATATATTTTTCGACACAAAATCAATACCCGCCGGTCGGTAACGTATGAACACATACATATTTATGTTAGCTAGCCTTCCGGCGCGACATCGCTCGCGATTTTATCTGTAACGCCCGCGGCAGATGGGCGACTTTTTGTCGCACAGTTTTGATGTATCGATTATTCTTGAATGAAGAAGAATAATAGCAGTGAAGACATTGACCATTGATTTGAAACAAGAGGGCAAAGTTGTTTTTTGTTTCGAGTGCTGATTTTGAGTCCCGAGCAAGCGAAGGATTCTATGATTGATTCACGAGCGTAGCGAGTGAATCAAAGTTAGAATCCTGAGCGTAGTGAGGGACTCAACAGCACGAGATGCAAAAACTTTGCTCTCGTGTAGCACACATAACTTTTCACCTCAGCAGTGAGAACACATACCTATTACTTAGGAGACATCAAAATTAACAGGAATAAATTGAAAACAAAATTCTGCTTTAATCACTTGTTGTTTTAACTCTTCTAATGTTAAAGTACAGTCATCATCGCTAGTTTCACTCATCTTTTTAGGTTAAGTATTTTATATTAATATAATTTAACACGTTACGCTACCTATACTCTATCAGCATCAGCGAAATGTTTACTTTATTCCCGCTATTTCTTTAAATCGCGTTTTGATACCGCGTCCCTGATGTTTATTTTTCAAATGTATCATTGTTGAAATTCCAAATAAAAATGTATTGGTTAAATACCAATTTTATACTATTAATTAGACTTATTTTATTAAAAGCCAATAATATATTAAACATATAAACAATAACATTTAAAAAACAACGTAATTTTTTTATTACAAATATCTTTAAATTTTAGGGTATAACTACGTTAGTACTATTAATTATTCTGTGGTATAACGCGTTTCCGGACGTGTTTTCTTTGAGGTCGAATTCCAAAATCGAATTTCGAAGGAGTTTGTTTTTTTCACTCGCTTTTTTATATGCATGTGAAAGAGACAGAGCACAGTAAAATTTGAATGTTTCAAATTTATGGCTGAACAATGTCAATTCGAGGCACTGAAGATTGAAAAATTAAAAAGCTACTTTGCCTCACGCTCGAATCAAAATCGCGTTTTGTTCACTGTTGTCTCGCAGCAAAAGCGGCATGTTTGAGCTGCTGTGGTGAAAATGGATATTATACTTTGATGGTTTTGGTCTTAAATTGAAAGGATTTTTTTCTGGTACAACCGGAAAAATCGTGAAATGCACAGATTAGTAGCCATCTATTAAACCTTTTCTGTCTTACATATCTCTTATTTGGTAAGGAACAATCGCTAACGCAGCCACATTATTCTAGAATTTGAAGACAGGACAGATTTAGGATGACGCAAGGTGGACCGACGATCTGGTTTAGATCGCGGGAAGCGGTTGGATGCGGGCGGCTCAAGATCGGTCTGTGTGGAGAACCTTGGGGGAGGCCTATGTCCAGCAGTGGTCGTCTCTATGCTGACATGGGACAGATTTAGGTATACACAGATTTTGCAAAAAGAAAATATAGAAGTGGAAAATACAAAATGTTGATAGCACTTTTATCAACGTTGGTACGCCGCACCTGAGTAACGACTGTTTTGCTTTTATTATTTGAGACTGCTGATTAGGGAACCCGCAAATAGAACAGTTTCTCTGATTCTATACTGCCGTTCCATTATTTTCTTACCCTAGTGTTGGAGTTTATAGACCGCCCGAAGGCCTTATCAATCCTGGTCCCAAACGGGACAAACAGATAGACGTGCCCTCCGAAGTACGGCACTGCTGCCGGTCTACTATGAACTATAAATCACGAGCCAGAGTGCTTTGAGTTATGAGCGCTACGCTGCTACAATTACATCAAGTTCTTTATGACAGTAAAAACTGTGCACCATAAACGCCAACCAGGTGATGGTTTCGAGTTCAGGGCTTACAAAGGCATGTTTATGAAAAGTTATGGGAAAGAGTGTATGTCGGAACTGATATTCTGGCAGAAACGCAATAGCCTAGTCGCAACGACTTTTAGTCGCAGTTAAAAGTTGCACGTGTGCACAGATCCCGCGACCTTGGCTGCTTGTAGCCGAGGCCGTCTAACTTTGTCACTCAAACTCACTATGCTAAGGGGTGGACAGACTGGTAGCCGACTTCCGATGCACGGAACACACATTATATTATATTACAATATTTTTATAGACTCATCATCAGCCTTTAACAGTCCACTGCTAGACTAGGCCTCTCCATTGAAAGGAGGAATTGGCCTACTATACCACGCTGGCCAAACGGGTTGGTATAGGGTTTGTATCAAGTTTTCCTTCTCTTACAGTGCTATGTCGGCTCTTACGACACCCATGGGATGATATGGGGTGGTGGCAATCCGTATTCTTAATCCGTCACCACACGGACACTCAGTCATTTTTATAGGCATTTGGAAGAAAGCTAGTAGAGATACCAACAGACTGCCATGTAAAGGACATCGCCTTCAAAAGTTAGCACACTCGGTGTGCACCACTTACTTATCGAAGTTATGAGTGTATTCAATTGTTAATTACATTAAAGTTTAATTGTTATGTATTATTAAAAACCTGGCGATGAAAAAGAGTGACCGTGATTTTATTGCCCGTTCTTTCTCATGGTTCTACGGCCTTGCTTTGCGAACGTGGCAGTAAATGTAAATGTAGAAGCATAAAGTAATAATGTTTTAAGTTTGACGTTCATAAGTGTCACTTTGTGATCTAAATGAATAAAGGATTTTGACTTTACACCGCGCCTCGAAGAGCACATTACGCCGTCAGGCCCAGCTGTCATGAAATTCTTTATCAGTTGCTTTAGAGAGTTACTAGCTATCCTTGAATTTACTGTATTGGTCTAGGCCATGGAATATCGCTATGCCTTTGGGTTGCGGAGGTCAGACGGCAATCGCTCTGTGGAAAAACAAAGATTTGATTAAATCTGGTTAGGTTAAAAAACAGACTACGCGCTTCAAGCCGAAATTCTTGAATGCAATTGGGATAGCACTATGACCACACAATAATCTTACTGTAAAATTATTAGCACTTATGATACCTACAGAAAATGAAAGCTATATACATATTATATTACTCAAACATTTATGCAGGTGGGGTTTATAATGCCGCGATTACCTGTCAGTGACAAGTAATCTAGGTATAATATAAAAATGAATCGCTGAATGTGTTGCTTAGCGCAAATCTCCAGAGCAGATGAACCGATTTCGCTAATTATTTTTTTATGTTCCTTGTAGTACGAGGATGGTTCTTACGGAGAGAAAAATAAAAAAAGTAAAGAATCGTCTGTTAGGCGGTACGAAGTTGGCCGGGTCAGCTAGTTTTATATATATCTGACAAGCTTTCATTGCCTATTTTACCCTCATACGTTTGAAATATTATAAAATCACTAATACACACTGTCCAAGTTGCAGGTCAACAGTTTCAGTAGTCATCAGGCTCTGCTTTAGTATGACTTGTGACTTGTACCTACATTTTAGGTACTACTTAATCATCATCCTCATCATCAGCCTTTAACAGTCCACTGCTGGACTAGGCCTCTCCTTTGAAAGGAGGAATTGGCCTACTATACCACGCTGGCCAAACGGGTTGGTATAGGGTTTGTATCAAGTTTTCCTTCTCTTACAGTGCTGTTCTCTGCATAATATGCTTCCTCTGTCGGCTCTTACGATACCCATAGGATCATATCGGGTTGTGACATTCCGTATTCTTAATCCGTCACCACACGGATGAATAATACTATACCACTGTAAAAACAATAAGCAGATTGGTTTATGTAAATTGGCATCGACAGTTTAATCTTATTATAAACTTAATTAAAATTAGACTCACGGAAAGAATCCTTATAACGTATTCGGCAACATGATTATTTGCCCATTATTGTTTTGTAGTTTAAAATATAGAAACTCGAATTATTTAGACGGAATATAAAATCAAAGAGAAGGCGAGTTATGGAAAGCAATAGGTATTTATGACGGTATTAAAATAAAGGAGATATATCTTCTATATCTCCGCACATTTAATTTCGATGACGGAATGTCTAGTCAGTCAAACATGGGCAAAAGAAAGGCAAAGACTCATAAAAAATATTAATAACTTTACAGGAATTATGTTAAACTTTGAATAATAATGTTAAATTTAACCTATTTAATTTAAGTAGGCACTTTTAGTCGTAAGAAGTTTGAGTTAAGCTTATGGTCATTGATAAGTTTTCTATTAGCATTGTGGCAGGTCTTAATCGTATAGGGAAATGCGACTATCAGACTCGATGTTTCGGATTGTCAGTCGGTCTTCGGAAATAAAATACTTTGTGATGCTCATGACATTAAGTCCGCTTACATACTTTGGGTATCAATAAGAAAGGCATTTCGAATACTGCAACCTCTTTTGTTACTAAAACAAACGACTACTAAAAAGTCAGTTTATGGATAGCACCTGGATTTAAAAAGGCTGTCCATAGTTATAATTTATGTTAGTTCAAATTAATTTTCATTATATTACACCTACTTCTTTTCTCTCTGCACCACTCTAAGGTAGACTGGGAGATAATGCCCATGATATTAAGTCCGTCTGTAAACGTTGTGTGTATAAAGATTTAATCAATTTAATAAATAAATATGTACTTATCTTTGCTAGCTGTATGCGACGATATCTCTCGGGCCCTCGCTTAAAACCCTAAGTTTAATTTAAATTTGAACGTTACACTGCAGCTTTGCCCACCGCTGGTCACACGCGTCAATTACAAAAATTATAAGTGCGGCACCTGGCGGCTGCGAGGGAGGGCCGCGGGTTCGACTCCCGCCCCTGTGTGATTGAATATAAATACGCTGTGACATGTCTGTTGGACAGAAATCTGTGGAGTTGATATGCGTACTACAGATTTTTTAATTTAGGTGAATCGATCAGCTTTTGACGTCACTTCGTGCGAAAGGAAAGGACAGTGGTGTTAAGTGATAATTTTTGTAACACACTTGTAACTCAGTATATACTGGCGTTAAGTGAGACGGACTTCAGATTTTATCAAGATCCAACTACAAATATTCTGACAGAATAATAAAGATAAAAGCATTGTAGGCAAACTATTAGTGTCAATGTATTTGTCATTCTCATTCGATATAGAATCGAAAGTAGGTACTGATCATTTTTTGAATTTCGATTTTTGACTTATCATGGCGCTACTATTTAACGTGGTTTTCAGCTGCTTGCGACATACGTGGAGTAGTCATTGGACCACATATTATTGAATTATGAGTAACGCGTTAAAATAACGCACAAAACTTAAACATAAAAACATTCACATCAAATATTTTAACATTTTTATGCATTAAACCGTACGGTCACAGAACTATTTCATTCAATCCATATTTGCGTCCATTATACGCAGTACAAAGCGTATCGAACGCACTGTCCGAATAGTTCACGCGAACAAAACAAAGCTAAATGTAAAATCGTAACAAAAAAAGCACTCGCTCTGACATTTAGGAAGTCTGTAACGCCTCGCGCCCCGTCGGCGCCCGCATGTCATTTCATCGTCCATTATAAAATGTCGGGTGTAATCGGCCTTTATTTTTATTTTATTTGCCAACCACCCTCACCCGCCACCCCCTCCCCGCGACCGATATTTCAAAGTTAACGACTCTGCAGTAAAATATAGCACTTGACTCGAAAAAATTGTGAATGAATATTGAGTTGGTAAAAATGGAACGTTGTTTTGTGATCGCTGTGTAGTTGCAATTATATAGCCGCCATCTTGTCTCTGTGTTCCTTTTACGAATGTAAAATATTAAGGCAAAGGCAGACTGCTGTACTGCCAGTATTATCCTGTATACAACTTTATTTAATTAAACTTTCAAACCTAAGCTATTCCTAATCCAGATTTGAAATACGCTGTCAAACACCAGGTTATAGTGGCTGACTCTGGTTAGTCAAAAATCAGTCGTTACTGATTGACATTTGACTATTTCTAGAAGACTATTTCTAGAAGGTCGTTACCATCTAGAAATATCTTGACGGAATAAGAATATTACAGACCTACGTTCAGTCAAGGCTGGTTAATCTAGAAAGCTGATTAAGGGCCAAACATTTTTGGACCATATCGATACTTACACCGCTAGAATGATTAATGATGATAGTGTATTAGTAGCTGCATAACCAATCACAACAATCAATCAACGAACAATCGAAAATTCTTTTAGGACTTTACTTTGAATAAATATGTTAACCTTTTAAGCATTAAGTCTCTTACCAATTCTACTATTAAGTTACCTACTACAACTTTACTTTCGTACTCGAAAGTTAGCGATTAAAATTGTGAGATTTCTAGGTCAACGAAATATTCAAAACCCATCTAAAATCAAAATGACGGCTAAAATATGTAACGGTTTGTGTACTTTATTACTTTATTGAATAGCAAGAACTACCCCAGGTACATACAAAGCTAAATATGAAAAAATCATAAGTTGGTCAATTATACATGTGGCAACATCGACAGATAATTTTCAGTGATTGTTTGATTGATGAAGGGACGTTTAGTTTTAAATGTTAAGGTATTAATTATTATTTATTTATAGTACTGAATACGGACTATAAATAAGATTATTTATGCCCTTGATTTGACGAAGTGCATTTAAAAAATATTTTCATTTCATGTGGCATTTCAAAGTGGGTTATGTGGTCGCCTCGCCGTAACACACTGCGTAGAGTGTCGTGGATTCCTTTGCTTCGCCGTTACACACGACGTAGAGTGTCGTGGATTCCTTTGCTTCGCCGTTACACACTGCGTAGAGTGTCGTGGATTTCTTTTATTCGCCGTTAAACACTGCGTAGAGTGTCGTGGATTTCTTTGCTTCGCCGTTACACACTGCGTAGAGTGTCGTGGATTCCTTTTATTCGCCGTTACACACTGCGTAGAGTGTCGTGGATTCCTTTTATTCGCCGTTACACACTGCGTAGAGTGTCGTGGATTTCTTTTCTTCGCCGTAACACACTGCGTAGAGTGTCGTGGATTTCTTTTATTCGCCGTTAAACACTGCGTAGAGTGTCGTGGATTTCTTTGCTTCGCCGTTACACACTGCGTAGAGTGTCGTGGATTCCTTTTATTCGCCGTTACACACTGCGTAGAGTGTCGTGGATTCCTTTTATTCGCCGTTACACACTGCGTAGAGTGTCGTGGATTTCTTTTCTTCGCCGTAACACACTGCGTAGAGTGTCGTGGATTCCTTGTCTTCGTCGTTACACACTGCGTAGAGTGTCGTGGATTTCTTTTCTTCGCCGTTACACACTGCGTAGAGTGTCGTGGATTTCTTTTATTCGCCGTTACACACTGCGTAGAGTGTCGTGGATTTCTTTTCTTCGCCGTAACACACTGCGTAGAGTGTCGTGGATTTCTTTTATTCGCCGTTACACACTGCGTAGAGTGTCGTGGATTTCTTTTCTTCGCCGTAACACACTGCGTAGAGTGTCGTGGATTTCTTTTATTCGCCGTTACACACTGCGTAGAGTGTCGTGGATTTCTTTTCTTCGCCGTAACACACTGCGTAGAGTGTCGTGGATTCCTTGTCTTCGTCGTTACACACTGCGTAGAGTGTCGTGGATTCCTTGTCTTCGTCGTTACACACTGCGTAGAGTGTCGTGGATTTCTTTTCTTCGCCGTTACACACTGCGTAGAGTGTCGTGGATTCCTTGTCTTCGTCGTTACACACTGCGTAGAGTGTCGTGGATTCCTTTCCTTCGTCGTTACACACTGCGTAGAGTGTCGTCGATTCCTTTCCTTCGTCGTTACACACTGCGTAGAGTGTCGTTGATTCCTTTTCTTCGTCGTTACACACTGCGTAGAGTGTCGTTGATTCCTTTTCTTCGTCGTTACACACTGCGTAGAGTGTCGTGGATTCCTTTCCTTCGTCGTTACACACTGCGTAGAGTGTCGTTGATTCCTTTTCTTCGCCGTTACACACTGCGTAGAGTGTCGTGTATTTATTTTCTTCGCCGTTACACACTGCGTAGAGTGTCGTGGATTTATTTTCTTCGCCGTTACACACTGCGTAGAGTGTCGTAGATTTATTTTCTTCGCCGTTACACACTGCGTAGAGTGTCGTGGATTTATTTTCTTCGCCGTTACACACTGCGTAGAGTGTCGTGGATTTATTTTCTTCGCCGTTACACACTGCGTAGAGTGTCGTTGATTCCTTTTCTTCGCCGTTACACACTGCGTAGAGTGTCGTTGATTCCTTTTCTTCGCCGTTACACACTGCGTAGAGTGTCGTGTATTTATTTTCTTCGCCGTTACACACTGCGTAGAGTGTCGTGGATTTATTTTCTTCGCCGTTACACACTGCGTAGAGTGTCGTGGATTCCTTTTCTTCGTCGTGACACGCTGCGTAGACTGTCGTGGATTCCTTTTCTTCGTCGTTACACACTGCGTAAAGTGTCGTTGATTCCTTTTCTTCGCCGTTACACACTGCGTAGAGTGTCGTGGATTCCTTTTCTTCGCGTGACAAAACTTCGTGTCGTCTTCAAAGTTTCTGGGTGTCTTTATGTATCATAATATATGTATTAAAGTGAAAAGTAAACATGGATGTATATCCAGTAGCCATAGTACAAGCTCCACTTAGTTTGGGACTAGATGGTGTTGTGTGTAAGTGGTAGAATTGCATATTATTATATAATTTTATTATTAGTTTCAAGTCTGAGTTATTTTTTACCGCCCATCGCGATACAGTATAGATCCCAGTACGCTTAAATGAATAAAATTCAGAACGAACAAAAAATTTGACTTCAGTACCTTATTTTAAAGTTCGCCTAGCCTTGTCCTTTTCTTCCAATGCCAAAAGAAAGGGACAAAGGCTTTTTACAAGTGAAATGACCACCTAATCTGATAGCAAAACCACTAAGCCATTCTAGTGGAAATAGGTCATAGGCGAGGTCAGTAAATCGTGGCGATTGACAGCCAGCTATCTTAATGTCCCTTTTTGATATAACAGCCGGTTCATTGCCCAGGTCAGGCAATTATTGCGGAAATGCTTCGGCGATTTTATTATTACCTTAACTTATTTTTGAAGAGAAGCTCTTAATCAGTAAGTATTCTTTTGCTGTGGTCTATTGAGTTTTATTTTTAGGGCTTTGATTGGAGGAACTGGCTTGAATATAGCCGGCTGATATGGCTTAATGGTTTCAGTGATCGCGTCGCCATTTAGCATAGGTAGTTGTTGTGTGTTTTGACACGAGACAAAAACAATACTTTGTTTTTTTTTATAGACTCACGCCTGTATCCCCGAAGGGGGGGCAGAGGTGTAATATTAGACCCACATTTCGCCATGAATTTGTAGGTCCCACGTAATAGGGGGCGAGCCTATTGCCGTACCGTGCTGTTACTAAGAATTTCCAAACAGAAAAACCCAATAACACGTTCCCGGGTCGGGACCCGGGAATCGAACCCGAGACCTCCCAATCCCACGCGCAAATTTACGCCACGAGACCAACGAGGCAGTCTTTGTAATTTGTATGATCCACATATTATTACCGTTTCAAGGCGGGGTGTTATTTGTGTCTGGTCGAATGTTTTAAAGTATCCCGCGACACAAGGTATAGACCTAGCGGCGGGAGTCTCCTTTAAGAAAAATAAATCAGGAGTCAATTAAAACCTCCATTAGGTTATTGCTGCCTTCTATATATTTTTTTATTTATAGACTCACGCCTGTATCCCCAAAGGGGTAGGCAGATGTGTAATATTACACCCACATTTCGCCATGAATTTTTAGGTCCCACGTAATAGGGGGCGAGCCTATTGCCGTTACCGGGCACATCACCAGACTCCGTGCTGCTACTGAGAATTCGGAAAAACCCAGTAATACTTATGCCTAAAAAAAAAAAGATGAGTCAATTAAAACCTCCATTAGGTCATTGCTGCCTTCAATAATTTAATACAATAATAAATTCAAAGCATCGTAACTCCACTTATGATACCAATTATAGTATTGTAGTGCTATTATCTCTACATATATTTGTAAGGGCGGCATTTCTATGTTTCGCAGGTCAACGACATGTAAGGCTATTTCGGTCTAGAATATTGAAGAGTGCGGCCTACATATATGTTTATAGAAACATATGCTACACGTGTCATCCTACCTCTTTATTGTATTATTGGCTTCTAAATATTATATTTCTACGTACAATACCTGCTGCGAGGTCCAGTAATCTTCATATATACATCTATACATACATATAAATAAATTATATACATATAAATAAAGTATTTACCTATAACATTTTTTTATTTTTTTTCTGTCTGTCTGTCTGTTTGCTCTCGCTCATCTCTGGAACGGCTTGACTGATTTTGACGGGACGTTGATTGGCGGATAGCTGATGTACCAAGGAGTAACTTAGGCTATAAATTAACCGGGTACGCGAAGTAGTTCCCTCAGGACGCGGGTGAAACTGCGAGAAACAGCTAGTATTTATATCATAAAAACGAAGTTGGGACCCTTCTCTTACGCCTGCGATCTGCTAATATCTAACTTAACTATATATAACTTTTCATTCATTAAGCAAATCGGTGAAGTGTTACACTCGTAGGGTAGTATAGAAATCCTCCGGGAGTAGACCATTTTTACCTCGTCCGAACAGCTGTTCCATATGGCTGTTCACAGAATGGAGTAGAAGAGCTGACGGCCAACCTTTAAAATTGAAGAGGCATATAAGAAGAATAAATCTATACTTATTCTTCTTTATATTTTATTAATTATTTTTTTATAGACTCACGCCTGTATCCCCGAAGGGATAGGCAGAGGTGTAATTTTACACCCACATTTCGCCATGAAGTTGTAGGTCCCACGTAATAGGGGCGAGCCTATTGCCGTACCGGGCACATTAACAGACTCCGTGCTGTTACTGAGAATTTCCTAACGGAAAAACCCAATAACACTTTGCCCGACCCGGGAATCGAACCCGAGACCTCCCAATCCCACGCGCACATTTATGCCGCGTGACCAACGAGGCAGTTTTCTACTTATTCTTCTTATATGCCTTTAATTTTGGTCATCATCATCGTCCTAGCGTTATCCCGGTTCCGTCCAAGACTGACACGCCTTGAAGCCCGAGCTCCGCTTACTGGTCTAACCAATCTTTTTTTTTATATAGTATTAGGCGGCAAACGAGCAGATGTATCGCCTGATGGTAAGCAATTACCGCCGCCCATGGACACAAGCAACACCACAGGGGTCACAAGTGCGTTGCCGCCCTTTGGGCTTGGGAAAAGGGATAGGATAAGGAGTGGGATGAGGGAGAAGGAATAGAGGATAGGGCGGTACTCTCACTCACCGAACGAAACGCAACAGTTTAGGTACTGTTACTTTACGTCGATTTTCTGAGAGAGGGTAGTACTTCCCCGGTCGAGCCGGCCCATTCATGCTGAAATCAGCAAGGCTCTACTACCAAAGACAGGCTCAGCATAGGCTCTACTATGACAGAATACCTATCTAACTTGTTGGCCTCTTCACTTTTGGTATTTCGTGTTCCTCCAACTAGAGGGAGGATCCTAAATGATCTAACTAGGCTAAGGGAACGTGTCTGGTGCAATGCGACTTTAAGGATGTTTAAGGCAAACTTCGTTTATAGTAATCGTGGGTGAACCTTCCAATAGTGCGATTCAGTAGCTTTCGTCGTCAGCCCTTTATACTGTCCCACTGCTGAGCATGGGCCTCTTCTCACTATGAGAAGGGTAAGGCCATATTCCACCACGATGGCCAAGTGCGGGTTGGCAGACTTCACATGTCTTTCAATTTTCGAGAACTCTCAGACATGCAGGTTTCCTCACGATGTTTTCCTTCACCGATTAGCAAGCGATAATTAACAATGTAATATGCACTTAACTCTGAAAAGTCATTGGTGCGTGCCGTGGATTCGAACCTACGACCCTCTGCGTAGCAGTCTATCGGTCTCTCCACTCAGCTATAGCTGCTTCCTTAGTAGCTTTAATTATTTCTCATCATTGTAATTCTCATATTTCAACCGGTTTGGTAATCAAACCTGGATCCTCACGATAAAGAATTCTTATCAAATTTAATTTGAATTTCATAGCTGTCAGTCTAAAATTCAAATTCAAATGATAATTTAAAAAATGTCCGGTAGGTGTAATTAGAAGGAGGGTAGGAAATAGAAGCATTCAGAAAATCCACTTTAAAAATGATTAAGTGGGAATCGAATAGCCGCTCCGTACAAGTATTTTAATTTATTCCTTTCTTTTAATTTAATCTGAACTTTACGCTCGCAGCATATACCTGCACCCTTTAAGCTTCAGTGAAGCTCCAAATGAAAGAACGGACATGACTAATAAGTAAAATATATTAAAATAAATATTATCATTATTATTACCCTAGCCTTGTAACAGTCAAAAATGTGGTATTTACCTCCAGAATAAAAAAAAATGACTACTCAATAAAACCGTTTAATTCATTTCAAGTAACTAACTTCAGCTCTACGGAACATGCAAGCATAGCAGTCCTATTTTCCTTGCTTTTTAAATGCCAACATTTTTATCTGATTCGTTTTCAGCTCAAATTTTTGAAGCATTGGGTATGCTAAAGATACGTGGAATATTGTACTTAAGTTTTAACGACTAGTTTGACTGCACGCTCCTAAAAATTAATTTTTTACCACCGACAAGTACAGAGAGATTGTGCTCCAACAAAGAGGAAAAAAATACAACTTAGCAACAGAAACTTACCTAAAACTTTCAAATTAAGAACAACGACCTACGCATTAGATTAACACAGGCCGTATACACGATTAACAAAAAAAAATACAAGAAATGGAGAAGCCATTTTAAATAACAATAACACTTTAATAAACCAAATTGATGTCCGCCCATCCACTTTCTTCAACTAATTAAAGTTGTTTTTTGACTTTTAATATAAAACTTTTTACTTTGCTGGTGAAAAAAATGCGATGAAAAGGCGAAAGCCCTTGTTTATGTCAAGTAGTACACGCGCTTCAACTTTGCGCGCGTATTTTGTTAAAAAAAATTAAACAGCTCTGTGGTCGGTTGTTTTAACAAGGTAGAGGTTATATTTTTGATTAGATTAGTTTTTATCCAGCTTTTTTTGCAAGGAAGTGCTTTATTATAACATAGGGAGCGATATTTTAAAATTTAATGCCGAATTTTCAGTGGTGGGCAATACTGGTAAAGTAGAGACAGACTAAGGAAAAGCATGATTTTGTCATCAATACAGACTTAAGTATAGTATCATTGATCGCTTACACAATGTATCAAATGTCAAATGGCTGTAAGGTGCAGTTTCTTCTCTGAGTACTGTTTAAGAAGAAAGTTATTGATAAGAGTTTTAGAAGGATAGTTTCACCTTCTTCATTTCCAACAGGTATCTCTGGCTTCAAAGGACTACGGTTAGCTGCTAACATCAACTATAGTAGGCTTATCAAGTTTCATTTTAATCTCTTGTCACCATTGGAACTTCCTTCTTTGTCTCCCACATTGCTTGGAAGGGAATTGGATTATTTATTTTCCAACTACTCCAATATACAAACTGCTGATTAAATGAATTGCTGGACATACAGTTTAACTTTTCCCGGAACTTCACGAGCGTCAGAACTCGCTGTCTGATGTGGTCACTGCTGCTGAACTTGGCTACAGGTTATACAGTAGTAGGAATGACGGTGGGATTAGTCCCAAAAAACCATAAAAAATAAAACACAGCAAGTGTTTCGAAGAAATCATACATAGAATGCATTTTCCAATTTCCATCTAGTACAAATACGAAAAACTGAATACCTAAGGCACGGAGACTTAGGTATAAGAAAATGCTTATAAATAAAATCGGCCTACTTCAGTAATGTATAATTTCCCGCATAATTAATAGCAAGAAGCACGCACAATTAAAAAAATGAATTCTCGATATCGAAGTAAGATTTATAACACCATAACTCATAACGATTGCGTAGTGACAGCATCGATGGAGCGAGATAGCGCTATTTAATAATGTGAGATAGATATAGCAGGATATCGTGGGAGAGAAAAGGAGGGAGCATATTTGATCAGAGCCGCCTTTTTGATAGTGTTTCCAAATTTTCGGAAAGCGATGTGTATTGTTTGTTGTTAGGGTCGGTTTATATGGCGCTTTGTTATTAATTTGAGTTTTGTGGAAGTTTATTTTTATAATAGAAATTAAAAACGCCGTTATTGATTCCAAGTATTAAGTCTGTATGATATTTGGAAACGAATTATTTCTATGTAAGTAATATAAATATTTTTTTATTGTAATGGGCGGCAAACGAGCAGACGGATCGCCTGATGGTAAGCAATTACCGCCGCCCATAGACACAAGCAACACCACAGGAGTCACAAGTGCATTGCCGCCCCTTGGGGTCGGGAAAAGGGATAGAATGAGGATTGGGATGAGGGAGAAGGAACAGGGCCTCCGGCACTCTCACTCACCGAAAGAAACGCAACAGTTTAAGTACTGTTACTTTATGTCGATTTTCTATGAGAGGGTAGTGCTTCCCCGGTCGAGCCGGCCCATTCATGCTGAAATCAGCAAGGCTCTGCTACCTGTTTACCGTTTCAATTACATTTTTACGTTTAAAGAGGCCTTGACATATCAATAGTCTTAAAATTGATACAATCCATAAGAACAGCTACGTTTCTATAGAACAGCTAGACAATTTAAAATATAATACCACGAAGATAGCAACTACATTACCCCTGACATCAAAATTATAGTCCACAAAGTAATTATCAAAATAACAAAACTGTAGCATGTAAGCCGAGCAATACCGTAATGCACCGGCCCCCTGTCAAATAATCGAGTGCTAGGGGTTGTCGGGTGGGGTAGACAATTTTTGCTATTTTCTAACAAAAAAAAAGAAATACACGGCACGCGTTTTTACTTAAAACATCAGTTTTGAGCGCACGCGCACGCGATAACACGCGCTGTAAAAACAAAAAATAAAACGCCGATAGCCTTCGATTTTTGAAAAATAATACGCCAAATTGAATATTGAAACTTTTTGGATAATACGTGAAATTGAATTTTGATATTGTTGCTGATTATTGGTGTTTGGATTTATGTGTGTGGTGATTTAAGTGCGTGCTCTATGTAATGATGGTGATTAGAACTAAGTGCTGACATGGAGGCTATAGATCTGAGACAGGGGAACAATAGGTGAGAGGGGTTTCTTATTGAAATCGTGTATACATGATTTTATATGAAATGGAATTATGTATCTGAAGGTCTCAATTCTATAAAAATATTACTAAACTTAATTAGTCAGTAGGTTAGTCATATTTGGTAAGATAAAAAAAAATTTGGTGAAGTCGATTGATAATTGTATCTCTTGCAGTTCCAGTGTTTTACTTTTAACAATTATTTTATTATTGACTCTTATTCAAAATTATTACTTACTACGTATGCTAAGAAAAAAAAAACGCACTTATACTGCTATTAATGTTTTTTTTTCATTTGCGGAATCTTATCAACTATTTGTACTTCTACGAATTTTGACAATAAAACCATGCATAAGATGTCAAAAAGAAAGCTTTTGTAATGCTGTAGTGAAGAAATAAAATTGCGAGTTCACTTAACTTACCTATAGCAATAAATAGTTGGTCATTATTGGCAACGTTCTAATGTTATAATTTTTAATAAGGATCGGCAGTTTCATTTGTGTAAATTTTGTTCAATTTATTCAACAAAGTAACTGTCATATAAATTCGAAGAAATAATAATTAAAAGAAATAAACCTTAGTAGTGAATTTACATTTAATAATACGCAATCAGTGTACTCGGTTTAAAAACAAATTGTTGTGATCATTGAGCGCAACCTAGTTAATTTATTACTCTATTTAACAGGCACCAACCACATAAATATAATTACATTAAAAAACACCAAGTAAACAATAATAAAGCTGAATCTGCTCCAATTACAAAAGGTACAATAACCGCAATAATTATTAGTAAACAACTATAAACGAATGATAAATAATTTTCATATAATTTTATTGCATATTACTTCAAATTAAACCAATTTTACAGTCAGTAAAAATTACTTTAAATTATTTTCGGTTAATGGTACCTACACCAAATGCACCACGATCAAAATCTACCTATTTTATTCCGATTTCACTCAAGACTTGGAGCCTGTCTTCTTTTCTACATGAACCAGATTTGATAGACATTGGCTTTTCATTGGCTACGAATAACAGTGCTGTAGATCAAATTTGCAACGTAGAGCAAAAATTTGATTAGAAATTAGTGTTAATGTTTTTTTTAATGAGTGATTCTGAACTTTCTTCTCATGAAGCGGATAATCATCTCAAGATGTAAGAATATATAATTTTATTACAATTATATTATTACAAGATGTATTATTGTGACCTAACAGTAATCTACAATTTCTTCTTGTGTTGATAAGTGTGTATCAATCAATGAAAAAGTATTAAGTACGAATTTTTAGATTTGTAAGCTCCTTCTATTACATGCTCATCATAAGAAATATTAATTTGAGGTTTGTGCTGTAAATGACCGCCAATAGGATTTGGGATTTATTTTGTTAATTTGATTATTCAATTATTAATTGTGCATACATTACAAAAATAATTTATTTAGTAATTATCAATTTCAAAGGCGTGTCTCTCAAACATTTAATTAGGTAGTTCTCGTTTCAAACTGTTGAATAATTAACGTTTCTTAGAAGTTAATCATCTAAAATAAGTGTTGGACCTAATATTACGACTATCTTTGCAAATTATGAAATACTTATATGAAGACAAGTACATACTTGAATATGGAAATATTCCTATTATAGTGGAATAATACAAACTTAATTCTGATTTTGCGGTTGCGCGCGACTGTCAAAAATAGATAAATTACTTGTTACCATATTTTATTTATTCACATTATAAGCCACAAAATGTCCATTTCATGGAATAAAAGTATATATTTTGTATAATTACCGCAACAAAAACGGATATTTGTGGTTTGTTTGTCGGTAATGTCACGTCCGGTGCGTTGAAATTAGTGTTCGGTAAAATCACTACTAGTCCCACGTGAAGTGATTTTACATTGAACCGAATAATATTTTCGATAATCAGCCAAAAACAGCATGCTGAATACTAAAAGGAAGTAATAGCCAAATAAGCCGAATATTGAATTATAAAGCAATATTTGTGGCATCTTATTCGATATAAATTTATACCTGCAAACTTTATTTTATCTCACCTTACCTTAGCATCATCATCATCAGTTTCAGCCTGGGGTCCGCTACTACTACACTAGTCTAACCGGATTTGGTTGAATGTTAGCTATTCCACAGAGCCACTGCCTGTCTGACCTCTGCAACCTAAAGGGATAGCAATATTCCATGGTTTAGTCTAGTGTCAGTTTATTAGAAGGTACTGACGCCCTATAACGACTGCCAAAGATCTTCATGACAAAAGGGACCGACAGCTTAACGTGCTCTCCGAGGCACGGGGCAAGTGATAATTAACATTTCAATACGCACATAACGCCGAAAAGTCGCGCCGTGGATTCGAACCTGTAGCGACTGCTGCGCTACAAAATATACAAGGCACGCTATTCTGTGTAAGCGCGGCACAGCAGTCGCCTCCCAACACTCGCTAGTTAGGTCGTACTTATACATTGTATTTATATTAACCTGGTACCAGTAAAGCATATTTATCGTATTTGGATTACTTATTTTACTGCAACACGTCTTACTAGAACCCCTACAGAACCTGATACTCTCTGCATGGCAGTCTGTTGGTAATTTGGTATCACCACTAGCCTATCTTTCTTACCCACCTTAGCATTTAGTATAAAATTGTGAACCTTTCGTATTAGTAGTAACGTATGTCTTCTGCGGTGTTTCAGATGCGGCGGTGACGCGATGTCTGTCGCGCCGGCGGTGAAGCGCGAACTGGACCTGGAGAGCGGCGGTGGTAGCCCCGGGCGCAAGCGGCGCAAGCAGGCGGCGCCGAGCCGAGCCACCCCGCAGCACCTCGCGCCCCCGCCGCTCGACCTGCACGCCAAGATGGCGGACATCTACAAGAGCGCGCTCGCCTTCGGGGAACTCGCCATCCCCGCCTTCGACCCTCTCGCCGCCTTCCGACTACTCCCGCGCCATGAACCACCGCGGATCTTCAACCCGGAGGCGTATTGTGACCTCTGCTGCAAGGAGTTCTGCAACAAGTACTTCCTTAAGACTCACCGTGCGAACAAGCACGGTATCTACGACGGTGGCGAGCCGCAGCCGGCCGCACCACCACCCGCGCAGCCCTCGCCGCCGCGCCGCGCCTCGGACGAGGAGTCGGGTGGCACCCCGCGGAGACTCTCACCAGACTCTGCGAGAAGAGCACGCGAGGCTGGCTTCCAGCCTGATGCGTTACGTCGACTTGGCGTAGTCAACCCTGAGGCGTTCTGTGAAATCTGCTGTAAAGAGTACTGCAATAAATACTTTCTACGCACGCACCGGGAGCGGCGTCATGGTGTGCCCGCGCGACGTTCACCCGTCGCTGATCTCTCGCCACCGTCGGCCACGCCACCAGCGGGTCCGCTCGGCACACCACTCGGAACTCCTCTGACCACTCCGCTTGCTACGCCACCTGCCCTGTCAGTACCGCCTCCCGACACGCCGCCGAGATCGCATTCGCTACCGCCTCCACTGGATCCTGAGGAGATGGCTGAAGTGAAGCGAGAATGTGAGGACGAACTAGAAGCGGCGCTGCGTGACGGACAGACCAGTCCACTTAACTTAATAGTGGAGGAGCGCGGCGTTGCATCACCGGGCTCCGCAAGCGAGGAGCTTCGCAAGCTGCAGACGATGATCTCTCAATTGAACGAGCTGGCGGCAGAGCGGCTGGCCGACGAGCCCCCAGAGCAGGGCCAGCGACCACCCTCCGCCTCGCCGCCACCTCCCGACGAGCGTCGCGCTTCCTCCTCTGGCTCCAGCTTCTGCGAGATCTGCAACAAGGAGCTGTGCAACAAGTACTTCATGCGCACCCACATGCAGCGGATGCACGGCATCTCCCTGGAGAGTGGCACGCAGCTGGGCGGCGTCACGTGTGACATCTGCCACAAGGAACTGTGCAGCAAGTACTTCCTGCGCGTGCACAAGCACAACACGCACGGCATCCCCGCGCCGCCGGCGCCCGCGGCTACCGCGCCCGCCGAGCCGTGCCCGCTGTGCGCGCGGCGTTTCCGAGGCCCGCGGGCCCTGCGCGCGCACTTACTCGCCGAGCACGCGCCGCCCGCGAGACCACCGCCTCCGCCACCGCGCCCGCTCGACCTGCTCGCGAGAGACAAGCCCTACGCGTGTTCCTACTGTCCGTTTACCACCGACGTGCTCGCGTTCCTGTTCGCGCACGAACGCGCGCACGCGCAGCAGCAGGCGAACGAGCCAGCGGACATTCCGGCCGAGCCGCCGGGGAGCGGCAGCGGCGGCGACATGGACACCGGGGAGCTGGGCCCGGAGCTGAGCGAGGGGGGCGAGGGGAGCGAGGGTGACGCCACGTACTCGTGCTCGCGCTGCGAGTTCCGCGCGGAGGGGTTCGGCGCGCTGGAGGCGCACCTGCGCGCGGCGCACGGCGGCGCGGGCGCGCTGCTGGCCGTGCCGCGCGCGCCGCAGGCCCCGCTCACCATGCAGCCCTTCGTGGTGGAGGAGGCGGGCGGCGCGCTCAGCCTGGTGCCGGCGCTGGTGTTCCTGCCCGTGCGGCGCCGCGCCACGCGCCGCGCCACCGTCACGCTCACGCTGACGCCGGCCTAGCCGCCCCCCCCCCTCCCCCCTCGACTGCTGCAGTGAGCGCGCGCGCGCGCCTCGAGACACTACACCGCCGCGCGCGCGCGCCTACGATCGCTGAACTGTACTAACTACATTTAACGCTGTGTGCCTTCAAGCGATTGCTGAAATATTATGAGACGTAATTGTAAAGGGAGAAGCTGTCCGCGGCCGCCCGCTCGAGAGCCACACCGCGCGGCGGCCCCCGGCCTCTTTTTTTGTCAGAGTCTAACTTCATATATTGAGAATTATATTGAACGGGTGATATATGAAACGTTGCCGCTTATAAATTCGATTATTTATTATTATCTCCTCGATGTTCCGTCGGGTCGGTCCGAGACGAGTTTATGAAACGTCGATTTCGATCGGGAGAAGAAATACACCCTAGGAGTAATTATTATTTAATGGTATATTATCGGTGAGTGCGCACTCACGATAGCGTCGTAGTACCGGTGCGATGTTGATCACTGAGCGCGGGCGCGGCAGGCGGCCCGCCCGCTCCGCCGCCGCTACTTACTACGACAACCGCTCTACCTCACCAACGTTAGTTTTTATATTAGCTGTTATTGTATAAATTATATTTTGGAGTTACAATAAAGTACAAATATAGTTAGTGCGTTAGTACGCCGCGCCGGACGGAGGCCGCGCGCTCATGTTAGCTACTCGATACTATTTATTGTTGTCTACGAGTGACTTAAAGCACAAAGATACGTACTATTGGGCAGTGATCAACATTAAACGTAATTTTAGTATTAAATTTGATTAGATATGTGGTCGTGGGGCTCGGTCAGACGGGTTTTGTTGTGTAACACGCCAATATATACGGGTCCTTGTTTAGGCGGTCCGGCTGAGCCTGGCCGCCGCCGCCCTGCGAGCGCTACATTATACACTTATTTGTATGTAATCGTAAACATAATGTGTTACTGCTGACGGCGCGCGTCTCGCACCGCTCCGCTCCGCTCATCTACACAACGCCGCTTTACATTTAAATATTAATTGAACACGACGTACGTTTTATAATAGCTTTACAAAACTACCCTCGAAGAAGACTGAACATGTCGACGCAACTACCTCAAGTTAGCGAGCGGGCGGTGTGAGACGCTAACCGTGTTCATATTATTATCTTGATAATCAAGACTTATTTGATGGGTAAAATGGTAACAGAATTTGTTTAAATAATTCATTATTGGTAGATCAGTGTGGGAGTTAGCTTGTACAAACCATGCAGCTTCTAAAGAAAGTTCCTATGTATGTACGTAAGTTGTAATTTAAATTTAAAGAAACTAGAGGTCGCCCCCGTAACGACTCCGGCCGGGTATTATAAACCTGATTGTACCTAATGAAAATAAATGTGATTTTGATCAGGGTAAAACTTATGAGGAAATATAGTAAATACGTTTATAGTCCTTACTACAAAGGTTTCAGAAAGAACCAACATTAAAAAATAATACCAATATGAATGTTATAAAATATCTTAAAACCAGGAAAATGAAAATGCAAGATCTTTACATATTTTCCTTCATTTAGAAAATACGCCATCATATTTGAAAATTAATAATTGAAAATGGCAACGAATTTTCAAACCTATTAAGTCCTTTAAAAATAATTTCTAAAGTTCCTAATTATAATTCCGTGATCATAGTGCGTCCTTTTTTAAAAAGTTGAATTGTCACTCAGTTGTCAAAGTATTTCAAAATGGCGTCAGTAATTATTTGAAAGTCCATCTTCCTATTAGTCTTCCGGACGCAGAGCCAAAGTTCCTGTGACGGAGTCGAGACGCGGGCGCGCGAGACAACAAATTATATTAATAACGTTTTAAATAATAAAAAAATTAATACAATTGTACGCGTGGTAAGATCTAAAGGCATCGGCCATTTTCTTAGAGCATTCGTGGAACAATGTAGAGAATGTCGCGTTTTTATTATATGTGGAGAATGGACGGTGCCTAAGATCGAAATCATTGGATGTAGTGAAAAAAATATGTATTAAAAAAATTGTGTTCAGTCGTTTTGTTTCCTAGACGCGTTGTACCTTGAGTGGAGACCAGAATATAAGGTTGGTGACGTGGCCAAGATGGGATCGCTTATATTACAAATACACTTGTACATTGGTCGAGAGCTTCCTTCTGAGAGTATTAAGTTAAGCCAAAAACCAGTGCTTTTATTTAAATAATTTTATTTGATGGTTTATTTATTTACTTTAGAAGCGAAATAATTACTCTAGTCTTAAATTCTAGTCAATTAAAATCGTAATATTCGAGAACTACAAAATAATATTATCTACTTACTAATTGTAACAAATAATTTAGTGAATTATTTTATTTTATGAAAAAGACCTTGTAATCTACCTAATTTACCTCGTACATTTTGAATTACTAATAAAATAAAAAAAACTGTCCATATAAGTATCCCATCTTAGTCACACCAGCAACGTACCAATAGTACAAATTTGTTAACCAAAGGGTGCACGGTATCGGAGATTGGTAAACAAATAATAAAACAGTACAAATTATTATTAAGTGTAGCTGAGAGGAAAGCAAGTGTGCAGTTATTGTTAACAATATCCACTCACGTACAACGCCTGTAAACAGGCAATACAGTCGCACGCAATTTTAAAATGATAATGCGTATTATTATTTTTGAATGTCGTATTATTATTTTTGAATATCTTATTATCGTTCACAATTGTTATTATCGTTGCAAAAATTATTTTGATTTAATTAGATAATGAATATTTAAAAGTATAATATGTTCGTGAGTTATTTTCATGAATTGTATCCGTCTATGTATGTATTTATAAATAAAATGGGCGTTTTGTAGCCAGATAGCTGTAACTATGCACATACCTGAACATTTAACAGGAAAGTTTATTCGTATTTAAATGTTATATAGTATAAACTACATTAATTAATGCAAAACCTGTTAAAGTAAAATAAAAAGTAATTTGTTTAATTTTTGAAATGTTGTTATACTTATCCAATTTACAATCAAATAATCTTTATAAAATCCGAGTTTGTCAAGACGAAGAAATATTTCTATAGAATTGGTATGCTTTGTATAAATCTGGATTTTATTGACCAGACATAAGTAGGCCATATTTGCAAATATTAACAGTTCATATTGGATAATATGCGTTTTAGTAAATTCGCGAGTATTACCCCTTAGTAACAAGATTATGCAAGATCTGTAGAAAAGCGGTTTTAGGTACAGGATATAGCAGAAAAAGATGGTGTAGGTTAATAGAAGTGCAAGTTTTCAAAATAATGTTGTGAATACGCGTATAGAGTCCATTGGAGCCTGTTTGTGTGTATATTTATATATGCTAGAAGAAAAGCATTTTGTTCCGAGTTATAGGCAGATAGCAGAAGAATAGGTATTATAGAACGACATTAGAGTTTTACTGTTTTGAAAGCATTTGTGTCTCAGGTCTTGCATGATCGAAAACATTTTCTTATCGCCACCAAATCAATATTAGGAACGCCCATTACCATTTATTTTTAAATAATATTTATGTTGTAATAAAATTGTGCTATAGCAAAGAAATAGAGCAGTTTCCTGAAACGCTCCTAAACAACAATCTTCTTTGTAATAACGAAATACGTATTGAAAATATTACCAATAAGTGCTTTAAACAAGAAAATAACTAAATAAAATAACAAATTCTGTTCTATACATTCCAATGTTTACGAAATATTGAAATGGTAATAACTGTAACAAAATTCTTAAATTAAGTAACAAAAATATTTTTTGCAAAAATAATATGTACAGTATATTATTATAAAATAGTGTATATTTTTTTTAAGGTTAACTAATGTTGTCGCGTTTCACTTCAGATTACAGTTTTAATATTTTGTGAGTGGCTGAAGTGAGGCACAGATAACATTTGTTACTTATTTTGTCAATGTCAAATATTGGAGAGGTTTACTATTAAAGATATATATTTGATTTTGACAAAACAGTTATGATCTCTAATCAAAAGTTCCTTTTCATTCCAAAAAATGTAATTTGTTCTAGTCGTTAGTATTCCTAGATTATTTTTAAGTGCGACTGTATATTTAAAAGGTAAACATGATTTTTCGAGTTGTATTAAAACTATGTTGTTTCTAGTCAAATTATTTTATAAAGAATTTTACTAATGTGGATGGCCATAGGTGTAATACAAGTACATATAATATTATATTTAATTAGGTAATGGAATACAAATGGGAGGGAAATATGAACTGTATTTGTTTAAATTATAAATTCCAATAGTAATTTAAAAACTTCTGGCGTCCACATTGGATAAAATCATATTTTAAAATATATAAAGAGAATTATATTCTGGCTTGAGGAGAAAGCCAAACCTTATGCCGCAGCCATTCGTACTACTTGTTATTAAAAACAACAGAAAAGAAAAAAAAACAGTATGAAAGTGCATTTTGCAGATAATAATGTTGAATAAAGAATCGGAGGATTGGTTTAAATTAATATTCAAATTATTATTTACAGTGAATATCCCAAACGCGAATTTGAATAGTTGACTATTCAAAATAAGTCATAAATTTTCTGAATATACAGAATGTATATATTTTTTTAATTCACATTGTTTTGTTGTGTGTTCGTCATGAAGACTATAAGGAATACATTGAAGGCAAATGGTACAAATGACAATAGTGTTATGTATATAAAAGTTGGTAATAAGTGGTAACGAGTGGTCTGCGGTCGGTATATGTTCCTAGCTCCGTCTGTTATGTATTTGTTTTCCATTAATTACTACGAAGCATTTCTACCGTATTCAATAAATTAAATATACAAATAAATTGTTGAGTTTTTTTATTACTCCTTTTTAGGTCATGTATGTAGTCCTCAGCCATTATGCTCACTGATCACGTAACGTCTTCACCCTGGTCACACCCCATACAATGTTATTAATAATATTGATAAACGAAATCCAGTCTGTGGCATTTTCTGTGACATGACCCAGGCATTTGACCTCGTACACTATACTACATTATTAAACAAGTTGGAAGCTTATGGCATAAGAGGCAATGTCCTTAATTTAATTGAATCATATTTAGGCCAAAGGTATCAAATTACTGAAATTAGTCATATAAATATTGTAAAGAAGAAATAAGAGATTTATCGATCGTTAGGTCGTGAAGTAGAATATGGGGTACCGCAGGGAAGTATTTTAGGACCATTTCTCTTTATATTATACATAAATGACTTGCCTAAATGCATTGAAGAACCAGTGACCCTATTCGCGGATGTCAGTACTTTGACAATACCTTGTAAAAGTGTAGAGACGTATGAGATTGATATAAATAATGCTTTAAAATCAGCTATCCAATGGATGCGGGAACATAATTTAAAAATAAACCTAAATAAAATGAAGGCTATACATTTTACGCAACGGCTACCTAGAATGAACCTCAACATACATTACCGCAATGAAAACATAGAAGAAGTTAGCAAAATTTCTTGGCCTCCAGATTGATAAAAACCTTAACTGGAAAACTCATATTGAAATGTTATGTAAAAAACTAAGTATATCTGCATACGCTTTACACACACTTTCATTCACATTATATACGGATGGTCTACTTACAGCGTACTACGGTTTGGTAGAAAGTCACCTACGCTATGGGCTAATATTTTGGGGTAACTCGACGGAAACAGAAACAGCATTCAAAACTCAAAAAAGATGTTTACGGGCGATGTTTAGACTTAAGAAGACAGATAGCTGCGTGCCCTATTTCAAAAATTATAAAATGTTAACTTTACCATGCTTATACATATTAGAAGTAGCTGTGTTTGTTAAGTCGAACCCACATTACTATAAGCATCTAGCCGACGAATTTCCACGCAATAGACGCGACAATAGTCAACTTTGTCTCTAATTCGCTAAGACGACCCTGATGCGCAAAAGTGTGTACTGCATGGCACCAATTGTTTATAACAAAGTACCAAAAAGTTGGAAGGAACTGCCTTAATCTATCTTTAAAAATAAACTTCGTACTTTCTTCACCGCCAGAGCATATTATAGCGTGACTGAGTTCCTTAATGAAAAAGAATTTGCATTGACATAATTAAATTTATATAGATCTGTATAATAATGCTGATTAATCTTATAATTTGAATAATTATGAATTAATTAAATTTAAATAATTTGGACAAGAAATTAATATAGTGTTACATGTATAATTTTACAATTAATTTATTTTTGCACGTCATGCTGTGGCGCACATGTCTACACTTAATTTATTTTGTCATCTTGTATGTATGCACTTTCTTTGTATGTACACACACATGTTTATGAAAATAAAGCTTATCTTATTTTATGTTATCTTATCTGGCTATTATAAAGATCCATAACAGCCGGTACGGATAGTTGATATCTTTAAATATCCCGTTCTAAGTGATGGAAAAAGACCTTTGGGTGTCAGCCGATAATATAATCATCATTGTTGCGTTAGACATACTTACAGACATATATTCGACATTATCCTGATAATATTATTATCCTGGTCCCGGTTGCATGTAAGACTTTCGCATTGAAATCTGGGATCCGCTTTTTCGTCTAACCAGATCAACCTCTTTGTTTTAGCGTTATCCCTGTTGCATCCAATAATCTCGCCTAGGAACCCTGACTCTTTAGTTTAACTAGATTTACTTAATATAAGCTGTTCCGCAGACTGGCTGCCGTCTAATTGCCGCAACCCAAAGTGACAGTGAAATTGTATAGTTTAGTCCAGTGTCAGTACATTCAAAGGTATCGACAATGAATACAGATTTACATAGAAGCGCAGTTTTTAAGGATTTCGTGTGCCGATTCCGAGTGGGGACTGTTTCCAGTTTAGCTCGTAGTTGGCGCCGTTGGCGGCGCTGGCGTCGTTATCCGTCTCTCTTGCTCTCGTAGTTAAGATACACAGGAGGAACGTTCGTATCTCTTGCTATCGTAGAGACAGCTATCACAGCGCGACTGCCACGCCATCAAGCGGCAATTTAGGTCACAGAAAGTTTGTCTTCAGAGCGCCCATAGGAAATGCGCCTCTATGTAAATATCTGAGCTCTTTGGTATCGACTTCACGTATCGACTGACAAAAATCTTAATAGCCGGCACCGACAGCTTATTCTGCTCTTCAAGGCACGGGGCAAACGATATACGCACATCACTTCGAGAAGCCATTGTAGCGCACCGTGGGGTTAAACGCAATGCATGGTATAGTCTGCTGTTATCTCCACTAGTGTGTCTTGCACTGTTGTGAAAATCTTTCGTT
The DNA here is from genome assembly GCA_944739405.2 of Euclidia mi. Taxonomy (NCBI): domain Eukaryota; kingdom Metazoa; phylum Arthropoda; class Insecta; order Lepidoptera; family Erebidae; genus Euclidia; species Euclidia mi. Next base: position 35,091,643 of record OX123207.2, read on the forward strand.
CTGTCAACTTTGATTAGACTAGAATCATTTCCATTCATTTCCACATAGAAAATTAAGTCTGATGCATTCGGTAAGCAAAAATACAAATATTAATAATAATTATAAAAATACATACATAGACTCACGCCTGTTTCCCGGAGGCGTAGGCAGAGACTACGGAACGCCATTTGCAACGATCTTGACATACCTCTCTTGCTTCATTCACTTCCAAAAACGTAATTATAAAAATATAAACGGACAAATACAGAAGACAGTAAAGCACAGCAGAGAGCTGTTTGTGCTAAGCATTATCATAGAAGAGCCTAAAGCGAAAGCCACACCGCAATCTTTCGGCCTCTTCTTCGTATAAATGAGTGGTCACTACTGTTACGTATTTCTTTCTCATATTTATTATGAAGCAAGCTTAAACGATGGCCGGTGGAGCAGAGACGTTCTGTAGTGGCGGCCACGCACCAAACGACGTAGCAGAAGTAGCCCTCCTGCAAGGTGGATCGAAGATTTTGTAGGGATCGCAGGCAGCGGGTGGATGCGGGTGGCTAAGGATCGGTCCATGTGGAGAGCCTTGGGGGAGGCGTATGTCCAGCTGTGATGTCTCATCATCACCAGTCATGACAGTCCACTGCTGGACCAGGCCTCTCCTTTGAAAGGAGGAATTGGCCTACTACACCACGCTGGCCAAACGTCAAAACGGCCAAACTCTTGTGCTGTTCTCTGCATAATATGCTCCCTCTGTCGGCTCTTACGTCACCCATTGGATGATATGGGGTGGTCACATTCCGTATTCTTAATCCGTCACCACACGGACGTGATGTCTGTGATGTCTATGTGAAGCTTAAACAGCAACACGCGAACGTGCGACGCAAGTCGACATAGTTCTGTAAGGAATCAAATCCTGGTATTGCTACAGCCAAGTAGCAATAATCCCGCCGTAAATTTGGCCGTAGTTGAACAGCCTTATTCTGAAGTCTGCAGTGAAATATATATTACACTTCCAGGCTCTACGAAGAAAAGCTCTTCGAAGAAAAGTTCTCTACGAAGAAAAGGTTAGAACGCAACGCTTAGTTCTGTTTACAATCATTCGTCAAAAGTTTGGTAAATCAAAATAAATCGTGTAAAAATTTGAAACCGGTACTTGACACGATCGAATTTCTATAAATATACCTACACTATAAATAAATAGCGTAAAATTTCAATAAAATCCTTACAACATCGGAGTTCAAGTCGGGTTCAAACGACAACGAAGCGTGTCGCGAGCGGCCGTAGGGTTAAATCCCGTGTAATGTTGACACTGTCAGGGTTAACCCCTCGTCTACACGCGCGATGTTTTGCCATGTTTTTTTAACATTTAACCCATTTTTCAACAATTTCACTGCATTTCCCCCACGATAAGTTTGACAGATGCGACATTTCACGACCCTTCGAATCGCGATTTTTAATGGATGTCGATTTTTTACAAAAAACGAGCATTTTTGTCAAGTTTTTTTTATAAATCTAAAGCTGACAGTTGACGCGGATATAATCTTTAATTAAGACTATTTTTGGCGGAGGATTTTTTCGTGTTGGGGTTGTAATTGTATGATTTATTTATACATTACATTGTTGACTGGGTTAGCAATTTTGATTCGTTTTCTTTTCAATAATCTGTGTGCGTTCGACTTCTTCTATACTTTAAACCTTTGGTTTGTTTCAAGGAGTTTCAGATACCTACAGAGTTGACTACGAGATACCAACTGACTTGCCAAGACTTAGATGTTTTTAAATTATCTTGTAGTTTTCAAACGTTTTTTTCGCTTTGATGGTTGTTTTGCTACATTGTTATAAAGATACGGAATATATATGACAACATCCTCAGCCTTTAACAGTCCACTGCTGGACTAGGCCTCTCCTTTGAAAGGAGGAATTGGCCTACTATACCACGCTGGCCAAACGGGTGTGTATAGGGTTTGTATCAAGTTTTCCATCTCTTACAGTGCTGTTCTCTGCATGATATGCTCTCGCTGTCGGCTCTTACGACACCCATGGGATGATATGGGGTGGTGACATTCCGTATTCTTATTCCGTCACCACACGGACCATATATATGAATATCTTACTTAATTACATAGTCTATTCGTTCTGTACCTATTCGGTGGAATGAATGTGGGTTATGCTATCGCTTGGCTTACACTATGATTCGATGCCCTACCGACAAACCGACGCGACGAGAACAACGTACGAACTACCTTGGAGTAGAATAGACCAATCCACGTTTTGTCCGACATCTACTCGGTTTGCTTTGATTACCCCGTGTGTCATCCGATCCTTCTAATGAGAGCCCGGCATGAGCACCTAAAAATGAAACGTACTCCTAGCCTAATCCTAGTTTTAACCCGGTGTCCGCTTCGTAGTCTAACCAGCAGGCCGATTCAGAATGTCACGACAAGTAATCGTACGATATGTCAAATTATTGTCCTTGGCTTTTAGCCGCCTATCAGAGATATTTTGGACAAATATTAATTGAATTCGGTTTATTTATTAATTTACTTCATACTGAATGCATAAAATTGATAGGAAATGCGATAGTTTTGACAAATAATGAGGTAGCCCGTTTGACAATTAACGGAATCGAATGTCAAATGAGATATCGAACGATTCTGAATTGCCCCCCAGATTTGACTGAATATTAGCTTTTCCACAGAGCGACTGCCTGTCTGCCTCTTCTCACTATGAGAAGGGTAAGGCCATAGACCACCACGCTGGCCTAGTGCGCGTTGGCAGATTTCACATGTCTTTCGAGAACATTATGGAGAACTCTCAGATATGCAGGTTTCTTCACGATGTTTTCCTTCACCGTTTAGCAAGCGTTAATTAACAATTTACTACAACTTTAGAATAGCCTCACTTTTTTTCAAAGGTACTGATTCCCTATAACGACTGTCAAAGACCTTGATGACAGCCAGGACCGACGGAAACAATATTCGGTTTCCTTTTTCCTTCCAGCAGAAGGAAACAGAGCAATGAATTAGAGAAGAATATTTCCTCATAAGAGGAGAGAGATATAATATAACCTCAATCACCTGTCACGACATGATTTGTAAACATTACTAGTACCTACCTATTATTTCTAAGTATTTGCTAAGGCGTTTTCCTTTGTTGATCTGACTTAATTATTTGGATGACGAATTATTATGTCAAGGTAAATGTTGTTGAAATTATCTAATAAGGTAAGGTAATAAGTAATTAAGTACCTATAAAGTATTGTTGTGCGAAGTTATGTGAATTAATTATACTGTTAAACAATAACTACAATTAATTCACATAAATAATAATTAAGACATATGTACAACTAATATTAAAGATCACGAAACTTAAAATTTATATCATTTTACAGGTAGTAGAGCCTTGCTGATTTCAGCATGAATGGGCCGGCTCGACCGGGGAAGTACTACCTTCTCTCAGAAAATCGACGTAAAGCAACAGTACCTAAACTGCTGCGTTTCGTTTGGTGAGTGAGAGTGCCGGCGGCCCTATCCCCTATTCCTTCTCCCTCATCCCACTCCTCATCCCATCCCATTACCCAACCCTAAGGGCCGGCAACGCACTTGTGACTCCTGTGGTGTTGCTTGTGTCCATGGGCAGCGGAATTGCTTACCATCTGGCGATCCGTTTGCTCGTTTGCCGCCTATTAATATAAAAAAAATCATATTATGTGAATTAAACTTCGTAATATGTACTTTTTTGCATTTCATATAGGTAGGTATCCGTGAGGTATGCTTGCGGCCGTGGTAGCCCAGTGGAGATACTAAAAGACTACCATGCAGAGGGTAACTATAGGGTTCAAATCCATGGGGCGCATCACTGACTAATCGAAGTTATATAAATGAGAGCACGCTAAGTCTTCAATCCCGGCCGTTTTGAAGATCTTTGACAGTCGTTATGGATCGAAGGTCTTAGCAGCTATAGAATATGGATAGGAGGTCTTAGCCAGTAACCAGTCACACATACGGACATATATCAAACTAGAGGACGCCAGCAGCTACACCTGCATTTTTTTTTATTTACCCGTTTTGGCCGATCCCGTGGGAATTTCGGGAAATCCCTTCTTAGTGCACCCCTACGGTCCCCAAGGAACATACATGCCAAATTTCAGCTTCCTGCGCCCAATAGTTTCGGCTGTAGCGTGTCTGTCAGTCAGTCAGTAACGCAAGGATTTTATATATTAAGATTGAGTCACGAAATCCTCCTAAAGTACATGCTACATAAGATCATCCTGCCTCGAAACGCATTAATAATGATTTCCACGGAAATAAACAAAAATACCTAGTAATATAATATTCCCTTTTTCATAAGTAATTACAGTAAGCATTTACTGTTAATAAGGCTATGACAATAATTATAACCACAACACTCCACGTCATTCCATAATAAACTGGCACGATTGAAATTAAGGATACACACGTCAATAATTACAAAAACAACTGATTGTGCCATTATTGTTATTTATTTATAATAGGTACACAAACAGATTACAGTCTAAACATGATTATTAATAAGATACACTTAATTTATAAGCTGGACGGTAATCCAGAGACAGTTTACACAACATGGATATATTTAAGTAGGTTTGAGTGTGACAAATTATTACTATAAAATAAAGCTAGCGCATGCACATGCAGTTTAACTATATAATATTATGACTATCGATAACCAGCAAAAATTGTAACATTCCACTATTACTTACAAATAAATTAAACTAAACTATAATTAAACTATAATCAAACTTTTCAAGTAATCAAACTTTTTAATGAGTTTTTTTATACCTATTGAATCGTATATCAAAAATATCGATCTCTTTATTCACACGTGCCATTCCATTGCTCATTCTTACCACTGGATTATAAAAAGATGTGTTGTTTTTATAAGCCTGAATTGCGAATATGTTAGGATTACGCGATCTATGTGAAGTGTTAAATTTGAGACAAGAAAACAAAGCCGGTGTATCAATAGTTGAATGAACCAATTTATGTAAATAGAGTAGATCATATCTACGTCGACGGGTCTTCAACGATAGAACCCTAAACTTACTTAGCCTCTCATTATACTACAGGCGTCCATAATTAAATTTACGAGAAATGTACTTTAAGCACCTTTTCTGTACTCTCTCCATGTTATTTATGTGCGTTTCATAATAAGGAGACCAAACTGGACAACTGTATTCCAAGACGCTTCTTACTAAGCTGTAATAGAGGCATAGCGTACTTTGTGGTTGTTTAAATTCTCTAGTAGATCTTATTACAAATCCCAGGAGTTTATTACTTCTTTTCACAATATAATCATAATGCGGACGGAAGGTCAAGGCACTATCAAACAGCACTCCGAGATCCTTAACCATATCTTTTCTAATTAATACATTATTTTGTATAAAGGAAGGTTGCAGCAGCTTGTGTTTTTTTCTAGTAAAAGAGATAACGCAGCATTTGTCAATATTGAGGCACATTTTGTTAGACAAGCACCAGTTCGCAACGATGTCGAGGTCACACTGAAGAGCCAGCCTGTCTGAAGTTTCGTTTATTTTGGTATAAATCTTTAGATAAACGTTCAACAAGATCGTTAATAAAAATTATAAAGAAGAGTGGGCCAAGGTGAGACCCCTGCGGAACTCCAGAAGAAACAGGTCCAGGTGAAGAAGAGTAACCCTTAACAGTCACAAGTTGGCTCCTGTTACTCAGGTAAGAGGTGATCCACCTTAACAAGCAACCGTGTATTCCATAGTAGGCGTGCTTAAGACATAACAGTGAATGATCCACTTTGTCGAACGCCTTACTAAAATCTAGATATATGGCATCCACTTGCCCACCCGTGGCAAAGGCACCGCAGAGATAGTTTTTATATTCTAGAAGGTTACTAAGGGTGGACCTTTTTTTAACAAAACCGCGCTGCTTGCTCGTGATATAATTACTTAATTAATAATTATTTGATAGCTAAAGGAATTGATTCACATTCTATATTTATTGCCAAGCTCTGATCAAGTATAAAAAGTAAGTTACGGGACGCTATACTTTGCGAGTGACAAGTAAAAAAGTTAGATACGAGACGCTATCCTTTGCGAGTGACAAGTAAAAAAGTAAGTTACGCGATGCTATACTTTGCGAGTGACAAGTAAAAAAGTAAGTTACAGGTCGCTATACTTTGCGAGTGACAAGTAATAAAGTAAGTTACGGATCGCTATACTTTGCGAGTGGCGAGTAAAAAATATACTTAGTTACGGGACGCTATACTTTGAAAGTGCAGCTACAATAAGGAACTCTTCCAGTAAGTTGGTACTCGCGCCCAAATCCCATAAAGTAAGATAAGATAGATACACAAAAATGATACCATTTTTACCACAATCGACAACTCTTTATATTCAATACTACCAAGTCACTTGGGAGACTCTACAGAGGCCATCGAGCATTGTGCCTAGGTCTTCCATGATCTCAGCCATGACTACGATATCGTCTGCGAATCGAAGGTGAGTGATGTACTCGCCGTTGATGTTGATGCCGAGTCCATTCCAGTCCAGAAGCTTGAAAACATCCTCCAGCGCAGTGGTAAACAGTTTCGGGGATATGACATCCCCCTGTCTCACACCTCGCTGGAGTTGAAAATGTTTCAATTGAGCTTCCCCCTCCAGTCAAACATCTGTGTGCGTAAACATAGATGTTTGTCTTGGTCTAGGTGTTTCTATGTATAATATGTATGTATTTACAAAAAAAAATACATGTATCCATTGTTAAAAATATATATGTACCCATAGTACAAGCTCTGCTTAGTTTGAGACTAGATGGTGTTGTGTGAATATGGTAGAATATTATATTATATTATTATTATTAATTAAATTTTCACATTCAACACTGCATATTGTGAGAAAGGAAGCAGGAAGGCGAATCAGGAAGAGGACAGGAAAAAAAGGAAAACAGTGGAATGTAGAGTTATCACAAGGAATTAATTATTTTGCCACTTATTACGTAATTAAATACTTTGACGTAGAACCTACTACAGCCAGTCGGCGTCTCACAAAACATGACGTCAATGAGCCTTATTGCAAAACAATAACAATAAAGTTGTAGTTTAAAGTTTAGTTCAACACTTAGTCGTAATAATTACAGCGATGTATATAAACTGTCCATCTGCTGGACACGGACCTCTTTTCGCTACACAGACCTGGTCTGAGGTCCTTAGCCGCCCGCATCCAAACGCTTCTCGCGATCCCACCTTGCGGGAGGCCTACCTTTTGTGCGTAATCCGGTGCGAGGCCGCCACTCCAGAACCTTTTTGCTCCAAAGGCCCTTGATTATACAAGCTTTATGTCCTGCCCACTGCCTTTTCAGCTTGTCTACATAGAGCGAGCTGCGTCAGTTTAAAACAAAATACGGTGAGTCCCACAAGACTGTAAAAAGTGTAAGGGGCATTGAATACTGATAATAATTGAACTAAATATTTACCTGTGGTATTACTTAATTATTTGAGTGGTTAAGTTGTGATTAGTCAGGACCACAATACTTGGTTGTTGTTTACTATAGACAGAGCGACGCGTCAGTCACTCAAGGAAACAAACACAATTTATTTGATAAGTAAACACGGTCTTAAACAAGGTCTTACCTACAATATTATACAAAAAAGATACTGCCTGAATAATATTTAGTCCAAAATTTATTAGCGTGCATTGCAGCGTTACCAATCTGTATAATGTATGAAAAGTACATCTTTCATGTCAAAAGCTTGGTAAAAATATATCGCGAATGGCTTGTCTAAAATATCGTGGCGTAAAATATGGTGAATTAAGTACTTTTGATTAAGCATTGCAATTATGCCGATTTAATGCCAAACGCAAGTAACAGTAAAGCCTTATAGATTATTTAATGCAAACGTTAGGTTGTCTATTCTATAAAGCAGCAATAGCCTAGTGGAGATACCAATGGGCTGCCATGCAGAGGGTATCGGGTTCGAATCCACGGCGCGCACCACTGACTTTTCGAAGTTATGTGCGTATTAAAATATTAATTATGGCTTGCCCCGTGCCTCGGAGAGCACGTTACATCGTCGGTCCCGGCTGTCACGAAGATCTTTGATAGTCGTTACGGGGAGTCAGTACCCTCAAATAAACTGATACTCAATCATGGAATATCGCTATCCCTTTGGGTTGCGGAGGTCAGACGGCAGACGTTCTGTGGAAAAGATTGATATTCTGTCATATCTGGTTAGACCAGCAAGCGGACCTCGGGCTCCAAGACTCGTAAGTCTTGGATGCAACCGGGAAAAACGCTAGTACGATGATGATGTTAGATTGTCTATTCTCTGGCGTAACAATTGGGTTGGCAGTTATAAACAGGTAAGTATTTAGATACTGAACATTTTCACCATGCATCGAACGGAATTTACGTATTTTGTAGATTTCATAATTAAATATTATATTTGCTGGATCCGTACAATTTTGCGTAAAAAAGGCTACTCCAACACTGGTAAGCCTTTTATTGCGGGGGCCGTCTAGGTACGTTACGCACAGTCGAACAAATTCCCGCTCGACCACCATAAGAGCGAGAATCTCTCAGCAAGACATCGTCGCTTCCAGTGCTACTTTACACGCACATTGACACTCGTATACAAAACATGTTTCTAGTGTGCTTCGAATCTATGAGGGAGCCAAGGGATTTTTTTTCAAACTGGTCCAGCGCCGACTTGTTTGATTGTACCATCGCAGTATCAATTATTCTGCCTCCAGGTAGTAACGTACCAATGTGCATCATATTGTTCCGGTTTGAATTGTACTGTAGCTAGTAAAATTATTGGGCTGGAAGACTTTTTTTATAGTAATAGGCGGCAACGAGCAGACGGATGGTAAGCAATTACCGCGGCCCAGGGACACAAGCAACACCACAGGAGTGCGTTGCCGCCCCTTGGGGTTGGGAAAAGGGATAGCATGAGGAGTGGGATGCGGGAGAAGGAATAGGGCCTCCGGAACTATCACTTACTTACCGAACGAAACGCAACAGTTTGGGTACTGTAACTACGTCGATTTTCTGTGAGAGGGTAGTACTTCCCCGGTCAAGCCGGCCCATTCATGCTGAAATCAGCAAGGCTCTACTACCTTAACAACTTATGTCGGAGGCAGCGACTTGGCTGTGTCTCAGACATAGCCAAAGTTTAACGGCCTAGTCACGAGATCGGTCTAAGCGGCAAGTGGCGCGGTAGAGGCGATGTACATGGCGCGTTTAGTCTGAGGCGACATCGGTCGCCGCGGCGCGGCGCGGCGTAGAAAAACGCGCCATGTACATCGCCCCTGCCGCGCCGCTCGCCGCTTAGACCGATCGATCTCGTGACCAGGCCCCATGGGTGGCGATTGCTGCTTACCATCAGGTGGGCCAACAGCTCGTAAATAGTATATCCAATTTGACTGTGGTATTACTAAATGTTATCGTGTCTAATGTGTACCATAACATATCTAGCTAGTTGACAATACAACAATACACACTAAAAAGTATTAAATAAAAATAAATACGTTAAAAAAACTGACATCAAAAACTAAAAGTAAAAATTATTAAAGATTTAATATTAATTAAATACTACTAATTATTTATATGTGCTATTTACTAATAGGTTTGAAGTTGGTGCGCTTGGCACCAACTTCATTAACAAATAATAATATTTTAATCACTTAAATGAATATGAGCAAATCAATAGGTACATTACTTCGTACCTAACATAATAGGTAGTATTTAATTAATATTAAATCTTTATTATTTTTTACTTTTTCGTTTTTGATGTCGGTTTTTTTAACGTAGTTAATTTTATGTTTGACATTCTCCTCCTTCAATGGAATTGGATGGCGATCGACTTCTCTCGCATCATTTATTTATTTAAAGTATAATATAATATGACTAATATTACAAAATAAAGCTACCGCAACGAGACATAGATCAACATCCCGGTAGTTGTAATGAATAGGCCCTGAAAACCCCTAGGAAGACACACACACACCCTCTACTTGCTCCAAGAGGCCGCTTAGTCCGTAATTTGGGTTCCCACCATGAACGCAAAAATCCTATTGGGCCTAACATTTCAAAAATGTACACGGAATAGGTAACTATACAATACCTACAGGATATCTTTACATGTACAAAACGGGCAAGGAAATATCAGTCTTATTAATAAACTAGGATTAGCGTCAGAACAACTTTACTCCAAGACTTAAGCCAAGATTAGGCAATTATGGTATTAATAAACTAGGAGTAAGGGCGGAGTTAACTATTCATAATTTACTCCGGGAATAAAAGTTACTCCGCGGAGACCCATGGTTTAACGCTGGAGTAATGCAAGGAAAGAGCATCTATTTGTCACGGGGTACGGTAGACTAGATCGAAACTTTACCTGAATACTAAAACATAAAAAATAAAGATTTCGAGTCGACAACATATATCCGCAAAATTCGGATTGTCGAGTATTTTGTTAATTTCTAATGCTTCTGACAGTATTAGAAATTATAATAATAAAAAAAGACACAAAAGTCACTGTCACCGAATAACAGTCATGTTGAGTATCTACTATGTAGTTTGTATACCATGTGTAAATACTTCTTGCAGTTAAATATATTTCTTATCGGTATAAACAGTTTGTTTAAACGACAATGATTATTAAAGTATCCGTCTATTATGAGAGAATTGTGTTACTTCGAATTTACGCGAGCGAAGCCGCGGGCAAAAGCTCGTAGATTTATATTGTATTTCCAACTTTCATTGAGATTTATATACATATATTTTCACATTTGTTTGGTGTTCGTTAGAGTACTTACTAGTATCTGATTTTGTAATTTTATTATTGTGGGTTAAAATTAATAGAGATTATTTCATTGAAGATTGCCAACCAACACAAACGCTTGCCCTTGCAAAGGGTAGAAGTTTGTACGGCACAAATTTACCTCTTGGAAGTAAGAACGCATGCGCTATGATAATTAAGTGCGCTGTGCGTATATCTGTCAGTACTGACTGACACATCATACAATATAATGTCATATTGTGCACGGTGATTACATTATTCGCATATATAAACTAATAATTATATAAGTACTACGCTTAAACGGCTGAAACAGTTTTCTCTACTAATATTATAAACGCGAAAGTGGTAATAGATATTATTTATTAGATATTATATTGGACATGTATTGGAACATGGCTTTGACATTTGACTGTATGCAAGGCGATGTTATTATTTAGATATAATACTAGGTATATAGTGTCATGAATACCTACTGACCGACCTACTTTATACCCAATAGTTTCTGAAGTCTTTAGAATAATCAGGAGTGTCTTCCCACAACTTGAGACTAAAAGTAGATTTGTGTTACCCGAATTTAACGCGCGCGAAGCCGCGGGCAAAAGCTAGTTGTCAAATAAAAGTGTTTAATAAAAAGTTTTTATTCGACCAGGTCATTTTGTTCATTCTTTTTGCTTTTAATATCAGTGGGTTGCCATAACGTATACCTTAATCTCAGGGTAAGTAAGAATAGTATTGTTACTCCGAACTTACTTCGCATTTATTAATACCGTTATTAACATGTAGCTATTCCATAACTAATCTAGAATTAACTACCCCCGGTGTTAATTTGGAGTAAGAGAAGAATAAGCATTTTTTATTAATAGGACCGTTAAAGTATAAATAGCATAACATAACTTCACGCCTTTGATCACCGAAGGGGTAGGCAGAGGTGTAACATAAGAGTATGTTATTATTTTAGCTGACTTACACGAGTTGTCCTAATATGCCACAAATGACCAAAAGAATACCATGGTTGTGGTATTTGTAAAGTCCCAGAAAATTACGTGTGATGTTCTTACTTGACGTACCTATATGTTACGAAACACATCATCAATGAATTGACTGCACGGTTGGCGTAGTGGTTTAAGCGGCCACTTCGCCGCTTGACACTGCGCCGAGTGTTGTGGGTTCAATTCCCACACGAGACAACACTTTGTGTGATAAATAAATTGTTGTTTCGAGTCTGGGTGTTCATTGTGTCCGTTAGTTGTATGTTTGTTAAGTCCCCCGCGGCACAGGATTTAGTCCTAATGCGGGAGTTGTCTTTTTTAAGATTAAAAAAAAAATAAAGAAATCTTCCAATAATTATAAGAATAAACAATGACAATGACATGGATAGGATATTAAATGATCGGTTCCTCTAGCTATGTGCCCTGGTGACTGCCAATTCAGCTTGACTATTCGGCAAGCTATGTTGGCAATTTTCCTTATTTCTGATTAGATCTCGTAGAAATAATCCAAGCCTAGCTCTCTGCAGCGCCCGTTGAGAGGCGCTGAGCATTTGATATGGCGTTAATTTACTTTAAAGTTGGTAGTAGATAATTGGTGGAAAGTTTTTGTGTTACGTACAGCTCTATCATTCAAGATCATTGTTTCATTAAAGTCAAAGTCAAGTCAAAGTCAAGTCAAGTCAAAGTCAAAATCCTTTATTAATTTGGGTCACAATGTGATGCTTATGAATGTCAAAATAATAAATATATAAAATAATTACTTAAAGACTCTACATTTACATTTACTGCCATGTTCGCAAAGCAAGGGCGTAGAACCATGAGAAAGAACGGGCAATAAAACTCACGGTCACTCTTTTTCATCGCCAGGTTTTGCATAATACACATAATTTAGATTTTGTAAGGTGCTGCAACTGTTACACCTTCTATATCACTTGTATAATTATATTTAATGTACATAATAATACTCAAGCATAATACTTAATTTTAATTTTAACATAGTTCATAAGTATACTTACTAACAAAAAAAATTATATTGTATGTATGTTCATTCTGTAAGGTATCTATCATAATTAAAAATATGTTTGTCAATCCATTGTCTAGTACCTACCCATAGTATAAGCTCTGCTTAGCTTGGGACTAGATGATGTTATTTGTATTGTGTATATATTTATACTTATAAATAAATTGAATTTAAATAAAAATAAATTGAATCTATGTTGAATCTACGTTTTGGTATCATTATATCATTCGAATATGTTCATTATTCACGTTCGGCAATAGGTTACCCAGATTGCTGTCCTGTTTTGTTTGTTTTAGATCTGAACTGATGTTTGTTAAAATGTAGGTTGAGAGTTTTTAAATTGCGAGCTATAAAAATAACATAAAAGTGCACAATGGATATTATGGATAAATATGTCAAGGTAGTAATGAGGAGGGATGAAAAGCATGTGACTAGAAAGGTGATGAATATGTTGAGGGATATAAGGCAAGAGGAAAACCAAAGAAAAGATGGATGGATTGTATATAAAGTACTCTGTGGATTGTGTGAAGGATGACATGAATGATAAGGGAGTGAATAATCAGATGACGGCTGATAGGAGAGAATGGAAGCGAAAGACATTCTGCGCCGACTCCAAGTAATATGGGAACAGGGCAGGCACAAGGAGAAGAATTGGTTATTTTCGAAGGAGCAAAGATTGAGCCCATTTTATGCACAGATATCTAATAACAAAATAAAAACAATTAAGTTCAACCAATGGCCCAAAAAACAGTTTTAATAATATGTTACACTTTCAAAAAGTACAGATTCAATATTAACAAAATTGATGTCTACATGTGCCCATTTACTTTTTTATTAAAAAAACAACAATACGCGATCAATCACGACACGTTCCGCTCGCGGCCCGCGACCTTATTATTTACAAAACAGTAAAAAATACACTTTTTTACAAAAAATGTAATTTCGCAAATCCGCCGAAAAAACTTCTCTAAATCATTTTATAAAAAGCCATTGTGATTTTTAAAACCCTTGCTTTTTTATCAAAAGAGACAAGCGTGAGCCGTGCTTTTGTATTCGCGCGTAAAAAACTTTAATTCACTAAAGTGCACCCACTGACCTACATATATTTTTCCCCGTTTTCTGTAAAAGCACCCTTTTATTACCCGATTTTTTCATAATTGAATTCAATCCTTTGGAAAAAGGGTTGGATAAATTCACGATAATTTAGTTTTTTCTCTGGCAAGTTTTAGTTGGCGGGAAAAATTATGCGCACTGTCAAAATGCGCGTCATTACGCCTGGACATCTGCCGAGAAAAAAAGTTAACAATGCAAATAGGGGACGTAGGACATTTTTAGGGGAATTTTGTCGTTTTCGTGTGCAAAATGGAGAAATGCATTTAAAGTATAACGGGACGACGTCCCCTCATTTCAATATTAATGTCCGAATGTTTTTATCGAGAGCATTATGATCAATAATTCGTTTTGCGTAAAGTTCAATATCGCGTGGCAAATTATATCAGTTGTTTTGCATTTTATGGGCTTAGATTTTTATTATTTATTTTATGAATGTTACACGAAGATTTAATGTTAAATTATTATTCAATACGCTTTATTGATTTTCTATTAAATCCGCCATTCGACAAAAGTTTTACTATGCTTTATAACTGTAGCATTGTTTTCTTTTTAATAAATATGACTGAAGTAGGGTAACTCCTGTGACATGAAGGACTTTATAAACATTGACAAAATCCAGGCTTGTTAAATACAAAGCATTACTTATAAAGTCATATTTCCTTTAAAAACTTCTAGATCTTTGTGGTTTAAAAAAGAAACATATTGTTTAAATGGGACTTTGAGCCCTAACGCCCGGTGCCAATATTATATGTATAATTTAAGTATATATCGATGGATTTGGCTTCTAGGGAAAGGTAGATATTTGACATAAACTCCATACAAAATAAGTTAAATATCAATCTCTAACAGCCTAATCCATAAATAGATAGCTATTGGAAACGGGCGTTACTACGCAACGCACCATAACTTCTTACAAGCATTCCTACCTACCATAATCAGGTCTATAGTTACCGAATCAAAATCAAACACTTGTTATCAAAAACATATTTATTTTAGTTGAAAGGTACAATACACGTAAAAAAGATACAAACATAAGCGATCACTGCTTAAGATACAGACGATTCTATCCTTTCCCGACGAATCTTTAAAAATGCTAAACCGAAAACGATTCACTTCTAGCGTTGCGATAAATGTTCACGAGTCGTAGTACATGTAGTCCATGAGTAGGCTGACGGCTAGCAATAAAGCCTTTTCCTGAACGTGTAGAGTTTTTTCAAATGCCACGCCAAACCTACAGAAATAAATAAAGACATTAATTTATTCCACAAGGTAGCGATACCCTGGAGATATCCGGGTTACATCCAAGACTTTCACTTAACCCAACCAGGTTTGCCAGAATATCAGCTTTTCTACAGAGCGACTGCCGATTATACCAGTGTCCGTAGGCTAGGTATATTAAAATTAATGGTACGGCTCATAACAACAATCAAAGCCCTTTATGACGGACGGGTCCACCGGCTTAACGAGGCACGGACCAGTGGATGATTAAGAAGTAGATCCAGAAAGCATACCCTAGGCTCCAGGAAAAGCTCTTCATGGCAACCAGGACCGTGTTTATAATGCCTGTATATATGAAATTCTTGCGTTACTAACTGACTGACAGCCAACAATCAGTCAAAGCTTTTGGGCGCAAGAAGCTGAAACTTACCATGTATACTCATAGGGGATTTCCCAAAATTCCAACGAGATCGGGCGAAATGTGTGGGCGCAGCTACGTGCATCATCTAGTAATGACTATAGGATAGGTGGCTGACCTGTCAGTGACTGGCGCAAAGAACAGCGCATGCGCGAGCCCCTGCCAGCGCTTGTTGGTGGCGCCGACGTGCGAGCCGTCCGTGCGCTGGATCTGGAACTGCACGTCGCGGAAGAAGCTCAGCGTCACGTATGGACCTGCAACACATACATGTATCATAGAAAGACAATCATTACTTCTGCCTAGACACGTCCACTGCTGGACAACGGCCACCCTTAAGGCCCTACACAGACGGATCTTCAGCCGCTCGTATAAAACAAGACTATCGTCATATCAAAAGCTCGCTCGCTGTCGACGTTGTTGCAAATCATGGTCCAGAGCGGGCAGCCCAAAAGATTACCTGGTTCAATTTTATATGTTTAATGTCCTGCTGTGTAGTCACATAGTAACTACTTACTATGTGACTGTAAGTAAAATATGTACTTAAAATGGAAGAACAGTATGTAAGAATATAAAATCACGAAAACGTTGAAATAAAGTCAGTCTTATACTTTCGCTTAAGTATCATTTCTAAGATGGCCAACGATACAGCTCTATGGAAATCCAACCCATAAAACAGCATACAAATATAGACAGTTAAATGTCACGCTGACAAAATAAAAGTTTTATTCCGAATGTAGAGCTGGCATTCAGTCTGTTCGAATTCCATCCCACTCTCCATTCTCAATCACTTCTGGTCTGCTTCTGGTTATAGGGCTCTTCCAACAAATGCTACAGTACACGGTCCACCCTACCTAGACTCAGTCAAATACTCACCACGAATCCAAAACACAGGATCGCCGCTTTCATTGAGCACGAGATACAGCGGCTTCACAGGAGTCCACTGCTGTTGCACACAACCTATCAGGTGTCCAGGGGGACAATAGACCTCCAGCTTCTGCAGTTGGCACGGCAGCACGCGGGCGGTGCACGCGTAGGGCCGGTTTATCCTCATCACCTCCGTACCATGGCTGTTCATCACGTGCAATTGCAGGGGCCGAAGCCCGTAGCAGAGGTAGCCTACCCACCAGCTGGAAGGAAGGAATATGAGAAGGAGAACAGAGGAGACATGGCAGATCACAATCAATCAACAAATTACAATTTTAGAAAAAGAATTCCATGTTTTTTAAGTAAAATTAATTTGAAATTAGAAACATCGGGCAAAAAAAAATTTTGATTTGAAGGGGCCAGTACGGCAGAGCGGCAATTTAATAGTTAAAGACCTGTTATATATAAAACTTCCATAACCGGCGTATTTTCAAACATATTTTTGGAACTTAATACGTTGGAACGTAATAAAGTCACAAATTAATCCTCTGGATAAAGGAAACACTTCTCTAGTTATGAACTGGTTGAATGATCGACTTGACAATCTGGAACTATTCCAAAACGTTGAAGGTAAAAATCGTGAGGAAACCTGCACGTCTCGAGAGTTCTCCATAATCTCCTCGAAAGACGTGTGAAGTCTGCTTATCAGCGCTTGGCCAGCGAGGTGGACTATTTCCTGACCCTATGAGGAGAAGAGACATTTGCCCAGCAATGTAACAGTTTTTTTATAGGATTGATGATGATGGTTTTAAAGTATTCTTGCCTGGTCTCTTCCTCAACAGTATAGATGAGGGTTTGGTCGGGTGTTCTGACGAAGAAGCGGTTCTTCTTGCCTCGCATGAACAGCGCGTTTTTGACGTGCAATCGCTTCGTGATGAACAGGCGGTCTACTGAGGACAACTCGCTCAGGAGCGGGGATGGAGGCTCTGGCTGGACCTGGAGGTAGACCACGACTTTTAACGGGTAATATTATGTATTTTTTTAATTGTCCGCACTAGTAATAATTCCTGTGTCGCGGGAGACTTTAAAAACGTAAAACCAATGAACAACTGGAAACAAAAAATTGTGAATAGCAGAAAGTGTTGTCTCGTGTGCGAATCGAACCTACGACACACGCACTGTCAGTGCACTCGTGTGCAGTCTTATAATAATTATGTCTTTGTTTGGCCAGGTAACGATAGCCCAGTGTAGATTCCAACAGACTGCCATGCAGACAGGGCCAAGTTCAAAACCCCAGCACGCACCATATAATTTGTAATAATTTAAAGTAAATTTGGTTTCCGTGATTTCTTCAAAATGGTCTCAAAGAGATTCCAAGTTAGCCAGCATGGAGGGCTGTGGCTTAACCAGTAGCGGATCTGCGACTTTGAATGACGCCCCCTCCCAAATTAACTATTTAATGACATATCCGTTGTGTTTACCAAACCTAGACTAGTTACTTCATTTTCATGAATTTCGGTTACTTGGTTTAGTCTCTTTGCACACTTTCTACTCTTGTTTCAATTTCTACTAGATGAGGTACTTACGAAGAACGGATACCAGGTACAACGACGAATGACGCGGCCTATCAAGCGAGATAAACATCCGGCGGTAAATAGACAACTGACCTGTACATGTACGCGGTTCTCAGGTCATCGGTCTATCAGGCCAGAGGCCGCCAACAACGCTCGCCGTGATCAAGCTTACTCCACTGAGCATCGAGACAGTTATGGTTAGCCTTCTGCCAATTCAGTTTGCTACACCCAGTGCTAATAAATAGCATGCCTATTATGCAATGCGAGTGCGAGGGGCGAGTTCCGTATAAGGGCGCCCGAAGAACTTTATCGCGCCAAGGAATTATATATGTGATAATTAGCCCATTTTTGCGCCGTTCCAGAGTTTGCGCCTTCTGCCTGGGCACTACTAGCACAGCCTTACTTACGGCACCGACTACGACTCTGAACAATGTCAGTTAATTTGGTCTTCATAATCTCGTCCTAACCCTCTTTGGAGGTCTGTCCCCCAGCCGAGATCCCTAGTATTTACTTTGTCATAGCGCTCTGAGTGAAACGTAGTCGGTGGACTAGCTTCACCATCATGTTCTACGCTTCGGCTTTGTACGTGATGACATTGTGGCACAGATTGATAAAAGATGCGACACAACTTCCCAAATACCGCCCTGCGCTCTTCTCTTATTTTCTCTCACAAAGTTGTCTCTACCGTGTAAGTTGTTCATTGAACATGCACTTGGTCTTATCCATATTAGTATCGACCGAGATTTTCAAATTAAGAAAAGTGTTTGTGCCAAGATTACCGTATGCAAAATATGTCTTAATTTTTGTTTCAGAGTGATTTTATGACTCTTTGTCTTTTTCTTTGTAAAAAAAGGCGGCGATAGCCGAGTGGATATACCAACAGACTGCCATGCAGAGGGTATCGGGGTCGAATCCACGGCGCGCACCAATGACTTTTCGGAGTTATGTGCGTATTGAATGATCCATTATCGCTTGTCCCGTGCCTCAGAGAGCACGTTAAGCCGTCGGTCCCGGTTGTCATGAAGATCTTTGACAGTCGTTACAGGTCGTCAGTACCTACTAAATAAACTGACACTAGTCTAAACCATGGAATATCGCTATCCCTTGGGGTTGCGGAGGTCAGACAGGCAGTCGCTCTGTGGAAAAGCTAATATTCAACAAAATCCGGTTAGACTAGAAAGTAGACCCCAGATTGAAACTGGGATAACGCTAAGAGGATGATGATGTCATGATCGATGCCCTGACATGATTTTGGCACTCTCCTTACGCTGCCGCAAGGGGCAAGACCCCGGTAAACCCCTCCCCCCCTCAGCCCTAGATCCGCCACTGGGCCTAACTCTTCTCATAACGAGATAATGCTCTTACCGAACAGTGGGACAGCTGTTTATACTTATAAAGTGCTGATGATGATGTTTTACCGAAGAACCAAAATAAATAGCCGTAAAATTCTTAAATGATTATTTGATTTCAATTCATATGACATGTAATGTTCGCAATTATTCATCTTGCTTAAAATTTCGTATATTTTTATTTAACCCAGTTCTAGGTATCTAGCTATAGCCAGGAGGACTGTTCCTTACATAGCTCTTGAAAAATCAATTTGTTTACACTAATTGCGGTTAAACCTGTGGTTACAACGACAATAACAAACGATATCAGCGGTGTGTGTACAAATACAGTTTAGTTTATAATTGGTTTGCGATTGACGCAAATAACAAGCCCGCGCAGGTTAGGGGCGATACACACATAAGTAGAACATGGTGGCTTATCGCATACAGGACCAGTGCAGTGAGCAATATTGACGTACAAAAATAGCAATATGAATTTTCATGTATTTATTTACGAACTATACTAAAAGCGTTGGCGATGTTGCGGCCCAAAGATGACATATACCCTGGACACCTGGTTCTTATTCGTTTTAATTTTATTCGTTCGTTCGTAAAATTGATTCCTTAAATTATTTATCTTCTTGTGCCAAGTGGGTATGGTAGAATCTCTACTATTCAACACTGTCCTAGCTTGCCGTTCGAAATAAATCGACAATGTTGTGTTGTCCTGTAGATCCGATGTTCGATCCGAGTTGTATGTGATAGAGCTACAACAAAACAACTTCGCCACACTATGCCAGTTAATTAGTTTGACGACTCGGAGTGCACACGGCCGCAACGCCGAAGGTTGCGGGTTCGATTCCCACTCACGTCAAACATTTGTGTGCGTGAACAATGATGTTTGTCTTGGTTAAGACCAACATATACATATATGTATGTTCCTATGTATAATCGGTACGTATTTGCAACACACAAAAAAATATATAATATATATGTATGTTTCTCCAGGGTACATAGGGTTCTCACCAAGAACTTAGGGTCCCAAGCCAACCTCACCTGCAAGTGGTGCACCTGCCGATCAACGGACGAGGCTCTGGCAAACAAAATGTCCCAATAAGCGGCAATAGGCTCGCCACCTATTACGTGGGATCAAAACACTGGCGAAAAGTGGGCGTTTAATATGCCTCTGCCTACCCCTTCGGGGAAACAGGCGTGCGTTTATGTATGTATGTATGTATGTTTCTCCATTATCTAGTACCTACCCATACTACAAGCTCTGCTTAGTTCGGGACTAGATAGTACCGTGTGTATGTGATAGAATATTGGAAGAATACTAGTTGTGTCATGATAATTACCACATCTGGAGGCGAGGGCACAGTAACGCTGGGTTGCGACGTAACCACTGGCTTGACCAGTTCGCTGGGGAAGGGCCGCAGTGGCACTGTGGGTATCGGAGTGGCCTGCATCCTTTCTTCTTTCTACTCAGAACAACTAGGTTCTAATCAGAACATGGAGTATTTTTGCGACGGTGAATGTTGCTTTTTTTCATTGTCATAGGTGTTTGACAGATCTGTCAAGTGGACGCAACTTTTAAAAAGCCAAAGAAATATAACCTTATTAGTCCTACCTCTCTGTAAAAAGCTGAAGTCAAAGAGCAGAGGATAAGGATTTAGTAGGTGCACGCTGTATGCGAAGTCATTTGAGCTGGTTTCACCCCGACTAGGGTGTGCTCTTCGTGCCTCTCTGCGTGTCCGTTGTATGAATTTCACTCATCCTAATATATAAAATCCTTGCGTTACTGACTGACTGACAGACACGCTACAGCCGAAACTATTGGGCGCAGGAAGCTGAATTTGGCATGTAATGTTCCTTAGGGACCGTAGGGCACTGGGGCCGGGTAGCACTAAGAAGGCATTTCCTGAAATTCCGACGGGATCGGCCAAAGGGTTAAATTTAAAAAAAAATCAGGCGTAGCTGCTGGCGTCCTCTAGTAGATTATAACCCTAATACAGGCGTGTTGTTTAAATATGCTTCCTAATCATTGGATACCTACTCTATTTCCGTAATCTTTACTTTATTTTACAGAACATAAAAATAAGGTTGAAATTTGTACTAACGTTATAATGACTCCTGACACGAAAAATATATTGTAACTATCTTTTTTCAATTACGTCAATAGTTAGTTTCGTGATGAGCTACATCTGTGAAATAACAAGGATCTCTTGCGTCACAAAAGGACGTACAGACAGACACCAGTGGCACAAATACGTACCTACCTGTTCTTCAACCATTATTCTCAGGATTGCATAACAACAATACATATGCACCTGCCTTTCGACGATGACGGGACACTGTCTTCGACAAATCTTTTGTTGCAGCTGTTCAGAGATTGTGCTAGAAAAAATAGAGATCATAACTAAGGGTGAATGAATAGGATTATAGTACAGAGAGCAAACAAGTTTAAAAACTATAACCCGACTACGTCAAAAAGGGATCTTTTTTGAGGTTGGAATCTAAGGTATTAGTTGCGAAATAGAAAATTTGGATAAAATTTATATAGCCTATGTCACCCGTGCCATTATTACGAATCTATTGACACCCCATTTATTAAAATCGGTTCAGTCACAGATTTAGTAGTCTTAGGGTTCAGTAGTTTAGGCGCTACGGTGGAACATACATACATAGACTGCCAAAAACATTACCTTTCCTTTTTGCTTCTCTGTTATCGGGTAAAAACCACAATGCATAGTCATAGAGACAGATTGAGCATTCCCTCAAAAGCTATCAATGAACTAGATACTAGGTATAGTTGGTGCCACGAGAAGATAGACTTTTTGTAAACAAACATTCAGGGCTTCACAACCTTTTTTCAAACAGTTGTGTTTGGGATTTTATACTTTTTGAACATACTTTTTTTCAAGGCCTAATTATGCCACTTTGTTTTTAAGTTTATATTGTTAAATTTTAATGAAATAAAAATATTTGATTTTGTGTTTGAATGGTCGAATGTTCATAAATTTGCCGATTTTTTTGTCGTTTTACACGTAATTTACTATGTAAATTAAGGAAAAATAGAGTAGGTACTTACCATATATGTTAATGATAGAGTACATACATGTTACTCCATTATTGACACGATTTTTTTAAAATCATAGACAATAAATCATTTGCTCAATGTAGCATACCTATCCAAAAATATTAAATTATTGACCAACAATTAATAATATTATAAATAACTAGCTAGTGCATTACATAAAAAATTCTAGGCATGGAGATTTTACGTTGTCTGTGAATGAAATCGTCAGAATGAACTTAAACAAAATCTATTAAAAGTTACGGTAGTCTGAAAACGCAATTTCTTTTTTAGGTATAAATAATTTTCTGCCATCTGCTATTCTCACTCGCTTTTTTCAGATGCCAGCAGCGGGAAGAGTGTTGCGATCCTATAAACTTGTATTTAACTTTACTTTACCCCTTCTTGATAACTAAAAAAAATATTTTGTCCTCTGATAAATGCATGTTAAGCGCAAGAATGTAACATTTCAATGAACTAACGCCAAATGTTAACATTCTAGGCGCCAGTACCTCAAAACATTAAAAGATCCTGTTGACAGCGCATAATATCGATAAAAACCCGATCCATTGACATATTAGTTTCCAATGACACGTATCTATGTACCGTTGCGCTCAATGGTTTGACATTATTTGTTTTTGACAGAACTATTGCTAAGTCACTTAGTAGAAATTCTTTGTTAACAAAAAGTCTATGTTCTCGTGGCACGGACTATAGGTACCGAAATCATGCGAAAGTAATAATAGCCTTTGAAATTGGTTCAGCTCTCGTTTTCGTAATTTTCAAACAAGGAAGAGCTGGAGCAATTTTGCATTCTTGACTCTATGCAGTTTGTATGCTGTTTTCTATGGCTACGCTGCGCTGTTAAGACTTTTTTTATGATCGCCTCTTTGCAATCTTAGTCAGACAAAGTCCAATAGTTCTAGAGATTACTCCAGACAAACAGAATGACAGACAGAAGGACCAACAAAAAAATCAAAACACTTGAAAATTTAAGTTATTTTAAAATCATAAACAGAGACATCAATATTGTTTATATAATTTACGTATAGATGTATCTTAGATAAAAACGATTCCTTCGTTTTCACCATTTTGGCTGAGGATTACCTCTCCCTAAAATATCTAATAAATAATAACTTTTAAAACTGATGTCTCCCTTGTACATTTTCAATGCATTTTATCGACTTCCATGTTACCCATAAAATAAAAGTGCAGTTAACATGATACGAAATAATGCAAATGTCGGGATTATTATTACAATTGGGGAGCTCATTTAAATTTTTGTGAAAAAAACTCAGAAACTGTATCGGTTTTATCAATCGAATGCAACAATATAGGCTTACTTACAATGGTGTAGGGTGACTTTCTTTTTGGAAGAAGGTAGGATGGTCCGCAATAAATTTTGTTGAACCGTAAGATTGTACCAGAAGATGCTGAGGCAGAAAATGGAGACGGGAGAACTCACACGCGGCCATCAATCCCAAACTAAGTACGCCTTATTTATAGGAACCAGATAAGTGGCAAATATTGTACGGAGCACAGTGAATTTTGTACGTTTGCACTAAAAGGCTCGCGCGCACAGTCAGCATTTATGCTCATAATGACTAACTGCAAGATATCTTATCATCATCAGCCTTTAACAGTCCACTGCTGGATTAGGCCTCTCCTTTGAAAGGAGGAATTGGTCTACTATACCACGCTGGCCAAACGGGTTGGTATAGGGTTTGTATCAAGTTTTCCTTCTCTTACAGTGCTGTTCTCTGTATAATATGCTCCCTCTGGCGGCTCTTACGACACCCATGGGATGATATGGGGTGGTGACATTCCGTATTCTTAATCCGTCACCACACGGACTAGATTTTTTATAACATTGTAAAATATTATTCTTCAGATTACTAAAGGCGGTCATCCGTGCCGCGTGTGAGTGTCTCACCTATTATCATAGAGTTCGCGATTGCTTACTATAATTTTATTAGCCGTTGCGTTCTCGCACCTTAGTTTTAACTATTAATTTAGTTAACCAGTTAATATACTTTATTTATTTGTGAATTCAGTGTATTTTCATTTTATAATTATTTTGTCGAGACACCTCGTACAAATATACTTACTTATATATATATATATTATTCTTAAATAGGTCCGCTTTCTATCTATGCTATTCGTTTTTCTTTCAGTTACATACATACATATATCATTTGGTGGGTCAATCATCCCGTCGCTAATGATTTTCCAACTCTTTCTTACTTTTGCTCTGGCTTTTTTTTTAACCATGTTCCTCATGTACCCATGTGTCGGAGGGTTGTGTATCACTGAAGCATTCATCGCAACCCCCCGACGGGTATTGGCCCGCCAGTTGATCAGGCGGGCCCCGAACAGAACCCCCTTGGCGGCGGATGAAGGTGTTGGGCTCCGCCGCCAAAACACTCAGCGGCCGCAGAGGATAGGGACGGCAACGCAACACCGCATCTCCTCTTCCTCTGCGGCCCACCGCGACGTAACAATGGTGCGCCCCCATTTGGTCGCGGGAGATAGGGCGCGCGGCAACAGAACTGACAGACAGAACTGTCCCCCGCACCCGCACCTTAGGACGCATCGTACGCAGGCCTCACTCAAGCCCACGTGGAGCATCCCCTCCCGGGATCCCACTTAGCTTCACCGTGGGTGTACCTCAAACCCACGGTTACTGAACTCAAACTCAAACTCAAATATGTTTATTTCCATAAAAATGTTTAAATTTTTTGGACACGTCAGAAAGTCATACAAATAAAAAAAATCAAAAAGTAACTTTAAATGCATATTAACATAGTTGAGCATTGAAAAAAAATGCCTGTTCAGAAAGTAGAGCCTCGTGAGAAGAATCAGGCAAGAAACTCCGGGCCACTCTTTTCTACGTCTTGATTCTATACAATTTAAAAACTTAGTAACTACATTGAATTATTTTTCATAGGTATATGAGCTGGTGTGTCTATAATGTTGTTGTCAATTAATAAGGCTTTTTTAATAATAATATAAAAGTACTAACTAGCATAATATAGACACAATAACTCACACTCACATGAAACTTAACACTAATCAAACATAAGTAGCCTGTGGGACCGAGCAAATTAATCCCAAGCATTTTTATCTTCAATATAATCTAGCACTGAATAGTACCCTTTTTGACAAAGTTTACGTTTTATAATCTTTTTGAATTTATTATAACTTAAATTTTGAATATTGCTTGGCACTTTATTGTAAAAGCGCACACATTGGCCTTGAAAGGATTTTTTTATTTTCTCTAGCCGGGTAGCCGGCACTACTAGCTTACTCTTATTTCTAGTATTCAAATTGTGGATATCACTTTTCTTTGAGTATGAGGCCTTGTTTTGGAATAAATATATTAGGTTGGAATAAATGTACTGGCTTGCAACTGTTAAAATGTTTATTTCCTTGAATTTATTCCTTAACGAAGCCCCATAATCCAAATTATAAATTGCTCGAATAGCTCTTTTCTGCAGAACAAAGATGGTTTGAATGTCGGCAGCATTTCCCCACAGGAGAATACCGTATGACATTATACTGTGAAAATAGCTATGATATACAAGCCTGGCAGTGTCAATGTCAGTTAACTGGCGAATTTTTCTGACTGCGTATGCTGCAGAGCTGAGTCTATTCGACAATTTACTAATATGTGGTCCCCATTGCAGCTTAGAATCTAGTGTAATGCCTAAAAATTTGGTGTTATCCACAAGATCCAACACATCATCCTTAACCTTTACTGAGGTGTTCACTGAACCCCCCGACAAGGTGGAGATCCCACGGGGGGGACTTTTGCTCTGGCTGTGTGGTAGCTTGGATATGAACTCAGCCAGGATTAGGTAACTACTTATATCTCGCCAGTCGATAATCAAAATGTTAACAATAATTACTGTTACGCTAGGAAACACTAGGAACATGGTGACTGATCGTCACCATGTTCCTAGTGTTATCCTGGTTGCATCCAAAACTTTTGCCTGGGAGCCCGAGGTCCGCTTTCTAGTCTAACCAGATATGCCAGAATATTTAGCTTTGCCACAGAGCGTCCGCCGTCTCATCAGGTCCAAGTCAAGATGGACAAGATTAGTGTCAGTGCGTTGGAGGGTAATGACGCCCCATGACAACTGTTAACTATACTCATGGCAGTCGAGACCGACGGCTTAATTTGTCCTCCGTGGCACGAGGTAAGCGATAATTAACAATTTAATACACCATAACTAGAAAAGTTAGTGGTGCGTTTCGTGGATTCGAACGCAATACCCTCTGCACTGCAGTCTATTTGTATATTAACTAGGCTATGCAGCGATACTGTCTGTTAATAACCTTAGAGATAATTAAAAATATAGCTTAATGTCAATAAGTATATTATATCCAATTAATTATATAGTTCTAAATCTTGAATTTAAAAAAAAATGTATTTAACAGCTGATAAAATAGTGATGTCTCAATAGAATTTCCTCTCAATACTGCTAGGTAGTCGTTACACCAAACATTATTGAAGGTTAAAAAGTCGGCTCTGATTGAAGTTTGTCACTCTTGCCTCCTCTTACCCCTCGATCTATCCATCTGAAGTACGGAGCTAGTTACAGCCACTGGTGAATATAACAAGACAATTTACCTGGATGTCAGTCATCCGTAATAATTGAAAACAACGCTACTTTATGATATAGAGGCGCAGTTCGATGATAGAAAAATAAAATCATATTGTATAGTTTATTTTGAGACGAGGAAATGTGTACTACATAACTATATTGATTGATGATTATATCTATTTGCGACTGTCATCAATCTAAAGTTGATGCTGAAAGCAATATAACACATTTTTTTATTTTTTTACTCTGATATTTAGTTGGTTGGTTTGGTTCCTGTCTACATTTAGAATAGGATGAGATTAAACTTTAAAATAGAATGAAAATAGTTTTAGAATTCAAGATTATACAATTACAGTAACTTAGCATTTTTATAGTAGGTAGGTACATACCTAGCTAAGCTGAGAAATTTGTTTCATAGGTAGCTTATTAGATAGATAATGACAATTATTTTCATTGATAGTAATAAATGTGGAATTAACTATTATTTAATCAAAATAAATTAAATAATCAGAAATTTGTAATTACAGTCCTCCCATCGTGTTGTCACCGCATATTTTAATGGCGCGCGCACGCGCTACCATTTTATGCAAAAACGCAAATTTCGTTCGAAATTTGAAACGCTGCATTGTGTTGCCAGCTTGAATGAATAAAAATAATTGTTGGCAAATTCAGTTTTGGGGGAAATGCGTTTTGCGCAGGTCGAACCTATTGTTGGCATAGGAGTGTGCCGAATAAAATTAACGATAGTTTTTATGCAAGCGACATTTTGAATTAATAAGGATTTTTGCATGGTCAAACTGTGCATCGATTATTTTGAGACTGGGAACTGGGGCAATGTTGCATTGGGTCAGTTTTTGTGATATATTTTACATAGAGGGTTGCGATTTTGTTGCGTTTTCGGTAAACTTGCTAAAATTGAAGCAAAGTCATTCAATTTGATTTGGGATCAATACCTTTTTCAAATATTACCTAAATGAACGGCAGTTCATTCAATTTAGATTGGATCAATATCTTTTGAAAATATTAAATGAACTTAATATTTTAAAAACATATTGATAAAACTAGAGGACGCCCGCAGCTACGCTCGCATTTTTTTTTTATTCTGCCCGATCTTGTGGGAATCTCAGGAAATCCCTTCTTAGTGCACCCCTACAATCCCCAAGGAACATACATGCCAAATTTCAGCTTCCTGCGCCTTATAGTTTTGGCTGAAGCTTGTTTGTCAGTC
Source organism: Euclidia mi (assembly GCA_944739405.2). Classification (NCBI taxonomy): domain Eukaryota; kingdom Metazoa; phylum Arthropoda; class Insecta; order Lepidoptera; family Erebidae; genus Euclidia; species Euclidia mi. Next base: position 35,119,867 of record OX123207.2, read on the forward strand.
AGTCCGCAACGCAAGGATTTTATATATACAGATGATAAATGAATTTGATTATTTAATGAATATTCTGGATTTCACCCAATTTAATTTGAACATTTTGTATTAGTGAAGAACTTATCATAATTGAATTACTTCAAATTAAATGACTGCACGGTTGGCGTAGTGGTTTAAGCGGTCGCCTCGCCGCTTGACATTGCTCCGAGTGTTGTGGGTTCGATCCCCACACGAGACAACACTTTGTGTAATTCATAAATTGTTGTTTCGAGTCAGGGTGTTTATTGTGTCCGTTAGTTGTATGTTTGTAAAGTCCCCCGCGACACAGGATTTAGTCCTAGTGCGGGAGTTGTTAAAAAAAAGTATATATTTATGTAAAAAGATTCGTAATAGATAGGTAAAGTTAAGCAACGTTTGCACAGGTCACCAATTGGATGAGTGACTCCTTGTTTACGATTCCTGACGTGGGCTCTCGCCGTGCCGCTCTGGTGTAAGCACCAAAGCGCTACTTACCGTGATTCAGAAGGCACGTGTCATAGTTGGTCTCGGTTCTTATTCCATCTTAGTAAAATCTAACCTCTCCCAAACATAACTAAGTACTTACTTAATTTTTTATTTATAGTCTCACGCCTGTATCCCCGAAGGGGTAGGCAGAGGTGTAATATTACACCCACATTTCGCCATGAATTTTTTAAGTCCCACGTAATAAGGGGCGAGCCCATTGCCGTTACCGGGCACATCACGAGACTCCGTGCTGCTACTGAGAATTCGGAAAACCCAGTAACACTTTTGCCCGACCCGGGAATCGAACCCGGGACCTGCGATCAGCAGTCGCATACCCTATCCACTGGACCACGGAGGCAGTCAGAGAACTAAGAACTGCCATGATAAATTATTTGTAGGAAGAACAGACCCCTTGTATTTTACTAGACTAGTGTCTAAAGTAAACTCTTCACCATAAGGGACCGCCCCTCCTCCTTCCTATTACTATACCTTTCCTTTCTAAAACGAATACCAGGATCCACCACAGTCGAATAAGTGATAGGTACTGGTGATACACAGCACTATCTGCGCATTCGCAGTCCACCGCTGGACATCGGCGGCTCTCATCCAATTAGCACCACAATAACACTGAGCCACTAGGAGGGTTTGGTCTACTATAGCACGCTGGTTACACCAGTTGGTACAGAGGTTTATCTCGAGTTACCTGCCTCCTCCCACAGATACTATTTGCTTCGTATAATTTTCCCTGGCGTCTCTTATAGAGTAAGATCCCAGGACCGCCAGACCTTACTTATTTTCTCAAGAACGAATTGTATCTAAGAATAATGTAGTGTTAGTATCTGCTATGAGTGAACGCATACTTGCTAGCTTGGATCGTGGGCCAATTTTTAGTTATGAGGTGCTAAAGGTCGACGGGAACGTAGCGGCCTCTACCGATCGCTAGATACCAATTATTATTTTGGAAGCTTTAAAACATCTGGTAAAAATTACTGCCATCGTAATGAGTCTGGAAGTATTATTTAAGATTTTTTTAAATATTTTCTAAAACATACCTAACAATCAGCACTGAGAATTTAAGAAAAGTTAGTAGGTAGGTACTATTTTTGTTAAAAGTTAGTAGCATTTAGCACATCATACCTAAAAATTGGCCCACGATCCAAGCTAGCAAGTATGTATACACTCCTAGCACATACTAACACTACATTATTCTATACATTTCGTTCCTGAGAAAATAAGTAAAGTCTGGCGGCCCTGGGATCTTGGACTATTACGACATACACGGAATGAAACAGAGTAGTGACGCTTTGTATTTTTAATCTGTCAACACTCATCTCATCTGTCATCACACGGCAAGTCAACTCTCTGGACACAAGGATCAATAAAAGACGAATATTATTTTCGTAAATTCATTGTTATTCACGTTTTGTACTTCAACATGTTTCAATCTCATACAATATTAAATAACATTCATACAATCAACTTTCTGTTTTTTTTTCGCTCGACTTTATTTCCATCCAACGAAGGGATTGAATTATTTTTTATTTCATTTAAAATGTCAAATGACAGTGTTGCCTTATCAATTAATATAATTGACGTATTATTGCTTCTCATGTAATATTTATTTTGATTATACAGTTAATATTATAATAACATTTTTATTTTAATCTTTGAATGATATCCGAGATTAGAATCCCAAATATCTGAAGAACAATGTTCCTATGATCATTCTAACTACAATTTTAACTATACAAACAATTTGTTAAGTTGATATTCAAACAAAATAACTAAAAAGAAAGACTATGCAAGAACAAAATAACTACAACTATTATAAATAGTCAGTTTTCTAATAAACTACAAATTTGTCTAAGGGTGTCTGCCTACTGCAGCGTAACACACTATGATCGCGCAATTAATTTTATAATAATCCGTTTAGACCCGAGTGGAACGTCTCTTCTCACTTTGAATGTATTACCGGCTTAGCCCTAGACTGGTCTAAATGGGATTGTTCCTTTATCTAATTAATATTCATATAAATTGGCGCACAATCATAGAATGCTACATTAAAGTTAGCAAACACCTTAATTCGAGCGAAATAAAGTACAATTCACATGCGCGCGATCAATATAATAATTAACAAAAATCATAAGAACTAACAATATAGTGATAGAGCTCTCACACGCGCATCTTCTCATCGTTCACTTACTTTAAGGAAATACGTTTGTTCGTAAAACTATAACAATATACGCTGCAGTGGGTTACGTACCTAACATTCATTTATATTTATTTGCTTCAAGCAAATTAAGTCAAGCAATAAAAATCGTAAAATACTTTTTTGGAATTGTTTTCTTTTTGGTAACCCTTACAGCTTTTCATTTATTTATTTATAGTCCGTGACTACTAAGCTAACTAAATCGACTATAAAGATGTCCATTTAACGAACATTAAATGTCATTTACAACGGAACAGTCGATTAGTCAACTTTAACTTTAGTCGATCAATAGTCTCAAAATATCAATAAAATAGTGAAATATCGTAAATTCATCATAAAACTTAACAATATAGTGTTTTCTTAACCAGTGTTAGGTTCTCAACAATTCTATTTACACATTTTATTTTTTGAAAAGAAAATACAAGCTTTTCCTACTAAATTGGCTAAAAAGCAAGGCACTTCGTGATATAAACGCTAAAAGTATATTATATACAAAAAAAAATGTATATCTAAATAAATATCATCTAAAAATATATTTCGTATCACAATGGTTTAATCTGTACAAAAAATGGTCCATCGTAGCATCCCAGATAGTTTGTGTTTAATAAGTTTATCAAAAATATAGCACCGCTTACTATATCATCATAGTTACGTATAGCGACGCTTGAGAGACTTGCTCTATTTATTGTTTATTTTTTTTATAATTTTCTTACAAATTGCTTGATCGCAAAATTCAATAGTCACGCAAAACTATTTATAGTAAGTGAACTCTTTAGCTCAGCCACTTCAAACGAAGTTATTGCTATTTGACCGGATAATATCCAGATATAATAAAATAATTTAGCAATTACTGTTTTATTTGTTAATGTTTTATGTATGATTTATATATTTTATATTTTAATTGATACAATATCTTTAAAATTGATAATTGTAAAGTAGCGTATATACAGTACACTTCGTCTATAACATAATTATTATAATCAGTTACCAGTACTGGATACAGGCGTCCATATTTACAGCCTCTCAAGTGTCGGTACATACGTCTTATAATATTTATATAGGTAGCAAAGGCAATCCATGAATTCATTTACATTTGTGTAGGTATTGCAACCTCCATTCTATTAAAAAGCATCTCAGTTTTACAGCATTTTCTTGAGCAAGAAATATCATGATAAAATGTACAACACATTAATAATATATGTATCTTGTACATTATAATTACAAAATTACAGCTGCTATTTTAGACATTTTTGTTTTTTACAATCACATCAACGATTCTCAAAGTTTTAGGGGTCATAGACTCACTAAAATATGGCCGTATAATACAATAAAATCAACATTATAAAAACGAATTTTACAATTATTATATTTATATTATACAAACGAGACGGTAACTACATCATCACATACGGTCTAAAAAAGTCTCCTAGTTAATTATTGTGCAAACAATTTAAATAGAAGAATGTGTACTGCTGACTCATGTACGCAGTAGTTTATTGTTGTCTCTTTAAAAATATTATCAAATTGAAAAGACTGTCTATTTGATTCATTTTTGTATCAGAAATGGTCCATACCGGACATGATACATAAGTCTCTTAGTGAATGACGTATTATAAAATTAATATCAGTAGCAAATATGAATTCATCCTGCCTCTATCTACTTCAGGTTTAGGAGTTACTATTGTAACTACTATACCTATTGGGTTTACACGCGTCCAGCAGTAATAGATGGCTTGTAATTATTTGTTTTTAATATAATTAGCTGGGATTCAATTCGCATAGCAATTTGAGTAAAATCGATAGGTTAATTTAATTTATACTTAGTTAGTGAATATCCCAAAATTTACCAACCACTCACGGCAAAAAAGATGGTATAGTATGGTAGCACACAAAAAAGATTTGTAAAATGAATGTATTTCAGTTTATAGCCATTATGAAGACAATTGTATTTACTTTTAGACTGAATGTTGTTGTGACAAGCGCAAACGTAAGCGGTGTGTGTTCCACATGTGTTCTTCATTATTTTATGGGCGGTTTTCGTTTAGTGCTCAATTTATTACATTTTGATTTATTTTAAAATGGGCTTTTAATACATTTTGAGAATCAATGTGCAATTTTGACATAAAACAGAAATCTGGATACAATATTTTATTATTAATTTATACGTATAGTCGACGTAGTCTGTCTGTACTCTTATGTAAAATGACTGCAATAATTATACATTATTTACTAAAATCGTTTTCATAAGAATAATATCTACAAAACTTACTCGTGTATAAATCCGGGATCGAACACATGATAACTAGAAAATATAGAAGGTTTTAACTTCTGTGCCGAAGGGATTGTAGTGTGATAGTCTTAAGCCTAAGTGGATACGCGAATAGGAACAAAGTCGAGGTTCGGAGCCTGGTTGACACCCAACGTGAGGGATGCAGCTGAGCCGATTGTTAAGAAGACGGTTTATTAACTGGAAGATCTACCACAACGAGATTGGAGGATTACTGTATTATTTTATAATCGTATAGAAGATTATAAAATCCAGAGACGATTTTATGCAATCCTCCAATTTTATTGCGGACGTAGTATTCCAATAAGCTGTTTTGTAACTACTTCATGCTTTAGCGTTTGGATTTTATGGAAAGGCTTATATTAGTATTTCATTTCCTTAATCTAGTCAAGTTATAGGTGGATCATTTCAATCATAATCTAATTTTGACCATTCGTACTATTAGTAAAGTAGTTTGCCATACTGCTGGTTCTGACGATGTGTTTCTATTCTCTGGAATTACATTGAATCTATTCTTTGCTCCCTTAGACAGGCAGCTCGAAACTAAATTTCGATTCGATCTTTTTTCAGCTTCAGTGAGTACCGGTAGGTGTCTACCTCACACATCGCTCAGCAATCTCGCTCATTTCAGGTGTAAACACAGCCTTACTGTACCAACTCGCAGTCGGTCGGTCTCAATGATAATCTTATTCGAATCGTAAGGCACTCATTCAACGTCTTTTTCATTCAAACTTATGCAAGAGATCTCTAATATTTGTTTTGCCTTCACTCTAAAAGCTACCATTACTCTTAGCCAGAAATACAGATTCGCGTCCGCGAAGAAGTCTGAAATATTTGTGTAAAGCGCCATCTCGTCACCTTACCGTGAACATATAGAAACTCGAAAAATATTTATTGTTTTAAGTATCCGGATAACATTTTAATTTGACATCTATTGCGATTGAAGAACTTGGGGAATCAGTTAACAATATTACAAGAGAAACAGCATCCATAAAACGGATACTCTACCGTCTTGCAATAATTGGGGATTCATCCAGGCAGAGTTGTTATTGGTTCCAATAAAATCCAATAGATGTCGCTGTAGTACATATAGTGTCGTCGAGTGGTGCTGCAGTGGCAGATCCAGGATTGGTTTGGAGGCGAAGGTTGTATGTAGATAAAGAGTTGCCCTTGAGCCCCGTGTGTGCTGGTGTGTGCATGTGTTGTGTGCTAGGTGGGGTGTGGGGGGTGGGGTGTGGGGAGGGGGCGGCTAGGCGGCTAGGCGCCGAGGTCCATGTCGAAGCAGTGCTGGCGCGGGTGGCTAGGCGCCGAGGTCCATGTCGAAGCAGTGCTGGCGCGGGTGGCTAGGCGCCGAGGTCCATGTCGAAGCAGTGCTGGCGCGGGTGGCTAGGCGCCGAGGTCCATGTCGAAGCAGTGCTGGCGCGGGTGGCTAGGCGCCGAGGTCCATGTCGAAGCAGTGCTGGCGCGGGTGGCTAGGCGCCGAGGTCCATGTCGAAGCAGTGCTGGCGCGGGTGGCTAGGCGCCGAGGTCCATGTCGAAGCAGTGCTGGCGCGGGTGGCTAGGCGCCGAGGTCCATGTCGAAGCAGTGCTGGCGCGGGTGGCTAGGCGCCGAGGTCCATGTCGAAGCAGTGCTGGCGCGGGTGGCTAGGCGCCGAGGTCCATGTCGAAGCAGTGCTGGCGCGGGTGGCTAGGCGCCGAGGTCCATGTCGAAGCAGTGCTGGCGCGGGTGGCTAGGCGCCGAGGTCCATGTCGAAGCAGTGCTGGCGCGGGTGGCTAGGCGCCGAGGTCCATGTCGAAGCAGTGCTGGCGCGGGTGGCTAGGCGCCGAGGTCCATGTCGAAGCAGTGCTGGCGCGGGTGGCTAGGCGCCGAGGTCCATGTCGAAGCAGTGCTGGCGCGGGTGGCTAGGCGCCGAGGTCCATGTCGAAGCAGTGCTGGCGCGGGTGGCTAGGCGCCGAGGTCCATGTCGAAGCAGTGCTGGCGCGGGTGGCTAGGCGCCGAGGTCCATGTCGAAGCAGTGCTGGCGCGGGTGGCTAGGCGCCGAGGTCCATGTCGAAGCAGTGCTGGCGCGGGTGGCTAGGCGCCGAGGTCCATGTCGAAGCAGTGCTGGCGCGGGTGGCTGTGCGGCGAGTGCGGCGCGTGGTGGTGCGCGCCGCCCAGCAGCAGCGCCGGCAGGCAGCCCTCCGTCAGGGAGAGGATGCCGCCCTCTGCTAGCAGCGAGGAGCCTGACCCAAACGTAATCAATACATACTATATAGGTACAGATGCGAGAACGTTATACGAATGTTAGCAAGTTCACACAGGCCCCTCGTACCTCGGTACTTCACTACATACTATAAAACAAAGTGTGCCTAAACTCTTCACCATAAGGGACCGCGCCTCCTCCTATTACTATGCCTTTCCTTTCTATAACAAACACTAGGATCCACCACAGATAGGTAGCAGTGATAGGTACTGGTGATACACAACACTATCTGCGCATTCGCAGTCCACCGCTGGACTCATGTGGTAGTGATCTTAAAACTGAATCGCGCAGTCACTGTAGGTAGGTACGTGTGTGTGCTTGTTTGTGTTAAGCACCTGCAATGGCGATCAGCTGAGCGGCGTCGATATTGACTAATTTTTTCATGTATTCGTATTCAGTTATTGTAGCATATTCACCCCATTATAATGGCGACTAAAAAAAGTGGACATGAGTTCTATTCTTCGAGTTCCCGTTCTTTCTATTGGAAGCTTTGCATTGCGAACATGGCAGTAAATGTAAGTGTAGAATCACGAAGTAATTAGGTAACTACAATTTTGACGTCCACAAGCGTCAAATTGTTAAGTACATAAATGAATAAATAATTTTCACTTTTACTTTATGAAAAATACTACAATTTTGACGTTCATAAGCGTCACATTGTAGCCTAAATCAATAAATTACTTTAAATATCTATTTGAGACACCCAAGACGAACGTACGCCGATCAAATAGGTGACGTACTATAAAGGGCCAAATTAAAATTACCCATAACCGACGAGCATGCAGGATGGGGTTAATGAATGCCGAGAAAGCAAAAGAAATGTGATTGAACCGGAGCGTTTGGCGTTCTATAGTCTCTGCCTAACCCAATGGGAAACAGGCGTGATGATAGAGCTGAAAAGTAAACTCTTCACCATAAGGGATCGCTCCTCCTCCTATTACTATGCCTTTCCTTTCTAAAACAAATACCGATCCACCACAGTCGAATAAGTGATAGGTACTGGTGATACACAGCACTATCTGCGCATTCGCAGTCCACCGCTGGACATCGGCGGCTCTCATCCAATTAGCACCACAATAACACTGAGCCACTAGGAGGGTTTGGTCTACTATAGCACGCTGGTTACACCAGTTGGTACAGAGGTTGATCTCGAGTTAACTGCCTTCTCCCACAGATACTATTTGCTCCGTATATTTTTCTCTGGCGTCGCTTATAGAGTAAGATCCCACCAGACCTTACTTATTTTCTCAGGAACGAAATGTATAGAATAATGTAGTGTTAATATGTGCTATGAGTGTATGCATACTTGCTAGCTTGGATCGTGGGCCAATTTTTAGTTATGAGATGTTAAAGGGGAATTCGACGGGAACAATTTCCATACATTTTCTAAACGCACCCCCTAGCGGTCTCTACCGATCAAATATGATCATAAAAATTACCGCCGATTATTTATGAATTTTTTATAATACTTATTTTCGAAAACATACCTAAAAATCAGCACTGAGAATTTAAGAAAAGTTAGTAGGTACTATTTTTGTTAAAAGTTAGTAGCATTTAGCACATGCATGCATAGCAAGTATGCATACACTCATAGCACATACCAACACTACATTATTCTATACATGTCGTTCCTGAGAAAATAAGTAAGGTCTGGCGGCCCTGGGATCTTGGACTATTACGACATACACGGAATGAAACAGAGTAGTGACGCTTTGTATTCTTAATCTGTCAACACTCATCTCATCTGTCATCACACGGCAAGTCAACTCTCTGGACACAAGGATAAATAAAAGACGAATATTATTTTCGTAAACTCATTGTTATTCACGTTTTGTACTTCAACATGTTTCAATCTCATACAATATTAAATAACATTCATACAATCAACTTTCTGTTTTTTTTTCTCTTACTTTATTCCATCCAACGAAGGGATTGAATTATTTTTTATTTCATTTAAAATGTCAAATGACAGTGTTGCCTTATCAATTAATATAATTGACGTATTATTGCTTCTCATGTAATATTTATTTTGATTATACAGTTAATATTATAATAACATTTTTATTTTAATCTTTGAATGATGTCCGAGATTAGAATCCCAAATATCTGAAGAACAATGTTCTTATGATCATTCTAACTACAATTTTAACTATACAAACAATTTGTTAAGTTGATATTCAAACAAAATAACTAAAAAGAAAGACTATGCAAGAACAAAATAACTACAACTATTATAAATAGTCAGTTTTCTAATAAACTACAAATTTGTCTAAGGGTGTCTGCCTACTGCAGCGTAACACACTATGATCGCGCAATTAATTTTATAATAATCCGTTTAGACCCGAGTGGAACGTCTCTTGTCACTTTGAATGTATTACCGGCTTAGCCCTAGACTGGTCTAAATGGGATTGTTCCTTTATCTAATTAATATTCATATAAATTGGCGCACAATCATAGAATGCTACATTAAACTTAGCAAACACCTTAATTCGAGCGAAATAAAGTACAATTCACATGCGCGCGATCAATATAATAATTAACAAAAATCATAAGAACTAACAATATAGTGATAGAGCTCTCACACGCGCATCTTCTCATCGTTCACTTACTTTAAGGAAATACGTTTGTTCGTAAAACTATAACAATATACGCTGCAGTGGGTTACGTACCTAACATTCATTTATATTTATTTGCTTCAAGCAAATTAAGTCAAGCAATAAAAATCGTAAAATACTTTTTTGGAATTGTTTTCTTTTTGGTAACCCTTACAGCTTTTCATTTATTTATTTATAGTCCGTGACTACTAAGCTAACTAAATCGACTATAAAGATGTCCATTTAACGAACATTAAATGTCATTTACAACGGAACAGTCGATTAGTCAACTTTAACTTTAGTCGATCAATAGTCTCAAAATATCAATAAAATAGTGAAATATCGTAAATTCATCATAAAACTTAACAATATAGTGTTTTCTTAACCAGTGTTAGGTTCTCAACAATTCTATTTACACATTTTATTTTTTGAAAAGAAAATACAAGCTTTGCCTACTAAATTGGCTAAAAAGCAAGGCACTTCGTGATATAAACGCTAAAAGTATATTATATACAAAAAAAATTGTACATCTAAATAAATATCATCTAAAAATATATTTCGTATCACAATGGTTTAATCTGTACAAAAAATGGTCCATCGTAGCATCCCAGATAGTTTGTGTTTAATAAGTTTATCAAAAATATAGCACCGCTTACTATATCATCATAGTTACGTATAGCGACGCTTGAGAGACTTGCTCTATTTATTGTTTATTTTTTTATAATTTTCTTACAAATTGCTTGATCGCAAAATTCAATAGTCACGCAAAACTATTTATAGTAAGTAGTAAGTGAACTCTTTAAGCTCAGCCACTTCAAACGAAGTTATTGCCATTTGACCGGATAATATCCAGATATAATAAAATAATTTAGCAATTACTGTTTTATTTGTTAATGTTTTATGTATGATTTATTTATTTTATATTTTAATTCATACAATATCTTTAAAATTGATAATTGTAAAATAGCGTATATACAGTACACTTCGTCTATAACATAATTATTATAATCAGTTACCAGTACTGGATACAGGCGTCCATATTTACAGCCTCTCAAGTGTCGGTACATACGTCTTATAATATTTATATAGGTAGCAAAGGCAATCCATGAATTAATTTACATTTGTGTAGGTATTGCAACCTCCATTCTATTAAAAAGCATCTCAGTTTTACAGCATTTTCTTGAGCAAGAAATATCATGATAAAATGTACAACACATTAATAATATATGTATCTTGTACATTATAATTACAAAATTACAGCTGCTATTTTAGACGTTTTTGTTTTTTACAATCACATCAACGATTCTCAAAGTTTTAGGGGTCATAGACTCACTAAAATATGGCCGTATAATACAATAAAATCAACATTATAAAAACGAATTTTACAATTATTATATTTATATTATACAAACGAGACGGTAACTATATCATCACATACGGTCTAAAAAAGTCTCCTAGTTAATTATTGTGCAAACAATTTAAATAGAAGAATGTGTACTGCTGACTCATGTACGCAGTAGTTTATTGTTGTCTCTTTAAAAATATTATCAAATTGAAAAGACTGTCTATTTGATTCATTTTTGTATCAGAAATGGTCCATACCGGACATGATACATAAGTCTCTTAGTGAATGACGTATTATAAAATTAATATCAGTAGCAAATATGAATTCATCCTGCCTCTATCTACTTCAGGTTTAGGAGTTACTATTGTAACTACTATACCTATTGGGTTTACACGCGTCCAGCAGTAATAGATGGCTTGTAATTATTTGTTTTTAATATAATTAGCTGGGATTCAATTCGCATAGCAATTTGAGTAAAATCGATAGGTTAATTTAATTTATACTTAGTTAGTGAATATCCCAAAATTTACCAACCACTCACGGCAAAAAAGATGGTATGGTATAGTAGCACACAAAAAAGATTTGTAAAATGAATGTATTTCAGTTTATAGCCATTATGAAGACAATTGTATTTACTTTTAGACTGAATGTTGTTGTGACAAGCGCAAACGTAAGCGGTGTGTGTTTCACATGTTCTTCATTATTTGATGGGCGGTTTTCGTTTAGTGCTCAATTTAATACATTTTGATTTATTTTAAAATGGGCTTTTAATACATTTTGAGAATCAATGTGTAATTTTGACATAAAGCAGAAATCTGGATACAATATTTTATTATTAATTTATACGTATAATCGACGTAGTCTGTCTGTACTCTTATGTAAAATGGCTGCAATAATTATACATTATTTACTAAAATCGTTTTCATAAGAATAATATCTACAAAACTTACTCGTGTATAAATCCGGGATCGAACACATGATAACTAGAAAATATAGAAGGTATCTTCTTGGGTTTACGCGAATGTTACACATTGATTTTAAACTACAGTTTACGGATTTTATCGCGATGTATTGGTTTCACTAAGTTATTACATTTGAAACTAATGATCTAGAAACTATATTTTTAATTTATTACTAGCCGACGTTTCGAATTCTTTACAGAATTCATGTTCACGGCAGACTGAGGTGATATTTGTCTTTTTCTTGAATGTATAAGTTATCTCAAAGTACCCGAACATTTTTCATCTACTGGTGTTACTATTTACGCAGAATGAGCTCACAGTGTCCTTAGGTCTTCTGGTGACTTTGTCCTTCTTGGGTTTCATTAGCCTTATGACAGGGTCCCAAGCTGGAGGAACATTCCAACCATCTTCCCTATTGAAATTAGGGTGTTTTTTAATTTCAATAGCCTCTCGTATCATCCTTGGAAGAAAACGGTGTTCTTTTGCGAGTATCTGTGGTTCATCAAATCGCAGGTAGTGGTTGGGTTCTTGTTCCACATGTTCACACACAGCAGACTTTGTTGAGCGTTTATGTTTTATGTCAGCTATATGTTCTTTGAGTCGAATGCCTATGCTTCTCTTGGTTTGTCCAATGTATGAGAGCTGAGCGTCCAGGTAGCTTCAACATGTCAGGCAAGTTCTGCAAGACTCTTAGCCAGAAATACAGATTCGCGTCAAATATTTGTGTAAAGCGCCATCTCGTCACCTTACCGTGAACATATAGAAACTCGAAAAATATTTATTGTTATAAGTATCCGGATAACATTTTAATTTGACATCTATTGCGATTGAAGAACTTGGGGAATCAGTTAACAATATTACAAGAGAAACAGCATCCATAAAACGGATACTCTACCGTCTTGCAATAATTGGGGATTCATCCAGGCAGAGTTGTTATTGGTTCCAATAAAATCCAATAGATGTCGCTGTAGTACATATAGTGTCGTCGAGTGGTGCTGCAGTGGCAGATCCAGGATTGGTTTGGAGGCGAAGGTTGTATGTAGATAAAGAGTTGCCCTTGAGCCCCGTGTGTGCTGGTGTGTGCATGTGTTGTGTGCTAGGTGGGGGGGGGGTGTGGGGTGTGGGGAGGGGGCGGCTAGGCGCCGAGGTCCATGTCGAAGCAGTGCTGGCGCGGGTGGCTAGGCGCCGAGGTCCATGTCGAAGCAGTGCTGGCGCGGGTGGCTAGGCGCCGAGGTCCATGTCGAAGCAGTGCTGGCGCGGGTGGCTAGGCGCCGAGGTCCATGTCGAAGCAGTGCTGGCGCGGGTGGCTAGGCGCCGAGGTCCATGTCGAAGCAGTGCTGGCGCGGGTGGCTAGGCGCCGAGGTCCATGTCGAAGCAGTGCTGGCGCGGGTGGCTAGGCGCCGAGGTCCATGTCGAAGCAGTGCTGGCGCGGGTGGCTAGGCGCCGAGGTCCATGTCGAAGCAGTGCTGGCGCGGGTGGCTAGGCGCCGAGGTCCATGTCGAAGCAGTGCTGGCGCGGGTGGCTAGGCGCCGAGGTCCATGTCGAAGCAGTGCTGGCGCGGGTGGCAAGGCGCCGAGGTCCATGTCGAAGCAGTGCTGGCGCGGGTGGCTAGGCGCCGAGGTCCATGTCGAAGCAGTGCTGGCGCGGGTGGCTAGGCGCCGAGGTCCATGTCGAAGCAGTGCTGGCGCGGGTGGCTAGGCGCCGAGGTCCATGTCGAAGCAGTGCTGGCGCGGGTGGCTAGGCGCCGAGGTCCATGTCGAAGCAGTGCTGGCGCGGGTGGCTAGGCGCCGAGGTCCATGTCGAAGCAGTGCTGGCGCGGGTGGCTAGGCGCCGAGGTCCATGTCGAAGCAGTGCTGGCGCGGGTGGCTAGGCGCCGAGGTCCATGTCGAAGCAGTGCTGGCGCGGGTGGCTAGGCGCCGAGGTCCATGTCGAAGCAGTGCTGGCGCGGGTGGCTAGGCGCCGAGGTCCATGTCGAAGCAGTGCTGGCGCGGGTGGCTAGGCGCCGAGGTCCATGTCGAAGCAGTGCTGGCGCGGGTGGCTAGGCGCCGAGGTCCATGTCGAAGCAGTGCTGGCGCGGGTGGCTAGGCGCCGAGGTCCATGTCGAAGCAGTGCTGGCGCGGGTGGCTAGGCGCCGAGGTCCATGTCGAAGCAGTGCTGGCGCGGGTGGCTAGGCGCCGAGGTCCATGTCGAAGCAGTGCTGGCGCGGGTGGCTAGGCGCCGAGGTCCATGTCGAAGCAGTGCTGGCGCGGGTGGCTAGGCGCCGAGGTCCATGTCGAAGCAGTGCTGGCGCGGGTGGCTGTGCGGCGAGTGCGGCGCGTGGTGGTGCGCGCCGCCCAGCAGCAGCGCCGGCAGGCAGCCCTCCGTCAGGGAGAGGATGCCGCCCTCTGCTAGCAGCGAGGAGCCTGACCCAAACGTAATCAATACATACTATATAGGTACAGATGCGAGAACGTTATACGAATGTTAGCAAGTTCACACAGGCCCCTCGTACCTCGGTACTTCACTACATACTATAAAACAAAGTGTGCCTAAACTCTTCGCCATAAGGGACCGCGCCTCCTCCTATTACTATGCCTTTCCTTTCTATAACAAACACTAGGATCCACCACAGATAGGTAGCAGTGATAGGTACTGGTGATACACAACACTATCTGCGCATTCGCAGTCCACCGCTGGACTCATGTGGTAGTGATCTTAAAACTGAATCGCGCAGTCACTGTAGGTAGGTACGTGTGTGTGCTTGTTTGTGTTAAGCACCTGCAATGGCGATCAGCTGAGCGGCGTCGATATTTTTTCTAAACTTTTAGTGACTAATTTTTTCATGTATTCGTATTCAGTTATTGTAGCATATTCACCCCATTATAATGGCGACAAAAAAAAGTGGACATGAGTTCTATTCTTCGAGTTCCCGTTCTTTCTATTGGAAGCTTTGCATTGCGAACATGGCAGTAAATGTAAATGTAGAATCACGAAGTAATTAGGTAACTACAATTTTGACGTCCACAAGCGTCAAAATGTTACATAAATGAATAAATAATTTTGACTTTTACTTTATGAAAAAATACTACAATTTTGACGTTCATAAGCGTCACGTTGTAGCCTAAATCAATAAATTACTTTAAATATTTATTTGAGACACCCAAGACGAACGAACGCCGATCAAATAGGTGACGTACTATAAAGGGCCAAATTAAAATTACCCATAACCGACGAGCATGCATGATGGGGTTAATGAATGCCGAGAAAGCAAAAGAAATGTGTTTGAACCGGAGCGTTTGGCGTTCTATAGTCTCTGCCTAACCCAATGGGAAACAGGCGTGATGATAGAGCTGAAAAGTAAACTCTTCACCATAAGGGATCGCTCCTCCTCCTATTACTATGCCTTTCCTTTCTAAAACAAATACCGATCCACCACAGTCGAATAAGTGATAGGTACTGGTGATACACAGCACTATCTGCGCATTCGCAGTCCACCGCTGGACATCGGCGGCTCTCATCCAATTAGCACCACAATAACACTGAGCCACTAGGAGGGTTTGGTCTACTATAGCACGCTGGTTACACCAGTTGGTACAGAGGTTGATCTCGAGTTATCTGCCTTCTCCCACAGATACTATTTGCTTCGTATATTTTTCTCTGGTGTCGCTTATAGAGTAAGATCCCAGGGCCACCAGACCTTACTTATTTTCTCAGGAACGAAAGGTATAGAATAATGTAGTGTTAATATGTGCTATGAGTGTATGCATACTTGCTAGCTTGGATCGTGGGCCAATTTTTAGTTATGAGGTGTTAAAGGGGAATTCGACGGGAACAATTTCCATACATTTTCTAAACGCACCCCCTAGCGGTCTCTACCGATCAAATATGATCATAAAAATTACCGCCGATTATTTATGAATTTTTTATAATACTTATTTTCGAAAACATACCTAAAAATCAGCACTGAGAATTTAAGAAAAGTTAGTAGGTACTATTTTTGTTAAAAGTTAGTAGCATTTAGCACATGCATGCATAGCAAGTATGCATACACTCATAGCACATACCAACACTACATTATTCTATACATGTTGTTCCTGAGAAAATAAGTAAGGTCTGGCGGCCCTGGGATCTTGGACTATTACGACATACACGGAATGAAACAGAGTAGTGACGCTTTGTATTCTTAATCTGTCAACACACATCTCATCTGTCATCACACGGCAAGTCAACTCTCTGGACACAAGGATCAATAAAAGACGAATATTATTTTCGTAAATTCATTGTTATTCACGTTTTGTACTTCAACATGTTTCAATCTCATACAATATTAAATAACATTCATACAATCAACTTTCTGTTTTTTTTTCGCTCGACTTTATTTCCATCCAACGAAGGGATTGAATTATTTTTTATTTCATTTAAAATGTCAAATGACAGTGTTGCCTTATCAATTAATATAATTGACGTATTATTGCTTCTCATGTTATATTTATTTTGATTATACAGTTAATATTATAATAACATTTTTATTTTAATCTTTGAATGATGTCCGAGATTTGAATCCCAAATATCTGAAGAACAATGTTCTTATGATCATTCTAACTACAATTTTAACTATACAAACAATTTGTTAAGTTGATATTCAAACAAAATAACTAAAAAGAAAGACTATCCAAGAACAAAATAACTACAACTATTATAAATAGTCAGTTTTCTAATAAACTACAAATTTGTCTAAGGGTGTCTGCCTACTGCAGCGTAACACACTATGATCGCGCAATTACTTTTATAATAATCCGTTTAGACCCGAGTGGAACGTCTCTTCTCACTGTGAATGTATAGCTTAGCCCAAGACTGGTCTAAATGGGATTGTTCCTTTATCTAATGAATATTCATATAAATTGGCGCACAATCATAGAATGCTACATTAAAGTTAGCAAACACCTTAATTCGAGCGAAATAAAGTACAATTCACATGCGCGCGATCAATATAATAATTAACAAAAATCATAAGAACTAACAATATTATAGTGATAGAGCTCTCACACGCGCATCTTCTCATCGTTCACTTACTTTAAGGAAATACGTTTGTTCGTAAAACTATAACAATATACGCTGCAGTGGGTTACGTACCTAACATTCATTTATATCTATTTGCTTCAAGCAAATCAAGTCAAGCAATAAAAATCGTAAAATACTTTTTTGGAATTGTTTTCTTTTTGGTAACCCTTACAGCTTTTCATTTATTTATTTATAGTCCGTGACTACTTAGCTAACTAAATCGACTATAAAGATGTCCATTTAACGAACATTAAATGTCATTTACAACGGAACAGTCGATTAGTCAACTTTAACTTTAGTCGATCAATAGTCTCAAAATATCAATAAAATAGTGAAATATCGTAAATTCATCATAAAACTTAACAATATAGTGTTTTCTTAACCAGTGTTAGGTTCTCAACAATTCTATTTACACATTTTATTTTTTGAAAAGAAAATACAAGCTTTTCCTACTAAATTGGCTAAAAAGCAAGGCACTTCGTGATATAAACGCTAAATGTATATTATATACAAAAAAATGTATATCTAAATAAATATCATCTAAAAATATATTTCACAAATATTTATCACAATGGTTTAATTTGTACAAAAAATGGTCCATCGTAGCATCCCAGATAGTTTGTGTTTAATAAGTTTATCAAAAATATAGCACCGCTTACTATATCATCATAGTTACGTATAGCGACGCTTGAGAGACTTGCTCTATTTATTGTTTATTTTTTTTATAATTTTCTTACAAATTGCTTGATCGCAAAATTCAATAGTCACGCAAAACTATTTATAGTAAGTAGTAAGTGAACTCTTTAGCTCAGCCACTTCAAACGAAGTTATTGCCATTTGACCGGATAATATCCAGATATAATAAAATAATTTAGCAATTACTGTTTTATTTGTTAATGTTTTATGTATGATTTATATATTTTATATTTTAATTCATACAATATCTTTAAAATTGATAATTGTAAAATAGCGTATATACACAGTACACTTCGTCTATAACATAATTATTATAATCAGTTACCAGTACTGGATACAGGCGTCCATATTTACAGACTCTCAAGTGTCGGTACATACGTCTTATAATATTTATATAGGTAGCAAAGGCAATCCATGAATTCATTTACATTTGTGTAGGTATTGCAACCTCCATTCTATTAAAAAGCATCTCAGTTTTACAGCATTTTCTTGAGCAAGAAATATCATGATAAAATGTACAACACATTAATAATATATGTATCTTGTACATTATAATTACAAAATTACAGCTGTTTTTGTTTTTTACAATCACATCAACGATTCTCAAAGTTTTAGGGGTCATAGACTCACTAAAATATGGCCGTATAATACAATAAAATCAACATTATAAAAACGAATTTTACAATTATTATATTTATATTATACAAACGAGACGGTAACTATATCATCACATACGGTCTAAAAAAGTCTCCTAGTTAATTATTGTGCAAACAATTGAAATATGTAGAAGAATGTGTACTGCTGACTCATGTACGCAGTAGTTTATTGTTGTCTCTTTAAAAATATTATCAAATTGAAAAGACTGTCTATTTGATTCATTTTTGTATCAGAAATGGTCCATACCGGACATGATACATAAGTCTCTTAGTGAATGACGTATTATAAAATTAATATCAGTAGCAAATATGAATTCACTATGTCACAATTTCGAATATTTTAATGCCTCTATCTACTTCAGGTTTAGGAGTTACTATTGTAACTACTATACCTATTGGGTTTACACGCGTCCAGCAGTAATAGATGGCTTGTAATTATTTGTTTTTAATATAATTAGCTGGGATTCAATTCGCATAGCAATTTGAGTAAAATCGATAGGTTAATTTAATTTATACTTAGTAAGTGAATATCCCAAAATTTACCAACCACTCACGGCAAAAAAGATGGTATGGTATGGTAGCACACAAAAAAGATTTGTAAAATGAATGTATTTCAGTTTATAGCCATTATGAAGACAATTGTATTTACTTTTAGACTGTCTGTACTCTTATGTAAAATGGCTGCAATAATTATACATTATTTACTAAAATCGTTTTCATAAGAATAATATCTACAAAACTTACTCGTGTATAAATCCGGGATCGAACACATGATAACTAGAAAATATAGAAGGTTTTAACTTCTGTGCCAGAGGGATTGTAGTGTGATAGTCTTAAGTCTAAGTGGATATATGCGAATAGGAACAAACTCGAGGTTCGGAGCCTGGTTGACACCCAACGTGAGGGATGCAGCTGAGCCGATTGTTAAGAAGACGGTTTATTAACTGGAAGATCTACCACAACGAGATTGGAGGATTACTGTATTATATTATAATCGTATAGAAGAATATAAAATCGACAGACCATTTTATACAATCCTCCAATTGCGGACGTAGTATTCCAATAAGCTGTTTTGTAACTACTTCATGCTTTAGCGTTTGGATTTTATGGAAAGGCTTATATTAGTATTTCATTTCCTTAATCTAGTCAAGTTATAGGTGGATCATTTCAATCATAATCTAATTTTGACCATGCGCACTATTTGAAGTAGTTTGCCATACTGCTGGTTCTGACGATGTGTTTCTATTCTCTGGAATTACATTGAATCTATTCTTTGCTCCCTTAGACAGGCAGCTCGAAACTAAATTTCGATTCGATCTTTTTTCAGCTTCAGTGAGTACCGGTAGGTGTCTACCTCACACATCGCTCAGCAATCTCGCTCATTTCAGGTGTAAACACAGCCTTACTGTACCAACTCGCAGTCGGCCGGTCTCAATGATAATCTTATTCGAATCGTAAGGCACTCATTCAACGTCTTTTTCATTCAAACTTATGCAAGAGATCTATATTTGTTTTACCTTCACTCTAAAAGCTACCATTACTCTTTGCCAGAAATACAGATTCGCGTCCGCGAAGAAGTCTGAAATATTTGTGTAAAGCGCCATCTCGTTACCTTACCGTGAACATATAGAAACTCGAAAAATATTTATTGTTATAAGTATCCGGATAACATTTTAATTTGACATCTATTGCGATTGAAGAACTTGGGGAATCAGTAAACAATATTACAAGAGAAACAGCATCCATAAAACGGATACTCTACCGTCTTGCAATAATTGGGGATTCATCCAGGCAGAGTTGTTATTGGTTCCAATAAAATCCAATAGATGTCACTGTAGTACATATAGTGTCGTCGAGTGGTGCTGCTGTGGCAGATCCAGGATTGGTTTGGAGGCGAAGGTTGTATGTAGATAAAGAGTTGCCCTTGAGCCCCGTGTCCGCTGGTGCGCTGGTGTGTGTGTGATGTACTAGGCGGGCTAGGTGGCTAGGTGGCTAGGTGGCTAGGTGGGGGGGGCGGCTAGGCGGCTAGGCGGCTAGGCGGCTAGGCGCCGAGGTCCATGTCGAAGCAGTGCTGGCGCGGGTGGCTAGGCGCCGAGGTCCATGTCGAAGCAGTGCTGGCGCGGGTGGCTAGGCGCCGAGGTCCATGTCGAAGCAGTGCTGGCGCGGGTGGCTAGGCGCCGAGGTCCATGTCGAAGCAGTGCTGGCGCGGGTGGCTAGGCGCCGAGGTCCATGTCGAAGCAGTGCTGGCGCGGGTGGCTAGGCGCCGAGGTCCATGTCGAAGCAGTGCTGGCGCGGGTGGCTAGGCGCCGAGGTCCATGTCGAAGCAGTGCTGGCGCGGGTGGCTAGGCGCCGAGGTCCATGTCGAAGCAGTGCTGGCGCGGGTGGCTAGGCGCCGAGGTCCATGTCGAAGCAGTGCTGGCGCGGGTGGCTAGGCGCCGAGGTCCATGTCGAAGCAGTGCTGGCGCGGGTGGCTAGGCGCCGAGGTCCATGTCGAAGCAGTGCTGGCGCGGGTGGCTAGGCGCCGAGGTCCATGTCGAAGCAGTGCTGGCGCGGGTGGCTAGGCGCCGAGGTCCATGTCGAAGCAGTGCTGGCGCGGGTGGCTAGGCGCCGAGGTCCATGTCGAAGCAGTGCTGGCGCGGGTGGCTAGGCGCCGAGGTCCATGTCGAAGCAGTGCTGGCGCGGGTGGCTAGGCGCCGAGGTCCATGTCGAAGCAGTGCTGGCGCGGGTGGCTAGGCGCCGAGGTCCATGTCGAAGCAGTGCTGGCGCGGGTGGCTAGGCGCCGAGGTCCATGTCGAAGCAGTGCTGGCGCGGGTGGCTAGGCGCCGAGGTCCATGTCGAAGCAGTGCTGGCGCGGGTGGCTAGGCGCCGAGGTCCATGTCGAAGCAGTGCTGGCGCGGGTGGCTGTGCGGCGAGTGCGGCGCGTGGTGGTGCGCGCCGCCCAGCAGCAGCGCCGGCAGGCAGCCCTCCGTCAGGGAGAGGATGCCGCCCTCTGCTAGCAGCGAGGAGCCTGACCCAAACGTAATCAATACATACTATATAGGTACAGATGCGAGAACGTTATACGAATGTTAGCAAGTTCACACAGGCCCCTCGTACCTCGGTACTTCACTACATACTATAAAACAAAGTGTGCCTAAACTCTTCACCATAAGGGACCGCGCCTCCTCCTATTACTATGCCTTTCCTTTCTATAACAAACACTAGGATCCACCACAGATAGGTAGCAGTGATAGGTACTGGTGATACACAACACTATCTGCGCATTCGCAGTCCACCGCTGGACTCATGTGGTAGTGATCTTAAAACTGAATCGCGCAATCACTGTAGGTAGGTACGTGTGTGTGCTTGTTTGTGTTAAGCACCTGCAATGGCGATCAGCTGAGCGGCGTCGATATTTTTCTAAACTTTTAGTGACTAATTTTTTCATGTATTCGTATTCAGTTATTGTAGCATATTCACCCCATTATAATGGCGACTAAAAAAAGTGGACATGAGTTCTATTCTTCGAGTTCCCGTTCTTTCTATTGGAAGCTTTGCATTGCGAACATGGCAGTAAATGTAAATGTAGAATCACGAAGTAATTAGGTAACTACAATTTTGACGTCCACAAGCGTCAAATTGTTACATAAATGAATAAATAATTTTGACTTTTACTTTATGAAAAAATACTACAATTTTGACGTTCATAAGCGTCACATAGCCCAAATCAATAAATTACTTTAAATATCTATTTGAGACACCCAAGACGAACGTACGCCGATCAAATAGGTGACGTACTATAAAGGGCCAAATTAAAATTACCCATAACCGACGAGCATGCATGATGGGGTTAATGAATGCCGAGAAAGCAAAAGAAATGTGTTTGAACCGGAGCGTTTGGCGTTCTATAGTCTCTGCCTAACCCAATGGGAAACAGACGTGATGATAGAGCTGAAAAGTAAACTCTTCACCATAAGGGATCGCTCCTCCTCCTATTACTATGCCTTTCCTTTCTAAAACAAATACCGATCCACCACAGTCGAATAAGTGATAGGTACTGGTGATACAGTGATAGGTACTGGTGATACACAGCACTATCTGCGCATTCGCAGTCCACCGCTGGACATCGGCGGCTCTCATCCAATTAGCACCACAATAACACTGAGCCACTAGGAGGGTTTGGTCTACTATAGCACGCTGGTTACACCAGTTGGTACAGAGGTTGATCTCGAGTTATCTGCCTTCTCCCACAGATACTATTTGCTTCGTATATTTTTCTCTAGCGTCTCTTATAGAGTAAGATCCCAGGGCCGCCAGACCTTACTTATTTTGTCAGGAACGAAATGTATAGAATAATGTAGTGTTAGTATCTACTATGAGTGTACGCATACTTGCTAGCTTGGAACGTGGGCCAATTTTTAGTTATGAGGTGTTAAAGGGGAATTCGACGGGAACAATTTCCATACATTTTCTAAACGCACCCCCTAGCGGTCTCTACCGATCAAATATGATCATAAAAATTACCGCCGATTATTTATGAATTTTTTATAATACTTATTTTCGAAAACATACCTAAAAATCAGCACTGAGAATTTAAGAAAAGTTAGTAGGTACTATTTTTGTTAAAAGTTAGTAGCATTTAGCACATGCATGCATAGCAAGTATGCATACACTCATAGCACATACCAACACTACATTATTCTATACATGTCGTTCCTGAGAAAATAAGTAAGGTCTGGCGGCCCTGGGATCTTGGACTATTACGACATACACGGAATGAAACAGAGTAGTGACGCTTTGTATTCTTAATCTGTCAACACTCATCTCATCTGTCATCACACGGCAAGTCAACTCTCTGGACACAAGGATCAATAAAAGACGAATATTATTTTCGTAAATTCATTGTTATTCACGTTTTGTACTTCAACATGTTTCAATCTCATACAATATTAAATAACATTCATACAATCAACTTTCTGTTTTTTTTTTCGCTCGACTTTATTTCCATCCAACGAAGGGATTGAATTATTTTTTATTTCATTTAAAATGTCAAATGACAGTGTTGCCTTATCAATTAATATAATTGACGTATTATTGCTTCTCATGTAATATTTATTTTGATTATACAGTTAATATTATAATAACATTTTTATTTTAATCTTTGAATGATGTCCGAGATTAGAATCCCAAATATCTGAAGAACAATGTTCTTATGATCATTCTAACTACAATTTTAACTATACAAACAATTTGTTAAGTTGATATTCAAACAAAATAACTAAAAAGAAAGACTATGCAAGAACAAAATAACTACAACTATTATAAATAGTCAGTTTTCTAATAAATTACAAATTTGTCTAAGGGTGTCTGCCTACTGCAGCGTAACACACTATGATCGCGCAATTAATTTTATAATAATCCGTTTAGACCCGAGTGGAACGTCTCTTCTCACTTTGAATGTATTACCGGCTTAGCCCTAGACTGGTCTAAATGGGATTGTTCCTTTATCTAATTAATATTCATATAAATTGGCGCACAATCATAGAATGCTACATTAAAGTTAGCAAACACCTTAATTCGAGCGAAATAAAGTACAATTCACATGCGCGCGATCAATATAATAATTAACAAAAATCATAAGAACTAACAATATAGTGATAGAGCTCTCACACGCGCATCTTCTCATCGTTCTCTTACTTTAAGGAAATACGTTTGTTCGTAAAACTATAACAATATACACTGCAGTGGGTTACGTACCTAACATTCATTTATATTTATTTGCTTCAAGCAAATTAAGTCAAGCAATAAAAATCGTAAAATACTTTTTTGGAATTGTTTTCTTTTTGGTAACCCTTACAGCTTTTCATTTATTTATTTATAGTCCGTGACTACTAAGCTAACTAAATCGACTATAAAGATGTCCATTTAACGAACATTAAATGTCATTTACAACGGAACAGTCGATTAGTCAACTTTAACTTTAGTCGATCAATAGTCTCAAAATATCAATAAAATAGTGAAATATCGTAAATTCATCATAAAACTTAACAATATAGTGTTTTCTTAACCAGTGTTAGGTTCTCAACAATTCTATTTACACATTTTATTTTTTGAAAAGAAAATACAAGCTTTTCCTACTAAATTGGCTAAAAAGCAAGGCACTTCGTGATATAAACGCTAAAAGTATATTATATACAAAAAAAATTGTATATCTAAATAAATATCATCTAAAAATATATTTCGTATCACAATGGTTTAATCTGTACAAAAAATGGTCCATCGTAGCATCCCAGATAGTTTGTGTTTAATAAGTTTATCAAAAATATAGCACCGCTTACTATATCATCATAGTTACGTATAGCGACGCTTGAGAGACTTGCTCTATTTATTGTTTATTTTTTTAATAATTTTCTTACAAATTGCTTGATCGCAAAATTCAATAGTCACGCAAATCTACTTATAGTAAGTAGTAAGTGAACTCTTTAGCTCAGCCACTTCAAACGAAGTTATTGCCATTTGACCGGATAATATCCAGATATAATAAAATAATTTAGCAATTACTGTTTTATTTGTTAATGTTTTATGTATGATTTATATATTTTATATTTTAATTCATACAATATCTTTAAAATTGATAATTGTAAAATAGCGTATATACAGTACGCTTCGTCTATAACATAATTATTATAATCAGTTACCAGTACTAGATACAGGCGTCCATATTTACAGCCTCTCAAGTGTCGGTACATACGTCTTATAATATTTATATAGGTAGCAAAGGCAATCCATGAATTCATTTACATTTGTGTAGGTATTGCAACCCCCATTCTATTAAAAAGCATCTCAGTTTTACAGCATTTTCTTGAGCAAGAAATATCATGATAAAATGTACAACACATTAATAATATATGTATCTTGTACATTATAATTACAAAATTACAGCTGCTATTTTAGACGTTTTTGTTTTTTACAATCACATCAACGATTCTCAAAGTTTTAGGGGTCATAGACTCACTAAAATATGGCCGTATAATACAATAAAATCAACATTATAAAAACGAATTTTACAATTATTATATTTATATTATACAAACGAGACGGTAACTATATCATCACATACGGTCTAAAAAAGTCTCCTAGTTAATTATTGTGCAAACAATTTAAATATGTAGAAGAATGTGTACTGCTGACTCATGTACGCAGTAGTTTATTGTTGTCTCTTTAAAAATATTATCAAATTGAAAAGACTGTCTATTTGATTCATTTTTGTATCAGAAATGGCCCATACCGGACATGATACATAAGTCTCTTAGTGAATGACGTATTATAAAATTAATATCAGTAGCAAATATGAATTCACTATGTCACAATTTCGAATATTTTAATGCCTCTATCTACTTCAGGTTTAGGAGTTACTATTGTAACTACTATTCCTATTGGGTTTACACGCGTCCAGCAGTAATAGATGGCTTGTAATTATTTGTTTTTAATATAATTAGCTGGGATTCAATTCGCATAGCAATTTGAGTAAAATCGATAGGTTAATTTAATTTATACTTAGTTAGTGAATATCCCAAAATTTACCAACCACTCACGGCAAAAAAGATGGTATGGTATGGTAGCACACAAAAAAGATTTGTAAAATGAATGTATTTCAGTTTATAGCCATTATGAAGACAATTGTATTTACTTTTAGACTGAATGTTGTTGTGACAAGCGCAAACGTAAGCGGTGTGTGTTCCACATGTGTTCTTCATTATTTAATGGGCGGTTTTCGTTTAGTGCTCAATTTAATACATTTTGATTTATTTTAAAATGGGCTTTTAATACATTTTGAGAATCAATGTGTAATTTTGACATAAAGCAGAAATCTGAATACAATATTTTATTATTAATTTATACGTATAATCGACGTAGTCTGTCTGTACTCTTATGTAAAATGGCTGCAATAATTATACATTATTTACTAAAATCGTTTTCATAAGAATAATATCTACAAAACTTACTCGTGTATAAATCCGGGATCGAACACATGATAACTAGAAAATATAGAAGGTTTTAACTTCTGTGCCGAAGGGATTGTAGTGTGATAGTCTTAAGTCTAAGTGGATATGCGAATAGGAACAAAGTCGAGGTTCGGAGCCTGGTTGACACCCAACGTGAGGGATGCAGCTGAGCCGATTGTTAAGAAGACGGTTTATTAACTGGAATATCTACCACAACGAGATTGGAGGATTACTGTATTATATTATAATCGTATAGAAGATTATAAAATCCAGAGACGATTTTATGCAATCGTCCAATTTTATTGCGGACGTAGTATTCCAATAAGCTGTTTTGTAACTACTTCATGCTTTAGCGTTTGGATTTTATGGAAAGGCTTATATTAGTATTTCATTTCCTTAATCTAGTCAAGTTATAGGTTTGAAGTAGTTTGCCATACTGCTGGTTCTGACGATGTGTTTCTATTCTCTGGAATTACATTGAATCTATTCTTTGCTCCCTTAGACAGGCAGCTCGAAACTAAATTTCGATTCGATCTTTTTTCAGCTTCAGTGAGTACCGGTAGGTGTCTACCTCACACATCGCTCAGCAATCTCGCTCATTTCAGGTGTAAACACAGCCTTACTGTACCAACTCGCAGTCGGCCGGTCTCAATGATAATCTTATTCGAATCGTAAGGCACTCAATCAACGTCTTTTTCATTCAAACTTATGCAAGAGATCTCTAATATTTGTTTTGCCTTCACTCTAAAAGCTACCATTACTCTTAGCCAGAAATACAGATTCGCGTCCGCGAAGAAGTCTGAAATATTTGTGTAAAGCGCCATCTCGTCACCTTACCGTGAACATATAGAAACTCGAAAAATATTTATTGTTATAAGTATCCGGATAACATTTTAATTTGACATCTGTTGCGATTGAAGAACTTGGGGAATCAGTTAACAATATTACAAGAGAAACAGCATCCATAAAACGGATACTCTACCGTCTTGCAATAATTGGGGATTCATCCAGGCAGAGTTGTTATTGGTTCCAATAAAATCCAATAGATGTCGCTGTAGTACATATAGTGTCGTCGAGTGGTGCTGCAGTGGCAGATCCAGGATTGGTTTGGAGGCGAAGGTTGTATGTAGATAAAGAGTTGCCCTTGAGCCCCGTGTGTGCTGGTGTGTGCATGTGTTGTGTGCTAGGCGGCTAGGTGGCTAGGTGGGGGGGGCGGCTGGGCAGCTAGGCGGCTAGGCGCCAAGGTCCATGTCGAAGCAGTGCTGGCGCGGGTGGCTAGGCGCCGAGGTCCATGTCGAAGCAGTGCTGGCGCGGGTGGCTACGCGCCGAGGTCCATGTCGAAGCAGTGCTGGCGCGGGTGGCTAGGCGCCGAGGTCCATGTCGAAGCAGTGCTGGCGCGGGTGGCTAGGCGCCGAGGTCCATGTCGAAGCAGTGCTGGCGCGGGTGGCTAGGCGCCGAGGTCCATGTCGAAGCAGTGCTGGCGCGGGTGGCTAGGCGCCGAGGTCCATGTCGAAGCAGTGCTGGCGCGGGTGGCTAGGCGCCGAGGTCCATGTTCGAAGCAGTGCTGGCGCGGGTGGCTAGGCGCCGAGGTCCATGTCGAAGCAGTGCTGGCGCGGGTGGCTAGGCGCCGAGGTCCATGTCGAAGCAGTGCTGGCGCGGGTGGCTAGGCGCCGAGGTCCATGTCGAAGCAGTGCTGGCGCGGGTGGCTAGGCGCCGAGGTCCATGTCGAAGCAGTGCTAGCGCGGGTGGCTAGGCGCCGAGGTCCATGTCGAAGCAGTGCTGGCGCGGGTGGCTAGGCGCCGAGGTCCATGTCGAAGCAGTGCTGGCGCGGGTGGCTAGGCGCCGAGGTCCATGTCGAAGCAGTGCTGGCGCGGGTGGCTAGGCGCCGAGGTCCATGTCGAAGCAGTGCTGGCGCGGGTGGCTAGGCGCCGAGGTCCATGTCGAAGCAGTGCTGGCGCGGGTGGCTAGGCGCCGAGGTCCATGTCGAAGCAGTGCTGGCGCGGGTGGCTAGGCGCCGAAGTCCATGTCGAAGCAGTGCTGGCGCGGGTGGCTAGGCGCCGAGGTCCATGTCGAAGCAGTGCTGGCGCGGGTGGCTAGGCGCCGAGGTCCATGTCGAAGCAGTGCTGGCGCGGGTGGCTAGGCGCCGAGGTCCATGTCGAAGCAGTGCTGGCGCGGGTGGCTAGGCGCCGAGGTCCATGTCGAAGCAGTGCTGGCGCGGGTGGCTAGGCGCCGAGGTCCATGTCGAAGCAGTGCTGGCGCGGGTGGCTAGGCGCCGAGGTCCATGTCGAAGCAGTGCTGGCGCGGGTGGCTAGGCGCCGAGGTCCATGTCGAAGCAGTGCTGGCGCGGGTGGCTAGGCGCCGAGGTCCATGTTCGAAGCAGTGCTGGCGCGGGTGGCTAGGCGCCGAGGTCTATGTCGAAGCAGTGCTGGCGCGGGTGGCTAGGCGCCGAGGTCCATGTTCGAAGCAGTGCTGGCGCGGGTGGCTAGGCGCCGAGGTCCATGTCGAAGCAGTGCTGGCGCGGGTGGCTAGGCGCCGAGGTCCATGTCGAAGCAGTGCTGGCGCGGGTGGCTAGGCGCCGAGGTCCATGTCGAAGCAGTGCTGGCGCGGGTGGCTAGGCGCCGAGGTCCATGTCGAAGCAGTGCTAGCGCGGGTGGCTAGGCGCCGAGGTCCATGTCGAAGCAGTGCTGGCGCGGGTGGCTAGGCGCCGAGGTCCATGTCGAAGCAGTGCTGGCGCGGGTGGCTAGGCGCCGAGGTCCATGTCGAAGCAGTGCTGGCGCGGGTGGCTAGGCGCCGAGGTCCATGTCGAAGCAGTGCTGGCGCGGGTGGCTAGGCGCCGAGGTCCATGTCGAAGCAGTGCTGGCGCGGGTGGCTAGGCGCCGAGGTCCATGTCGAAGCAGTGCTGGCGCGGGTGGCTAGGCGCCGAGGTCCATGTCGAAGCAGTGCTGGCGCGGGTGGCTAGGCGCCGAGGTCCATGTCGAAGCAGTGCTGGCGCGGGTGGCTAGGCGCCGAGGTCCATGTCGAAGCAGTGCTGGCGCGGGTGGCTAGGCGCCGAGGTCCATGTCGAAGCAGTGCTGGCGCGGGTGGCTAGGCGCCGAGGTCCATGTCGAAGCAGTGCTGGCGCGGGTGGCTAGGCGCCGAGGTCCATGTCGAAGCAGTGCTGGCGCGGGTGGCTAGGCGCCGAGGTCCATGTCGAAGCAGTGCTGGCGCGGGTGGCTAGGCGCCGAGGTCCATGTCGAAGCAGTGCTGGCGCGGGTGGCTAGGCGCCGAGGTCCATGTCGAAGCAGTGCTGGCGCGGGTGGCTAGGCGCCGAGGTCCATGTCGAAGCAGTGCTGGCGCGGGTGGCTAGGCGCCGAGGTCCATGTCGAAGCAGTGCTGGCGCGGGTGGCTGTGCGGCGAGTGCGGCGCGTGGTGGTGCGCGCCGCCCAGCAGCAGCGCCGGCAGGCAGCCCTCCGTCAGGGAGAGGATGCCGCCCTCTGCTAGCAGCGACGAGCCTGACCCAAACGTAATCAATACATACTATATAGGTACAGATGCGAGAACGTTATACGAATGTTAGCAAGTTCACACAGGCCCCTCGTACCTCGGTACTTCACTACATACTATAAAACAAAGTGTGCCTAAACTCTTCACCATAAGGGACCGCGCCTCCTCCTATTACTATGCCTTTCCTTTCTATAACAAACACTAGGATCCACCACAGATAGGTAGCAGTGATAGGTACTGGTGATACACAACACTATCTGCGCATTCGCAGTCCACCGCTGGACTCATGTGGTAGTGATCTTAAAACTGAATCGCGCAGTCACTGTAGGTAGGTACGTGTGTGTGCTTGTTTGTGTTAAGCACCTGCAATGGCGATCAGCTGAGCGGCGTCGATATTTTTTCTAAACTTTTAGTGACTAATTTTTTCATGTATTCGTATTCAGTTATTGTAGCATATTCACCCCATTATAATGGCGACTAAAAAAAGTGGACATGAGTTCTATTCTTCGAGTTCCCGTTCTTTCTATTGGAAGCTTTGCATTGCGAACATGGCAGTAAATGTAAATGTAGAATCACGAAGTAATTAGGTAACTACAATTTTGACGTCCACAAGCGTCAAATTTATACATAAATGAATAAATAATTTTGACTTTTACTTTATGAAAAAATACTACAATTTTGACGTTCATAAGCGTCACATTGTAGCCTAAATCAATAAATTACTTTAAATATCTATTTGAGACACCCAAGACGAACGTACGCCGATCAAATAGGTGACGTACTATAAAGGGCCAAATTAAAATTACCCATAACCGACGACCATGCATGATGGGGTTAATGAATGCCGAGAAAGCAAAAGAAATGTGTTTGAACCGGAGCGTTTGGCGTTCTATAGTCTCTGCCTAACCCAATGGGAAACAGGCGTGATGATAGAGCTGAAAAGTAAACTCTTCACCATAAGGGATCGCTCCTCCTCCTATTACTATGCCTTTCCTTTCTAAAACAAATACCGATCCACCACAGTCGAATAAGTGATAGGTCCTGGTGATACACAGCACTATCTGCGCATTCGCAGTCCACCGCTGGACATCGGCGGCTCTCATCCAATTAGCACCACAATAACACTGAGCCACTAGGAGGGTTTGGTCTACTATAGCACGCTGGTTACACCAGTTGGTACAGAGGTTGATCTCGAGTTATCTGCCTTCTCCCACAGATACTATTTGCTTCGTATATTTTTCTCTGGCGTCGCTTATAGAGTAAGATCCCAGGGCCACCAGACCTTACTTATTTTCTCAGGAACGAAATGTATAGAATAATGTAGTGTTAATATGTGCTATGAGTGTATGCATACTTGCTAGCTTGGATCGTGGGCCAATTTTTAGTTATGAGGTGTTAAAGGGGAATTCGACGGGAACAATTTCCATACATTTTCTAAACGCACCCCTAGCGGTCTCTACCGATCAAATATGATCATAAAAATTACCGCCGATTATTTATGAATTTTTTATAATACTTATTTTCGTAAACATACCTAAAAATCAGCACTGAGAATTTAAGAAAAGTTAGTAGGTACTATTTTTGTTAAAAGTTAGTAGCATTTAGCACATGCATGCATAGCAAGTATGCATACACTCATAGCACATACCAACACTACATTATTCTATACATGTCGTTCCTGAGAAAATAAGTAAGGTCTGGCGGCCCTGGGATTTTGGACTATTACGACATACACGGAATGAAACAGAGTAGTGACGCTTTGTATTCTTAATCTGTCAACACTCATCTCATCTGTCATCACACGGCAAGTCAACTCTCTGGACACAAGGATCAATAAAAGACGAATATTATTTTCGTAAATTCATTGTTATTCACGTTTTGTACTTCAACATGTTTCAATCTCATACAATATTAAATAACATTCATACAATCAACTTTCTGTTTTTTTTTCGCTCGACTTTATTTCCATCCAACGAAGGGATTGAATTATTTTTTATTTCATTTATAATGTCAAATGACAGTGTTGCCTTATCAATTAATATAATTGACGTATTATTGCTTCTCATGTAATATTTATTTTGATTATACAGTTAATATTATAATAACATTTTTATTTTAATCTTTGAATGATGTCCGAGATTAGAATCCCAAATATCTGAAGAACAATGTTCTTATGATCATTCTAACTACAATTTTAACTATACAAACAATTTGTTAAGTTGATATTCAAACAAAATAACTAAAAAGAAAGACTATGCAAGAACAAAATAACTACAACTATTATAAATAGTCAGTTTTCTAATAAACTACAAATTTGTCTAAGGGTGTCTGCCTACTGCAGCGTAACACACTATGATCGCGCAATTAATTTTATAATAATCCGTTTAGACCCGAGTGGAACGTCTCTTCTCACTTTGAATGTATTACCGGCTTAGCCCTAGACTGGTCTAAATGGGATTGTTCCTTTATCTAATTAATATTCATATAAATTGGCGCACAATCATTGAATGCTACATTAAAGTTAGCAAACACCTTAATTCGAGCGAAATAAAGTACAATTCACATGCGCGCGATCAATATAATAATTAACAAAAATCATAAGAACTAACAATATAGTGATAGAGCTCTCATACGCGCATCTTCTCATCGTTCTCTTACTTTAAGGAAATACGTTTGTTCGTAAAACTATAACAATATACGCTGCAGTGGGTTACGTACCTAACATTCATTTATATTTATTTGCTTCAAGCAAATTAAGTCAAGCAATAAAAATCGTAAAATACTTTTTTGGAATTGTTTTCTTTTTGGTAACCCTTACAGCTTTTCATTTATTTATTTATAGTCCGTGACTACTAAGCTAACTAAATCGACTATAAAGATGTCCATTTAACGAACATTAAATGTCATTTACAACGGAACAGTCGATTAGTCAACTTTAACTTTAGTCGATCAATAGTCTCAAAATATCAATAAAATAGTGAAATATCGTAAATTCATCATAAAACTTAACATTATAGTGTTTTCTTAACTAGTGTTAGGTTCTCAACAATTCTATTTACACATTTTATTTTTTGAAAAGAAAATACAAGCTTTTCCTACTAAATTGGCTAAAAAGCAAGGCACTTCGTGATATAAACGCTAAAAGTATATTATATACAAAAAAAATTGTATATCTAAATAAATATCATCTAAAAATATATTTCGTATCACAATGGTTTAATCTGTACAAAAAATGGTCCATCGTAGCATCCCAGATAGTTTGTGTTTAATAAGTTTATCAAAAATATAGCACCGCTTACTATATCATCATAGTTACGTATAGCGACGCTTGAGAGACTTGCTCTATTTATTGTTTATTTTTTTAATAATTTTCTTACAAATTGCTTGATCGCAAAATTCAATAGTCACGCAAATCTACTTATAGTAAGTAGTAAGTGAACTCTTTAGCTCAGCCACTTCAAACGAAGTTATTGCCATTTGACCGGATAATATCCAGATATAATAAAATAATTTAGCAATTACTGTTTTATTTGTTAATGTTTTATGTATGATTTATATATTTTATATTTTAATTCATACAATATCTTTAAAATTGATAATTGTAAAATAGCGTATATACAGTACATTTCGTCTATAACATAATTATTATAATCAGTTACCAGTACTGGATACAGGCGTCCATATTTACAGCCTCTCAAGTGTCGGTACATACGTCTTATAATATTTATATAGGTAGCAAAGGCAATCCATGAATTCATTTACATTTGTGTAGGTATTGCAACCTCCATTCTATTAAAAAGCATCTCAGTTTTACAGCATTTTCTTGAGCAAGAAATATCATGATAAAATGTACAACACATTAATAATATATGTATCTTGTACATTATAATTACAAAATTACAGCTGCTATTTTAGACGTTTTTGTTTTTTACAATCACATCAACGATTCTCAAAGTTTTAGGGGTCATAGACTCACTAAAATATGGCCGTATAATACAATAAAATCAAAATTATAAAAACGAATTTTACAATTATTATATTTATATTATACAAACGAGACGGTAACTATATCATCACATACGGTCTAAAAAAGTCTCCTAGTTAATTATTGTGCAAACAATTTAAATATGTAGAAGAATGTGTACTGCTGACTCATGTACGCAGTAGTTTATTGTTGTCTCTTTAAAAATATTATCAAATTGAAAAGACTGTCTATTTGATTCATTTTTGTATCAGAAATGGTCCATACCGGACATGATACATAAGTCTCTTAGTGAATGACGTATTATAAAATTAATATCAGTAGCAAATATGAATTCACTATGTCACAATTTCGAATATTTTAATGCCTCTATCTACTTCAGGTTTAGGAGTTACTATTGTAACTACTATACCTATTGGGTTTACACGCGTCCAGCAGTAATAGATGGCTTGTAATTATTTGTTTTTAATATAATTAGCTGGGATTCAATTCGCATAGCAATTTGAGTAAAATCGATAGGTTAATTTAATTTATACTTAGTTAGTGAATATCCCAAAATTTACCAACCACTCACGGCAAAAAAGATGGTATGGTATGGTAGCACACAAAAAAGATTTGTAAAATTAATGTATTTCAGTTTATAGCCATTATGAAGACAATTGTATTTACTTTTAGACTGAATGTTGTTGTGACAAGCGCAAACGTAAGCGGTGTGTGTTCCACATGTGTTCTTCATTATTTGATGGGCGGTTTTCGTTTAGTGCTCAATTTAATACATTTTGATTTATTTTAAAATGGGCTTTTAATACATTTTGAGAATCAATGTGTAATTTTGACATAAAGCAGAAATCTGGATACAATATTTTATTATTAATTTATACGTATAATCGACGTAGTCTGTCTGTACTCTTATGTAAAATGGCTGCAATAATTATACATTATTTACTAAAATCGTTTAATAAGAATAATATCTACAAAACTTACTCGTGTATAAATCCGGGATCGAACACATGATAACTAGAAAATATAGAAGGTTTTAACTTCTGTGCCGAAGGGATTGTAGTGTGATAGTCTTAAGTCTAAGTGGATATGCGAATAGGAACAAAGTCGAGGTTCGGAGCCTGGTTGACACCCAACGTGAGGGATGCAGCTGAGCCGATTGTTAAGAAGACGGTTTATTAACTGGAAGATCTACCACAACGAGATTGGAGGATTACTGTATTATATTATAATCGTATAGAAGATTATAAAATCCAGAGACGATTTTATGCAATCCTCCAATTTTATTGCGGACGTAGTATTCCAATAAGCTGTTTTGTAACTACTTCATGCTTTAGCGTTTGGATTTTATGGAAAGGCGCCGAGGTCCATGTCGAAGCAGTGCTGGCGCGGGTGGCTAGGCGCCGAGGTCCATGTCGAAGCAGTGCTGGCGCGGGTGGCTAGGCGCCGAGGTCCATGTCGAAGCAGTGCTGGCGCGGGTGGCTAGGCGCCGAGGTCCATGTCGAAGCAGTGCTGGCGCGGGTGGCTAGGCGCCGAGGTCCATGTCGAAGCAGTGCTGGCGCGGGTGGCTAGGCGCCGGGGTCCATGTCGAAGCAGTGCTGGCGCGGGTGGCTAGGCGCCGAGGTCCATGTCGAAGCAGTGCTGGCGCGGGTGGCTAGGCGCCGAGGTCCATGTCGAAGCAGTGCTGGCGCGGGTGGCTAGGCGCCGAGGTCCATGTCGAAGCAGTGCTGGCGCGGGTGGCTAGGCGCCGAGGTCCATGTCGAAGCAGTGCTGGCGCGGGTGGCTAGGCGCCGAGGTCCATGTCGAAGCAGTGCTGGCGCGGGTGGCTAGGCGCCGAGATCCATGTCGAAGCAGTGCTGGCGCGGGTGGCTAGGCGCCGAGGTCCATGTCGAAGCAGTGCTGGCGCGGGTGGCTAGGCGCCGAGGTCCATGTCGAAGCAGTGCTGGCGCGGGTGGCTAGGCGCCGAGGTCCATGTCGAAGCAGTGCTGGCGCGGGTGGCTAGGCGCCGAGGTCCATGTCGAAGCAGTGCTGGCGCGGGTGGCTAGGCGCCGAGGTCCATGTCGAAGCAGTGCTGGCGCGGGTGGCTGTGCGGCGAGTGCGGCGCGTGGTGGTGCGCGCCGCCCAGCAGCAGCGCCGGCAGGCAGCCCTCCGTCAGGGAGAGGATGCCGCCCTCTGCTAGCAGCGACGAGCCTGACCCAAACGTAATCAATACATACTATACAGATACAGAACGTTATACGAATGTTAGCAAGTTCACACAGGCCCCTCGTACCTCGGTACTTCACTACATACTATAAAACAAAGTGTGCCTAAACTCTTCACCATAAGGGACCGCGCCTCCTCCTATTACTATGCCTTTCCTTTCTATAACAAACACTAGGATCCACCACAGATAGGTAGCAGTGATAGGTACTGGTGATACACAACACTATCTGCGCATTCGCAGTCCACCGCTGGACTCATGTGGTAGTGATCTTAAAACTGAATCGCGCAGTCACTGTAGGTAGGTACGTGTGTGTGCTTGTTTGTGTTAAGCACCTGCAATGGCGATCAGCTGAGCGGCGTCGATATTTTTTCTAAACTTTTAGTGACAAATTTTTTCATGTATTCGTATTCAGTTATTGTAGCATATTCACCCCATTATAATGGCGACTAAAAAAAGTGGACATGAGTTCTATTCTTCGAGTTCCCGTTCTTTCTATTGGAAGCTTTGCATTGCGAACATGGCAGTAAATGTAAATGTAGAATCACGAAGTAATTAGGTAACTACAATTTTGACGTCCACAAGCGTCAAATTGTTACATAAATGAATAAATAATTTTGACTTTTACTCTATGAAAAAATACTACAATTTTGACGTTCATAAGCGTCACATTGTAGCCTAAATCAATAAATTACTTTAAATATCTATTTGAGACACCCAAGACGAACGTACGCCGATCAAATAGGTGACGTACTATAAAGGGCCAAATTAAAATTACCCATAACCGACGAGCATGCATGATGGGGTTAATGAATGCCGAGAAAGCAAAAGAAATGTATTTGAACCGGAGCGTTTGGCGTTCTATAGTCTCTGCCTAACCCAATGGGAAACAGGCGTGATGATAGTGCTGAAAAGTAAACTCTTCACCATAAGGGATCGCTCCTCCTCCTATTACTATGCCTTTCCTTTCTAAAACAAATACCGATCCACCACAGTCGAATAAGTGATAGGTACTGGTGATACACAGCACTATCTGCGCATTCGCAGTCCACCGCTGGACATCGGCGGCTCTCATCCAATTAGCACCACAATAACACTGAGCCACTAGGAGGGTTTGGCCTACTATAGCACGCTGGTTACACCAGTTGGTACAGAGGTTGATCTCGAGTTATCTGCCTTCTCCCACAGATACTATTTGCTTCGTATATTTTTTTCTGGCGTCGCTTATATGTAGAGTAAGATCCCAGGGCCACCAGACCTTACTTATTTTCTCAGGAACGAAATGTATAGAATAATGTAGTGTTAATATGTGCTTATGAGTGTATGCATACTTGCTAGCTTGGATCGTGGGCCAATTTTTAGTTATGAGGTGTTAAAGGGGAATTCGACGGGAACAATTTCCATACATTTTCTAAACGCACCCCCTAGCGGTCTCTACCGATCAAATATGATCATAAAAATTACCGCCGCATTTAGCACATGCATGCATAGCAAGTATGCATACACTCATAGCACATACCAACACTACATTATTCTATACATGTCGTTCCTGAGAAAATAAGTAAGGTCTGGCGGCCCTGGGATCTTGGACTATTACGACATACACGGAATGAAACAGAGTAGTGACGCTTTGTATTCTTAATCTGTCAACACTCATCTCATCTGTCATCACACGGCAAGTCAACTCTCTGGACACAAGGATCAATAAAAGACGAATATTATTTTCGTAAATTCATTGTTATTCACGTTTTGTACTTCAACATGTTTCAATCTCATACAATATTAAATAACATTCATACAATCAACTTTCTGTTTTTTTTTCGCTCGACTTTATTTCCATCCAACGAAGGGATTGAATTATTTTTTATTTCATTTATAATGTCAAATGACAGTGTTGCCTTATCAATTAATATAATTGACGTATTATTGCTTCTCATGTAATATTTATTTTGATTATACAGTTAATATTATAATAACATTTTTATTTTAATCTTTGAATGATGTCCGAGATTAGAATCCCAAATATCTGAAGAACAATGTTCTTATGATCATTCTAACTACAATTTTAACTATACAAACAATTTGTTAAGTTGATATTCAAACAAAATAACTAAAAAGAAAGACTATGCAAGAACAAAATAACTACAACTATTATAAATAGTCAGTTTTCTAATAAACTACAAATTTGTCTAAGGGTGTCTGCCTACTGCAGCGTAACACACTATGATCGCGCAATTAATTTTATAATAATCCGTTTAGACCCGAGTGGAACGTCTCTTCTCACTTTGAATGTATTACCGGCTTAGCCCTAGACTGGTCTAAATGGGATTGTTCCTTTATCTAATTAATATTCATATAAATTGGCGCACAATCATAGAATGCTACATTAAAGTTAGCAAACACCTTAATTCGAGCGAAATAAAGTACAATTCACATGCGCGCGATCAATATAATAATTAACAAAAATCATAAGAACTAACAATATAGTGATAGAGCTCTCACACGCGCATCTTCTCATCGTTCTCTTACTTTAAGGAAATACGTTTGTTCGTAAAACTATAACAATATACGCTGCAGTGGGTTACGTACCTAACATTCATTTATATTTATTTGCTTCAAGCAAATTAAGTCAAGCAATAAAAATCGTAAAATACTTTTTTGGAATTGTTTTCTTTTTGGTAACCCTTACAGCTTTTCATTTATTTATTTATAGTCCGTGACTACTAAGCTAACTAAATCGACTATAAAGATGTCC
Source organism: Euclidia mi (assembly GCA_944739405.2). Classification (NCBI taxonomy): domain Eukaryota; kingdom Metazoa; phylum Arthropoda; class Insecta; order Lepidoptera; family Erebidae; genus Euclidia; species Euclidia mi. The sequence continues at coordinate 35,158,802 of OX123207.2, forward strand.
ATTTAACGAACATTAAATGTCATTTACAACGGAACAGTCGATCAATAGTCTCAAAATATCAATAAAATAGTGAAATATCGTAAATTCATCATAAAACTTAACAATATAGTGTTTTCTTAACCAGTGTTAGGTTCTCAACAATTCTATTTACACATTTTATTTTTTTTAAAGAAAATACAAGCTTTTCCTACTAAATTGGCTAAAAAGCAAGGCACTTCGTGATATAAACGCTAAAAGTATATTATATACAAAAAAAATTGTATATCTAAATAAATTTCATCTAAAAATATATTTCGTATCACAATGGTTTAATCTGTACAAAAAATGGTCCATCGTAGCATCCCAGATAGTTTGTGTTTAATAAGTTTATCAAAAATATAGCACCGCTTACTATATCATAGTTACGTATAGCGACGCTTGAGAGACTTGCTCTATTTACTTATTGTTTATTTTTTTTATAATTTTCTTACAAATAGCTTGATCACAAAATTCAATAGTCACGCAAAACTATTTATAGTAGGTAAGTAGTAAGTGAACTCTTCAGCTAAGCCACTTCAAATGAAGTTATTGCCATCTAGCCGGAAAAGCTGGATATAATAAAATAATTTAGCAATTACTGTTTTATTTGTTAATGTTTTTATGTATGATTTTTTATTTATATTGATAATTGTAAAATAGCGTATATACAGTACACTACGTCTATAATAATAATTATTATTATCAGCTATTAGGGCAGGTCTGGATACAGGCGTCCATATTTACAGCCTCTCAAGTGTCGGTACATACGTCATATAATACTTATATAGGTAGCAAAGGCAATCCATGAATTCATTTACAATTGTGTAGGTATTGCAACCTCCATTCTATTAAAAAGCATCTCAGTTTTACAGCATTTTCTTGAGCAAGAAATATTATGATAAAATGTATAACATATTAATATGTATCTAATACATTACAATTACAAATTTACAGCTGCTATTTTAGACTTTTTTGTTTTTTACAATCACATCAACGATTCTCAAAGTTTTAGGGGTCATAGACCCACTAAAATATGGCCGTATAATACAATAAAATCGACATTATAAAAACGAATTTTACAATTATTATATTTATATTATACAAACGAGACGGTAACTACATCATCACATACGGTCTAAAAAAGTCTCCTAGATAATTATTGTGCATACAATTTAAATAGAATAATGTGTACTGCTGACTCATGTACGCAGTAGTTTAATTTATAGTTAGTGAATATTCCAAAATTTACCAACCAATCACGGCAAAAAAGATGGTATGGTCTGGTAGCACACGAAAAATATTTGTAACATGAATGTATTTCTGTTTATAGCCATTATGAAGACAATAATTATAACTGAATGTTGTTGTGACAAGCGCAAACGAAAACAGTGTGTGTTCTTCATTATTTTATGGGAGGTTTACGTTTATTGCTCAATTTAATACATTTTGATTTAATTTTAAAAAGGACTATTGATACATTTTGAGAATCACTGTGTAATTTTGACATAAAGCAGAAATCTGGATATAATATTTTATGATTAATTTATACGTATAATCGACGTAGTACGTCTGTATTCTTATGTAAAATGGCTGCAATAATCATACATTATTTACTAAAATCGTTTTCATAAGTATAATATCTATAAAACTTACTCGTGTATAAATCCGGGATCGAACACATGAAAACTAGAAAATGTAGAAGGTTTAAACTTCTGTGCTGAAGGGATTGTAGTGTGATAGTCTTAAGTCTAAGTGGATATGCGAATAGGAACAAAGTCGAGGTTCGGAGCCTGGTTGACACCCAACACGAGGGATGCAGCTGAGCCAATTGTGGGGAAGACGGTTTACTAACTGGAAGATTTACCACAACGAGATTGGAGGATTACTGTATAATATTATATAATCGTATAGATATCTATTCTTTGCATCCCTTAGACAGGCAGCTCAAAACTAAATTACGATTCGATCTTTTTTCAGCTTCAGTGAGTACCGGTAGGTGTCTACCTCACACATCGCTCAGCAATCTCGCTCATTTCAGGTGTAAACACAGCCTTACTGTACCAACTCGCAGTCGGCCGGTCTCAATGATAATCTTATTCGAATCGTAAGGCACTCATTCAATGTCTTTTTCATTCAAACTTATGCAAGATATCTCTAATATTTGTTTTGCCTTCACTCTAAAAGCTACCATTACTCTTAGCCAGAAATACAGATTCGCGTCCGCGAAGAAGTCTGAAATATTTGTGTAAAGCGCCATCTCGTCACCTTACCGTAAACTTATAAAAACTTGAAAAATATTTATTGTTTTGAGTATCCGGATAACATTTTAATTTGACATCTATTGCGATTGAAGAACTTGGAGAATCAGTTAACAATATAACAAGAGAAACAGCATCCATAAAACGGATACTCTACCGTCTTGCAATAATTGGGGATTCATCTAGGCCGAGTTGTTATTGGTTCCAACAAAATCCAATAGATGTCGCTGTAGTTTGTTACAGTAGCCGACATTCGACGACAAGTTTTGAGTAGATCTGAATAGATGTCGCTGTAGTACATATAGTGTTGTTGAGTGGTGCTGCAGTGGCAGATCCAGGATTTGTACTGGTTGTATGTAGATAAAGAGTTGCCCTTGAGCCCCGCGTGTGCTGGTGTGTGAGTTATGTACTAGGCGGGCTAGGTGGCTAGGTGGCTAGGTGGGGGGCGGCTAGGCGCCGAGGTCCATGTCGAAGCAGTGCTGGCGCGGGTGGCTAGGCGCCGAGGTCCATGTCGAAGCAGTGCTGGCGCGGGTGGCTAGGCGCCGAGGTCCATGTCGAAGCAGTGCTGGCGCGGGTGGCTAGGCGCCGAGGTCCATGTCGAAGCAGTGCTGGCGCGGGTGGCTAGGCGCCGAGGTCCATGTCGAAGCAGTGCTGGCGCGGGTGGCTAGGCGCCGAGGTCCATGTCGAAGCAGTGCTGGCGCGGGTGGCTAGGCGCCGAGGTCCATGTCGAAGCAGTGCTGGCGCGGGTGGCTAGGCGCCGAGGTCCATGTCGAAGCAGTGCTGGCGCGGGTGGCTAGGCGCCGAGGTCCATGTCGAAGCAGTGCTGGCGCGGGTGGCTAGGCGCCGAGGTCCATGTCGAAGCAGTGCTGGCGCGGGTGGCTAGGCGCCGAGGTCCATGTCGAAGCAGTGCTGGCGCGGGTGGCTAGGCGCCGAGGTCCATGTCGAAGCAGTGCTGGCGCGGGTGGCTAGGCGCCGAGGTCCATGTCGAAGCAGTGCTGGCGCGGGTGGCTAGGCGCCGAGGTCCATGTCGAAGCAGTGCTGGCGCGGGTGGCTAGGCGCCGAGGTCCATGTCGAAGCAGTGCTGGCGCGGGTGGCTAGGCGCCGAGGTCCATGTCGAAGCAGTGCTGGCGCGGGTGGCTAGGCGCCGAGGTCCATGTCGAAGCAGTGCTGGCGCGGGTGGCTAGGCGCCGAGGTCCATGTCGAAGCAGTGCTGGCGCGGGTGGCTAGGCGCCGAGGTCCATGTCGAAGCAGTGCTGGCGCGGGTGGCTAGGCGCCGAGGTCCATGTCGAAGCAGTGCTGGCGCGGGTGGCTAGGCGCCGAGGTCCATGTCGAAGCAGTGCTGGCGCGGGTGGCTAGGCGCCGAGGTCCATGTCGAAGCAGTGCTGGCGCGGGTGGCTAGGCGCCGAGGTCCATGTCGAAGCAGTGCTGGCGCGGGTGGCTAGGCGCCGAGGTCCATGTCGAAGCAGTGCTGGCGCGGGTGGCTAGGCGCCGAGGTCCATGTCGAAGCAGTGCTGGCGCGGGTGGCTAGGCGCCGAGGTCCATGTCGAAGCAGTGCTGGCGCGGGTGGCTAGGCGCCGAGGTCCATGTCGAAGCAGTGCTGGCGCGGGTGGCTGTGCGGCGAGTGCGGCGCGTGGTGGTGCGCGCCGCCCAGCAGCAGCGCCGGCAGGCAGCCCTCCGTCAGGGAGAGGATGCCGCCCTCTGCTAGCAGCGAGGAGCCTGACCCAAACGTAATCAATACATACTATAAAGATATATACAATAAGAGAGTATTGTGGGGTAAAAAGAAATGTAGTAACAAGCATCGAGAAAGGTATGCTAATGTGGTTTGGGCATGTGGAGAGGAAGGATGAAGAAAGACTGACCAAGCAGATATATAAGTACCTAAGGCAAATGTGAATGGGACAGAACGAAGGGGAAGACCTAGGTGGACGTTCTCTGACCAGATTGGAGACATCCTAAAAACAGGACAGATTAGAAGTACCCTGAACAGAGACATAAGGAATCTGATGGGTGTAAATAAAACAAGAAAGATATGTCAGGATCGTTGCAAATGGCGTTCCGTAATCTCTGCCACGCCTGTTTCCCGGAGGGGTACCTCCGGGAAACAGGCGTGAGTCTATGTATATATGTAATAAAGATGAGAGACAAGAGAAAGTTATACGAATGTTAGCAAGTTCACACAATGTCCTTTTACGTTGGTACTTCACTACTAGTGTAAAACAAAGTCTTTCTTCTGTCTGTCTGTCCATATGTATGCTTAAATCTTTAAAAGTACACAACCTAGTGTAAAACAAAGTCTGTTTTCTGTCTGTCCCGATGTATGCAATATTTAAAAACTAAACAACGGATCTTAATGCGGTTTTTTTTAATAGATAGAATGATATAAGAGAAATGTTTATATGTATAATTGACGCGGTCGAAGCCGCTGGCGACGTCTAGTATGATTATAATCTTCCCTTTTTTTAGAATTATCATTGTAGATCGTTTTCATCATTGCTTAATGAAAAGTTTTCATCATTGCTCAAAAAATTTGTATTGCTCGAAAAATATTTTCAACATGGGCACATGGAGAGGATGGATGACGATAGACTGACAAAGAAGATATATCAGGCAAGTGTGAATGGGACAGGACAAAGGGGAAGACCTAGGAGAACGTTCTCTGACCAGATTGGAGACATCCTGAAAAAAGGACAAGTCAGAAGTACCCTTAACAGAAGAGCATGCATGAGAAACTTGATGGGAGTGAGTGAAGCAAGTGAGGTATGTCAGGATCGTTGCAAATGGCGTTCCGTAGTCTCTGCCTACCCCTCCGGGAAACAGGCGTGAGTCTATGTATGTATGTATATTTTCAACTGTAAATAACAAGAAAAGCTATAATAATACTCAACAATAAAAAAAATATAAAAGTGTAGTATATTTTATTTTTTTATTTATAGACGCCTTTATCCTCGAAGGGGTAGGCAGAGGTGTAATATTACACCCACATTTCGCCATGATTTTTTTTATAAGGTAGTATATTCTGAGGCAAACACAGAAATATTTATTTCTGTGGAGGCAAAAATAATGTCTCGAAACTTCTCGAGAAATTTTAAAGCCCGTCTTCATGTTTAATCACTTCATGTAGGTACCCTTTCATTTGGTATATGATCCATTCTTGATGTTTGGACCACATTTGCCCACTGTCCTTTCAGCTTCTTACGCCTCATAGGTTCAGCTGTAAGTTGTCTGACAGCACAGAATATATACAAGTACTAAAGTACTGACAGTCAATCAGAAACGCAACAATTTTATACAGTCCTCGCAAACATTGATATTCATTATTGTTACAATGAATCCGTGTGTTGACGGATAAAAATAGAAAATGTCTTCACGCCGTGTAAGGAAAACAGCAGCAAATAGTATCTTCGAAAACACAACATCTAACCATGTGATCTAACCCTGTAATCGTCTGGTATAATAGGCCAAATGTGAGTTGAAACTTCAAGTCCAGTATTTTTTTATTGGAACGAAGTTCCTTATCGCGCGTTGCGAAAGGGGGCTAGACGGAAAAAATTAAGACGAAAAGTTGTAACGACACTTTTTGCTATAGTAAGCTATTGTAAGCCGTGCGGCATGCGCATGTTTCTGTCTGTCTCTCTCACTCTTATAGAAAGCAAGCATCATGTTCATGCTTTCTGATCACGAAAATGACATCTATTTGGGAATCCAAGATGGCGGACAGGACATTTTTAATAAAATTAATATGGGTATCATTTTCTGGGTTTTTATGGGTTCTGGTCACGAAAATGACATCTATTTGGGAATCCAAGATGGCGGACGGGACATTTTTGATAAAATTAATATGGGTATCATTTTCGGGGTTTTTATGGATTCTGGTCACGAAAATAACATCTATTTGAGAATCCAAGATGGCGGAGGGGACATTTTTAATAAAATAAATATGGGTATCATTTTCGGTGTTTTTATGGATTCTGGTCACAAAAATGACATCTATTTGAGTCTCCAAGATGGCGGACGGGACATTTTTAATAAAAATAATATGGGTATAATTTTTGGGGTTTTCATGCTTTCTGATCACGAAAATGGCATCTATTTGGGAATCCAAGATGGCGGACGGGACATTTTTAATAAAATTAATATGGATATCATTTCCAGGGTTTTTATGGATTCTGGTCACGAAAATGACATCTATTTGGGAATCCAAGATGGCGGAAGGTACATTTTTAATAAAATTAATATGGGTATAATTTTCGGGGATTTTATGGATACTGGTCACGAAAATTACATCTATTTGAGAATCCAAGATGGCGGAGGGGACATTTTTAATAAAATTAATATGGATATAATTTTCGGGGTTTTTATGGATTCTGGTCACAAAATTGACATCTATTTGAGACTCCAAGATGGCGGACGGGACATTTTTAATAAAATTAATATGGGTATCATTTCCGGGGTTTTTATGGATTCTGGTCATGAAAATGACATCTATTTGAGAATACAAGATGGCGGAAGGAACATTTTTAATAAAATTAATATGGGTATAGTTTTCGGGGCTGTCGTGCATTCTGATAACGTAAATGACATTCATTTGGGGATCCAAGATGGCGAACGGGACATTTTTTGTAAAATTAACAATTATTACTAAAATTGAGCCTACTGATTAACTTTATATTACATTATATTTGTTAATAATAAAAAAAATATAATAACTAAAGTAAATAAAATTTTATTACAATTTCTTCACTTATTAATCGAAAGGAACTTCGTTCTATCCGGGTGTCCCTTGACACTTTTCAAGCAGTTTTTTTTATTTATGTTTTATAGGCTCACGCCTGTATCCCCGACGGGGTAGGCAGAGGTGTAATATTACACCCACATTTCGCCATTAATTTTTAGGCCCACGTAATAGGGGGCGAGCCTATTGCCGTTACCGGGCACATCACCCGACTCCGTGCTGCTACTGAGAATTCGGAAAAACCCAGTAACACTTTTGCCCGACCCGAGAATCGAACCCAGGACCTCCGATCAGCAGTTGCATACGCTATCCACTGGACCTCGGAGGCAGTTGCAAGACCAGTAGTGGACTACAAAAGGCAGTATTACCTGTGGCATGTGGGAAGGACGCGGAGTCATCGTGCAGCATGGAGCTGATGTTCCTCTCAGCCGCCTCCGCCACTACCGAGCTCAGGCACAGCTGCAACGTCGGCGACGAACATAACATCGGATCACCTGCAATAAAAACACATATTATGCATTTCTATCTATAATATGCATGTATTTACAAAAAAAAAGTATATACATACATACATACATAGACTCACGCCTGTTTCCCGGAGGGGTAGGCAGAGACTACGGAGCGCCATTTGCAACGATCTTGACATATCTCTCTTGCTTAATTCACTCCCATCAGATTCCTCATGCATGCTCTTCCGTTCAGGGTGCTTCTAGCCTGTCCTGTTTTTAGGATGTCTCCAATCTGGTCAGAGAACGTCCGCCTAGGTCTTCCCCTTCGTCCTGTCCCTTCCACACTTGCCTTATATATCTGCTTGGTCAGTCTTTCGTCATCCATCCTCTCCACGTGTCCAAACCATCTTAGCATACCTTTCTCGATGCTTGTCACTACATCTTCTTTTACCCCACAACACTCTCTTATCACACAATTCTTTACTCCGGCAGTCAAAGAAACACCACACATACTTCGCAGTGCTCTCATTTCTACAGCATTTATTCTACTTTCATGACTCTTCTGCCATACCCAACTATCACTACCATACATAAGAGTAGGTACTAACACCCCTCTATGGACAGCCAAACGTGCCTTTTTGGACACGTTTTGGCTATTCATAAACGCCTTCGGAGCTCCATTCACTCTATTACCTGCATTAACTCTTCTTTCTATATCTTCTACATTCTTACCATCTCTTGTAAACAGCGTACCTAAATATACAAACTCATTCACTTGCTCCACTCGCTGTCCATCGATCATAACATTACAAGCCGTAACGCATTCCTCCTTTTCAAAAACCATAACTTTCGTTTTACTTACATTTACTTTCATTCCCTTCCTCTCTAACCCACCATGCATGATTGTTACCATCTCCTGCAACTCCTCCGCTGAAGACGCAAGTATAACCTGATCATCAGCATAAAGGAGGCATTTGACAAGTAACTCATTCATCCTTAATCCACAGTCACTATTTTTCAAATCTTGCAAACAACTGTCCATGAAGAGGTTGAACAGCCACGGCGACGCTACACATCCCTGTCTAACACCTGTTTCGATGGTAAACCAATCCATGTACGACCCATTTATCCTCACACAAGCTCTAGAATCTTCATAAAGGGATTTCAGAGCTCGTATGAGGCTGCTGTTCACCCCATACATCGACAGTACCGACCACATTTCATTCCTCACCATTTTATCGTAAGCCTTTTCCAAATCCACGAATGCGCAATAGACCTTTTGACCTTTGGCCAAGAATTTTTCGGCTACGCACCGCAAGGAAAACACTTGATCCGTGCACCCCATACCCTTTCGGAATCCTGCTTGTACATCCCATATTTTCTTGTCGGTTACTTCCATAACTCTTTCAATCAGTTACCTTCGCATACAATTTGCCAACAATGCTGAGAAGGTTAATGCCTCTATAGTTCTTGCAGTCTTGTTGCGAGCCTTTTCCTTTATAAAGAGGCACAACCACCGCTGTGGTCCAGTCATCAGGTACTCGGACGGTGCCCCAGCACAAGTTAAATAAGCGCTGTAGCTGACCAACTATGATGCCCTGTCCAGCCTTCAGCATTTCAACTATAATCCTATCATATCCGGCAGCCTTACCTAATTTCATACTTCCCAACGCCTTCACAATCTCATCCACTCCAATATCGCTTTCATCATTGCTATTATTACCATTAATTTCGTCGATCGATGTCTCTATCGCCGTTCTTTCATATAGACCTTCAAAATACTCCTTCCATCTCTTCAGCACGCATGATTCACCATTCAGTATCTTTCCATTCTTGTCTTGTCTATAAAACGTATATAAGCATGTTTATCCATTATCTAGTACCCATACTACAAGCTCATTTACCATTACAAATTTTTATATTAGTGCGTACCTTGCGTGACAGGGTTATGTGAGTCATCATCCATGAGGTCCTCTATCTGCGCGAGGTTCAGCACGGCGCCGTCCTCGTCGCCGCCCAGTAGACCCGGGGTTGGAGATAGACGCATCTGGAATGTGATAGATGGAATTATTGATGGGAAAGGTAACTGAAGTCATTGTTATGAAATTAAATGAATCTTTATTTCGTGTAAACTCTTTGAAATCGCTTACGAATTACGAAACGTCAAATTGTTGGCCTTACCATCAGGTTAGATACGAGTCATAAATTTGTTTGTGGTATTCTGATTTTTTTTTGTTACCTATTTTTATTAATATTTAATCTCGCAGGACTGCCTCGTTGGTCTCGCGGCATTAATGTGCGCGTGGGATTGGGAGGTCTCGGATTCGATTCCCGGGTCGGGCAAAGTGTTATTGGGTTTTTCCGTTGTGAAATTGTCAGTAACAGCACGGAGTCTGGTAATGTGCCCGGTACGGCAATAGGCTCGCCCCCTATTACGTGGGACCTCAAAATTCATGGCGAAATGTGGGTGTAATATTACACATCTGCCTACCCCTTCGGGGATACAGGCGTGAGTCTATAAAAAAAGTGTGTGATGAGTTGATGACGGATAAAAATCAAAGTGTCACTATCCCGTTACGTTCAGTGGGTGTGGAGAGGCGACTAAGGAAAATATTAAACCATAAGTGGGGTTGCTATACTGTTAGACCAACTGGTCTACTATTCTCCCATTGATTTACTACGCTATTGTGATGCAAATTAGGTGAGACCTGCGTCCAGCAGTGGGTTACGAAAGCCCAATTTCATTTAGCGAGTAGTTACTACCATGACAATATATTTAAAATTTCATTTATTTTACTTTTCATTTAATGTACATTTTATATTTACTTAATGGGAGACATTAAACCTGTTTGGTAATTTTATAACAAAATATAAAGAATAAAATACAACACTTTTAAAGTAAAAGAGTGCAAAAATGGTCTGTTTTGGGTCAAAGAAACAACACGTGTGATTGTGTTTTTAGTGAAAACTACATAGTTGAAAGAAATAAGTATTTTATTACCTTGATGTCTTTGTGGTTGAAGAGATGGTCGGTGACAGGTTCGAGGCACAGGTCGGGCTCGAGGCACCCCAGCGACAAGCCCTCGTCCCGCGACAGCGGCGAACACGAACCTAGTTTTAGAGCGTCTGCAAATTATGTACCCCGTAAGACTAGACCACATATGTACTGACACATATGGCGGTAGCTTAATTTTATTCATATGTTTGGAAAACTGATATAGGTAAGAACATTAGGGGCCCTAGTGCGAGTTTGATTAACTTGAGAATTGTTTCTTGACAATTAAATTATTCTTAAAAGCGCCCCTAGCGCATAGTCTGTCGATACAGCCAGGAGAAGCATTAAGAAAGCGTATGGAAATTGTTCTCGTCGAGAAACATTCGTAACTCGATCAAAACTCACACTTTTCTCGGCACCCAGATCACAAACGAAACAGAGCCTGTATTATAGCAACGTATATCAGAGCGTGATCACAGTGACAGGGGAGTATTTTTTTAAAGCGTGGTTGGTTGTATATGTTGTACACACCCCAACCACTTCTACAGTTTTCCTTTAAAGTACTAAGCATTTCACTGTGTTGTCCGTGTGGTGACGGATTAAGAATACGTAATGTCACCACCCCATATCATCCCATGGGTGTCGTAAGAGCCGACAGAGAACAGCACTGTAAGAGAAGGAAAACTTGATACAAACCCTATACCAACCCGTTTGGCCATCGTAGTATAGTAGGCCATTTCCTCCTTTCGAAGGAGAGGCCTAGTCCAGCAGTGGACTGTTAAAGGCGTGATGATGATGTCACTGTGTTCCAATTCTAAGTGACAACTAGTTTGATTTCCATTGTAATAGAAATAGAAAAAAATGTCTAATCGAGAAACTCTTCCGTCGGGTAAAGATAGTCAGATATCGTACCAAGCGCGTCTAGTGCGGTGAGACAGTCAGTAGCCGGCATGTCCCGCAGCAGGTCTGGCGGCTGCTCCCCGAACTCCATCAGCGAATTGGGCTCTGTCTTCGGTAGTACTAGCTCCTGTGGACAACAAAATAATGGGTCAATAATGATGTGGCAATTCAGAAATTAAGAGAGGCCTATTGTCCAGCGATGGATTGCAGAAGGCTGTATAGTATGTGTATTTATTTCTGTACTCACGGGGGTAGCACTAGCAGCAGGCGTGGCGGGTAGCGCGCTGGGTGGTGGCGGTGCCGGTTCGCTGGCGGGCTCTGCACACTCGACCCCCGAGTCGTCGGTGTGTAATGTAATGATATGATAGCTGTACTCACGGGGGTAGCACTAGCAGCAGGCGTGGCGGGTAGCGCGCTGGGTGGTGGCGGTGCCGGTTCGCTGGCGGGCTCTGCACACTCGACCCCCGAGTCGTCGGTGTGTAATGTAATGATATGATAGCTGTACTCACGGGGGTAGCACTAGCAGCAGGCGTGGCGGGTAGCGCGCTGGGTGGTGGCGGTGCCGGTTCGCTGGCGGGCTCTGCACACTCGACCCCCGAGTCGTCGGTGTGTAATGTAATGATATGATAGCTGTACTCACGGGGGTAGCACTAGCAGCAGGCGTGGCGGGTAGCGCGCTGGGTGGTGGCGGTGCCGGTTCGCTGGCGGGCTCTGCACACTCGACCCCCGAGTCGTCGGTGTGTAATGTAATGATATGATAGCTGTACTCACGGGGGTAGCACTAGCTGCAGGCGTGGCGGGTAGCGCGCTGGGTGGTGGCGGTGCCGGTTCGCTGGCGGGCTCTGCACACTCGACCCCCGAGTCGTCGGTGTGTAATGTAATGATATGATAGCTGTACTCACGGGGGTAGCACTAGCAGCAGGCGTGGCGGGTAGCGCGCTGGGTGGTGGCGGTGCCGGTTCGCTGGCGGGCTCTGCACACTCGACCCCCGAGTCGTCGGTGTGTAATGTAATGATATGATAGCTGTACTCACGGGGGTAGCACTAGCTGCAGGCGTGGCGGGTAGCGCGCTGGGTGGTGGCGGTGCCGGTTCGCTGGCGGGCTCTGCACACTCGACCCCCGAGTCGTCGGTGTGTAATGTAATGATATGATAGCTGTACTCACGGGGGTAGCACTAGCAGCAGGCGTGGCGGGTAGCGCGCTGGGTGGTGGCGGTGCCGGTTCGCTGGCGGGCTCTGCACACTCGACCCCCGAGTCGTCGGTGTGTAATGTAATGATATGATAGCTGTACTCACGGGGGTAGCACTAGCAGCAGGCGTGGCGGGTAGCGCGCTGGGTGGTGGCGGTGCCGGTTCGCTGGCGGGCTCTGCACACTCGACCCCCGAGTCGTCGGTGTGTAATGTAATGATATGATAGCTGTACTCACGGGGGTAGCACTAGCAGCAGGCGTGGCGGGTAGCGCGCTGGGTGGTGGCGGTGCCGGTTCGCTGGCGGGCTCTGCACACTCGACCCCCGAGTCGTCGGTGTGTAATGTAATGATATGATAGCTGTACTCACGGGGGTAGCACTAGCTGCAGGCGTGGCGGGTAGCGCGCTGGGTGGTGGCGGTGCCGGTTCGCTGGCGGGCTCTGCACACTCGACCCCCGAGTCGTCGGTGTGTAATGTAATGATATGATAGCTGTACTCACGGGGGTAGCACTAGCAGCAGGCGTGGCGGGTAGCGCGCTGGGTGGTGGCGGTGCCGGTTCGCTGGCGGGCTCTGCACACTCGACCCCCGAGTCGTCGGTGTGTAATGTAATGATATGATAGCTGTACTCACGGGGGTAGCACTAGCAGCAGGCGTGGCGGGTAGCGCGCTGGGTGGTGGCGGTGCCGGTTCGCTGGCGGGCTCTGCACACTCGACCCCCGAGTCGTCGGTGTGTAATGTAATGATATGATAGCTGTACTCACGGGGGTAGCACTAGCAGCAGGCGTGGCGGGTAGCGCGCTGGGTGGTGGCGGTGCCGGTTCGCTGGCGGGCTCTGCACACTCGACCCCCGAGTCGTCGGTGTGTAATGTAATGATATGATAGCTGTACTCACGGGGGTAGCACTAGCAGCAGGCGTGGCGGGTAGCGCGCTGGGTGGTGGCGGTGCCGGTTCGCTGGCGGGCTCTGCACACTCGACCCCCGAGTCGTCGGTGTGTAATGTAATGATATGATAGCTGTACTCACGGGGGTAGCACTAGCAGCAGGCGTGGCGGGTAGCGCGCTGGGTGGTGGCGGTGCCGGTTCGCTGGCGGGCTCTGCACACTCGACCCCCGAGTCGTCGGTGTGTAATGTAATGATATGATAGCTGTACTCACGGGGGTAGCACTAGCTGCAGGCGTGGCGGGTAGCGCGCTGGGTGGTGGCGGTGCCGGTTCGCTGGCGGGCTCTGCACACTCGACCCCCGAGTCGTCGGTGTGTAATGTAATGATATGATAGCTGTACTCACGGGGGTAGCACTAGCAGCAGGCGTGGCGGGTAGCGCGCTGGGTGGTGGCGGTGCCGGTTCGCTGGCGGGCTCTGCACACTCGACCCCCGAGTCGTCGGTGTGTAATGTAATGATATGATAGCTGTACTCACGGGGGTAGCACTAGCAGCAGGCGTGGCGGGTAGCGCGCTGGGTGGTGGCGGTGCCGGTTCGCTGGCGGGCTCTGCACACTCGACCCCCGAGTCGTCGGTGTGTAATGTAATGATATGATAGCTGTACTCACGGGGGTAGCACTAGCTGCAGGCGTGGCGGGTAGCGCGCTGGGTGGTGGCGGTGCCGGTTCGCTGGCGGGCTCTGCACACTCGACCCCCGAGTCGTCGGTGTGTAATGTAATGATATGATAGCTGTACTCACGGGGGTAGCACTAGCAGCAGGCGTGGCGGGTAGCGCGCTGGGTGGTGGCGGTGCCGGTTCGCTGGCGGGCTCTGCACACTCGACCCCCGAGTCGTCGGTGTGTAATGTAATGATATGATAGCTGTACTCACGGGGGTAGCACTAGCAGCAGGCGTGGCGGGTAGCGCGCTGGGTGGTGGCGGTGCCGGTTCGCTGGCGGGCTCTGCACACTCGACCCCCGAGTCGTCGGTGTGTAATGTAATGATATGATAGCTGTACTCACGGGGGTAGCACTAGCAGCAGGCGTGGCGGGTAGCGCGCTGGGTGGTGGCGGTGCCGGTTCGCTGGCGGGCTCTGCACACTCGACCCCCGAGTCGTCGGTGTGTAATGTAATGATATGATAGCTGTACTCACGGGGGTAGCACTAGCAGCAGGCGTGGCGGGTAGCGCGCTGGGTGGTGGCGGTGCCGGTTCGCTGGCGGGCTCTGCACACTCGACCCCCGAGTCGTCGGTGTGTAATGTAATGATATGATAGCTGTACTCACGGGGGTAGCACTAGCAGCAGGCGTGGCGGGTAGCGCGCTGGGTGGTGGCGGTGCCGGTTCGCTGGCGGGCTCTGCACACTCGACCCCCGAGTCGTCGGTGTGTAATGTAATGATATGATAGCTGTACTCACGGGGGTAGCACTAGCAGCAGGCGTGGCGGGTAGCGCGCTGGGTGGTGGCGGTGCCGGTTCGCTGGCGGGCTCTGCACACTCGACCCCCGAGTCGTCGGTGTGTAATGTAATGATATGATAGCTGTACTCACGGGGGTAGCACTAGCAGCAGGCGTGGCGGGTAGCGCGCTGGGTGGTGGCGGTGCCGGTTCGCTGGCGGGCTCTGCACACTCGACCCCCGAGTCGTCGGTGTGTAATGTAATGATATGATAGCTGTACTCACGGGGGTAGCACTAGCAGCAGGCGTGGCGGGTAGCGCGCTGGGTGGTGGCGGTGCCGGTTCGCTGGCGGGCTCTGCACACTCGACCCCCGAGTCGTCGGTGTGTAATGTAATGATATGATAGCTGTACTCACGGGGGTAGCACTAGCAGCAGGCGTGGCGGGTAGCGCGCTGGGTGGTGGCGGTGCCGGTTCGCTGGCGGGCTCTGCACACTCGACCCCCGAGTCGTCGGTGTGTAATGTAATGATATGATAGCTGTACTCACGGGGGTAGCACTAGCAGCAGGCGTGGCGGGTAGCGCGCTGGGTGGTGGCGGTGCCGGTTCGCTGGCGGGCTCTGCACACTCGACCCCCGAGTCGTCGGTGTGTAATGTAATGATATGATAGCTGTACTCACGGGGGTAGCACTAGCAGCAGGCGTGGCGGGTAGCGCGCTGGGTGGTGGCGGTGCCGGTTCGCTGGCGGGCTCTGCACACTCGACCCCCGAGTCGTCGGTGTGTAATGTAATGATATGATAGCTGTACTCACGGGGGTAGCACTAGCAGCAGGCGTGGCGGGTAGCGCGCTGGGTGGTGGCGGTGCCGGTTCGCTGGCGGGCTCTGCACACTCGACCCCCGAGTCGTCGGTGTGTAATGTAATGATATGATAGCTGTACTCACGGGGGTAGCACTAGCAGCAGGCGTGGCGGGTAGCGCGCTGGGTGGTGGCGGTGCCGGTTCGCTGGCGGGCTCTGCACACTCGACCCCCGAGTCGTCGGTGTGTAATGTAATGATATGATAGCTGTACTCACGGGGGTAGCACTAGCAGCAGGCGTGGCGGGTAGCGCGCTGGGTGGTGGCGGTGCCGGTTCGCTGGCGGGCTCTGCACACTCGACCCCCGAGTCGTCGGTGTGTAATGTAATGATATGATAGCTGTACTCACGGGGGTAGCACTAGCAGCAGGCGTGGCGGGTAGCGCGCTGGGTGGTGGCGGTGCCGGTTCGCTGGCGGGCTCTGCACACTCGACCCCCGAGTCGTCGGTGTGGGGGGAGGCCCAGCCACTCTCGCCGCTGCCTACCGGCAGGCCGTGCACGCGGGCTAGGCGTTCTAACTCCTGAAATTATATATCACATTTAACTGCTATAATAAACGTGACAGTTTATAAGATTGCATGAATGAATCCTGCAGAAAGTACTTAACAGATTTTGATACAACTTTGCAGTAATATACATCAGAATAGCACACAAGGTACCTTTTATCTCGATAATAGATCAACACCCGGGCGGAATCAAGTAGGTTTTGATTCAGTGAATAATAGAGCTCATAGCCTCGGCTTGCTATTTCTGATAGGCCGGCAAAGCTAAGCAATGCTTACAGAGATCACCACTTAGGTGGGTGACCGCATATACTATAACATCAGAACGCTAGTGCTTCGTAAAGCTGTCGGTGTCCATTCTTATCTCAGAACAGAAAACACTAGGCCAAGTCGGAGGCCTTCGGCAAGGCTGAAAACTCCGACGCCAAAATTGGCCATACACTCACATGAAGAAATTGAAAAAAAAAAGCTTAATTATCACTACATAGTATAAAACAAAGTCTGTCTTCTGTCTGTCTGTCCCTATGTATGCTTAAATCTTAAAAACTACGCAACGGATTTTGCGTTTTTTTAATAGAATTATTCAAGAGGAAGGTTTATAATTATGTATAATTGACGCGGGCGAAGCCGCTGGCGACGTCTAGTTAAAACTAAAGGGGAAAACATCTTCATCCTTGCAATTTATGAGGAATCGTTGGAACGTTTCAGCATGGTTTACACCAACCATGGTTACTATATGACCCAGTCATAGAACAATCAAACTTGTATAATCTACATACCTGTATCCTCAACATAAGTTTCCTATTATGCAGCTCAATCTGTTTCCTGCGTTGCTCACTCTGTTTAAGTCTGTTGACCTCATCCCTCAAGCACTTGATATAGTCCACACTGCTCTTAAGAATCGTGCCCTTATTGGGACGTACGTCTCGTATCACTTCGTAGAAGGGATCGTTGGTTTTCGGCAGCAGGGTGCCTAACTCTTTGATTCGGTCGTTTATGTTGAAACGCCGTCGGCGCTCGACTGGAAAAGAAAGGAGACTATTAGACCATGAATATAAGAGAAGAGTACAAAGGATCCTCTAATAAAGTCATGATAAAAGATGCTATAGTATCCTGTAGCTTGCCTATAGCATCCTGTGGCATGCAAGAGGATTTTGTGGTGTCCACAACTCATCCTCATCCTCTTAGCGTTATCCCAGTTTCAATCTGGGGTCCGCTTCCTAGTCTAACCGGATTTGGCTGAATATTAGCTTTTCCACATAGCGACTGCCTATCTGACCTCTGCAACCCGAAGGGATAGCGATATTCCATGGTTTAGACTAGTATCAGTTTATTTAGACGGTACTGACGCCTTGTAACGACTGTCAAAGATCTTCATGACAACCGGGACCGACGGCTTAACGTGCTCTCCGAGGCACGGAACAAGCGATAATTAATAATTCAATACGCACGTAACTCCGAAAAGTCATTGGTGCGCGCCGTGGATTCGAACCCGATACCTTCTGCATGGCAGTCTGTTGGTATCTCCACTAGGCTATCGCTGCTGTGGTGTCCACAACATAACACTTTTTAAAACTAATTTTGCTTGTAATATTATGTGTTGAGTTATGACATTCCGGACAAATTAAAAAAAAGCCCCCGCACTAGGCCTGAATTCTGTATCGTGGAGGACCTTAAAACATTAAACCAATTAAAACAAAGACCACTCAAGACTCATTAACAATGTGTTGTCTCGTGTATGTATAGAATCCATAACACTCAGTGCAGTTTAAGCGGCGAGGCAGTCGCTTAAACTGCTATGCCAACCTGGTACTCCTTCACATCTGGCATGTACCTATTATTGTGTTATGTATGTACAATCAAACAAGTCGGCGCTGGACCAGGTTGAAAAAATCCCTTGGCTCGCTCATAGAGTCGAGGCACACTAGAAACTGGTTTTGTATACGAGTGTCAATGTGCGTGTAAAGTAGCACAGGAAGCGACGATGTCTTGCTGAGCGATTCTCGCTCAAATGGTGTTCTAGCGGGAAGTTGTTCGAATGTACGTGTATATCGTGTATGTCTCCACGTGTACCATGCAAAACGAACAGCAACTTTTAAAACTTACTCATATTGTGGTTGTCCTTCTTCTGTCTGTCTTTGGCGAGGGCGTGCATGTCCGCATCGGACAGTAGGGCGCAGTCCCCGGCCACTGAGCTGGCGGCGGACGGCGGGCCCGACGACGATAGAGGCCCTGCGCCACTGTCGAACGATAGCATATCTTCTAGGAATTCATCAGCCTGGAATGAACAACATACAAACTACACTGCAACTTTTCGTTCCCATGTAATAAGGGGCGAGCCTATTGCCGTTACTGGGCACATTACCAGACTCCGTGCTGCTACTGAGAATTCGGAAAACTCAGTAACACGTTTGCCTATCCCGGGAATCTAACCCGTGACCGATCAACAAACGCTTACGCTATCCACTGGACCACGGAGGTAGACAACCAAATTCTCCACATTATATTTCATTCATTATAATGTGTCTGGTTTACTTTATCCATTTTTGTTTGTGAGGAAATGCAAATAAATAGATTCTTTTCTATGGTAAGCAATAGACGAAAGACGTCATTAAACATGCCGTCAGCCCAATTACCACCGTCATATTAAAATAAAGTAATAAATATAATAGTGTCCGTGTGGAGACGGATTAAGAATACGGAATGTCACCACCCCATATTATCCCATTATGGGTGTCGTAAGAGCTGACAGAGGGAGCATATTATGCAGAGAACAGCACTGTGAGAGAAGGAAAACTTGACACAAACCCTATACCAACCCGTTTGGCTAGCGTGGTATAGTAGGCCAATTCCTCCTTTCAAAGGAGAGGCCTAGTCCAGCAGTGGACTGTTTAAAGCTGATGATAATGATTAAAATAAATAGTTTGACATTAACACTATCAATGACACATTACATATGTTACGTCGGGCAATATTACAGATAGGCATCAAATATAAGTAATAATGTGAACCACATATCTGAACTTACATCTAAAACGTGAGATTATCTACAATCAAGATAACATATCTAATGTTCTGTATTGTATGTAACTAAAGTTGATAAAGGTATTAAAGCTCCCCAAGTCAACTATCTCTCTCTGTCATTTTGCGCAAGTTTGAAAGAGAGCAAACTAATGATACACATTTATGAGGTAATAATGAATGGTGATAGATTTTTATTATCGGTAGCGAATTTCGCCATTAATATAATTTTATCTTTTTACAAGATATGATTGGCACTGCAGTTAATTTAAAGTCCAGTAGGTATTCTTAGTTGACGGCGAATCGTTGAGAAAGCAGCTCCTTTACAGACATTGTGCAAGAAAATGGTCGTGATTTTTAACTTGTTTACTGAATTCGAAACTAACATATTTATGAATGTATGTATGAATTCATTCTGTACCTTATCAACTATACAATGATATTTCTGTATTTCGGCTGTGATCGCGGGTTGATCGACGTACTTGCAGTCTTCCGATCTTAATCCAAATCGCTGCCGGATCAACGCATGGAATGCAAAACTCATACGTTGAACTAGCCATCGACTTTGATTCCAGTGTAAGCCAAGTTTCAATGAGTACCTGGAGCTTTAGTTCTAAGCCTAAACTAAGTGTTACCTCTGAGTTATTACTGGCGGAGGGTATCGTGGGTGATCGGAGGCTGGACGAGGGTCGTTCCGGCGACGACGCACGCCGTGTGCTTATCTCTGGCGCTGACTGCGCGGGAGCTGTCCTGCCTGACACCTGGAATCACCACATAAAGCTCAGATAAACACAAGACGAAAAAGCATAAATAGAATCTTTCATGGTTGTGATGTTATTGATAGAGAAAATAAAATATATGGTTCCGATATACATTTAGACTGATTGTAAGGGGAAGAGCTGAAAATCATAGTGCCAACAGAGAGTTTTAGCTGTTCTTAGCTAGCTTGTTCATTCGGCAAACATTTTTCTAACAGTTTCACAATTAAAGATCTAACTTGATTATGAATTACTGTTTTTAAGAGAGATGTTTCATGAATTCAAAAACAACAAAATAATAAACATAACATAGCTTTAAAAGAAACGGTCTCGACTGGCCATATTTTTATTTCTAACTGGGCCGTAAGACCACTGCTTTATCAGAAGTCATCATCATCACCATCAGCCCTGTATATAAACTGTCCCACTGCTGGGCACGGGCCTCTTCTCACTATGAGAAGGGTAAGGCAGTCCCCCTCGCAGTGTCTTTCAAGAACAATGAGTATAAAGCACTCACCTCATGTCTTCCTTCACCGTTTAGCAAGCGAAAATTATCAATTTTATTAGAAGTACATACATATAATATACAGAAGAGGTAGGCAGAGGTATATTGCTACACCCACTTTTCGCCAGATTTATTTTAGTCCCACGTAATAGGGGCGAGCCTATTGCCGTATTGGGCACATTACCAGACTCCGAGCTGCTACTGAGAATTTCCTAACGGAAAAACCCAATAACACTTTGCCCGACTCGGAGATCGAACCCGAGACCTCCCAATCCCACGCGCACATTTATGCCGCGAGACCAACGAGGCAGTGTTATTAGAAGTAGGTACAAGAATGAAAATTACATTTTAAGAATATATAGAAAGGTTAGATCAATACTGACTGATTATTTTTATTAAGCGTTTAAGAAGTTGTGCTTCCATTATTTGGCAAAGATTTAAGTATATGTACATTTTACATAAACAAAAATAAAGTGAAAATATTTACTGACCTGTGTTTGTGGTTGAAATGATTCACTGAGGTACTGGCGCACTTGGTTCTTTTGCTTTTGGATCACGTGATACCTGGTGGGGTTCTCCAGAACTGTTCGCACCTGAAACATACAATACACACACTTTCATAACACGTATCTACATATACCTACACAGCTTAGACAAAGACATACAGGGTGTAAAAAGACTCTTAACGAAAACTGAAATCCCATATTGTACCAATCACTACGAACATTTTTTACTTCGGCACCATACCTGGGAAATTATTGGTTCAGGAGATATTGAGGCTCAAAGTTAGTATGGATTTTTTCTAATTAGGTACAAAATCGATGCATTTACCCCGCCAAAATGTTCTTTAGATGCCTTTTAACCCCATCGATAAGTAAGTATTTCGAGCATTGCACGCGCGCGCTTTTAATTGCGGTTAAAAAAATGTAAAAACTTAAAAAAAAAATCGTTTCCCAGGTAGATATTATTTTTGGTTAGTATGACTTGGCATGATGTCCACTACGAGTAGACTTCGGCTTGGTGATGGGTCTTGTGACACCCTGTATAATAGAGAAAAGCAAATGTTTCCTTCAATTATCGAAATGGTATTTGTTGATGAAACCGTTACGGTAATTGCTGACTTCTTGATATGATTTAATCACAGAAAACAACGTTGACCATGTCATGAAGCGTTCGATCCAAGCATGGACAAAGGTGGCGTATGTGCTATTCTAATGTGTAAGCCATATTACAGATAAGTTTCATCAAAAATGCAAACGCTTTTACGTGCAAGGGTAACAAACGTCCATAAAGCCTCGTTGATTAGTACGGAGTAACTGTAGCGTTCATAACGTGACTTAATTTGCCTTCCGTAATAGATGGGCAAAGTCAAGCATCGCTTGCACATGCCCTTGGATCAGGGCACTTGAAGCCATCAGTCCCGGTTCTTGTCTCAGGTGAGAGGCATTCGGGTCTGACGAAAAAGAAGCAAAGAAATGTACGGCTCCAAGGTTTTTGACTCCACCAGGATCCACATTACCTGTAATACTTGTGGAGGAAGTTCGACGTGAGGCGTGATCCGCGGCACCTCCGCCGGAGATGACTTCTTCTTGTCCTCATTGTCTTTGGACTGGCCTGCCTGTTGTGCCTAGAACGAAAACATTCAATTTTTAGAAAAAAATATCTCATTAATAGTAATCTCTCATCACCATTCCAGCTGAAAGACGTCCACTGGAAATAAGCTTCCCCCTAAGGCTCTTCACACAGACCGATCTTGACCTGGCGGCATCCACCCAGTTCCCGCGACCTCAACAAGACCGTTGGACCACTTTCCGGAAAACTCAAATTCGCTCAAGAGGTGGGCCATGTCTGCTGCGAATTTGAGTTTGTCGATTCCCACATCAGGAAAAAGTGATATTGGGTTTTCTGCTAGTATCGTGGTGTTACACCAGTGTGTTGAGATGAGCCGCTTCCCATGCTAATGGATAATTTCTAGCAGTAAACAGAAACCATTGAACGATTTACTGAAGCACCTAGAGCCTGTCTAAGAGCTTTTCGATATTACTCAGTCCAGAAGTCGCTTCGCACTTTTGAGCACACAGACTTCTAGGAGTCTGTACAGCTTATTTAGTTAATCTCATGGATCCATGGAAAATTGGCTCTGGCATGCATCAAGTCGATTGGATACATAGCGCGGAGCCCGTGATTAATCATGGTAGTTTAAATTTTTGGTCAAACGTGATTTTGGTAAATGGATTAACGAATCGCAGATGTGACTGCTTTTGGCGATTACCATTTAAGGGCGTTCTAGACACGAGACCTATCATAACGTAGGCTCTAATCAATTACGCATATCAAAAGCCACAATATTATCACTTGTGCGTCAAATAGGATCGACTAATATGCGTCAACCTAACATGCCTTATCATGGAGCCAATAAGTGGCTAGACAATACGATATAATGAAGCTGTCAGATCCCGTTCTATAGTAAACAGAGAAGCCTAACAAGTTGTGTGCTAAATAAATTAGATGTTATGTGACAAATATGATGATGCACTTGCTTATTTACTGGTGTATCCAATATTCGCAATTATAGGACAGGTCTTAGGATGGTTACTATTCAAAGAATCGTAGCTTAGGTTTAGTTCTTTCTGAAGTTTATTACGTAAATAATTTCTTTAAAATTGGTTCATTGTTTTGAGAATGAAAGCGTAAAAGATAAATAAAATTTCGCACTTTGGTAATCCATAGGTAGTTTAAGCTACTGCAAAACGTTTGCAAAGTGGGTGGATGGGTTTCAAAGTGTTCATCGACAAAGTTAAACGTTATTTGTACAGGTCGCCATATAGATGCGGGACCGCTCGTTGTAGCATTTACATCAGGGCACTACCAAAGAGCTCCGATATTTTCATAGAGGCGCATTTCTTATGGGCACTCTGAAGACAAACTGTCTGTGACCCAAATTGCCGTTTGGCGACGTAGCAGTCGCGCTGTGACAGCTGTTTCTACGAGAGCAAGAGAGGCGAACGTTCCTTCTGTGTATCTTAACTACGAGAGCAAGAGAGACGGAGAACGACGCCAGCGCCGCTAACGGCGCCAACTACGAACTATACTGGAGACAGTCTCCACTTGGAATCGGTACACGAAATCCTTAAGAACTGCGCTTCTATGAAAATCGGTATTTATTGGCACTACCGTGTATCGGATGGCATGTATAGCTGTCAGCCCCTGAAGAATTACTGGACCATGGGGGAGGCTTTGAACAGTCTATAAACTGCAACCATACAGTTGGCACACTTCCACTACGTAAAGTAACAGTATCTGTACTGTTGCATTTCCTAAGGTGAGAGAGAGTGAGGAGAAGAAATAGATAAAGGGCGTCCTACATAGGGGCACCTATGAAATGAAATGGGGCAGCAACACATTTTGTTCTTAATACACGGATATATGTACATTAGAAGACGCCCGCAGCTTCGCCCGCTCATTATTTGTAAGTTAACAATTTATGCCCGATCCCGTGGAAATTTCGGAAAATCCCTTTTTAGTGCACCCCTACGGTCCCCAAGGAACATACATGCCAAATTTCACCTACTTGCGCCCAATAGTTTTGGCTGTAGCGTGTCTGTCAGTCAGTCAGTAACGCAAGGATTTTATATATACAGACAGATATGTAGGTTAACACTCACTTGTAAAGATTCCCTGCGCAGTTGTTCCTGTGCATGTTCTCTCATCAACTGTTGCTTGAGCTGGGTGCGAGATGTCGGCGTCAGGGTCTTGAACGTAGGGGGGCTGCAACAAAACAGATACCACTATTAGTTATACAAGTACAAATTGTACAAGTTGTTTGGAGTAAGTTTATTAAAATTAAATTTAGAAGGGGTCATGAAAGTCATTCGCATCGCAGTCAATCGGAAGCGTGCCCAGAAGACTGGCGGCATTGCCTCGTTGTATAGCAATGCTTATCTTTTGTGCTAAATACGTGCCAGCCCTCTGGTTACCCGAGGCGTCGATCAGTCTTTTTGCGAGATCCCTAAAAAGGGATCTCGCAATTGGACCCCATGGCCCCAAGGTTTGACCCCAAACGGCTCAAATACATAATCTCCTACAAGATTTACGTATTTGCGCCGTTTGAGGGTCTCTGCTAAAGCAGCAGCAGCTCCCGCATAACCTGCTGTGCTGGAAAGATGAGATGGCGCAAGGATATCGACACATGTCGCGTCCCATACCAAAGGCAAAAGTAATAAGTAGTAAGTATATTATTTCTTTTCACATATAGTTCGTAGGATTTAAAGACGTTGTTGGTATGCGGCCTTCCACCAATGACGTCACACATATGAGGAAAGAGAGCAAGAACAGGGGAGGAGTCAAAAATCATCAAAATGGCATGACTGCTCCTTTCGTAAGAAGATACCTTTAAAGCCTAAATACAGGTGATTTGACAATCATGATTTCAGTTTTTTTGAGCAACTTTATTTAGTGATACTGATAACACATGACTCTGAAATAAAATATTTCGTAACTATGTAGTATGTACTGTATATCTAGTCCTGCAGAGGAATTAGGTATCCAACCTTACAAATTAAGTAAGGTCCATGTATCTATGATATATGTGTGTAGTTGATCATATAACGGGTGACATAAACATTCACACTATCGTATTATTCCGAACAAGTCTAGTACTTACACTAGAGTGACACGTCTAGAGGTGCGCTCACGCATACTGAGTGACAAGTGCGTGACATTGGACAAATTTATATCATACGACACGACGAATTTTACTATAGTGATATTTTATTTGAAAGGTATAAGCTGTTGATAGAAGAACAGAAAAGGTAAAGAATAACTATAGGTGGCAAGGGTTTATGTTAAATCCTCTAACATTGTTTATAATATTGGTAAGTCATTGTTTTATTGTATTTTTTTTTGTATTTATAGACTCACGCCTGTATCCCCGAAGGGGTAGGCAGAGGTGCAATATTGCACCCACATTTCGCCATGATTTTTTTAGGTCCCTCGTAATAGGGGGCGAGTCTATTGCCGTTACCGGGCACATCACCAGACTCCGTGCTGCAACTGAGAATTCGGAAAAACCCAGTAACACTTTTGCCCGACTCGGGAATTGAACTCGGGACCTCCGAACAGCAGTCGCATACGCTACTAACTGGACCACTGAGGCAGTGTTATTTGTTTTATTGTATGTTTTAAGCGGTTTTACCTGTGTTTTTCTATCAATAAAAGTGCCACCAGGGTTCTTAAGAGCCTTCTTCTGCCTACAAAATATCTTTCTGACCTTCCAGCAATCTAAACATATAGAAATAGTTTTTGATATTGCATATATTTCCTTGAGCGGATAATATGAGTGAGTGACTGTGAAGGGACGAAGGTTCATTTATCATATACCCTTAGATTCATCATAATAAGCAGGCAATGAAGACCACTGCACGTAGATCCATCATAGGCTTCAGTTAATCCGTAATAAAAGCCTACAACTGCTTACAAACGTGCGATTTGTCGTCCATAGTTGTCGTGTCGCATACTATCAAAGCGCATGCATTCAGAATTCACAAACGAGTGTTAGAAATGTCCTATTCTGGGTAGGCATGGTTTTATTTGCATTTAATATGAGAGCCCGACGCATGCTTAGTACTTAAGCGTCTGCGTTTTGCGTAACCATAAATAAAGTTTTTTAAAGCATTTTCAATGTCCACCTTTCTTTATTTGACTTTTTTATATATACATTGACTCACGCCTGTTTCCCGGAGGGGTAGGCAGAGACTACGGTACGTCGTTTGCAATGATCCTGACATACCTCTCTTGCTTCACTCACTCCCATCAAGTTTCGCATGCTTGCTCTTCTGTTTAGGGTACTTCTGACCTGTCCTTTTTTCAGGATGTCTCCAATCTGGTCAGAGAACGTCCACCTAGGTCTTCCCCTTTGTCCTGTCCCATTCACACTTGCCTTATATATCTTCTTTGTCAGTCTATCGTCGTCCATCCTCTCCATGTGCCCAAATGTCAAGGCATCATCATCATGCCCTGAAATCATCTTAACATGCCTTTCTCAATGCTTGTCACTACATCTTCTTTTACCACACAACACTCTCTTATCACACAAATTTTTACTCTTTCGGTCAAAGATACACCACACATACTTCTCAGTGCTCTCATTTCTACAGCATTTATTCTACTTTCAAATCTCTTCTCATACCCAACTTTCACTACCGTACATAGGGTAGGCACTAATACCCCTCTATGGACAGCCAAACGTGCCTTTTTGAACACAGTTTTGCTATTCATAAACGCCGTCAGAGCTCCATTCACACTATTACCTGCATTAACTCTTTTTTCAATATCTTCTTCATTCTTACCATTTTATTTCTGCCTATAAACTTGTGTTGCCTGATGTCAAGATGTTAGTGGAGTCCTATAGTGTAAGTGATCATCATCAATAACAATTATATGTAGCATGATGCCCTTCACCTTGACGACCTAGATTGCCTAGAGTTAAGCTTTTCACGCCTCTCTTATGACGTGTATGTACAATCAAACAAGTCGGCGCTGTCAAACAAGTCGACCAGTTTGAAAAAAAATCCCTTGGCTCGCTCATAGAGTTGAGGGACACTAGAAACTGGTTTTGTATACGAGAGTCCATGTGCGTGTAAAGTAGCACTGGAAGAGACGATGCCTTGCTAAGCGATTCTTGCCCTTATGGTGGTCTAGCGGGAAGTTGTTCGACTATACCTATATTATTTTCATTTACAACGCATCTCTTAACCTTAGAAGTATTAAGGTAGGTCAGCTCTTCACGCAGATCCGAGGGCAAATGTAAATGTACACTTGTAAATGTTTATTTTTTTAATGTCCTGCGACAAGCCATGTTGTGGGACAAGACGCCATATTATGTATAATATAAATTATAAGTATAGGATGTTAAGCCGCCATATTTTAAGTTTTTGTTACGGTATGTTTTGGTTTTTGTGCATTTATCCAGTAGCTCTCTGGTTGTGAAATGTTGTGTACTGCCTCCGTGGTTCAGTGGATAGCTTATGCGACTGCTGATCGGAGGTCCCGGGTTCGATTCCCGGGTCATGGCAAAAGTGTTACTGGGTTTTTCCAAATACTCAGTAGCAGCCCGGAGTCTGGTGATGTGCCCGGTAACGGCAATAGGCTCGCCCCCTATTACGTGGGACCTAAAAATTCATGGCGAAGTGTGAGTGTAATATTTACACCTCTGCCTACCCCGTCGGGGATACAGACGTGAGACTATAAATAAAATAAAAAAATAAATATGTTGAGAAAATACTGACTAGTTCTAAGGGCGACATCGGTATTTAAAAAAAAATTACGTAAGAGGTTTATGAAGGACGACGCAGATGCAGTTATAACATTCATGGTTAAAAAAGATGAAATCAGACGCAACCTATCTCCCATCTCTATCTACCATTGATCTTTACACTGATTAAAAAGAGACAACAGCACCAACCAATAATGCGTTTGTGATAGGGGTCAAAATTGTTCGCATGAGTTGTGTTGATATTGAGCGAATTAACGGCCAAGGCCGACTCGTTGCCGAGTGTGCACATGTGTGTGTTTATGGGTGTACACATGTGTGTGTGGGTGTGTGTGTATGAATATGATACGGGTAAATTATGCCGAAGTACTTGCGAGTGACCGTCAAGTTAGCTAGATGGATACCGCGGGATCGTTTGATGGTATAGTAATTAAGATATTTGTGTGATAATATTGAACGGAATAGTTACATAGTCATCATCATCATCAGCCTCTGACAGTCTAGGACTAGGCCTCTCCTTTGAAAGGAGGAATTGGCCTACCATACCACGCTGGCCATAGGGTTGGTATAGGGTTTGTATCAAGTTTTCCTTCTCTTACAGTGCTGTTCTCTGCATAATATGCTCCCTCTGTCGGCTCTTACGACACCTACGGGATGATATGGGGCGGTGACAATCCGTATTCTTAATCCGTGACCACATGGACGAGTTACATAGTAACATGCAATACATGATCATTCGTTTAAAAAGAACCTGAATGGTAGGCACTTGAATTTTACCGTGAAACATTTTATTAAACTTAATACTTATACGAATTACTAGACTTCAAATGTTATTTTGATGTATCTCTGAATAAACTGACATTAGTCTAAACTAAACTATGGAATATCGCTATCCCTTTGGGTTGCAGAGGTAAGACAGGCAGTCGCTCCGTGGTGAAGCTAATATCCAGTCAAATCCGGTTAGACTAGTAAGCGGACTCCGGGATGAAACTGGGATAACGCTAGGAGGATGATGAATGATACGTTACGGCACCAAATTTCTGATCACAATTTTACTAAAGCAAGGAAAACCAGCAAGGGTAGCAGAAGGATGCAGTTGGCTCAACATCGGTCTGTGTGGACTAATTACTATTTACAAGTACCTAATTAAGTACAATGTGAAACAGTTGCAGCTCCATACAAAAACAAAAATTTGTACCATAATATTGACGATATAAAAGAGTGGCCACGAGTTTTATTGCCCGTTCTTTCTCGTGGTTCTACCTATTGCATTGCGAACGAGGCAGTAAATGTAAATGTAGAAGCATTGTAATTTAATTTTAAATTTGACGTTCATAAGCGTCACCTTGTGACCTAGATGAATAAATGGTTCTGACTTTGACTTTGACTTTGTGGAGAGCCTGGGAGAGGCCTATGACCAGCAGTGGACGTCTTCCGGCTGATATGATGATGATGATGAAGGAAAACCAACGTACAAATATAATATTTACAGTGTTCGTGTTAGTAGATAGTGTTTATAAAATGTAGGTAAACGGTTATTAGATAATAAAACGTAGGTACATGGTGACCCTAATTCGCAGGTGACAATTTAAAAGCTAAGCTTTGAACCACTCTATGTTTGCGCGAATATTACAACATTACCCATAAAGGGGTAAGTTGAGTTGTTTACACATGTTTCGTCAGCTAAACTATACGTCTTAACAAAGTTAACGATCTCTTATTTACTTATCTTTTCCTTAAAAACTATTTCAAATACCTAGTAACATAAGCAATATATATCGTCACCCAAATTCAAAGGAATCACCCTAAGACCTCAGATAGATGACTTAAAATAGTATTGATTTTTTTTTATAGTACTAGGCGGCAAACGCGCAGACGGATTGCCTGATGGTAAGCAATTAACGCCGCCCATGGACACAAGCAACACCATAGGAGTCACAAGTGCGTTGTGGGATGAGAAAAGGGATAGGATGAGGAGTGGGATGAGGGAGAAGGAATAGGGGATAGGGCTTCCGGCACTCTCACTCACCGAAAGAAACGCAACAGTAGGAACTGTTACTTTACGTCGATTTTCTGTGAGAGGGTAGTACTTCCCCAGTCGAGCCGGCCCATTCATGCTGAAATCAGCAAGGCTCTACTACCTATATATTTTTTTTTAATTGGGCTATGTAGTTAGTCTGATGTTATATTTCGTCCTTGTTTTGTAATGAGGTCGTCATGGTTTACTATATTTTTTGTCGCCTTTCACACTGGCAACACAATATCACTATGGCAACACATGCAAGTAGAATCATTGTTAAAGTGATTCGAGTGAATATTTGGCACTCGGGCGTTAATCTCACTAGTGCCAGGTGATTACAACACAAGATTTGTGCCAAAATTGAAGGACGAAGTTGCATTATTATAATAACAATCATCATTCTCATCGTCAGCAGCCTGATGATGTCCACTGATGGACATAGGCCTCTCCAATAACAATAGATAATATAATTTTCAACGAACAGTTCATCGCCCCAAGGCTATCTCGGTGCCCGGCATCCAATGATGTTACAAAAGTAAAAAGAAGTAGATATGTTATAGGCGTACCAAAAGCAGGACGCTAAACATAAGCCAGTTGGCAAGTTTGACATATTTGTGTGTGAAGTCGCGAGCTGGCGTCAAAGTGAAACTGATACATCTTTTCAACCGAAAATAAAATAAAATATGGAGTTATTGATGTGTGCGTTAGTGTACCGTTTCTACGGATTGATTACTACGTAGGTAACGTATCTACCTATTTCTTGTAATATCATTGCTGGCGTCCGTTTTCTAGTATATATAGCCAGATTTGACACAATACTTAAAATTTTCCACAGAACAAAATCGCACATAAAAGACATAATATTTATTTCTAGCGACAAATCACTGTCTCTATTGTGCACCAAACATTACTACACACAAAAATACATTAATTAGTTTGTTCAAACGATCCGGATGACCCCGCACGGACCGACATTTCGACAATTAATAATATATTTAGGACGCGAACAGTCGCGAAATAGTGCGCGCGTTGAATTGACAATGTGCTCGCGAATTTTTTGTACGGTTGTATTTTTGCGAGTTGTAATACATTTGTATGCGAAGTGCACTTCAGAATAACATGTTTTGATCACGTGAGCTCGGGTTTTTTTGGAAATAGTTTTTATTCGGTGAGGTTAAGGCTGAAGTTTCTCTTTGCCACAATTATTTGAGGTGTCGTAATAGGTATCTTTTACGGATTCTTAAGGATATTGTAATGATAAAACATCTACAGGATCAATTACAAATCACCCTGTAGATGACAGGGTGATTTGTAATTGCTCGTATTCTCTTCAGGAGGTCATTCTAGGGCCAAAATGGAGTATTTCTACCCCCTACATCGGGGTCCAAAATGCACCAGTTTGGAATGAAACGTTTTTTAAGATTTTTTTAGCAAATTCCAAATTTTTGTAATAAACATCTTCTAAAAAAATATTTTGACTATTCTTGGTGGCAAATTGGGTGTTATTTAATGGACAATAAAATGGCCCATCTTTTAAAAAAAAATAAACCTACTAGCTCAACGTGGAATTTGAAAATAGAGCTAATAAACACACAAAAAATGTTCGAATAAAATAAAATGACGCCACAAAAATGCTATTATTTGAAAAAAATTATATGTTACATGTTATGTAAAGTATTGGAATAACTTTCTGGTATTACCTGCTACCCAAAAAGCAGGTATGGTCGAAACTGCTGCATTTTGGACCCACATATGTAGGGGGTAAAATACTCCAATTTGGCCCTAGAATGACTCATGATGAAATTCTGTATACAATATAACACTATGAGAGTTCCAAGAAAGCTTTTTCCTTCCAGAAAGCAACAGCAACTTTACATAATGTTTTGCGCAATATGCAGTTCGTCATCATCATCATCAGCCTTTAACAGTCCACTGCTGGACTAGGCCTCTTCTTTGAAGGGAGGAATTGGCTTATGGCCTACTATACCACGCTGGCCAATCGGGTTGTTATAGGGTTTGTATCAAGTTTTCCTTCTCTTACAGTGGTGTTTTCTGCATAATATGCTCCCTCTGTCGGCTCTTACGACACCCATGGGATGATATGGGGTGGTGACATTCCGTATTCTTAATCCGTCACCACACGGAATATGCAGTTGCTAGAAGAAATTAGGGTTAAGTAGTAGATCCGATAATATGTTGGCAATTTTCTAACACAACTATGAGTATATTAGTGTAAAACATTCTACCATGTAGAATGTGATGGTGTAATGTTTTACCCCATTATAACAGCTATTTAAAAAAAATCTCCATAACAAAAATTTCCGGATTCAAATGTGTAGTTCTTGGAACCCAACTGGGGCAACGCTAGGGTAACCTTTCGTACAGTAAAAGACTTAGACAACAATCGGTTCGGTCTTATCCACGAATATCAACATTCTTCTTACATAACGCTAGAAGTAGGAGACCGGGTATGGTTGTCACACTGGTTGGTTGTCACAGAGGCCATAACAGACAATTAAACGGCGTGGTAGGAGCGAGGGAGTAGCACATGCATTTGTACCTCATGTCAGGGTACTCCGACATGCCGTTTAATGCACTTATTCGACCACTCGATATTCTATTATGACCTCTGTGACAACCAACCCGTGTGACAATCATACCCGGTCTCCTAGTGACATAGTAGTAGCGACACGAATCTTAATATATAAAATCCTTGCGTTACTGACTGACTGACAGACACGCTACAGCCGAAACTATTGGATGCAGGAAGCTGAAATTTGACATGTATGTTCCTTGGAGACCGTAGGGGTACACTAAGAAGGGATTTCCCGAAATTCCCACGGGATCGGCCAAAATGGGTAAATTTAAAAAAAATGCAGGCGTAGCTGCTGGCGTCCTCTAGTAAGTACATAATCAATGATTGTGTATCAGATGTGCGTGCGTGATATCCAAGTTAACGTGGACAGCATCAAGGTTGAGACGTCTCGACACATTATCTACGGCGTCTCAGGCACCAGTTAGCAACATCAGTAAAGAGTATTATTTATTTAAAAATATCATTGACTAGCTTTAACCTGCATATTCAAACGCATATGGAGGAGTACTGGGAAATTTAAAAAATAATATTACCTCCTCAAATTTTATTTGGCTTTTTTTAATCTTTTATGCCAGGGAGATATTCGCTAGGACGATGATGAGATGATAAAAATCATTTAGAAATACCTACCTAACGCATAAAACTAATATGTTACCTAGTACTTAGTTCAGCAATAAAAAACTTAAACTAATAAAATACTAAAACGATACCGATGACTTAATTAGTCATTAGCTTAAAATTACTACTAATTACGATATAAATTACAACTAATAAACTACAATAGTAAAAACAAAAATAACTTGAGTACACCATGAAACTGCTATATAACCGCAATAATTTTAACGTTATTTAAACTATTGTTATAACCATGACGTGACGTGGGAAAACCAAACTAAATCAAAATTTTATGACCACTGATTACTCTGTATCTTTTAGCATATTTCTTATCTTTTATCAAAGTTTAAGATTGCTGATACAACTGGAAATACTCATTGGTATAATCAATTAGTTCATTTTGTTGTTGATAATATCCGCTACCGCTTGGTGAAAACGTTATCGAAGTGTGTCGAGCAGTTATGCAGTTGGTAGTTAAATGATTTAACTGTTATTCTAACTGCTTTATTATTCATGGTTGTAGTTGGCGATAGTGTAGGAGGCAGCGATAGCCTAGTGGAGATACCAACAGACTGCCATGCAGAGGGTATCCGGTTCGAATCCTAGGCGTGCACCAATGACTTTTCGGAGTTATGTGCGTATTGAATTATTAATTATCGCTTGTCCCGTGCCTCGGAGAGTACGTTAAGCCGTCGGTCCCGGTTGTCATGAAGATCTTTGACAGTCGTTATAGGGAGTTAGTGCCTATCTCTGAATAAACTGACACTAGTCTAAACCATGGAATGTCGCTATCCCTTTGGGTTGCGGAGGTCAGACAGGCAGTCGCTCTGTGGAAAAGCTAATATTCAGCTAAATCCGGTTAGACTAGTAAGCGGACCCTAGTTGAAACTGGGATAACGTTAGGCGAAAGAAGTAGTTAGCGATAGTGTAGTGTAGAGACCAACAGACTGGTACGCACAGGGTCCAGAGTTCAAGCCCACGGCGCGTACCACTGCTGACTTTTTGACGTTCATGATATATAGCCTTTTGTAGTCCATTGCTGGTCTTAGGCCTCTAGTAATTTAAGCTACAACAATATTTTTAGTCAATAGGAGATTTTTAAGGTTATGTGCGTACTCATTACTTAATTATCTCCTGTCTCGTGCCTTGAAGAGCACGTTAGGCAAGCTGTCGGTCCCGGGCTGTCACTAAGATATTTCATTCCAAATCGAAACTGAATTGCGAAATCATATTCCTGACCCTGAAAACGGAGCAACCAAGAGCTGACTGACTCAAATAGCCTTTGTTCAACTATTGTGGTTTGCAAATTGATCTTCTAAATTTCATGCAGTTACATCAAATCAAATTTTTATAGGCTCACGCCTGTATCCCCGAAGGGGTAAGCAGAGGTGTAATATTACACCCACGTTTCGCCATGAATTTTTACGTCCCACGTAATAGGTGGCAAGCCTATTGCCGTTACCGGGCACATCACCAGACTCCGTTGCTGCTACTGAGAATTGAAAAAACCCAGTAACACTTTTACCCGACCTGGGAATCGAACCCGGGAACTCCGATCAGTAGTCAAGATAGTTCAAATCAAATTATAACATAATTGGCAAAAATCTATAAATACTCCAAAATTGTGTAACATTACGGTAAATAGTGTGTGACGCTGATGACGTAGGCGTGACGTGTGACGTGTAATGACGGTGCGCCGCCATGACACGAGCAACTCGCGGAAACCATCAGCTTCCCGTCATTAGCGTGATTGCTATGTGATATATGCGTGCGACGAAAATATATATCTACGGGGTTTATCGTCGCGTCACGGCCGGTTAATGAGTTGTTCAATGATAGGAATGATTGGGTAAATTGCTGTTTCTGCTTTAACTTGATGGCTTAGCGATTTTTGTTACCTCCTAATACATAACATTTTCAGCATCAAGCTCTTTTTATTATGAGAAGGTTCAGGCCAGAGCCCATCACGCGTTTCAAGCTGTTTGGTAGACTTCACATGTCTTTCGAAAATTACCTAGAATTTACAGACATGCAGATTTCCTCATGAAATTCTCTTTAGTCGTTTGACAAACAATATCTGACAAAGTCTGCCTCCGTGGTCCAGTGGATAGCGTATGCGATTGCTGATCGGAGGTCTCGGGTTCGATTCCTGGGTCGGGCAAAAGTGTTACTGGGTTTTTCTGAAATCTCAGTAGCAGCACGGAGTCTGGTGTTGTGCCCGGTAACGGCAATAGGCTCGCCCCCTATTACGTGGGACCTAAAAATTCATGGCGAAATGTCGGTAAAATAATACACCTCTGCCTACCCCTTAAGGGATACAGGCAGGACTATAAAAAAAAATAAAAAAACTGGCAAACTAATTTTTAATACACACAACATCAAAAAGTTCGTGCATGCGGGGGTTCGAACTCAGAGCCCTCTGTGAAGCAGTCTTTCACCCTTTAAAGTCCCCTGCGGTAAGTGCAGGCTTAAATCCCAGTAAGGAAGTTGCTTAAATAAGTAAGTTGATCAAAAATATGGACATTGAAAATGACATGATAGTGAGCCCGTGTAGTAAATAATTATGCGAATGAACACTTAGTAAGGAATAAACACAAAAATAAGTGCTTCGTATAATGATAGCCTGGAAGTCATCACTCACCTTTACAAATAGAGTAAACTGAACGTGAATGAGTGAATGAACAACAGAGCGAATGAATGAATAAAACAGTTCCCACAGTCGGCGATTACAATTAATTCATAATTGACGTGTGGTACAAGCGACAAGCGACCGTCAACTAATCATAAGTCACACGCGAACAGAGTATTAAAGATAAGTTCTCGGGTGGCAAAGAGTTTGCTGCAGATGCAATGCGGTATAAGTTTTAATTTTTTGGACTCTCGCATCCTATCGCTTCGCGCGATACTTATTAGATTGTGAACCTAGCCTTACTGTGTTGTCCGGTGCGTGGAAACTCTCCAGAAACTTCCTGCCCTAACGGGCATCGGTTCTTTGAGCTATATGCTTTGTTCATTGCCCCAGCTAGACTGCTGATCCTTTCATTAATGGTTTGATCTTACAAAATACTCCATATATGCAATGAAAGGTATCCCACCTTTACTTTACGAATCATTACGCGATAAAGACCCGTGTTATAAATATGACGTGTTCCCTGGGACCTACAAAATTCGTGGCGAAATGTTGATGTAATATGTATTACACCTCTGCCTATCTCTTCAGGGATACAGGCGTGAGACAATTAAAAAAATAATAATATATATTTCTTTATAGAAATCGCGAAAGATTCGAAGTTCACTAATCCATAACTTATAGTCAGCCGGCTAACACTCAGCCAAGTCAGAACGAGTCCTAAAGCATTGCGCTTTCGACACAACTCATTAAGAAGGTCGATTTTTAATTGATTGGAGTAATCTTTACAACGATGATGTAAGGTTACGAACAATCTTCACGGCTGTTAGCCGTTCAGACATTACAGTAATGAGTGACCTATATTTTTAATTTTACAATTAAAATTGTTTGAATGAACTAAATTGGATAAGATATATACATTCTCTGTTTCGTTATTACTATTTCCTTCTATACTTTTCTAGAATTTATGACGTGATGATAGGTCTCAAAGCAAATGTTTTTTGTCGATCGTTTTTGCTGTAACTATCGTTTTAATATCAACTAAGAAATAACATAAATTACTTACCTTAGGTAAAGTAAAAAAATCGATTGAATGAGGATCGAACCTACAATGATCGGCGCATTGTTTGGCATATTGACCGCCTGAGCCACTAAATCAGCCATGCAGTCAAAAAACAAACGAATGCTGGGGCCACACTAACGAGAAATGCCATTAATTATTGCGATAATGTACGTTAACCGTAGGTGTTTCCACGACTTAACGCGATAATTTGACAACGGCATTAACATTGCCGTTTGGCGTTTTTATCGCCAATGATGGGCATTCACGTTGACATTTCAAGTGTAGCCACCTACTTTAGCGCGATAAAAATTATCGCAATAATTATCGCGCTAGCAGGCATTGACGTTAGCCGTTATTGTGGCCCCAGCATAAGAGAGTATTCATAACATCATCAATACATGACCGTGTCCTTTAAAATCTTCATTTCTTATCTAATCCTCAAATTTCTAGTTGTTCTAATAAATAAATATAATAAAATATTACAAAATGCAGTCCACTTTTCTTCCTCTCCTTCTGTATGAACGAAATAAACACAAAAACTCCCAAACGAATTTTCCGAAGAATGGAAAAGAGTAAGATACATAGAAAAAAAAATACATACATCTTCACGCACAAAACAACAGCCTACAACAAGCAAAGTGCGAAAATCACGTGTACAATTAGTTGCAATTTTGCTCGAGTGATGACAATTTATAAAGGCACGCACTCACGGTGCGACCTTGGGTATCGGTACAAATGAGCCGCTTCCTCGCGCGAAGGACGTCGAGAGGCTTGCTCTGCCGTGACGCTACCGCTTCCGCGTTGTACCAATCATTAGGTACGGAGATTATTGTTTAGGGTTAAACGATGTATTGATGAAATCTATAGATGGTTATTCTTTTTACTAAAAATATGTGATGGCAATAGGCTCGACCCCTATTACACTAGGACCGAAACATGACTGGCGAAGCGTGGGTGTGTAATACACCTGTACCTACCCTTTCGGGGATAAAGGCGTTAAGTATGTGTGGCTAAGGATTTTTTCATTGAAGATTCAAAGACATTGTTTGGATCTAAAGCTAGATATATTTTTCAGCGCAGTAGAAATACTTCGATTCTTAATTGAACAATAATCCAACTAAAATTAAAAAATGTACCAAAATACAATTTGTATCTTTAATCACCGGTGACGTATTAATGAACGTAAACAGACTTATGAGTTGATGAATGTATTGGGAGTCATCATCATCAGCCTTTAACAGTCCACTGCTGGACTAGGCCTCTCCTTTGAAAGGAGAAATTGGCCTACTATACCACGCTGGCCAAACGGGTTGGTATAGGGTTTGTATCAAGTTTTCCTTCTCTTACAGTGCTGTTCTCTGCATAGTATGGTCCCTCTGTCGTCTCTTACGACACCCATGGGATGATATGGGGTGGTGACAATCCGTATTCTTACTCCGTCACCACACGGACAGAATGTATTGGGAGTGCTTGAGGAGAAAACAAGTGGCTTTCTATTGTCTCTGCCTATCCCCACAGGAAAAGGCGTGAGTGTATGTATGTAATAATAAATTTACAAAATATACGCTCGCCATATTATCACTATAAGCTTAATATTTTGTAACATCTAATCAAAACATTGGAAATCTGTTATCACTAAGTATAAAGTAGTATTAAGTTAAGTGATTGTGATAATTACTCATAATTCGCTGGCTCAATCGGGATTATTGTGGTTCGAATCTTGTTGTGGAATTTTAGTCAGATAAGAATAGTAAAATAATAATATTATTAACATAATTTGTAAATTGGCATGTACTCATAAGCAGAGATAGCTGAGTGGAGAGACTGACAGACTGCTACGCAGAGGGTCTCGGGTTCGAATCCACGGCACGCACCAATGACTTTTCGGAGTTAAGTGCGTATTAAATTGTTAATTCTCGCTTGCTAATCGGTGAAGGAAAACATCGTGAGGAAACCTGCATGTCTGAGAGTTCTCCATAATGTTCTTAAAGACATGTGAAGTCTGCCAATCCGCACTTGGCCAGCGAGCTGGACTATGGCCTTACCCTTCTCATAGTGAGAAGAGGCCCGTGTCCAGGAGTGGGACAGTATAAAGGGCTGATGATTATGATGATGTACTCATATAAAGTTATAACTATTCGTAGGTATATAAGGCTTAACGGTGATATAAGTTTGAATCCCAGAAGTTTCCACCCACATTTTGAGAGAAAACTGAGTTCTGCAGTTTCTAGTATTTTAAACCCTGTGTTCGTGTAATTCGCATAAATTACCAATGGGATTTACAAAAATGCAATTATAGAGAAAGTTTATAGGATATGGAACATCACGCTACAGTCTTTAGGAGTCAAACAAAAATAAAAAAGAAACGCCAAAAACGATCGGCAGTTGATGTCCCAGACCTTAGTAGCCTAGTTACTTAAGAAGGACTATCATCTTATTTTTTTATTTTTTTTACTTATAGACTCACGCCTGTATCCCCGAAGGGGTAGGCAGAGGTGTAATATTACACCCCTATCATCCCACTATCATCTTAGAAGTCCATTAATTTGTCAACTAACCCTACTAAACCCTACGACTATTAATATAATCCACACGTATGACAAAAAGCAAGAACTCGATCATTTTTTTTCTCATTTGAATCGATCCACTTATGGTCAACGGCCATGAATGAACCTAGACACACATATTGCCCTCATAACAGAAACGCGCACATTAAATACTTTACTTGCAATAAATTTTCCATTAGATTCCGTTACTCGATTACTTAAACGCTAGAATGTATGAGTTTTGCAGTTATTGCGTTATTGCTAATGTTGATGTGTTCCTGCTTAGATTGGGTCTTGAGGAAGTTCGAGAAGTTTCGAGAAAGAGGTTTTCCTCATTGACGACCCATGCTCATGATAGTTTTGCCTAAACAGAAACAAAGGTATCTCTTGCAAGGGCACGTAGTATTCTTCTAATATTTTTTATTTATTTATAGTCTCACGCCTGTACCCCCGAATGGGTAGGCAGAGGCGTAAATATTACACCCACATTTCGCCATGAATTTAAAGGTCCCGCGTAATAGGGGGCGAGCCTATTGCCGTTAGCGGGCACATCACCAGACTCCGGGCTGCTACTGAGTATTCGGAAAAACCCAGTAACACTTTTGCCCGACCCGGGAATCGAACCCGGGACCTCCGATCAGCAGTCGCGTACGCCATCCACTGGATCACGGAGCCAGCCTTCTAATATTTGTGTATGGTTTACACTTGCTTTCAGACTTGTGATATACTTATCCGTTTATGAAGTTTTATTCGAAAACAGAGAGAATGGCAATGGATGATCAAATACAGAGTAGCTTCTATCATCATCATCAGCCTTCAACAGTCCACTGCTGGACTAGGCCTCTCCTTTGAAAGGAGGAATTGGCCTACTATACCACGCTGACCAAACGGGTTGGTATAGGGTTTGTATCAAGTTTTCCTTCTCTTACAGTGCTGTTCTCTGCATAATATGCTCCCTCTGTCGGCTCTTACGACACCCATGGGATGATATGGGGTGGTGACATTCTGTATTCTTAATCCGTCACCACACGGAAACGGAGTTCTTTGAATTTCTAAAATAATTACAATAACATTGGAAGATATCAATATCTAATTTACTTACCATAAAACAGTTTAACCTAAACCAATTCGAGACAGCCATCCAACATTTGATTCAGCAATTAGCTGCAGTTCTTTAACAGGCCGTTTCATTTGTATGTTTAATTACAAAAAGTGAATAATCAAGTGTGCAAGGAACCGGTCATCCTTGGCAGCCTCCAGCCGGAT
Organism: Euclidia mi; assembly: GCA_944739405.2. Taxonomy (NCBI): domain Eukaryota; kingdom Metazoa; phylum Arthropoda; class Insecta; order Lepidoptera; family Erebidae; genus Euclidia; species Euclidia mi. The sequence goes on from OX123207.2 coordinate 35,199,300, forward strand.
GCAGACAATTCTCAACCTATTATCGCAGCCAATTAAGATGATTTTCCGATAACATTAGCATATAATCGACCACGGTTCATTCATGGTTTCCATTCAGCTCCATAGTATCTGATCGTTTTTAAACGTGTTAAAACGTGGTTGTAATAATTAATGGTTGCGGACCTAGTTATGGAGGAAGCGAGGTGTCAATGTGATATGATCTGGGATTCGTGAAGATCTGAACAGCAAGCGTAACCTTCAAGACGTAGTAAAGGTTTTTTTTTTATAGCATTAGGCGGCAAACGAGCAGACGGATCGCCTGATGGTAAGCAATTACCGCCGCCCATGGACGCAAGCAACACCACAGGAGTCACAAGTGCGTCCGCCCCTTGGGGTTGGGAAAAGTGATAGGATGAGGAGTGGGATGAGGGACAAGGAATAGGGGATAGGGCCTCCGGCACTCTCACTCACCGAACGAAACGCAACAGTTTAGGTACTGTTACTTTACGTCGATTTTCTATGAGAGGGTAGTACTTCCCCGGTCGAGCCGGCCCATTCATGCTGAAATCAGCAAGGCTACTACCGCAGTTCCGTTCAACACGATAATATCCAATAAATTCTTAACTTTTAAGAACGATGTTCAACATATTATGTCTCATAGTAATGACTACTAACAATTGTAGTTACATAAACGTAACGTATGTTACACAATAAGTTTATCTCTTTCGTTTTATTATTTAATTTTTCACTCTTCTATTTTTACAGATCATGATGTATACACATATTTAGGAACCTAGTTCAGTTTATATTTCTATTGCTAACATATGTTTGCCAGAAATGTACTAGATTCTGTCATGTCAATGTGTGATTAAATAAATAAATAAATGCTAAGGAACAGTTTTGTACCGAAGTGAAATCAGTAGGTCTGTTTATTAACCTGACACCAAAATCATTAACTTATGCCCAGATTTATACTAAATATTTCGGACCATCCACCCTCTATCATACCTGATTGGACTAGTAAGCGGATCCTGGGCTCCAAGGCGTACCTATGTTTTGGATGCAACCGGGACCTAGGACGAGAATGACGATTTCAGACCATCCATCAAAGAATGTCGAAGTATACTTCTACTAGAAGATGAGGTTACACCCGCCTTATTTAAGGCTACTGCCCCGCTCCCGTCGCTCATAGCGTGATGTTATATAGCCTATAGCCTTCCTCGATAAATGGATCATCAAACACAAGAAAGAATTTTTCAAAATCGGACTAGTAGTTCCTGAGATAAGCGCGTTCAACCAAACATAAACTCTTCAGCTTTATATATTAGTAGGTATGAGCTTGCAAAGAACAATGGCAGAATTCGGTCTGGGTTTGTTGTGGCGACCTTAAACTTCATATGAACAAAACAAGTTGTTTTTTTTTCTACGATTTTTTATATTTTCACTTTGTCTCGTAAAAGCTGGAGTATTTTATGATGATAAAAAGCATTCCAATTGATTACGAACTAGGTACCTACTTTATTATTTGATTGTTGCCATAGACAATGGTGTTACAGGAATAGACGTGAGTGCTATTGATCAGAGTCGATTATTAAAATATAATTATTAAAATGCAGTCATTTAATCTTTAATTAACATTATATCAATAAGCTAATAATTTTTGAAGCAAAGCAACTTTTAAATCAAATAAAAACGTCACAGCATCGTTTTAATGTTGTATCGATTTCAAATAAAATCGATTTAAAATGTGCAGCTCTGCTTTTGTCTTTGGCTGTGACAGTTAGATGCTACAGAATACTTCTGCGTTTTGATGTCAATCTGACATAATTTCATTTGATAATTCAAACGTACCTACATTGTTAATTCTTAACTAAAAACTAAAACACCGATATCTTATTTTTCCGGGTTTCCCGAGTGAAAATAGAATCATTTGTAGACTCTGTTACTTACACTGAATTTTTTGAAATATTTTGTTTTACTGTGCGCTTCAATAAATTTTCAGACATTTCGATGTATGAAGATCTGCCATTGTCCTTTGTTCCCACGGATTTTAGAAATCAATGTATAAATAAATTTGATCTTTAAAAGATGTATTATGTTTTAATAAGTCTGAAGCTATACTGGGCTTAGTTGTCTGTAACAACAGTTTTGTTCCTGCGTCTCTCTGTCCGTCGAGACAGTTTGAAAGCATGCTCTTCAGTGCTAAACTGACCAAATATTAAACACAGCCACAAACATGATAAACAACACGTGTATGTACTAATCGAATTAAGCCTCTCGTTACTTACACTCGATTCGGATGAAGCTTACATATCCTCATTTAGTATTAGATAAGTAATAAACATATTACAAGCAATGATATTACAAGAAAGAGGTAGATACGTTACCTACGTAGTAATCAATCCGTAGAAACGGTACACTAACGCACACATCGATAACTCCATATTTTATTTTAATTTCGGTTGACAAGATGTGTCAGTTTCACTTTGACGCCGGCTCGCGACTTCACACACACATATGTCAGACTTGCCAACTGGCTTATGTTTAGCGTCCTGCTTTTGGTACGCCTATAACATATCTACTTCTTTTTACTTTTGTAACATCATTGATTACAAGTATTTGTGTAAAACTTGGCCATTTTGTAA